>OY796859.1:14800000-16153013 GCA_963680765.1 Agrochola lychnidis | reverse complement strand
TTCTTATGATTTATTACATGTTCTAATAATTGCCCACTTCTTTCCTTCTATCAAAAGAAATCTTATGATAATTCTTTATAAATTATAAATCAAAGGCGCAAAGGAAACATCTGTTCTGTGTTTGCGTGTTTCATATAAACAGTTACACAATAAGACAAAATATATGGGCAAACTTGTCTCACACAATTTCCACATAAAAACTTTTTATGCTTCCTTTCAAAAAAATGGGACGCATCAAATTAATTCAAATTAGTTTCTATCGTGCTTCGCATCGCATAATATCGTTACGCTATTGAATAATTTATGTGTGCTAGTAATAAATAAAAGGTGTGGCTATTTGGACTCCACCTGTATGCCACAATAGTAAACGCCCATTAAAAGGACAACGGAATTGTTCACACAGAATTGACCGAGCTAATGTATGGAGGAATGTTTTAAAAGTCACCCATTCATGTCGAAGTTCACATGAAAGAGTTAAAATATCCAGCCGTAAACTATTATAGCGGGTGGTTATAAAATGCTAACTAAATTCCAATTTATTTATCATATAAAAAACGAACGGACGAATGGTCAATATTTTAATGCATTAGTCAAACACATCAAATAAATTGGGTTGGTATTACAGTGGCTTCCAATTTTTATCCTACTATGCTAATAGAACTATCTATTTGAATATAAAATCTGCAAAAGAATGTCAAAATCAGCATATAAAATGGATTTTACATACATAGTGTAATTTTTGCTGCAAAAATCTGTCAATCATGTTTGGAAACTTTCCACTGAATGATAAAATAGTAGATTAGAAACTACCTCGATTTTCGCCCCTCGTTATACGAGGGGCTAAAATAACCCATTATATCGAGGTAGTTTTACTTCCGAGTTTTAGCGAGGGAGTAAATAGAAACCGAGTTATAATGGGTTTTAGCGCCATGTGTCACACTCTACTTTTTATTACGATTGCGAGAAAATAAAATAATCCAGGACAATATTAAATAGTTTATTTTATTTTTTTAAATATACAATTTGTTCAATCTGAATTTTTAAGGAAACTTTTTATCCCGGTATGCGGTAGTAAAAAACTAGTTTTACATAAGAATATAAACTTTTAGTTTTTGTTGGCTTGTTGGTTACAGACAAAAATTACTTTTTCCCCTAGAGAAAGGTATGCTATTTTTTACCCTCTCTGGTAAGCCACATTGACGGACTTTTTGAGCAAGAGGAGTGTAAAAAAACATTTATTTTGAATAGCCTCGTTCAAGATAATGGAGAGACTAACTCATACGGATGCTAGAGAACATAATAATAATTAAGCATACATAGTCGTATTATAAAATTTAATATTATGTATGGTTAAAACCATATATAATATTATATACATATACACAGGTACCGGAATGCGTTCACCGATCCATTTGCTAAGCTCGGAGCTTATAGCAATAATCCATCTTGATCGTTTATTGCATCGATCCGTGTCCAACGATAGACGTGAACGGCACATTACATAACTAATATTATGATAACTTGTCAATACCACAACATCTACCAATTGGTAAATTGATACAGGTGAAGAACGGGTATTGACCAGTAATCTATCTACGTTTTGGTAATTTTAGACTATCGCACGGTTTCTAGAACGCCTTATCACTAGCCAGTTGGATAACTTGACTTGCATTTTCATCATCATCATTTCAGCCGAAAGACGTCCACTGCTGGACATAGGTCTCCCCCAAGCACCGCCACTTCAACCGATTCTGTGCTTTCCGCATCCAGCGGATTCCTGCGGCAGTCACAAGGTCATCGGTCCATCTTGTGGGTGGCCTTCCAACGCTACGTCTTCCGGTACGTGGTCGCCACTCTAGAACCTTTCGACCCTATCGGTCATCAATGGACCTTATCAGAAGGCTAAAAGTCACCCAAAGGGCAATGGAGAGGGCTATGCTTGGAGTTTCCCTACGTGATCGAATCAGAAATGAGGAGATCCGCAGGAGAACCAAGGTAACCGACATAGCCCGAAGAATTGCCAAACTTAAGTGGCAATGGGCAGGGCACATTGCTCGCAGAACTTGCATTTTGACACATCGATAATTATAATTTGCGTTCCAGAAACTGAATGTTCATCTCGTAGGTTTTATTTATCATGGTTCAATAGTATCAAAATGAACTTACTTCTTAGAAAGTATACAAATTGCACTGTAAACTCACATTTAAAGGTTTTGACTCCTCATTTCCTCAACCAGCTTCTGTACACCTACATTATTATGGCAATACATCCAACAATTACGCTTGCTGTTACGTACTGTTACGCGTCAACGTTTACTATAATTACTTTTCAAACAATACCAATCAGTCACGGTGGTATTACATGCAGTTATTGTTTATAACTGTGAAATGTTATAAAACATTGCGTCATGCGTTGCAAAAGCTATTAAAGATTATCATCACTCTTACATTCATTTCTGTTGTGGCAAAATAATCTGCCTAGCCTTTTCCCAACTTTTTGTAGGGGTCAGCTTCCAGTCTAACCGGATGCAGCTGAATACCAGTATTTGACATGGAGCGACTACCTATCTGAACTCCACAACTCAGTAACTGGGTAATACGATACCCCTTGGTAAGACTGGTTGTCAGACTTTCGGGCTTCTGACGACCCGTAACGACTGTCAAAGATCCACGAATGACAGCCGGGACCAACGCTGGCGTCCTTAAGAAAAGTGCAGGTTTAACCTAGTTGGTTAAACCTGATTTCGAGAAAAACGCCGGTGAAGATTTTATTTTTGTTTTGTTTGTATCTCCAACAATATTCATGGTATACAAGGTAAACCGGCTTCGTCATAGATACGTAAAAAGTGTCTAAAAAGAATATATAGATCTCGTTCTACAAATTCCGAATATGTACTTATCTCAATTCGGCGCAAAACTCGATTTATTGCACTTTTCGTAAGGACGGCGGAACGGCTTAATGTCCTTTCCGAGGCACGGAGGAGTCTCGGTATGTAAAGATGGTCACCCATCTACGAAACCACCCCGGCAAGCGTAGCTTAACCTTTAATCGACCCGTGCAGCCGCGGCCGTTCTCATTTAGTCACGAGTAATAAGAATGGCATGCGACCACGGCTTTACCTTGATCATTGTTGTACCTATGTCTTGACTTCTGTCTGAAATATTTTCTTGTTTCATATCTTTTAGTCGGGTTTTAGTTTTTAAACTTACTTTTTATTTAAATTATTTTGGGGTTATAGTTTCGTGATAAGTATTTGCAGAGCAGCTTAATTTGATTTTTTTGGTTTATATGGTATAATAATACCAGCCTATTATTGTCCCTCTGATAGGAAAGGCCTCTTCTCATACAGAAAAGGCACGAGCATTGATCACCACGCGCGCTCAAGACGGGTTGGCGATTTCAGACTTATATATGTATATTAACTATAAGTCCAGTACCTACCCTAATTGCGATTTTTTTTTCCAACTTATGAAACAATGGATGAGCAATTTGTTTCAAATCGAAACAGATTGTGGTTGTGTTGTATTACGCAATTAGGTTACAGGTTTCCTCACGATGTTTTCCTTCACTAATATTAGTAATGTCCAAGATAAACTCAGAAAGCACATTTGAATTGAAAAAGTCACTTTGGTACCTGCCCGGATTTGAATCCACAACCTCTTGCATGAGAGGCGAAGCCTTAACCACTGGACCATCACGGCATTCATGGTAAAATAGGTATTAATTTTACAGCCGCGCCGTACGTAGCACAGTCTCACTTTTACTTGTTTGTAACAATTTAAACATGTTTATTTACTTGGAAAATATGATATATATACATATTTGTAATTTGCTTGTCAAGCCCTTTCATTTGATACCCAACATGGCACAATTCAATTATTTTTTATTTCGTTACTTTATGTCCTCAACGGTTTATAACCAGCGGACAATCAATACGCTTCCAATGATACCTCATTTGTCGAATTATGATTGGCAGTTTAGAAGTTATGAGGTAACAGATAAACATACATACATACATACATACATACATACCGGTCAAAATCATAACCCTCCTTTTTGTTTCACCGTAGTCGGGTAAAAATAGAAAATTTTATTAAATTAAATAAATATTTAGGTATCATTACTTACCTATTATCTGTTCTGAACCCTTCAGCTTTTCCACAATAACAACCCTAAGTAATTAAAATGCTAACATCGTCATTACATAGAACGATTACTAAACTAAGTACATTAACTATAATAAGAATGTAAAGTCTGAATTTTGACTAAGAAATTTCTAGGCAATTTTCCTTTGAAACTTCTCATTTGTGTCTACGGGGCTACTTTAATAATTTAGTTACGGTTCTAAAGATGGTGTAGAATTCTTAATAGAGCGCTTACAATTTGTGTTATTCAGGGTAGAGTCATTTTTGTTTTAGCTATTCATAGAATGAAATGTTGGAAACGTGTAATTATAATTTCTTACTCATTATGCATATGAAAGGTATGTGTTATAACTTTATGAAATGTCACTGCGGGTGATAAAACAAATTGTATAAAGGGAACCTTTAAACCTATACAGTCTTCGAGCTATAGGCAAAGAAGTCCCGTTAACCATACATTATTCGCCAATTACAAGTACCTGTTTATTAATTCCGATGAAAAAATGTTAGGCTATATATTTAAATCAATAAACTCATCCTATCGGAGTTAAAATCAATCTGCCTAGCCTTTTCTCAACTATGTTGGGGTCAGCTTCCAGTCTAACCGTATGCAGCTGAATACCAGTATTTTACATAGAGCGACTGCCTATCTGACCTCCACAACCCAGTAAC
Source organism: Agrochola lychnidis (assembly GCA_963680765.1). NCBI lineage: Eukaryota > Metazoa > Arthropoda > Insecta > Lepidoptera > Noctuidae > Agrochola > Agrochola lychnidis. The sequence continues at coordinate 16,148,198 of OY796859.1, read as the reverse complement.
TGGGTAATACGATACCCCTTGGTAAGACTGATTGTCAGACTTTCAGGCTTCTGACGACCCGTGACGACTGAAAGATCCACGAATGACAGCCGGGACCAACGGCTTAACGTGTTTTCCGAGGCACGGAGGAGTCTCGGTATGTTAAGATGATCACCCATCCACGGACCAACCCTGGCAAGCGTAGCTTAACCTGATGGATCGACCCGTGCCGCTGTTATTACTTAGCCATGAGCCTATCGGAGTCCACTGCTGGATATAGGCGTCTCTCAGACTGCGCCACAGCACCCTGTCCTCAGCCTTCTGTATCCTGTCTGCCGCATCCATCTTTTTAATGTCGTCGGCCCATCTGTCCAGCTGTTGGGCATCCCACACTACGCTTGCTGATACGCGGTCTCCATTTCAGGTCTCGTCTGCTCCACCGGCCATCGATCCTTCGACAAACATGGCCAGAAAACTACAATAGAAGTGGATATATTTAGTAACCTGCCGTTGAGAGGTGAAACATGTGTTGATTTATTTCAGGGGTTTTTTATGACTTTTTAGAAATAGCTAAGAGCAGGTTACTAAACATATCCACTTCTATTGTATTTTATAATGGATTTCCGCAAGGTCACGCCTGAATCAATTAACTATCTTAAGACGCAGTTAGATGACAGTGACCTTGAATGGTTAGCTTGCGTGTTCTGTGCTGAGCTCACGCAACGCGTCGTACGTCCAGCCAGTAATAGGACTAGCCCATCAAGGAGCGTTGTCCCAAATTAGACGCATTATTAATTTATTACACGTAAAACAAAAGGTATTTTAATAAAACACGTATACTAAAAGATTGATAATTTAATTATCTTTAAAATGGTGAAGTTTTCAGAAAAATACGCTCGATAGATTTTGCGTCATTCTCAGTTTTTATCCGCGTTAGACATAACTTTACAAATTAATTTCAGTGTGTAATATAACCATAATCAAAAATATGCCTATATTAAAATATTAAAAAAATGCTCTAATTTAACACATATATTTTTTTTCAAATCACTAACACTACTCGTTTAGACGTCATCTTCAGTATAAAATCATTAAAAGTCAGTTATCGTCCCCTTAAACATGGCCAACCCACTGTCACTTCAGCTTGCTTACTCTGCAAGCTATGTCGATAATTCCGGTTCTTTCAGTCCAATCCGGTATCTATTTATTGATCACTATTTCAACTGAAGGATAATAACGTTTTGATAGACCTGAAAATCTAAAATGGAACCTCAAAATTGATACACGCATTTCTAACCAATTAAAACGGTTAATAGTTAGAATGAAAACAATCTGAACGATCTAACTTATAGACATAATTTCAGAAATTCTATTGACGCAGGATAAGGTCCCATCGCCGGCAATTAACGAGAAGCGAGTGCGCGACGGCGATTAGCGATCACTAGTAGTACTAGGTATGCATACGTACCAAGCGTGCGTTTCTCAGCGAGTGGTCTGCCCACCACGCGAGCGTCACTGAGCGAGTACTCTCTTTGATAACTCTTGGCACTGCAACAAACGAGTACTCGCCGGTGTTGTAAACAATCAGCTAGCAACTATTTTTTCGTCGCTCCCTCCTCAGAAACTTTGGAATTTAATAGTTAGTCCCTTGTCTTAACGTACATTTTTTATCGATGTAAAGTACACGCGCACGCTCAGCGCCCGAATAGCTATTGCGTAGTACACGCGTCGCAATCGCACAGTGCCCGCGTCACCTTCACCCTCCCAGGACTTCGATAAATGCAATTTGAGATCTATTGATGTGTCATAAGACTCAAATTATATGCAACAAATTTCAAAGTGAATTAGACGCGGGTAGCGTTGCCATCTCTAAAATTCAGAAAACCGGACTTACCCGCTAAAAAGCCGGACTTCAGTGTCCCACAGCCGGACGGACGCCAATAAAAGATTTTTCACTAAAAGTTCATATAAAACACATATTTTTGATAAGAAAGTTTTAATCGGTATTATAATTTTCATTCGCATATTTTTCATTGGTAGAACCTGTATTATAAGCTCAACCTCCTTATCATAAAACATTTCGCTCGACTCGTCTGAACGGGCGAACCCGGGTAGAGTGAAGTGTGTGTGCGGCTTGCGTCAAAAGAAAGAACGATGGAAGTAAGAAAATAAAAAGCCTTACAAAAGCTGGACAGGCCGGACGCAGTCAAATTGGCCCGGACAAGAGGTCGAAAAGCCTAACATTGTCAGGCTTTATCCGGACGGATGGCAACTCTAGACGCGGGTGCTGACGCGCGTGGCGTGCGCTTAGCGGGCGCGTGTCGTCTGCACAAGCTCTTAATATGATGTATCTCTTTTACTAAAACAGGTCTTACAATCATGTATGTTTCTTTAGCGATACTATCGTTAATAGCTAGTAGCTTCTACGTCAGCGGTGGGACAGGTGTCGAAAGATGCGAGACTTAATAATTTCAGTGATATTATGTTATTTGCAATGCAATATTAGTTTGAAACTATACTCCGTTTGAAATAAGATTAGACATTTAACTAAACCTTTTTTACAGGCCGTTCAACCGATTTTGACTTCTATTGCGTTGGTCGCATGACAAATGGCAGCTGCAGTAAACAGTTGGTTTGTAACCATTTTTTTTGCTTTTAATGCCATCCTTATGCCTACGGTATAGAAGTCGAAATCGGTTGAACGGACTGTAAAAAAGGTTTGTTTAAATGTCTAATCTTATTTCAAACGGTGTATAGATGTATGGTATTGACAACTATGAGCGACAGTGAGTCTGCGTTAGATTTTGAAGTGATGTTACGGAGGGTTATTTGGATTGCTGCAACAATATTCAATAGTTAATAGAGTTTGAACAGTAGACGGAAAACTTTTTTCTAGAAAAACACTCATTATTTACCGAACAAAAAATTACACTTTGATAATAAGCAAATTTTTTACACAAAAATTTCACCAACCCATAATTCAAACTCAATAAATCAATCTACCTAGCCTTATCACAACTATGTTGGGGTCTGCTTCCAGTCTAACCAGATGCAGCTGAATACCAGTATTTTACATGGAGCGACTGCCTATCTGACCCCCGCAACCCAGTAACTGGGTAATACGATACCCCTTGATAAGACTGGTTGTCTGACTTTCGGGCTTCTGACGACCCGTAACGACTGTCAAAGATCCACGAATGACAGCCGAGTCCCACGGCTTAGCGTGCTTTCCGAGGCACGGAGGAGTCTCGGTAAGTAAAGATGGTCACTCATCCATGGACCTTAATTCAAACCATTTTTTCTATATAGACAATCTGTAGAATTTTTCTTTCAGTAGATTTTAAAGTTAACTGAAAAATCTCGTTTTAAAATTTCAATGACAGGCTTCAATCAATCCTCCTTCTGCGAAGCAGTAATGCTCGCGAAAAAGGAGGTGGAACGCGTGAGGGAGAGGCAAATTTCGCGCCCTCACGCCCCTAATCGCCGCAGGAGACGCCCTGGGCATCGGGAGTCGCAGACCGATTCCCGGCCACCGTGTAAGTGAGGGCTTGCGGACGGTGAGCAATGGGTAGCTAGCCGTCCGATAAGGACTAGGCCTGGGTCGACGGCGCGTTGTGTTCCACGCGCGCCTCAAAGAGATGTCAGCAGAACCGACGGGGTCCGTTAGAGCCGATGCCTGCGGGAGTCGTGGGAAAGTCCGAAAGGGATACCGTGACCCTTGGCAACATGGTAACTGAAGGAACACGAGTGGGTTTTAGTCAGTAAGAGTCTGCACGTAAAACGGGAGAAGTTATTTGTAAATTTCCCACCCAAAAGAAGGCTTCAATCAATGACTAATGACATTTGCACAACCACTAACCTACTTCATTTTCTGACCTTCAATACTCTAGGTCTAACTTCATCAAATGAGCAAGGAATAGCCATTTTTCAGAGCCCACATACTTAATATGTAGGCATAAGTACGGCTATCCGAGCCCCTATATGTCGCGGGCGTATAAGATAAATGACTTTGAGCGAAATGCCTAGGCAGGCGCAAAAACACTAGCCTAAATCTACGTGTGTAACAAAAAAGGCGATTTATCCTCACATTTGATGTACTTCTCTGTATTTTACTTGTGAAGGATAGTTTTCATTCGGTTTAGAATTTGAATTTGTTTTTGAGATCTTTTTATTAAGTACAAAAAAGGTTTGTAAAAAAAAAAACAACCGACCTCCAAAAAAAAAACACTACAAAGTGAAAAAATAACTTAAATTTCGGAAGTCGGTGTCTCGGGTTTTGTATTTTCGTTTTTTGCCACCGACTTCCGAAATTAAAGTTATTTTTCACTTTGTAGTGTTTTTTTTTTTGGAGGTCGGTTGTTTTTTTTTGTAAAAAGTTTTTATTTTTCACTTTTTAGTTGTAGTACCTACCCCACACACATTCGAATACCACTACCTGCTACTACTGACAGAAACTTATCATATCATCTACATACTAAGTGGGAAAAAAATACGTATTTTGTAGCTAACTCAAAAACTATCCAAGCAAAGTTAATAAAATTTATATGGGACCAATTCGAGAGCACACCCTTTCAAACAAAAAAAGAATTTTCAAAATCGGTCCACAATTGACGGAGAAATCGGTGGACATACATGAAAATAAAAAAAACAAACATACGCGACGAACATAATAACCTCCTCCTTTTTGGAAGTCGGTTAAAAAATACAAAAAAATGCTAATAACGCTAGGATTGGAAGTGGTTTAGAACAAGACCTCTATGTAATGTCTTCTTCTTTTCGTGTGGTTAGAGACTAAACTGGTGTCAGAATTTAAAAGCCGCCCATGGGCCTCTGACTTGGCTTCACATACCTACCGTTGAGAAATATCTCTCACGATGTTTTCCTTCACCGTTTTTGAAGCAAGTGATAATTATACAATACGCACATGAATCCGAAAAGTCAGAGGCCTTGGGTTTATGTAATCTATGTAAAGAAAGTAAAACATTTATTTGGACGCAGTTTGTAAAACACAAAACACAAATAACATTGTGAAAATAATATTTTAATAACAATAGTGTGTGCCTCACGGCTGCGCCAAAAAGGTTCATTTCAGCATTAATGCCAGACAGATGCTGACTGATGCTGGTTTTGTAATGATAATATGAAAAGAATCATCAAAATCGGACTAGGTACTGAGAACCTCCTGCTTTTTTCGTCGGTTAAAAATAATGACAACATATACCAAATCATAAATAGAACGCCCCAAAAATTAAAAAACGAAAGTTTCGGTTTTTCTATTGTAACCCAACACTTTTAATACTATTTAGCCTCGCACATAACACCTATAAGGTTTCGTAAAACGATCATCTAGCACATTGATACCGCGTTTCAAATGACGTAGAATGACACCTCTCTTGATTTTTAGGTGAAATGATATCAATTACGTCGGAAGTAGAGTTAAGTGATGCGGAAACTGTCTTTTGGCGACTGAACGAAATCCATTAAGGTGTAAAGTGACTCGGTTTGACGCGATGACGGCTATATCCCGCCGGCGGCATTTTGTATTCTTCAAAAATATTTCGTGAGTGACGTGTCATCGATTTATGTAAATAGATCATAGAGAAAGTATGTTTTCGTACTGTCAATCAAACGGTAAAGAGAGCATTCCGTAGCCAACCGCAGGCGGCAACTGCAGGCGGCAACTGGAGGCGACGTGTCGTCTCAATACGACTGGTTTCTATGTACTTCTATGAAGGCGACGTGTCGCTACAACGGAAGGTATTTCATAGAAATTCATAGAAACCAGTCGTGTCGCGGCAACACGTCGCGTTGCCTGCAGTTGCCGCCTGCGGTCAGCTACCGAATGGTACCTTTATATTGATATAATTTGTATAATGGCATAAAATAATATATTATGGCAACTGCTGCTGAGCATGAAGTCCTTGGGTTTTTCTATCTAGAATTTCTTAGTAACAGCCCGGAATCTGGATTTGTGCCCGGTTGATGGTAATAGGCTTGCCCCTGTCACATGGAATTTAAAGATAACTGGCGAAATATGGATATACTATATGTACACCTCAGCCTAATTCTTCGGGGAATGCAGCGGGGAATGTTTGATGAAATAAAGAATTATGAAAATATTTATTATTTATGTAATGTTTGTAAAACGTTACCTACTACTTAGTTATTTCCTCGCTCGAACGGGATCCCATTCAAGCAGAAAATAATAAGGGTGTTCACCCTTATATGAGGCATCCCCAAACGTTAACTCCACCTGCACACTACAGATAACTGACGACGTTGTATGACAGATGGCGGACAGCTCATACACCCTGTGCTTTTCAAGGGTACCGCATTATCTAAGTAAGAAAATCCGCTTAGAAATGAGGAAAAACTTTTTGTCTCTATGGTTTCCTTAATAACAGACCTTTTTGAATTTTTAAGTGTTTATTCTGAAAGTGGGCAACGTCCGCGTCGCAAATATATGTGAAATATTTCGCTGCTTTGATTAATTTGGCAATAAGATTGTATGGAAACATGAAATGTGGCTAACTAGCGAACTAGAATATCAATAATGAATTGGAATTTACCACTGAATTTGATGTTGTGACCGTTTTAGGTGTAAAAAATGCATTTGGAAAGTTTCCAAATACTTTTTTTAAAATCTAAGACTAAATATTCGGTGTAACGATATTAATTATTGCGTTTCAAATTTTTACAGGGCGTTCTACAATATAAACAATAATGAATATAAATAACTGTCACTCTAGGAGCAACTCTGAAATCACGAAAAAAATCACCTGTTTATACAAAAGTTCAATACCTACTTGACCAAAATGTATGAAACAGCAGATTTTTTTTTTGTGATCTCAGAGTTGCTCCCATAGTGAAAGTTGTTTACATTCATAGGTAGAACAGCCTGTAAAAATTTCGAGACGGTAAAAAAAACACCCAGTATATGCATATAAATATATATTGTTACATACACGTATATTTTTTACCACAACACATTCAAAAAAGTAAAAACGCGTTAAATGTTAAATAATAAAAACAAGTAATGGTATTATATTCACGTCACCACCTATCCAATAAAATACAGACCGCAAGTTGTCACCGAGAAACAAATTTGACATGACTTAATAAGTTAATATCTATTTAGCGATATACCTGTCATTTCATTATCTTTATTAAATGTATATTCGTATGCAATTTAATAGAGAGGGTGAATATATTATTCTTAATAGGATAATTGGCGTTGTAAAGTAGGACATTTTATGATACAGGGAGTGTTTGCTTTCTGAGGGCTTATCTTTACGATTATTGTCTAATATCGTTTATAAAATGTGCTATTTCGTTAATTCTGTTGAAACATGTTTCATAATTAGCGAAGTAATGTATGATAGACGTGTCGTTAGCGTTGGGGGAGTGGAGACCATTTTGTTAATAAAAATGTATGAGTTTACGTAAATATTTATGCATTTTTAAGTGTATTATCAGAGCTGTTATGAATATTAATTTGATCCTGAATTATGTTAACAAATAAGTGGCTTTGTTATTTTAAAATAAGGTGCAATTTTGTAAGAACCTTTAACTTCCTGGACATAAACAGATATTATTACACCTATAAGGCTCTATATAGAATACGATACTAATAAATATTATACTGTGGTATTTTTACTACTTATATAGGTACATCGTTTAAATTTTATACCTGTATTTTATAAACATCATTAAAATTTACTGTACCTAACTTATATTGAAGAAAGCGATGTTTTATAACCATGCGTGCTAGTAAATTATCGTGCCTATAAAACGCTGTAAAGCGCTAGTTAGTTGCGGATGTCAGAAGCGATATTTGATTAGGTATGCAATTTAAAATTTTAAATAATTGCTGCATATTTTTCAAGCGGTGTGTTTGAGCTTTAATTATTGTTAAATATACCTCTGGCGAAACTATCTTGTAGTAAAAAAAATCTGCCAGATTCAGATTCTAATCAGATAATAAAAAATACTGAAATTTATTTATTAAAATAACTACTACAGAAAACAAAAAAATTTAGCTCATGTATAAAATTTAATTAGGAAAATATTTCATTTGCAATTTGAAAATGGAATACCGGTCGAATATCATTAATTCTCACGTCAAAGCACTATTATTCGGCATTCTTGAATTTTGATCTGAATTTGTGTATGTGTGGGCCCTATCAATGCCATTTGCTTTCGACCCAAGTAGTAAAAATACAATAAACGGCATAACGAACATTATGTATGTCCATAAATATTTACAATATTGATCAAAACGTCATAAAAATGTTAATTCCGCGCCGAAAAAAAAAAACAGGAGCTAAAATTTTCGACTTGTTAAATCATGCAGTCGACCGACTTAATATAATAATAAACTTGGTTAAAGTATCAAACTTCAATGAAAAATTTAGAGCCGGTCATAAAGTAGCAATCTCAAAAGTTTTACCGCTTAGAAATTACGCTGGGAACTGCGAAAATGAAACGACGACGTTTTTTGTACGATGAATTTCTGTTAGCGAGAAACAGCATTATTGTGCGCAGAGCCCAAGGAAAATTAAGTTAAGAAAATTAACAAACAATGATTAAAATTAATTTACTATGGTAGGTAGTTTGTTTCAAATTGCAGCAGCAAATTTTCTCTGCGTTATAATTCGGGCCCGGTTTTCCTCGAAAATGGGAGAGCGCAAAAAAAAATTACAGCAGCAAACTTTAACCACTCTGGATTAATGTAATTACTTGACTGAAATATCCTTTGACATTTTGTTTGCTACGGGCATTAAACCAACCACACTTTGCAGCTGATTTTGTTACAAATAGGTCATACTTAGGTTTTATTGTTAACGGTGAAGGAAAACATCGTGAGAAAACCGAAATGCCTGAGAGATATTTCTCGATGGCATGTGAAGCCAAGAGGCTCATGGGCGGCATAAAAACTCTGACACCAGGTTAGTTACTAACCACGCGAAAAAAAAAGATTAAATAATGTAGTACATTACTGTCGCGGCCTGCAACAGGGGCATTAATATATGTGTGCCTCTGAGGTTCGTTCATCAATGCCTGGGCCTCAAGTCTGCTATTACAATAGTGTCAGAATGGTCTATCATTGATTTCATAATTGTTGATTTTGACAAGTTTGGTAATCTACTAATATAATGGCGTCATTATGACTTTCCAATGGTCAGCCACTGACACTCCATTGAAAGAAATGGCACTTATTGGTAATCTCGTACATAATGACAAATGAATGACTGACTTAGGCGGTATCATTGGTCGTATTGTATGACAATGCCATTATAACACAATTCTATTACGAGACCATTGACCGACCAATGATCGACCATTATGAATTTAGCAGATTATGAACTTTTAACAAAATGACGATGGGATCGTGTTGGAATGACGAACTTATAAAAATAGCAGACTTGAGCCCCTGGTTGCAACCAAGGCTTGTCTAGTACTTTTCTCAAATAATGCGCGGAAATTCAAAGTAAGTAAATCTTAATATATATAAATTACGTGTCACGTTGTTTGTCCGCGATGGACTCCTAAACTACTTAACCGATTTTAATCAAATTTGCACACCGTGTGCAGTTTGATCCAACTTGAAAGATAGGATAGCTTACATCTTAATTTAGGAAAAAAAAAAGATATGAAGAAAAATTATGTTTTTATAAATTATGGTTAGGTAGGGTAGTAAGTGATAAAGATGGTCCACCCCAAACATTTATATGGCAAAACAACGTTTGCAGGGTCAGCTAGTTAATTATAAAGATTCAATGACGAACAACGATCATTTTTCATGCCCTAATATGTTCATTTGTTTCTTTTTTACTTTAAACAGCTGTATTTGCAAGCCAAATCGAAATTTAAATAAAATGTTTCATAATAAAATTTACCTCCTTGCCATGTGTCGAAGTAAAAAGTGTTCCACAACAGTTAAGAGTTTCGACTCGACAGATACTGATTTTCATAGTTACATTACCGGCCGCCTACTCACATATATTTGACCTTTCTCATTTTCGATTTATCTCGAAGAAGGTTGTAAATATAATGCTCGAATTTCCAGTTTGAGAATGAGAATTTTTCTAATATCAGTAACACCATTAATAACACTGGTGGTCTTTTCTTATCCTACAACCATTTTGCTCTCCACTCGATAAACTTGCGACCAAAATAATTCACCCAAAAATAACTTCTTTCATTTCGTACCTACGAGTTAGAAAGTCGAAACACACAACAAAAGTTGCGTTCCAGCGATCATATCCACAGTTTTGCAGACAGTTTGACACACAACTTCATCTCATCAGACGTTTATTTTTACGATGTTTGTTTTGAATTCTTTCGGTTCAGTTTCAGCGGCTTGATTAAAAGAAATATTTATTTCAGTTGAGCAATGGTAAGGAAAAAGAAGTATAATTTGGAGAAAAACAGAAAACAACTGTCAGTGTAAATTTCGGGGAAGTTGTTTGAAGATTTTTATCGTTTGGTCAAAATACTGGTCTAATTATGCACGGTCGTTGGAGAAAATATAAACCATGATAATGTTAAACATGTACGATAAATTAAAAGTAAATTAAAAGAAAATTTGAATCTAGTCTTCGGATAAATCATCAGATGAATTATGTATAAATTCCTATCTTTTACATTCCTATTTGTTACATAATGGACTACCGTTTTGATATAAATTGCTATTCCTTCCTGAAACTTGAAATACTGCTTTCCCAGAAACTGTTTTCTATGGTCAGTACTCTTTTGCAAGTTCTTCGAAGGGAAGGTTCCAAATGTTTCCAGGAATACGGTAGTTGCCCAGGTAAAAAAAAAAGAAATGCTATTTAATCCGTCTTTCAGATAATAAAAAAAATATTAGACACGCATCTTTTGCTTTATCATATTCATCAAAAATAACTTAGAAAACACGCATTAAAGTTGGGGAGTGGGGGCTCGCTACATCACAACGTAGTATTTAATCTATGAATGCAAGATTTGACGTCATGCCACATTTTAACTCAATGTATCGCCGTAATCTTTTGATTACGTCAAAAAGAAAAAAAAAAACGTGTTCATTATTTTTTTATAATATACAAGACGGACAAAAAAAATTGGACACAGGCCTATCCTTACCTTAATCATTTGGATGAATAAATCTGGTTAAGCAACATTTGTAGACACTATTCAAAATCATCATAAATCGCTCTCCCATCATCATTCCACCATACAAACCAAAAAATAATTTATTCCTTTTTTATGAAAGCCCTCACCTTTCATATTCGACCTTAAACAAAAACTTTTCAAACAAAATCGAATATCCGAAATTCATTGAGTAACAAATGAATATCCGATAAATGGTGGATCATAAAAGCCTATCACCTGTCTGGCCGATACAGTGCCGGCGCTTTATACGGCTCGTAATTAATAAAAAATAAAAACTGTCGAGCGATGGCCCTAAAACGCATTTAATTCTTGATAAGGGTAACAAATTGGATAAAGATAGCACGACCGTCGGAGACAGAGAGATCGTAAGTGCATTGCCGTGATAACTCATGTGTGTTGGTGATAGATTTGTGTGGATGTTTTTTCAATAAATAAATATATTTTGCAAAAAAATTGTTTGTTGTCGACAGACGTGACGTTCCATTTTTAAGCCCGAAAATATTTTTAAATTCCAAACTTTTCTTTGGTTTTGAGTGGTGCTTGTCCAATTTTTTTTGACACTATAGTGAACCAAAACTACTGATTGATTTATTTTTAACTAAGAATGTTATTTTAAATCAAACTACGTTATCTAAATTATAAAATTATAAAAAGGAAAAATTTGATTTTTTATGTTTATTTGTAATGGCTAAACTCAAAAAATAATTAACTGATTTTAAAGATTCTTTCACACACAGAAAGCTACATTATCAGCGAGGAACATAGGTTGTACCTATTTTATCGACTTCCACGTAAACTAAATCGCAGGCAGAAGCTAGTTATAAATAACTTAGTTGAATTAGCTAGTCTCTCAATAGATTACAATTATAGTTAAATCTTCTATAGTTAGCACCAGAACTAAACTAATTATCTTTAATAGTGAAACATAGAATAAAGCAATGCGAGAGTAAAATAATTACCATAACCCGTAACTTTATAATTATGCTGAAATTTCAGTACTGTCATTAAAATCATCATCAATTTAAATGGCTGAACCGACAAAATAATTATATAATTGTTGCGGTCAAACCCACACGTTTAGTAATAAGCGTTGACCGCACGCTAAAATGCTTTTAACAACTCAATTGGTAAATTTTATTAAAATTTTAATGGTTACTTACACATTACCTATTTTGATTATTTATTCTTTTTTCGTTACAAAAAAATGTAATCATTAGAGTTAAAATTTTAAAATAAAACGTATCATACCATATCGTCTATGTAATGTTTTCATTACAGAACTATTCAATATTTTTAACTCATCACGTTATTCCAGGCAAAAAGAAGAAATCTAACAGCAAGTCGATCCACAATATTCTTTCGTTTGGCCTTCACAACCACTTCTCAACATTGTACCCGTGATGTTTGTAATCTTAAAATGTCAAAGGTATTTAATTTGAATATCATGTCTTATCTCATTCCCAAGCATTGAATTTATCGATGAAATATCTATCGATATGAAATGTAGCCTCTATTATACTGAAGGGATTGAAATCTTCCTTCATTTAATTTTAAGGATGGGTACTTTATTTCGTCTTTATGTGTATTTTTTAATTTAAAGTCATGTTGGACATTGCGATAGAATCGTGTTTTACTTGAAGAGTGCTTTATTGAAGTGGTCTCAGGTGAGTCATGTAGTTTTATCTGTCGTAAAGATAGACCAAGAGCTAGCGAAGACAAAGAGATAAACAATAAAACAATGAATTCAAAAATTGTTAAAACTTTTATCTGGAAAATATATAAAATGCAGAGAATTTCATTCAACTCTTCAGTCATTATTTTTATACAAATAAATTTACAAAATAATTGCTTTTTCACAAAATCAATATGAAAGTTCATACTGTATAATATACAAAAAAAAAACTCTTTCCGTCTGTTTGTTCCGGCTATTCTCCGTAACGGCTGAATCGATTTTGACGGGAGTTTCACTGGCAGATAGCGGATGGAGTAACTTAGGGTAAATTAATTATTATTTATTTTAGAAAAAGAATTAGGGATCCTCGCAAAAAAAGTATATACTTGTATTTATATAGAAAACACAACGTCCCCGTGGGATATTTTCCGACATTCACGCGGGCGAAGTCGCGGACAATAGTTAGTAACTAATAATTAAAGTAAAATTGCTCACTAATTCTGATTTACGAAACATAATTTCAGCGCTGTTTATAAATTCTAAAGTTTGCTTTAACTAAATTATAATTAAATGTCGCCTTTGCTCTATCAGCTGTTTTAACGACTGAAGTTCTAAAATTATTCATATTCAAGTGCATTTGAATAACACGACCTTTTGCTTTCTTATTTAGTGCCTTGCACTTAATATTACAAAGCCATATTTTGTTTTGGACAGGCAATTAATTTCAGCCAGAATTTCAAGATTCCTAGCTGATTTCTTTTGTTTTCTTTCATTTGTTTTAGATACTCTCGATATATTCATGCCAGCCCTAACTTCTTCAGTGCAGACAACAATAATATATCTAAATCAAGGCATTAAGCCTCGATACACTGGGGCTATTACTTGTGCCGTAATAGCTATTTGCCACTAATACTAATATGCCTTTGTGTTGCGGGTTTGTCGGGATGTTTATCTCAGCGGTCATTTCTTACTAGATTCAATCTTTTTTTATTTGTAATGTTATTTTAAGAATGTGTTTTGAAAGATATGCGATAGATTTTTATGTTTTGAGAATTATTGCAGTATTCATTCGTTATTGTTATTAACTGTGTATTTATTTTACTTCGATGGACCTAATTTATCATTTGTGTTACAGCTATGTCATCATCATCAGCCTATAGCAGTCCACTGCTGGACATAGGCCTCTCCAATTGCACGCCATTCAGCTCGATTCTCGGCAACTCTCATCCAGCTGCTACCAACCACCCTTCGAAGATCGTCACTCCACCTAGCCTGAGGACGTCCTACCTTACGTTTGCCAATTCGCGGTCTCCACTCAAGAACACGTATATCCCAACGGTCATCGGTTCTACGGCTGATATGGCCGGCCCACTGCCACTTCAGCTTGTGTGTTATGTATATGAACATAATCCAGCATTGCATGTAAGCGTGCACGCCCTTTATGCCTAGAGGCTTTTATTTAAGTACTTAGTTAGTTATGTTTACATTTATTTATTTTTTGCTTGAGTAGTTTTCATTGTACTTGTTGGTTTATTAGCGTGTGCTGACTTATGGCAAATATTTTAATTTAATGTTCTATGTCTCGTAATTGGGTGGGAAATTATCAAATAACTTCTCCCGCTCTCGGCGGAACGGGAGGGCGTATCAGAATCTTACTGATTAAAACCCACCCATGTTCCTTCAGTTGCAATGTTGCCAGGGGCCACAGTATCGGCGGCGGTGATCTCTCGCGTCCGGCCTTGATTCGGGCCATGCTACGGAGCGAGAGGAAATGGCAGGCCGTCACCTCGTTCTGCGAAGCAGTAATGCTCGCGAAGGAGGAGACGATGCGCGTGAGGGAGAGGCAAATTTCGCGCCCTCGCGCCCCTAACCGCCGCAGCAGGAGACGCCCTGGGCGTCGGGAATCACGAGAGGATTTCCGGCCACCGTAGGCGCGGGCTTGCGGACGGTGAGCAATGGGTAGCTCGCCGTCCGATAAGGACCAAGCCCGGGTCGACGGCGCGTTGTGTTCCACGCGCGCCTCAAAGAGATGTCAGCAGAATTGACGGGGTCCGCTAGGGCCAATACCTGCCGGGGGTTCGAAGAAAACCGATAGGGACATCGTGGCCCCCTGGCAACACGGCAACTGAAGGAACACGGGTGGGTTTTAGTCAGTAAGAGTCTGACACGCCCTCCCGCTCCGCCCAGAGCGGGAGAAGTTATTTGATGATTTCCCACCCAAAAAAAAAAAAAAGGGGCCACAGTATCCCTATCGGACTTTGCCGCAGCCCCAGCAGGTTCTTTGCGTACCTACTATTGTATTGTAGCTGTACTGCTGGGATGTTTGTTGCGCCACTTCTTCTTCCCAGATAAAGCACTAGGAACTGGTGAAGGGTGGGCGTTTTGGGGGACTGTCTTATCAAATTTTGACGTTCAAAAAGTTCTGATTCTCAGCCTAATTTGAATAAATGACTTTTGATTTGATTTATTTTATCGCCCATTCTGCTAGGTATTTACTATACATAGAATCACAGGAAGTGTTAGAAAGTGTGAAAGTCGTTTGAAAACTAGGTTTAGCAAAATTGACATCGAGGATCCCTACTAATCAAATTAGATTGAACCGAGTATTGTGAAGAAGGAAATTGCAATCATTTTTGAAGAGGGACGCACTTATAGGTGGTCTAAATCTGCAAACAAATCAAACAATATAATAATCATCGCCTAATGAACGCTAAAGTGCTACCTACCGCAGGAAATCCGGGTTAACGATCTATGAACTAGTGTTTGCAGTGTAAACATTAATAATGCTTCGATATCTCCATTATGAACATTGATATCAGGAAAAAGCTTGAATGTAAAGTAGTCTATGAACTCAAGAAAAAAGAGAAACAGTTTATTTTCTCCAACCGTTATATTTTATTCATAAATAATCACACTTATAATATAATACGCCATACGCTGTTTATAATCTGAATAATGAATAGCAGCAATAAATACTAATAAAAATATTCGTGGGCCGATACATTTACTTCCACTAAAATCTACTTGTTAACCATTTCCACGATAAAAACTTTACAGAAACCATGTTCATACATAATAAAAATTTAATAAAAACGAATAATAAAAATGATGTACGTTAATAATATTCAAAAAATTCTTATTCCATGTGCATTTTGAATGTTCTGATAAGACAGATATTTTTATGCACAATAAACACGTTGTTCCGAATTCCGGAGCATTTTATTGTCATATGTCACGGCAAGGAACCGTAAAGTACCGTTGGTATTATAAATAATTCTCGTGTATGTTAGTCAAAAATGATTTGCATATTGTGGTAGTTGTCGCCATTAACTGGTGCCTTGCGTGTAAACCTGCGATAACCGTGGCTTTATTAAAACGTTATTTATATCACTGCTAAGTTGTGTATCTTTATCAAATGCATGCTGACTTTTGGGGAAATTTTTGTTAATTTTAGGGTTCCGTACCCAAAGGGTGCCAAAGTGTTGATATTTGGAACGCAACCAGTCTTAGTTCTTAATAATTCCGTGTGGTGTCTCTGTTATCGCATCTCAAGTGTCATGGCTGCTTTTACTCTTCTTTGTAATATAAACCACAAGTTGTTCAGATCAATATAAGTATTTTATTTACCTCGATCACGCAACTTTTCCTTCAGAAAGGCCTATTACTAAGGCACCGCTGTACGTCCGTCCATCCGTTCGTTCGTCTGTCATAGGGCTTTATATTTTGAACCTAATAGGTAGACACTTGAAATTTTCACATAGTGTTTTATACGACCAATAATAACAAATAATAAATATGTTGTGTCAAATATTGTACGGTGGTACAGAAACCTTCGTAGGAGCTCGTGGCTAAATAATACCAGCCGCATGGGTCGATCCAACAGGTTAAGCTACGCTTGCCGAGGTTGGTCTTTGGATGGGTGACCATCTTTACATACCGAGACTCCTCCGTGCCTCGGAAAGCACGTTAAGCCCGTTTCCCAGCTGTCATTTGTAGATCTTTGACAGTTGTTACGGGTCGTCAGAAGCCCGAAAGTCTGACAACCAGTCTTACCACGGGATATCGTGTTACCCAGTACCTAACTGGGTTGTAGAGGTCAAATAGGCAGTCGCACCATGTAAAATACTGGTATTCAGCTGCATCCGGTTAGACTGGAAGCCGACCCCAACATAGTTGGGAAAAGGCTAAGCAGATGATGGTACAGAAACCTTCGTGTGCGAGTCCGAATCGCACTTGGCCGCTTTTTTATGACTTTTAACTTTGCATACAGCAATAGTTTTATCAGTGCAAGTGAACCAACTGAAACTGAACATCTACACGATTTCTGAAACTCATATTTATTGTGACGATAAATACAGTTTTAGTATTATCGGTAAAATTAAACAAGAAAATTATCCCTTGAAAGTGAATGTAGCCTTAAAGATTTATAGGCTGGCTATCGTCCACTGAACCTTAAAGGTCCTAGAGTAAAAAACCGGTAACCGTTTATTGGAAAACGAAAATAGACGACCCTGACTTATTGGGTAGATGGATGTAGGTTGCGTATGTGGTATGTCTCAAAGATACACTATTTTTATCTCGCGAAACGACGCAGGCTTTACTTGTGGTACAAACACGCTGTGAATTTGTTTGTGAAAACGAGTAGCGTCAGCACATAACACAAACACGCACACACACATACTTCCGACTTCACTATCGTCTCGGACGGTACTGAGAGCTCCTGCACTTACACACACATTCACAGCGTGTTTGTACACTTGGTAATCACAAGTAAAGCGCGCCTTACTTCGTTAAATAAAAATACTATACGAGAATAACTCTTGCAGTGGAAAAAAGATTAACCTGTCACTCCTGTCAGCAAGTTTGTTCTTAACTTTACTAATATGTATTGAACTTAGTATTTTTTCTTAAAAAAAATTATGATTTATTTTGATTTATAAAGTTAAGGTTCATGTTATGATGCTTTTCAAACTGAACTTTTAAATTATTTTATTCACTCTGTTCAAAATGAGTGGAAAACTTTTCTGTTCTTACTTTTTTATAGCAGAAAACTTATTCAATAATATGTAGAAGGTAATATGTACTTACTACGTCATTTACTTATTTATTTATCAGTCTTTTGTTTTGTTTTGCTATTTTATGCACAAAAACACTATTTTATGTATATTATTCGTTATTATTTTTATCTCTAATTTTATTTAAGTATGCATACACACGTTACATTATAAAACTGATTTACATCCAACGCATCAGGCACTTATAGTTGAGGAGAATCTGTTCAAAAGGTCGTATTTCACTTTCCCAGTTTTTCTCTTGGCATAAATTTCCATCGAATGAGCCTAAAAATTTGTTCAAAAGGAGCGTATTTCCCATATAATAAATTCCAAAAAAATTAGATTCCAATCAAAACGGATGTATTTCTACATCATAATCATAACACATTAAAACGTTCTCTTAGATTTTTCTAAATTCTGTTTTTGTAAAGTTTGCTTATGATAGAAATATGAATTTTTGAACAGATGCTCCTTAATTGTCTAGCATTTTTGCTGAACTGGGCCTTTTTGGCACAGCCGTGAGGCACACTCCCCTGCTAATTTCTTACATCGCACTTTACACTTTTTATTTGATGTTTATTTTTTATATTTTAACTCTTGTATAATTATATTGTGTGCTTTTTAGTCTGTGATAAAAAACGTATTTTCTTTCTTCTTCTTTCCTTACTAACTTACCAGTTTTAAAATAAAATCTACATTATGGTTAAAACAAGGTTCAGTCCGTATTAAAAAACAACATCCAGGTTTTTTTTTACTAAACCAGCTAATGATAAGAAGCAAAATGCGTGTTCCGATTCAGTATATTCATCGTTAACTTGAAAGTTAATTTTAATTGCCAGCATATTTCAACTTTGCCTCATATTTTTTACCAACACGTGAATTTTAATGCGTAAATGGAAGCTAGCGATGGAGTTGGCTTTCACAATTTTATTTGCGTTGGATCTCCCTCATTTAGGCGTGCCAGGCTCAATTTAAAAGCACCCCACATTTGCGTAATTTTGAAACCAAAAAATATTGCCGTTATTTTGCATGATACTGGAGTAATAACAATAACTGGAGGGGGAACTGGTGTTTACGGTTCTTTAGGGTGAGTCTAGTAATCAAGAGAAAAATAATTGCATTTTCCTCAATAGAAAACTGCAAGTGTTATCGTTAAAAAGAAAAATAAAGATATCGACGATGTTTTAAGGATACTGAAGGGTCTTACGAGACCATATTTAGCGAAGTATGTTGCAGTGGTCTGATCCAATTTTGCACACAATTAAACAATTTAGAAGAATGACCGCTTGTTAACAACAGTAATTTAGATGGTCAACGGTATGTCTTGTTTATAATTTATCGGAAGGATGAGAGCAATCTGCTGCGGCTGGATTCTTTAATTCCTACTACGGATCAGGAGAGTGGTCTCAATCTCCCTCTCCCTTTCCGCATCCTCCTTTTGCGAAATGACGGTTTCACAGAAGGAGATCACCCCATCCCACGACTCGGCGTTCCCGACCATCGAACGAGCGAAGCCAGCAGCGACAGGTCGGCTCCAACTTCAGATACGAGAACACGGTGCAGCTCCTCCCATGCGGTACACTCTGCCAGTGTATGCTGCACCGTGTCCTTAAAGTCCTTTACATTACAATACATGTGACATTAGAGTGAATATTAATAGCCGGAATATTTAATGACACTTCTTGTACGTAACTTATTTTTGTAAACGATGTGACTAATTTGTTTCATTTTGAGAGTTCAACAACATTCATTGCGTTATTTACGTTGTTCAGCAGATTTTTTTTCCAACTTATGAAGCAATGGATTAGCAATCTGTTTCAAATCGAAACAAATTGTGATTGATCGTGTATTACGTAATTAACTACTACTACTGTTCTAAGTAATTGTAACTGCAATATTTACTGCAAAATTTAAACCCTGACAGCACAGTCCAGACTAAAGGTTATGCAAAGGTTTAATGAGCATCACCTGTCCACAGATTTGTACGCTTGTAAATATGATTTTTGAGTAATTAGAACGTTTTGCCCTCGTCTGATTTACGCGGTTAAACCTCCCCCATTTAATTTGAAAGGGACACAGCGTACGCGCTGCGTTTTAATCTTTATAACCGTTTCGGCTTTCAGTCTGTTTGAAAATATATGCGGATGAAATAATTAAGTTAGAGTTTACTGTATTGCACGGTTGTTTTGATATTATGATGTTTTTTAACCGACGAAAATAGGAGGAGGTTCTCAAGTTGACGAATAAGTTTTTCTAAGTGAAAACTTCTTTAGGAGCGCTGGGTATTTTGGAGATGGGACTAAACCATTGATTTCGCGACACCATGACGACACCTCATTTTTGAAAACGCAATTGTGCTCTTTATTTATATTACGTTACGAATCAATGTTCCATGCAAGTATTTTTACTTTAAAGGTTTCGGAAGTATTATTTTTTGTGAACGCGATTGTGCACTTTATTTAGATAAGGTTACGGACCAATGATCTATGCAAGTATTTTTCTTCCACCAAGGCTTTTGGCACTCCCGGAGTGCCACCATATTTTTTTTTTGTTCACGTCTTCCTTTATTGTGACAAACAGTCAATCAACTCGACCATTCGCAGACCACTGCTGGGCAAAGGTCTCTCCCAGGCTACGCCACAACACCCTGTCCTCAGCCATCCACATCCAGTCTCTTCTAGCCACGTTTTTCAGGTCGTCGGTCCATCTAGGAGGGAGGCGTCCACACTACGCTTGCCGATACGTGGTCACCGACAAACATGGCCAGCCCACTGCCACTTCAGCGTGCTCACTCTGCAAGTTATATCGGTAGCTCCGGATTTTTTTTTGTAACGGAATTTTATTCTCAGATCAAGCAAATCTCCGAAAAGTAGAGAGGGATGCTAAGCCGGAGTCATACCACGCTGTAGCTCACTATCAACCCATAAATATGGAAGAAACTATTCTCGTAGAGTTTAAAATAAATTGCAGTGTAACTCTAACATTATTACAAGCGTCGAGACAAATTGTTATAAGCCCATAGATTATGTCTTAATGTGCACTTAAGTAGATAAAATTATGCACATTTTCGTATGCCTTATGCTTCGTCCCACACACTTCGATTGATTCGCGACGCGTCCCACGCGGAACATAAATCATAAATCAAACACAGACAATCACTAACGAACGTTGTTCAAACATCGAAATTGAGTTACGAATAAAAATACATGAAACAATAACGAAAGGCCTCTATCACACTTCAATTTGTCAAAATGTGTCAGAATAATACTGTTTGCGTTTCCTCTTTCCGTTGCGGGTAGTCCTCGTTCGGAATCCACACCCAGACGCGCTTTCAATGAATATTGTATTACGGGTAGTGGGAAAAAGTTAAAACTGTTAAGGGGAGGGCGGTCTGAAAGAGTGCCGCTGCCGCAGGCTATCGCAGGCGACACGCAACGCAGATTCGCTGAACGTTTTTAGTTTTAACCGATGCCTGTTTTCGTCCTTTGTCCTACGTTTCCACGTGCTTATTCATTCGAATAACGTGACGAGATAAATATACGGGCTTAGTTTTGAAAAAATATCGCGTATCTTTCTGTGCACGCGTCCAATTTTGCTGCGGTTTCGTGTCATTCGAATGGTTTTCGACTTTTTTTATTTTATAAAACCTATCGAGGATTTTTAGAATAAATCTGTCCCAATTTGAACTAAATATGAAAATGATTAAGGCTCCCAACATAAATTGAGCTTTTTCATAAGCACCGGTAATATTTTTGCAATCTATGACTTTAATTTCGCTGAATGTACATTTGTACTTAATTAACGACTGGATATTTTATTTGTTAATCCCGATTCCATTTTACTTTATACTGAACAAAGCTTCGATTTTTCACGCGCGTTTTTATGTTATAAATTGCGCGGCGCTCTGCAATCTATGCGACGCTTCAGTGAAACGGACGTCGCAATTAGTTCACACAATATGTTAGTCGAATATCTGCATATTTATTGAAAACCGTTTGTATGAATCTTTAAAACTGGCGTGATGAAATTTTTTATCAAAACAATAAACAATAATAGCAGGAAAACGAACACGGCAGCAAATCCGAACAGAAAACCAACGGGGATTTAAAATGCACCCCGGTTTTGCATTTCTCATTTTGCAATTTAAAATCAAAACAATTAAACACACTGAATGAGGGTTAGGTGCCATCCGGAGGGTTCTTTACTTGAAATGCGCAAAATATTCTTTCTTCTCTCTGCTTATCTTAGTCCAACCCTTATTCCTTTAACGTTATGGTTTAATATTCTATAAAGTGTTAATGACTGCGAGAAGGTGTGATCAGTTTTCCACAGACCCCGTGAGTTATGATCTGACGGACTTCACAGCTGAAATCGCTTGCACACTGATACTTTCAAACGAAAATAGGCCTTATGTGTTCGTAATAGCTTCTTGCTTGGTACGGAATTTTAGATTTTTGCATAATGTACTTAATGGTGAGTTTCGCTTGCACGTTGAGGGTGAAGTATGTTGATAATTTGGAGCTTAATGAAGCGAGTCTGCTGCGTCGTCTCCGGCGGAAGATGGTAGAAAAATGCTCGCAGTGAATGCAAATTTTCTCCATTATTGTTTGTCTATTGTCCTGTTTATGAAGCGAGAAAGTGAAAATTTGCGTCGGTGCTTTCGAAATTTATTATTTTTAAGAGTAAGCGCAGTCTTGGGCGTAATTATGTCGAATAATTTTGCGGTATGTTTTTGTTCCAGATGTGTTTTGAGTAAGAAAGAAGCAATCAGAGTTATCGAAGTAAATATTCCGCGAAAACTACTGTAATCGATTTATCCCAAAAAACATTATGTCCCGCTGTCGACCCTACGTAATATGGGGTGCAAGCATTATTGACAAGCTACGATCATCCATCCACATAATACCCAATACTTCCGCAAAACGTGGCCTTCTATAACATATACAAAGTAATTCTGTCGAATCACGCCATATGTACTGTACTGAATATCCCGTCAGATAATTTTGCGGTATGTTTTCGTTCCAGATGTGTTTTGAGTTAGAAAGAAGCAATCAGAGTTATCAAAGTAAATGTTCCGCGTAGACTACTGTAATCGATTTATCCCAAAAAACATTATGTCCCGCTGTCGACCCTACGTAATATGGGGTGCAAGCATTATTGACAAGCTACGATCATCCATCCACATAATACCCAATACTTCCGCAAAACGTGGCCTTCCATATCATTTATTTATTATCGAACAAAGTAATTCTGTCGAATCACTCCTTAAGTACTACACTGAATATCCCATCGGTGGTTGAACTCGAATTTTTAATTGTAATGGAGATTAGCAGATATCTGATTTGGAGTAGAGCGCGCATTAGTAATAACATATTTATTTTGTTCGTTTGACAGCTGTGGGTGGATTGATCAAGGAGATAACTAAAAGTGCCGGGGCCTTTAATGCGAACTAGAATGCTTATAACAACTCACTGCAACTGGTCTTCAATTACTGCTGTCTTTTGTTTTTTGTTTCTCGGCTAGAGCTACCGATGTGTTAAGAAAAAACAAGTTTTGAATGGTAGATACTTTCGGTATGAGGTAGTTAGGCACGGTAGTTAAATCTACTTACATTCCTCGTTTTATTGCTTTGATCATACAATCTAATAATAAATATTTGGGTACCTATAAAGGACCAACATATTTTTTTCATTTATTTTAAACGTACCTTATCTGTACAGCAGATAGAACAATGTCGAGGAATAAAGATATTCTTCAGATAAGTTTATCGTCACAAGTCACAAGCAAAGCGATTAACAAGATAATAATTTGGAGGATAAACACCAAATGAAGGACAGCAAGGACGCAAAAACAAAAACGCAAAAACTAATCCTTAAAGACGTGAATGACGTTATCCACAAACAGATATCTATCTTCAGACATCGGACCGCAAAATGAATAGTCATCGCAAAAAAATCCACCGTTTACAAAGGACGCGTGCCGATAATTCAAGTCATTTGGCACACATTAGCACCCAGTCCCCTACAGAATCCATTCGACTTCGTCGTCTGACGGTCATTAGAAAAACTGCATTTCACGTATTTAATAACGTCGTCAATGTGCACCCTACACAAGAAATCTATTAACGTCAACACGAACGTTTTAATAATCCATCAAGTATTCAACCCCTTGTAAATGAAAAACGTTTTTCGGTTACAGACCCGTTAACAGTGCAAATTTTTAAGCTTTCATTTTGACAATATTTTCACAGATTATTTTTTCTTTTTGCTAAATTGTGTTGCGAGGGTGTGATTAAACTTAAATATTTCTTAAATAAAGAGTAAAACAGCTATATAATTATTTAAATAAAGATAAGCAGTCGTTTAAGACACAGTATTAAGACACAGCATAAATAAGTAACAGTATTAATATCTTCATAGAAAACGGCTGAAATGACGCGCTTCGAAATCTGAGTGTATATCAGTACCTACGCAACAGAATCTAGTGCGCGGCAGTTACGCACGGACGCGGAAGGTTTTTTGGTGGTATGAGGAACAGGATGTAAAGTTCACTCATCCACCATAGAAAAGGGAGGATCCTCCGACCAGACGGGTGTTGTGTCTGGCGAGCAACTGCCCATCGGTATGAAGTTGAAATCTTGTATGTATGTCGATCGCTCGGTAAACTCTTTGTGTGACGTCATGTCTTTGATGCGTAGTTCGTATGTGGTGGTGTAACCGCTACAGTTTATCTACAGAGTGGCCCTAAATAATTATTTCAAGGTCACTTCCAAGATATAATACTGTTACTTTAATACACTGTATTTAAGAGCTATTAAGTTCTTTACTTTGGTTAAGTGAAAACAATTTTGAGACTGAAACTTGAGACATTAATAAGCATTAAGTACCTATAAATACCTACCTAAGTGAAAATGTTGACTATTATTTTGGTTTATTTTTTATCTACTTAATGAGTTTTAAAATTGGTTCTAGCCAGATACTTTCAATTTTTGGGATTGTAGCTCGTGTTAATTAATATGCCTTGTTTTTTGTGTCATCATTTTTAGCAACGAGTTTTCAAAAATAGAAATAAATGCGGTAAGTCTTTGTTCAGAGCAAACCCGTGTTATGATGTAATAAATTATCATAACACTAATTGGAAACCTCTTCTAAAAGACCGACAAGAGTGAGTAAAATGCCAGAATCCAACAAATCATATTAAAGACAGTTATAAGTAAAATAGGTATTAAGATACCGATGATTAAGCAAACAATTTTACCCCAATGGATTGTGCAATGCAAAAGGAATTTTCTGTCTAGACGCAGTCGCTTAATGGGTGCAAATCATTGCAAATTGCATTCCTGGAACAATGTTGGATGACGTTTTTAATAACGGTAGCACAGTTGCTTCGCCTTGGATTTATTATACACTCATTGTTGCAGAGTTCTCTTATGCAAACAAAGAGAAAAAAAAGAGTTTTAGTCTTATGCAATAGTATTTGAAAAAAAAAAACAGTGGCACTCCGGGAGTGCCGACAGAAGTGAAAACTTGAACAAGATCGCCTTGGTGGAAGAAAAATACTTTTATAGAACATTGGTCCGTAACTTTATCTAAATAAAGAGCACAATGGAGTTTACAAAAAAAAAAATACTTCCAAAACCTTTAAAGTAAAAATACTTGCATAGAACATTGATCCGTAACATAATATATTTAAAGAGCGTAATCGCGTTTCCAAAAATGAGGTGTCGGTAACGATGTCACGAGTTCAATTGTTTTTCCCATCTAGAAAATGCCTAACGCGCCCAAAGAAGTTTTCACTTAAAAAAAAAACAGAAAAATCTTATTAAGTACGTGTGATAGGATCTTAATATATGTACATTAAAAACTGGTCAAAAATATATAAGCTAAGATAATGCAATACTTGCATATAGAAATAATTTTGGCTATAGATAACGATGCTCGCTATACAAAGGTGCAATCAATAAAAAAAATGGAAAATAAAAAGAACTATCAAAGAACTCTGCCATGCCTAAAGTTGAATTGTTCGTAACTTAACGTCAGACATCGGACTATGAGAGTGAGGGAAGAGAGAGTGCAACTGTGTCTGCCCACACACTTGTGCACTATAAAATCTCCTGCGTCGAAGGCTAGTCACTGCTAAGATTAGTCGCCATAGTCGAAATAAGATCTGGAGGACTAACATTTTATGATTACTAGCCTTCATTCATTCATTCTTCATTTCATTTAATTTCATTTTCATTTCATTTCATTTTCATTTTCATTTTCATTTTCATTTTCATTTTCATTTTCATTTTCATTTTCATTTTCATTTTCATTTTCATTTTCATTTTCATTTTCATTTTCATTTTCATTTTCATTTTCATTTTCATTTTCATTTCATTTCATTTTGTAAACGAGCAATACATATAATACAGTAAAACCTGCATCTCTTCCACTTGATTGCTTCATAGTAAAAAGTGGTTTCAAATATGCGTGTATTCATTTTTATCCTTTTATATACGCAAAACATCAGTAATGTCATTCAGTCCTAATAACATCCAGAATATGTTCGTCATCTTATTTATGAGTTTCAGTTTTTTGCCAAAGCTGCCAATCCTCATCAAACCTCCAATAATATTTGGGATGTTAGATATTTATAATACGATAAAAAGTTCCTTGCGATCCGCCCAATCAATCGGAGCTTTTAATGGACTGTATTTAGAGCTAATGGTGTTACCACAGAGTAGCGAACGGCAGACGGGCAAATATGATTTAACTTTTTTTTATGAATAATAAGTAGAAAGTGTTTGCATCAAAACATTATTAAATTATAGATTATTAAAGATAAAGTTGTACAAGTGGTTGAATGAGTGCAGTTTCTATTGTTTAAAATAATTTATGGATAAAAAATGTTGATGTGACATTTTCAAATACCCTCACATTTGCATGCTATGTTTTATCATAGCTAAACATGTTTGGGCCATTATAATTATATTTTAACATCATTGTATACCATGTTTTATGCAAATAAATGATTTATTTTATTTATTTATCTGAATGTTTTGATATCTATACCTATACAAGATAAATCTTTGTATGTAGACGCTTACGTCAACATACAAAAGATTACTTATTTAATACAATTAAAGGTCATATTTAAATTAAAAATGAAGTTTATTGTAAATAAGACGGTATAGGTAAGTAAATAGTATATTATTGTCGTGGCCTGCAACATTGATGGACGATCGTGAAAGTGTTGGCCGAGGCGAATACGTAAGTCCATCAATGCTTGGTTACGGCCAAGGCTTGTATAGATAGTACTTTTCTCAAATAATGCGAAGAAATTCAAACTAAGTAAATTAATTATAAATTCCAGAATCAATGGCGAACAACGATAATTTTTCACGCGCCAATATGTCTATTTTGTTTCTTTTTACTTTAAACAGCTTTATTTGCAAGCCAAATCGAAATTTAAATAAAATCTTTGATAAGTTACCTCCTTGCCATGTGTTGAAGTAAAAGTTCTTTCCATTTTTAAATAACACGACAGATATCATCATCTGCCTAGCCTTTTCCCAACTATGTTGGGGTCGGCTTCCAGTCTAACCGGATGCAGCTGAATACCAGTATTTTACATGGAGCGACTGCCTATCTGACCTCCACAACCTAGTGACTAGGTAACACGATACCCCTTGGTAAGACTGGTTGTCAGACTTTTTGGGCTTCTAACTACCCGTAACGACTGTCAAAGATCTACAAATGACAGCCGGGACCAACGGCTTAACGTGCTTTCCGAGGCACGGAGGGGACTTGGTATGTAAAGATGGTCACCCATCCACGGACCAACCGCGGCAAGCGTAGCTTAACCTGATCGATCGACCCGTGCAGCTGTTATTACTTAGCCACAAGCCCCTCAAATAACACGACAGATATGAGTTTTCAAAATAAAATTATTCGGCTGCTAAACACGACCGATTTTCAAAGTAACATTGCCAGCTACGTGATGTAGACGGTGAGCAATGGGTAGCTCGCCGTCCGATAAGGACCAAGCCCGGGTCGACGGCGCGTTGTGTTCCACGCGCGCCTCAAAGAGATGTCAGCAGAATTGACGGGGTCCACTAGGGCCAATGCCTGCCGGGGGTTCGAAGAAAACCGATCGGGAAATCGTGGCCCCCGGCAACAGGGCAACCGAAGGAACACGGGTGGGTTTTAGTCAGTAAGAGTCTGACACGCCCTCCCGCTCCGCCCAGAGCGGGAGAAGTTATTTGATAATTTCCCACACAAAAAAAAAAAAAAAAAGCTACGTGATGTACCTATTTGATTTTTTTATGGTAACTGGTTTAATCTTTGGAGCCTCACCCAAATAAAGCGTCGAGTATCTGATGGGCTTAAATTGAATCACCTTCAATTTTGATTGAAGGCTGGTCACTGTATCGACACTATTCATAGCACAAATTAATTAGATGCCGCTTGATACCCATTGAATGCTTGCTTAGCTTCAGTTGCAATCAAGATCGCACATGATGATAAATTCCTAAGTATTTTAATTGGTTTCAAATTGTGCTGCGTCTTTTTGTTTACAAGCTTAGTCTTTTTATATACGATTGATTCTTGCACGGTATCTTTATGTTTAAAACAAGCCTCAACTACTTTAAAATAATCTAGTATTAATTCAATTATTTATCATCGATAATGTTTACTTACGTTGCCATCGTTAACAATTCTACGAGCATTCCCGATGAATTTATAATGATGATATAACTTAATACTGCCACAAATCAATATTAATTTCTGTTGCAACACCGCATACAAAATAAACCGTAATTTGTATTCGGCAAATTCGTATTATCACTAACGTCTCGAGTTATTTTCAATTAAACGAATTGATGTTTATGTTGATTCATGATCGAGAAACAGTGGGGGGGCTCCCGCTTCGCACTTGTGTACAAAACTTGAACGCTACCTAAAATTCTTAAAAAAAATAAGTGGCAATCAAATATAAAGGTTATTTTAATATGCAGTAAAATTTGAAATCAATTTCTTTTTGAGTCATAAAGAGGCGTTTTAGTGGGCTTTCTCGTGAATCATTGCGAGGCGCGTTATTCCAATCCAGTGTATAATTTGTTGGTATGAAGTAAGTATGGTCTCAGCAAGAGATGTCGTAAATCAGGAGACGTGACACCCTTATGATTCGTACAGCTGCACAGCGCCGTCGAAAAATAAGATTCGAGTACGGCACAATGAAACAGGGTTTTTAGTATATTTATTACATTCTCGTGTAGCGCACGGAGTTAAGTAAAATTTGGAATGTACGAATACGCGTACTTACAAGGGAAGGTACGCTTAAAATTGTTTTCTTGTAAGTAGGTTGTATTTATTTGTTTGTTGTTATATGAAACAGCATTAAGTAAAAAATATGTAAGAATGTAATAATGATCATCAGTCCTCATCTTCGTATCGAGGGCAAGACAGATTATTTTGTTGGTCCAAAACCTTTTCACTTCCACAGTGTCGTCGGTGGCAGCGCGCACTTTGGCTGCATGTTTTGCGGCACAGGGGTAGTTCATCGTCAATGAACTTTCGTGACACCGTTACGTACATGCTACTAATAATTATCACATTCAATCTGCCTAGCCTTTTCCCAAAAATTTTGGAGTCGGCTTCCAGTCTAACCCGATGCAGCTGAATACCAGTATTTTACATGGAGCGATTGCCTATCTGACCTCCACAACCCAGTTACTAGGTAACACGATACCCTTTTGTAAGACTGGTTGTCGACTTTAACGTTTGTAACTACTGTCAAAGATATACGAATGACAGCCGGAACCAACAACTTAAGATAATAATAATTATCACATTGTTGGGTATTAAAAGATGAAATTAGACTAAACGTCTTCAACATACAAAATAAAGAAAACTTTATTTTTGCGTTGCCACAACCTATTACTTAAATAATGTGATGAAGACCTAAAGTAAATCAAAAGTATTGTCGTTAACTATACCAAGTTCACCTTATCGATAAACTGATTTGACTCTGTGACTATTATTGTATGTAACGCAAACAATTTTGAGCTATGTAGTAGGTCGAAAGACGATTTTCCATGGAGGATATTAAAATAGAATCTGTTTTATGCGTGAGTACTGTACGTCAATGAGATTACTAAGCAGGTAGATACCAGCAACAGCCTAACAGCCAGTGTGTGTGTAAAGTCTCCATAGCTAAACTATCTCTCATTACAGCAATAATAGAACAAGAAAAATACAATCACAATGGTAGTAACAGTTGCCCTTCGTTTGCTTACACACCCAACATTTTTGCCAACTGTACCTACCAACTTTGAAAAGTTACGTAGTTCCCCTAGAACAACAACTATTCCACGAAAATCTAGCTCCGAGCAAAAGCTAATAGTCTAGAAACAAGAAAGGAACATAGTAATGAACACAAAATAAAGTTACGAAACATGGCAAATATTTTCTGTCCGTTAATTTGTCGGTAAGCGATACATTGTCTGATGTATGGCCTGTAACTGATCTGTGTAAGTAAATACGGTGAGGCTCGGTAATTTGTTTTAGCCCCAAAACGCCTCCCTTATCATCAATCGAACAAAGACGTGCTGATTGAATAGTAATACAATCCTGATAGAAGTCGGGCAAATATCTACAACATGATAGTTATATTTTTATCGTTAGCTTTCAATACTCTTGGAAACGACAGTTTGATTCTAGAATTCTAGATGCTCTCTGTATAGTGTTCATCTTTCTTGGCAATATTGATTATTTCTCATCGTATTTCTATGAATTACTGTAGATTCGAAATTGCATTTTTTTTTAGTTGTGGCATCTCGTAGTTGACCTCTGAGATCATGACTACTTAACCGGGCTTTCTTGTGGGTGCCTTAAGCTACTACAATTAAAACCTCCAGCCAGGGGTTATTCAACTATGCTAATTAAAACTAGGTGACCGCTCGCTAAGGGCATCCCCTGTGGGATGCCAACCTCGGCTTAGGGCGTCAACCGGAGGGAGGATATCAAGGATGGGACTGGCTGGATTTCAAAATTGCAGTGGAGCGCCCACATTAGAATTCTTTCAGGTAGATTAAGTTCAGCTGCATAAGCAGTAAGAAAAATGAGGCAGTTGACTGATATAGCCACAAAAAGTATACTTTGCTTATTTCCACAGTATTAAGTCTTATGGCCTTCTCCTGTAAGCATCGGCAGCTGACGTATATTCAATTTTCACTTTACAAAAGAGGGCAATCCACGCGATCTTTAATAACATGTGTCCTCGTGAGTCCCTCAAAAACAAATTCAAAGAAATTGATATACTAACTCTACTTTCTCTTTATATCTTAGAAAGTATTTTGTATGTTCGCAAGAACTTAAGACTTTTAAAAATAAGAAGCGATTTCTATACAAATACACGTATTAAACTTGAAATTGTGATACCCAAGATTAACTAAAACAAGCAAGTCATTTCTTATAAACAGAATCCGCTTTTATAACAAGTTGCCAAAGTCGGTTATAGAACTTAACGATGGAAAGTTCAAAACCCACATCAAACGTGTCCTTATCAAAAAAGCATAGTATGAGATTAAAGACTACGTTAAAGACAAGGAAGTTTGGCAATAATTCTTTCTGCTCATGTAGCTTTACTGGTACCTCATTAACGGCATAACAGATGTGTCTGAATAATAAAATGCTTGTAGATTTTTAGCAGTGAACTGTTTTTACAAAAGAGTTTAGCTAATCTTACACAAGAGTAAAAGTACATGTCACAAGAGTAGATTCTACTACCAATCAATCTGCCTAGCCTTTTCCCAACTATGTTGGGGTCGGCTTCCAGTCTAATCGGATGCAGCTGAATACCAATATTTTACATGGAGCTATTGCCTATTTGACCTCCACAACCCAGTAACTGGGTAATACCCCTGACAGTATAACAGTAACTGGGTAATAACCCCTTGGTAAGACTGGTTATCAGACTTTCGGGCTTCTGACGACCCGTAGCGACTGTCAAAGATCCACGAATGACAGCTAGGACCAACGGCTTAACGTGCTTTCCGAGGCACGGAGGTCTCTCAGTATATAAAGATGGTCCACGGACCATTTTCTATTTTGTTTGTTAAGTACCTGGTACTTGTTGACAGGCCTACATTGTCCTCTCATACCTATGAACACTGTAATTTGACATAAAACATTGTAAAGCCAATTATTTTTAAAAGAGTAGCTGTGGAGTTTCATACCGGCTCTTCTCCATAGGAAACGACTAATTGAAACCATGCATCAAGCTTCTGACGTTTCATATGTGCCCATGTAGATATAAGTGAAATAAAATATTTTGATTTTTTCTTTTCATTTTTATTTCTGTCTATCTTTAAAGTCTGTCCAAAATCGCTGTTTGCGGTAAGATCGTCACGTCTTGTATAAACCGTTTTGACTATTAATTCTGAACAAATATTCCAAAAGTCTTTCCATCTAATATAATGCTCTTTGTCATCCCCATCTCAATTTCTACGAGTCATCATGCAGTAGGAAAACAAAATCGAAATTATATGCAACTAACATATTAGTTGCATATAATTTCGAATAAGTTATATGAGCAAATTTGGAGCCTGAATTTCCTATGACGTAAGTAAGTCTGCCAAACTACTAGTTACTTACAAACTATTGCAATTTACACCCGACAGCTTATTGCTGTGAGTTCAAGTCAATGCATTGCGAATTGCATCTCGTAGGTATAGGTATCGCATACTGGTTTGAAGTTTGTTAATTTCTGACAGCTTCTGAACACAAAAGGTTTGTTCTGATGTCAATCGCTACTTTTATTTGCATTCGAGAAGTCATTCAGAATACGACAGCCATTAAATTTGAAACTGTCTCAAAATCTTGTCACCATGTTTTTAGCGTTTGCATTTTTTATATTATGTGATAAATTATCCCGAAAGTAGTGTATGTTATGTCTTACGATTTTAACGTGTGCAAGGTCGATTTTTTTTTTTTTTACGTATTTCTTGTACGAGATAAATTGAGGGGATTAGAACATGACGATGCAGTCTACATTTGTTGATATGGATGGGTCGAGAGTTGATAGATTAGTAATTTATTTCTAATTTGAACATTGTCTGTAATTTGATGTTTTGTTAACCAAATTAATCTAGATAATGTTAAATTAGTACTCATAGCGAATTCGTATATTATGGCTTAACTGCATATTGCCCTTTTTTTGGGTGGGAAATTATCAAATAACTTCTCCCGCTCTGGGCGGAGCGGGAGGGCGTATCAGACTCTTACTGACTAAAACCCACCCGTGTTCCTTCGGTTGCCCTGTTGCCGGGGGCCACGATTTCCCTATCGGTTTTCTTCGAACTCCCGGCAGGCATTGGCCCTAGTGGACCCCATCAATTCTGCTGACATCTCTTTTAGGCGCGCGTGGAACACAATGCGCCATCGACCCGAGCTTGCTCCTTATCAGACGGCGAGCTACCCATTGCTACCACCGTCCGTAAGCCCGCGCCTACGGTGGCCGGAAATAGGCTCGCGATTCCCGCCCCGGGCGTCTCCTCCTGCGGCGGTTAGTGGCATGAGGGCGCGAATTTTTTTTTTCTCACGCTTTCCGCCTCCTCCTTCGCGAGCATTACCGCTTCGCAGAAGGAGGTGACGGCCTGCCATTTCCTCTCGCTCCGTACCATGGCCTGAACTAGGGCCGGACGCGAGAGATCACCGCCGCCGATCGCCTCCACGAGGACACGGCAATGCTTCGCCCAAGCCGGGCAGACCTCCACCGTATGCTCCACCGTGTCCTCCGAGCGATCCACACAATGGTGACACCCGGGCGTTTCCTCCCGCCTTAACCTCCCGAAGCAGCCGTGTCCGGTGAGGACCTGCATCAGGCGGAAGGTGAGGGCGCCGTGGTGCCTCTCAAGCCACTTCTCAAAGAGGGGTCTTATCGCGGCAATTGTGGCGTGCCCAAACTGCATATTGCCCTGAAGTCGATAATTTTGGTAAGTACTTACATGGGTTTGTATTTATGATTAAAGTAGATATATTTATATATTTTTAATACTTACTTTAAATTACTTAATCGATGAACTACTGATGTTTTTACTATAAAAGGATGACGTTATGAACTGTAAGAACAGCTTGTTATATTTTTTTACTTCTAAAAATAATTTCTTGCTTGTAAATAAACTCCGAGGTGACTTTAGAAACCGTATTTATCAGCTTCCTCCTTGTTTCCTCCCTTCCTTTAAAGCCCTTTTAGTGTCTCCAGGGATTCGTATCCCCAAGCACGTGCTGGTTGTGCTTAGCTGTTAATCCAGCACCGTGAGTCAGTCAATCAAATCCCAAAAGAATAAAGACAGGAAAGTGAGGTAGCGGGAAAGGCACAATTTTCTATTTTTGACGCAACCTGATACATCTCTGTGATTATTGTTGAGTAAAACGATATTTTTCTTTGTCTGTTTTTGTCTGAAATAAAATAAATAAATTGGGAGAATGTTGTTTTTTTTTTCCTTTACAAAGTTTCACAATTGTGATACTTACTCTTTATTCACGTGTACTTTGTGAAAAGTCAGCACTTGCACTACAGTTTAAGTTCACTTACTCTGCACTAAACTAACTCAAAAAGGTTTAACCCTTTTTAGTCTTCGCACCAATTCAGTGTTGTCAAGGAGTTGGATCGCCTCAATATTCACGTGATGATAAAATCTGTGTTCATGAGCTTCTGCATATTTTTGTATAACTATGTTTACGACATCCATCTTGAGGTCCCGGTGGAGGTCACTATTTCTAATGTACCAGGGCGCGTTGACTATATCCCTTAGTACTTTGTTTTGAAAACGTTGTATGATTTGACGATTACTTTGGCTGGTGCAGCCCCCACAGCTGAATACCGTAGATCCATACAGGCTTTAAAACTTGTTTATATAACAACAATTTGTTAGGTATTGACAATGGTGCCTGTCTACCAAGTAGCCAATACATTTTTTTTGCACCGAATATCTAACGATGACGATGCACCTAGAATAAAATTACTATACCATAATAGGTAAAAATAATTAAAAACGAAGCAACGACAGATAATTTAATTATGTGATAGATACATGGTGCTCACATATTTACAAATATCGTAAAAGTAGAAAAAAATTCTAATATTTTATAATTAATATGTCACTGACATATTAATTACAAAATATTAGAATTTTTTGTAACGAAGTAACGAAGTAATCATCATCATCATCAGCCTATAATGTTCCCACTTCTGGGACACAGGCCTCCTCTCTGTGAGAGGGGCCGTAATCCACCACGCGGGCCCAGTGCGGGTTGGTAGATGTCACATGTCTTCGAATTTTCGGTTCTAGGACATACCGGTTTCCTCACGATGTTTTCCTTCACCGTTTTGAGAACAGTGGTGATGAAATAATTTACACAAAGTAAAGCGCCTGTCTGGGTATCAACCTACGACATACAACTCGTAAGTCGCGGCTGTTACCACTGGGCCAGCACTGCTCTCAACGAAGTAATCACAGAATGTAAAATCAATGTCATTTATCAAAAAATAATAAATTATACAATTATATTAGCAACCAGTTTGATTTTGTCTTGATGTGGCGTTCTAAAGTGCCTTTTATGTGCCTATTTTAAATAAATTATTTGACTTGACTATAGGCTGATGTCTTATTTAATGTTTTGGCATATAGGTAACACGAAAATTATTCACATCATGCCCTGGTTTATCCCTTAATGTAATCAACTTGTTTATTTCCAATTCATCAAAATCTAGAACACGTTCAAGTAAATCAGACGATAGGTAAACAACTTCAAATATTATTTTAAGCACCGAAGAAACTAGGCCAGTAATAAGACTAAAATATATTTGTTAGAGAATATACCTAGATAATACTAAAACTAATGAATTTAATACGCACTGGTGGAGCCACAATTTACTTAAAACAAACGCACATAGTTTCGAACTTTTTGAAAGGCATCGATCACATCACATGTGACCCCCACTGACCAAGTGACCACCGACTGTGAGTGAGCCCGCTCACATTCTGTGGCTGACAATACGTCGCAGTTTGCTGTTTTTAGGGTTCCGTAGTAAACAAGGAACCCTTATAGTTTCGTCATGTCCGTCTGTCTGTCTATCTGTCGGTCTGTCTGTCCGCGGTCTAGCTCCAAGACCCTTAGTACTAGAAAGCTGTAATTTGGCTTAGTTATACATATTAATTACGCCGACAGTGGTAAAATAAAATTATGAAAAACATATTTTTTTAGGGTATCTCTCCTACACTTAAAGTGGTGATGTTTTTTTTTTTAACCCATGGTGAGGGGTATCATTGGAAAGGTCCTTCAAAAACATTGTGAGTTTGTGGAAACCATTTTTGGATTCAAGGATTCGTTTGCGAAATATTAAACTTTGAAGTGCCAATTTTTGTTAGAGTCAAGTGTGTCCCCCCCCCTGCCAGCTAAATGGTTGGTTTTGGATATATGAAAAAATCACAGCAGTAGTTTATATAGCGAAATTAAAAGGAAAACTATCACAGGTAATACTCGACCAACTTAACTTTGCAGTTGCAAAAACATGTTTTCCCATACATTCCGTATGGGAGAACATATTTTTCAACTACAAAGTTAAGTTTGTTTTTGGGATAAATTCATCCCAACTACGGAACCCTATCACAGATATCCCGTGCAACACTGAGGCTCAAAGTGAGCCTGCTCACAATCGTCTGACTATACGTTTAGTGTGAACGTGGGCTAACTGAATCGCTTAACGAAAACATTAACTCCGGCTCATAGGCTTTCAAAGGCAAATTGTACGCGAAATTCGACATCCACGATTTTGGGTCGCGAAAATCAGCCCTGATATCATGCTTACTGTTAGGATTAGTTCCTCGATAGTCGAACATTATCGAGGACGCTGCCAGTGTTTGCTAAATGTATTCAGGCTTTCACTTTATGCGATCCATGTTATTTTACGGGGCTTTGTTTGGCTTGAGCCTAAGTGTCCCATTTCTGAATATCCTAACACGGGTATTATCCTCGGAATAGTTCTTAGAATTTTGTTTATTTCAAGTTTCGGTGACGATTTGGGTCACATAATAAATAGAACTTACATAAGAGGGTCTCGTGATAAATAACAAACAAGTAGATCAGTCGATCTATCAGAAGCTAAAAAGTCTGATACCCAGTCTAACATCAAGATCAGAACCCTACAGTTCAGTAGTAGTTTGCTTACAGAATATTCATAGCACGCAAAATACTAATAATAAGCCACATTTGGTGAAACCACAAGCCGGCTGCAACATAGTTAGGAACAAAAGGCAGACGGATTAAGAGAGCCTAATAATGACAAGTCCCGAAATAGCTTCAGATATTTCTAGTTACAGTACAATCCTAATTCCCTGTTGCATACATTATTCTCGACCACCAGTGCATTAGTTGGCTGTGTGGTGGTCACTACTGGCGAGGTGCTATTAATAGATATCGTACTCCCTTGGGGTAGCTACGATGAAGTAAAGAGCAACAATAGAACTGCTATGGTCACATCTCTGATCCAGAATCGTGCATTCTAGGTTACAAGTGTTATTAAATTAATATAGTTAAAGTCCAGTATTAAAAATATTATGCTAGAAAAAAAAACTTTGTTACAAAAAACACAGCCGACTTCCAAACTACGAAGTGAAAAATAACTTTATTTTTGGAAGTCGGTGTCTTTGGACCAGATCAGTATTTTAGTTTTTTGACACCGACTTCCGAAATTAAAGTTATTTTTCACTTTGTAGTTTGGAAGTCGGTTGTGTTTTTTGTAAAAAAGTTTTTTTTTCACTTTTTAGTGGGTTGGTTTGTAATTTATCTAAGTTACAATAGCCTTATGTCAACTGCTCATCAAAAATACCCAAATCGCTATAGATGTTCCTTTAATATTTGAAGAGTTCCCTCGATTTCTCCAAGATCCCATAATCAGATCGTGACCAAATGACAATGGGACCAACTTGAAAATATACCCTTTCAAACAAAAAAAGAATTTTTCAAATTGGTCCAGCCGTCTTCGAGTAATCGGGGAACATATAA
Organism: Agrochola lychnidis; assembly: GCA_963680765.1. NCBI lineage: Eukaryota > Metazoa > Arthropoda > Insecta > Lepidoptera > Noctuidae > Agrochola > Agrochola lychnidis. Next base: position 16,110,285 of record OY796859.1, on the reverse strand, counting down.
AAAAAAGAATAAAAAAAATATCCCGACGAATTGAGAACCTCCTCCTTTTTTTTGAAGTCGGTTAATGAATAGTTATTGTTGTTTATTAGTTGACAAAAATGTAAGCCTAGAAATTAAATACATAACATAACACCACGCATTTATTCCCCAAAAGGTTAGGCAGAGGTGCACCTATGTTAGGAACATCCACATTACGCCCGTTTTGTTTAAGTCCCATGTAACAGGGGGTGAGTCTATTGCCATCAACGGGGCAGAAATCCAGATTCCGGGCTGCTACTGAGAAATTCCAGATGGAAAGAAAACTCAATTACACTTTGCCCGACCCGGAAATCGTACCGAGGACCTCTTGCTCAGCAGTAGCGATTGGAACGAGGTGTACATCTCTTATAGTTTATCTCTAAAAATACATCTCATCTTATTATTCTTACTGTGACTTATCCATTAAAGATATCCAATACTTACACAAATATACAACTCATACAGTCTTAATGGAGTTTACTAGCATAAAACCGGTAGCTTAAAGCCTCATTAAGCTAATGTGGTACCTAATCATGATGTTGTGTTTACAAATTGTGGAAGAGCCAACATCTTTACTCAACTTCTGAGGCTACCTCACTTTATGAGGAGATTTTTTTGTCCAATGAAAATAGGACTTCCAGTGACCACTGCAAATAATTGCCAAGATATTTTCTATAGTAGAAGGATTTGGATTTTGTTGTAAGTAAAAACTTCTATATTGCTGAAGAGGTCGGTGCTCCAGTTCCCCTTAGTATCCGCAAAGTAGGAATGAACATATTGCCGAACCAACGTTAAAAGACGTATTGAACTTAATCCACTTTTAAAATCGACCCAGGGCGTGGTAGCCAAGCTTCTAACAATCAGAATCACAACACAAATACATAACTATTGGCGTATCACCGCAGCACGCATCTTAGTGGGCGTATCTAAGTGTTTACTCTGATCTTTGTACGTCTCGACAAAGCAAATACTTTTATCATTATTTACTCAGTGTTCAGTTGCCGTCTACCGAATGCTCATTGAGTGTTTTTTTATCTCGGTGGCTCTTAACAAATAAGAAAATATTCGTTATTGTCTTAAGAAGGCCTTTGAGTACGCGTAATGATGCGTGCTTCTTTTACTTTGAGTCTCGAGGGCTATTTTTTTTTTCATAGTTTTATGACCCTTAATAGTCAAGTTTTCGTTAGAAAGATCTGTCATGTTTGCTGTCCTTGACCTGATGGTGGGTCAAGAATGAGTAGCTGTTGGTTCTGAACTTTTACAGGTCTTAAGAGTTCAAAGAATCAATATTGGAATTGTGAGTGTCATCTGGCATATTTCAATACTATTTGAAGTATAATTTAGACTCATTTGAATTATAACGTTACAACATGTACCTACTAAGGTGACCCCGTTAATCTCTAACAAATGTAATTTAATCGTGAAGAGATTCTCAGATTCAGCCCTTAAAGGCAATTCAACACTGCTTTGTAGTCCACCAATGAGGCGAATACTTTATATTTCTTGAAAATGAAATGTTATAAAAACGAATATAACGACGCCTTATTTAAAGATTTTCTCCATAAAGATTTGACATTAATATGAATTTGACTTGTCGTGCACGCATCATTAGAAAATAATGCCAAGACCATTAAGACGATTTTGTATAAAAACCTCCCCTTGTGTAAGAGAGAACAAATTGAGACAACTTCAGAATTCACACGGCGGAAGCGAATTTAATTTATCGACATCTCATTCAAAGACTTCTCCGTTGCGTCTAACAACAATTACAGATTTACCAACTACCGCTACGCTTACAATAAACCTTAACTTACAAGAAATAGAGCTCAAAATGTCTTGAATAGATAGTAAGATAAGTTTGTAAGAACAGTGCCGAAGTGACAGAACTTAATAGGACTTTAACAAATAGCTAAACATTTTGTAATTCGGGGAACATCTTGAATGCTTAGTTTACTTAACAAAAGATGGGCAGTCAGCCGTTTTGTTCCGCGACTCGTCCCGGTGACAACATCTGCCCTTTTTTCTGAGACAATACCTGCTAAACTTGAAATAGATATTTGTTCAACTAGCCAGAAAATCGGGAGCCATTGTGTTTTTGTAAAGGTGGTAAGTGATTTGTTTGGATAATGGCATTTGGTATGGTTGCACATTGCACATTTGATGTAATACTTTAACACTCTTAACCTATTTGGATATGCGTGAAGTTATGAATAGATTATAATATGCAAGAAATATTTGTTGAAGATCTCATTATAGATAATAACAAGCGAACAATAGCTGGCAATATATGCTTCTGTATATGTATAGATTCCATAACCTTTCCGCTCCCGGAACGGTGACCGCGTACCAGAAGACGTAGCGTTGGAAGGCCCCCCACAAGGTGGACTGATGAGCTCGGTGAAGGCAGCAGGAATCCGCTGGATGCGAGAAGAGAAGAAGTACAGAACCAGTCGAAGTGGCGGTGCTTGGAAGAGGCCTGTGTCCAGCAGTGGACATCTTACAGCTGAAATGATGATGAACATGACGTATAGCATAGATTTGGAAGATTTAAAGCAACAAAAATCAAGTATATACTTTATCACTTACTTAAAATCCATGACAATTCTTGCTTAACGGGAACAAATGCCCCTTAAACGTCCTCAAATCGAAACTATTCAAGCCGCCCAACAGCAAAATCAGAACAAACAGTAATAAACATAAACAAAAATTTATAGCAGCTAAGGTTTTCATAGAGCACACACAAGCGTTGTTTAAGCTTCTAATAACAACACCCAAGGATCGTTTAAACAATAAATAAAGGGGGCGGTGCAATATCTGTCCCGCGCGAACTGAGTGCAGAACATTTGCATTGGAACTAAATGCGACGAAACGGCCTCAGAGGAATTTAATAAAAATATCTTAGCACATCCCTAGTGTTTCTTTAATATACAGCCGGGAGTATTACAGAAATATATTTTCAGTACTTCTGTATGGAGATTGGGCCTTGCTTCTGATATAAATGGGCGATATGTTATGTCGACTGTTTTAGAGCGCAGAATGGTCGGTTGCCGAGTTGCTCTTTTGAGTCTTTTTACGAGGTTTTGTCGCGTCGAGGAAAGAAATTCATGTCATTGTATTTCAACACTATCTATCAAGATAAAATACTAAAGTGCCCTAAATTTTATTTCGCTCGTCGTAGGTAACTATGTAATTATGTTCCGAAACTATCTTATGAAAATGTAAACAAATGGAACAGATAACTTACCTATGGATGTCACTTGCAAATTCAGTGCTTTGATTTTATTACATATTTGAATATTTAAACCCAAAATTCCAATTTTAAATCTCCAAGACGATTTTCTTTTGACAAATTGAGGTTAATTTTATAACCTCAATCTTCGTTCATGATTTTTCAATCAGCTACTATTTGTAGAAAAATTGAATTGTTGGAAAAAATGGTGAGATTTAAAGTTAAAATGTTCTAAATCTAAATTTCATTTATTTATTATTATATATAATTATTATTTATTTCATTTTTATTTTTATATATTTTTATTCATCTATATCGTTGGCGTATGTGGAGAACTAAATAACAAAAAAAAATCTTGTTTGGAGAAAATTGCGATGTATTTATGCGGCATGATTTGTTTGTTACGAAAATGGTGAAAAGTCAATTTGACCAAAATCACAGTTATTTAGTTCTCCACCTAAGGTTCATTATTAGCTTTATGTTTAATTGTTCAAATTTTAACAGAATTATTTTTAACTATATATTATACAGCTACGCCGACGATATGAATGTGTTAAACTAAATTGTTTTAGTGAATTTAGTGAGTAATTTCGTTAGAATTTAACCTGAACTGGGTTTGTTTACACTTTCATTACATACTTTTTGAACAGACCATACAGTAATTACATTTCAAAGTGCAAATTTACTCTTACTGCCTCAAATTAAGTTAATTTGAAGCTACTTAAATCGTACCCAGACTTTACTCCACATTTAATCCAAAAGTATCATATTACCAAAAACAAAACAAAGCTATTTAATTTCACGAGCCACATAATCTAATTTAAAAGCAACTCTCCACCCTAATAGGATCTGCACATCAACTTACCATAGAACTTAATTAACTTGACCATTGCTGACTGACGCGGCTAAATGAAAGATATCTCTCACTAAAATTAGCATTCATAAGCCAGCTCAGGCGACATAAATAACATCTGATATTAGCTTTATTACGTGTGATGATGGCGATTACTTGCTATGGCTATCAAAAAAGCAATAACGCCCACTTGTATCTGCGATTGTTTTAGATTAGACTTTTATGAACAATATAACACTTTATGAATAGTTTTCTTGGATTTGACGCCTACTTCAAACATAGTTGTGCGTTTTGGAATATGAATATTATGGTAAATTCGAGTGCAATAGCATGTTGTCATTTTAAATTCTACCCAAAAGTTTGGCAGCGTATGAGATTCTAGAACTGTATTTCAATAGAAGATACGCATGTAGCATTGTTATTTATTATTCATACTATTTATTTCTAAAGTAGTTAGTATTCGCAAATGTGCCTTTTGTTGAAGAAACTCTTAACAAGAAATTCAAAGTAAAGTATATTTTTAGCACTGTGTATGACGTGTACATAATACAGCATGTTTCAGAAAGGTGTAGTCTTTAAGGTTGTGTGGATACCATCAAACTGAACATTTTTCTCCAAGAAACCAACATCGTAATCGCGAAATTATTATCAACTGTCCCATACAAAGCTTAAATACCTACTCGACCCAAATTTATGGGACGGGTGATTGAATAATTTTTATACAATATTGGTCCCATGGAGAAAGATGTTCAGTTTGATGGGCTGTTCTATACCATTGACCATTGATAAAATTTCATGTGACTGACCATTTTATGTATTTATGTTTTTAATGTAATATTCATGTCTACTAATTTATTACTAATTTATTAATATCTTGTTTTTAATTTCTATTGATTATTGATTTTATTGATTGTTCATTATGTTTCATGTAATTTTTAACTTAATTTCAAATATTGTAATTTAACAATGCATGTCTTTATAGGGTAGATTTTTGAGCTACTATAAAATATTTTTAAGACCCTGTTGCATCACCAAAAATCGAATTAATTAAAACTTTGACCACACCTTTCTGATACACGCTGTATAACATCAAACTGACAAAATAATAGCAACAACAACTTGTAGAAATTAAAGATTAAGAAATGGTGCCTTTCTTTTAATGTCGTCGTGTTGTTTCACAGATTTGGCGTTACTTTGAGACCGCGGTCAAACATCGCAACCCGCTGATTGTCGAGGCCACCAGTTATGTCCCAAGTAGGATTAGTCATACCCGCCGTCCAAAGCATAGTCTCACAGACCCTGATGACCCCATAATCCTCCTCCAGGAGAGCAATAGGGAAACAAATACAGTTTACAAACACAGACGCCTAATAATTTGCCGATTTAATTGAAAATGTGATAAATATGGACTAGAATTTTGTCTGAAATAAATAAATACCGACCTCGCCGCCGAGGTCCTTTGCGATCGCGACCGCAACCCCGAGTAAAAGATACTCCCCCCCGACCATTGCTCGAAAACGAGGTGCCAGCAGTTGTTGCAGCTGTGCACGTAGCTTTAAATTTCCCGACTAATAATCATGATCAAAACTTTGATCCAGCCCGTCCTATCCTTGATGTCCTCCCTCCGGTCCACAGGGGGTGCCCATTTTTAGCTTAAAATTGTGTGACCCTGGCTAGAGGCTTTGAGTTTAGCAGCTTAAGGCAACTACAGGATTGACCGGTTAAATAGTTATGACTTCAGAAGTCAGCTATGAGATGCCCAAAAAAAAAAATTAACATATTTGGTGATTAACTTACTAGTTTCTAATTCTTCCCATTCATCACCATCATCATTTCAGTCGAGAGACGTCCACTGCTGGACATAGGCCTCCTCTAAGTACCATCACTTCAACTGATTCTGTTCTTCTCGCATCCAGCGGATTCCTGCTACCTTCACCAGGTCATCGATCCACTTTGTGAGAGGTCTCCCAACGCTACGTCTTCCGGTACCTTTCGGTCCCATCGGCCATCTTCATCGGTATTCTTCCCATTAAAAAGTTGTAATCATACAAATTCTATCCGAACACCAAATAGATCCTTGGACCTCTATCAAAACCACTCTGTATTCGAGAGTCGACTAGTTGTCTACTTTGAGAATATTGCTATCCTTAGCCACAAATATGAAGCCCCCGGTACAGTAAATATCATCTCGATAGATGTGGGATATCTTTGACAACAAGAGAAACTTGGCAAGGCATCAGATTTCTAATATGGGTTGAGGTTGCTTCTTTAAACAACTGGGGAGCAATATAAGTGTATTTTAGTGGGCTTCTTGTTCATTTCAGTTTATGAAACTCATTTTGAATCTCCTCTTTGCTGTATTTTCTACATCATTTCAGCCGAAAGACGTCCACTGCTGGACATAGGCCTCCCCCAAGCACCGCCACTTCGACCGATTCTGTGCTTTCCGCATCCAGCGGATTCCTGCGGCCTTCACAAGGTCATCTGTCCATCTTGTGGGAGGCCTTCCAACGCTACGTCTTTCGGTACGTGGTCGCCACTCCAGAACCTTTCGACCCCATCGGCCATCCGTTCTGCGAGCAATGTGCCCTGCCCATTGCCACTTAAGTTTGGCAATTCTTCGGGCTATGTCGGTTACCTTGGTTCTCCTGCGGATCTCTTCATTTCTGATTCGATCACGTAGGGAAACTCCAAGTATAGCCCTCTCCATTGCCCTTTGGGTGACTTTTAGCCTTCTGATAAGGCCCATTGTGAGCGACCACGTTTCAGTACCATAGGTCATCACTGGCAACACGCACTGGTCAAAGACTTTCGTCTTGAGACACTGTGGTATGTGGGACGAAAAGATATTGCGTAGCTTCCCGAACGCTGCCCAGCCGAGTCGGATTCGACGATTGACCTCTTTCTCGAAGTTGGACCTACCTAGCTGGACAATTTGTTCTAGGTAAACATACTCGTCCACAACTTCGAGCGTAGCGTCTCCGATCTTCATGGGAGTGGGTGTCACATGGGCATTTGACATGACTTTTGTTTTGTCCATGTTCATTTTAAGACCCACTCTTTCGGAGGCTCTACTGAGGTCATCGAGCATTGTACTGAGTTTCTCCATGGTCTCAGCCATGATAACTATGTCGTCGGCAAACCGAAGGTTAGTGATATACTCGCCATTGATGTTGATGCCTAGCCCTTTCCAATCAATATTTTCTACATAATAAATATATACTTTCCTAATGTTTTTCTGCAAAAATAAATTTAACATAACATAACATCACGCCTTATTTCCCCGAAGGGTTGGGCAGAGGTGTCGCGGTAGCAAGTACAAATACATTTCGCCAGTTATGTTTAAGTCCCATGTAATAGAGGGTGAGCCTATTGCCATCAACCGGGCACAAATCCAGACTGCGAGCTGCTACTGAGAAATTTCAGATAGAAAAACCCAATAACACTAAATAAAAATATTACTAAATATAAATATTGCAAGAAACAATAAATTAAGCAAAAATGTAAGAGATAAATCAATTTTGTGCGCCGCCAAAAATTGTGCTCCTGTCATTTTCAACTTGATGTTTTCCCGATTTTAATTTTTTCCGTGTCATTTTAGAATAAAATATAAAACCAAACTGCACGACGAACACGACGTTTTCCGTTTATACTAAAAAGCTCATACAAATTTTCGGAAACCGCATCGGTCGCGCGTGTTTGAAACTGCGACGTCACGTTATCGCGCTCCGTCCTTTACTTCGACCGCAGGACTGTCATGGATGTCTAAACTATTATGACCTCTGTATATTCATGACCTGTGGTTATCCTTATTTGATGGCAGTGTCCTAGGGCTTGAGAACGTTCACGTGTAATATTCATAATCGGAATAACTGCTGAGGTCCATGAAGCTCAGAGAATAATCGGAGACAATATTTCAAGGCTAGGTATTGGATTCCTGAGACTAAAATGGACATAATTTTGGCCTTAATGATATATATTTTGGGCTTAATGATATATGTCCCTGCCGTACCGGCACCCCACAACGGATTTATACAATCGCACTGGTGTTCTATCGGTCCGCAAGCTCTACGTAAGTCGGGTACTACGCAGATTTCACAGTATCACAATTCCCCAGCTGCTACCAACCACCAAGAGACGCTTCATATGTCCAGCACCTTCAGTGAAATCCACTTTTGCAAAACGCCATTACAACTCCACCGCACCACGTATATATAACAAACTTACTATTAAAAATGCACAGAATTTGAATAACCACAATTTAGGAAAGAATATAAATACCTGGCTCAGCAAATTGGATTACGAGCAAACAGAAAATCTTGTCACTACTAACCCAAACAAATAAAAGGACTGCACTACGAACACATACACACACATCGTAATTCTTACGATTACATACAAAACCACACCATCATGCGCAACACGCCACACCACTTGGGCAATAATATTTGAATTTTTATCTAATTTAGTTTTTTTTTTTTTATAACCATATTGTATTTTTTTTTTATTAATGTAACAATTAGTATTACACCTAGCATGTAAGCAAAATGAATTATATATTAAGGAAGGGAACTGTCTCCTGAGATACAGGTTAACTACCTAGTTCGGGAGGCAGAGCTTTTATGTAACAGTGACCCTTATGTTTGCAAATAAATGAATTTTATTTATTTATTTATTTTATCGATTATGTTAAAAATGAAAAATAAAAGTCTTCTCAGTTGTGATTTTAAACATTTTTAAAAGCTAGTTTTCCCGCTATACTTAAACCTTTTGACACATCTTTAAAATATGAAATGAATAACAACATTTCCCTAAACATGGTGAGCAGTGACTTACGAATTGTACATCGTAGGCTCGAACCTAGAAAGGCACTTTATTTTGTGTAAATAATTTCATCATCACAGCTCTCAAAACGGTGAAGGAAAACATCGTGAAGAAACTGGCATGTCCTAGAACCAAAAATTCGAAGACATGGGCCCGCGTGGTGGATTACGGCCCACTACGGCACACAGCAGTGGGAACATTATAGACTGCTTATGGTTATGTCTAAACATGGACCGTAAGACGAGTTTTTATTACAAACCATAAAAACAAACACTTTAACTTGACAAAAGTAGAGGAACTCTAGCGTAAAGTCCCTAAGTAACTATGCTTGAAAGTTCGAAAGCCAGTCCCACTTTTTACTTAAAAATCGATTGCCTCGGTTATCCGAGCTTACCCAAGCGTGAATCCACTATAATAATATAACTTCGCTACTGAAACTAGTTACACGGAAAATCGATAGGTTTCTGTTAAAAACGTTTTCGTATGAGCTAAACCGTAGGAACGTTCGGCGTATGAAAAATGTGAAATCAAACTAAAATTGCTTGAAACGGCTCGAAGCTTCGAGGTGTTATTCATTTGATTTTATGGCTTTACTATAGCTTTTTGATCGTAATTTTATATCGATTTTCATGAAATATCGTTATTGTTTTTTAAGATTTTTTTGCGAGCAATAAAGCCGCTTAGGCGCTCATAAACGCAGGATTTCATTGTTTATGTTCCTCGTAAAAAATGGCTTCATACCTTAAATCTATATTCGTTTTATCAACCTAAATTTGAGTTCACAAAACGGTTCAAGAAATCAGACTACCCATAGTTCACTAAGTGATCACTGGCTAGTTTCGTGTTATCAGTTCCTTTTTCCATACCATTACGAGCTTCCAGTTTTATACCGAGCAACCGACCTCCTTAGATAACCAAGTTTTCGAAATAGGATATTATCAATGTGGGACGGATGTTTGTTAACCAACAATCTCTCTGAAACTGATCCTTAGAACTCTCACGGGAGTAGTAAGGGTAGAGTCTATTTTTAGTACGGAACCGAACACCAATTTAATTATATGAAAGGGGTTTTGAGCCCATTTTATGAGGTAGAATTATAATAGTTGGAGTACATTAATTTTATTTATATATTAAAACTTCTCGCACACAATTAAGGTACGAAGGCAGACTTCTTAATGTCTTAAGCATTCTCTACGAGTCAACTACGGGTAATGAAGAGATAAAATGGCAGGATCTCTGTTTGAGAGGAACATAATAATAAGAAAAAAATATTAAAATGAAAAATCATAATCTAAACTAATATTATAAAGAGAAAACATTTGATTCTTGCATGTTTGTTTGTAATGGATAAACTCATAAAAACCGGCCAAGTGCGTGTCGGACCACGCACAATGAAGGGTTCCGTAGTTGGGATGAATTTATCCCAAAAACAAACTTAACTTTGTAGTTGATAAACATATTCTCCCATACGGAATGTATGGGAAAACATGTTTTTGCAACTGCAAAGTTAAGTTGGTCAATTATTACTCGATAACTAGTAAAGTCTACTTAGCTGTGATAGTTTTCCTTTTAATTTCGTTATATAAACTACTGCTGTGATTTTTTTCACATATCCAAAACCAACCATTTATCTGGCAGGGGGGGGGGGACACTTGACTCTAACAAAAATTAGCACTTTAAAGCTTAATATTTTGCAAACGGATCCTTGAATCCAAAAATGGTTTCCACAAACTCCTAATGTTTTTGTAAGACCTTTCCAATGATACCCCACACTATGGGATAAAAAAATAATGTTTTTCATAATTTTGTTTTACCACTTTGTCGGCGTAATTAATATGTATACCTATGTCAAATTACAGCTTTCTAGTACTAAGGTTCTCGGAGCTAGACCGCGGACAGACAGACAGACAGACAAACAGACGGACATGACGAAACTATAAGGGTTCCTTGTTTACTACGGAACCCTAAAAATGACTTAACCAATTTTAAAATTCTTTCACCTATAGAAATCTACACACTATCACCAAGTAAAGTGGGTTAAATTTTGTCGACTTCCACGCGAACGAAGTCGCGGGGAAGTAAATTATAAATAAAATAGGTTCCTACACAAGTACATAAATGCACGGGTAAGTTTTTGAACTCTTGTTTTTTTTTCTGGATGAGTGAATTGAGAAAGTAGTATTAGTAAATAAATAGGTTATAAATTGTAATTGTATTGTAATTGTTATTAATTGGGACACAAAAGATCGTGCCTATAATAAAAAGATCAAAATCTTTTTGTACGATTGTACGTAAATGTTAGTACGGTAAAACTTATGACACTGTTAGTAGTTAAAAAAAATATAATTACTTATTTCATAATGTTTAACCCAGTGTTGAACGTACCGCGTGTCTAGCCTATTTGCAATAACAGCCAGGATGCTGTTGGCGCTGGCGCGCAACCTGCCGAGCGCCACGGCGCGCGGCTCATTGGTTGCGGAGCACGGCATGGAAGTCGTCAACGTGTGCGTCCGCGAACATGCCCGACGCACTGCACCAGCGCGGCAGCCTCAACAACGCCCTGAACAGACTGCAATGTGCAGTAAAACATCCTATCCTGTACTATCCTACACTATTAAACGAGCAATATTTGTATATCCATATATATATATGTCGGAGACGGGTATGTGACTTTCGTTATTATCAGCGATATTTTAACTACTGTGGGCATAGTGTCGGTAGTGTTGGTTAATGCGCAATAGAAAAACAGTTTGCAGTTCAGATCACATTATAATTTACTATCAAATGAATCACACTAGCTAAATTATACACACACTGGGTGCGACTGCGTTTATTAAAATCACCAATTAACAAAATGATCACAAATTACAACTAACACAATAACTGAGCACCACGAATCGAGAACAGTTCCGCGACGTCTTGACTCCAATGCGACCAGAGGCTGAATCCCTCCTCGCCGTGGCCTTAAAACATCACGACTCTGTAGTAGCGCGCCTTTTTTGGTGTAGGTAGATTACGCTTGATGTCGCCAGTGGCGCGCTTGCGATTCGTTTCGTATCCGTACTAATGACCGGATCCGATAAGTATACCTATATATATTTGTAATCACGTTCTCGAAAACGCCTCTAACGATTTCGATGAAAGTTGCAATATAGGGGTTTACGGGGGCTAAAAATCGATCTAGTTAGGTCTCATATCTGGGAAAATTCGTTTTCTCCGTATTTTCACCCGAGCAGAGATCGGTCGCCCAAAGTTTAGAACAAGGTTAATGACATGGCAACATGGAATTAGTAAGTACCTACTATCATGACAGCATGGAATAAGTAGGTATCTTATACTATTAAATTAGCATTCTCTATTTTCACCAAAGCAGAGCTCGGTCGCCCAGGTACAATTAATAATAAGTGAAAAGCTTAATACAAAGAAAAAATAAACAAAGACGGTATTATTATTATAACACACAATCCAAATATAACTCATTAGTGAATCTGTTTGCCAAAGAGAAAATAAATAAATAGAATTTTGCGGCCAGTTCAACATACAAGTTATGGAATTAATTAAGCACTGTGGGCAGACGCACTTCAATCGCAAAATAATATGTTTATTTAGAAACCGCAACTACTGTATGACATAACGCCATGAAGTTTGACAAGCCTTCCCCGTTGTCGAACTTTGCATAAATAACGACATAAATATTTAAAAAAAATACACAGCGGAGGAGTAGGATACAGATATTTCTATCGTTTATTTTATTTTATAAAATTACTTTACAGTGTAGCATAATCAGCCAATAATGTTCCCACTGCTGGAACACAGGCCCTCTTGGTGAGAGGGTCCCAGCCTTTCATGTTTTTTTTATTTTTTATTAAATACATTTTAAATATTTGAATAAAACGAAACATTTAAAAATATAAAAAATAGTAGTCCATCGGCTAGTCCATATTTTAATCAGTATTATTTACATTTTTGGTTTATGAGTGTTTAAATAACGCAAATTTAAGCAAAACACGGACAGAATGTTTATGGTCGACTTATCATCAAATAGTTGGTCAATCTTACCCCCCGTATGTAGACCAAGTTGCTGCATAAAATTATTGTACCCTACATTTTTACATTAAAGAAAAAACTATTTACCAAATGAGGTAACATCATTAAAGAGGTATTTGTTTGGTTTTAATACGTTAATGAGCTTATGTATGCATAAAACCTTTAAGTGTTTGTGCGTTTGCGCACTTTCTTAAATGCTTTACATAAGTGTGGGAATTAGAACATTCTTCTTAAGTTTTCACATATATAGAAACCGCTTCTATTAATATTTAATCGTTTATTAGATTTATTTCTACCTGCTTAGTTTTACATATAAATTAAAAAAAAAAAAAAAACAAAATTTTTGCGGCCACTATCTTGGTTTTTTATTTTGACCAAATTCACACAGTGTACTGCATGCGAGAGAGAGAGAAAGTGTGAATTTGGTAAATTTTATCCCACGACACTGTAATCCTTTTACTCTTTCTTTTATCTTTTCTGCCGGCGTCTCACTCTCTCTCTCTTTCTTCCTCTTTGAATTAGAAGAAGAATGCCGCAAGTTTTAACACTTTTTAGCGTCGACGATTTCTGAAAGTTTACAAGCCGCGCAAACAAAAAACAATCTTGCGCAGTTTTTTTTAATTCAGTTGTAAGTAATCACATAATTTAGAATTGAGTAATGTACAATAATTCCTGTTTATTTCGCCAAACAGAAACTCTGTAACCTGCCTTACGGAGACTTATTTGTAAGAGTTCAAGACAATAACAATAGGAGCTATAGATTTTCAATACAATGTCTACAATGAAAGGGGAATAGAATGAAAACTTTTCACCAACTTCAGAATACATGTCGAGTGGTTATAAATCGATTGAAATCTTGTATTAAGACTGTGACACAAATAACTATACCTATACATTACACACCTACAGAAGCTCGTAGCTAAGTAATAACAGCCGCACGGGTGGATCCATCAGGTTAAGCTACCCTTGCCGGGGTTGGTACGTTGATGGGTGATCTTTACATACTGAGACTCTTCCGTGCCTCATTCGTGTCACGTTAAGCCGTTGGTTTCGGCTATCATTCGTGGATCTTTGACAGTCGTTACGGGTCGTCAGAAGCCCGAAAGTCTGACAACCCAGTTACTGGGTTGTGGAGGTCTTAAGGCAGGCGCTTCATGTAAAATACTGGTATTCAGCTGTGTCCGGTTAGACTATAAGCCGACCTCAACATACTTGGGAAAAGGCTAGTCAGATATTTTATATATGTAGTACATACTAATTCTATGCAAATTACATACATGCTATTTCAAAGGAGATGGAAAATGTTGGGCCCAAGTGTAATAAGCTGAGATGTGATCTAAAAATTAGTCATATTTTTTTATCCTTGAATATCAAAAATCATCTCAATTCTTTGCCTGGAAGCAGAGAAATAGATAGATAGTTTTCGTGAGATCATCGATTATAGTAATCGATTACACAACTACAAAAAGAAAACCTACCCACTAGGTAGCACTAGGTAATATAGTTAACTCAAAGTAATTAAATGCACTATATATACTTTTATACAATATAGTGCATTTAATTGAAATAATACACCATTAATTACTGAAAAACCAAAATAATGATTATCAATTTCATATCGATTAAAATCAGTTTTATTTCTTTGTCTATGTCACTGGCAGTATATATTCTGCATTGGCAGAATGACATTGACAATTTGACACATTAGTGGTGGGTCATTCTCGAATTTTTGGCGACCGAAACCGTTTTCCCGACGACGAAAACGGTTGCAGAAAACGGTTAAAGGACGAAACTTATCCAACATGGAATAGAATTGCGTTTTCGTCGAGCGCAGTTTCTTAAAACTATCAACGATTTGAAATGTATGAAATGGTTTTTTCGCATCACGAACGACAGCATTGACAACATTACTGACTGTATTTCATTTCAAAGAGTTCACTTTTTAAGAGTTCACTTTTTATTGGAAGGACTGTTTTACGAGTGTGATAGATAGTTGAATCATTGTACCCGACTGTATTTTCTTAGATGTAAAAATCGCACCAAGTAATTCGAAGACTGGTTTGTGCAATGAAGACTGCTTGAAGTTGAACTCAGGACGTAAAACGGTTTCATCGTCACAAAATGGTCTTTGTAAACGGTTCGTTGTTGCAACGCCCATCCCTACTAGAACTAGACAGCTGTCACTTATTTCGTGTTTTCGGATGTGTTTTGAGTGCTTTCCCAATTATTTTTAATTTTCAACGATCACTGCTTTGATTTTTACGGCTTCTGACCCTGCCTTCCTTGTACGACCCTTGCTTTCACACTGGACACCGAAGATCGCTCACACGATTGACTTGGAATTGTTATAATGGATTTTACCACCACTTTATGGATTGGATATTGTTGAAACTATGGATCGCTATGTGAATTGTGTGATAGCAACTAGTCACTGCAATACACTAATGTATGTATGAATCTATAAATTCACACCATTTACATCTCGTTACTATTCAGGCCTAAGAATGCATGTAACCGTTTCAGTCTCCTTTCGAATGCATCCGGACGCATAACATCAGCATAAAAGAAGTTTAAAACGGTATTTTATAATTTATTTCAAAGGGACTCGTTTTTGAAAGTGTTGTGAATAATATTGTACATATTATAGAGCAATGTAGATGTTTTTTTTATTCCACAACAATTTTGATACTTACAGTTCTTGAACACGGTTTACACCTGCTGAACGCGTTCAGTTTCATTATTGAAATTCGCCCATAATAGGGTTGTTTAAACTTAAGGCTGTGTCACCATCAGGCTGTGTCAATTAGTTGATTAGTATCTTTGCATTCGATACATTACTACAATTTGCAGCTTCAACGATCTCAGTAAACAAAAGACAATAACAAGAAAATTTGTGATTTTGGTATTATTTCGACATATAAAAGCCACTTTTCTTAGATTAAACAGAATCAAATTAATGAATTGTATCACATAAAAAGCAATTATTCTAACTAATTGTGACCTCAGGCACTCTCAGTTAGGTTAAATCGAGTGACCTAATTGACCCACAAAAAACTCAATATTTTAAACAGAGCGTTCCGAGGAAACCTGACCCGTGGGTGTTTGTACGTAAATTTTATTTTAAAAGACAAATTGAATATGGTAGTAGATGGTAATGAAATTCGTGGCGTCCAAAATTAGTTCTTTTGCGAATAACGCGAATAACCCATTGAAAGTGCGAAGCGAGACTCCAAAATATAATTTGCAATAAAGTCGGCACATGATTTCTCACCGAGTTCACCCTTGACTACTTTATTACTTTTCTCTGAAGCACAGTCCTTTATAACTTTAATATTTCATTCGTACATGTACTTCGCTCCTTGTAGAGTGCCGATTGTTAAATTTTTTCCGCCATTGTATTTTGCTTTGGGATGCCCATTGGATACTAAAGTGTACAGCCTTTTATCGCTCTTCCTTAACGTAAATGTTGTTACAATATTGCAAAAATGTTTTTCAACGATTGCAATGCAAAACTGTTTTGACAATAGCGTCATCCTATAGAGCAATCGTTTACTATGAATTTAAACGGTATTTAATCAAACTTTCTTATAATGAAGTCAGGAAAGCGAAGAAAAGTCAATATGAAACTCTAATTTGTGTTCGGGAGCTCAGTTGAGTTTATTTTTTAGCGCTGGCAGTCGGATCGGAGCAAGCATTTAAATTAACAAAGGCATTCTGTTCAGCAGCGAGCGCATTTAAAAGTTGCTAAGCGAACTACTGCGTTCGTATTTATTTCCATGCAATTTCCACGATCTCAAGTTTCATTAGAAAAGCGAAAGTTTGATAGCGTTTCGAGCGCGTTGTGGCGCCCGCGCCGCAGCGATCAGGCCCGCTTTACTTGAATAGGCATCCATTTTATTTATGCCTTTTTTGTTAGAGAAAACTTACCCTTCGTTCGTACACAACGAACTCCACTCGTGTATTATCCAGAATACTTATTGTTGGGCAGCTCATTTTGAAAAACAATTCTAACATAAGTGCATAGGGTGTGTTTTGCTATAAATTTTTCGTTTGGTGACACATTTTTATTCCATAGTCATACTGGCTTTTCATAAGTAGTTGAAGTAGTCAGAATGCGCTTCTGTTATGCTTGTTTAGTTTCACGTATACTTTGTTATCGACTAGGTATTGTGTTGTCATACGGGTCGCTTATTAAGTTCTTCTAAACGATAGCTGCTTGTTTGAGAAGATTTTGCATAAACTTTACTAGCTGTTTAAATACCGTGTGGTCCTGGCATAGCCAAGAAAAGATAAATGATAAAGACTTCACGACCCTTTTTAGAGTTCCGTACTCAAAGGGTGTCAAACGGAACCCTATTATTCAGCCTCCGCTGTCCGTCTGTCTGTCTGTACATCAGCGGGCTGTATCTCATGAATCGTAATAGATAGACAATTGAAGTTTTTTTTTTAATCAAGACAAATGGTTGTATGATTCTCGTAGATTGAGATCTACGAGACCAGCAAGACATGAAGACCACCTCTATTTACCTTTGAAAAATAAGAAAATCTTTGTGACATGAGCCTTTTCAAATCCACCAACAAACAGGTTGATAATGTTCTCAGATTACTGCAATTGCAAACACAGCACTATCTTTCAAATAATTTGACTACAGATCCTTAAGCCGTGAGTGCTCACATAAATCGCTTGCCTGTATGAGTACCTACACCAACCAACTACACGTACTTTACCTCTTCATACAACTATACGCAGAATCACGACAAAGAACGTGTTACCCAGTCATGTAGCTCTCTATGACGAATCTATCTTATAAGACCTGCCAAAGAATATTGAACCTTGAGAAATAGAAGTTAAGGTGTTTGACTAAGAAAATCCTAAATTCTCAGCGTCCCGCTGGGAACAATGTTGGCGGTTATCTCCACATCAGATTGAGATAGCACTGAGGTCAAGTTCGGCACGCGAGCAAATACGAGCGAGTTATGCTAGTTGACGAATATGGTATGGGAGGTACTGCACAGCACTTTTGGGAGATAGATTTTGTGATGGGTGGCTTAATTGAAGTCTGTTAGAATAAGTTGTTAAGTTCATGGCTGTTGTTGTGGTTTTATCGCAAATGCTAAATGCGGAATAGAATGCGAGAGATTGAAGCATTTTTTAGATTAAAAAAACTGTATATTCATTTCCAAAATGAAAGCTAAATTTAAAGCTGAAAGGAATCTTATTTTAAAACAAGCTTTTGCCCATGTGGGTCAGAAAATATCTGTGCACGGGAACACACTACCGGGGTTAAAAGTACCCTTTGTTTTAATCCAGGTTATAAACTATCTGTGTGCCAAATTTCATCTAAATCCGTTCAGTCATTTTTGCGCCAATCCGAAACATACATCCAGATAAACGGACAAAAATTCTAAAAACTATATTTTCTGCATCAAGTTCGTTATTGCACCTCGTAGCAATTACTTATTTTCAAAAATAATCAATGTACAGTTTTGGCTTCGTTACCATTTCATTATAGTTATGTATATATACATAGTTTTTATATCAAAAAGTTAACCTTATTTGAAATAGGGTTAACTTTTTAAAGGGTATCCTTAAAATAAAGCTATTGATGATATAATATATATTCTAAAGGGCAGGTGTCCAAAACATGCTCAACATCAGCAACACAGGCTGTATGATTTTCTAAAAATATGTATTGTGCTGGATTGTGCTACAAAAAACCATTTTCAGAAAATAAATAAAATTGGGTTTGTGTTTCAAAGAACTAAAATGTTCTTTCAGATCAAAATCTTCGACTTTTAACTGACATGAATACTGCAATTCTGGGCCGTCCGTTGTAGTATCGTTGCAAATATTATGAGCACAATTTCGTTCCAATATTCTTCAAATGCCGTAAGAAATACGTTACTATTCCACGTATCGTAATAAAACCGCATCGGCTGCACTTTACTTTCTATATCGTACCGTGTCTGGACAGCATAAGTCTTCGGGAATGTATGGATCATATTCGGGCCCTATCATTGGAATTTCATCAAAAAAGTTCCAATATTCAACGAACATGAATTGAATTTGTTAAATTCCTTTCGCGTAAAACTTATTACAGAAAGATGAATTTGCATAAGTTTCAAGTTTTACAAAATTTTAATCCCTTAATTTGGTTAATTAGACTTCAAACTGCTTCATTAATAAAACTAATCGAAGACGAAGTACATTAATATCAATTGAACTCTACTTACTAAACCATTTTTTATTCAGAAAAAAGTTAATGAGGCGAACTGAACATCTTAAGCGCCGATTAACCGAGGACTAGGAGGGTTATTGAATAGAGTTGTATGTGAGATTGAACATAGGCTACCTACAGTAGAGGGCATAGAAAGACCCGGCCTTATTCAGTTAGACAGTACATGGTATTCGTGACTTACATTCTGTATAAAACAATTCTCGGACAAAGGTTCTGGTCAGATGCCCGCAACAAAGGAACAATGCGGTCGACGGGAGATGCCTTTGCTTCATTTCGATTGTGGACAGCCCATGTCCACGCGAGACCAAACGAGCATTGGTCTGCGCTAGTTTTATTTTTTAAATATCGGCACCCATTCAGACACGTTGGTTGCACCGTTTCACGTTTGTTCACGGAATCAATGCAGGTGAGATATGAAATGAACGTGTAAGTTAATTCGATGTTATTACCTTTGAATTTAAGTTCAGCAAAATAAGTATTAATTTAGTTTTCAATAATGAACAGCCTGTAATTAATTTCGAAAATTATTTTTTAATCATCATAACTTTGCACGTCATCCATAATTCAGTCAGAGTACTTATTCATAGCTATTGGTGCCGATTCCCTTGTTCACAAACTAAACTAAATTTAAGTTCAGTACATCTTTTTCTTTCTATTTCATTAAGAAAAGGACAGAAGATAAATTTTAGTTAATTTTAGTCCTGTCCTGTGTAAAATTATAATAAAACCAAAAAATTAAATTAATATCAAAATTAAAAATTACAATTAAAATTAAATTAAATTACAATCAAAACAAAATTAAAACAACATCAAATCAGAATTAAAATAACATTAAATTAAAGTCAAAACAAAATTAAAACAACATCAAACCAGAATTAATATAACATTAAATTAAAATTAAATCAAATTCATATTTAAGTTGATAGTCAATTTGGTAAATAATTAATTTCCTTGATTTAAACTACCGTAAAACCGTAAAGTTCATATAATGTGACAGATAGTGCAACCGCTGTGCCGTATTATTCAATCATTCAACATTTTACGTTCACATAAATCGATACAATTTAACGTTTTACTTTAATCGGTTACAATGAACTTTGTTGTGGCACCCCGTGAGGTAACAAAACTGATGAATCTATTTCGCAAATGATACAAAGACCTTGTCTTGTTCGCGGGCCACCCGCAAATAATGGGAGCTCGGTCGTAGAACCGTATTGTCTGACCGACCGACGATGTTGACGATATGACATATTGACTTCTGAGGTCTTGATTTTGCACAAACTCAATTCACGTTTGCTCTTCAATGACAGCCTCGGGTCAGGAGTACATTCAGCGTCTTGAATGACAAACTTTAATGTGTATTTTCACCGATGATTTATGTATTTTGACAGTTTTGTGGTAGCATAAATAACGAAAAATGTTTATTTGGGATAATAGAAGTTTCGTTTATAGAGGCAGACGATTTTATGAATGACTTTTAATAGCGGTTACCTCTTTTGTTGGAGCTTGGATATGTGGGACATTTTAAAGATAAAATGTAAATAATAGACATGATTATTTGTAAAGTTTTCACGTATTTTACTTTGTATATTATGCGCAATAAAATATCCGCATTGCGCCCAAAACTAAAAATCATATTATTGCTGTGTTGACTCGTGAATTTACCGAGGCTATAAACGAGTGCTGGTGCATATGTGAAGATGAACGTATAAACAACGAACGTTCAGGCCTGGAATATCCATTACAATGCAAATTCGCCTCCGTCGTCACAATGAACGAGTTACCTGTCCACACACCAACTTTTTGCCTAGTTCGAAGCCCAAAATTGGACGATGAACGAGTTTGGTTACACAGTCAACTGGCATGTAGTATGTGCACCGCAGAATTTCAACGAGAACTATTTTCAGGACGTAACTTCATGACAGTTTTATTACGAATCAATAACTGTGGCTTTATTGTTAACGTTCGAGTTTGTGAGCTCAATATCGATGTTGGAGTCAAATCGGATGGCACAGTTTCGAAACTTGGAAGTTTTTTATTTGCTCTTTACATACATAACGATATTACTCTTTATGTCCGGGCTTGTTTGATTGATCGATAAATAAAATTTACATTTCAGATTAAATTCAGGCATTTTTGCATTGTTGTACAAGAAATGAAAATATTGAATTTTCGCATCGGCAATTAGTGAAACATGTTTTTTATTTAAAGTCTTATTGAAATTGCTGATTAAGGCTTATTTTCGAGACGCTTTAATATAGAACAATGCTTTAATTTACTAAAGGCTTTAAATGATAAATCTCAACTAGCCACACGCACAATTCTCGGAGAATATCAACAGCTACCGTAGTATAAAAAGATTAAATGAATTTGTCCAACAACATTGTTGCGAATTTATTATACACAGTATAATCGAATTACTTACCGTGGTCTCTCACGAAATTCTCTATATTAACCTGGATGGCTGAACCAAATTTGTTTTGAGTAATGGTGTTATTAGTCCTGGGGCGTATGTTCATAACGCGTGCTGTATTACTCCAGTAGCTACTAATATATCTTCAAGTGAATTCGTCCTACACGAATGCGTGTTTGCGAACTTAGTCATAAATATGTGGTTGATGAATGTCTGCGTAGCTTTGCTTAAGATGATTCTGGACGTGATTATAATATTAGAGTTGAATGCTCAGAAAATGAATCTAATAGTATAGTTGTCTGAGCTTTGAATACTGATGAAGCAGTTATTAAAGCAAATTCTGAAGTAAATGCAAATAATTTTGATAAACAATAGAATGATCAAAGAGTGACCACCCACGCCACGCATACACAAAACCTGTAAATCAAAAGCAAACAAGTCAACAGATGAACCAGATATTTTCGCTACATTTGTCAAAAATCCCACACTGATTGATAAGAACGAGCTTGCCAATTAAATCAATTATTAACACTATAAACTTTTATGCGTCAGGTGCATTTTAAGTACATGAACGCGAACGTTCCATCATGGGAGGCAAAATTTAATTGCATCGTTACGTCGCCGACGTTCCATCAAACATTTATCAATATTGACTAAACTCTTAATAAACCCTAATGGACGATGTGTGGTCAGAATGTACAAACAGGAACGCGTTTGCCGATGCTTTTACAACGGAGTAAAAAACCGTATGTCCTGATTAATCGATGGATATAAAGCTACACGGGAAATATTTTTGTGCATCATTAGTTTGATGTTTGTGCTCTATCCTCTTATGGCACGTGTTACTGTTATGAATTGTCTCTCTGTTACGTTTTCCTGTTTTCATTAATCGTTTATTTGCTTTTGTTTTTGGTCGAGCTCGCGCGGTCGGAGTTAAATATTGTTCTATTATACTTTTTGGTGGATAGTTCGTTGAACATGGGAGACGACTTAACTGACTCTTCTTTTTATTAATTATATTCTTTTATTCTTCCCATGGGGGTAGGTAAAAACTACAGAACGCCACCTGCTACGATCCCTACATACTCCTTTTGCCTCGTTTACGTTCATACATTTGGCCATACACGCACGCCGGTTGCGAGAACTACGGACCTGGCCTTTCTGAAGAACATCACCAATAAGGTCAATATATGTCCTCCTAGGGCGTCCCCGACCGTCGCCTTTCCCTTCACATCAGCCTTGTAAATACATTTTGTTAGTCACTTTTCATTCATCCTCTCAACATATCCAAACCCTTTTCAATTTTTGTCACTACATCTTCTTTTAAATCACACCACTGTCTTATCACATCATTCTTAGTCAGACCACACATGCTTCGCAAGGAACTCATTTCCACAACATTTATTCTACCTGCTCATTATTTTTTATTAATCATCGTTCGAAATACCTTGACTAGGTATATTGCTATCAGTATTCACCGTGAGATCAAGATAACGTACAGTTCTGAAACAGTGTCATAACCATGTTTCATATCTTTAATAAAACACTGCAAGTCATGATAACCTGAAAATTCAAGAGAGATTTTTATAGTAATAACGAAACTGTCCTTTAAAATAGTAACTTATTTTACCGCAGCCTTCACTGCAGTGCTTTCTTTGCACGGAACTTCACATACATTCTCATACGATAGCGGTCATGCAATCTCGTTTAATTAATTATAAAGACTTAATCCATTATAATTTTACTACACCAGCTAGTAACTAGTCAGTCAAGTGTGAGAAAATGAAACAATATTTTTGAAATATAAAACTGATTTATTTATGATTTTTTTTATTTATCGTAATAATGAAATATCAGTTTTTGATTGTTTAATCCGATTTCAGAATGGAGTTTTAAGTTTTATTGATCATGTGAATTGCTATAAAAATCTAATAGGATGTATATTAAGCGTTATACGTTTTTATTAGGCCTCTGATATTTAATTATGGTGTCAAGTTTTTATGTGCTGTAAATGGTTCTCACCTTCTTACTATTACTTCTAGGTAAATACCAAGGTACTTTTTATCACTACTAGTGTCTAATGATAAGGTTAAAAAAAAATTTGTATTTGTATTTTTAAATAATTTTTCAGTAGTAGTCTTAACTGTGTGATGCAATAAAATATTGGCGTTAATGGATTGAATTTATCTAGATTTTTAACATCATTGATAATTTCTATGGCACGTCTAGACATTAGTATGTATAAACGTTGATCCATACATAAAACTAGTAGTTCTGCGAACAGTAGACCTCGCGAGCACAAACTTTTTTACAACAATTAATATTCCACTAAAGTTATTTGAAACGGGATATTTACAATGTTTTTATTTAAAATTGGATATTTTGTTAAAAAAAAACATAAAATATCCCGTTTTAAAGAACTTTAGTAGTGAAAATAACCATGTCAGTTTAAAATCTTATAATTAATATAGGTACAGTCGACCAATCTTCCGCAAACTCACCTTTAAGGCGATAATCGCATAGTACGGCTTACGATTTGATCGCCCGATGCTTGCGTTTTGACCAATAGGATGCACGAAGCGTATTTTAATCGTGTTCGTATTAATGTAATGATGTCTAGAAGTGTGACACTCATACAAACAAATGCATATTGTCTCTAATTGGGTGAAACCAGGAAGGGGTGTGGTTTGTTATTAGCTGCGGTGCCATAAAAATATTTTCTTAACTGAGCATGCTTAATTTTTGTCGACTGTACCTATCCAACTTAAAAAAATCCGACTGCAGCTATTATTTGTCTGGACGTGTGTTCCGGACTGGCGCAAAAACGGCTGAACGGATTTGGATTTTTGGCTCACAGATAGCTTACAATATGGATTACATCGTGGAGTACATAAAATGGTACTTTTAAGTCCATAGTACGTTCTCGTGGAATATTTTCCAACATCCACGCGGGCGAAGTGTGGACAAAATCTATTTATTTTATAAGTTGAAAGCTGATAGGTGTAACTACCAGCAATGAACTGTGGTGAGTCCAGGATTTGACGCTGTAAATTGATTTGTTGTTGTCTTTTGAATTTCGTACCAAATTATTATCCTTACCTATAATTATTTCATCAAAAATTCAAAAAAAAGAATTCAAGAAACTTGTCAAAAATTATGAAAAATCGTCGCGTGTCTCTCAAAATACACGTCGACACTCGAATAAGAAATATGAAGTCGTGACGTTAATTACACGTAGCGATGTGCGTGCGCAAGAAAAATGTTTGTTTATTTTAATGACTGTTAAATCAAAACTAATGTTTATCCTGTCCGTTTGATTGATTGTTCGTAACGTTATGGACGACGCAAGCGCAAGCCTTGGGCTAAAATCGTAGGCAGCGCAAGCGCATCATATACGTTTGTTTTGTTAGAAATGACGGTTGTTTGTTTATTTGGATTGAGATAGGGTACTTTTCTTTATGGATAAAACATCGGTAACATTGGGGTAACGCACATCTAAGCATTTAGAAAACAAAATTCTGCACACGATCCTTTTTTTTTCGTAGGTAAGCGATACTATAGCGGCCGAGCGCTGCAAGCAAAAATAGTCCTTACAGTGTACATATATATGCGTTTCTTCGATAGTACTTAGATGATGCTAATTATTTAGGTAATCGTAGGTTTGCAAGTAATGGTTCATAACTGAATATGGAATGCCGGACAATGCAGTCACTCGTAGGAGGTTCGTTTTATGCCACTAGTACGTAACAAGAATCGAAATAAAAAGTCATGTAGGTACTATCGAAGAAACGCATATCTGTACACTGTAAGGACTATTCTTGCTTGCAGCGCTTGACCGCTATAGTATCGCTTACCAACAAAAAAAAAGGGTCGTGTGCTCGGGATTTTGTTTTTAAAATGCTTAGATATGCGTTACCCCGATGGTACATATTTCAGATGAAGCTACTCCAAAAATATTTATGTAAAATAAAAGTAATTTAACCCAAGCAAAAAGTCATCGTCACGCGGTATTCACAGGTGGTTACCCATCCAAGTACTAACACCGCCCGATGTTGCTTAAATACAATGATCAAACGAGAACTGGTTTTTTCAATGTAGTATGGACGTTGACGAATGTCGAGCAAAATAAGAGAAACAGGCAGAAAGAGATGCCTTTCAGTGTGCCTCCGAGGAAAACCTTTTCTTTTCAACTATATAATACTCCATTTTTACTATCATTAATTTAGCATTAGACAAATAACGGCCAAATAACGACAGTTATTGTGTGGCATAAGTGTAATCAGCCTATAATGTTTCCACTGCTGGGATACAGGCCTCCTATCGGTGAGAGGGAGTGGGCCGTTATCCACTACGAGGGCCCAGTACGGGTTGGTGGATGTCACATGTCTTCAAATTTTTGGTTCTTGGACATGTCGGTTTTCTCACGATGTTTTTCTTCACTGTTTTGAGAGTAGTGGTGATGAAATATTTTACACAAAGTAAATTTCATTTCTGGGTTCGAACCTACGGCCTATAACTCGTAAGTCGCGGCGGTTACCACTGGGCCACCAATGCTCCCAATTATTGTGTAATATTGTTGAAATGACTGTACGAGTATTTTAAAGTTATCTTTTTAATGTAAATGTTAAATAGATTACATTGCTTTTCTTTGTATTTATTGTGAAATAACGGAGCTTATTATATGTATGTCTATATCGAAATAACGAAAGGGTTATAACTAGGGATGTAACGATTCCGATGCCGATATATCGGCTGATATAATCGGCAGGCCTATATATCGACATCGCCGATTTAAACCGATATTAAACAGTTCGAAACGCGATCGAAGTGAAGACGCACGCGGAGCATTGGCGCTCCGTCGCAGGCAGGACTGGCGGGAGAACCGCGCAGTGCATGCTTAGCGACAGGCCAATACGGCAAACCGCAGTGTTAGCAGTTTGCTGAGCGTTGACTGAGCGATGTATTGTTTCATGCTTGTTTCGTGTCACCACTATTCGTGATTCTATTTATTCACACAGTAAAGTGAGGACTATAAAGCACCATTAAACAGGTGTGCCCGAAATACAAAAGACACACAAACGCCCAAGTTACATACTTCATTATTTATTTAATTTATTATCTACTAAGCTGTCGATCGTCCCGACGTAATCGAATCAGAAATGAAGAGATCCGCAGGAGAACCAAGGTAACCGACATAGCTCGAAGAATTGGCAAACTTAAGTGGCAATGGGCAGGGTACATTGCTCGCAGAACGGATGGCCGATGGGGCCGAAAGGTTCTGGAGTGGCGACCGCGTACCGGAAGGCCTTGCACAAGATGGACCGATGACCTTGTGAAGGCCGCAGGAATCCGCTGGATGCGGAAAGCACAGAATCGGTTGAAGTGGCGGTGCTTGGGGGAGGCCTATGTCCAGCAGTAAACGTCTTTCGGCTGAAACGATGAAGCTATCGATATCGGTATCGCCGATTATTTACTATGATATTCGGTATCGGTATCGTGACGGGAAAATTAAATATCGTTACATCCCTATTTATAATCATTATTTGTCTAATGTTATTATAGTGGAGTATAGATTAAATTAAGTAACATTTCATTACGTATCTTACGCTCTATTTCTAAGTGAAACGGCTATCATAGATAAGAAACTGAATGCTTAAATTTCTGTAATTAGAATTAAGTAGAAAGACACTTAGGTGTAGATTAAGATATAAATTACAATCAAAACTGATAAACTATCAACAATTTAAATATATACGTTTTAAAATTAAATATTTAAAATTTTAAAATGGCTTTTAATGAAAATTTAATTTAAATATCGTATCTGATATGAGTTGCTTCGGTGTCTTTTCGTAGTCGTTATTTCTATGCAACTTTGTGAATAAACAAGTAATCTATGGGTGTAAAGTGCTTTATCTACCATTGGAATATGTTTCAAACGATGGATATTCCTTTGCTTAGGGTTTGTATTTTTAAAGGGATCGAATAGAGGGAATGAGTTTTGTTCAAGTAGAATAAATATGTCAATTTTGCAGTTTAATTTATAAAGTATACCTAACGCTAAGCGCAAACAAGCCACTGGCCACAGCTACCATTAGCCCAGCGACAAGCAGTTCATGCTTTTACATACGTTTTTTATGGATTTGTCGCATACGAGTGGCCGGTGGTGGCCACCCGCTACAGTAGTACTTAACACTGCAGCAAAAGGCGACAACAACGGGGGTTGTGGACGGTGGCTCGTGTGCGCTTACCCTAATAAATTATCTATTTATTTTTGTTGTTTTTTTGTTTCATAATCTTATGCCTATACGTAATCTTTGCCCATACTTACATATCGACGGTTGAAAGGTTAATTGATCTAAGCGACATTTTGTAAAACTTGCTCCTGCATATTTATGATTCGTCGACCTGGACGGATCATAGTTATTTTTTTTTTAATTCATAAAAAACAACTATTTAATAGACTTTTATTCACTTAAATCAGTCAATCATAATAAGATCTTATTATGATTTAAAAAAACAACCAATCCATCCTCCTGCAAGTTTTACAAAATGTCGCTTAGATCAATTAGCCTTTCAACCGTCGATATGCATCTTTTGCCATACATGGGAAACATATTCACACTGTCCTAAATACACGATGCACGTAATATTTGTTTTCGTACCCCAATTTTCCGTGTCGAACAACAGCACATCCACATAATTCTTTCTTATTATCTCCGCACGAAGGCCCGCGTGGCCGCACCGTTGATAAACCCTTATTTAATAAGGTGACTAAACGCATAACTTGAGCCAGATAGTGTCCCCGACACTTGTTTAAGTGTAAACTGCTGTTCTTTTCTGATAACACGTCACATTTCGATTATTTAGCAGGAGATGCGACCGGAAAACGGGTTTCGTATCGACGTTCTACAGAAATTTACACAAAAATACAAGCGTAGCTTTTCGGATGGATATAAAGAACTGACTCGAATTTGAACCTTGACAATTTGGGACACCGGATAAGTTTGTCTTAGATCTATTTAAGGACAGAAAAATCATGAATGGTAAATCAAGATGGAATCTAGATAAGTGATGCAACACACTGATAACAAAACTACCAAAAGTTCATGTAGCTTAACAGCCTCGCGTCCAAATAAAAAATAATGTATATCACAAATTACGATTATTTCGACAATCTGATAACGCAACGACTTTATAACACTTCGAAATGAGTTTTTTTAACACTTCATTATGAAAAGAACTTTCGCAAAGCGAACATCTCGTTCGACTTGACAGAATGATAGGTAGGTAATGGACAACTTTATTACGGTGTTAACAAGTTTGAAAAAAATAAAATATCGGTTCTGCTATTCGGGATTAAAAATACAAATTGGTGTTGTCTCGAAGTTGGATGCTCGCCGCTGGCTAAAAAGTCATTGGAGGTGTTAAACCAGCCTTCGATAATTAGGTAATAAATATTTATAAACGGCGAGCAGGCTCATCACAACGCACGATGCACTTTTCTTTATTTTTTGCTCTTTGAACGTCAAAGGAGTCCGTACTTATATCGAACAACCGACCCACGTGCCTTGCAAATGTGTCTCTTCATCACCCAATTTTGTTATCTAACATTCAACTTTTAAAGTTGAATTTAACGTAACAGAGAGATTAACTAACGTTGTTATGTATCGAGTTCGAAAGGGTCTAAATAATAACTGGGATATTTATTTGCAACTGCAAACAGTAAGGTTGTGCAGATGAGATTTCACAGTTGGCTAGTTAGGATTAAGAATGGAATATTTTTATTTTTATGACAGTGGCGAACTTAAATGATGTCATAACAGGGGGAGCTGTCGTAACAGGAGCGCAGATTTAAATATTACAACCGAGGTTATTGGCTATAAATCACATGCAGAATTGAAATAAAATAGGGAGAAGAGAGGAAATAAAACTAGTGACGATGAAGTTTTTGAAACAAATAGAGTATGTAAGTAGGAGTGGTAAAGTAGTTGGGGTAAGTTCGGCCCCGGAATAAGACCGTACAAATTTTTTCCCATAAGCAAAAATCACAAACTTCCATACAACTTTCATTCCCATCTAACCACTTTAGAAGACGAATTTTCAAAAATCTTTCCTTAATGCTCTTTTTCGTTATTTATAGAACTCTTTTGCAAAATTGTATGTTCCTAGACCTAGTGGATTAGCCTGTGCGTTGTTTATAAATGAATTTAAGATTTTTGTTGAGGAGATTGTAACAACTTTTCATTTATTTATGGGAATGCTGACGCTACCTTACTAAATAGCCTTTTTATTTTAAGTTTATTATCCTAAATACGTACATTATGCTCGTCTTATGAGTGAGTGCCTCTGGCATTTCAAATTGATTTTACAACGT
This sequence comes from Agrochola lychnidis, assembly GCA_963680765.1. Taxonomy (NCBI): domain Eukaryota; kingdom Metazoa; phylum Arthropoda; class Insecta; order Lepidoptera; family Noctuidae; genus Agrochola; species Agrochola lychnidis. The sequence goes on along the minus strand of OY796859.1, from coordinate 16,080,288 downwards.
TATCATTTCTGATCTCGATACATTGATTTTTTGCTCAATTTTGTATTCGTAACTTTGTAAGCTATAACTTTATTTTCTTAGCATTCCACAAGCCACGTCTCTGTACATTATTGATCATTAAAATTGAACAATAAATGTCTTAATAAATTAGATGTACAAGTTAGTTTAGGTCGCTACGCTGATGAGAAGCATATTGAGATAGTAAAAGCATTTTATTACGGGAAACATTCCGAATTTGATTGCTTGTTCTGTTGCTTTCAGATAGCAGTGGTTTAAGGCTCCGTGCCGCCGCACCGCACGAAATCACTGATTTTGATCAATTTTGTTTATTCGTTGTGAGAAAGGGGACGAGAATTTAAACAAAATTATTTGTGATTTGAAAAGTCCAATTCTTCGTCTTGTACATAGGGGAAAGGGATTTTTGAAATAAATTAAGGATTCGTGGGAAATCACTAAAATTCGCAACAAGTTTTCCAAAAAATGACGCGAGACTGACGTTTGATCGTTTCGTTAGAAGAAACTGCTTTTGATGTTGAAAATTAAAAAATATCATCAACATCATTATATGGTCTACTTGTACATAGGGGAACCACTTTTTTCAACTTTCATACAAAATATAGCAGAAAAAAAATGTTGAAATAACGTAACTTTCTCAAAACTTCAAGCCAAATAAATATTTTTTTCTAATACTTAGAAACACTTTTAAGAAATTTTAAAAATTATATATTAATTTTAAGTTAATTGTTTAATAGAATCTAAATTTTATTTTATAAATAAACAATTACTTCATTACGTAAATAAATGGCAAAGTGAACTATATAAACGATCGCGGAAAATCTATTCCGTCAGTAGCGAACGGGCCTTCCCAGCGTGAGGACGTATCACTTTGCGTCGCAGCACGCACACACGCACGTACGTGTCCGATGTTAACATATTCCAGAAATTGTACGTCGACTACCACATTTTGATCCGCATTTTATTTTAAAGTACTTTGCTTGTTTTTGAAGAACATTAAAATTTTGCATGCCTGGCAATAAATAAAATACCGGTGTACGTGTGTTCGTAATTCTTCTTATCCTAAACGGCTTGACTGATTTAGATGTTTTTTTTTAAAATTCTTTTTGTGTAACTTGGATGGTTCATAACTATAGTTGGACTCGCGTGGCGCTGTTGTCGCAGGACAACATCTGCCTGCTGGGTTCACTAGTTATATTTTGACTTTAGATTTCATAGTTTTGAATGATTTTTGGTAGGGGAAAAAGTTATGGGTTCGCGTCACCGATATGCCCGCGCCGATATGCTGTTGTAGCAATAAGTGAAGTATTTTTGGAACGAAGTTCTTTAACGCTACTGAAGACTACTTTAAGTCAAAATAAAGATCCAAGATGACGGCTGCGAACATTTAAAAATATTTCGTCATGGGTATCGTTTTCATAGTTTTCGAGGATGCTAAAGCTGATAGTGAGGTCAAAATATAAATCCAAGATGGCGGCTGTGACAATATTCAGATTTTTCGTCATAGGTGTCTTTTTCATAGTTTTTGAGGATTCTAAAGCAGATTTTGATGTCAAAACGTAAATCTAAGATGGCGGCTGCGAAAATTTTCACATTTCTTCATAATATCACGCCATCAATTTCAAAGTGTTGGGCCCTTTGAAATTGATGGCGTGATGTTATGAAGAAATCTCATTTCCGCAACTTTTTCGCGCAAGTGGGTTCGCGCAAGTGTCTTTCGCGAAAATGTCTTTCGCGCAAGTGTCTCAGATCCCTTTATGGATACTGGTGCCAATTCTCTTGTCACAAATTAATGCCTCAAAACTATACTAAAAATCACCAAAGTTTCGTTCATTCCTGTCAAACGATGATTTCCTATCGTGAAATAATTTTAGAATATATTTTATTTTGACAGCACTAAGATGGCAATATGGTGCCGATTCTCTTGTATACCGAACTAAACTTACTAAACTATCACAAAAATTCCTTACTTTTGGCTATGAAAATCTTGAAGCTATTCTGCAACAAAAAATTTCTAAATTAAATTTAAATATATTTTGACACACTAAAATTATATTTGACAATCGCGAGTCCACGTGGTACTTATTTGCCCTACCCCGTGAATTTTTTTTAGAGCTGGAGGCGCACAGGGGGCAGCCTTGACGTTTTATATAGAATTTTTACTTTTTGTAAGGAAAATAAGAAAAAATATTACCTACATGTAGAGTGTCAGGGGTTTAAGGGTTTTATAAAGGGGATCGAAATTCTCATTATTTTTGCGATTGGACACACCGTTTTCAAGATATATGCAAAAGAAAAAAAAAAGATACAGTACTGTTTTTTGCACCTGAAGCGAGGTGTTGGTGTGAATTTTAGTTCAAGATAACTAATTTTATTCCGCACCTTTTTAATCGCGATTAAAAAAAGTCATATTTAGTTAGACATGGGTGCCGATTCTCTTGTACACCGAACTAAACTAACTAAACTATCACTAAAATTCCTTCTTTTTGACTATGAGAATCTCAAAGCTATTCTGCAAAATAAATTCTCTAAATTTAAAAATAATTTTGACACATCTAAATCGAATTTGACAACCGCGACTCCACACGTGATACCTAACCACGTGAATCTTTTTAGAGACGGAGGCGCGCAGGGGGGGCAGCCTCGACGTGTTTTATATGGATTTTTCACTTTTTGTGTGGAAAATAAAAAAAATATTACCTACTTGTAGAGTGTTAGGGGTTTAAGGGTTTCATAAAGGGTGTCGAAATTTTCATTATTTTTGCGATTGGACACACCGTTTTCGAGATATAAGCAAAAGAAAAAAAAAATTCAGTACTGTTTTTTCATCTGAAGTCGAGGTGTTGGTGTGAATTTTAGTTCATGACAACCAATTTTATTCCACATGTTTTTAGTCGCGATTAAAAATAGTCATATTTAGTTAGAAAATCTAAATTTTAGGTTAAAAACGTCAAATTCAGAATAGCAAAATTGCCATTTTCACTAAACTAATATCTCAGTGCCATCTTAGTGCTGTCAAACTAAAATATAGTTAAGTTGTGTCACTTTAATCTATTTCAGAATGGGCAATCGATTTCCCATTCTGAAATAGACTAAAGTGACACAACTTAACTAGATTTTAATTTGACAGCACTAAGATGGAACTGAGATTTTCATTTAGTGAAAAAAGCAACTTTACTATTCTGAATTTGACGTTTTTCACTTAAAATTTAGATTTTCTAACCGAATCTGACTATTTTTCGCGATTAAAAACGTGTGGAATAAAATTGATTGTCATGAACTTTAAGTTCACACCAACACCTCGATTTCACATGCAAAAACAGTACTGAATCTTTTTTTTTTCTTTTGCTTATATCTCGAAAACGGTGTGTCCAATCGCAAAAAATAATGAAAATTTCGACTCCCTTTATAAAACCCTTCAACCCCTTATACTCTACATGTAGGTATTATTTTTTTTTATTTTCCATACAAAAAGTGAAAAGTTCCATATAAAACACGTCGAGCGTGCGCGCCTCCGGCTCTAAAAAGATTCACATGGTTAGGTATCACGTGTGGAGTCGCGATTGTCAAATTTGATTTAGATGTGTCAAAAATTTTCTTAAATTTAGAGAATTTATTTTGCATAATTGTGCCGATTCCCTTGTTCACAAACTAAACTAAATTTAAGTGCATCTTTTTCTTTCTATTTCATTAAGAAAAGGACAGAAGATAAATTTTAGTTTAGTCCTGTCAAATTAATCAGCGCTTGACGTTAATTGACGTAATTTTAGTCGGCAAGTTTTTAATCACATCTAAACTTGTATGGGTGGTGATTAATTTGACAGGACTAAACTAAAATTTATCTTCTGTCCTTTTCTTAATGAAATAGAAAGAAAAAGATGCACTGAACTTAAATTTAGTTTAGTTTGTGAACAAGGGAATCGGCACCAATAGCTTTGAGATTCTCATAGTCAAAAGTAAGAAATTTTAGTGATAGTTAGTTAGTTTAGTTCGGTGTTTAAGAGAATCGGCACTAATCAAAATTTTAGGTGAGAAAAGTCAAATTCAGATTGGTGCCGATTCTCTTGTCACAAATGCCTCTAAACTAAACTAAAAATCACCAAAATTTAGTTTATTCCTGTCAAACGACGATTTCCCATTCTGAAATAGACTAAAGTGACACAACTTAACTATATTTTAGTTTGACAGCACTAAGATGGCACTGAGATATTAGTTTAGTGAAAATGGCAATTTTGCTATTCTGAATTTGACGTTTTTAACCTAAAATTTAGATTTTCTAACTAAATATGACTATTTTTTTATCGTGACTAAAAATATGTGGAATAAAATTGGTTGTCATGAACTAAAATTCACACAAACACCTCGACTTCAGATGAAAAAACAGTACCGAATATTTTTTTTTTCTTTTGCTTATATCTCGAAAACGGTGCGTCCAATCGCAAAAATAATGAAAATTTCGACACCCTTTAAAAAACCCTTAAACCTCTAACACTCTACATGTAGGTAATATTTTTTCTTATTTTCCACACAAAAAGTGAAAAATCCATATAAAACACGTCGAGGCTGCCCCCCTGCGCGCCTCCGGCTCTAAAAAGATTCACGTGGTTAGGTATCACGTGTGGAGTCGCGGTTGTCAAATTCGATTTAGATGTGTCAAAATTATTTTTAAATTTAGAGAATTTATTTTGCAGAATAGCTTTGAGATTCTCATAGTCAAAATTAAGGAATTTTAGTGATAGTTTAGTAAGTTTAGTTCGGTATACAAGAGAATCGGCACCAATAGCGAATTTTTCATTTTCACTAAATTAATAACTCATTCAGTTGCAAAAACTGTACTTTATCTTTTTTCTGTTCTTTTGCTTATATCTCGAAAATTGTGTCTTATCGCAAAAATAATGAAAATTTCGACCCCCTTTATGAAACCCATAAACCCATAAAACTCAACATGTAGGTAATAATTTTTCATGTTTTCCATACAAAAAGTATAAAATTCCATATAAAACAGAATTGTTATAAATATACTAAACGAATATACACAAACATTCCAGACTTATTTCATAAGCGTACCTACGTAACTTAACAAAATACCGTCTATAGGATCAAAACTGTTTAAGCGATCACTACGCTCGATGTTTAGGCGTGTGTGCGTGAACGGTGCACACAAACATAGCATCGCAAGAATTTACCTAAACTCTGTCGAGTGAAGTCACGGCCAGGAGCCTTAAGGTTCATGGAGACATTTGGTTGTGGCCAGCATTGTTTAGATTGGAAACGTATCTACACAATTTATTGTCTTTCAAAACAACAGAATTCTGGACGAAAATAATTGCGTCTAAAACTCAGGTTCATTCACTTTATCAAATTTTAAATCATGACATCTAAAAATAAAGATAAGACTAATAAAATACGACTAATTGTTCCCTAAATTGCATCAGCAATAATAAATTCAACTGAATTAGGCAAGTCAATTAACAAACAAAAGCAATTAATTAAGCAGATACATTGCAATGATGTCCATATAATCCCACACTGGGTCTCATGCTCAAACAAATTCAAATTTTAAAACATGCTCAACGACCAGAACCGAGTCCGCCATTACCAGTGAGAGTTACACGCTTCGAATTAAATTCCCATTCAAATTTGAACCTTACAAAGTAAAATTAGGATACTGGAAGCTAAATATACTTCTCCCATGGTATCCCAGCTACTTTCTGAGGCAGTTCTCTCCATAAAACCTTCCAATTATTTCCGCTCCCTAGTTATCGGGTCGCATCTTGCATCAATCCACTCGTATTACACAAAAATTTACGAGAATGAGACTTCTTCGGTCGTGATTAACAATAAATTCCCAGTTAACAGCCCGACGTCAACCGTCTGCCTCTATCCATACTTTTATAAAGCGAGACACTTCCACAACACCTGATTTATAGTATTTCTCTTTGTTTTGTGTTTGTCCTCTTTATTGTTTTATTTGCTGCCCTTGTTTTTTGAAGGACCCGTTTATTTTTGTGACAATTTCTTTGTTATACCGCCATTGAATCTCTGGCTTTTTGGAGCATAATTATCACCGCTATCAGAACCATCTGCTAAAGCTTAATAATGTTATTTTTTATGCCGTCAAGTTTTATCACTGGTGAGGGGAACTAAGGAGACGCATCTGCCTGCAAAATTATTAAAATTTTCTTTACGGTGATATCTTGCACAAAATTCAGATGCTTACCTACATTTCACTTACTTTCAAAAGTGGCTATTCTTTTTTTTTTTTCAGACGCATCTGCTTATGGAAAAAGTCGTGAAAAACAATTTTTTGCCTTTTTTTTATTTAAGTTTTATAGTGAGGTTTTCTTTTGACTTTAGACATCACTTACAGCTTAATAGTTAATCATTTCAATCATGACCAATTCTAACGAACATTAATAAAGTCATCAAAATTATCCTCATATTTATTGGTGATTACAAAAATAGTGCTCATAATTACGATCAGAGATAAATAAAGATGTTTACCAAGAAGTAACAACAGGCGTACCATAATAAAATCGGGCCAATATCCTTAACAAGGCAACAAGGGAGCTAATTAAAATTTTAAACCCAATGACCGCTGTAAGATGCGGTAATAAAGTTGTCAAGGAGAGGGCAGTAAACCGACAGCCAGGATGTCAGCCAGGGAGTATTGTGTAAATCTGTGAGAGATCAGAATAATTATGGTTTGAACGCATCATTAGTTGGGTTTGTAGTTAGTTGGTTTGTGGAGAATGTGAGTTTAATGAGAGAAGCTAGGCTATAAAAACATTTAAAAAGTACACTACAGACGAACACAGAACCTCTTCTGAAGTCGGTTAGTTATGATCAGTGTTCTAAAACTCTAGTACCTACCTTGTTTTTGAACATCTAAGGCTTCGATGCCAATGGTTCAAATCCTAGGTAAGATGGTTCAAGTCCCAAGTAAACATAACTAACCTTAGATACTATAAGATTCGGAACTCTATATTGACTTGACACCAACCAGTCCTTGTGATTGTGTCTGAAAAAATTGGATTTTCTTCTCATATTTTTTGTTCAGCCTCAACCTTATTTATTTTCAGTCTGATATCAATGCCCAATTTCCTCAAGTACCTATCTACTTACAACACAAAAGATTCGGGAATACGATCATTAAATTTCGTGATGTAATTATTTGATATCAGCACAAAGCCCCTATAAATATCTCGCATTGTCTAGCAAGGTTCCATCAAACTGCTAAGAGGCAACTTAAATCAGGAAACGGACTATTGTTCAGACTTAGATAACTAGCCGCCAAACTTCCTAGACATCAATATTAAACTGAAGTATTTAAGAACATTGTGTACCCTTAATCCTCCACTGTCAAAGTTACAGATGTTCAGATTAGTTTGAGAGTATTCCCATTCATCAAAGACTTGATCGTTTGTAGGTTGTAGCGTGTTTAATATGAACGGTGTGACTGGTTCAGAATTACTTGTACTACTAGCTTTAGCTCGCGACTTCGTCCGCGTTAAGCCGGCATTCTAATAAAATCGCGGCGATTTTTTTTTTCGTATACTGGATTTTCAACGCTCTGCTTAACGCCGAGAATTGAAAATCCAACAGTGTGTTTTTTCAACGCGCTGAGACGAGTGTCCTAGTACGTTAGATTCTCAACGCTCGGCTTAACACCGAGAGTTAAAAATCCAGTGCGCGATGAAATCTCGCCGCGGTTTTATTACGTCCGCACTTAGCGTTCTCTCTGACTTCTTTCTTTCTGCTCAGCTCCTAAGAGTCGTAGTGTGATGATGATACATAGCCTTTAATATTCCACGAGAATTGGGCTACCTAATGCAAAAATAATTTTTCAAATCCGACTGGTGGTAGTTCCGGAGATTACCCCCTACATACAAACTTACAAACAAATTTTACCTCTTTATAATATTAGTATAGATTTGCTTTTCATCCTGTATCTCTATTGTTGAAATTTTTTTTTTTCGGGTAACCGTGTTGACTTAATTATTTGCATTAAAGGATTTGATGGTTTCTGATTGCTGACGCCAATGTTACTGGTAATAAAAAACTTACCTACCCGTTTAGATAATATATTTGAATAGGGATGATGCCTGGGTAAAAAAAAAATCTTTAGTCAGTTAATAAAAAATGTTAGACACGTATTTTTTGCTTTATCATATTAATAAAAAAAATACTTAGATAAAACGCACTAAAGTTGGGGAGTGGGGGTCGCTACGTCACAAATAAGTATAAAATCTACATACTCGTGACGTCATGGTACATTTTAACTCAATGTATCGCCGTAATCTTTTGATTACGTACAAAAAGAAAAAAATACGTGTTCAATATTTTTTTATTATTCTACAAGGCAAACAGAAAAAAAATGTCATCATCCCTATTATCCTAATCAATTAACAGACAATCAAAGTTAGCAGTTATCAATATATTTACATCTAAACATAATCATTGGTAGGTTTTACTCATTATAACGTAAAAATTAATAAAATAAGCTTATTAGTAGTATGACAAGTCAAAATATAAATTATCCAAGAACACCCGACTCAAATTAAAATAAAAACATGACATGTTTTACAAGGTTTACCATAAAAAAAAGATCCTAATCCAACAATTTATCCATACAAAACTCATTTATCAAAACAGAATCAAAATTAACGTATACCATTTTCAAAGTAGAGCATAGACTTGGACGCATATTTTATAGTCATCAAACACATCCCATTTACTTTACAACATTAATCATGGACTACACGAAACGTCTCTAACTCTCTAATTAAACTATATGGAGGCAATTAAAATGTACTAGATGAAGTTTTTCATACAAAACATTGTTTCCTGTGGCCACTCGTAGTGTTGTGCCGCGGTTGGTTCGGCCCCATACTGTTTCAATTAAATCACTGACAATACTTCGAATGCCTGACCAGTCGATACCAAAACATACCGCTTTTGGTCGTCATTGTGGTTCGATGCCGTGGTTTTGATCGTTTGAGGGTTTTAGGCTAGTTTTTGAACGGTTTTTGTTTGGAAAATATTGCTTCTGTATTGAAAGCTGGGTTCATTTAATTTTTATATTTTTTTAAATTTATTAAAGATAAAGATACATTTATTTGATCAAACATGTGTAACATGATACATGAATATGCACATATAGATATATTAACTATATTAATATGCATATATATTAACTATCTGAAGTGTTTCCGGAATAATAGAAAGAGTTCATAAAACTAAGTGAAAAAAATATTGTGTTGCATCACTGAACCATATATGACTTGTAACTAAACCTATCTGCCAGTTATTATACAATATCAAAAACATCTTTATTATTATTGAACATCAATGAAATAAATTTATGATATTTTAATTTTTACAAATCTTAAAATATCAAAACCGTTTGCTCCACGAATAATCTTGTTACGGACCTCACGACTGTACGCATGTGCCGACAGAGCACTGATACCATCTAATCCAGATTTCCCCCTCTATTTAATTGATTATTTCATAAAGATTAATATGACTCGTCATACTTGACGGTCCGGAGTATCGAACATACAAAATTGTAGCAAACAATCGTCCATGAGTCACGATTAACCGTACCAATTTAAGAAGACCTATTCCCATCCGATACTTTCGAACATTCATCTTTCAAATTCTAACTAATTGAAGGTTCCATCTTATTTGGCAGTATTAAGTGTTCTTGCTAATACTTTTCAAGTTCAATGTCGTTTCAATTGAGTTCAATCTTCAGTTAACCGGGTCGTTTAAGTGTGATACGTATGATTGATGTAGGTACACTTAATTGATTTATTCGGCAATTGCTTCAAGAGGCTTAAAAAAATGATTCGTGAATAAACGAAGTGGTTTTGGCAGTGCTGATAAAGTAACAAAAAATTGGTTACCCTACAGCTTTAAGTAACTTAGGCGAGAAAAAACTTAGAGCATCATACCAATTATAACAAAATATTAAGGGGTTAAAAAGCCAAAAAAAAAACTGAAACTTAAAGCAATTACAGGCACTTTTGAATTGTCAAGGAGTCGGTCAGTCAGAAATATGAAGCTAGTTGCCCATTCCAAAGCGTAATAGGCACCTAGGCAGAAAAACGGGCAAGAAACTTCATGGGCACTCTTTCAAATTATGTTGTTAAAAGAATTGTCACATCATTTATGTTGAATTTATAAATTATATGTAAGAACGATGAAATTATTTAAATGTTTATACAAAAGGTGTATCAATCAATGATGTGTATGAGCATGATTTGCCGCCATAAATCCAGTTGCCATCGAAACATTATCAAAAACAATCAATAAAATCCCACAGTACTTGCCATACCCAACGTAATTCCAGTAGAATTTAAACTAAAAGCAATTGTAATTAAAGGCAATAAACTCGAACTCAATGACTATCAACCCATTATCAAATACTTTCTCAAGACAATTTTTATCAATTTCACCGGACGTTGGGCCTATAAATCTATTGAGCAGCAAATAACCATAGGTCCTGGGGAATCGACAATTGTTCTAAATTAACGAAGCGTATCATTACGTTTAATGAATCGGACGCTATGATCTTATCTGCTCATCAATGTCAGTCCAAAATCTATTTAAGAGGCAGTTAGTGGACGTCATGGATGTACTGAGTTATTGTAATGAGGAGAATATACTTTCGTTATGGCATTTTACTTTGAAGATAGTGTTAATGCATGATCAGAAAGAAAATCACGCTAAAATTTAAAAAGGTAAAACAAAAATAAGAGCTAAAAAACCAAGTGCGTGTCGGACCACGCACAATGAAGGGTTCTGTAGTTGGGATAATTTATCCCAAGAACAAACTTAACATTGTAGCAACGACACCCCCACACCATGGGATAGATGAGAGAAAACAAAACATCCCCACTTTACGTGTAGGAAAAGTACCCTAAAAAATTTTTTTTTTCCTGATTTTGTTTTACCACTTTAAAACCACCTTTGCGACTTTAAAACTCTGACACCAGGTTAGTCACTAACTACACGAAAATAAAAAGAAGAATACCACTTTGACGGTGGATTAATATTATCTATACCCATGCAAAATTACAGCTTTCTAGTACTAAAAGTCTCTGAGATAAGCTGCGAACAGACAGACAGATAGATAGACATGGCAAAACTTAAGGGTTCCTTGTTGTCTACGGAACCCTAAAAAGCGTTTTAAAGTTCACCCTTTTTTTTTTGGGTGGGAAATTATCAAATAACTTCTCCCGCTCTGGGTGGAGCGGGAGGGCGTGTCAGACTCTTCCTGACTAAAACCCACCCGTGTTCCTTCAGTTGCCATGTTGCCGGGGGCCTCGATTTCCCTATCGGTTCTCTTCGCACCCCCGGCAGGCACTGGCCTTAGCGGACCCCGTCAATTCTGCTGACATCTCTTTGAGGCGCGCGTGGAACACAACGCGCCGTCAACCCGGGCTTGGTCCTTATCGGACGGCGAGCTACCCATTGCTCACCGTCCGCAAGCCCGCGCCTACGGTGGCCGGAAATCTGCCTGTGATTCCCGACGCCCAGGGCGTCTCGTCCTGCGGTGGTTAGGGGCGCGAGGGCGCGAAATTTGCCTCTCCCTCACGCGCTCCGTCTCCTCCTTCGCGAGCATTACTGCTTCGCAGAAGGAGGTGACGGCCTCCCATTTCCTCTCGCTCCGCAGCATGGCCCGAATCAGGGCCGGACGCGAGAGATCACCGCCGCCGATCGCCTCCACGAGGACACGGCGATGCCCTTCCCCAGCCGGGCAGACCTCCACCGTATGCTCCACCGTTTAAAGTTCACCCTGAGATCAAAGGTATTAGAAGTACATACCCGATTAGATGTTATCAAGCGTAGCAGATACTGTCTTCTATAAGATTGAAGTTGTAATCAAATGGGTCGACCATGGTACAGGGACGGGACAAAAATAAACAAAAAACTATACTCACACCCCTCCTAACCAAAACTCTTAGAAACATTAAAAGGACTAACAAAACGACAATAGCAGATGCACTTAGAGCAAATGAATCAAAATCCTTATCGATGCCACCTCATCGATTGGTATGGGGAATCGATCGTTGAACTAGGGATGCACCCCGGCAGTGCATGAGTTTAATTTATGAGATCAGTAAACTCTCCGAGTCTCATTTTGTACTCTAGCAAAAAAAAAATTCTAACACAGGCCGAAAATTGGTCGCATTTATAATGATGTAGATCGAAGTAAACAAAAGCAAAAACCTGTGAAATGGTGATCATAAACCTTCCTTAAGTTGTAACTGTACCTACCATATTACTTGGGCACCTTCGCTTTTTGATAATAATCTCGGTAATGGTAATTAAAATTAAAATTTTCCAATGCCTTCCTAATCTCTTCATCTTTACCCACAGACACACGGTTGCCCGTTTATATGTAGCAATAAATAGGAGAAGGGCGACCCTCCTGGTTGCGTCACACAATGTCCTTTGCCTTTATCTAGACATCTACAAGGCACAACACGACATTAAAGGACTACCGACAACACACACGTGTATCAAGCCCCTTATTGTGTTGTGGACCCATGCTCTTATTTCGATGAGTCACTGGTTTAGAGATTTCTTTGATTTTCCTTCTTTTTTTTTCCGATGTTCGAGTGAATAATGAGACAGATCAAGAATTTGTACAATGTAGGGTATGTCTTAAAATACAAAAATAATTTGGAAAAGTGGTCCAACAAAACGGACTGACACACAAATATAATCTTCTATTTATTAATACGTGAAGCAAAAATTTTGTACCGCTATTTATGAAAATTACGCGGACGGAGGAGTCTGAAATTTGGGACAGTTAAAAAAGAAGGAGTGCAGAAAGCTAATATTTTTTTAATAAAATGCATTAGAAATAAATTAAATTAATAAAAATAAAAAACAGTGGCACTCCGGGAGTGCCAACAGAAGTGAAATCTTGAAAAAAGATCGGCACCGCAGTAATCAACGCGTTGATGTCTTTTACTCCACGGTGTCAGTAACAGGTCACGAGTTCAATGGTTTTATCCCATCTCAACAATGCCCGACGCGCCTAAAGAAGTTTTCTCTTCAATAAAACATTACACACGTAGTGTGCAATGTTTACATACAAGCATGTAATTATTATGTACTATACAAGGAATTTGTATGAACTTTTGAATGAATTATTGTCGAATTTCGACCTCTGGGCGATCTCTTTAAACGTTTGTAATCTAGATATGGCGTGAATCACCTGTCAAAACGCATTCATGGTAACAATCCTTAAACCAATTTACAAAAGATTAAAACTTTTGAACCTCAATTAACTCCACCACAACCGTCCGAAAAGTTATTGATAAAAACTCCGTGATTAAGTAATGATTTATCGCTCTTAATAGGTATCAAACCCTTTTCAAACTAAAGACAGTATTACCGAAGCCACTCCAACAAAGTTTTCGGCAACTTTAGTTAGTTCATTCTTTATTAAAAGTACTCTAAAAAACTTAAAGCTCACCCTTGTTACTTAAGGCGATTTACGATCGAGAGGACTTTATAAAAACTTTAATGCACCTGTTCGGTCCATTTAGCAGAGGTGACCGAGTTTGAGTGCCATGAAAAAAAAAAACGTATCAACACTGTATAAAATTCCGGAATTTTCGAGCTATTTTTTTCTCGTTTTGTTCGAACGAATGTAGATCTGATAACGCGTAGTTTTTTCTCTACCGCGTAAATGGTTAAGTTCTAGGTACTGGTTGGAGGCCTATATTCTCCAGATGATGCCATAAACTCATGAATATGCGAGCGTTCCTGATTATAATATGCATTTCCAAGGGCTCCAGGGATTGTATGTGCGGAAAACATAGCCGGTTCATTCTCGAGGCTTGTAAGCTTAACAAGGTTAGGTAACTCAGCAAAATTAATAAAGATTAGAATACATAACTTCCAGCTCCGGGGTTATGAGAGAGAAAAATGTGTTTATTGCGGACGTTGTAAGGAACGGTCTGTAAGGCCTGCGAATATTTTTGTTATGTTATGATATTTACTCCTAATGTAAACGTTATAAACAAAATATAGGGGTAGCATTTCGATATTAATTAAAAGCACGACTCAGGTTTCATTGAGTAGGTACAGATTATTTAATTTTGTAGTAATTGTCCTAAAAATTTCAGTTGGCTTATTCGGCATAATTTAACGATGTTGCCAACAAAATAATACTCACTAGACACTGCCAATATTTGACCACTTTATACATGATTGCTGAGCTAACATTTTAACTGTTCACGCCAGCAAAAGCGTAAAAAAAAAACAAATAAATAAATAAAACACATGCCTTTTTCTTTCATCAGAACGTTCCAAAAATACATTAGAATTTGAAAACTTGAGCTGATCACTGATTTGATGACAAACTGGACAGAGTTAGTGATGTGGGTCCTACCCAATTTATGTCACGCGGCACGAGATATTGATTACACTTTCGAGATTTTCAAAGTCGTAAGTTATAAATTTAATTGATTTAATGGCGAGATATATCAACACCAGGTTCATTTGCGGTAAATTAATGATGGCGTTTATGTTAATTTTCTTTTTGTTGCTCATTCATTTTCTGATTTTGAAACTGCAGAGTTTTTTATAGCTTCTTCATCTTGATTCAAGGAGCAAGCAAAATTACTGTTAATTTATGTCTTTGTTTTGGCAATCTTTGAATGACGCTTTGTGTGAATAGACCTAGATCGGCTTTTAGTGTTAGGATTAATTGAATGTCTGTTCAGTATACGAAAACAAATGATCAATTTTGTGGATTTCAGGCGACGAAAATAGAAGAAATCAAAAAGTAACATCATCTAGAAAATACAGTAGATCAGATCTTGTCTTACCAAATAAAAGAGCTGACCACCGAATTAATTACACACGTCTAACTTCTTCAGGAGAAAATAATTAACATTAAACGAGCAATAATTCCAACGCCACTCGGCCTTCCCTAATTTGACACTGGACATTATAACCTATAACTGAACCGACGGCGCCAAGACGATATCATATTATCTGGAACCAACAATCTCGAAAATATCGAATGACAAAGAATGGACTGTTTATTACGAAATAACGATCTATCGGCGGCTGTAGACGAAGGCACCCGAAAATAAAACGATCGCTAACCAGACGTATAAAATAACGGAGAAAAAAGTTTGGAGATTAGAATCGAAGTATTTATGTTAAGGAAACGATGAAGGCGCGCGTTTAAAGGTTAACGATTCCTATCAATTAAGGTTATGGGTCGAGTCAACGGGCCTTTGGGTAGACCCCCGCTGCGACAGGATTTCGCACCTGTCCTTTTCGGTTTAGTTTTTCACGTCAACGGCACCCAGAAGTGGTTACAGGTGCAAAATGATTGTAGGACGACCTTCTCGCTTTCCTAAATTGGATATCGATTTTTAGAACATTGAAATCCGTATTGATGAGAGGATATTTTGTGAGAATACTTACCCACGTGAATGGACTAGAGACTTTAAAGATAGATTGATTCAGGCATCACCTTGTAGAAATCCATTATAAAATACAATAGACGTGTATATATTTAGTAACTTGTTCCGCTTAGCTATTTCTAAAGAGTCATAAAAAACTCCTGAAAGAAATCGACACGTGTTTCACCTCTCAACGAGGCATCCTCAGGATAACGATTAACTTGTTGCGACCCCGAACACGGCGTGTTGCCACACCGAGCGCTGAACGCAGACAGGGTTTCAGGAGTTTTTTATGGCTCTTTAGAAATAGCTAAGCGGAACAAGCGTCTATTGTATTTTAGAGACTAAACTATCAACTGATTGCAGAAAACTTCACCATTAAACAAGTGTTTAATATATTTGGCTGGATCTGTTGCAATATAAGAATCATTTATTTCAATATCTCCAACGATTTTGTTTAAAATATTAAATCCTGTTACATTATAAAACCAATTTATTTAAAAATAATTTCTGAAGTCTTTCCTGGCGTGACCAAAGTGATGGCTACCCCATTCTCTCAAGTTTTTGTTCTGATATTAAAAACAAGATGCTTATTTATGGATATGATAATTTTAATAGAAAGTGCCAGTGCCCTACTGCGCAGGAGTGGAACAAATAGCTTGCGTGATAGGGAAGTTCTCGATAACAATTCATTTTGTTAAATTATTGAGATAGGTAGTCAGATTTTTATGTTTACCTTGAAAAGGTTGTAGAAGCGAATAGATTCGTTATTTGGATGTGACAACCGTTACGTGTTATATCCATTTTTTTCCATGTTTTTTAAGATTTTTATTAGAAGTCGAAGCGGTAGACGATTTTTAAACACAGTCTTTGTAGTATTTAAATCATTCAGAGAGGATGCAAATCTTATAAGGACCAAATAAAAACTGACTGTAAAATTTTAAAATGGCTTTCACAGTGGTGGCTCAGTGGTAATGGCCGTGACTTACGAGTTTCTAGGTCGTAGGTTCAAACCCAGATAGGCGCTTTACTTTGTGAAAATTATTTCATCACCACTGCTCTCAAAACAGTGAAGGGAAACATCGTGAGGAAACCGGCATATCCTAGAATCAAAAATTCGAAAAAATGTGACATCTACCAACCTGCACTGGGCCCACATGGTGGGTTACGGTCCACTCTCTCTCACCGACAGGAGACCGGTGTCCCAGTAATGGGAACATTGTAGGCTAATTATCTTATGTTTATGCTATTTCACGATAACTGACAATTGCGTGCACTGACTTAGCAGATCCACTCAAATCTATACGGTTCTTTCCTCAAAAGACCACTTCAGACACCAATCTATATGGTCTTCACATGATCCGACCAAGAATATGTCTGGACTTTAAAAGAGACTGTGACCTCTGAGCTTGTTTTGGCCTTTCTTCTCAGAGTAGTCAGATAGGAAACGCCGACCTCATCTAGTTTTTAAATATGATTGACGTGTAAAAGTGTTTGTACAATCCTACTTTCAGAAATAAAAACTCATTTATCACTTATGAAGCTTTCACAAAAGCCCCAAACTGAAATTCACAAAAATGAAAAATTTATATTTTAGAATAAACCAAACAAAACAATGTTATAATATTAATTACCTACCTCAAACACTCGGAACACTCGACAAATAATAATTAAAACCTCATAGTAACAACAGAGGCGCCTTGCGCCTTAGAGTTCGATCCCATCAGTTGATATCTTAATTTAAGTAAACACTCTCGCTAAATGAAGAGACACTAAATAAGTGGATCTCTGATGGCAGTTTTCATTTGGCTTGGTGTAATTGTGTTTGGTTAGTAGAACCGAAGCTTTGTGAAACGAGAATTTTCCACGGCTATTGGTACGTTCTGTATTTAAAATTTTAGACTGTTATTGTTTTCAAATTGAAGAATTTTTAGAAGAAAATTGTTTAATTCATTAAAATCTGAAGTTATGGGTTGAGCAACTGTTTATTTTTGTTATATTAGATACATTAAACAAACTAAAATAGTCTTCTCCAAAATTTCCCATATACAGGGTTACTGGTAACTCGACGTATTCCTTGCAGGATGTCATATTAGGGTTAAAATGCAACAAATTAAGCCACCAAATGTTCTACCGAAATTCAGTAGTTTTTGAATTAGTTAAGAGTTTTAGTTTTTTTATGAAAAATCCCAGATTAACCTTTTAAGTACTGCAAAAAAAGCGTGCGACCATCCGTCAAGGACAAACACGTGCGGCTTATCGCGATGTAATCTGACACGCGTTGACCTCTCACACAAAAACTGCTATAGCTTCGTTTCTATTGCGTCATTTTACAATCTGTAAACAGATTCGAGTGTTTGAACAACGGGGGCCACTTATGATAATATCCATAACACTCATACGTTTAGTTATTATTGTAAACATCCTATTGAAAATAGAGAACTGGCCGTAAGCCGACTTGTTAATGTATTATGTTAGTTTCTGGCAAAAGTAATGAATTGATTTACGCAAAATTTTGGTAATAATATCATGAATACACAAGTAATCCAATTAGATTTTTTTCTTATTAGTCTTACATACAATATTTCCATAATATTCTAACTCAAAGTTCATAGTGCGCGGTGCTGTCATTTTGAATCGCGTAGTCCAATTCGTGATATTGGAAAAGATCATACGAGTTATAATGAGCATTATATCATGTATTAAATCTTTCTAGAATATTACCTATACCTTCTTCGACTAATTGTTATCCATGAATCGTAAAAATATGATACGATAATTGGTAAAATACCAAGATGACCTTGACGGGTCATTTTATCCGGAAATTTATCTAGTCTAGTTAGAATCTTATTTGAAAGTAAACAAGAATGAAGTGTTTTATCAATTTCTGTACACACATTCCTTATTTATAACCCTTTTGATTAATTCATTAATGGTTACAAAACAAATCTAGTATCATTTCATAAAAATTCGGCATGATAATTTGACCCGTTTTACCTACACATCAAAATGCTTCGAAAAATCTTTGAAAAATGGATAAAAATGAATGAATACGCTTCGAATGCATGAAATAATTAATTAGAATTAGTTTTTGCATAGATAATTACCATTTATAGACACAAATTCATCGAAAAACAGTCAACAATAATATATTTATATGGCAAATGTGTAAGGCGAAATAACCTGAAAATTGATTGGCTCGAAAATCATTTTTACTATATTGTTTTACGCAAACGATTAGCCAAAAACTTGCACAAGCCACTATTGTTTCATTATTCATGTACTTACCTAAGTTTCAAACGAAAAATCCATCACAATAACTCACAATAAATAAAACAACAACACTAAGTCACGACAATAAACCACAGAATATCAATGTAAAAAAGGGCGCCTTCGCATTTTTTTTTTATAGTGTTGGGCACGAAGTTTTTAGTAACTTTTATCGTCTATGGCTTACAAATATTCTTGCCAGTGTAGGAAAAATATTAGCAATCGACTAAGTTCCGTACTTTACGCAAAAATAATATTTTAATGGTGTAGCCACTTGGCAACGCGCGCTGTCGCCCGGAGGCGTCACCGGTCCTAAACGGTTGCGCGCGAAACCGACCCCTCCGGGCGACAGCAGTCCTTAAAAGGTTAAATCATTTGAAACCAATTTTAAAATGATTTACGGCGCGACTGTACTGAAATTTAAGTTATTATCATAGTTGACGCCGTAGCAGACCTTTGTTAATAATTAAAAGTTCAATAATGCCTAAAACTTTGGCAAATATCACTAACCAAACATTTCATTTTTTGTAATTTTTGCTATTACTTCATAAAAAATGTAGTCTAGTGCAAAAAAAAAATACTACACCTGGTGTACAAATTACTAGGAAAATACTTTTACTTTTGCATGTGTGCCAGGGAAGAGAAGAGTTTTATGGGGGGCAGGTAAAATTGCGAGACGGTCAACCTATTGTTTCGTATTCGTATTATTCGTAGTTTTTACCTGCGCTTGAACTCCAAACACTCGGGGAGCTTTGTGATTGGTCGCTATTGTTCTCTCGGCATGACAGGGGGTGCGATTTTGCAAAATTTGGTCGTCAGCGTTAGTTAGTTTCAACTCTACGTCGCGCAAGCTCGTGTTTTGTTACTGGCTATTTCCCTAACTGTTGCTGCGTATCTTGCTCTTGTGCTGTGCTGTGCCTTCATAAGCGCTGACTATGGCTGCATATTCTAATCCTGAATACGCTGACATAATGTACTATTACGGACTTTGTGACGGTTACGCTGCTGAGGCACGGCGAGAATATCAACTTCGCTTTCCCAACCGCCGACTCCCCCACGTTAGTGTCTTCGGATCGACTTATCGGCGAATATCTGAAACTGGCAGCGTCCAAAGAAGCAGGCAAGTTGACACTGGTCGTTCCCGGAGATACACGGCTGAGGACGAGGAGCTTATTCTTCAACGTTTTATTGACGATCCTAACACATCGACAAACATCGTAGCGCGTGAGCTTGGTATGTCACAGTGGAAAGTCTGGTCTGTAGTTCACTTGTCAGGCCGACATCCATACCATTACCAACCAGTCCAGTCATTAGAAGAAGGAGATCCGCCGAGACGGCTTGAATTTTGTCGTTTTATACTAAGTGCCGACGCCGACAGCGAAAACTTTTTAAAAAACATTCTGTGGACCGATGAGTCATGTTTTGATCGTGATGGTATCACAAATTACCACAACTTACATTACTGGGCACCGAAAGCAGAAGCAAACCCTAAAAAACTGAAACCAACCGCATCCCAGCGAAGGTTCTCGCTTAATGTTTGGATGGGTATTATTGACGACAAATTAATTGGCCCACATTTTTTACCCCGAACACTAAATGGGGAACTTTATGAAGATTTCCTCAGAAATCATTTATCAGCGCTGCTCACGGAAGTACCCGAAGAAAGAAGAGCAAACATGATTTACCAACATGACGGATGTCCAGCCCACTTCCGAATCACAATTCGACAATTGTTGGATGAAAACTATCCAAACTGATGGATAGGGCGCGGTGGGCCGATTCCGTGGCCTGCACGAAGCCCTGATCTGACGCCGCTAGACTTTTACGTCTGGGGTCATATGAAAGATCTAGTTTATGTGACCCCAGTAAATTCAATTGAAGAACTAAGGGAGAGAATTACAAATGCGGCGGACCAGATGAGGGCAACAATCACATCAAGAATAACAAAAACCGAAGTAAGGAAGCGAATAAGAACATGTATTCGAGGGCAGCACATCGAACAAGACGTGTGAAATGTGTCTAATTAAAGTTTTTAATATTGATTAAAAAGAATAATAATGTTCACGATTTTGTTTTTGATTTTTCGAATAATCACCTTTTTGTGAAACGCACGCCTGTACTAAATCAAAAACGATTTTCATAATGTAGTCCATGATTTTGTATTAACTTTCATACCTTTTGGATAGCTGATAAGACAAGGATAATTTCTTAGTAATTTGTACACCAGGTGTAGCATTTTTTTTTACACTAGACTACATTTTTTATGAAGTAATAGCAAAAATTACAAAAAATTTAATGTTTGGTTAGTGATATTTGCCAAAGTTTTAGGAATTATTGAACTTTTAATTATTAACAAAGGTCTGCTACGGCGTCAACTATGATAATAACTTAAATTTCAGTACAGTCGCGCCGTAAATCATTTTTAAATTGGTTTCAAATGATTTAATCTGGGATTTTTCATAAAAAAACTAAAACTCTTAACTAATTCAAAAACTACTGAATTTCGGTAGAACATTTGGTGGCTTAATTTGTTGCATTTTAACCCTACTATGACGTCTTGCAAGGAATACGTCGAGTTACCAGTAACCCTGTATATACATGAAAGCGAAGGGCTTCCAAAGTAGTACCTAAGATAAATAATGATAAATTCTAAATCTACACCAACCGAAGACAAAGTAAGAAAGAAAGAAAGAAAAATAGGTTTACTTGTCACAGAAACACGTGCATACATAAATGACAAAAGTAATCAGAGAACAACACAAAGTACATAACAAATCACAAGCATAGAACAGAAATTACTTAGGCGACAGCTGCACGATATGACTGTGACAAGAAGGCTTCCACTCAGCATGATGCAGTGCTATGGGGACCCACAGCACGCTGATTTTCAGTGGTCACCCGAAAAAAAAAAGATGTACGGAAATCAAGTCAGGTTCAGTGATTTTTCTATTAAACATGGAAATGAATAGATGAATTAGATAAAAAGCCTTTAAATAATCTGCTGTTTTTCTAGATTTCAATAAAAAATAACCAAAACTTGATGTTCTGTATGTGAAATCAGATCGAATTTCGGCCATGGCGGCCAATCGCAGCGGGGACTTCGACGTGGGAGATATTATATGCGCAGACACAGGTGCACTCTCTCTTCCCTCACTCTCATAGTCCGATGGGATGGCAATCCAACACGACCATAGAAAGATCAGGCGCAGGACCAACGGCTTAACGTGGTTTCCAAGGCATGTGTGTATCATACCGCCAAATTCCAAACTCCGGGCTGCTGTTGAGAAATTCATAATGAAAAAAACTAAATTGCACTTTTGCCCAACCTGGGAATCGATCCCAGGACCCAACACTCAGTAGTTGCGCTTGCGACCACGAGATCAAAGGGGCTTAAAGTACTGCCAAAACATAGAACTTTGTGATGGTTTTGCAGCTAAAGAAATTCAAAAACAAAATTAACATACCTAATAGTCAATTAATTTACATTAAATTTAAAATGGAACAAATTTTGTAAAACTTCGTCCTTTGTAATGAAGTTGCTAAGCTCAATATTACTCATTAATACCAGTTGGAGCTTATACAAGTTGGATGAAATTGAAAACTATATTTTAGTATTGGAATTTTGCGAATCTAGGTCAAATAAATTCTGAACCTATTAACGAGTTTGTTGATTTTATAATTATGAAAGGGATGAAAGCTACAGTCTTTAATGGAGGGAGTGGTTCTGAGTAAACTAATAAGGAAACTGTTGGTTAAGAAAGAAAACACATTTAAATTCAACATTCGTTGATGGCAGCGGGGGAAATTATTAGTAGTTTAACTGTCATTCTTTGATAAATGTATGAAAGGGCCATAAACAAGGCAATTTGACGTAGGGTGTCAAGTTGCTCAGCAATAATTTCCCTGACTTGACTGGGTGATGACTGCATTACAATACAATATTGTTGGCCTTTTTTGAAGAGCTCAAATCTTCCTACAGTCATACTTTCAAAGTATATACTAATACCGACATCTCCACTACGCTCGATACTTTAAAAAAAATTGCAGTTCAGTTCAAACTACGTACCTACTTAACAACACCTTTTCATTGAAATGTAGTTCATAAACCAAACATTCCCAAGTTAACACTTCGCTAATTATGTTCCTACCATTACTAAGTTCAACAGGGTCGAACGACTCTGACGCCAAGTGTGACCTAACAAGCTAGTGCCTTAACAAGGCAATCAAATCTAAGGCCTTGCAATCTGTGGGTGAACTAACCACAGCTTAACCGCGGTCATCGAATGAATTGCTCGAACACGACTGAGTTACAATCCTCTATATTTTATGATTTTATTTGTCGGTTCAAATTGCGCTTTGACGTTTATTTCAAGTGTCTGTTTCTTGAGGAGCGTTTTACTTGTGATTTTAGTATGATGTTGAGTTTTTTTATTTAAAATGCATGAATGACTAGTTATTGTTAAATTAATTCAGTAAATAAAAATCCTAACCAATGAATAAAATAAAACTATAAAATCCTAACCGGATGACGAGTGGTAATCTTGGTCTTGAAGTGATACCGAACCCCCCGTACCATCCGAATGGACCCCAAATGGACGAGGATGGAGATATGTGGGATGGGGGTAAAACTTATTTTTTTTAACATGGCATTCGATATTTAAGCTCTAATAAGTGCAAGGAATTTGTGTGTACCAATGCCATCCGGTTTTGATAAAATTTACCCTCATTTAGTTTCAATAATTATATACAGCGTAAGACATTATTTCAATTGTAACGATGTTGGGGGGGTGGCAATTCTTTTAAATTATTTGAATAGGGTATTAAACTTCAAAGCAACCGCATTTCCATTCGGTTGCCTCGTCAAAAAATAAATATTTTGCCCCCCTCCATATCTCCGACCCTGTCCATTTGGGGTCCATTCGGACGGTACAAGGGGGTTCGGTATCACTTCAAGACCCAGATTACCACTCGCTATCCGGTTGCCTCTCTGATTAAATTTGACGTGTCATTGCTTTAACTATAACTTGTCAAAAACAACTGTCTTGAAGTTTGATTGCCTTTTATTTCAAAGATCGCGTATCATCTGCCTAGTCTTTTCCAACTATGTTTGGGTCAACTTTTGGTCTAAGCGGATGCAGCTGAATACCAGTATTTTACATGGAGCGGCTGCCTATCTGACCTCCACAACCCAGTCACTAGGTAATATGGTAGCCCTTTGGTAAGACGGGTTGTCAGACTTTGGGACTTCTAACGACAGTCAAAGATTCACGAATGACAGCCAGAACCAACGGCTTAACGTGGGCTTCGTATGTAAAAATGGCCATCCATCTACGGATCGATCGCGGCAAGCATAGCTTAACCTGATCGATCGACCGGTGCAGCTGTTTACTTAGCCAACGTCACTCAAAAATAAAATATAATAAAGTATAAAATTTAAAACTCACACTCTCTTAAGCAAGTAAATTCAACAAAAAATTTAATGAAAAATTTCTTACTTTTAATATTTTCTCCTATCGTGTAGATTAAGCAAGAAAGTTTAGAGTTTCAATTAAAACCTCTTTTTTCGTTATCCCAGCTCCGGTTTCTGAAAGTTCTTGTCGGTTACTTGAAAGCTCAAACTTCGTTATTTCTCTACTCATAGTTGCAATAAGCTTGACCAAACTTCTTTAAGCTTTAATTAATTTTGTAAGGGTTTATAATCTTACTTTAATGGTCAATTTAAATTAGTTACTGAAAGCTTTGGTAGAAAAGTCCGTTTATTAAAATTGTTTTATGTGCTTTTAGTTTAATTTGCATACGTTTGTGAACGTTAGGGGCGTTAATTAGTACCTAGAGATAATTATGATTACACCGTTATAATAGTAACCCATTTCATTATGCTTAATTGAAAAGTAGGTAGGTAGGTACAGACACTTATTTTTGATAGCTCTAAACAAAAACACTTCCATATAAGATTTCTATTTTGTTAAGTACCTGGCTCTTGTTGACAGGCCTACACTGTCCTCTCATACCTATTTACACTGTAATTTGAAAACATTGTAAAAGCCATTTATTTTTAAAAGAGTAACTGTGGAGTTTCTTGCCAGCTCTTCTCCATAAGAAACGACCAATTGGAACCGTGCATCTAGCTTCTGACGTTTCATAAGTGCCCATGTTACATAGGTTTGTGAAATAAAATATTTTGATTTGATTTGATTTGCACATTTTCCACGCAGAAAAAAAAAACTTGCACCCTATTCTTACCACATTAACACAAAGGTATGTCTAATTTTATTAAATAGTCCTTTTGCTAAAGTTAACTTAAATATCCGGGTCAAATAGATTAAATTCAATAGATAATGGTGCCAATTCCCTTGTTCACAAACTAAACTAAATTTAAGTTCAGTGCATCTTTTTCTTTTTATTTCATTAAGAAAAGGACAAAAGATAAATTTTAGTTTAGTCCTGTCAAATTAATCAGCGCTTGACGTAAATTGACGTAATTTTAGTAGGCAAGTTTTTAATCACGTCTAAACTTGTACGGAGTAGTGACAGGCGCTGATTAATTTGACAGATCTAAACTAAAATTTATCTTCTGTCATTTTCTTAATGAAATAGAAAGAAAAAGATGCACTGAACTTAAATTTAGTTTAGTTTGTGAACAAGGGAATCGGCACCACTGTTCTGAAATGTAATTTAATACTAGAGGATGTTATTCGAAAATAACTTCAATATGTATGTGTACAGGAAATAGTTTCTTCTAAACTTAGTCAAGTTTCAAGCATCGGAAGTAAATTATCATAATACACTGTAAGATTCCGCAGAACATTTCAAATATTCACAGCCCCCAGACAACGGTTCCTCTAAAGAATGTAAGATATTGGAAAACCCATAACGGGACCTTTAATAAAGGATAAGCTGAATAACTTTAGCGTTGTTCCCAATAAATTCTTAATATTTTGTAACTTTTAACCGTGTATTAGATAGGGAGCGAGTTTTCTTTAGGATACGTTAGCAATTTAATATTAAAATATTTACGGATAACGATTTTGTTGTTGTATTTTTATTTTTTCCAATAGGAACACCCAATTTGAGGCTTTAGTGTTGTCAGTACCTACGTATACGAATATATTATTATGAATAATCTTACCTGAAAGTTTGTCTACTTCAGTACTATTTTCACTGGACTGGATTGGATCCTGAAGAATAAATGGACCCTGTTAAGCAGAATAGATCCAACCAACAATTTTTATGAAATTGAGTGACGTACATGACGAGAATCTATACATCGAGTTTTATATTTGCACAAAAGATCCTGGCGGTCTGATGACATTGCCCTAACATAAACTACCTGACGATTATAACTTGGTCTGATATTTTTGTTTACACTTCAAATCGCATTTATTCAAAACTAACAAAATGTTGGTTGGATCTATTCTGCTTAACAAGGTCCAAATAATATAACTGTTATTTAAGCAAGGTAACAATGTTCTATTTCGTATGAGATTTCGTAGAAGTAATTTTTTCCTGTAAAGTCTTCCAAATGAAACGTTAAAGCAGTTATTATCATTTCGCTCACAACTATTTCTGCTATACCTATAATAAAATATTAATCCTCATAACATCTACTATACGGCAGACATTCCACTTTCTATTAACGTCCGCACACAATACCTGAAAAATATTTTTCTAAACGCACCGCCAGGAACTTCGCAATAAAAGGCAAACAGGAAAATAACGGGAACATTAGTTTTCATATAAATGGAAATATAACTCCCGGTAATAAGCACTTCAACTTCAGCTTGGCAATTGCTTTTTTTACAAATAGACGTTGTTCTGGGGATTGAGTTTATTTACGACATTATTCTTATAATGGTCCCGTAGTACGGCCCTGGGGCCCACTTTTACCTAAAAACATTCGCATTGCAGCTATGGGACGCATTAAATTTTAGCTTTAGAGGCTAAGATTTGTATTGTACTTTTAACTTCTTTGGCTTTATTTATTCATGTTTATAATCAAAGTCAGAAGTTGCCCTTTCCGGCAGTTATTTTGTTTGTCAACTTCATGGTTTCCTGTTAACAGAGTTTTAATTTTATGGCGTCATTGTTTTATAAATCTTGTGTAGGATTTTTACTTTTATGTATTCAATACAATAGACGTGGATATATTTAGTGACCTGTTCCGCTTAGCTATTTCTAAAGAGCCATAAAAAACTCCTGAAAGAAATAAACACGTGTTTCACCTCTCAACTAGGCATCCGCAGGATGACGATTAACTTGTCGCGAACCCGAACACGGCGTGTTGCCACATCGAGCGCTGAACGCAGAAATTCTCTCAGCGTTAAGCACTCGGACGATTTATTTCAGGGGTTTTTTATGTTTCTTTAGAAATAGCTAAGCGGAACAGGTTACTAAATATATCCACGTCTATTGTATTTTATAATGGATTATCGCAAGGTCACGCCTGAATCAATGAACTATTTTAAGTATTCCAAAATCTGGCCTTTTCATTACACAAAATAAAAGACCTAAGTACTTTAAATTAAATTGGTTTGATTGATGTAAGTTAATTGTAATGTGTAGTTAATTAAGTGTAGTACGTTAATTATTTTTAGTGCCACACACCTACATAATAATTCTGTACTAACTAATAGATTACCAAGCTTATGTTTGGGATTTAATTTTAGTAAAAGACCCCACTTTATCTTTATTTACGAAATAAATTGTAAATAACCTTTGCTTTGACTGATGCTTAGTTACTAAATATTTAAACCAATTAACATGTAATTTATTTCTGAATACTCAAATAACTGGATTATAAAAGCCACACGGGTCGATCGTCAAGGTTAAGCAACGCTGACTGAGGTCGGTCCGTGGATGGGCAACCATCCACAACACACTGAGACCCCTCCGTGCCTAGTGCTTCGTGCTAAGCCTTTGGTCCCGGCTGTCATCGAAGATGTTTGACAGTCGTTACGGGTGGTCAGAAACCCGAAAGTCTTGCAACCAGTCTTGCCTGGGGGTATCGTGTTGCCCAGTAACTGGTTGTGGAGGCCAAAGGCAGTCGCTGCAAGTAATATACTGGTATACAACTGCATCTGGTTAGACTGTGAGCCGACCTCAAGTAGGGAAAAAGCAAGGCAAATGACGACTCGAATCACAAACATCGAGTTGAAGCAAAAAAAACCTTATCTTATTAAACTTTTACGATTTTCCACCTGATATAATATTGGAATGAATAGTGGAGTTCTCAGAAGATTTTTATGTCTATCTAAGACTAGAATATTTTATGCAGCTTCAGTAGTTTGATCAAAATATAGCGTCGCAAGAGACGAAAAATTGCCATGCTTAAATTTATTAATAACCGTAAAAAGAAATCCTATTAAAGTATATTTTGGATATAAAATAGTCGATCGATGCATTTCCATAGAATATACCAAGATTTTGTCTATTTATCAGATTTTCAGAAACTATAACACAGTTTTATGTAAAAAAAAATTGATCAAGATTCATATTCAACACAATTTTTCCTAGATTACCTACTCTTTTTTTTTTGGGTGGGAAATTATCAAGGGCGTGTCAGACTCTTACTGACTAAAACCCACCCGTGTTCCTTCGGTTGCCCTGTTGCCGGGGGCCACGATTTCCCTATCGGTTTTCTTCGAACCCCCGGCAGGCATTGGCCCTAGCGGACCCCGTCAATTCTGCTGACATCTCTTTGAGGCGCGCGTGGAACAAAACGCGCCGTCGACCCGGGCTTAGTCCTTATCGGACGGCGAGCTACCCATTGCTCACCGTCCGCAAGCCCGCGCCTGCGGTGGCCGGAAATCGGCTCGCGATTCCCGCCCCGGGCGTCTCCTCTTGCGGCGGTTAGGGGCGTGAGGGAGCGAAGTTTGCCTCTCCCTCACGCGTTCCGCCTCCTCCTTCGCGAGCATTACCGCTTCGCAGAAGGAGGTGACAGCCTGCCGTTTCCTCTCGCTCTGCACCATGGCCTGAACCAGACGACCATTTATAAATCCAATGAATGAAATCAAATCATCTTCATGGACTTCAGAATTTTATTGATAATAGTCGTTAAGCTATTTAATTTACCGGGATACAAAGTATCCTATGTGTTAAAAGGTTATATCTGTGCGCCAAATTTATTCCAAATCTGTTTAACCGTTTTTGTGTGATTGAGTAGGTAACAAACATCCAAACATACAAAATTTCACGTATATTATTAAAGTAAGATTAACATCCAATACCATAGCATCAATGCTCGTGCCTTCTCTGCAAGAGAAGAGGCCTTTGCTCTGTACACAATAACAATAACACCTGGGACAATAATAGGCTTTTATTATTATATTACTATCATCTGCCAAATAATTACATGAAAACAACATCAGAAAATGCAAAACCGCATTCCCAAAATAATTTCTGAATACAAATTTATATACAGAGTGTTGTCGCCACAACCGCAGTAGAACAACAGTTGCCCAGTGTGCCAAATCCGTAGCGTATCTGACAAAACCGTGTCCAACCGGCCAGTTGCTCGGAAAGCAGAATTAGTGCATAAATCCCAACTACGTTGTTGCTGAGATTAGCGTTCCTGATTTAACTTCATTGAGTTTTTATGTAGCGATTTAATGTTTTGTTTTTCTTTGATTTTAAGACGAATTAAAATTGTAGCAGAAACTTATTTCTTTTGTGACTGTTGATTCTCGAAGTACATTTGAGAAGTAGGAAAGATCGAAAACGTTTTGATTTCAAATTAACATTGAGATTGAATTCAATAGAGGCAAAAATGTTAATATTTTTTTATTTACTAATTCCAAACTAATAATATTTTTTTCTTAACAAACAACTCAGCCCATTTTAAACTATTTACTCTAACTTTTTATCTAAGGTCAATGCAATCAATTATTTAAGCCTGCCTTTAAAAGTTTTCAGACTTATCTGTCCATTACTTTATGAAAGTTTCACCGCAAACCATAATCCAAATAAAATAAGCCGCGTTGAAATATCAAACGAACGATCAAAATATTTCAACTTAATTTTCGTACAAATGGACAATTGGAGCAAATGTTACTTTTATGAAAGCTATTTGTTGCGGATAGCACAGATATTCCTGGTTGCCCGGACATGTCACCGAGCGGACAGGCTGTGCTGTCCACATTTCCACAGCCCCGAGGCGGGAAATAGTCGCGATTTTGTGTTTATTTTAGGTAACGCCTTTTGAATTATTCGGACCACTGTGCAAGCTTATACATTTTAAATGTGTGATCATTGACTGCGTTATA
Organism: Agrochola lychnidis; assembly: GCA_963680765.1. Classification (NCBI taxonomy): domain Eukaryota; kingdom Metazoa; phylum Arthropoda; class Insecta; order Lepidoptera; family Noctuidae; genus Agrochola; species Agrochola lychnidis. The sequence goes on along the minus strand of OY796859.1, from coordinate 16,050,296 downwards.
ATATTGGATTATTGAAGATTTGTTACAGAATCTCTTTTCTTTTTACATAATCAAAACTGGTACTTCATATTAAACATATAATTTCAATATTGAAGATTTTAAAGTGGATCAATTTTAAGTTGTTTCTACTTATTATGCAATATCAGTATTTGTGATGTTTTTATAAGTTTCTGGTTAGGTGATAAATTTGTCGTCTTTATCATAAATTACTAAAGAGTTAAAATTTTCTTTGTCACCACATTTTCAACCACTCCCACGCAAGCAGAAGCTAGTTTACAATCTAAACGACTGTCACTTCTCATCCAGCACTCGATAATGTTATTCAGCTATTCTATCGCTTATCTAAAGCGCTGTAAACACATCTATCTGTTCGCTGCAAGCTTGCAAGCGCAGCTAAACATTCAAACTGATACAGCAGCAGTTACTGTCCAATATCCGGAGAGTCGTAGTTTCCGGTCACTGAGCCGTCCCTGCCATCTGTCGCGTATTGCACTTACCAATATTATAGATTTTATTATACAACAACATTACTCCGCTGAATTTCTGTATTCCTGCACGCGTAGCATGACCACCGTAGAAACGAGTTTTGTCGACGGAAGAGTAGACAAAATGACTGATAAACAATCAGAATCTCTAATTTTGTCTATTATTCCGTCGACAAAACTGTTTGATGAATTTGTTTTTATCGAATTTGTTTTTAACGAATTTGTTTCTATCGAATTTGTTTTTATCGAATTTGTTTTTATCGAATTTGTTTTTATCGAATTTGTTTTTATCGACTTTGTTTTTAAAGTCGATAAAAACAAAGTTGATAAAAAAAATTGTTTTAATCGAATTTGTTTTTATCGACTTTGTTTTTATCGAATTTGTTTTTATCAACTCTGTTTTTATCGACTTTGTTTGTATCGAATTGTTTTTATCGACTTTGTTCTTATCGACTTTGTTTTTATCGACTTTGTTTTTATCGACTTTGTTTTTATCGAATTGTTTTTATCGATAAAAATGAAGTCGATAAAAACAAAGTCGATAAATATAAAGTAGATAAAAACAAAGTCGATAAAAACAATTCGATAAAAACAAAGTCGATAAAAACAAAGTCGATAAAAACAAATTCGATAAAGACAATTCGATAAAAACAAAGTCGATAAAAACAAACTCGATAAAAACAAATTCGATAAAGACAATTCGATAAAAACAAAGTCGATGAAAACAAAGTCGATAACAACAAATTCGATAAAAACATTTTTTTTATCGACTTTGTTTTTATCGCCTAAAACAAAGTCGATAAAAACAAATTCGATAAAAACATTTTTTTTTATCGACTTTGTTTTTATCGCCTGTAAAAACAAAGTCGATAAAAACAAAGTCGATAAAAACAATTCGATAAAAACAAAGCCGATAAAAACAAAGTCGATAAAAACAAAGTCGATAAAAACAAAGTCGATAAAAACAAAGTCGACAAAAACAAAGTCGATAACAACAAAGTCGATGAAAACAAAGTCGATAAATATAAAGTCGATAAAAACAATTCGATAAAAACAAATTCGATAAAAACAAAGTCGATAAAAAAAGTCGATAAAAACAAAATCGATAAAAACAAAGTCGATAAAAATAAATTCGATAAAAACAAATTCGATAAAAACAAATTCGATAAAAACAAATTCGATAAAAACAAATTCGATAAAACAAATTCATCAAACAGTTTTGTCGACGGAAGAATAGACAAAATTAGAGATTGTGATTGTTTATCAGTCATTTTGTCTACTCTTCCGTCGACAAAACTCGTTTCTACGGTGGTCATGCTACGCGTGCTGGTACTTGTTACTTGTGGAGTGGCGTGGAATTTTATTTTATTTAACCATTTTTAGGGTTCAGTACCTCAAAAGCAAAAAACGGAACTCTTATAGGATCATTCGTGTGTGTATCTGTCTGTCCGTCTGTCACAGCCAATTTGCTACGAATCTAAGGCAGTTGTCCCACCGCCGGCGATTAACGAGTAGCGAGTAGAGCTAGCAACTGAAGCAGCAAGCAGCGAGTGTGTAGTTTCGATGGTTTTGTCGCTGGGCTATCAGCGAGTATCCGAGTGTGACGGGTGATTGCTCGCACCACTTGCCCGAGGCAAAATTACCGCTGTTTGGTCTCTCGGCGTGAGTTCTGTACGGAATGTATATCCGCCTTAGGCTGTTGTCCCACCAGCGGCGAGGAAGCGACTAACTATCGACTATTTTCTCGCTCAAGAAACGTACAATAGATATACATTCCGTGTAAACAAAAGAAATGCATATATTAATAGTTGATTGCTGACTGTTCACACCGCCGGCGAGGATTTGCTCCACTAGTTTGTCGCTGAGCGACAAGAGCTATCAAAGATAATTCTCGCTCAGCGATATTTGCTCAGCGATGCTCGCTTGGGCGATTTTTTATACAGGTCAGTCCTATCATCACCTTTACTTACAATAATTTTATTACAGCAAAACTAGATATTTGAAACTGCTTTAAATGTGTAGAAATTTTAGTTAAAAAAATCAAAAGGGGTATTTAATTCAACCTAGTAAAATCATAATCATTTTAAAGGAAAACATTTAAGTGAGCCTTAAATTTTACAAGGATTACAATAATAATTGTTACAGACGAAGTTATGGTTTTGAAAAACAACTTTACATTTCTCTGTCTATTAAATTTTAGTCCCTTGTTAGTTTTCCAAAAGCTGGTGGTTATCTACATCACATTTATTAATTACTCAATATAAAGTGAGATTCAGCTCACCTTTTTACAAAGAGAAATAATTCTACCGAATAAATTTCAAATTTCAACGTTCAAAGAGTATTCACAGTCAGTGGTATTCACGGGTAGCCACTGCGGTCAATTCTAAAGAATGTAGAATTTTCCTTTCAAAACTCATAGAAATGGTGCAACTGTGGCGGAAATGGCGTCTTTGACCGGATATTGAAGGGTAAGCTGTGATTCTTTTATAGCAGGGTTTCTTTTAAGAAAATCTAGTTTTGTTCATTAGTTAATTGAACTGTCAACTGCACGCTGAAAAAACAATTTTTTTTTGGCTAGATTAGTTTTTAGACTGCCAACACCTTTTAATTTTATGTACCCTTAAAGTTGCTTTTGTAGGCACAGTCCAGTTTTATACAAATAACATAAAATTTAATTGTTCTTCGAACAAAACGTCAAAAAATACAAAACAATTCACAACAGAAAAAACCGAACGTAACATTTTCATTTTAAACTTTCCAATTTCGCATACAGATTTTCAACATTAGTACTTGTCTCCAGTAATTTTTAACCCATTTTGCGCTTGGCTGTAGCGAAATATTATTTGAACGTTATTCTGTGACGTCACGTGCATCTGATTCGGGACGTCCCGCCCCACTGCCCCTTGGGCCATTAATCATTTGGACTGTCTACGTGTCGCCCTGACTGGGACTTTGGTAGGTAGGTACTAGAACCTACTACCCACGCTGTTGAACAACATGGATATTTTCTGTAAAATCAATTTGTAGGCAGTAGGTCTGATATTCAATTCATAGTATTCTGCAGTATTCAGCTGCATCCAGTAAAACTGGATATTGACCCCAATATTGTTGGGAAAAGGTTAGGCAAATGGTGATTCTGTTATTCGGTAGATACTGGAGTAAACACTCGGTTATATACGTAAGGATAGCAAACTGTCACTCCATATTAGTCCGGCATTGCAGTAATTAAGCCTGTCAGTCAAATATAACTATGTTCTGCCCATCCGATATGGACGTTTTCATTAAGGGAACAATACGTTTGGTACCTAGACAATATTTTTACGCTTTTAGTTGTGGCAGGCCTCCTTGTGCAAAGCTCGTCCAGCACGCGACCACCATTGAAACGGGTTTTGTCGACGGAAGAATAGACAAAATGACAGACTGTGATCGTGTTTTTGTCATTTTGTCTATTCTTCCGTCGACAAACCCCGTTTCTATGCTGGTCATACCACATGTGCAGGGGAGTTATTTAATTCCGATACCCTGAATTTCACTAGTGAAAAGGACAGATATTTTAATTAACTGTGGATCCGAATTGAGGATCAAAATGAAATAGCTCCTCCTAGGAAGAAATACCACATGAAAGACTATTGCTGGTTTGTAGGGTATGGGTGCCCGGGCTGCCGGTAAATTATAGACACAGAGAAACATTATAATTAGCAATGCATTTTAATCTCACATGTTGCAGGTGTTCGCAGTCTCCTACCAGGTTTTTGAAATTACAATTTTTTTTTTTTACTTTTTATAAAAAATATCGCTGGTATAACAATTTTTACCAACTTTTTACCAGAAAATCCCAAAGGAATACTTTTAATTCTTCAAAAGGGCCAGTCATTTTTTTCTGTTCCCTTTTTCATCCACTATTATGATATTTAAGTTACTGATGAATATCAACCACGCCTTTTTTCGCCTCCCGACCACTTTTGCCCAATTATGACGTAAGCTGATACTGAACAGTAGTTAGATATCAGGTAACGTCGGGTTTAATGATTTTTGGCACGGGGCGTGTGCATGGGGTCGTTATATTTAGACTTGTTCAATTGCTCATGGCGTGATAATATCATTTAGTTGAACACGTTTAGTTTTGGTTTAAAAAAAGTATTAGAATAATTAAGATTGATGACTTATTATTTATCGTGAATATTACTGCGCTTGTAACACGAAATTTTCTCGATCGAATACGATTGCGATTGTTATTAGGGTCCCGTACCTCAAAAGAAAAAAACGGAACTCTTATAGGATTACACGTGTGTCTGTCTGTCCGTCTATCACAGCCAATTTGCTCCGAATCGAATGGATCGACTAAGTTGAAATTTGGTACAGATATGTATTTCTATGACCTGAACACGGACGAGTAACGTAAATAAATGAATTTTGAATATGGGCGTCACTTTTGGGACAAAAGAGAAAATTAAAAAAAATAGTTTTGCAAACTATATACATGTGACACATCAAAATAAAACGACTTGTTGCGAGGATCTCAAATAATTTTATTACATAATTTTAAAATTTAAAGAGATTTAAGAAAATAGATGAAAATTAACCATTTCTCCCCCCGTAACTCCGAAAATACTGAGCCAATTTTTTTTTTAAAGTACAGAGTATAGTTCTTTACCCATAGGTTACAGGAAAAACTATAAGAAATCACATGACAAAAATAACATGGTAAATCTCTCAATATTGTGCATACAAACATAAATTTGCAGTTGGAATGTATGGGAGCACATTTTTTTTAACTACAATGTTAAGTTTGTATTTGATTCATCCCCAACTACAAAACCCTTCATTGTGCGTGGTCCGACACGCACTTGGCCGGTTTTTTTCATATTACCCATACCTAAGGGTAAAAAGATAAAGATAAAAACCTAATAACCAGACAACCCCGATGGTCTTGTTCTCTGGTTATTAGGTTTTAAAAGATATTTTGTAACGTTAGGTGACATCCTATAGCACAATTAGTGTTAAAGCCGAAATAAAAAAAAAACTAAGTATATATGTATGTCGAATCCGGTCTTGAGTACGGACACGAAACGAATCGCAAGCGCGCCACTGGCGACATCGAGAGTGATTTATCGACACCAAAAAAGACGCGCTTCTACAGAGTCGTGATGTTTGATGGCCAAGGCGAGGAGGCCATTGAGCCTCTGGTCACATTGGAGTCAAGACGTCGCGGAACTGTTCTCGATTCGTAGTGCTCAGTTATTGTGTTACTTATAATTTGTGATCATTGTGTTAGTTGGTGATTTTAATAAACGCCGTCGCACGCAGTGTGTGTAATTTAGCTAGTGTGATTAATTTGATAGTAAATTATAATGTAATCTGAATTGCAAACTGTTTTTCTATTGCGCATTAACCAACACTACTCACACTACGCCCACAGTTGTTAAAATATCGCTGATAATAACGAAATTCACATACCCGTCTCCGACATGTATAAAACACTTGACTTTCAAATCTCATTCTATATTTTCAAAACACTTACATAATCATCCTGAATTCCATGAACAAAATAATATAAAGCAGCTTCTGAGATATTTCTGTCTCCGATAATGAGGTACTAATAATCACTTCAAACTCATCAAATGAAAATATATTGGAAGCATCTTGTTTATTTTTGTAATGTAGCCTCTTTGGAAAGACAAATTCGTTACATATCTCCCACTCATTTCTTTTAACCAGAAATATACTCTAAGCTGGGGCGGTAAAGTGTATTTTTGTTTCGTGACGAATGCTTTTTGGAGATGGAAGCAACATTAATTAATTAAGCAACAGTATTATAGAAAACCGAAGTTAAAGAATGTTTGAAAGTGAGGGATATCCAAATAGACTTCTTAAAAGTTTCGATACATTAATAGGTACAATTTGTACCTTTACTTACATTCCTTTACAATTCGTCTTAAAAGGGACTTCAGAGGGATTGAGTATTAAATTATGAAAAGGATCTAACATTAATTAATTTCTGAGCTGATAATAAAAGCGAGTCTAACTTAATTTCAACTTTAAGTGCTAATTTTAAGTCATCTCAATGTGTCTTTATTTGCGAATCATGAGAGGTTTCGGAAAGACTCTTCGTGGCATATTTAATAGAAATATTATACATATATATATTATTATTATTATATGTCGGAGACGGGTATGTGACTTTCGTTATTATCAGCGATATTTTAACTACTGTGGGCGTAGTGTGGGTAGTGTTGGTTAATGCGCAATAGAAAAACAGTTTTCAGTTCAGATCACATTATAATTTACTATCAAATGAATCACACTATCTAAATTATACACACACTTGGTGCGACGGCGTTTATTAAAATCACCAATTAACAAAATTATCACAAATTACAACTAACACAATAACTGAGCACCACGAATCGAGAACAGTTCCGCGACGTCTTGACTCCAATGCGACGATGTCGATGACGATGGCGATGTCTTGGCCTTAAAACATCACGACTCTGTAGAAGTGCGCCTTTTTTGGTGTCCATAGATCTCTCTTGATGTCGCTAGTGGCGCGCTTGCGATTCGTTTCGTGTCCATACTAATGACCGGATCCGACATATATATATATTTATATTTTAAATAGGTTGTTTAAATCATGAAATATTAATTTCAGTAGCGACTACTGATGTTTCAAAATTATTTAGTTCGAATGGATTAACCCGTAATCGGTTTCACTGATTGTTATGAAAATCATACATAATTTAATGTTCATTAAAATAATGATTTCATTAGCTCGCCTTTCAGGCAGTTTGTTTACAAATAAAGCGCTAATTATCGGCACACTGACTTTTATGATGATCCTTTACACGACTGACTTTTACATGTTCGACATCGAAATGCAATTTCATACTATCGATCTTTTATCGCATGACGTGGACGCTATCAGACCATTAATCTACTAGTCTATAAGTCCACTAATTGGGAATACGGTTCCACACACATAATCCTACAAAACTGGGCCATGTTTTCGCAATTTTCTCTACCGATTGACATCGCAAAGTTAATCTATCAATACGTTATTACTGCGAATTCTGTAGAAATCTTTCAGGGAAACAGGCGGGAAATGACTTTGGCAAAATTTGGGCCAGTTACCTCAACTAATGAGGCTGACGTCCACCATGACTTACCCTAAACAAGAACAGTAAAGGCATGGAGTAGTCTACCTATAGTAAACAATTTTAAGTGTTCAGATTTATTTTGTTCACGTAGTGTTAGCTAAAATATGATAATGCAATGAAGCACTTTAAAGCATCTTGCAATGCATATTTAGTAGCGTTGTGAAGATGGCTAAGATGCACAGCAACTACAAAAATAAAATTTACTCATTTCTCTTTTTAAAACATTCTATTTCATCTTCCAAGAGACCAAGAAACCGTTCCTTCACATTACTTATGAAGCTACAAAACAAATCCTGTTATTCAAAAAAATACGCTCCACGCCACCCTAATCCCCTCGCGATGCAAAAGTTAACACAACAGGCCTGTGATAAACGATTGACTCAATGACTTGAAAAAGTAACGCCCCAAAACGACGATCGTGGTCCGACTAACGACGGCCATTATCCGGCGATATCACGAGAACGGTCCGGACCGTGCTTTTCACTTGCTGCGATTTTGCTCGAACCTGAAGTGGCGCCCAAATGAGTCTAATTTGAACGAATTGGACCACTCGCGATCATCGCTTCTGTTGTGAATACTGGTACGTGCTAAAAGTTTTCACCTTGGTTGTACCTAATTTTGTAAAGAAATGTTCGGAAAAAATGTTAGTAGTTCGTGTTGCTGCAGCAAAATTTGTTGTTAATGAAAAAAAAGTTTTTGGAATTTGGAAACTTTCATGGACGATAATTTTTTCCTCTTTTGTATTAAGTCGGATAACTTTTAGAATGTTAAATTGGTAGATGGACATTTTCACAAATTGAAGAAAAGGAAATGTTGACAAAAAGCGCGTGTAAAAATTTTGTTTATGTACTTTCTAAAAATAAAATTCAATGAAAGATAGAGTATACGCCCCTTGTGCTGTAATCAATCAACTTACTTTAAGTGACGGCAAAGGCTCGTCTATATCAATTGTAGCCGTTATCGCCGTATATTTGTAAGGGAGTTGCCAAATAAATAAATCATATTGCTGTGAGTCATTCATCAAAACTCAATCTCGGGTTATTTATAGACTCTTTTCCTTCCATGTTTTATTAATTGGTTTTCTGATTTCTGCACTTGAATTTTAGTGAATACGGATTGAGAACTTATGGTTTTTTGATTATTTTAGAAGATACTCAAGGATTTAAATTCAAATCGTTCTTCAGTTATTTCATCAATCAACAGGTACAAACCCTCTTTCCTCGAATCTTAATATTTATGTAATCCGAGAATTATGGGAACCATTTCTCCCTCAATTACTATCAAAACAATTTCCCGAAATAATCTCAATCAAATCCTAAATCATCATTAATAATTAACCTTTTAAGGACTGCTGTCGCCCGGAGGGGTCGGTTTCGCGCGCAACCGTTTAGGACCGGTGACGCCTCCGGGCGACAGCGCGCGTTGCCAAGTGGCTACACCATTAAAATATTATTTTTGCGTAAAGTACGGAACTTAGTCGATTGCTAATATTTTTCCTACACTGGCAAGAATATTTGTAAGCCATAGACGATAAAAGTTACTAAAAACTTCGTGCCCAACACTATAAAAAAAAAATACGAAGGCGCCCTTTTTTACATTGATATTCTGTGGTTTATTGTCGTGACTTAGTGTTGTTGTTTTATTTATTGTGAGTTATTGTGATGGATTTTTCGTTTGAAACTTAGGTAAGTACATGAATAATGAAACAATAGTGGCTTGTGCAAGTTTTTGGCTAATCGTTTGCGTAAAACAATATAGTAAAAATGATTTTCGAGCCAATCAATTTTCAGGTTATTTCGCCTTACACATTTGCCATATAAATATATTATTGTTGACTGTTTTTCGATGAATTTGTGTCTATAAATGGTAATTATCTATGCAAAAACTAATTCTAATTAATTATTTCATGCATTCGAAGCGTATTCATTCATTTTTATCTATTTTTCAAAGATTTTTCGAAGCATTTTGATGTGTAGGTAAAACGGGTCAAATTATCATGCCGAATTTTTATGAAATAATACTAGATTTGTTTTGTAACCATTAATGAATTAATCAAAAGGGTTATAAATAAGGAATGTGTGTACAGAAATTGATAAAACACTTCATTCTTGTTTACTTTCAAATAAGATTCTAACTAGACTAGATAAATTTCCGGATAAAATGACCCGTCAAGGTCATCTTGGTATTTTACCAATTATCGTATCATATTTTTACGATTCATGGATAACAATTAGTCGAAGAAGGTATAGGTAATATTCTAGAAAGATTTAATACATGATATAATGCTCATTATAACTCGTATGATCTTTTCCAATATCACGAATTGGACTACGCGATTCAAAATGACAGCACCGCGCACTATGAACTTTGAGTTAGAATATTATGGAAATATTGTATGTAAGACTAATAAGAAAAAAATCTAATTGGATTACTTGTGTATTCATGATATTATTACCAAAATTTTGCGTAAATCAATTCATTACTTTTGCCAGAAACTAACATAATACATTAACAAGTCGGCTTACGGCCAGTTCTCTATTTTCAATAGGATGTTTACAATAATAACTAAACGTATGAGTGTTATGGATATTATCATAAGTGGCCCCCGTTGTTCAAACACTCGAATCTGTTTACAGATTGTAAAATGACGCAATAGAAACGAAGCTATAGCAGTTTTTGTGTGAGAGGTCAACGCGTGTCAGATTACATCGCGATAAGCCGCACGTGTTTGTCCTTGACGGATGGTCGCACGCTTTTTTTGCAGTACTTAAAAGGGATCACAAAATTACTCTGATCCCACGAAACAAATTACGTTGAAACATAACTCCTTCATCTCAGAGATTCTGTTCATCACTGAGATAATGATTTTATAGAAGCGTGAAGCTTGTCGGGATCGATTTCCGAAACACAATTTCTCAGTGGCACAGAATGGAAGGAGCACAAACGACGAACCTCGTTAGTGCAAAGACGCCGCTCATTGGATTAATTAGTTCCCCGTTCGAGGGAACAAGCCGACATACTTTCGTAGCCGGTATATTGCCGCCGACTCTGGAAGTACCCTTATTGTTCAAGACGCTTCACATTTTCATGTATATTTTAAGTTAGCCGCGTTGCAAAGTCTTCGCAAGTTGCCTGTTACCCCCTTAATCCTTTAACAATGTTAGAGGAAAGTATTCAGCATGCTCTAAGGAGTTTCCACTTTGTTTAGTATGAATAGTTAATTAAGAATTAATTGAATTTTAAAGTAAATTATGTTATTGTTGTTAATTTTGTATTAGACTTGTTTGGGGTTACGGAGCGTAGAAGATTACTAATTTTACAAAATATGTAAGGGGAGACCTTTTGTGTATGTAATTTTCTTGTTACGATAAGAACTTGATTGTCACTTTGTTTTATCTGATGGTAGAGACTTTTATTTGTTACAGGCCTTCAAGAGCCTACTAGATCGAGTTGTTCGAGTATCATACTAAGTAGGTGCACTCGAATGAGGAAAAGACTTTGAAAATTTATTTATTGAGATGGAAGACTTCTCGTCGTGTGAGGACAAGAAAATGTAATAACGTCAATGTCACTGGAGATTGACGAGACTTCGTTACGGAGAAAAGGGTAAGTAAGTAAGTAGGTACCAATACCAGTCAATACTTCTTTTCTAGACTTGTAAGTCTTCATTTCCCTTTGCATTTGCAGGATCGTGACATCTTAAAATGCATGTCACACAAATCCTTTTTTAGACCGCTAGGTATATAATATATAGTTTCTAAATGCTTTGTAAACAAACTGATTCGTGATCAAAATATGAGCTCTTGCGGAATCCAATCCACTGATTAAGACTTGTCCATCATCTTGTGGTAGGTATTCTTTCTTCCTTCAATTTTTTTTTACAACAACCACAATATTATACCCCTTTCTATAAAAGTAGCTTAAAGTTAAGTGACGTCAAAATGTATAACAATCGCTTATCATTATTTAACTTAAAGCAACGTTTATAAATAACCCCTGAAGAGTGGGGGTAGTTTACTAAACGCCGACAAGATCTTCTTTAAGGCTCCCGTCTCCCGACTCTGGTGGAACAATTTCTACGAAAACTTTAAGGAAGTTGTTCTACGGGTGTCGCGTCGCGTCTGTCTGTGGGAGACTGTATCTCTAATATTGGACGGCAATCATTAAACAACTGTAATCACTGTAGGAATATAAATAAAATAAAACACTATTTATTTATAAAAAAATAGAATAAATAAGTAGTAAAAACATTAAAAATTATTTTAAAAATATAATTAAAAATTATCACAGTCTTCAAAAACATACATAGTCTTTCGTAATTTTTTATTCTTGTTTAGGTGAACAGAAATCCCATCAAAAACATAAATGTGAAAATGGGAGCCAAATTCCATAAATATGGTTGTCGACTTCGCCGACAAAAGAATTGAAATCTAAATGGGTGCCAAGTTCTGTAGATAATCCTGAAATTTATTTATAAGAACATGCAACTTTCTAAAATAAAATTAAAACACAAATTCTTGTTTTTTCTGCTATAACAATGTTTGCTATTTAAAAATATAACTTCTTAAATTTGAACAGTCGAATTATTTACACAAAGCACTTAGGATAAATTGAAGCTCAAGATTTGACTTGGCTAGTTTTTACATACAAGTTATCTTATATTTGGCTAATCAATTTATAATCTTTATATTTGTCTACAGTGTTGCGGTGCAAAAGAACTAAAACAAACAGGGTAACTTTTTTATGCTGGTGTGCATTACAGCTACGTCTTACACTCGCGCCACGTCATTGTGCTGTAATTTTACTTTTTTAGTGTGCGTGCATTAAGCGGCTAACAGTTGGACGCTATTTTTTTATCGAGTTTACAGCTTTGACTGTCTACCTAGGCATATTTAATTATTATTATTTAATTTTAAGTAGGCACTCAACATCAAATAAGTAATTCATGATGTGCTTACCTGTAAGAAATTTGTACACTAGTCTATAAGTTTATTGCATGTATCTCATATCTTTGTATCGGTGTACTTAATTGTTGGTGAGCCAAATAAATAAAGTAAAATATTCATATCTTTGTTCTTTATGTTATGCGCAAGTTACTGTTTCTTATTGTAACTGTTTACAGCTTTGACTGTCTACCTAGGCGTATTTATATATTTGTTCTTTATGTTATGCGCAAGTTACTGTTTCTTATTGTAACTGTAAGGTCAAAATATCTTCTTTCTCTAAAATTTCAGCTTGCTGGTAAAAACTAGCCAAGTCAAATCTTGAGCTTCAATTTATCCTAAGTGCTTTGTGTAAATAATTCGACTGTTCAAATTTAAGAAGTTATATTTTTAAATAGCAAACATTGTTATAGCAGAAAAAACAAGAATTTGTGTTTTAATTTTATTTTAGAAAGTTGCATGTTCTTATAAATAAATTTCAGGATTATCTACAGAACTTGGCACCCATTTAGATTTCAATTCTTTTGTCGACGAAGTCGACAACCATATTTATGGAATTTGGCTCCCATTTTCACATTTATGTTTTTGATGGGATATCATTACTTTTTGTAAAGAAATTATTATTATTCGTCAATCAAACGTGATCTATTAAATTCTTTTTGTAAATATGCGTAGCAATATTGTGTAAGAATGTAGGTATTTCTTTCGTAACAATTGTTACAATTTTCCGCAATGATGTCAGATCGCAGAGCCGGCGCGGCAAGTATTATTATTAAAAAAAACGTATGCAGTCGGGGAGCCTCATGTCGTATGGCATTTTACTGTGGGGTCGGGCTGCTGACATTGAATCCATCTTTATTTTGCAAAAGAGAGCTATCAGAGCCATTTATAATCTACGTCGCCGCGAATCTCTCACGAAACTTTTTAAAAGGATTAATATTATGACGGTACCTTGCCAATTCATTTATGAAAATATTATGTATGTAAGGAAAATCCACATCTCTTTAATAAAATAAGTGATAGACATAATTTTAATACTAGAAATAAAGATAAACTAGATCAACCATTTTTTAGATTATCTTAAGTACATACATCTTTTATGGGGTACTGTGTTAAATGTTACAACAAAATACCTTGTGACATTTAGCAATTAAATGAAAGAAAATTTAAAACTCATATTAAAAATACACTTTGTAAACAAGCATATTACAAATTAGAGGATTATATCCAAGATAAGAGTGCTTGGAAACATGCTGGTCCTGCTCCATAGGACAATTTACAATCAAGACAAAATCAAAATGTTTGCTAATTTAATTGTAAAATTTATTACTTTGTGTTTTATGACATTGATTTTACATTCTGTGATTACTTCCTCACACACTGACTTATTAATTGTAAAATTTTAGGAAAATCGTCTACTTTTACAATGTTTGTAAATATGTGAGCACCGTGTATCTATCACATATTAAATTATCTGTCGTTGTTTCATTTTTAATTATTTTTACCTATTGTGGTTTAGTAATTTTATTCTAGGTGCACCGTCTTCACATATAATTATTATTTAACAAATGTACGTACATATACAAACAATTGTAAAACATTTTAAAAGAGTAACGGTGGAGTTTCTTGCCCATTCTTCTCCATACGAAAACTACCTTTTGGAAGGGGCGAATAGAATCAATTTTATTATTTTGTAATTTTTGACGTTTAAAAGTGCCATACATGGGCCTATTTGAAATTAATGATTTGACTTTGACTTTGACCCCGTCAGGAACAAAGTTCCTTCTCACGTATGATTTAATTATTTAATTTTTGCAGCCGCCCCTTTTTTTTTTAAGTATCTTCTCCCGCTCTGGGCGGAGCGGGAGGGCGTATCAGATTCTTACTGACTAAAACCCACCCGTGTTCCTTCGGTTGCCCTGTTGCCGGGGGCCACGATGTCCCTATCGGTTTTCTGCGAACCCCCGGCAGGCATTGGCCCTAGCGGATCCCGTCATTTCTGCTGACATCTCTTTGAGGCGCGCGTGGAACACAACGCGCCGTCGACCCGGGCTTGGTCCTTATCGGACGGCGAGCTACCCATTGCTCACCGTTCGCAAGCCCGCGCCTACGGTGGCCGGAAATCGGCTCGCGATTCCCACCCCGGGCGTCTCCTCCTGCAGCGGTTAGGGGCGTGAGGGCGCGAACTTTGCCTCTACCTCACGCGTTCCGCCTCCTCCTTCGCGAGCATTACCGCTTCGCAGAAGGAGGTGACGGCCTGCCATTTCCTCTCGCTCCGTACCATGGCCTGAACCAGGGCCGGACGCGAGAGATCACCGCCGCCGTTGCAGCCGCCCCTTGGATTTACATTTTGACCTCACTATGGACTTAACTATTCCTAAGTTTATATTAATTTTTTTTTTTTTTTTTTTTTTTTTTTAAAAACGTTGCCCCACACTAGGAATTTCTCCTGTGTTGTGGGTGCGTTTACAAACATTTAAACTCACATACACAAACAGCCAGACCCGGAACAACTACTTGTAGGTCATACAAATATTTGTTCCGTGCGGGAATCGAACCCGCGACACGCAAGCGCAGCAGTCAATCGCTTAACCACTGCGCCAATCGTGCAGTCAATGAGGTCAAAAATTAAACGACAATAGTCCCTAAAACAATAGTCATACAATCTATCAATTCAAAAACGTCTCAAGCATAGTACCAACCTACCAACTACCTTGAACATACCGACCTGAGGTTTGTAACAACGTTTTTCGAGATCAGAGAATGAATGAAATGAATTCACTGCCGCCTAACATTAGGGACCAAGATTTTGACACGTGACACATCAGTTGACTCGACGGGGTGTTTTGAATTCAGTCATGAAATTCAGGAATTTACATCAACTTTTGGCATTCGAATCAAAAATGTATAGTTAGCTGTCAAATTATAAGACGCTGGAGATCAGCGCCATCTGAAGTGAGCAAGTGGCAGTTTTTAACCCCATTTGAAAATTTGTCGTCATGACTGTCATTTTCATAGTTTTCGGGAGATAGTGCTGATATCGAATTAGATGGACATTCTGGATTTTAAGATGGCGGCTATTCCAAATAATAATAATATTGTAGATCAATTGTCATAGACATCAATTTCATGCCAATTGTAAACTTGATAATCAAAATCCGTAAAAAAAGCGGCCAAGTGCGAGTCGTACTCGCCCATGAAGGGTTCCGTAGCAGCAAGTAACGATAAGTTTACGATTTATGACGTATTAAAAAAAAACTACTAGCTAGATCTCGTTCAAACCAATTTTCGGTGGAAGTTTACATAGTAATGTACATCATATATTTTTTTTAGTTTTATCATTCTCTTATTTTAGAAGTTACAGGGGGGGGGACACACATTTTACCACTTTGGAAGTGTCTCTCGCACAAACTATTCAGTTTAGAAAAAAATGATATTAGAAACCTCAATATCATTTTTGAAGACCTATCCATAGATACCCCACACATATGGGATTGAGGAAAAAAAATTTTTTGAGTTTCAGTTCTAAGTATGGGGAACTCCAAAATTATTTGTTTTTTTTCTATTTTTGTGTGAAAATCTTAATGCGGTTCACAGAATACATCTACTTACCAAGTTTCAACAGCATAGCTCTTATAGTTTCGGAAAAAAATGGCTGTGACATACGGACGGACGGACGGACGGACGGACGGACGGACGGACGGACGGACGGACGGACGGACGGACGGACGGACGGACGGACGGACGGACAGACAGACAGACAGACATGACGAATCTATAAGGGTTCCGTTTTTTAACGGAACCCTAAAAACGGACCTCTTAATTTCGTCAAGTTCGTCTGTCCGTGCGTCCGGATGTCATACAGTCATTTAACAAGGAGACTATTTACACTCTATCGATGAAAATTTTGAAAAAGGTGTATTTTTTGCACCGTTAAACAATGGTGTAGTGAAATTACGATACACATAATAGTGGGGGTGGCATTCTCCATACTTACATATAACCGAGAGATGAAAAAAATCTATGCATATAAAGCGTGTATTGTTGGATCTCATAATTAAAATGTTAAGATGTTTCTAAGTGACTTTGCTTTTGAAGTCAATAATTTTTGAGATACAGTTTATTTTCGGTTACAACCGCAGAATTAACTTTGTTTGTTATAGTTTTTTCGAGAAATACAAACTTATTTTTGCAGTCGATAAAATTGATACTATGCAATGTTTATGCGTAAATATTCATCCCAATTACGGAACCCTTCACTGTGCGTAGTCCGACATACACTTGGGCAGTTTTTTTTAAATTTCGTTTTGAAACTACCTCAAAAATAAACAATTTCTATTACTCGAGTAAATTATCCTATTAAAAACAAATACTATCAAACTCATACAACTAAAAAAAAATGATTGTTGGTTTTATGAAACCACGGTAAAAGTGAAACTTTACACGGTCAGCTGCTGCGAACTATAGGCGCTGCCATATCGGCCTTGGCTGCTCTGACGATCGCTTTTCACTTTATCCCTACTCCGCGGCCGACCGACACGCGACATGCAACACACAGACGAAAAAGTTTGAGACGATGTAATAAAAGTTTCAATTTAAAAATATAGACGTCATTTAAAAGTGTTTGCGGAATACTTACCTAATTTATATAATTAATTTAACATCATTCACAAACAAAATTTTCTTAAGCCTACCTAAAAAATGTATACTAGGCATTCTATATCAGAAAGTATCAAAAATAAAATCCACAGTAAATAATTGTCCAATAAATTAAAAATAATTTTGAACAACGTTCCGAATTTAAATTCAAATAAATAGAAACAATTCGGCGCGAAATTCAATAAATGAGGTAAGTATCTATCCTCGTTCTATGTGTTGACTCGTTTTATATTGAATGTCCTAAAAACGATTAAACACTAGAAAAGTATAAATAATTATTTTAAACAATGTTTATTGTATTTAATGCTTAAAACAATTTTATTTTAATTTTCAAGTATAGATTTCAGACATTCGACATAATTATAAATTAATCGAGACAATCAAAATTGAAAAAAAAAAAAAACGTTTGGCATAATCGTTTTCGCACATCATTACAATAAAAAAAAAAACAATGATCGACAATTTTTAACACAAATTGAGTAGTAGTAATGAATATTACGTATTATTGAACATGTGTTCGTATAATAAGTAAAGATCTGGGCATTTTCTAGTTACTTATAATATTTTTAATCACATTTGTCACATTTAAAGTCGTATCAGATATGTGTATGTGTGTTAATTGTGAAAAGTTAAAATGTAAACACGCACGATTGGCGCGAATCTTCGACTTTTGATATCAAAAACTTCATTACTACTACTTATTTAACTTGAAAAATGGATGAATTCGTCAAATAATTAAATGTTGTAATAGTCGCTGTCCTTATGGTGGAGTTTGGATGTTCGCAATCCCCAATTTTTATGTTTTTTAGCCTCGACCTCGACTGTCATCAAAATGGCGATTATCGCATTTACAGACTTGAATTTTATAAAGGTAAATTAATAATCTTGCGCGCTAAATATGAAAGATTTAATGGCATAAACATTATTTTAGCCAACTCTCTTAATTAAAGATGAATAATCTCATTGGCAGCAGCATTTTCAGTGCTTCTATAGGAAGGTTTACTTTAACAAATAACACAACAATACCTAAATACTAAAAACATTTTATTTCTCATAGAATTTAAAACGGCTTCAGCTTCATTCTCATAAAAAAGCAGCGTAGGTACGGTAGATGGTAGATGTACGCTTTCCCACAAAACAGTAATAAGCAATGATGATCTCTTAAACAATTTGTCCTATTTTGCTCACTTATCAATAATTATGTACACTAAGTCCTGCTGCTCACATGTCACGATTTGATTCTGGCCCTAACCAGATTATTGTTTTGATCTATTATGGGTAAATCTTTTACACTCTAGGGTGGCTCTGTTTTTATCATCACTTGCTTGCCTATAAACATCTCTGGTAGCAGCCTCTCTCAGTAAGCATGACAAACTTTATCCAAATGTATACCTAACCTAGAAAGTAAGAAAATACTCTTATTGTTGTTTATTTACTTTTGTATAATAATTATATCACTCATAGTAATTCTGCCATTTTAAAAACACTAACCTGATGACTTCTGTGACTTGCAGTTGACATGCCACATACATAACATAATATGCTTAGATTTTGCTGAGCAAGTAATACTTGGGATAGAGTTGTAGATAATATAATCAATAATGTCAAGTCTTGCAATAACACATGTCATCGTCATACCTGAAAAAGGTAAAAAAATTCAGTGTATTTACTTATGCTATATAATTACATCATACTATAGACATTTACAGCTGACGACGCGCGACGTACCCCTGACTGAACATAGGCCTTCTACTAATAGGCTGCTAAAATCAATGAGGTTATACAATACGACGGTGTTTATAAATATTTAGAGAACATAATAAACTTACCCAGGGCCATGGAAAGATAAGCAATAGTTCCTCTGGCTTCAATTTAAATTGACAGCATTAAATCGTAACGTAATATAAGTATAAAGTAAATACGGAAAAATAAATTCAAATCAACGTAAAACAAACAGCCAACAATGCCATTGATCTGACAGATTATTTTTGACAGTTTGACATTATGCATGGTGTCAGTGTTACCAGGTTTAATTATTTTGGTAATCGATTGACGAAATCGATTGGGTGATTATCAGTGATCGGAGTAGGTCGATTGATTTTACGTACTCGCATCATGAATAGTCATAGAAATCATAACATGGATAAGCCTTTTTTCCGGGATTTCATTTTGGTACTTACGGGATTGAATCAAATATTGTTAAAGTAAGGATTTTTAAACTACTACATTGGAAATTTATAGAATGCGATAGATAAATATTTAAAATATATTATATTGTTTTATAGTATATCTATCCTTTTCTTGGAGTCCGATCACCTATATACTATTAAACAGACAGCAAAAGGGTTGAACATTTCTTATTCATATTGATGTATTCTTTATTCTACACATTACAACATTTGAAATTCCTTAAAAAATCTTAATAATTTCAAAATCCCGGAATCCCGGAGGCGTATCCATACTAATATACGTGCCAGTTCATTGACCTCAAATCAATCTACTTACTCTGATCACTGGTAGTTTATAAAATAACATTACTGCCTCGAAACGCTTTTAAGTTGTTGAGTATATTCAGACCATATAATATTTTATTTATTGTAAAATCATAGTTTTACAGTATTTGAGTATAATAAATAGCATTTAAAACATACTCGTGTAGTGGATACTCCACCTACTCCATGTGGGTTAGTATCGATATTTTCAATCGATTACAAATTATTGGAATAGTCTGTCATCTGGCAACATTCAGGTTAGGATTGAATGGCGGATGTAGTTCTTTATTAAGTATCAACAAAATAAATATTTATTAGGTTCTCTAATGCTAGAAGAAATAAATTTTGATAAAACGACTTGAAAAAAATACGACATAATTTTTGATAAATAAGCTTTGACACAGTATCATATCATGGGCCTGCTTTCGGGAAATCTCTTTTCAACTTTCTAGGTCACCCGGAAATGGGTTAAATGTTTTTGATGTCTAGTGACAGGGTCGTTGATAAAAATGCCGATTTTTATACGTTAATATCTCAATAACCGTTTGAGTTTTATTTATGAAATTTGGAGTTCTAGTTAATCTAAGGGGTTTTTATAAATAAACCAAATTTCATGAGTCTATGTTACATAGATTTTGAGTTATTAAGGGGTCAAAAGTGGCTCCAAATGGTTCGTGTAATATAACACACTGCAGCCGTGTCTTGCCTAGTACTTGGCTCGACACGCTGCCGCGTGTCTAGATCCCGTGCACAAATATGAGACTTGCCAGGTTGCATGAGACAACCCTCAAAATGCTGTTACTGGACCGTCTCAAACTTCGCCAAAAAGACGCGACCCTCGACCTCATGATGGCGTAAAAGTCCGGGACCCTCGCTTCGGCAAACATGATCGAGGCACTGCACTATCTTGGCAGTTTCATAAGAGTACGGTAAGCATCATTGGAACTGTACATCTTTTTATGAAGTTGCACCAGATTTGGCAGGTGTACATTGAGAAGCAATGAGCTCTGAACAGTGTTCTTCACGTCGTAATATGATTCGCTCTAGTTTTTACCCAACCACGTGTGGCTGCCGCAATGTGTGAAGACTTTCGCACGCCTCTGACGTCGCCTTTGTCGGCCTGTTTAGTATACAAAGACCAAGTGACACGTTTGTGACAGACTGGAGAATTTTCAAACGAGCATTCTGCTTGTAATTGCGGTACATTTTCTAAGAGATTTTTAGAAAATTAATAAAGATTTTAATAATTATGTTTATTTATTTGGTTAGAATCTGTTTAGAATAACAAAGGATACGTAGATCTTACTGTACACTTAAGCGGTGATTTATGAACGTTAAGTACCTAATACTTCTTCTAATCTATTCTAATCTTACCTACCTAGAAAGAAAGAAAGAAAAATAGATTTATTTGTCACAGAAACACGTGCATACAAAAAGACAAGAGTAATCAAAAATCCAGCCCGTCCCATCCTTGATGTCCTTCCTCCGGTTGACGCCCTAAGCCGAGGTTCGTACCCCACAAGGGGTGCCCTTAGCGAGCTTTCACCTAGTTTTAATTAGCATAGTTGAATAACCCCTGGCTTGAAGTTTTAAGTGTAGTAGCTTAACGCACCCACAGGAAAGCCCAGTTAAGTAGTCATGATCTCAGAGTTTAACTACGAGATGCCCTACACAAAAAAAAATACAAAAACAAAAATAAAGTACATAAGAAAACCGGCCAAGTGCGTGTCGGACCACGCACAATGAAGGGTTCCGTAGTTGGGATGAATTTATTCCAAAAACAAACTTAACTTTGTAGTTGATAAACATGTTCTCCTATACGGAATGTATGGGAAAACATGTTTTTGCAACTGCAAAATTAAGTTGGTCGATTATTACTCGATAACTAGTAAAGCCTACTTAGTTGTGATAGTTTTCTTTTTAATTTCGTTATATAAACTACTGCTGTGATTTTTTTCACACATCCAAAACCAACCATTTAGCTGGCAAGGGGGGGGGGACACTCAAGTCTGAGGCCATGGGTTTTCATGGTCCTCGGAATGCGCCACCGTCGGGTTCCCAGGTAATGGCGGGAGGGCTTCACATCGGTGTCGAGTCGACGATGAAGTATCTGGGACTCGTCCTCGACAGCCGGTGGAACTTCGTAGAACATTTCCGACGTTTGGCTCCCAGACTCTAGCGGGCCGGGGCTGCATTGAAGCGGCTCCTGCCCAATCTAGGGGATCCAAACGCCTCCTGCCGGAGGCTCTATGCAGGGATCGTGTGGTCCATGGCCCTTTACGGGGCAACGGTGTGGGCGCGTTGATTGAGGCTGCGGCCAGCCCGCCGGTTGAACGCGTCCCAGAGGTTCATGGCCATCCGGCTGGCCCGAGGATACCGCACGGTCTCCTGCGAGGCGGCGAGCCTCCTTGCCGGATTACCGCCATGGGATCTGGAGGAAAAGGTCCTCGCGCACGTCTGGGAGTGTCGCGAGGAGGCGAAACGCCGGGGCTTAACTCCGATGCCGCAAGAAATTGCGGCACAGCGGACAGAGCTCCGGCGGGATCTCGTGGCGTCATGGAGGGTGTGATTGTCGCAACCCCGCGCTGGGCACGCCACAATTGCGGCGATAAGACCCCTCTTTGAGGAGTGGCTTGAGAGACGCCACAGCGTCCTCATCTTCCGCCTGACGCAGGTCCTCACCGGACACGGCTGCTTCGGGAGGTTCCTGTTCAGGATAAGGCGGGAGGAAACACCCGGGTGTCACCATTGTGTGGATCGGCCTGAGGACACGGTGGAGCATACGGTGGAGGTCTGCCCGGCTTGGGCGAAGCATCGCCGTGTCCTCGTGGAGGCG
The DNA here is from genome assembly GCA_963680765.1 of Agrochola lychnidis. Lineage (NCBI taxonomy): Eukaryota > Metazoa > Arthropoda > Insecta > Lepidoptera > Noctuidae > Agrochola > Agrochola lychnidis. Next base: position 16,027,727 of record OY796859.1, on the reverse strand, counting down.
ATCGGCGGCGGTGATCTCTCGCGTCCGGCCCTGGTTCAGGCCATGGTACGGAGCGAGAGGAAATGGCAGGCCGTCACCTCCTTCTGCGAAGCGGTAATGCTCGCGAAGGAGGAGGCGGAACGCGTGAGGGAGAGGCAAAGTTCGCGCCCTCACGCCCCTAACCGCCGCAGGAGGAGACGCCCGGGGCGGGAATCGCGAGCCGATTTCCGGCCACCGTAGGCGCGGGCTTGCGGACGGTGAGCAATGGGTAGCTCGCCGTCCGATAAGGACCAAGCCCGGGTCGACGGCGCGTTGTGTTCCACGCGCGCCGCAAAGAGATGTCAGCAGAATTGACGGGGTCCGCTAGGACCCACCCAAAAAAAAATAAAAAATGGGGGGACACACTTGACTCTAACAAAAATTAGCACTTTAAAGCTTAATATTTTGCATACCTATATGTGATAGCGTGGGGTATCACATATACACCATATATGTGATACCCCACGCTATGGGATAAAAAATAAAACATCATCACTTTACGTGTATGGGAGGTACCCTAAAAAAAAATGTTTTTCATAATTTTGTTTTACCACTTTGTTGGCGTAATTAATATGTATACCTATGTCAAATTACAGCTTTCTAGTACTAAGGGTCTCGGAGCTAGACCGCGGACAGACAGACAGACGGACATGACGAAACTATAAGGGTTCCTTGTTTACTACGGAACCCTAAAAAATGACGGAGTTATGCCCGAACATACATAAAAAAAAATATAAACATCCAAATTGATAACCTCCTCCTTTTCGAAGTCGGTTAATCACGAGCACAAAATAGAAATTGTCGGCAGCTACACGCTGTGACAAGAAGGCTTCCACTTAGCATGATGCTGTACTATGGGGGACCCACAGCACAGCGCTGATTTTTAGTGGTCATCTTAGCTCATACCTACGCAGACTAAACTAAACATTATTAGTGCAGTCATTGTCGCACAACTGCCGAACGACAAGAGCAAGATTGAGACGGGACATAATATCTAAGCCAAAGCCCGAGCTAAGTATCGTTTATTAATCTCAAACTTAAACTGATTTTATATAATCACAAAGAATCATCACGTCAGGTTGTGAAATTGACTCAAGTGGAAAAAAAGTATACGTCTGTACCACCATATCTCTCACAATCTAAAAGAAATAAACGTCCTTTCCTTCAATCAATTTAAAGACTATCTTACAATTTCCCCTAAACCATAAATATGTCCCAATAGACCTGACATTCTGTCCTATTTATTTAATCTACGTCGGACGAAAGTAGCTGACACATGACATCAGTCATTCTGCCGGTCCGTGGCGCGTGACCACAAAAACAGATGCTTTAACTTGGTACTCGTATAAAAACTGAAAGGGCAGTCGGGTCGTACCGATTGTCAAGGAACAAAGGTCCCCGCTATGACATAACAGGCCGTAATTAATATTATTAGCTGTCAACGGCAGATGATTTTTATTCTTACAATTTCGGAGACACGGTCATTTATTTTTGTTCTGATGCTCTTTTGTTTCAGATAGTTGGATGCGGACTTGTCAGAAGTTTAGTCAATTTGTGACAATAACAAAATGAAGATTATGCAAATTGCAAGAGGTTTTTTCTTAGCCTATATTTTTTCCCACTGCTGGGCAAAAGCTATTTGATTCCAAATCTCTCTGTTTTGGGCGATCTCTGGCTATGTTGGCCCCGCAAACATGATTATATCATCATAGCACCTTTGCCGCGATTTACCTCGACGGCGATGTCCTCCCTCAGCCGTCCAGTGAGTGACGATCTTTGCCCGAGAGCAAGAGCAATAGGTTAAAGTGTTAAACGTAAAAAAAAAGTGGTGGCACTCCTGGAGTGCCGACAGAAGTGAAAACTTGATAGAACACTGGTCCGTAACCTTATCTAAATAAAGAGCACAACCGCGTTTACAAAAAAAATACTTCCGAAACCTTTAAAGTAAAAATAATTGCATAGACTTGCATAGAATTGGACTGTCTCGTTGTGGTCGCAAGCGCTACTGCTGAGCATGAGGTCCTGGGTTCGATTCCCGGGTCGGGCAGTGTTATTGGGTTTTTCTATCTGAAATTTCTCAGTAGCAGCTCGGAGTCTGGATTTGTGCCCGGTTGATGGCAATAGGCTCGCCCCCTATTACATGGGACTTAAACATAACTGGCGAAATGTGGGTGTACCTGCTACAGGGACACCTCTGCCCAACCCTTCGGGGAAACAAGGCGTGATGTTATGATATGTATGTAATTGCATAGAATATTGATCCGTAACTTAATAAAATAAAGAGCATAATAGCGTTTACAAAATCTTAAAAGTAAAAATACTTGCATAGAACATTGATCCGTAACGTAATTAAATAAAGAGCACAATCGCGTTTGTAAAAATGAGGTGTCGTCATGGTATCGCGAAATCAATGGTTTAGTCCCATCTCAAAAATGCCCAACGCGCCTAAAGAAGTTTTCACTTAAAAAAACAATTGAAAAACACTAGCAGCCTCAAGAATCTACAACAGACTGCAACATACGGCAAATCACATTAAAAGGATTCCATTTAATTCTTCCATTAAACTTTTTATCGTCGAACGTGAAACAAGAAACTCAAAAACAATAGACAAATATCAGGCGACATAATGTGTTTTTAAAAGAATGTCACCATATGGCCGGCGGAGGCTATAAAACGCGATAACATCAGTGACAGTTGGCTTCAAGATTACGGTGCTAATTATTGCTCCGAAAATAATTTGTTTATTGTTTTGTTCGCATAATGGGTTGTTCTTCAAGGGTATTTTTAATATTTTAGTTGGTAAAGTTTATTGTTTTATAATCATGTAGTAATAATACCTTTTACTTACGTGCATTTTGGCAACATGGCACAGCTAATTTTATTAACCTTTCAAACCATAGCTACATAGTCAGGTGAATTAATTGGTACGTACCTAAGTGAATTGACAGTATATTAAACGAAAACAGGAAATTGACTACCGATTTAATTATACGTCACACTATCATTCTTTGACAGTTGTATGAAAATACTATAGCCTAATTGACCTAGGGTGTCAATTTTCTTAACAATTAATTTCCTCGACTGCACAATTGCACATAACTCATCATCTGTTACGACGCCTCATTGAGGTGGGTAACAATTAAAATTCTATTGTGTCTCGTTAATGACAGTTGAAAGGTGGATCTGATACGAGTCGTTTCGCGTCAATACTTGGGGTTTAGAGTAAGCGTACACGAGCCACCGTCCACAACCATCGGTGGCTGTCGCCTCTTACTGCGGTGTTGAATACTGCTGTAGCGGGTGGTCGCCCCCGGCCACACGTGTGTGACGAATCCATACAAAACGTAATGAAAAGCATGAAAACTGCTTGTGGCTGAGCTACCAGTGGCTGTGGCCGGTGGCTCGTTTGCGCCTAGCATTAGAGCGGTTTTAAAGTCTGACAACCAGTCTTACAAAGGGGTATCGTATTACCCAGTAACTGGGTTGTGGAGGTCAGTTAGGCAGTCGCTCCATGTAAAATACTGGTATTCAGCTGCATCCGGTTGGACTGGAAGTCGACTCCAACATAGTTGGGAAAAGGCTAGGCAGATGATGACCAAAAGAATACTGAACTCGGAGACGTAATTGTTAAGCAATACCTAATTCAAGATGAAGCTATAAGGTTTTTACATCACACAAAATTAGAAGCATAAAAAATGAACACTGTTTTTTTTCTATCAAAAAATCCTCCTTAAAATATTTAACTCAAAAAGTAGATAATTAGGGATGAAAAGGTTTTTAGAGGACGGAATCGAAAAGGATTTTTTAGATTGAGATCGAAAGAGTTAATGAGGAATATTGCCCCGGGCAAGTCCGTTCCTTTCAATTTAACCGTAGTACCGTGATCCTGCTAATCGGAATATTATGTTTCAATTCCTTTACCAGATAAGGAGAAACCTTTTTGAACTATTTTTAGAATTTTGTTTTATTTTACTGTAATAAACTGTCAGTTACACTTGTCTTACATTTTACATAGGTAATTCGGTAAATTACATGTGTAACTGGCAGACACATAAACACTACCTATTATGAACTGGATTATTGGTTGACTGGAAGAAAATGCCTATGGCATTAAGTCCGCCTCTGTACATTTATATGCTTAAATTATTAAATAAATAAATATCACGCCTGTAATCCCCAAAGGGTTAAGCAGAGATGTACTTCGATCTGCTGCGCTATACAATAAAATCAATAAGTACATCTACATTTATCCCAAAAATTACTATGCCAGTAAAAAAATTATTATGGAATACATACTTCTGAAACCTTGACACATACACACCCTCACACTCATGTACTCTCAGTCACACCTACAGGCTGCACTTTCACTCACAATACTCACACACATACTTACACCCACACATACACACATTTGATTTGATTTAAGTTAATGTTAATTTATGTAGTTTTAGCATAAACATTATACGATTTGCTATTTATATAACACGTCTTGCTATGGAAGAGCGGACTCTCCTAATACAGGCACTATCTGCCTAAAAGGAGGATCCAATCAAAAAATTTGTTTATACCTGTACCTACTTGTTTTACCAAAACACTTACAACCCAGATTTTGCCTGTTATGTTTAAGTCCCATGTAATAAGGTGCAAGCCTCTAGTTAAAATAAGGTACAAATAAAATGGCACCTGCGAAAAATGTCGATAGGTGCCGTGTGTGGAATAGGGTGCCATTCACTCAGGTGCCGTTTAAGCGGGTGCCAATATTTCACTCAATAAATAAAATTCATAAATCATATATGATATTAAAAATAATTCACTCAATTATTAAAATATAAATCAAGATAAAGTAAGCATAAAACTAGATTTACTCTAAATTGACGGTCTCTAGGCGCCCAGAATTACATACTACGCACTTTCCACGCCCGTACATTTTTCAAATAAAAATATTATCCACGTACTTCAATCTAATAGAAAATTCTAGGATTACTTTGTACCTTTGATGTAAATATAAATATTTGGCCTTGTTAGTTTTTATTTTACAAAGACGTAGTTTTATGCTTTGAAAACATAAAAGCTTTATTTATCAAGCTAATCTTGGCGTTTAAACCTTAAGTTTTCTCGTTATAGTTGAACAAGAGCGCGTTCCTTAAGAGGCAACATTGTTTCTAGATACGAAACTCCTTTGAATATCAGGGGCTTAATTTTCTCCGTACACATATTATTATAATACTCGTACACTTTAGTAGCAACACTAATGCTCCGTCAAACACGTCGCGTTCCTAAGTGAATATGGCTTATTAGTTTCAGTAGCAACAGCTACTACTTGATAGACGCCGATTAAAATAAGTATAGGGCATTTAGTTCACCTACTCCATCGATTTAGGTAATAATCTCAGTTCCATAATTATAGATGATTATCGAAAGGTACTATATTTTGGACATAAAAGGTACTTAACACATCAAAGAGTTATTAATTCTCCAAGACCCAATCTACTGAGTTAAAGGAACATAGAACACATTGATAGCCAAAAGCAACACACAGAATCAGAGCCACCACTAAACAGTACCTCTGTAACTTCTTGTACAACAAATACTCCAAACGTTCCTATCTTCAAGTCTTCAAACAGCTCTAAGTGTTTTCCCATTTCTCTTTGACATTAGTCTACAATCCCGAACGACGTTCCCTCATGTATACACTCTATGCTCAGAAGGAATGTTTAATTTATTTAGATAGTCTCCCGTTGCGCAAACCTGAAGGCACGAACCTAATTACGTCTGTAATAAATATTCACTAGCGATAAACTCTGTGAATAATTTACGATGGTGTAAACGTTTAATTTCACCACGGATTTGGATATTTGCGCGTGGGATGCTTCCCAATTGAGACGCGGTTATAGATATTTGTGTGTCTTTCAAGCTGTTTAGGGAATGATGCTATTAATTGGGACGTACTGAAACTAGATACCCTAAAGAGATCATGAGCGTGTATTTATTGGTGCCAATCTGATAATTATTGTTAACATCTTGGTTAACTAGACTAGTGTAATAACTTTGATTCCCCTGTGCTCTGCCAAAGATGTTGCACGTTTCAGAAGAGGCATTCGTGTGTTGCTACCATAATATTATGATTCTAGTCCCATAGGACTCATAGGACTGCGCAGTTCTATAATACGAATATATAAGGATGAACGAAAAGAAAACAAAATACCCCGGAGGCTGCTTGATGTGACCTTCGTCACTCTGACACTCCCCAAACCCAAATTAAAAATACAAATTACAGAAATGTTTGAGAGCGGTAAACACTATGCAACACTGGCAAGGCGCAGTGTTGACAGGTGGAGTAAGGCAGTGACCGATTGACGTCCAAGGACTGGAAAACGAAGTGTCGGTCGTCCGGCGGCGATATGAGCGGACGATATTGTTACCATTGCGGGTAGAACCTGGATGAGGCTGATACAGGAGCGTGAGGGTTGGCACAAGAAAAGAGAGGCTTATACCCAACAGTGGGTGAAGTCGGGTTGTGGATATTAATTAATGATGATGAAACACTATGTGAGCTGGATCTTGCATAATTATCTTTGTTACTTAAGTCCCTAACTCTTCTCAAACTGCCTAGCTTTTTTCCCAACTTTGTTGGGGTCGGCTTCTAGTCTAACCGGATTCAGCTGAATACCAGTATTTTACATGGGGCGACTGCCTATGACTAACTGGGTAAAACGATACCCCTTGGTTGTCAGACTTTCGGGCTTCTGACGATCCGTAACAACAGTCAAAGATCCACTTTTGACGGCCAGGACCATAACGTGGTTTCTGAGATATGGAAGAGTCTCGATATGTAAAGATGGTCACCCATCCACGAACCAACCCTGGCAAGCGTAGCTTAACCTGATGGATCGACCCGTGCGACTGTTATTCCTTAGCCACGAGCTCGTCTTACCAAAGCAAATTCACCAAAAAAGTTATTGAGATTTATAATATTCACCCTTCGACAATTCTTAGCAACATCTTGCCATTAAGTAAAACTAAACGAGCGCAAGCATTTATATTTCCACGATATAGGAATAAATTTAAACAAATTCGTAACGAAAGCAATTTCAAATTCTAAACTTGATCCAACTTTACCGCTTGATGCGTATAGAACTTTTAGAAAACACGTCTCTGATATTAAATACAAGTTAAATAAAGACAGTTTGCTCAAGTATTGTTTGCTCACGTGGATCTTATTTCAGAAACAAGTATAATTCCAAAGAGTTTTCAGCAAAATTCCTTAGGAAATTAATTTGATAAAATTTGTTACGAAACAACAATACGAACTTTTGCTTTTACAATTGACGCGAAAAGAATTCTGTTCGTTCATTACCATGGCTTTAAAGATAATATTGAAAATAATGTTGGAGATGAACATCAAACCCAGTTTTTCTTTGAAATCATGCAAGTTAGAATAAATGGTAAAATAAAACACTCAGTAGAGTAAATCAACTTTGTAGAACATGATCAAAGTTAGTTTGTTTTTCCAAGTGAAGCCAACCACTCGTAAGTATAATGTTTTAAATATTCTTACACCCCAGAGCACTAAATAGTGTCTTTGAAAATAAATTCAACTTTATCTAAAAATACGTCTATTTTTCTACTCGGTTTTATTATCTTTGTTTAGAATTGTTTATATAAACAGCAAAATCCAATTTTGGTTGAATTTCCATAAAGTACTACTTCTAAACAAGATTCTGCCCACCGTACTTAATAAATGATGCATGATATAAAAATAACAATGCACGAATTCTTATGGTAATGTAGGGACGCATCAGAATATTGCAGGGCTAAACCGTACAGAGGTAAAAATAAAATTTACATTTGAAAACATCAAAACACTGAATCAGGGTATAAAGTTAAACTCATCTTAATGTGCGTACTTAATCCTTTGGGCATTTCGAACGCGTACGAGATTACTTAACTCTTGTCAAGCGATAACACGCCCGGACCACACATTTATCGTATTCACCTCTAATTAAATCCCTTTACAAAGGCTGGGCCGGTGGGGCATAAGTCAGGTATTGCGAGATAAAGATTAATGCGTTCTTGTCAAATAATTTACGGTGTTGATAGCGATCCGGCTGCGTTGTCCATTTTGCATGTCCCACTGCTTGTTCAGTGCAATACGCGCGTATTTTGTGCGTATGAGTTATAGTGATTGAGTTGTAAATAGCATTGTAAATAATGACGCTGATAAAATTTGTCGTAATTTTTAATATGTGTACCGATATAGACAGGCTTTTTAAAGATACCAGGAAAGGAAAAAGAAATAAAACAGCATCCAGAAATGTGTTGAATTTAAAATGTATGCTTTGATCGACTTGTCTTCTCTGATCGTATCAAACACAATGTGATCCCATTTTCATTCCGACACCAGCTAATTCTGGAACACCGCAACAAACGTGTTCGACAAAACAACAGTTTAAAAATGTGAATCGCCAAACTTGTCCCTGATTAGTCCGGGTATGTTTTGTCTCAGATCAAACAAGTTGGGCCGAGTAATGCCGGCGCCTACACAAACATACTACCTAATGTGTTTACCTCTAATTCCAAACAAAAGTTGTGCGAACGGCCCGACAGTGTTTGAGTACACTTTGTCTTTTGCTGGTCGTTTTTACTGACGGATTTGTACTGAACGGAGCCAAGTTTCTTCGACACAAAAAATGGAGCGAAGCTTATTAGACCCTTGTAAGGATTTCTCGTAGTTCATACAAGCATGAAACAAGTACTGACCGTACTTGGCCCACATTTTAGGGTATATTTATTGGGAGATTTGCTGTTTTTCCGTCTGTGAGATTTGTTCACCTTTCTCTGCCTAAAAGATTTAGGTTCCACTAGTAATTGTACTGTTATAAGAAAACCTATGAAAAATACTTTATCTAAATATTTGTGTAGTTACTACGGGGGAGTACTAATGTTTTCTTGAACATAGTTGTGAAGTTTAAATAATAAAAGAGTTTGACTGACCATAATTTTTTAATTCGAAGGTTTGAAAGCAACCAGATTTTCAGTGGCTGTGATTCTGTTTCATGATCCAAGTTTCTGTATTTGATGTATCCACTTATCATTTATTTCAACATTCGATCATACATTATTGTCTACTTCACGTAATAAACCTATTACGATTGGTTAGGTATACATAATACGTTCATGTACCGTCCAGTATATTCGTTTATAAACTATCATTATAGATAGTGCAATCCACGAAGACGCGCCCCACTCCGCGATTACTGTACTGTAAGCTGAACTCTAGTACAGCGTAGAGTGGGGCGCGTCTTCGCGAATTGCACTATCTATACATTGAGTCATAAAGTGGTTCAGTTCTCTAAATTCGACTTCAACAAGACTTACAAATATATTATTCATGTACTTAGTTAATTGATTTATTGATATTGAAAGTCTGAGTGAGCGAGGCTTTTGACGCAATATTCGTATTGTGTCATGAGATTTCTCTGTGCAATATTATTATTTGTTGTTTCAATATTGTTATTATTTCGTGTTGTTGACGAAATTAATTTCATAACATTTAGTCCCCATATCTAATGAAATATGTTATATTTTTTAATATACACTGTTTTCTATCCATAGATGATGATGTGACCATTCATATGATATCCTGGGGTGGTACGTACCATCATACTAACATGAGGTCTGTATCGCTTGCCCCCTGTTATATGTTGGTGATATGTGTACTATAGATGGATACACCTCTACCTAACTTTTCGAGGAATACAGTCAGAGGGTATCAAGTATTACAACATACACACGCACACAACACAAACACACCCCCACACATGTAACATTAAAAAACACACACACAATATAATGTAACCTGAACCTGTTGTTTCTATATTATAACCCGAAAGTTGTGATGAAGAAACTGAATCTCAGAAAAATAACTCATCCCATGAATTTACTTAGAGTTGGCTGGTTTGCTTAACCAACCCAGAAAGAATAAGAAATTCAATCCTTTTAAAAACTCAAATTAAACAAAGCTAGCTTTTACAGCAAAAGTTGAGCTCTGAAAATAAACCTAGGTAAGTAAAACATTTTTATGTGTTTTGTTTTTTGTGTATTTTTAGTGCGATTTTAAAGAGTTCGGGATCACGGTAGCTCCCCGAGCTGTCTTAAGAGTAAAGTTTGATCAAGTGGGAAACGTTCAGAAGTTTATACTTACTTTCCCGCAGGAAGTGAGATAAATATTCATGAGACTTAAACTCGGGGAAAAGTTATTTCCACGTCAGTGTCTGTCCGTCTGTACATTTGTAATGAAACGACTTATAACAGACTGTTTAATTTGCTTCAACTCTTTAATATTCTAACTCGGTGCTGGGTCCGTTTATTTTCGTTGTGTTATAACTTTTTAAATAATTTTTATTAGAAGTGTACTTATTTTATATAAGTAGGACCTAGTTATGCTCTGAGACTAACTAAGCGCAATTACAAACGTACGTCGTCTATAAGCACGTGTAAGTCACTGTCGCAAATATTCTGTCCTTTCAGTTATGGTGGTAATTCAAACAGACGTCCTTATCAGACGGCGAGCTACCATTGCTTACCGTCCGCAAGCCTGCGCCTACGGTAGCCGGGAATCGGCTTGCGATTCCCAACGCCCAGGGCATCTCCTGCGGTGGCTAGGGGCGTGAGGACGCGAAATTTGCCTCAAACTCATGCGTTCCGCCTCCTCCTTCGCGAGAATTACTGCTTCACAGAAGGAGGTGACGGCCTCCCATGCCCTCTCGCTCCGTACTATAGCCTGGATCAGGTCCGGACGCGACAGATCACCGGCGCCGATCGCCTCTACGAGGACACGACGATGCTCCGCCCAAGCTGGGGAGATCTCCACCACACTGCAGGTGCCTCCACATGATACATGTGATATTCTTTCTTTTTCGTGTGGTTAGTATCTAAACTTGTATCAGAGTTTTTATGCCACCCATGGGTCTTTGATTTGGCTTCAAATGCCATCGAGAAATATCTATCAGGCATGCCGGTTTCTTTACGATGTGATATTATGTGATGCATATTTTTTTCTTCTTAACAAAACAGTATGAAAACTGCAATAGTAAGCCATCTTTAATACACCTGCCCAGTGTGATACAAAAGAAGAACTTCATAAACTGGAACTATAATACTTACTTCACCAAGATTCCCAAGTCTTGCAATTAGCTACTGTTTTATGTTAATACTTGTTAAAAGTTGTGAAGAAAAACTAGGTTTTTTATTTTACCTGAAACAGAATATTGTACTTACTCTATTTCAGTATAAAATAAAAGAATTTGAATTTATTTAAATGAAAATTAAATTCGTAAACAGTGGAAACCTAATCCAAATATTTTTGAGATAGACTGTAATTAAACTTCTTCAACTTTACTCAACTAGATGTTGGTTTAATTATGGAACAATGAGCTTTATTCCAAGGCTGTGAAGTCTCACATTCAATCATGATATAACTTCGTGCGTAGACCCTAAGGCAGCAAGACACATTTTGTTAGCCAAGAGGTATTTTACGTCGTTAGCGAGTTCACAGACAACCACAAGCTTACGTGTGGAAAACTTCCAACTTCAAACAGTGATAAAACATACTTTGCGAGATATTTTCGCAACTTTTTAATGTTGCAGGACCCTTAAGTGAAGCTAAGCCCCGTAATGGTAAGTGGGGAGCATGATCCTGATATGATGAAGACGTGAGCAGACTATTACCATTTTTTCTGGTAACTTTTGAAAATAATATCAAAGCACTTCGAATAAGACACATGATGTGAATAAAATATAGTGCAAAGATACTTTTGGAATGATAGAAATGGAGGTTAAAGTGGTTTAATATAGTGTTGAATAAGTAATATTAAAATTGCATTTTAGTTCAGCGGTATTAAATTATTTCACGCATATTTCAGTGCTGAGATAAAAATCGATAGAGAGATAGGACAATCATAATATGTACGTCAAAGTCGATGATATAGTGAATACTGAAATAAAATTAATGTTTCATGTTGATTTCAGTAGCGCTACAAGTGGCACACTCTTCGTTTTCATATTTATAATAGGTTTACTTTGTAAAAGAAAAAATCGTAGAGGGTAAATGTGAAAATAATTATTATATATTTTCGTAGCCACAATTGTCAAAAAACTGGCTTTCTCATTATTTTAGTCATGGTAGGAATGTAGTAGGTACAAAAAGTCGTACATATAGGTAGGTAACTAACTAAATAGAACATACGAAAATATTAGACTAACTTTGGAGAAGACTTCTAAGTAGACTAATTAATGAAATATGAAATCTCATTTTAGTAAGCCACCCGAGCGTATGGTCACTGAACTATAAAAGAACTAGATATACAAGATTACACAGGAAAAGTGTCTCGTTAAAAGAAGTGACAACTCTGTCAAAAATATGGTAATTGGTGGCATGGTCGCAAAAATTAAAACCATAGTAGTAGTTCATAAAAACGCAGTAGAATTCATTTATCTACTAGTTGAAGCTGTTGAAGACATGAACTAAAATAAAGTACAAAATAAAACAGAAAAATATAGGTATCATTTTTCAAAGTTCAAAGAGGGAAAAAATGTGAAGTAATTGCCTTTATGACTCCTTCAAGACGTTCTGGAGTGTCGTAATGAGCACTTCGGAAAGCTCTTTTTTAAGATCCCCCGGTTCTTTCCATTCCTTGGCTTTTAGTTTTTTTTCTTCCTCTAAAATAACGTCCTTTTATATTCCATTACAGATCCGCTATCAAGTTAATGGGATTTTTATTATAATTGATACAGATAGGCAGACAGAAAAATTAAATGACCTTTAGTATGTGAACCTAATTATTGAAAACAAACTTCTCTTTCAGAAATGCGATGATTAATATGTTCTTGGAGATTCACAGTAACTGTAGAGAATACAAACATTGTAAGCGTGACCAAAGATAACCTAAGGATTCAAGAAAGGTCAGGGTCTTACCATTTTGCGACTTTGATCGATCAGTTCTTTTCAACAAAATGAACTAGAATACTTTGTTGTGCCGTTTCATCTTCGACTAAGAGCACATCTTGCAATTCACTGAATAGATGGTCTTTATACAGTGTGCAAAACGTAACTCGAAGTTTTAAGAGTAGGCATTTTATGTATGATATCTATTTAAGCATCTACCATTGGCTAATAAAATGAAATAAGTTCAGGTAAATCAAAGATGAAAAAATATTGAACATAACATATTTTGAATTTTATATCAATATACATGTTATAGAATTTACATAGCTTGATAATGCTGGAAAGAACAATTTTATTACTAATAAGATAAGATAAGATAAGATAAGATCATTTATTTGTCCAAAACATAAATATACACACATGGCATGCAAGATGTTACATAAGATTATAGCACAGTCATGTTTTGCCTTAACGGCGTACAAATATAAACACGTTGGTTATTTTTATTAATTAAACATCAAATAGTTATAAATTTGTCCATTATTCAAAGCAATTAACATTTATTAAATTAAAACTTAATCAATCAAATTATAATAAATACTGCAGAATAGTGTCATCAACTCGTCATAGAAATTATAATAAAACAAAATTAGCCAGTCAAAAGTCAAAGTAATTAGGAATAAAAATCTACATATTATGTCACACAAGTCAGATTAATAAAATAACAGTCAGTTGTTGTTGTCAGTTGTTATCCAGTTGTCAACTTCTAAATCTAAACTGCTAATTTTAATTCATCTTTATAATTTCAATCCTACTTGTATAATTTCACACTACAAATGAAATCAGAACTTTATTTATGATTCATTCAGAGGCACGAACGCACTACGTAAACGTGACGTAAACGTGACGTAAACGTGACGTAAACGTGACGTAAATTTGACGTAAACGTGACGTAAACGTGACGTAAACGTGACGTAAACGTGACGTAAACGTGACGTAAACGTAACGTAATCATAACGTAAACGTAACGTAAACGAAACGTAACGTTTAAACGAACGATTTTTTAATCAAAAATACAACTATCTAAAATTTTTGCGACAAGCACAATTAGGATCACCCTTAGATATGAAGCATGAATGTGAAGTAAGTATTTTTAATTTTAAAATCGTTCGAATTTACTTTTCGCGTTCGTGGTAAGCCCAAAGAAACTCGTTGAAATACGTAATCTACTATCAAAATAACAGATGCTGTCAAAACGTCTCAACATAATGCGCTAGTCTGCGTTGAGAACAATTTTATTTTCACCTCGCTGTGGCTCTTGCAAGAAATACGTACTTCTCAAAGTCATCTGACATAAACTGGCTCTCTTAAACTAAACAGACACCAAGTTTCTATGTTCGAGCGAACGAGGCAAGAAACTTTAAGTTTTGTGGCCACGAACGAAGCTTTTTCGTCGATAAGGCCACTAAGCTACGGCTAAAATATGATTTATTTTGTTTTATTAAAGTAGAAGCTTGTAATCTGTGTTGGATTACTTGTTTTGAGTTGAATATGTTTATGCAAATTCTATTAAAACAAAATCGTAATATTTTTTCCTTAAAATGCTGCGTTTCAGGAAGTTAGTGATAACGGCTTGGCAGTTCAGGGTTCAATACCAGTTTCTAAATTAATATATTACTATGATTGTCCGTATCAGTATTACAGAAGAATAAACAAAAAGACTATGCATAATTAATCGAATTCCCGTGAATAGCAAACCAAATAATTTTCAGAATTTTCTTAGCGTAAAACGCTTTCCTATGATTCCAACTTAAACATTTTTCTTAAACGCATTGAGCAAAAAGAAACATCGGACCAGAAAGTGGTTTTCGCTGTCATTACAGCTCATTTTCCTAAAAAGCTTTTATAGGTAGAATGTTAAGTTCCCAACCTCTCAACTATCATTATCTCGAAGCTTACCTGCGAAATTTTCTTTAAACGACCTGGTTTTGGTTTGTTGGGTAAACTTTTAGTGCGGTCAGATTCATAAATCTCTTAATATTTTGTTTTCGGATCTTTGAGGGTGGTATCAAGCCGTCGCTTAAGGGTGTGTTATTTCTTTGAATAAAAGTTTTTAGTTTGGTTAAAGTTACTTATAAGTTGTATATAAAGTTATCTATCTTAAGTTTAACATTGTTTCTTATTCCAACATCAGACGCTACAAAGGTCAAAATTGCCTGAAGCTATTTTCTATCAAAACAACCTGTTCCCAATTGAACATCCATTTACTCATCAAAATCTCTCTCTTCTAAATCGTCCAAAAAAATCCTAACATTTTTTAAATATTTTAATGTAGTTCATAACGTTGAAACACAAATAACAATTGAGTCCAAACAATCTGCTATTATTTTCATTAATAACACTAGTGTAGTGAACGAACCAGCGTGAATTAGAGCGTGGTTGAAACTTAACCACCATTATTCTGCGACTTTGGCACCAAACTCCATAACATGATTAAGGCTGCAATTCATTGTGGGAGAGACAGTGGAATATGAAGCGATTTTGAGGTTGAAACGCTATTTGAAGTGGCGACAGTTTCTGATTCTGTCAATCTGGTTCTTTATGACACAGATGATACAATTATTGAAATTGTGTTTAGCTTAGCAACAACGAAGCGTGGGAAGTTCGATGGATTACAAAATATACCAGAAGGCAAGATACTCGATGAATTACTGAAAGAACTGGACAAGACTGACTCAAAACAGAAAAAATATGGGAAAGACAGTGAAGGTGCAGTGGGTGGAGAAAGGGCGGGGAGGATGATAAAAGCTCCAACTGCCAATTATGTTACAGCAAAACTAATCTGAAAGTGTCTTGTCCACGGCAGCTCTTGCATTAGCAGACGTAGATAGTCACATTCCTGCAAATATCGCTTCCGCTACCGCTTAACTCTACATCACCGCTCTTAGCACATCGGTTGGAGGCTTTAGGGTGGTATTAAGGTCGGGCTAGCTTCCAACGTCTTGTATTCCGTAGTCCGCGATGTACATGAGTTTAATTTATATCACCCATATAAATATCTTTGGCCGTTATGATGTGTGGCCCCTGGACCGCACAGTAAATTGCACATTACAACACGCACTATATTAAAATAATAAATTTTGACCCAAATATTTGGCGTGTCTTACATTATTGTACACATATTATCCGGAGGTACTAGGTAGTGTTTGTCTCCTTGTGTTTAGGGAATTTGTCTTTGATGCCTTGAGGTTTCAGTAAGAAATTATATTCTGAATATGAAACTATTAGTTTTTCTCTTAATGTGGTAAACTGTGACTGGATGGATGGAAAGCTACATTTTGGTTTTTGTTTCAGTGAAGAGAAAATTGTGAAAAATTATTAGTTTTGAAAAATGCAACCATACAGAATTACAGTCGCATGGAGATGAAAAAGAGATTATTTGAATTGTCAATACGTCCGTCCACTGAGCGTGAAGATTGTGGCAAAGTTACCATTTTTAGAAACCTTTTTCTAACAGTGGTAGCTAACGAGCTGGGACGATAAAAACCAGCAATGTAACAGAAGTAATTTTAAACAGTTCAAAGATATGAAAACGAAACATACTATCGCAAATATCGAAACTTCTTTTAAAATATCAACCATTCGACAACCTAACACTTATATCACAAACACAAGCCAGATATTTACGAAGTGTGTCTGTATAGTGTTAACGACTTTTGGCAAGCATTCGCCGTGAGTGGACCATGAAATCTAAACAATAAACAAACTGTTTCCTGCGGGAAAATATACACAGATTGCAGCTTTGCAGAAAATAAACGTCTTCTGCACCCTATAAAGGGTGGGGATTTGTGTGATGAAGAATGAAAATGATTGCGCTTTGTTGGATAATGATATTATAGTGTACGCTATGGCTGACGTTATTGAGATAGATTTGAGTGTTTTCCGGAATTATGGTGTGTGTGCTGTAGCGGTTGGTGGAGTGTTACTTGATCTGAAGGAAATTTTTTACTATCATTGTTATGAATCTGTAAGTACATTGTGTATTATATTTTGCATAAAAGTGTATTTTATTAGCTCAAAAACTTGTTTGCTTAAAACAAAAGCTATTAAGCTTTGTTTATTAAACCCGATTGAATATTCCAAACCCGATTAGCAAATACATTGTATTTTTCTTCAACTAAAATTCCAACTCAATCCCAAAGGAGAATTTCTTGAATCTAAAAGCAATTACAGACGAAAAGTTCTTCAATAAAAATAGCAATCAACAACAGTAAACTTTCAAGAATAATTACTTCTAGACATTAAGTAACTGCTGCCTCGAACGAAGAGTAATAACCGAATCAAAAATCGAATCGTTTATCAGAAACTTCTACCTTTTCCAATAAAAAATATCCGGCACAAAACAATAGTGTTTCCCCCCGATCAAGTTTGATACTTGGAATTCACAGTAGCGACAGGTGTTTTTTACGACCTCGCGGTGATTTAGCGCTGAGGATTCGCCATTAATCCCGTTTGGATAGACACGAATAGAAACAATACAAACATTGCGTTAACAAAGTGATGTTTTGAAATAACGAATGCTACTGTGATTTATTACAGTAAGAACAGCTCGAATATCAAAAAGCGATATTCGTTTCCAGTATTGGCAGAACTAGCTATATTGTTTTCAATAAAATGACGGAAGTAGAAATATTTGAGAACAGAAAAGTCAATATTGCTGTCGAAGCAACTGCTACATTATAAGACTCTTAAAGACAAAGTAAACTCCTGGATCCTTTACCATACAATGTCAAAGGTAATACAGAGTCAGCAGAAAGTGATGCAGCCGAAAAAACAAAAGTGCTGGCTAATAAAAGAAAACCGAAAGTTTTACAAATGACAGAGAACTTGAATCCACGTGAAGATCCACAAATTGGGAGACATAAGCTTACAATCTGGAAGGTACTGACGTTCAAAGTTCTTTTAATGGGACTTTCTTCAGGGTAAATTGGCTGTTAAAACAGAAATTCTCTCCAACAGGAATCTTAAAGCGGGATTTCCAGAAAAGTACACGTGAGTTATTCACGCCTTGACACGTTTAAGTCACTTACGATGTATGAGTGGCATTACAGAATCAGCACATTTCAGCCCGACAAGACAGAAATCAAGTTTCGGCATTTATTGAAAGCCAAAAGGTAAAAATGTCGATAGTGACTTAAAATTGTGTTAGAATTTGTAGCCCAATTCTGGAGTCGGTGAGGAATGTCTTACTAAGGTATTCGCTAAAAGCGTTTGTTAACACGATAGCGGCATGCTTGTGATAGCAACAAAAAGCTTTAACAGCGTTCTAGTGGTTTTCAGAGACGTCTGCGAATATTTTGCGGCAGCACATGCATCGTGAATACCCCTTCAGACGTGCAGAGATCTCTAACGAGACGGTAAAAGCATATTCTAAAACGACGACGAAATATAAGTGTCTAAGATGGGGTGGGTCCCCACGTATTTTTCAAAAGTTAATACGGTATGAGTAAGGTAAGTGTATTTATTTCCTGCCATATTTATTTTTATGAACGTTACTGATAAATTAAATCTTTTAGAATTTATTGAAGTTCTGTTCTTATTAAAAAGTTACTAGCTTTTCAACTTTTCTTTTGTTATTTATAATTACAGTTTCCTAAGTTAGAATATCTCAGATAAGCTATTAGAAATATTTTCTTGGAAGTTATTATCAAAGGAAATGGAAAGAAAGGCGAGATACGGCGCTCGAATAAAAAAACGCTTCCACTTAAGATGCGGAACCCTCGAAGTTCGCAGACATGGCCCGTCGTTAGCCTGACGTTTCCTGCAAAAAACCACCCGCCAACAAATAAGGAGAATTTTAATAAAAGCCGCCGATGCGAATCGAAACAGTCACACTTCGGGTTTCATTGCTGTAGCGACAAAACGAACGTCGGAACAATGTGTTAAGTCGCGCTATGTAACTCGTGAGCGATGTCTTTTGTTTTTATAGGCTAAAAGCGTTTGTAAATTCTATTTTTGTTTAGCTTTATACCAAAATGCATGCAAATGGGACAGCAAAGTGTTGTGTATGCGGTTTTAAAGCTCAAGTATTTACGTTCGTAGTTTCTAGCTGTTGCACTGTTTTGTTTTGGGTTCGTATATAAATCTCTAAAACCCACAAAAACGACTGCTGCTGTAGATGCAGACTCGTACATCGTTATCTTATACAGAAGAATATTATGTTGAATTTAACAGCAGTGGACTTGAAAAATTGCTTCTACTACTTGCATTTCGTCACGAAGTGTAATTACCTATATGTAGTTATTTAGTTAGTTAATGCTTGAATGAGTCATTTTGTATATATACTACTAGTGGATATAATTAGTCTGTTTTAAAGCAATTTAGTCAACCTTTTACCCATTCCATAACAAATATCGAAAACAAAGTTTCCCATCTATACATCTATCTACATATCTATACATCATCATCATCATTTCAGCCGAAAGACGTCCACTGCTGGACATAGGCCACCCCCAATCACCGCCACTTCGACCGATTCTATGCTTTCCACATCCAGCGGATTTCTGCGGCCTTGACAAGGTCATCGGTCGATCTTGTGGGAGGCCTTCCAACGCTACGTCTTCCGGTACGTGGTCGCCACTTCAGAACCTTTCGGTGCCATCGGCCATCCGTTCTGCGAGCAATGTGCCCTGCCCATTGCCACTTAAGTTTGGCAATTCTTCGGGCTATGTCGGTTACCTTGGTTCTCCTGCGGATCTCTTCATTTCTGATTCGATCACGTTGGGAAACTCCAAGCATAGCATGCTTGGATGCAACGCTTGGATACGATGCTATGCTTGGATATCTATACATACTACAAATAAATAAAATTAAAGTGTCTGTTTGTAATGTCAAAATAACAGCTTTTTACTAAATGCATACGAAAGTTTAAACGGTACATTTAACAAAAAAACTATTTTTTAAATGTTTGTCTGTTTGTTTGTTCCAGCTAATCTCCGAAATAACTGGACCGATCTTGACGGGATTTTCACTTGCAAATATCTGATGTTATAATGAGGAACATAGGCTACTTTTTTTTTAAACAGAGTTAGAATCCACACTGGCGAAGCCGCGAGCAGCAGCTAGCTGTATAGAACATAATAAGTACCCATAGAACCTGCTACTGTCCTGTAATTATTTAGCAACTTTCTGTAACATAAATACATTGTATACTAAAAAACAACTCCCGAATTTTAGTTCACATTGTCTACATTCGTTTTAAATCACCACAAAAAGCTACAAAGTTTCGTAAAGGGCGACGCACACTGGAAACAAATAAAAGAAGTGCGAACCCGCGGCGACGTACATAATTATCTCGTGTCTTGTTCGTGTTGCATCCAACGTGTAGTGTCCGAGTGATTGTTGTTGCCCAATGGACGCTGATCGTTAGGCCAGCAGCCACTAGATGAAATAATGATATGATTAATGTGTCGTCATTATAATGCAGAATGGTTCAAAGAATGGCGCGTAAAGTTTATAGAAAAATTTCAGCGACGAGAATAAAATTTTATATTTTGAATTTCACTGCAGTCAAACGTTAGTAAAAATTAAAACACCAAAGTGACATAATAAGAGAAGGAAATTGTGATGGAAAAAGGGTTGAACTGAAAATGTCTATTGTTATCGTAAAAACACAGTTGAATGAACAGAGAGCTATTATTTAAAATTGCAATGCAAAACTAAAAGTTATTTTCCTTCTTTTAATTACAAAATACAGTTTTGACAGTTTTTACCTAGATGCCAAGTCACACTCAGCGGTTTTCTCTTCTTATACACGCACAATCTACGGCAAGGTTAGCGCAGTGGCTAAGCGATTGACTGCTGCGCTGCGTATCGCGGGTTCGATTCCCGCACTAAACAAATATTTGTATGACCTACAAGTTATTGTTCTGGGTCTGGCTGTTCGTACATGTGAGTTTAAATGTTTGTAAAAGCACCCAAAATACAGGAGAAATTCCAAGTGTGGGGCAGCGTATTTAAAAAAAAAACTTCTCCTCCTCTTACCATAAGCTCCAAAGTGTTTGAAAAATCTCCTTATGGATGCGCGTCAATGGTTTTACATTTCGAGTTAGTAGCGACAAGAGGCACAGCCGGAGGCATTAATAACTCAGCTGTCTTCGTATTGTGGCCAATGAAGGATTCAGTGCAAGTGTAAACTGGCCCTAAACAAAACCGTCCGATACTATGCGGTGAAGTGTCCTCTACATACAATGGGACATCGATTACTTGGTGGTGAAAGTAATTGGCATATAAATGGTGCTGAGAAAGTGTGAGTGGATGCAGTTGTACTTGAAGAGCTCAAATGTTAATGCTGGTGGCCGTAACATAATATTCATGTCATAGTGTTTTGTCGAAAGATTTGGGTACATCGCTACTTAAGTTTACGATGTCATTAACAATACCTTTTAACTTTATAATATTAAAAACACATCCAGCAAGAAACCAGCATTTTTCCTTTTTTTAGTACCATTTTTCTATTCGTCATCATAGCCCAGTATGCTACGTATAGTATGTAAACTGAACAGGTTGCACCGCGCAAGAGTGGTTAACTTTTATAACAAAACCAGCAGCATCCCGCGGTTTCACTCACATAAGTCTCAACCTCGTGGAAATATCGGGATAAAAAGTAGCCTATATTAATCCAGGTTATAAACTATCTGTGTGCCAAATTTCATCCAAATCCGTTCAGTAGTTTTTGCGTGATAGAGTAACAAACATCCATCCTCACAAACTTTCGCATTTATGATATTATTAGTAGGATAGATTTGATCCTCTTGCAAATTCCATTAGCGATGAATGGTACCTAAAGTCTACTCAAAAATAAACTCAAACAGGTTTGGATAACTAAACTTTATATGTAAACTGTTCAAGCATATCCATTCTATGCATTTTTGAATATCGCCTTTTAAATTAGAATAATTTGCACAAAACACGGCCCGTGTATTTTTACCCACGACGGAACGGAGACGGTATATGCGTTTGGGGTGAGAGGATGTTTGTGCAAATCCATGTTGCCATTTTTCTCCAAAACTACTAGTCTGATTTTGATGCAGTTTTCAGTTATGGGTTCGAGTTTGCTTGGTGCATGTCAAACATTTTTTGTGCAAATCCATGTTGCCATTTTTTTCCAAGACTACTAGTTCAATTTTGATGCAGTTTTCAGTGATGGGTTTGGGTTTGATTGGTGCATGTTCTTAGATAAGTGTTACGGTCACAACTCACCAGGGGGCGCTGCAGTAAACATTTATTTGTGCAAAACTTTTATCCTTTTTCAATTACTTTTTAACCGTCGTCGTGGGTTTTTTCAAAATATTTAATTTTGCTTTTTATTGCAAAAGGGTTCGGCCCTACAATTTTACCTAAACTGTATAATGCGAAGAAGATTGTGATACTTATTGTAGTTACGACTTTTGAAACAAGCAAGCAAACGATTACAAAATAACGAGTCTAAACCGCAAACTTCATTTTTGTGGTCTTATTGCAACATAACGTGAGAAAAAACATTACACATAACATTACACTAATCCTAATGAATACTGCTCAACAATATGCAATTTTACAAAAGCCTCTAACCCTTTCATTTCACCACGAGCCACAATGCTTCAACCTAAATATTCTAATAAGCTTACGAATACAATGAGTTCACTGACAACCGTGCTACCTAACTGTATAAGTAGATACACTGATTGATGGTTCTCTTGACATTCGAAACAATGCACAAAACATCAATACATCGACCGATATGACCTCCAGATGGGATGATAACTGGTAAGTCACAACATTTCGATGATGGCTCATTGAATATAATGAGAAAGAGCCAATAACCGTTAGCATCGCGCTTTGGGGCAATCAATTAACACCTACTTGACCAGTTTTCTGATCTTCAATTGGGAATCGAATCACGTTGCACTGTCTAGTGTAATTTATATGTAATTTATCTTGTACAGTTAGTGTCGAAAGTTATAAAATTGATAGCGAATGCACAATTTTTCAAATTGATTCTATAGAGAAGTGACGCTTTCGTAAGTTTGTAGGTTGGTTCCATCTGTGATAACTGCCTCAAATCTTTTCAATCTAAATTGTTTTTGTGAAATCTGAACATAAATTTTATTATGTTGTACCTTTATCACAGTTGACTTTTACTCAACATAAACCGATTCCAGCTTCAAAGAACAAAAATTTCGGTATTCAATCCATATTATTTAATCCTTTTGAAAAAAACGAGATGCATTCGCGCACGGCAGCCGTTCGCGGCGGATTCTCGTAAAAACGGAGCTGAACAAGATATTTGCGTTTATTTGAACATGGCGCGGGATGTAAAAATGGTCGAAGGCAAAAACTGGAACGTTCCTCGGATCATGATACCGCAGGAGCTCGGAGAATGTTGATGTAACGTGGTTTAAGGATTGAAGACCTATGTAGGACTATTATGTAGATTGTATGTACCTAAAGATATAGCTCCTTTGATCGACCTGTAAAAGGGTATGGCTGGACACAAGAAGTTGGACAGACCACAGAAAGGATAACTTTAGTCGTATTAAAGAACTACTTAGCTTTTCGGAGAAATAAGCGAAATATACAAAGGGTGACCTAATTGGGGCGTCGAATACTGATGATTTATAAATATTTTTGTTTTAAAACCTAACGTGGGCAAACCACATATTCGCATAAACAAAACATGGTAGGTACGCAACGTACAGAAAACCCTGAAACATCCTGATTCCCATATTATTAACATCAGTTTTCGGCAAAATGCATCGTAAAGGTATTGTTTGCCCAAAAAAGTCTTTGTTTTCAGAAGCACAGATTCTATACAACAATAAGCCACCGCTTGTAATAAAATTTTGATGGAATAGCTGAGAGAATAAGTATATGAGAGAGCATAAAATGGTACCAGAGAATTCCATCGTCTATAGCTTATTGACACATGTTATTTTCTCTGATGTGATCATAAAACCTTCCAATCTTATCTCGTTGGCTGTGATGATGTTTGGATAACGTATGCTTTGAACGACGTTACTGACAGTTTGGAACCAAACTCCGAAAACTGACACACTTGGTGCAATGGAGGGTTAACTTTCACACATATTTTATCTTAAACATTGCTAAAGTAATCGTTGGAATTTCGACTATTTTTTTTGGGTTACTTGTCTTTACATTTTTTATTTTCTTGCTAGAACAATAGTAAAAGAAAATGGAATAACAAAAGAGGTCTTACAATTCGACATTGATGGATCTCACAAGACGTTATCTGTACAATTTTTCACATTTTTGTGAACCCCAGCTAGAAGAATCGGTGACGGGCGGAAACCAACTAAATTCAGGTACTATCTACCCAAATCTCGAGATTTTATGTCAGCAATATATTACTGTCTTCACAGACGGAACCGCATTCCTGATAATATGGTGAGATTTCTTAAATATTACCTTAATTACGAGTGATATCGATCAGCGTTCGCTCCATCATTCCTTTATCTAGTCGTCGGATACTATTGAAATATTTCGAACATTATCATAGAATTTCCTCAAATTTTGGTTTCGGTTTGAATGTACGCTATTGAATTTCGTGTCAAGTTGCCACAATTATGAGATTCCCTGACCGCGTAATGGTCACACAGAATAGTGTTGAACGTGATCGTTATGGGACGGCCATATTATGTAGGTAGGTAGCAGAGGTAGAAACAAAAATCATGGTAGTTATTTTAATTTAATGGAATATAAGTTAAATGTGGAATTGTTTCATGTGGAAGAATTGAAACCTATGTTTATTTGTAAACTTTCTACCATTTTTAGGATTCCGTACCTCAAAAGGAAAAAACGGAACCCAAATAGGATCACTTCCATGTCCGTCCGTCAGTATGTCAAGACCCTATATCTCAGGAACGCGTGGAGGTATCAAGTTGAAATTAATATCAAACACGTAAGTAAGTCTATGGTGTCTTGTAGCTCTAAAAAAAATCAAGATTTTAAGTGAACGCAATAAAAAAATACGGACATTTATGCGATATATTTTGACATTCGCAAATAAATCAAATGGTACTTCCCGTTGACCTAAAATCACAAAATTTGTCAGGAAGCAAGGTATCTTAGCATATGTAAAGGAAAAAGTCCAAAAATTGTTAATTTGTAGTTTGATCAAACAAAAAAAAACCGATTACAAACTTAAATTTATACAGAATTGACCGTGTCGTATATCGATGTATGGAAGAACATGGTTTTCAACTACAATGTTACGAGTTTGTTTTTGCTATAAATTCATCCTAACTACAGAACCCTTCATTGCGCGTGGCCCGACACGCACTTGGCTGGTTTTTTTCTTCTTGTAATGCAGAGAGCATTGACCGCAAAATAAAACATCATATTTTGTAAACATGAAAAATGTAGGTACCTTTCTCATGGCCACTCATCCCCAAATAAAGCCAGAAATTATTCAAATCCTATAATAACATAACATTGATGAATTGCCACAAACAAATATGAAATTAACAAAAAACTACACAGTTAATTGATTCAGGCGTGACCTTGCGGAAATCCATTATAAAATACAATAGACGTGGATATATTTAGTGACCTGTTCCGCTTAGCTATTTCTAAAGAGCCATAAAAAACCCTGAAAGAAATCGATTCGTGTTTCACCTCTCAACGAGACATCCTCAGGATGACGATTGACTTGTCGCGAATCCGAACCTACGTTCAGCGCTTTTATGGCTCTTTAGAAATAGCTAAGCGGAACAGGTTACTAAATATATCCACGTCTATTGTATTTTAAGAAACTTCACACTTGAACCCGAAAAGTAATATTAACCTATAAATATTTATTCGTATCAACAGAAAGGCCGCAAATTGAGTGAAACAAACCGCGTCTGTCGTAATAAAACGAAAGTAATAAATTACAGGGTCTTCCGAGTCTTCATAACTCCACTTAATTGAAGTACAAACATTTGCAAATTGGCGACTTCAAATACATAAATCAATCGTGTAAAAACAGCAGTAATTATTTCTCCCTTTCAGCTTGAAGAACATATAATATTTTATCTAGGAATTTTAATGCTGAGGTAACTTTTAAATGGCGTAGTTTGTGTTTTGGAGTTCCTATGACTACATAAAACATTTTCAGTAAAACTTTTCAGTACATAAATGTACAGAAAAGTTATTATAGTGTTTTATTTTAGTCATATTAAACTAAATTCCTAGATATGCGTAGGTACATCACAAAAACCGGCCAAATGCGTGTCGGATTACGCACAATGAGGGGTTTCGTAGTTGGGATGAATTTATCCCAAAAACAAACTTAACTTTATAGTTGAAAAATATGTTCTCCCGTACGGAATGTATGGGAAAACATGTTTTTGCAACTGCAAAGTTAAGTTGGTCGATTATTACTCATTAACTTGTAGAGCCTACTTAGTTGTGATAGTTTTCCTTTTAATTTCGTTATATAAACTACTGCTATGATTTTTTCACACATCCAAAACCAACCATTTAGCTGGCAGGGGGGGGGACACTTGACTCACTAAAATTAGCACTTTAAAGCTTAATATTTTGTAAATGGATCCCTGAATCCAAAAATGGTTTCCACAAACTCACAATGTTTTTGAAGGACCTTTCCAATGATACCCCTCACCATGGGTTAAAAAAAAAACATCACCACTTTACGTGTAGGAGAGGTAACCTAAAAAAAAATGTTTTTCATAATTTTCTTTTACCACTTTGTCGGCGTAATTAATATGTATACCTATGCCAAATTACAGCTTTCTAGTACTAAGGGTCTCGGAACTAGACCGCGGACAGACAGACAGACAGACGGACATGACGCAACTATAAGGGTTCCTTGTTTACTACGGAACCCTAAAAATCAAGGTCTTTGTGGTCTGAAAACGTAGTTACTGTGTTTTTATTTTAACTGTAGCTTTAGGATAATAACCATTGATGAATAACAGTGGTAGTGCTGACGAAGATGAAGACGCAAAAGTAGAAGTGGCTCCCAACCTTTGGTGCACTGCACAAATTTGCAACGTGTAACGTCTATGCACGTAAAGACTTCCACGATAGATAAGAAATGCAAATACTAGACACAAAAACTTCCAACCCCTTGGGCCAAACTACACACTTTTGCACCAACACAACCAGATATTTTCCCTACCACAAATAAAAAGTCACTTTAAAATAAACGCGTAATACGCAAGCAAACTGCTATTTTTAGTGCTCGCTTCGAATAACGCAATACGAATTGCGAAGATACATCGTTTAATTTCTCATTGCTAAAGTTAAATCGCTCGGTGAATGGTTATTTATTGATGCCCAGTAAGGGTTGCTGGTTCTCTCATTAGTGGGACAATTTTTTATCATCGTCCTCGGCTACACGAGCTTCTGCGGTATTTTGAATAATAAAAACGAATAAACAACGTTAACACTTTAGTTCGAGTGGGCTTTAGTTTTATTTTTACGCCTTTTATGTATAATTTTTCTAACTTGAACAGACAGCTGGGGAGTTTGTTGCGCTACTTCTTCCCAGCTAAAGGCACTAGGAAATGGTGAAGGGTGGGCGTTTTTGGGGGACTGTCTTATGTAATTTTGACGTTCGAAAAGTGCTAATTCTCAGTCTAGTTTGAATAAATGACTTTTGAATTTTTTTAACTAAGGCAGAGGACTTATGTAAGTATTTCTGTTCTTGGTTGGGTACGCGTTTTTTTTGTAACCTGATATCTTTATTAGAGATCTATAATGACGTCACTTATTTTGAATATTACCTATCAGTTTCAAAATGACGACAAAGAATCTACTCTGTACAATATAGCAGCAGGTACACAAATATTTACTGCACTAGTTGCATTAGTACCCAGCAAGAGCCGCAATCATCATTTGCTAATAGCATTTTAAAATGTAAAGGCTATCCATTTTCTGCAATTGACTCTAGCACCTTGCAAGACAAGATACACACCTGATATCCGTTGTTTTTTATTGTTATCCCTAGCAACAAAGTTAAAATACACTTGAACAAAACAACACGTAAATCGGACAACCACTTCCTTTCCAGCACAGAGAATGCGATTGTGTAAAACACTTTTGTAACTCAAAAGGCTGGCTTTGTAAAATGCGGAGCTATAATTTTCCTTTTTCAAAAGCTTCATAGATGCAGTTTATCCTCCAAACAATATTACCGTCCGTGTGTTTGCCCTTGGCTAAATGGTATCTCGTTTACGGCAACGCGATTGCGAATCTTGAATCCTTTCAGGCGTACTCAGAGGCCTTTGATCGAAACGTTAGGCATTAAACACACAGTGCGCTACGTGTCGAAAGAAACGCGCACAGAGCCGCGAGGCATCTCAAACTAGCGTACGTTCTACACCACTCATTACCATTTTATCCGTTCCGAGTCGAAACACTGTTATTATAAACGGGCAAAGGCGAGCAATGATCGCGTCTTCGAGATGTGATTATCATGTTTTTTGTTCAGTTTCGACTGGTGTTGAACAAACCGACGGATTGCTGCTACAACTTGTAATTTGTGTTGACGAGTTCAAATATTTTTCTTTGAATGTACAATGGTAATGATCTCCAGTTGTAAGAACTTAATATGTAATTAGGATAACATTTGTGGTCATGCAAAGGTTCTTCCATCCCGCCCATCATTTGTATAGGAAGATAGATATTATCATAAAGGTTCTCTTGTACTTTTAACCGACTTCCAAAAGGAGGAGGTTCTCAATTCGACTGTAAGTTTTTTTTATGTATGTCCACCGATTTCTCCGTCAATTGTGGACTGATTTTGAAAATTCTTTTTTGTTTGAAAGGGTATGCTCTCAAATTGGTCCCATATAAATTTTATTAACTTTGCATGGGTAGTTTTTGAGTTACCTTCAATAATACGTATTTTTTCCCACATAGTATGTGGATGATATGATAACTTCCTGTCACTGTTATTTACATAGCAGGTAGTGGTATTCGAATTTGTGTGGGGTAGGTACCACAACTAAAAAGTGAAAAATATTTTTTTTTTACAAAAAAAAAAAAACAACCGACTTCAAAAAAAACACTACAAAGTGAAAAATAACTATCTTCGGAAGTCGGTGACAAAGAACGAAAATTGAAAACCAAAGACACCGACTTCCGAAATTAAAGTTATTTTTCACTATGTAGTGTTTTTTTTTTAAGTCGGTTGTTTTTTTTGTAAAAAGTTTTTATTCTTATCCACTATGGCTAGCTTTCGGTACCCCAAAATATTATTCCAACATACACATTATCCAACAAATAATTTTATTGGGTCATTATAATGGCAAAATACACTTACCGTAAGTATTGTAGCAGTTCCCGGTATTTGTAACACTAACTATATATTTTGGTGAATTGTCAGGGAAGCCCGTAGTCGCATAGCAAAAGCAGGCTAGTAGTTCATTAAAAAGATAAATGTGGTCATTACGAGGACGCACCGACTGCGTATCATGCTAATACCCGGTTCGTGGTAACTTATCCGATTATTACCATATATCAACGATGTTTTTAGATCATTTTAGTCACGTAGTATTTTGATGCGTATTTGGAAATTTACAGGTAGGAAAATATACAAAACCGCTTTATTTTTTGTAGAACTATCACAATATTGTGCTGATGATCTTAATTTATCATTCATCATCATCATCAATAAGCTGAAAGCCGTTTTGAGAAAATGCTCATTTTAATAAAAGTAGAAATATGGAACTATCCTCTTTAGAAGGATAACAGAATGTAAATTTAATTACGGAGAAAATTTCAAGCTACTTTCAGGCGCTTGAAGAAAAAAAACTTACTAAAAATGTAGCCAATTTAAAAACACTTGAATTCTCTTTAAGGTCAAGGCTTAAAATCAACTATTTCTTTTGGACTAATGCCAAAGTCCTTTAGATCTAGGCAAGGAGCCAGGTAATAGGAAGTACGTTATGACATCAGCATTTTTCAAATATCAAGGTAAGTTTGTGGAAAATTCCAATGTAATTGAGAATGGTCTTATGGCACCTCTCTTCGTTCTAAAGTAATATCATTAAATCTTTTGAGCGTAACCAACTCGAATGTATTTTCCAATTTATTGCGGTTGAAGTATGCGTCTCGTGAATCTTACGTGTTTTAAAAGGTATGATTAATGGTAAATTTTTATGTTAAGTGTACCATTTAGATATTCGTTTTTGTACCAATAAAAGTAAACAATTAGATGCGTTTTATCATGCCACTCTTCTGGCCACTACTGCACGCGTAGCATGGCCGCCGTAGAAACGAGTTTTGTCGACGGAAGAGTAGACAAAATGACAGATAAACAATCACAATCTGTCATTTTGTCTATTCTTCCGTCGACAAAACTCGTTTCTACGGTGGTCATGCTACGCGTGCAGCAGGCTACAAGGTATAAAATTAAGCATAAGTATAATCAGCCTATAATGGTCGCACTGCTGGGACACAAGCCTCCTATCTTCGAGAGGGAGTGGACTGTAATTTACCACACGAGTCCAGTACGTATACGTCACATAATGTCTTCGAATTTTTGGTTCTACGACATGCCAGTTTACTCACGATGTTTTTCTTCAGCGTTTTAATAGTGTTGATATTATAATATTGTCTATACATAAACAGAATTATTTCTTAAGGAAAGAAAAAAAAGTGTGTGTGTCAGCATCGACGCACGACTGGAGTTTACTCCTAAGAATTTTTATGTCTAAAATAAATTTCAGAAAGAAATTGTTATTATGTTGTGATCTCAGGTAGATTCATATTAGATTCTTATAAGGTTCGTGTTTTGATCCATTAACAGTGTTAAAAGTTAATTTAGAAGGAAATTGTAGCAAATTGAAGTAGTCGTAATTACCTAACTAGAAAATTTATTTTTTTGTTTGTAAAGATATTTCTTTAATTTCGGCCTGAGAAACAAAAAAACACGGTAATTTTTATGTATGAAAATTTATTTAGTTAATAATTTGTAAAAAATGTTTGTTCTAAAAAGGTGTAATTACTTGAGTAAATAACTTACATTTGTGTTTTATATGCAAATTAGTAAGCTGAGTATACTTTATATATACACACATACATAATCTTGAAGTGAAAGGTGCGCAAAGTACGTTGCTCATAAGAACGTAACGCCTCATTTTTAGGTTTTACTCCTCATAAATCATACCGTAGGCTAAATATGAAAATCGTTTCTTAAGGAGTAAACTCCAAAAAACTTAAAATTTTAACATTATACATACCATTATAATATTAACCATAGTTGCGAGAAATTTTTTAGTGTAAGATTTTCTCCATCGTTATTTGCATGCAAAATTTTTCCAATGTACTTACCGTACTTTTTTAACCGACTCCCAAAAAGGAGGAGGTTATATGTTTGTCGCGTATGTTGGTTTTTTTTATGTATGTCCACCGATTTCTCCGTCAATTGTTGACTGATTTTGAAAATTCTTTTTTTTTTTTAAACGGTATGCTCTCAAATTGGTCCCATATAAATTTTATTAACTTTGCTTGGGTAGTTTTTGAGTTAGCTACAAAATACGTATTTTTTTCCCACTTAGTATGTAGATATGATAAGTTCCTGTCACTGGTAGCAGGTAGTGGTATTCGAATGTGTATGGGGTAGGTTAGGTTAGGTTACCACAACTAAAAAGTGAAAAATAATAATTTTTATGATAGAATATTACTATTTTTAATATTAAAAACAACGTCATGCAGACTTCAGCGACTGAACCAAGTATTCCTTAAGGGAGACGAGTTTAAGAAAGAAAATTGCTAGCCACTTGAGTTTTTACAGTGCTTTGACTTGATACGTTATTTTTAAAGAGCTCTCAAGATTCACCCGCATTTTTCTCTAGATATATGTAAAATTATGGTAATAAAACTCTTTTAAAACGTGTTTGTTCTTTGTGATTTTAGTATTTTATATGAATACGAGTAACAAAAACAAAAAAAAAATACGAAGAGACAAACTATTGCTACTATATACCTCTTGTTCTGATCCCAATTTATTTAGGGTACCCTACCCTATACCTATACTATGATCAAATATTACCTCCTCAAAGTCATTCCAGGCATTCTACGCGTTGAAAATAGGCAGACGTACCTTATATTCAACATAATCTCTCCTTTGGTTCAACATCAAAACCATAGCTATCATTTTGCTGCTGTACTGAATAATCCTGTTACAGAATTCCAAGAACAATATGTTCTTACAAATAGCGAGTATTATTATACTCTACTTGCTGATGTAAAGTTAGGGAAATCTATTGTGTATCAAACTGACACACTACGCCAATTTTCCGTGTTACATCCATTTCATACAAGTTTCTGAGAATATATGGGCAATTTAAGTTGATCCAAGCCTATACGCAAAATACGCGCTTGGACAATATACAGGGTGACTTGTAATTTGACGTATTCCTTCCAGGACGTGAAAATGTGACCCATTTGCAACAATTAAACACCCTATAAAGCTTAGGCGAAAACATATGGGATTCAAGAAAATTAAAATTTTATGAATTTTTGAAAATCTCCCAGAACTCGTCACTAAAGATCACTTTTCTCCAAACTTTCAAAATTAATGGTCTTCATTGCTATTCCATTGGATACCTAATACTTTAACAAACCTTTCGATTAACTAAATTTTCCAAAATATCAAATACTTAAAAGTTAAAGGAAGAAGTTTATTAACCATTTTCATAAATTATCTACGGACATGAACTTTGACACCAGTTATCTTAAAATTTTACTAAGACATTAAGCGTACAAATTACGGAGAAGACATCTTCATTTAATCAGCTGTCTAACGAAGTACATAAATTTAAAAAAATATTAAGAGGTGCCGATGAAACAGTTGATAATGCTGGCAAAGGTCGAATTTGCAAATTGTTGAAATATAAAAAATTGTTAGACAATCGAATTAAATAAATGAAGACTTTATTTAAAAAACCACCTTTGTCAAAAATTTCATGATATGAGTTAGTTACGCCACCTATGAAGTTGTGAAGAAGTTTTTTCGTGTCATGAAAAAAACTCAAGCCATTTTACAACTTGTGACCTGGTCATGACGACCTGGGTGTCTAACGTGCAATGGACAGCAGTCCATTGCACGTTAGACACCCAGGTCGTCATAGGTTGTAGATAGGTTAGAAAATAGTGGGATCGCATAAACCAGTTGAAGACATTATTTAAAAAACCACCTTAGTCAAGCTAGTTAGTTTTACAGTAGAGTAAAAAAACTTCTTCACTACTTCATAGGTGGCGTAACCAACTCATATCATGAAATTTTTGACAAAGGTGGTTTTTGAAATAAAGTCTTCAGTTATTTTATTCGATTATCACACTTTTTTATATTTCAACAAATTGCAAATTCGACCTTTACCAGTATTATTGACTGTTTCATTGGCACCTCAAAATAATTTTTGTACTTTTGTACCTCGTTAGATGGCTGATTAAATAAAGATGTCTTTTCCGTAATTTCTACGCTTAATGCCTTGGTAAAATTTTGAGATAATTGGTGTCAAAGTTCATGTAGGTAGACAATTTTTGAAAATGGTTAGTTAATTTATTATTGTAACTTTTAAGTATTTGATATTTTAGTTAATTTGGTTACATCTAAATGCTTGTTAAAGTATAAGCCATCCAGTGGGATAGTATTGAGGCCATTCAATTTGAGAGTTTGGAGAAAAGTGATATATAGTGACGAATTCTGGGAAATTAAAAAAAAACATAAAATTTGTATTTTCTCGAATCCCATGTATTTTCGCCTAGACTTTATAGGGTGCTTAATTGTTACAAATGGGTCACACTTTCACGTCCTGGGAGGAATACGTCAAATTACAAGTCACCCTGTATACAATACAATTTAAGTTAATTGTCAATTCACGTAACAATAATTTTCCCTGACTGTATGTTTCTGTGTGTTTGTTTTGAGTACGTTTATTTGAATCTATTTCCATACCATTGACTAAATGACTAGACCACGGCCACGGTAAAGTAATCGAAACAAAACATATCAAATCAACTATTCCATGCAGGCCCGGAATGCACCCGAATGTAAAATTGAACTCCGATACATATATCCAGATCAGCGGTTCAGAGTTTTAGTACAAGCGAGCCCACAAATGTTTCCACCGGATGAAATCCTTCAAAGGGATGCATCCACAACCGTGAAATTCAATTAGATTATGGATACCTACGGACTCTAGGGCTTGCCCCTCTGATCTCGACTGCTTTCTTCAAAGTATTCCCAAGTCGCCGTCTGCTTTTTATGTTGAACGTAATAAATATGGACGTTCCATCAGTTGGAATATCTTGCTTAAAAATATGGAGGTAAGAGTACTAGAAATATGATTTGATAATTATATTACTATTAAATGCTTTAGGAATAACCATTTTGGTTAATAAATACCTACTTACAGCTTACAAGCATGTTTAAAATGTGGGTATATACCTACTTAAGGTATCACAAAAACTACCTTCAATCGTCACCAAAGGATAGAACTATATAAGAATGGACAAAGATATGAAATTAAATCTGTTCTTTCAACACAGGCTAGCTCACTGGCAAGTGTGATTGCTGAACATTGTTCGGTTAGGAATTTCCCAGAAGCAGCCCGGAGTACGGATCTGTGACCAGTTGATGGTAATAGGCTCGTCCCCTGTGACATGGGTCCTAAACTTACTTGTCGAAATCTGGGTATACAATTCACTCTGCCTGACCATTCGGGGTGAACAAGCGTGATGTATAAGTATAATTTTCATAAAAGATAGTTATTAAAAAAACATTATTTTTTTTTGTATATTTTTCTAAATAAAATAAAGATAAAATAAATGTTGGTAGAAAAACAAAGTTATGGCTGATATACTTAAATTATGTAGTCGTAGAGGGTAACCAGGGAATCATAGTTGCAAAGATCATTGTCGCAGACTACCCACCAATAGTTGTAAAGTGGGGCTTTGACACAACCTCGCCAGATATAACCATCTGCTCTTAGCGCTTTTACTGCACAGATTTCATCAAGGCTACAGTCTTCTACTGGTAAATTA
Organism: Agrochola lychnidis; assembly: GCA_963680765.1. Classification (NCBI taxonomy): domain Eukaryota; kingdom Metazoa; phylum Arthropoda; class Insecta; order Lepidoptera; family Noctuidae; genus Agrochola; species Agrochola lychnidis. Next base: position 15,992,704 of record OY796859.1, on the reverse strand, counting down.
CCACTGAAAATAACATAAAATTATAATAGTTATCAGTATGTTTCACAATCTGCAGGATCAAAGCCTCTTGTCATATAGAACTGGCAAAATGTTTAGATTTTTGACACGTGGAAAGCAAATTACAAATAGGTACCACAAAATAAAGTCTGCTATACTCCATTTGAAATAAGATTAGACATTTAAACAAACCTTTTTTACAGTCCGTTCAACCGATTTTGACTTCTATACCGTAGGCATAAGGATGGCATTAAAAGCAAAAAAGCGGTTACAATACCAACTGTTTTCTGCAGCTGCCATTTGTCATGCCACCAACGCAATAAAAGTCAAAATCGGTTGAACGGACTGTAAAAAAAGTTTATTTAAATGTCTAATCTTATTTCAAATGGAGTATAGTTTTGACTGCATTGTGTTTGCTTTGAATATTGATTAAAATACTAGTAGGAATGTCATAAAATGTCAATCTAAAATTAAATAATTTCACAATTTGGAAACGAAATGGTAAAACTACATATATTGTAACTGTAACTTACATGTTTCCCTCTAAACAGTTTGCACTGTCGAGCATATCTCCAGTTCTGGTGGTCGTGTTAACTTCGCATCTCAAGCAAGACATATCCTTAAACACAGATCTTCTAAAATGCTTTGTACGTGAGAGCTCAATAACATTATCGACCCAATCTCGCTTCTTAGCGAACATAAACGGCAACTCAGAAATGGATATGTAGTTGCACAGATTACAGGAACATACGTAGGTGGTGAGATTATGATTTACGTTGAAGCATCCACGATCGACTATTCCAAAAGGCGTGTGCAGCGAATAACACAAATCATCGTCACGTTCGCACATTATCGACGTTATTCTGAAAATTTAATAATGACAAGAGAAAGCAAATTGCAAATAAAAAGAGTAAACTTTAAATACACTTTGTTTTCAAGATCAAAGGTCAAATTTTCAAGTAATTTAAGGCTTTAGTGGGATAAAAATAATAATAGACTTGACTGAGCTAGTTTTTTTCAAAATTCCTACAAACACTATTTACTGCATACTCACAATTTATTTCTGGGGTCATTACATTCTTCAGAAGCGACATTATTGCACATTATACACGATCGCCTCGGATCACTCAACTCGACATCAGCGTCCGTGGTGTTACCACGGCTTGTAATGGTATCTCGTTCCTTTTTATCAGTTCTAGTACTCATTTTAAATTCTTTCGCAAGCTGCTTAAATTCGAGCCTTATACCCATGTCATTATTTTCGGTACTTGATTGTTTCTCATCTAGCAAAGTAGTAAGAGATAAGTTTTCATTTAGCATCAGATTGTTTGTATGCGTAGAAGTAGGAATACTACTACTACTCATAATATCTTCAGCAGTAAAAAGTATTGGTTTAATTAGAACAGTGGATAAGGAACTATGAGGTGTTGTACTCGTATTAGATATAAATAATATCGGTGGTCCTTTTTTCAAGGTGATAAAATTTTCTTTATCTGTTGCTTCTGGAGTATCAACTATGTCGTCGAAAATTTCTTTCACATTTTTAACCAGAAATGACACTAAATTATGGGGATCATCAGTTTTAGTAGTCTCCTCGAAAAAATCTGCATCACCAAGTTCTTCTACATTTCGTCTAAAGTATGGTAGAGAGGGGGGTGTCTTACTTTTTGGGGCTTCTTTTGATTCGCATTTCACGTATGTTAAACATATAAATAAAAGTGAATATAAAATTATTTTTCTGTTCATTTTTGTGCTACTAAAACCACTGACAATAGTATCATAAACTTGTCAGTGACCAAAACGGAAGTTTCGACTTACAATCTATGGGACGTCAAATGATAAAGTAGGTAACTCATAGACGGACTCTTTTGAAGAATATGTTTAATCCTTTTTTACGTAATTATTTCAGGCAAGCTTCATTTTGCATTCAGATATCATGATGGGTAATAATTATGTATGTAAGAGGAAATCAAATACACTGTAATAATGTCGATATTATGATCATGAACATTGAACAGAAATCAGAAGTGCATGTTGTTGAATCAGAACTCATTGGCGCTAAAATTTCAGTTATCTTCTTCTTCTTCGCCTCTTTCTCCTTCTCTTTCTCCTTCTCTTTCTCCTTCTCCTTCTTAATATTAATAACACGATCATCCTTTAACTGTATTGCTTCTGCGCGTTGTTTTTTTTCTTGTGTAGGGTTAGGAAATTCCGCACTATTGCATGCGGTATCATTACAAAAGAAATACATTGAATTTAACATTGGTTTAGCCGTACATCCTCTTGACACAAAATCGATCTCATCATCAATATTTGTGTAACAAAGTTGATTACTTGGACATACCATGTAATCGGCACTGTAAATTTTTATTACAAAATTATTAATCAATTGTAGCAGTCAGCAGTCTTATTAATAGTTACTTTATTTGAAGAAAACATACTGGAAAATTTACTAACTTTTTACCAGACCTACAATTTTTGTCAGACGTTGGATCTGTCCCTTTAGTTTCACAAACTTTACATATTAGATCCATTCCTTCCAAAGGTTTTTGAAGTCGAGCGTTATCATATTTCCAATCGGCGAGTTGCTTATATTCGTAATGGCTGATGTCGAAGGAAGGTTTGTCATTACAGAGGGGACATTTGCATAAAAATGTTCTATTTACTCTTCCAGGTAATACACAACCCCTTTTTATGTATTGAGGATTAAGTTCTATGTAACAGTGCTCAGCGTCAGCACATTTAATTACCGGGACACTGAAAAATGTAAACTGTATACAGACACGTAGGTATCATTAAAAAAAAATACATGACGATGATGGATTGTGATTAGTTATAAATTCGATTTGAAAGTCCCAGTTACGTCTTCTACGGTAAATGTTTGACATTGGCCGTAAATAGCATTTCCCTAATAAGCAAAAAAAAACAGTTATATCAACACGTAGACGTTTAAATTATTTTAAGTTAAAGTAACGTAGAAGCTGCAAATAATACTTTGAATTCATAACTTTAATAACATACTTAAATCATGAAAAAAACTTACGAACGGCCTGCATAACAATCCCATGTTTTTGAACCAGAATTTGCGAAGCACGAGAGGCATCGTGCTTCGTAATCATTTGCCACAGTCCTTGGCTTTCTCTGAGGCACTTCAATTCGATGTTTGTCATTTTCTAAAGTTTTATTGAAATTCAAAGTTTTCGTAGATTGTTTCGTATGATTATAATTATCAGATTTTTTATCGTATACTGAAGATGTAGGAGCCGTTGTATTGTCCTGACCCACAGTTCCCCCTAAACTATTTTTGAGTGTTTGTTCTTTAACATCACTGGAGCTGGTTCTGACTACCTGAAATAATGAAAATAATACAAGGAAACTGAAAAGATAATGAACATTTATGTACGACATTATTTATTATTATATTATTATTTATTATTGTTGTCATTGAATAATGTCCAGTAATGTCATTCAGTAAATGTTATTGGCCTTTTTTAATCCACCTGGCAGATTAATGGTAAAGAAGTATTTGTTTTTGATTTCAAAGGAGTTTGTATTTCTTTGACTGAAAATGTAACAGGTAGGTATTGTTTTACTGTTTATGATTTCCTAAATAAACGGTACTTATGTAGTTAAAGGAAGCAATAATATTGCCTAAACATTGGACCACTCAGGAATGAAAATTGCAAAAGGAAATTATATGTTGTAAGTTCGAGACCATAAAACAATAAACACCAGAACGGACTATTAAGTAAATTGCTAAATTTCTTCGGCCTACAGCTCCGGCTAGCAATTTTACACTTTACTACACATGTTTCATTTAAATTCTGAATATACATAAATTAACTAAATTGGTCTTACTTTGGGAGCTTTTGAGATATAAAATAATATTTTATAAAATACCCACCTGATATTTATTCCAAAACATGAAGTTAAATCGAAATATTTAACCAAAAACGACTATCAGCACTTTGAACCTTGCCAGTTCTTTAATAATTCTTAGGACAAGAGATTTGGTGTATGTACCTATGCATTTAGTACCTCAATGATGCATAGGTAGGTACTTTAATCCGTATGGGAACGCAAATGTTCGTTACTGTTACAATGCACGGTCAAGCACGATATGTAAGGACTAACCAGCGTTAAAGGAAACTTGATAACACCTCTATGCGTTATTGATGCGCTCGAAACGCTGAGCTAGGAATTGTTGGATACGGCAAGACCTTACGTGGATACGTACTAACAAAAGATGACAAATACTAGATTACAATGAGCAATGAGAAGCGTAAAGAAAGCACGAACCACAGAACAAAGTGGCGCAAGTTCGAGAACAAATTCCAGCCTAGAAAAAGAATGATCAAAGTCATAATAGTAGGTAGCCACCGTATACCTATTCATTAGGATATGTAACTTCAAAAGTATCCAACTACCATGGAGTTAGATAATCTGTTTTGATATTTAGTCAAAATATTCTGGCAAAACAAGTATATGCACCTAGTATATAGTCGCAGATGAACTGTTGAGTTTACTGTTTTACATAACCATTAGCGGTTTTACAAAACAGCTTTGTTATATAAAACTACTTAACGACGTTTAGCGATTTTCCATAATCACTTTAACATTTTGCCTTAACTTTTTGCATAAACGTTTTGTATTTATCAATGCAACGGGTCAACGGAAAGAGGTTATATAAAACAGCGTAAAATGAAACGCGAGATTGTAGATTTTAGTTCTAAGTTTTGTCGCTCGTGGCTCTGTGTGTCATAACAACAATAAAGAAGTCGCAAAAATAAATAAATAAATGGAGTATATGAATGAAAATTACCCGCTGAAGTGAAAATAGAAATTTTAAGGACAATAAAATTTATCTGAATTTTATAAAAGTCAGTCCTAAAAATACTAAATAGTCAAGTAACTGCGATCAACTTGGAAGTAGGCGGTTGGTCACAGTTCTGACGTAACCTAAATCAATTGGTCAGGGTCTAGCTTAGTTACTGCGACCAATTCGGCATTAGAAGCCATACCAAACACTTATTCTGACTGCAGTTAAGCCATTCTGCATTACATCAAAACGTAGGTAGCAGTTTCGTTAAACGTAACGCAATGGCAATCCAGCTATTTTACATAACGCAGCTGTTTTGTAAAATAACTAGCGGTTATGTAAAACAGCGGATTCAACAACCCATCTACGACATATACAATGGCTACAACATCCAGATCAGCAAAGGGAGTTCGAGCGCCATATTTTAAAATAAGAACACGCACCTTCAAGTACGGAATGCAAACACTCAAAATATAATTATCTTTTCACGTCAAAAGTGCAAATTGGGAGCCACAACTCTACATACACAAAGGTGAAAGGCTAATAGTAACAATTCAGTAATCACGCATCTCCGGGAATAACGTCTTCTCACGTTCATGAGCGGCGGTCCCTCGGCACGACGCCACGCTATAATTCAACCCAATAATGATTCATATAAATTTGCGAAACGACCGAGAGGTGCAAACTGTAAGAGTGAGCGATGCAGTGTATAATTTGCTCGAGTACAGGCCGCGGGCGGATTATGTAGTGTTGCCAACACGTATGAGAGCCGTATCGATACAATTTAAACGGTTTGCCTCAACGTGTATGTATTTTTATGGGTGACGTGAGTTTATGAGCGATCGTGACGTTACTAGCTGTGAAACTATGTATTTAGTGGGAATGCTGAGGTATGTCAACGCAAAGAAAAAAGACATACAAGATAAATTGAGTCACTCAGCGGAAAAGTGGCCTAATCCACAAATTTATGGAAACAGAGTTAAGTAGATATTTACATACTAGATGTATTGATCTTTGAAACCATAGTGACTTACTGGCAACATAGTGGCGACTAGAATCAATTCTATTTTTTGTAAATTTTGTCGTTCAAAAGTGCCTTTTTGTACCTAATTGAAATAAATTATTTGACTTTGACTTTGTCTAATAAATTTGTGGATTAGGCCACTCTTCCGCTGAGCGACTCACTTGTAATATGGTCAAACTAAAGCGCATTATAAATGTGCATTATATATAATACTAAACAAGCTCATAATAATACGTTTATACATTATCATAAAACGTAAACGTGAAAACCGAAACCTGAACAATCTGTTTTGTTCAAACAATCAAGCATTAGCTGGATTATATAAACATGATTCATATTTCAAATTCAATAAACGCATAATTAACATTTAATTTGATAGGTATAGAAATCTGTTACCGTATGTTAAACAAAGCTGTGCAATGTATCGATAAAATTTGAGTATTCATTGTTCGCAACACTAGTAAAGCGTGTCATTTGGTTTTTATCATCGTGATTAAGTTTCGTTTATTGAAGCATCACCTTGCATAGTGGGTTGCAAGAAGTTATCGTTAAAAGGAAAAATTAAGTAAATCGACGTATTTCTCACATGTATCAACTAAGTATCAAGGTTATTTTTAAAACAACCTTGACGAGTTAATAAGGGCTTATACACTCTGTCCTAAAGATATCTCGCTATAAAATAACGCCTTTTAATAACATACTGTCTGGCACCTAAAAACTACACACGAGGCTAGATCTAAATTACTGATATCTTTTCTATAATAGTATATACATAAATTTTTCTGAGCTCAAAAGCTTTTTGGTGCTAAAACAGTCAACAGAAAAACGCACACAAGAAAATCGGAATTCATTCATCCATTTTCGCAAGGCGCATTCATAAGAAAATTACTGCTCCTGGGGAGACGATTAAATTAATAACCGCTTGTGACAGCTTCTTGCACGTTCCAAGATTTCAGACCAGGATGTATGGCCTTGTAGGAGTTAATGATTGGTCGCTTGTCGGTGTCTCCGGCTAACCGCTTCGTCACAGTCCTCATGTAACCTTATCGATATTCATTTGATATTCACTAACGATCATCACTAGTGCATGCTTCTTGTTAAGGCGCAGCCACAATATTGGTGGGTGGGCAATGTCGCAAATAGCTCTTAAATATTTCGCTGTTTTGATTATTTTAGCAATATTACTGTATGGAAATAAGAAAATATGGCTAACTAGTGAACTAAAATCTTGATTATGAAATGCAATAATTAATATCGTAACACCGTAAATTTAGTTTTAGGTGTAGAAAAAGTATTTGGGAAGTTTCCGAAAGCCTTTTTTACACCTAAAATGGTTACAACATCAAATTCAGTGCTATAATTGCAATTCATTATTAATATTCTAGTTCACTAGTTAGCGATATTTCATATTTCCATACAGCAATGCCATATTAATCAAAACAGGTAAATGTATGATAGCTATTTGCGACGTTGCCGACTTTTTAGGGTTCCGTAGTAAACAAGGAACCCTTATAGTTTCGTCATTTCCGTCTGTCCGTCTGTCTGTCTGTCCGCGGTCTAGCTCCGAGACCCTTAGTACTAGAAAGCTGTAATTTGGCATGAGTATACATATTAATTACGCCGACAAAGTGGTAAAACAAAATTATGAAAAACATTTTTTTTTAGGATACCTCCCATACACGTAAAGTGGTGATGTTTTTTTTATTTTTTTTATCCCATCGTGTGGGGTATCATTGGAAAGGTCCTTCAAAAACATTGTGAGTTTGGGAAAACTATTTTTGGATTCAAGGATCCGTTTGCGAAATATTAAGTTTTAAAGTGCTAATTTTTGTTAGAGTCAAGTGTGTCCCCCCCCCCCTGCCAGCTAAATGGTTGGTTTTGGATGTGTGAAAAAAATCACAGTAGTAGTTTATATAACGAAATTAAAAGGAAAACTATCACAGCTAAGTAGGCTTTACAAGTTAATGAGTAATAATCGACCAACTTAACTTTGCAATTGCAAAAGCATGTTTTCCAATACATTTCGTATGGGAGAACATATTTATCAACTGCAAAGTTAAGTTTGTTTTTGGGATTAGTTCATCCCAGCTACGGAACCCATCATTGTGCGTGGTCCGACACGCACTTAGCCGGTTTTTGAGTGGACGCTCTTAAGGCCAAAATACACTTGCCTGTAAAATGGAGTAGTAGCTTGCATGCCAGTTACACTGTGTAAGTACATTTAACCATAGTATGACATTTAATTGCACAGTATGATATTTATATTGCATACACACTAGCATGCAAGCTACTGCTCCATTTTTACAGACATGTATATTTTCGCCATTACTTGTAGTAACTGGTAGGTATTTTATAATAAAATGTATTGGCCCTTTAAGTTTAATATAAGTTGTAGGTAATGTAAAGTAAAGCGTAAAGTTAGTCACTAATTTGCCCTCTTTTATTTTTACCACTCCATCATCAGACCCTGTTTACCATCACCTATACATTGAGACCATTCCAATGAGCTCAAACACGATAACTCTGCTGTTAGTTGGTGAGGGAGTTGGGTATCCTGCAAATTCCAGGTAATGCTGCAGCATCGTATTATGTTATTCTAATATCATTGAAGTAACAGAATACCAAATTTCGACTCGATTAGACCTGTGGAAGATGCTCACATCTATTCATCAACTAGAAAAGAGCTAAAAATCTTCAAACGGCTTAATAGACTTTCTTGAATCATAGCTAACTCTCGATCGAGTCACCTTTCAAACTTAACAACAAAAATCTAATTCGGTTCAGCCGTATGGGAGCTACAATGCCACAAACAGATACATAGGTACGTTTTAAACTGGCTTATTGGTCGATTCGCGCGAATATACTCGACAGAAACGAGTGAATTTTCACTTTTAAATAATGTAATTTTTTCTATAGGCAATTCGCACGCAGTTACTTTATTTGTAGGTGAATTGAAAACTTCAGACGTATTGGGCAATTGGTACATTTTGAATTTTATGCAATACAATTAACCGCTAAAACCCCCGTGGCGCCCAAGTGACACCGAAAAGGTGTCACCTAAATTGGTAAATATAGTTCTTACTGTGCTCTTTTCTTAACTTTATTGCATAAATTTTAAAATTTGCCAATTGCCTAATACGTATTTCTAGAGTTATCGATTCGCCCGTTTCGGGCGAATATTTTTGTGGGAATCAATCCACAGTTTTCGTCGGGGGTTAAAAATAGCTATCAGTTCGTCACCAACCATTTTTAGGGTTCCGTAGTAAACAAAGAACCCTTATGGTTTCGTCATGTCCGTCTGTCTGTCTGTCGGTCTGTCTGTCTGTCTGTCTGTCTGTCTGTCTGTCTGTCTGTCTGTCTGTCTGTTGGTCTATCTGTCTGTCTGTCTGTCTGCGGTCTGTCTGCGGTCTAGCTCCAAGACACCTAGTACTAGAAAGCTGTAATTTGGCATAGGTATACATATTAATTACGCCGACAAAGTGGTAAAACAAAATTATGAAAAACATTTTTTTTAGGGTACCTTCCATACATGTAAAGTGGTGATGTTTTTAAGCTATTGCATAGCTTTTATCGCGGGCTTTGAGCGCTGCGACCGAATCAAGAAATTCCGTAACGTAACGAAAATAAAACCTAACACCCCCCACTCCGCCTACCATGTAATGACGGTTCCCATGACAACGTGATGTTGTCATGAGGTTACAAATGCTATGCAATAGCTTTACCGCGGCAGTCCCCGAGTGCCACACGTTTTTTTTTTTTTATCCCGTTTTGTGGGGTATTATTGGAAAGGTCTTTCTAAAACATTATGAATTTGTTAAAACCATTTTTGGATTCAGGGATCCGTTTGCGAAATATTAAGCTTTAAAGTGCTAATTTTTGTTAGAGTCAAGTGTGCCCCCCTGCCAGCTAAATGGTTGGTTTTGGGTATGTGAAAAAAATCACAGTAGTAGTATATAACGAAATTAAAAGGGAAACTATCACAGCTAAGTAGGCTTTACAAGTTAACGAGTAATAATCGACCAACTTAACTTTGCAGTTGCAAAAACATGTTTTCCCATACATTCCGTATGGGAGAACATGTTTTTCAACTACAAAGTTAAGTTTGTTTTTGGGATAGATTCATCCAAACTACGGAACCCTTCATTGTGCGTGGTCCGATATGCACTTGGTCAGTTTTGTTTTATGTCTAGCCTTGATGTCAACCTTTCTGGAAAGTTAACTTTTTTCATCAGCAATGATGATTGTTGACGAAAAATGTTCTGTAATCCTTCATTTCTTCTTCACAACAAATATCTATTCGGACGGTAGTGAAGTAGGATTCCGAACTGGGTATAATAGTAATGAAACTCACAGTTACAAACATGGTTGCCTACCCTTTGCCGTAGAATGACGTAAATGTTATAAATCGTACTCATATAAAAGTATGTAAGTAATTTGAAATTAGTATTCGCGAAACGTAAGTCTGTATAACGCGAAGAGTAATATCTATGAACCTACGCGAAGTAATAACTGTTCCACAAAGAAAAATATAATATAACGCGAAATAACATTCTTATATTATATAAAATTCTCGAATGGGTAACGACTTGCCTTTTTATGTCGTTCCGTTCATTTCCTCGGAGTGAAATTGTCAGCGACAAGGGGATAGCACACGCCATTGAAATACTTGCGCTAACGTTGTGCTATTCAACATTAAAACTTATTAAATTCTCATTATTGATAATAATAATGTATTAGGCCACCTAGAGTTATCAAAAGGATAAGCAGCACCTGTTTGCTCATCTTACATGCCATTTTTCTTAAAATTATGACCAACTGAACTTTTCTCATAACTATTTATAAAATTGTTGCTGTGTACGTTGTCGACATACCACCCGTTCTGAAGGCCCTTCAGAAACTGTTTAATTCTGTCATTTTAGAGGGCAAAACGCCACAGGCATGGAACAGAGGTGTGGTGATACTTTTCTTTAAGAAGAGCGACAATTAAGAATTATAGGTCCATCTCACTTCTGAGCCATGTCTACGAGCCGTTTTCAAGAGTCATCCCAAACCGTCTCGCGCGCAGGTTTGACGACTTCCAGCCTCCCGAACAAGCCAGATTCCGTAAATGCTATAGCACCGTAGACCACATACCTACATACGCTGCGCCAGGTTATACAGAAGACCGAATAGTATAACCTACCTCTCTGCTTGTTGTTTGTGAACTACGAGAAAGCCTTCGAATCGATCGAGACATGGGCTGTACTGCAGTCTCTTTAACGGTGCCAGATCGATTATCGGCACATCAAGGTGCTGAAGTGTCTGTACGAAAATGACACTATGTCAGTCCAACTCCAGGACCAGACCTCGAAACTTATCCTTATGTATCGAGGTTTGAGAAAGGGAGACGTTATCTCTTCGCAACTGTTCACCGCTGTATTGGAGGATGTCTTCAAGGTTCTGGATTGGAAAGGGCTAGGCATTAACATCAATGGCGAGTACACCACTCACTTTCGGTTTGCCGAAGACATAGTTGTCATGGTGAGACTATCAGGACCGCAGTGCAATGCTTTATGACCTCAGTAGAGCTTCCGAAAGAGTGGGTCTTAAAATGAACATAGACAAGACAAAGGTCATGTCAAATGCCCATGTACCACCCAGTTTCATCTTATTTTATTGTGGTTAGTGACTAACCTGGTGTCAGAGCTTTAAAGCCGCCCATGGGCCTCTGACTTGGCTTCACATGCCGGTTTCCTCACGATGCCGGTTTCCTAGTCTCATGAAGATCGGAGACACTATACAATCGAAGAATTCACTGGATGCGGGCAGCGCAGAACCGGTTGAAGTGGCGGTGCCTGGGGGAGATCTATGTCTAGCAGTGGGCGTCTTTCGGCTGAAAAGACGGTGTTTACCTACCTAGTTTCAGGCCTAGATTTAATGATAGGTACCTAGATATTTCTTTACAAAATATTGTTTTGATTCATTAAAACTGGCTTTAGTAAGCAGCACTCCAGTTCTGCAGCCCAACTTATATTGTCACCATTTACATTTTCATACAAAAAACGTTTTGCTCATCTTTTTTAAGTTTCAAACTCTATTCCCTTTTCAACAATTAACCAAAGCTAGGGCTAATTTTGTTACTTAAGTTATTTGTTCTCATTGAATTTATTGCTGGTGCGGAGTCAAGAACAGTTGAAGAATTCCACTTTAGGTGTATAATTTGATCTAATTTGGAAACTTTTGTAATGAAAAGAGTTTGATCTTTGGCATGAATACGAGTTTTAAGAAAGTTTTTAATTGCTATTTTAAAGCCTACTTTTCTTGAAGAAAGTTGTAAAAAAAATGGGAATTACAAATGCATCTGAAGACGATTTATTTAAAAAAAAGTTAAACAAAATTTTAACAATTCAATAATTTATTTTGCCGTTTTCATCAAATATCTTTCAATGCTATTTGACTAATGAGCAGCTGGTCTACCAATTGATCTTCTTCAGCTTCTATCAAGCTTTTGGCAAATTAATCTTTAAAATTGATTCATGTCAATGCCGAGCCAGTCTTCATCATAGCGGTTTTATAAGTTTTAATAGGATGAGAAACATATTTGCAACTTTTTGTACAACCTGAAGAAAAACATTTTTTTTAATTTTTTATTGTTACTGAAACTGCAAGGAACTAACAACCATCGATCAAATTTGGTAATTATGACCAAATTCGTGTTGGTATAATAATATTACGTCCAAAAATATGGCTTTCAAGAAGCAACGAAAACGATCGCCAAATAATATTTTTTTCTTTATAAGTATACCGTGAGTTTTTGAGTCTGCTTATGTACGTGTTACTATGATTTTTATATAAAGAAATTAGGTTACTCGAGGAACCAGTGAAGTGGAGAAGTCGGTAAGCTTACATGAGTGTTCCTTTGAACATATTTCTACTTTTACATCTGCGTCGTACTTAGGGATTATACGAGCAATATTTTCTTGTACTTTGTATAATGTCAAGGAAATATACTTTTAATACATGCGTACTTTCATATTGTGGCAATTTGAATTGCCCAATATTTCGTTTAATTTCCATACCAATTAATATAACTCAAATAATGCTTACTTTCGCAACTAATTAAACCGGTCAAGTGCTTGTCGGACTACGCACAATGAAGGGTTCCGTAGTTGGGACGAATTTATCCCAAAAACAAACTTAACTTTGTAATTGATAAACATATTCTCCCATACGGAATGTATGGGAAAACATGTTTTTGCAACTAAAAAGTTAAGTTGGTCGATTATTACTCGTTAACTTGTAGAGCCAACTTAGCTGTGATAGTTTTCCTTTTAATTTCGTTATATAAACTACTGCTGTGATTATTTTTCACACATCCAAAATCAACCATTTAGCTGGCAGGGGGGGGGGCTGGTCGTGGTGGGTGTTTACTTCTCCCCGAACCGAACTCTTGCCGAGTTCCACAACTCCCTTGCGGAGTTAAGAGTCGTCGTCGTCGGGTTTGGTTCCCTCCCCGTGCTCGTACTCGGGGACTTCAATGCCAAGAATCTGGCTTGGGGTTCCCGGTATACGGACACACGGGGCAGGATGGTGGAGGACTGGGCTCTGGAGACAGGCCTGGTCGTCCTAAACCGGGGTTCTGTCTCCACGTGTGTGCGGATGCGGGGCGAATCGGTAGTGGATATTTCGTTCGCCAGCCCCGCTCTGTCGCCGCGTGTCATTGACTGGCGCGTCATGGAGGGGGTGGAGACCTACTCCGATCACCGGTACATCCGGTTTGACGTCTCCACCCAGACCTCGAGTGCGCCGGTCCGACAGGCCCCGAGTGGTCCGCGGTGGGCGCTGAAGCAGCTGGACCGGGAGCTTCTCCTGGAAGCCTCGATCGTGCAGGCCTGGGTGTCATCACCGGACAGGCCTGCCGACATCAACGACGAGGCGGAGTGGTTCCGGGAGGCCATGTCCAATGTGTGTGACATGGCAATGCCCCGGGTCCATCCTAGACATGCTTCGCGCCGGCTGTACTGGTGGTCGCAAGAGCTGGAGGCTCTGCGCAAGGCGTGTGTTGCTGCGCGACGCCGGTACGCCAGGCATCGCAGGCTCCGTGTCCGCCCTCCGGATACGGAAGCCATTGAGGCGGAGCTGTACGAGGGGTACAGAGCGGCGAAGACCGCCCTCCAAGCGGAGATCCTGCGGGCCAGGGCGCTAGCCCGAGAGGAGATGCTGGAGACTCTCAACAGGGACCCGTGGGGGCGCCCATACAAGATGGTGCGGGAGAAACTCCGCCCATGGGCCCCCCCGCTGACGCAGAGTCTCCGGCCCCAGCTTGTGGGGGACGTGGTGAGCGCTCTGTTCCCCTCTAGAGGGGATCATACCCCTCCGCCTACTGCGGTGCCCGATGCGGACCACACCGACGACGACGATTCTCCTGAGGTGACTGAGGTAGAAATGAGAGTGGCGGTACGTAAGATGAGTGCGAAGAATACCGCCCCAGGACCCGACAGCATACCCGGAAAAGCCTGGGTCCTGGCCATGGGGGCTCTCGGGCCTCGACTGAGGGGGCTCCTAAGCGCATGCATGGAGAGGGGCCAGTTCCCACTTCGTTGGAAGACGGGGAAACTGGTCCTCATCAAGAAGCCGGGGCGCCCAGCGGACTCTCCGTCCGCTTATCGGCCCATTGTGCTGCTCGACGAGGTGGGCAAGCTCTTTGAAAGAGTCATTGCAGACCGCCTCGTCGGGCAGCTGGTGCGAGTGGGGCCGGATCTGGCGGAGAGCCAGTTCGGTTTCCGCAGGGGGCGCTCTACGATGGACGCCATCATGCGCGTGCGGGCCCTCACGACGGGGGATGGTGTGGCCCGGGGTGGGGTCGTCTTGGCGGTGTCTCTAGACATCGCCAATGCCTTCAACACCCTGCCCTGGAGTTGCATCAGGGAGGCACTCCGGTATCACCGGATGCCGACCTACCTCTGTCGTGTGGTCGAGGCCTATCTGACGGACAGGGCCGTCATCTACCCCGGTCACCAAGGAGAGTGGAACCGGCAAGAGATGTCGTGCGGTGTCCCACAGGGTTCGGTCCTCGGGCCGCATCTGTGGGACATCGGATACGACTGGGTGCTGCGCGCCGACCTCCCTAGCGGCGTCAGCGTCGTTTGTTACGCTGACGACACGCTTGTCCTGGCGCAGGGGGGGTCGTACCAGGCGGCGGCCGATTTAGCGACACGCGGGGTTGCGACAATCGTCGATAGGATCCGGCAGCTGGGACTCGAGGTGGCCTTGCACAAGTCTGAGGCCATGGGTTTTCATGGTCCTCGGAATGCGCCACCGTCGGGTTCCCAGGTAATGGCGGGAGGGGTTCACATCGGTGTCGAGTCGACGATGAAGTATCTGGGACTCGTCCTCGACAGCCGGTGGAACTTCGTAGAACATTTCCGACGTTTGGCTCCCAGACTCGAGCGGGCCTGGGCTGCATTGAAGCGGCTCCTGCCCAATCTAGGGGATCCAAACGCCTCCTGCCGGAGGCTCTATGCGGGGATCGTGCGGTCCATGGCCCTTTACGGGGCACCGGTGTGGGCGCGTTCATTGAGGCTGCGGCCAGCCCGCCGGTTGAACGCGTCCCAGAGGGTCATGGCCATCCGGCTGGCCCGAGGATACCGCACGGTCTCCTGCGAGGCGGCGAGCCTCCTTGCCGGATTACCGCCATGGGATCTGGAGGCAAAGGTCCTCGCGCACGTCTGGGAGTGGCGCGAGGAGGCGAAACGCCGGGGCTTAACCCCGATGCCGCAAGAAATTGCGGCACAGCGGACAGAGCTCCGGCGGGATCTCATGGCGTCATGGAGGGTGCGATTGTCGCAACCCCGCGCTGGGCACGCCACAATCGCGGCGATAAGACCCGTCTTTGAGGAGTGGCTGGAGAGACGCCACGGCGTTCTCACCTTCCGCCTGACGCAGGTCCTCACCGGACACGGCTGCTTCGGGAGGTTCCTGTTCAGGATAAGGCGGGAGGAAACACCCGGGTGTCACCATTGTGTGGATCGGCCTGAGGACACGGTGGAGCATACGGTGGAGGTCTGCCCGGCTTGGGCGGAGCAACGCCGTGTTCTCGTAGAGGCGATCGGCGGCGGTGATCTCTCGCGTCCGGCCCTGGTTCAGGCCATGGTACGGAGCGAGAGGAAATGGCAGGCCGTCACCTCCTTCTGCGAAGCGGTAATGCTCGCGAAGGAGGAGGCGGAACGCGTGAGGGAGAGGCAAATTTCGCGCCCTCACGCCCCTAACCGCCGCAGGAGGAGACGCCCGGGGCGGGAATCGCGAGCCGATTTCCGGCCACCGTAGGCGCGGGCTTGCGGACGGTGAGCAATGGGTAGCTCGCTGTCCGGTAAGGACCAAGCCCGGGTCGACGGCGCGTTGTGTTCCACGCGCGCCTCAAAGAGATGTCAGCAGAATTGACGGGGTCCACTAGGGCCAATGCCTGCCGGGGGTTCGAAGAAAACCGATCGGGAAATCGTGGCCCCCGGCAACAGGGCAACCGAAGGAACACGGGTGGGTTTTAGTCAGTAAGAGTCTGACACGCCCTCCCGCTCCGCCCAGAGCGGGAGAAGTTATTTGATAATTTCCCACCCAAAAAAAAAAAAAAAAAAAAAAAAAAGAGGGGGACACTTGACTCCAACAAAAATTAGCACTTTAAAGCTTAATATTTCGCAAACGGATCCCTGAATCCAAAAATGGTTTTAAAAATTCACAATTTTTTTAAAGGACCTTTTCAATGATATCCCACGCCATGGAATAAAAAAATAAAAATAAAAACATCACCACTTTACGTGTAGGGGAGGTACCCAAAAGAAAAATGTTTTTCATAATTTTGTTTTACCACTTTGTCGGCGTAATTATTATGTATACCTATGCTAAATTACAGCTTTCTATTTTAGTACTAAGGGTCTCGGTGCTAGACCGCGGACAGACAGAGACAGACAGACGGACATGATGAAACCATAAGGGTTCCTTGTTTACTACGCAACCCTAAAAAACGAAACCCTATCAAATCTTTAAAGAAGATTTGGTAAACCACTCTTACTCTTACGCTAAAGTTGTTGCATAATAGTTGTTGTATATAAAAGTTAAAGTAGGTATAAGTAGGTTAACATCGAACTTAGGGCCGATGTTTCAAGTGTCAGATAACTTTACCTCAAATTTAAATAAAGCGGTTTCACATAACTTCTATAGAAAAGATGCCAAACTAAATAATCAAACCTTAATTGAAAAAAAAAAAAAGACGTGGCTCAATCTGCTTCCTTGTAGAAATAACAATCGTTGAACGAATGTGAGCAGTATCGTTACAATGTTATCATGTAATGCGGTAATAACCAACCTCTTCAGAACCCTTCAATGTGCGCCAAGCCGTTGGTCACACCGACCAAAGTGTTGCATAAATCCTCTTCCTTAATTTAATGTCGCATAAAATCACAGGCCGGTGCGGGCAAGCGTGCATCCCTCACAGGCTCGCCAGTGCACCGCCATCGCCAGTGTGTACCTTTTTACCACCCATTGTAAAGTTTTTTATTACCTGTAATTTAATATACTTTACTGAATCACCGTGCAGTACACTGCAGTGCAATTTATGGTTTCATGAAGCGCACTGTTTTGCATGTTCAAGTGCGCATCAAATTCTATCTGTTGTGACGTTATTATTATATTATTTCAAGAGTCTTATTTTGAAGGAGCGAAAAGGAAGAATTTTTCATAACACTGATGATACCCGAAAGGTACAGTAGGTAAGTGCGGATATAAAAAGCGCTTCTTTAATCTAGGTTTAAATTTTTATAGCATTATTTTGCCCGCAAGTTAAAATTGTAAATTCCTTTCCGCGCTCCAGTTTTTTGAATCAGGTAAGCCTTTTGTAATGAAGTACGCGCGTACTGCCTACTTGTGTTTTTGTTTTAGTGGAATCCCAGTAAACATCATTATGCTAAATTGTTGGTAGAGCTAATTTTGTAAAAAGGACCGCGAACTTCGTTATTTCTGAGTTGCCCCACATTAAATATCATATGAGTTGTTCAAGTTAAATTTAATTTTGAATTTACTTTCTTCACTAGAGTTGGTCTACACAAAAAGTAATGACGTAAGCATCTTGGAGGTATTCTAGTGGAATACACACGAGATTTCGCATATAACCCAGTAGGTTTTCATTTTAGCGAAGAGGCGTAACATATTTTTTACGAGATTTGCTGCCACGGAATTTTTCTTTAGCAAGCCGCTTTTGATGGTAGATTTTTATCATAGCTTATTGATCTTACGTCGCTCTAAAACCGGTACACATAAGTATACATATACTATATACCAATAACGTATAATAACTTAACCATGTTGCTAATTATTGGATCGACTCTCTAATGTGCTTAAACGTTGCGCATCGTTAGGTGATATTAGCTGGTATTAGCAATTTAATGTAATTTGTGAACTATGGAGCGGGATACGCGTTCAAACAAAGGTATCTTTATAGCGCATTATCCCGCGTGAGAAGACTTCAAACGTATCCGACATTAAGTGCATTAGTTACACTCTAATTTGTGTACAGCGATAATTGTATAATCTTCTAATTTGTCAGGGAAATTTATGGATAGACAAATTGACTATCAACTTCAATTGTCAGCATATTCAAATCACAACTGCCATTCTTTGACAGTAAGGACGTAGGGTGCCAATTTGCTCAACAATTAACTTCCCTAGATCCGAGATCCCTCCGTACCTCGAAAAGCACGTTAAGCCTTTGGTGCCGGCTTTCATTCTTGCATCTTTGGCAGTCGTTACTGGTCGCCAGAAGTCCAAAAGTCAGTAACTAGGTTGTGGGGGTTAGATAGGCAGTCACTCCATATAAAGTACTAAAAATAGTAAAATACAAAAAAGAGGTCATCCCTTCTAGAGGCAAATTTCGTGCCCTCACGTCCGTAATCGCCGCAGGAGACGCCCTGGGTGTCGGGAATCTCAGGCCAATTCCCGGCCGCCATAGGCGCGGGCTTGCGGACGGTCAGCAATGGGTAGCTCGCTGTCCGATAAGAACCAGGCCCGGGTCGACGGCGCGTTGTGTTCCACGCGCGCCTCGAAGAGATGTCAGCAGAACTGACGGGGTCTGCTAGGGCCAATGCCTACCGGGGCTGCGGGTTTGTCCGAAAGGGATACCGTGGCCCCTGGCAACATACAGGCAACTGAAGGAACACGGGTGGGTTTTAGCCAGTAAGAGTCTGACACGCCCTCCCGCTTCACCCTGAGCGGGAGAAGTTATTTGGTAATTTCCCACTCAAAAAAAAAGGCCATCTCTTCTCTTCTTATGGGTTCAGGAAAGGTGACTAAGTATTCATTCAAGAGGATCCTTTTGTCTGCCAGAAGAAGAGGTTTGACTGCTACTACCAACAAAATGCTATCAATAATCTGTCTGCAAGACTAAGCGATCGTGATCACGGTACCAACTAAAAGACAGGTAGATTGAAGTATGGAAAAATAAAAAAGTGGACGCTTCACAACACTCATTCAAAAACAGAAAAAAAATTAAACGACTTTTCATGAAGTAGGTTTTGACTGCATTTTAACCGACTTCATTTACCCATCAATATGGGTAAAATTTCTCACCTCGCAATCTTTACGTACTGTCAAAGACTATTAGGTTTGCTTTGTTGGTTGCTAGGCAACGGAAGAGGGTCGAAGAAATATATAAATAGATAAACATATTTATCAGTTTTTTAATTAATTATAATTAAACTACTTTGAATGAAAGAACCATTTTCAATAGGGTTCCTCCTAAGGCTGAAACAAATCTATTAAAACAAACTTTTACTCAATTAATTGATTTTTTCGCAAGCTACAATGTTTTCAGATTTCACACTTGATTTTCTTGATTTTTTAAAATTATGTTGATGTTCTTAGGGTTCCGTACCTCAAAAGAAAAAACGGAACCCCTACAGGATCACTCTTGTGTCTGTCTGTCCGTCTGTCACAGCCAATTTGCTCCGAATCTAATGGACCGATTAAGTTGAAATTTGTTACATGTATGTCAATCTGTGACCCAAACACGAACGTGTAACGTAAATAAATGAATTTTGAATATACCCCTATATTCACTTAGGTATCGGGGACAAACAAGAAAATTTAAA
Organism: Agrochola lychnidis; assembly: GCA_963680765.1. Classification (NCBI taxonomy): domain Eukaryota; kingdom Metazoa; phylum Arthropoda; class Insecta; order Lepidoptera; family Noctuidae; genus Agrochola; species Agrochola lychnidis. The sequence goes on along the minus strand of OY796859.1, from coordinate 15,972,750 downwards.
AAAAAAAGTTTTTCTAACAGTAACGTGTGACATACCAAATGAAAGGGCTTATTGCGAGGATATAAAATGTATTTTTTATATAATTTTAAAATAAACACTTTTAAAGATATTTAAGAAATTCGATGAAAATTGAAAATTCCCCCCTTTATCTCCGAAACTACTAGACCTAAAATTTTGAAAAAAATACATATTGTGGCTCTTTACTCATAGATTACAGGAAATTATAACAAGTCTATATGGTAAATCTCTCAATATTGTGCGTACAAACTTACATTTGCAGTTGGAATGGATGGGAGACCATGTATTTCAACTACAATGTTAAGTTTGTATTTGGGATAAATTCATTCCAACTACTGGACCTTTTATTGTGCGTAGTCCGACACGCACTTGGTCGGTTTTTTTCGTTTCTGCTGCATTAAATCAATTTTTGAAAAGTACAGTTTTAATCTCCATTAAATTATCTATACAATGGTATATAAATTAAGTAGGTTCTGTGTACTAGCGGGAGTGTAACAATAAAAACAGTTGCAGAAAGGAGGCAAAACAAATTTTTCGATCGCAAAGCACTCTCTAATGCTTCGCAATATGAGTCGTGCAAAACTAAGCTCACAGCTACAATATACAATGATCTCTTACAAAATGACGTCACTCTCTTTGTGCAATTTTTGGGCAGTAGGTACGTTCATTTAATAACGTTTCCATGTCTACTAATTTTATTTTGCCTTCCCTTGAACCTTTGAAGTCATATAATTTTGAATAAACTTCTCTGCTTGTTTGACTCCGGAATTATTTTTCGTTTTGGTCCAGTACCTACTTACCTACATACAAATTATTTAATAGCAGTGACTTCAAAAGTTAATCTTAAATTTTAAAAAACCGGCCATATGCGTGTCGGGCCACAAGCCCTTTCATTTGATATCTTCCAGTCTAACTGGATGCAGCTAAATACCAGTATTTTACATGGAGTGACTGCCTATCTGACCCCCACAACCCAGTTACTGGGTAATACGATACCGATACTCAGGATACACGAGTAAAACCACAAAATTTGTAGCAAGTACAGACTCCCCATCTCTATAATTATCGTATCTCTCAATAACGATCGCTCTATACAATTTGCGGATTCTGGAGCCTTCAAGGTGAATTTCCGAACAAATTAATAGCATCTAAGAGTCACAAGGTGATTATGATTTACATACACAAGTAATTACAATAGACAGTCCCCTTTGTATTCGACCCCGCGGTGTCACCCGCATAAGTCTTGATCCCGTGAAAAAATCGAGATAAAAAGTATTTTATAACCTAACCTAGGTCACGGTCTACACATGTACCAAATTTCATCCAAATATGGTAAGCCGTTATAACGTGAAAGTGTTACAAACGAACATACAAACATTCAAAAAATCAAATCTTTTCTCTTTAAAATATTAGTTGATTAAAGTTTAAATATTGGAGCTATGAATAAACTTGTTATGAAAATAACGTTTCTATTTGACTATATTTATTAGTAAATATTACGGTATAGGATCTTTGAAACGGTGTGGGATCTCTGAGTCTTATTGATCAATCAATCAATCTGCTTAGTTTTTTCCCAACTATGTTGGGGGTCGGCTTCCAGACTAACTGGATGCAGCTGAATACCAGTATTTTACATGGAGCGACTACCTATCTGACCCCCACAACCCAGTTACTGGGTAACGCGATACCCCTTGGTAAGACCGTGTGATCTGTGATTCATAATGATATAAGATAAAATATGGGTGATGTAGCATAATAGAAAAAAACAAATTTTATTTAAACAAAAAAAAAAAAGTTCCTTGTCTTTGAGACAAGAACATGAGTTTTTGGGTCAGTTTTTATTATAAGCAGTTCCTGAAATTTGATGATAATCTTATCTTAGGAATATTGCAGAGATAAGTTTCTATGCCAATGATATAAGGCTGATATTAATAACAATTTCAGAAATTCTCGTACAAAGAAAGTACTATATCTTCACAAGGATTTGGTATTAAATACTTGTGTATAGTTTTTGTTTCGATCTTGTAAGAGCTAAGAGCTTTTCATCTATGTACGTGAGGTTTTGGATTTAATTTTTTTATCCAAACACGGCTTTTAGTTTTTTTAACATTTCACCAATTTTGTCAAGCTCAAGCACTGTCAGAAAATCAGTAAAATATCTGAGTCACAAGAAAAAATGTGAAAGTAAGAAAAAAGAAAATTTCGATTTGTTTCATCATGGGCATCGGCCCTATCGGACCCCATCAGTTCTGCTGAGATCTCTTTAAGGCGCGCGTGGAACACAACGCGCCGTCGACCCGGGTCTGGTCCTTATCGGACGGCGAGCTACCCACTGCTCACCGTCCGCAAGCCCGCGCCTACGGGAATCGGCATGCGACTCCCGACACCCAGGGCGTCTCACGCGTTCCGCCTTCTCCTTTGCGAGCATTATTGCTTCGCAAAAGGTGACGGCCTCCCATGCTCCTCACTCGGTACCATGGCCTGGACCAGAGTCGGACGCGAGAGATCACCGCCACCGATCGCCTCCACGAGGAGACGGCGATGCTCCACCCAAGCCGGGCAAACCTCCACCGTGTCCTCCGGGTGATCCACACAATGGTGACACCCGGGCGTTTCCTGCTGCCTTATCCTGAACAGGAACCTCCCGAAACAACCATGTCCGGTGAGGACCTGCGTCAGGCGGAAGATGAGAACGGCGTGGCGCCTCTCTAGCCACTCCTCAACGAGGGAACTTATCGCCGCAATTGTAGCGTGCCCATTCTGCGGTAAACCTGAACGCGTGGTCGCGCCGACAGAGGGCGCTTTCCGGTTTTCCGACAAAAAGTGACATATGCACGTGACCGATCGCGTATTCGCGCAACAACCGTTTTTAAATAGGACGTGACCTACATCTAGAAGTGGGAGGAAAGAATATAATGAGTATATTTTTTATTAGTCAGGTATTTCAATTGACTTAAACTTGAGCTGACACATTTCGGATATTATTTTGAAGGTTATTATTAGAGACCGACAGCAAACATGGTCTCTTATAAAGCGTCAAAAGTCCGCACTTGGAGTCTGCCAACGGGCTATAGAACGAAGCATACTAGGTGGCAAACTCACAGACCACATTAAGAACTCTATACTCCAAAACACAAATAGCGGACGCTGGCCGCACAGATGCTAGACTAAAATGGAACTGGGCTGGCCACATCTGTCGCATGTCGGAGCAGCAATACGCAAAAATACCACTCAGTGGATCCTAAAGAGCAGGAAACGACTACGGGCAGGCCCAGAAAGAGATGGCAGGATGAGCTGGACTCCTTCTTAAAGGATTGGCCCGCAATCGCAGTAGACCGGGAAAAGTGGAAAGAGGGAAGGGAAGCCTTTGCCCTGCAGTGGGATAACACAGGCTTATAATATAATATTAATTTATTATGATGTTAGTACGACCATTTATTTTGCTATTACTTACTATTCTCACTTACGTCGCATAATAATTGACGTCCTTGTTAAACATAGTCTTGTTAATTCATAATACACTCTGTGTAGGCACTAATCATGACACAAGGTAATTAATTATAATTCAATGTTCAAATACACAATTATATAGAGCTGTTAGTTTACGATCATCCCGTAAACAATATGCTTGAATACTCAATTAAATTGATTGTGTTTATTGAAGGGGAATCAGTCATTAGGCATGGCAGAATGGGTAGCCATCTTGAAAATGTTGATGTTATAAATCTGTCTAATAATAACGTGTTTGTTAGTTAGGTTTCTATTGTTTTAACATCTTTAATTTGATAGTGCTATTTCAGTTTAATTGTTTTCTGAATCGTAAAAACGTAATTTAACGATTGAAATAACTGTCTTCTTTCGCTTCAAAATAAAATTTCAAGAACGGCGGTTGTTGTCGACCTTGCTTATTCTTTCGGAAAATTCTACTACAAATATTTTATTTTCGTTTATTGAATTAAAGATTTGTTCTCAAATGTCATGAAAAAGTCGTTTAATGGTCGTGGTGGTTGGTTTGATGATTATAATTCTGTAAATACTTTTGATATAGACGCGAATCATATTTTGATAAAGATTCAATGACACTGACCTGCAAATTGCAAAAATCGTAAGAAAATTTCACGGGTTACCTTCGTAGTTCCACCTTTTTTTTTTTGGGTGGGAAATTATCAAATAACTTCTCCCGCTCCCGCGGAGCGGGAGGGCGTGTCAGACTCTTACTGACTAAAACCCACCCGTGTTCCTTCGGTTGCCCTGTTGCTGGGGGCCACAATATCCCTATCGGTTTTCTTCGAACCCCCGGACAGGCATTGGCCCTAGCGGACCCCGTCAATTCTGCTGATATCTCTTTGAGGCGCGCGTGGAACACAACGTGCCGTCGACCCGGGCTTGGTCCTTATCGGACGGCGAGCTACCCATTGCTTACCGTCCGCAAGCCCGCGCCTACGGTGGCCGGAAATCGGCTCGCGATTCCCGTCCGGGCGTCTCCTCCTATTGCGACGGTTAGGGGCGTGAGGGCGCGAAATTTGCCTCTCCCTCACGCGTTCCGCCTCCTCCTTCGCGAGCATTACCGCTTCGCAGAAGGAGGTGACGGCCTGCCATTTCCTCTCGCTCCGTACCATGGCCTGAACCAGGGCCGGACGCGAGAGATCACCGCCGTCGTAGATCCTTAAAGTTACTTCAAAATCAAATCATTTGTTTGACTTTTAAAAGTGAAGCACGCTTATAAATGCAGTGACTCTCTCCAAAAAACAAGCATTAGTCATATTATCACTATTAATATTTACGTCACAGAATTCCAGAGCCAATGACGTTGATCAGTGAACACCACGCAGAGATCGCCACCGTGGGCACGCTGCAGCGATAGGGTTACATTGTGGGATTCCCTTGATCGTGCAACATGGAGTTTCGAAAGAAAATGGTGATGAGAATAAAGTAAAAATAATATTTTTTGAATAATTTGGAAAAATTCAGGTGCATTACTTTATAATACAGAGAATAATATTAAATGTGCACTACCAACTACCGGTACGTTAGTTTTTACCGATAAGGCCGTACTATTTAGCCGACCAAATAAAAAACCTTGGTGAAGACAGTAGGAAGTTACAACCTTATCTTAGAAAGAGCTAATCTTAAATCTACTGGGACACAACAGCCTTATGCGAAGAAAACAAAGTCCCTGATAGTATCCGTATTATTGCTTTAGGGAAGATTGGATGGTGTAGCAGGTGGTTTTACACCTTCTGAACATAAAACTTATTTGAATTCACTTTTAATATGAAATTATGTTTTCACTCCTTTTGCTCAAAAAGTCCGTCATTGTAGCGTACCAGAGCGGGGAAAAAATAGCAAATCTTGCTCTAGGGGAAAAATTAATTTTTGTCTGTAACCAACGAGCCTACAAAAATGTTACTATGTTAAACTAGCTTTTTCTACCGCATACCGGGATAAAAAGTTTCCATAAAAATTCAGATTGAACAAATTTCATATTTTTAAATTTAAAAAAAATATTTAATATTGTATTGGATTACCTATTTTATTTTCTCGCAATCGTAGTGAAAAGTAAAGTGTAACAGACGGCGCTGAAACCTATTATAACTCGGTTTCTATTTACTCCCTCGCTGAAGCTCGGGAGTAAAACTACCTCGATAAAATGTGTTATTTTAGCCCCTCGTATAACAATCTACTATTATTTCTGTAAGTAGATCTTTTTAAGACACTTTTACGCATGGGTACATTTTTCGGTCAATATTTTTATAAGGAACTTGATAGCACCGTAATAGTATTAATTGATCCCATTTTGGTATAAGAAAATAACTTTTGTCATGACTAATATAATCTTCGAGCCAGGTGCCGTCTCCACAAAACAATCCCAATCACTTTTCTACATTACATTTTTACCAGTCGATCAGGCGGGTAACTCGATACCGCCTTGGACGGCCGCAGCCAATGCTTTCCAGCCTGTCCCACCCGTTTCCCAGGCCTGTTCACACATGTAGGTACTCCGTATAAGGTCTAATGTAGGTACCTACTTGTGCTGCCATCTTTACTACCGATTTTAATTCGCTTATAGAGCCAAGTTAAGTCAAGTTCTGCTCGTTTTCAATTATGTACTATCGAAGAAACGAATATTTGAACACTATAAGGGCTATTCTTGCTTGCAGCGCTCGGCTGCTATAGTATCGCTTACCTACGAAAAAAAAGGGTCGTGTGCACAGGATTTTGTTTTTAAATTGGTTAGATATGCGTTACCCTGATGATACCTACTTGGTTTATCAATAGACATTTAGTAGCTTTGTCTGGCTGTGTTATTTTAGCTTAGATGAAACACGATAGAAATTGGCCATTTATAAATTAACTGTCAAATATCAAGAAGAGAAATACAAAAAACAAAAACAAACAGTCGAATTGAGAACCTCCTCCTTTTGGAAGACCGTTAAAAATGGAATAAAATGTGTAATCCCTCTAAAGTTGACTCTTTAATCAAACATAGCTAAATATGTACAATGTTGCTGAAAACAAGAAAACCCTTGTTTCAACTTTCACATGAAAAAAGTATAGTTCCGCAAATCGAAAGTGATTCCAGGAAAAAATAACCAGCCAAGTGCGTGTCGCATCACGCACTTTGCGATAAATTTATCTCAAAAACAAACTGCGTGGCGAAAATTCATCGCAAAGTGCGTGGTCCACTTTTGCAATTGGAGAATTGACCGTGGCATAATTATATCGATGTATTAGAGAACATGTTTTCCAACTACAATATTAACATTGTTGCACACAAATATGTTCTCTAATACATCGATATAAGCCACGGTCTATTCTCCAATTGCAAAAGTAAGCTTATAATCGCAAAAAAAAATGTGTTAAAACTACAAACTACATACTACTACAATATCCTTTATTTGTGCTATAAGACCTTACTCCTTACCAAATTTCATGATTCTAAGTCAACGGGAAGTACCCTATAGGTTTTGATTTATTTGCGAGTACCAAAATTTGCCGCATAAATGGCTGTATCTTCTTATTGCGTTGACTTAGAAGCTTGATTTTTTTTTAGACCTCCAAGTGGCCTTAGACTTACATAATTATTTGATATTAATTTCAACTTGATACCTCCACGCGTTCCTGAGAAAAAGTGTATTGACAGACAGACGGACAAACAACGAAGTGATCGAATAAATAAGGGTTCCGTTTTTTCCTTTTGACTCGCACATTGACACAAAAATATAATCTTTTATTTTGAAATTGCCCCAAAACTTTACAAGTCTACAATTCAACAAAATTATTATATTGTAGAAAATATTGCGTAACACAGAAATTACAAATATGTAAATTGTAGACATATCACTACAGTTTACATTGCAAGGTTTTCTGTTACACTATGTGGCTTAGAATTTTGTGGTACAAACATTTGTAAGATTTACAAAGTAAATTGTAACTTGTTAATTGTAAAGTTTTGTGAGATAGGGCCCAGCTGCCTAATTAAATAAAACAATTAATTAGTATTCATTCACCTAATCACCGGCAGTGCTTCACTAATTGTTTCTGTTAACAACCTAGCACAATTAACTGAATCGGTAGCTCTAACTAGACGAAATTGCCAATCAGTTAATTGCAAGGTGAATGTAATGTATGTCTGGGGACGTTATTGTCACTGCATAAACGCATCCCGGCTTTAATTGGTAAATTAAGTGTCCAAATTGATATAGATATAGTCAATTGGTTAGTGTAACAAGAGGTTATGGCTATTATGGAGCTTAATGATCGTGTATAGGTTTATAATGTTAATTTAAATTTCGAATTACAGCCCATGCATATCGGTATAAATAATAAATATGTTACGGCTAAAACCCGAAGTGCGGCTACACCTAGTTTTAGCCGGCTACAACTAGGTGCGGCCGGTAGCAGTTGGTTAAACTTACCTATAATATGGACCCTGGAACTCGCCGGCTGCTACCGCGGCACCGCTCGCTTCACTCGCTCGGCTTGTGCGGTGTGTTATGTGGTCACAGTTCTGACCTACCTTTGAACCATTTTCATTTGCTACAACTAAATTTAACCAACTGCTACCGGCTGCACCTAGTTGTAGCCCGCTAAAACAAGGTGTAGCCGCACTTCGGGTTTTAGCCGTGACATATAAATAATAAATAATAATTTTAGCCACTTAGGTAACTAATTTGTAATTGCAGAGTTTATTAAATATATTTATATCGAGACCTACTCTCTCAAGGCAGAGGAGTATTTGAAAATCTTAAGAGCGTGCATTCTCAAAGCATGCAACGTTGCAAATAACTGTCAAATATTTCGCTGTTTTGATTAATTTATTAACTAGGTAAATGAAATTATGAAATATCGTTCTGTAGTGAACTGAAATATTCCTCCCTAACGAGAAAAACCACGCGAAGGTTGTCTTTGGCCGTCTATGAAACGCATCAGTCAGTTCATTTCAAATTCTGATTCAAAAGTCACTGTTACTGTTTTGCAGTGAAATGATTAATAATATTAACTTATTGTAAACTTAACAAACAATGTAGCAAATTGCATATTTGAAGGTGATTAGTGTATACTATATTCCGTTTGAAATAAGATTAGACATTTAACTAAACCTTTTTTACAGTCCGCTCAACCGATTTTGACTTCTACTGCGATGGCGGCATGACAAATGACAGCTGCAGTAAACAGTTGGTTTGTAACCACTTTTTTTGCTTTTAATGCCATCCTTATGCCTACGGTATAGAAGTCAAAATCGGTTGAACGGACTGTAAAAAAGGTTTGTTTAAATGTCTAATCTTATTTCAAACGGAGTATAGTAATGTAATATCTGAATAAAACAGATTCCAAACAATGTAAAATTAGAATAATTTATAACAATTTCATACAAAGGCAATTTACTAATCGCTAAACGTATTTTCGGCTTATACTGAAATCAACGATTCTGTTGAATTACTATTTCAGTGTTATTTAGTTTCTTACATCATTATAAATACTGGGGGCTTGTGGCTAAGTAATAACAGCTGCACGGGTCGATCGATCAGGTTAAGCTACGCTTGCCGCGGTTGGTCTGTGGATGGGTGACCATCTTTACATACCAAGACCCCTCCGTGCCTCGGAAAGCACGTTAAGCCGTTGGTCCCGGCTGTCATTTGTAGATCTTTGGCAGTCGTTACGGGTAGTTAGAAGCCTTAAAAAAAAGTCTGACAACCAGTCTTACCAAGGGGTATCGTGTTACCCCTGGGTAACACGATACCCCTTTAGTACCTGTACTGGGTTGTGGAGGTCAGATAGGCAGTCGCTCCATGTAAAATACTGGTATTCAGCTGCATCCGGTTAGACTGGAAGCCGACCCCAACATAGTTGGGAAAAAGGCTAGGCAGATGATGACATCATTATAAATACTGTTTAAAAAACTTTTTACAAAAAAAAAAACAACCGGCCTCCAAAAATAACACTACAAAGTGAAAAATAACTTTAATTTCGGAAGTCGGTGTCTTGGGTTTTGTAGTTTCGTTTTTTGCCACCGACTTCCGAAATTAAAGTTATTTTTCACTTTGTAGTGTTTTTTTTGGAGGCCGGTTGTTTTTTTTTTGTAAAAAGTTTTTATTTTTCACTTTTTAGTTGTGGTACCTACCCCACACACATTCGAATACCACTACCTGCTACCAGTGACAGAAACTTATCATATCATCTACATACTAAGTGGGAAAAAAATACGTTTTTTGTAGCTAACTCAAAAACTATCGAAGCAAAGTTAATAAAATTTATATGGGACCAATTCGAGAGCACACCCTTTCAAACAAAAAAAGAATTTTCAAAATCGGTCCACAATTGACGGAGAAATCGGTGGACATACATAAAAAAAAAAAAAAAAACAAACATACGCGACGAACATATAACCTCCTCCTTTTTGGAAGTCGGTTAAAAAATGAAATACCAGTAGAAGTGAAATGCCTACGTTTTTATGGTTCTGTACCTCAAAAGGAAAAAACGGAACCCTTATAGGATCACTCGTGTGTCTGTCTGTCTGTCGGTCTGTCTGTCTATCTGTCCGTCTGTCTGTCTGTCCGTCTGTCCCAGTCAATTTGCTCCGAATCTAATGGACCGATTAAGTTGAAAGGGAAATGCCCATTTGATAAGGAGGTTTTGGCCAAGTGACGCCCATGAAAGAAACAAGTTATAGGCATTAGGGTTAACATTATAGATAAAGAAACAAACACTATTTTTTACATAGAACTCGGTGGGTGTTTTATAAATTAAAGGTTAATAAAAAACATATTAGTAGTTTTGGTTTGATCCATTTTGCAATTATAGTTCTTATTTGTATGTCTCTTGTGCCTGTTTTGCGTTGGTATAGATGATGAAAGTGCTTTCTTAATACAGATTGACCACAGTTTACACAATCATATTTGTCGATGCCCAACATTTCGTTCTTGTGGTGCAGAAGGCGGTTGTGCATTCCTTGCCAACATCCAACATTGGTCACACATCAGACTATTATCTGAAACATAATTGCATACTTTCATAAAAATAATTTATACCTATTAGCATGCTGTAGCATCAAAGGGTCTTTATGTACATTGAATGACATCGGTCTTTGATACTATTTTTGATGATCATACAATTCATTACTTATGTCACATAAAATATGTGGCAATGGTTTGAGACAAAACAAACTTCAAATATTTATTCCTATGGTTTCCGTGACACTAAGCAACCGAATTATTCAATTCAAACCTAACGTAAAGTAGCTATGCAGTAAAAGTTGCTGAGTATGTACCTTGTATGTTCATAAAGTGACTTACTTGTTGTAGAAAAATCCATTGTTGAAATATAAACCGAACTTCCACATTGCTTAAGGTAAATCTCTTAAGTTTTCGTGTATCCACGCCACAGTTGACACAGAGATGGCTCCGTGGTAAGCTGGTAAGTTCGTGTAATTCAGGTTCCATATTCGTGTCAGGTCCTTGGCGAGAAACAGGTACGGTATCCATTGGTAAGCTGGTGTCGTCGTGGGAGGCGGGTACAGAATCCAATGTAAAGCCAAGGTCGTCATCGGGAGCGGTAACGGGGTCCATAATCGTAATCAAAGTAGTCGGAAAATAAAATAGAAATACGTAGTCGAAAAAATACAGCACCAAACAAAATGTCAAATACTAATGTCAATCAGTTGCCAATTACGATTATTATTGACGTAGGAATGCGATATGACATCGATTTTTCGAAAAATCTATATTAAAAAACAAACTGGAAGAACGGAATCGGTTCAATGGATCGTATTTAAAATGAAATAACATTTTTTTGTCTCTAAAGAAAATAACAAAAGAGGTTACAACTGACGCTGACGAGACGCTAGGACAGTTACATAGACTGACCGGATGTTGCACAGCCTAAATGGAGCTTCTTGGCTGGTTGGCCTCGGCATGAATTTGGACAAGACAGAAGTCATGTATGTACAATTCGCATGTCTTGCCAAATGTAGTCCACATCAAAGGATCGCTTGTCGAAGTTGTGAAGGCGTACGTCTACTTAGAGCAACTCATCCAGCTCGGTAGGCACAACTTTGAGAAAGAAGCCGACAGAAAAGATCCAGCTAGTTTGGGCAGCGTTTGGAAAACTTCGTCAAATCTTGTCGTTGCCAATCGCGCAGTGTTTGAAGACTAGGGTCTTCAACCAGTGCGTCCTGCCCGTTATGACATACGGTGCCGAAACGTGGACACTGACAGTTGGGCTAGTCCATAAATTCAAGGTTGCTCAGTACGCTATGGCGCGGGCTATGCTCGAGGTTTCTTTGAAGGTTAAGATCAGAAATGAAGTTAACCGAAGTTACCGACATAGCCTGCAGAGTAAGCAAGCTGAAGTGACAGTGGGCTGGTCATATTCGTTGAAGGACTGATGGCCAGTGGAGCAGACGAGTCCTAGAGTGGAGACTGCGTATCGGTAAGCATAGTGTGGGACGCCCCTCAGCTAGATGGACCAACGGCCTTAAAAGTTGACTGGGATAAACTGGATGCGGAAGGCGGAGAAAGGGTGTTGTGGCGCAGCCTGGGAGAGGCCTATGTCCAGAAGTGGACTACGATAGGCCAAGTTGATTGTAACAGCTTCATAATAAAAAATCGATTTTCAAAAAATCTATTTTTGGTAACCGGTTTTGAGTGTTTCGATTTTTTTCAGTAAAAGTTGCAATCCCTACTTTGACAGGATTGACCAACAATCGGAAGTGTTAGATAAGGAAATAAACGATTGAGTGTCTTGATTAAATCGGCTTTTAATTCCGGAGGTTTTGTTACAAATAAGTAATAGCAATATTTTAGTTACTAAATGGGTATTTTTTTTGTATTTCCCACATTGCTGGACAAACCATGGCCAAGAATGGGCATTTCCCTTTGGTACACAAATGTATTTTTGTGACCCAAACACGGACGTGTAACGTAAATAAATGAATATTGAATATGGGAGTCACTTTTGGGGGCAAATAAGAAAATAAAAATAAAAGTTTTTCAAACTGTATCGTGTGACAAATCAAATGATTTCATTTCAAATGAATCATTTCTTAACTTGTGGCGAGAATTTTAATCATATTTTTTTTATAATTTTAAAATAAATACATTTAAAGATATTTAAGAAAATAGATGAAAATTGACCAATCCCCCATAACTCCGAAACCACTGAGCCTAAAATTGCGAAAAATTTTTTACAGAGAATGGTTCTTCACACATAGATTACAGGAAAACCTATAAGAAGTCTATGGTCTTAAAATAACATGTTAAAGCTCTCCAAATTGTGCGTACAAATTTACATTTACAGTTGGAATGTATGAGAGTACATGTATTTCAACTACAATGTTAAGTTTGTATTTGAGATAAATTCATCCCAACTACGGAACCCTTCATTTTGTGTAGTCCGACACGCACCTGGCCGGTTTTTTTTATAGCCTATGTGAAAATTGTGACGCGGATTTGAAAGCACTTTCAAATCAATTGTTTGTTGGACACAGTAGGTACTGAAGAGGCGAAATTCAATTTGCTATATTTTTTTCATTTGGATTTTTGGCTGAGTGTTTCATGTTGGTTACGCCTGAGCGAAAAAAGGACTTATATCACTATGATACAGTTAACCTTTTAAGTACTGCAAAAAAAGCGTGCGACCATCCGTCAAGGACAAACACGTGCGGCTTATCGCGATGTAATCTGACACGCGTTGACCTCTCACACAAAAACTGCTGTAGCTTCGTTTCTATTGCGTCATTTTACAATCTGTAAACAGATTCGAGTGTTTGAACAACGGGGGCCACTTATGATAATATCCATAACACTCATACGTTTAGTTATTATTGTAAACATCCTATTGAAAATAGAGAACTGGCCGTAAGCCGACTTGTTAATGTATTATGTTAGTTTCTGGCAAAAGTAATGAATTGATTTACGCAAAATTTTGGTAATAATATCATGAATACACAAGTAATCCAATTAGATTTTTTTCTTATTAGTCTTACATACAATATTTCCATAATATTCTAACTCAAACTTCATAGTGCGCGGTGCTGTCATTTTGAATCGCGTAGTCCAATTCGTGATATTGGAAAAGATCATACGAGTTATAATGAGCATTATATCATGTATTAAATCTTTCTAGAATATTACCTATACCTTCTTCGACTAATTGTTATCCATGAATCGTAAAAATATGATACGATAATTGGTAAAATACCAAGATGACCTTGACGGGTCATTTTATCCGGAAATTTATCTAGTCTAGTTAGAATCTTATTTGAAAGTAAACAAGAATGAAGTGTTTTATCAATTTCTGTACACACATTCCTTATTTATAACCCTTTTGATTAATTCATTAATGGTTACAAAACAAATCTAGTATTATTTCATAAAAATTCGGCATGATAATTTGACCCGTTTTACCTACACATCAAAATGCTTCGAAAAATCTTTGAAAAATGGATAAAAATAAATGAATACGCTTTGAATGCATGAAATAATTAATTATAATTAGTTTTTGCATAGATAATTACCATTTATAGACACAAATTCATCGGAAAACAGTCAACAATAATATATTTATATGGCAAATGTGTAAGGCGAAATAACCTGAAAATTGATTGGCTCGGAAATCATTTTTACTATATTGTTTTACGCAAACGATTAGCCAAAAACTTGCACAAGCCACTATTGTTTCATTATTCATGTACTTACCTAAGTTTCAAACGAAAAATCCATCACAATAACTCACAATAAATAAAACAACAACACTAAGTCACGACAATAAACCACAGAATATCAATGTAAAAAAGGGCGCCTTCGTATTTTTTTTTTATAGTGTTGGGCACGAAGTTTTTAGTAACTTTTATCGTCTATGGCTTACAAATATTCTTGGCAGTGTAGGAAAAATATTAGCAATCGACTAAGTTCCGTACTTTACGCAAAAATAATATTTTAATGGTGTAGCCTATTGGCAACGCGCGCTGTCGCCCGGAGGCGTCACCGGTCCTAAACGGTTGCGCGCGAAACCGACCCCTCCGGGCGACAGCAGTCCTTAAAAGGTGATCTTTTTGTTTCAATAAAAAGAAGACTCCATTGAGGCCTATATTTAAGTGTAAGTAGTTATATATTTATTTGTTTGTATACACCGTGAAATTTGAATCACAGTTTTGCTAGAACAAACATTGTTCAGACCATGGTCTACTACCATTCTACAGCATCCAATAAAAAAAAACATAATTGGTTTTTGAAAAACACAAAAAAAAAACAAAGTTGTAAATGTCAAGATTATCGTTACTCCCTACAACACAGACACCACGCATGGGACACAGCATTGTTTACAGGGAAATGTACCTCCATAAACGAAATTTAGTAAGCAGTAGATAATCTTGACATTTTAAATGTATTTTCAAAAACCAATTTATGTTTTTTTTTATTGTATGCTGTAGAATGGTAGTAGACCATGGTCTAAATAACGTTTGTTCTAGCAAAACTGTGATTCAAATTTCACGGTGTATAGATTTCTACTCACATTCTCGAAATCGGCTCTAACGATTTTGATGAAAGTTGCAATATAGGGGTTTACGGGGGCGAAAAATCGATCTAGCTAGGTCTCATATCTGGGAAAATTTGCTTGCTCCGTATTTTCACCCGAGCATTACTCGGTCGCCTAAAGTTTAGAACAAGATAATGAATAATGACATGACATTATTGACATTAGATATATAATGATTATGGCAGCATGGAATTAGTAAGTACCTACTATCATGGCAGTATGGAATTAGTAGATACTATCCTTTACTATTAAATGAGCATTCTCTATTTTCACCAGAGCAGATCTCGGTCGCCCAGGTACTGTCCTATAAACGTTGAACTTAGTCATTCTTTCACACTAAAACAAATAGACTGCCTCGTTGGTCTTGTGGTCGCAAGCGCTACTGCTGAGCATGAGGTCCTGGGTTCGATTCCCGGGTCGGGCAAAGTGTTATTGGGTTTTTCTATCTGAAATTTTTCAGTAGCAGCTTGGAGTCTGGATTTGTGCCCGGTTGATGGCAATAGGCTCGCCCCCTATTACATGGGACTTAAACATAACTGGCGAAATGTGGGTGTACCTGCTACAGGGACACCTCTACCCAACCCTTCGGAGAAACAAGGCGTGATGTTATGTAAAACAATAGCGTATCGAAATAAATAGAGCAGGAATTAACATTTTCGTTTCTCGATAAACTTTCTTATTCGAGAATCGTGAAAATTAATCTTCATTTTGTTACTGTTTCAGGCTTTATTAGCCAAGTAAGGTAATGTATGGTCCAACTACAGACCGAGAACTCGATCAATCGGCATTTCACCATGTTCGTGTCTGAAAATCGAGGTTAATTGACGTATGTTACGAGAACGATTGACGCTTCCACGTGAGTAATCGATTTAAGAGTCTATTATTTTGCGTTCGAACGTTTGGGATTAATTAATGAATGAAAGGGTCAGGTACTGTTACTCATTTCGTTCGTATTGAATTGAGTTTATTCTATGGGATGGTTCCCAGGGGTTTTTTGCGTCGAACGTAGTGGTGTTCTGAATTAAATTACTGTTGGAATTTCAGAGCCATTGAACTCGCATGATAAAATTTTGTTTAGGACTTACGGCAAATATAATAACCGTATCGGTAGCAAAATTCTTGAGCCGTTTAGGGTTGAAACACGAATATTTCGGGACATCGCCAAGCGGTTGGTCGACTCTTCACGTGACCAGAGGGCTGGCCAATTTTTAGGTCAAAGAATCAGCATTGCCATCCAACGTAGCAACGCTGCAGCATTTTGGGCACTTTTCCCACTGACAGCGATGCGGACGAATTTTTTGATGCCCAATGAGATCTTCCCTGTATTTTTTTTATTTATTTACTTATTTGTACATAATATTTGTATTTCAGTTTTAGTGTTAGATTGTATATTATATTTAAGATTTGTCAAGTGTAAATAAATCATTTTGAAACAAAATTGTATGTAAATATTTAGGACTTGACAAAAATACATTTAAAATATCAAAATCAAATTAAACCACCAAATAATGATGTAAGTAAGTCTTAGGTAAGACCATTCTACGTTGAAGAAACATAAATAACCATAGATTATGATTTCAATTAAGACTACATTTACAAACAAAGTTACGTATTCCATAAAGTACAACTCGTAAATACGTAAGGAAGATTGTTTATTTAAATTCCTTGTGGACCACGACAGCGCGTGTAGAGTAGCTGTTTTCCATGAGGCCTTGAAACTAGCAAGAATGTAGAAGCGAAAGCGACAAATAAAAAAAAATATATTATATCAAGAGTTCCAGCACATACATAGAGAACATGTACACATAATAATTATTATTATAAATTAAAGTCACTTTTCCTGTCTGTCTGTGTGACCGTGGTGGTCTTCTAAACTTCATAACGGATTTTAATGCGGTTTTTACCATCATCTAGACAATTTATTCTGGAAGGTTTGTGTGTATAATAATATAAGTACTTGGTCGACTGAGCTCTGCTCGGGTGAAAATAGATAAGCATAACATCCAGGTATACCAACGTTGTATCACATTCTCGAGGCTGTGAAAATAGAGAAAACGAATTTTCCCAGATATGAGACCTAGCTACATCGATTTTTCGCCCTCGTAAATATTGCAACTTTCATCGAAATTGTTAGAACCGTTTTCGAGAACGTGATTATAAATATATTTAATTATATATATGTTACGGCTAAAACCTGAAGTGCGGCTACACCTAGTTTTAGTCGGCTACAACTAGGTGCGGCCTGGTGGACCCTGGCACTCGCCGGCCGCTGCCGCAGTACCGCTCGCTTCGCTCGCTCGGGTCGTGCGGTGTGTTATATGGTCTCAGTTTTAACCTAACCTACCTTTCAGCCATTTCATTTGCTACAACTAAATTTAACCAACTGCTACCGGCCGCACCTTGTTCTAGCCGGCTAAAACTAGTTTTTTTTTAAATACATTATTTAGATGTAGCCGCACTTCAGGTTTTAGCCGTGAGATATAGGTATATACATACAAATATTGCTCATATAATAGTATTGGATAAGGAAATTTCGATGTTTGTCAAGTCTTAAAACCATGCGAAGCAGGGGTGGGTCGCTAATTCTAGATAAATCTCATCAAAATCCTTTCTTCACAAATGAAGATTTTACGAACCGAATTTCGAACCAAAGAGCACATTGTAAGGGTAAACCTTATAAGGAAAATCTAATTACATTCTGCTTGACCCGGGGTTGAACCCACTAGACCAATTAGGCGAATAGCTGTTTAGAGAATGTAGTTCTTTTTATAGAAAACCTTTTCGATTATTTTATGTGCTCAGTGAACAAACGCTAATCCTGACAGACTTCTGAAAAAACTTATGCACAAACATAGACAAATATCCTATATTACTAGCTGCGCCCCGCGGTTTTACCCGCATAAATCTCGATCCCGTGAGAATATCGGGATAAAAAGAATATTTTATGTGTTAATCCAGGTTATAAACTATCTGTGTGCCAAATTTCATCCAAATCTGTTCAGCCGTTTGAGCGTGAAGAAAAGACAAACATACACACACACTCACAAACTTTCGCCTTTATAATATTAGTAGGATTATGTTTCCTTCTTTTGCATTATTTTTTCATTTTTTTCTCGAAACTTTACTAGCCTAAAACCCCCTTTATTCCCCAAAGGATTCAGTTTTTTTCTTTATGCCTACCTACTTTATATCTCCGGAACTTTTCATTTTCATATTTTAGTCTGTACTTTAAGCCGCACATTGTCTGCCAAACTGTTTCTCATTCTCAGTACGCAAAACAATTATGATCCTGACTTACCTATCAAATAAGATTTAGATAAATCAAAAGCCTATAAAGCTAGGTTAATAATTCTCGTCTTTCAAAGCCTTATATAACTAAGTCTAGCTTCACATAAGTCTGTATGTTAAAGTAACAATGATCCCGCCTACTGCATGCAGCTGCGATTATCGTAAAAATTAACTGCCTTACCTGTGCATAACACTGACCATTTATATTTTGTATTAGAAGTTGTGTTCGCGTTTTATCTTGTTATTAAGATTTTTCAGCCTGTAAGAAAGTTGTATTTTAGAATAGGTGCCAAATACTAAATTAATGGCTAGTATCTTTGTTCCAGAATCATGCGACCGTATTTTAAAAAGTTTAAAATTTTTACCTTTCCATCAGCTTATATTTATGAAGTTGCAGTATTTGTTAAAATAAATAAAAATATATTCGGTGAATTAAAATCAAAAAAATATGTACTGAAAATATCTATACCACAAAGAACTGCTTTTATGGGCAAAGGTTTTTTGGAATGGCATCTAAAATTTACAATAATATACCTGTGGACATTTTAAGCACCAAAGAACTGCCACTATTCAAACATAAATTGCGTAATTTTTTAAATTGACAAAGCTTACTACACGATCCAAGATTTTCTAAATAATTAGTGCCTACTACAATCTGTCACCATAGTAAAATTGTTATTTTCTAAGATTTACTTTTTAAGTGATGCCTAAGATTTTTTTTTTTACTCCATGTTGACATAATTATTGTATGCCTATTAAGCAGGACATAATAGAACTGTAATTTACCTAACATCTATCTGTATAACCTATGCCTACAACAAAAAGATTTGATTTGATTTGATGAAATGCACCGATCCCAGCGTGGTTTAACCAGACTCGATAAATCGAATGAATCCCAAGATTTGCACTAGCCCCTGAAGCCTCATGTTGCATGGAGCTACAAAGGTCATTGCATATCAAGAAGTAGACCGGGTGACACGGTAATGGTAAGGAAGAACGTGCCCTTAGGATATGGAAGGATTTGCGACCCGTACTGGATATGCATCCTTGAGTAGGCAATGAACTAATGGAGAGACGAATGATATTTATTTATGAATGGGCATCTTTTATCGACTTCGCTGCCAGATTGGTTCATGTCCAGCTTCACGAATGCACCTTTTGGCGGGGTTAACTGCTTTCTCAACTCTTTTCTATGTCTCTGCTACGCTGTGTTACACGTTGCTGTTTCCATTGTCTTCGTCTGGCTACTATCTGTTTCAGATTTCTTGTAAATCTCGCAGCCTTCTTAATCTTATTACGGTCTTCAGCCGTCTTCAACTACAACTTTATTGTTATTTTTACCCACGACAGAACGGAGACGGTATATGCGTTTGGGGTGAGAGGATGTTTGTGCAAATCCATGTTGCCATTTTTCTCCAAAACTACTAGTCCGATTTTGATGCAGTTTTCAGTTATGGGTTCGAGTTTGATTGGTGCATGTTTTTAGTTAGGCGTTATGGTGACAATTCACCAGGGAGCGCTGCAGCAAACATTTTTTGTGCAAATCCATGTTGCCATTTTTCTCCAAGACCTAGTTCGATTTTGATGCAGTGATGGGTTTAGGTTTGATTGGTGCATGTTCTTAGATAAGTGTTATGGTGACAACTCACCAGGGGGTGCTGCAGTAAACATTTATTTGTGCAAAACTTTTATCCTTTTCCAATTACTTTTTAACAGTCGTGGGTTTTTTCAAAATATTTAATTTTGATTTTTATTAATTTTAGGATTTTCTACCAAACCAGGCAAAGCTTTTGATAGTCAGTTCTTTATTTTGTGAATAATTAATTTAATACCAAAGAAATCAACATCAAAATGTCTTACTTCTGACGTTTCATACGTACGGGCACTTAGAAACATGAAAAGTAGGTTTATAGGAAACAAAATATTTAGAATTTGACTTACATATTCTAACTTTTTTGCAGCAAAAGCTCTCTTGCTTTCTTTTGGACATAAGAACTTAGTTTAATTTGCAAAATAATAATTCTAATAGTTACCGACCAAAAAAATATTTCAATTCTACACATCCTCACTTTCTTGAAGCAAAACATTTACAATCAGTCTTTATCAAAGACAATCTTTAACTCACAAACAAACACATGCTCCTACATTATGCAAATCACAGTCTAATGATCTCTTAAAACGCTTCCCAACCGTAATAAGGATGTCGTTATGCACCATCTAACACTGTTATCTCTAGTTCGTACCCCACAAAGTGTAAATTAAACAATTCATCTAGGCTCAAGTGTCCCGGAATTAGCTGAAAGTGCATTATCTCTGGTACGTTACTGTGGGGTTAAGTTTACTTGGTAGAAGGAAAGAGGACACGCAGTGTGCTGGCGGTTGGGTGCAAGTGGTCTTACGTTATATTATGTAAACAGCACTGGAGATGGTGTAAGATGTAGGCTAAAGCGGGTAAAGGGGTAAATAATTGAAGAGTTTTGAATAATATGAAAGGAATTAGTTAGTAGTTGCTTTTATAAGATTCTATTTAGTACTTATTTGAGTTGAATTATGATATTTTTATTTATTAATGTTTGTTCGGAAGATTCCCGAACAATGACGTCGGTGGAGGCGGCACCAGCGACGGCGTCGCGCGTCGGCGGAGTCACGGCGGGCTGCGGACGAAAAAGCGCTCGCGCCGGCCTTCATATAAGGAAGAACCACGGCGAGGGAGAGGTCCCCTGGCTAGAGGCTTTGAGTGTAGAAGCTTAAGGCAGCCACAGGAAAGTCCGGTTAAGCAACCATGACCTCATAGGTCAACTGCAAGATGCCCTAGTTAAAATAAATAAAAATATGTCATATTATGTAAAACTATAATCGCAGTGTCCTCTATGTAATTGTTGCATTTATAAACGTACTATTAAGGAAATTATTTTAAATGTATTGTGTAAACAATTGTTGTCTAACATGAATAAATAAATAAAATAAGCTAAACAAATTATAGCTTTAACACAATTACCAGGCTTACAGAGTTCATGATACTTTTGAAATCTGGTAAGATGTATGCGACCTGAATGAGGATAACCTTAAATTGGAACTGTGTATGCATTTCAGTTGAATACTAAATAACAGGCCTCAGATCCAAACTTGTTTAAAAATAGTATGTAAGGAAGATTGCGCTTTCAATCTGTTACATAAAGCTCTGCTGCTGTTTGAAGTTTTCGGTTGTTCGCACAAAACTGCAGTAGCTCAAATTCGACTCTACTATTTTATTAAAGGAAACTCAACTAACGTTTTTCTTTCCAGCACAAAGGTCATTATTGCACCTTTGTTTACAGTACGCTCAAGTTCATAATAAATACCGAGAAGCACATAAAGAAGTACTCCTCCTTAAGGTTGAACTAGTCGCGGGCTCGAACTCATTGGTGGGCTTGATCAAAAAGCACGCTATCTCACCTGGCATCGTGTCCGACAGAGATAGTATCAGTGATGAGCAGTTAGACGCTAGTCTACATGCACAAACTCTAGTTCGCACGCACACAAACACCGTTCAGAACGATTTTAGTAAAACGAGCGCGTAAAAAATTACGAAAAGTCCTTTGGAAGGTGGAGTTTTATGAAAAAACTACTACATAAATCAATTACGAATAAAGTTTATTATAATTTTCGACAATTGAGCTTTGTCGGAACGAGCTTTCTTTTGGAGATTTTGTACTTCTTTTATTACTTATTTACTCCCAAAGTTGCGTTAAAATTAGCAGGAAAAACGAATCTTTGTTGGCTCATAATTTTTTAATTGCTTTTTTTTTACTATTCTGCTTCTGTACAGACAAAATTAATAATAAGACAAAACGATTTCATGTTTTACTTTGGATGTACAATGTGTAACAGTGGAGTAAAACCCCCCCGAAATATGTATGGAAAAAGTATCGGCTAGTTGCGCCTTAAGCAAAGATAACTAAACGCAACCACGTCTAAGTTATGAGCAGGTAGTTATTTTATAACTTGAACCGCATAGTTAACTGGGAATGTTCCATCAACACCAAAGGAAATTCGCAACAAAGGCTGTGTTAGGATACACTGAGCGTTAGAATACGCTTTGTCGACTTTATGTTATGTTTACTTTGGACGCGCCTTTTCATTGTAAATGAACGCTGAGCGGTGAGCTTGCAAACAATTAGAATATTTATTTCATTAGTCATTCCGGTCCCGTTTGTAGGAAATGTTCAAGAGCTGGACGAAAGCGGTGTTTGTTGGGTGACATTGAATTTGACTTGCTGTAGAGTAAGAGAAGGAACTAGGTATGTCAGCTGAAGTCAGCAGGATGGAGAGCAGTTTTATAAAACAAAACACTATCAGTCATCCTTCTGGAAAATAGCTTAAAAGCGGTTATAGGTAATAGTCATTGGTAAGAACAAAGGTAGACGTCAACAGCGTGTTCTGATGATGAAAAAAACCCACCACGAAAAACGTAACATTTTGAAAAGTAGTAGGCTTGGGCAGAGCATCGCCGTGTCCTCGTGGAAGCGATCGGCGGCGGTGATCTCTCGCGTCCGGCCCTGATTCGGGCCATGCTACGGAGCGAGAGGAAATGGCAGGCCGTCACCTCGTTCTGCGAAGCAGTAATGCTCGCGAAGGAGGAGACGGAGCGCGTGAGGGAAAGGCAAATTTCGCGCCCTCGCGCCCCTAACCGCCGCAGCAGGAGACGCCCTGGGCGTCGGGAGTCACGAGAGGATTTCCGGCCACCGTAGGCGCGGGCTTGCGGACGGTGAGCAATGGGTAGCTCGCCGTCCGATAAGGACCAAGCCCGGGTCGACGGCGCGTTGTGTTCCACGCGCGCCTCAAAGAGATGTCAGCAGAATTGACGGGGTCCGCTAGGGCCAATGCCTGCCGGGGGTTCGAAGAAAACCGATAGGGAAATCGTGGCCCCCTGGCAACACGGCAACTGAAGGAACACGGGTGGGTTTTAGTCAGTAAGAGTCTGACACGCCCTCCCGCTCCGCCCAGAGCGGGAGAAGTTATTTGATAATTTCCCACCCAAAAAAAAAAAAAAAAAAGGTATAGGAAAAATCCCTCCAGAGTTGTTGGTATGTTTATTATTCTACGAACAAACCCCTAACAGCTTAAATGTTAGAGGCTGTTAAGTGGTCATGATTGCAAATCCTGAGCCGTTGAACTATTGCAGTGAACTTAGTCCAGCAAATTAAGCTTAGTTAGAACTGCTAACGTGAATTTCAGTTAGGATGTGTTGCGAATTATTTGCTGTAATAAAATAATATTGGCCATGAATAAGGTATTTAATACAGTGTGTCTTTATAATGTGCACATATCGAAATTAGGAAATCTATGCTTAATTTTATCGAAAGAAAAATATTTTTAAAAATCGAAGTATTTTTTATGGAATTAAAAAAATGTAACAAAACGGTGTAACATTTAAACTTAATGATCTATCGCGATGAAACAAACTCCATGATGATTGGAAGTAATTAGGCGTCCTCATAAAATGAAAATTGTGGAAAAAAAAACTACCCTCAATTAAAATTAGGTAAACATGTTTTTTGGCAAAAATCAGTTTTCTTTTTTCATCAATTTTTACAACAATCGTAAAATATCTTAATAAGACAGAACAAAAAAAATGAGTATTTGATGTTTTTTCATATTTTTTCCGTCGATAAAATTGAGCATTGATGCCCTCATTTTGATATGTGTACATTATAAAGACTCACGCATAACAACCCTCAATTTAAAAAGTGTTTTTTAAGTGAATGTCAAAAGTGACGGCTGTCCTACTATAAAATGGAATAATCCTAAAGGTAAAAATTCTTACTCTTTAAAGAAAAAAGTAAGTACGTATTCAAGTCATATCTTTAGTACTAAAGATAAAATTAGGCTTTGTAACAAAGTAATGGGCTTCGAACAGAATAAGAAATGTACAAACGTAGACACATCCAGTGTAAGCATTCAACACAGTAACTGACATTCGATTAACTATCCTCGCTTACACCGCAAAGGAAAATAAAAGTAACGATAGCAATGAAGTTTAATGTAATCCAATAAAAATAAATGATGTCAATTGATATGACAGTCTGGTTTACTAAATATCAGCAAATGACTGCGGTCTAGACAAACCAAGCGGTACAAATTCTTATTATTGCAAATTTTCCAAAAAGGGACACTAACGAGAGTATCAATACTAAATCTTTATACTATTGTAGTATCAAAATATGTATTTAACACCTCAGATGTCTGTCCATATTCTAACAATGACCAAAATGTTCAGAAATAAGAAGCAAAAATACAAACACTGTAAACAAATATTTGGTGGATAGCTTTTAACGTGGCTCACAATAAGGTAACCCCAAAGATAACCCCTGGATTATGTTCATTCATCTCCATACGTCCAAATACGGGTAATTTATCACGCTATGTCATGACGACAGAACAATAAACATACTTTCGGAATCCCGACGCGAATCTACCGAAGCCACAGATGGAACCTGCTTGTCGATAAATCCATACAGAACGCAAACCTGTTCTCAAACTGGAAGGAAACTGTTAAATCCTTGCCAACCTCCTCGTATATCCTCACATCAAAACTATAATTAGAAACGATTCGCATCCACACCAGACTTCATAATTCAAACCCATTTATTTCCTTATTTATACTCTTATTCCTTCTTTTACACTTGTTATACGTAGCTCACGTACAGATAATACTACAATGAGGCATACAAATTATCGCTTGTGCCGACGTCTGGCGCGTTAAAGTCTAAATCGGCGAGTGTGAATAAACACTAGCAGCCAAAATCGATCTTATTGATAAGAATTGAAGGTTGAATATAAAAATTTCAAGGTCGGTTATTAAAGACCTTTTCACTTTCACCATAGGGTCAGTGGTCGGCGAATAACTCGCTAAGACATGATCATGACTTGTGAGCTTATACTCCACACCTCGTTACGTGTTAACAGGCACATTCGCTCACGACGCGATATTTATCCGAAGAACTTCAAAACACCCCGGCCCAACTGCATTCATGTCGAAATGTTGTAATGGGACCTACGTGATAGGGTATGGCGAACGATTTTGTTGTTATAAAAGCGGTGTATTTTGGAAAACTTTTGCATTTCAGGTTGTTTAGCTTTAAAATTGTCAACAATTTTGCGCTGTTTATTAATTTTGTTTTGATGGTTTTTTACTTTTATAGTTTCATCAATAGTCATCTTGAATTAAATTACTTAATGTTTTTTTTTTTTTGCTTCTGGTATATTAAACAAGATTATTACATTTAATATTGCTTATAGCAAAATCTTTGATGTTATAAATTCAATATTGATAAACAATTCTAATGTTTCCGGTGCAGTTAAAATTACATCAGTTTTATAGGTAACATTAACGATAGATATCAGTCACATGTTTTTCTTCAAGTCATGGTAGCGAAACCTTGGTTTTGAAACCCCATTTCAGAAATAGGTTACTTTGATGTAGATTTACTATGTGTTTTAGCTCGAACTTCGTCGAACACTGTTAGTGATAATTTATTAAGTTCATGAAATGTTTACTGTTAGATATTTCACACAGATTGATGTGTAAACATTAAACTTTGATAATTTGGATTTTATTGGAGACCGAGTTTCTTCGTCGGAAGTAATAATACCATCTCCTGTTTTCATAAACAATTTTAATAAGCTTCTCGTTTTCTTGGAACTGGCGAAGTGCGAAGAAAAGTTTAAATATGATAGCACTGTTTGTTCACTGCGGCTGGAGTTTTCATTTTACTTTGTAACTCCAATATAGCTACTAATGGACAACCAATGTTAGAATTCCCCATGCGCAAAAATAATGAAGTTATTTCGATATTTTGGTAAAGAAAAATTTCATTACAGGGAACATAAAAGCAAAATATAAATCTTTATATTGGTTTCCTTAAGAGTGTGAGAAGAATTACGACTTACGAGGGCTTGTCAGCGCAGTGGTTGCTTGGCACTCGATGCATCACGTTGAAACGGTAGTCCATGTCTGAAGCGACAAGTGGCACTACCAGTCGCTATTTCAAGATCTGTACAAGATTTTAGTAAGTTTAATTTATTTGGTTTACAACAAATAAGAATTTTCGCGTCCGGCAATATAAATGAGGTAAAGCATCGTATCAATGAATTTTTTGCACGTTGTATTGTAGCATTGCCAATCACTTGATGTGACACTTGTGGAACTCATTTCATGGTTTTACGGTAAACACGCATATTTGAGGATCTACCTGGGTATTAAAGGTTAGATACGACGTCATTCATAACCATGAAACAAAAACCAACTGGAAAAAATTCCTTCGTTATTTTTATTCGTAGTTCCCGAAATTGACACAATGATCGACATGTTCACAAAACATCGCTCCTCGCGAGCTTTTAACCTCGTTCATTCGTTCCGTTCCCGACTTAGAACGTTTGTTAAAATACGTTCCGTTGCCCATTGTCGACTTTGATGTACTGTTATTAAATCGCAGCGGATCCTGTCCAATTTGTGTACCTTTTTCCTTGGCATTCCTCTGAACTCGTGTAGCTATACAAACATTTTAACTTTGTTAAATTCTATTTGATTTCATTGAAAAGGTTATTGGATTTGACAGAGACTGTATTAACGAGAAGGTATCTATATTATTTCTCATGAACACACGGCTACGCATCAAGCTATACATTTCCAGTACAAGCTGACCTCGTATTGTACGGAAATCCTATGCAGTGCGAGATCATCATAAACTGGAAATGTATAGCTTGATGTGTAGCCGTGTGTACGTTATGTATTATTATGGTATCAACATTTCGTAAACACATTAATAATATACCTACTAAAGTCAACAAATAGAATGCTGCCATTCTTCTGCACTCGTAGCGAAACGGGTTTTCTACGGGTTTCGTCGACGGAGGAATAGATTTAATGACAGATTGTGATTGTTTATCTGTCATTTTGTCTATTCTTCCGTCGACAAAACCCGTTCCTATTTTGGTCATACTAAGCGTGCTGGACACGTTTTTAGGTAATTAGTAAAATATAACTTAAATCACTAAAACAAATAGAAGAAAATCAACATCAAAATCAAATCGTAAGCATGAAGTGGTATAAAAACATCTCGAAATATAACTTTGCTTGTTGGTCACCGAACGTCGTCGACAGAAAAAACAATTTCCCTAGCGACCTTTGTTAGACTTGCTATCCAAAAAACTATGTCAATCTAAAACTGAATAATTCATATTTCAATCTTGTGCTCCCGAAAATAGTACCAAACAATCTACTACACCCAAACCGAAAAAGTCCAAAGACTAATAAAATATTTCACGAAAAAGAGAAGTACAAGGATATCAATCTTCAATATGCTGCCTAAACCCTCCAAGAGGATGATAAACGGGCCTTTATGTTCCGCGCGCGGCGTAATTTTACTGCTCTATAAATGAAGATAAGATTGCTTGGACCTTCATTTATCCGCCGACGTTCACGCCAGCACTCGTTATGTTTTTATTTTGCAGAGATTGATCACCTAAATGAAACTGTTGGTCTAGAAGGCTCTTTGAAGCTATCTTCGATATTAGCTAACGTGTTTCAACGGACTAAGTCCCGTGTGGTTGGCAATTTAGCTTAATACATCACGGAAAGTTCACGGAGTTCAAAGAGTTGATGTATTAGTGTAGAGTTTTATAAATATGCTGCTTTAGAGATATAAAACTAGTTGAAAGCATTTCAGTAGACCGTACTTTTGATACATAATAATGGAATTACATTATTATTTGGAAAGTTGAGGTAAGTAGGACGAAATTTCTGTAAAACTGGCCTAATTGGCAACTAGGGCAGGTAGCTAAATCTCCAAATTAATATAATTTCCATGAAGTTACCTAGACTCAATAAAACAGTTAACTGATATTGTTTGAGATCAGTTTGTTTGATGAAGTTATTGAAATTGAGCAAACTAGGTCTCCGAACTTAATAAATTAAGTTTCAAAAGTCAGTGATACTAATTCGAATCTAGCTGCCGTACTCATTTCTGATCGATATCCATGTCTCTGATGTTAATAAAAGTGAAGATAAATCAGAGTAATTGAATGAAGATAGAGAGATGAAATGGAGTTCTTGATGATCAAAAAGTCCTGTTCGAAGTTCCACACAAAGGTATGGTTCACTATGACTCACTAGCTACATCAGACAAACATTTACTAAAATTTCATGATTAATCTGAAGAGTGAGGCTTCAAAACCATCCTGTGGGATTAACTCATGCTGATGAGACTGAGGTCAGAAACAGTTTCAACGTACGTGGAACATATGAACCGTATGTGAACATAAATCAACTCCGCACTGTGAATTTATTAGGTTTGAGTTAGGAGATCTGAGCGGTAATGTTTATGTATGAAAGGGACGCAAAACCTGTTATGGATTGCGAAATGAATATTAATTCAAACTAAAGTGTTCATAAACTACCTTCTAAAAGCAGGAACATATTTAAATGCATGTTAGATATTGCTGTCATGATCTTTAAATTTCCCAATTGTATATTCAGAACATTATGATATTTACCATAATCATCATTATATTTCTGACAGAATCATTTAGTTTCCCATAGTTTTTTTTTTTCATTGCTGACATTTGTAAATCAATTTTGTTTGCCAAAAACCCGTTAAAATTAATAATATTGACTTGAAATTATTTATTAGCAATCATAATATTTATTTTTATTATTTGCACGCCCATAGTATCTGGCAATATGTCTGAACACACATTTTTATTCTTGTCAAGTGTGTGGTGTAGTTACACGTGTCTTAGTATAAATATTTATCTTATCTTATTAATCAATTTACCATCTTCATTATCATACCAATGTATTCTTTAAAGTGCTTTGTGTATATCTCTGTAATTTTCTTTCTTTTTCCCCCCCAAATTCTTCACCCAAATCTCACTCGCCTGTTACTTGTATTCACAGCGATCCTTCACTTTGCCTCCGGAGCTTGTTATCTACCGTCTTGCGGGATTCCCTCGGCCTTCATTACAATTCGTCTAGTATTACATACGTATTATAAACAAACTCCAATCGCTCTATGGAAACGACTCTTTAATGAGGGGTAGGATATTGCTCCAGCTAGCAGTTTCATGTTATGGATTTATGAGGAAGAGGCCCATTATAGTGCAATATGATGCAATTTGTGTTATACTTGAAGAACATCCGGATGCGCTTCGCGAGAATCCAGCAGGAGTACTGCATCTACCAGTTTTCAATATACTTCCTACACGTAGGTACTCGACTACCATATTGCCTTTTTTTCCCAATAGGTACATAAGATAGGAGAAAAGGTCTACTTGTTTTTCTAGCTTTAACATTAAGACTTTCCTTTGATAAGTTATCGTTGATTGATTTTCTTTTACTTCGGAATTCCCTGAGCTCAAACGTCTAACGACTTTCTTTCTCATACTTACTTATTATCAGATACAAAATTGTTTGTTCTTACCAACGAAATTCCCAACTTCCAACATAACAGTTGCCTTTATTAATTTTCTGTGTGTACACTCATTATCCAACTCCCAGAATTTTAATTATAAGCTAATTTGCGTTTTCTCGTGTAGAAATTTTATTACAAGATCGGCTTCCACTGGGTTGTTTGTTTTTAAAGCCTCGATTTGGTCACATTAGGAAGTGAATTTGGGAAAACTCGTAAAGATTTTCAGTAAGCGATGATGATAAACTTTGGGAGAACCAAGTCACAATTTCCGTGTTAATTCACAAGAGATTATCTCTGTAAGTCTCTAAAGTTTAGAAATTCTCGGTTAACATGTTGCGAGGAGGAAGTTTGGTGGATTGAGGCGAATCCCCTCGTTGATGAGCAAGTACGCAACTGAATACCGACTTCCTGTTGCGAACATTGGATATGTGTAGATACGTCTTAAAAGTTTGCAACTCGATTTAGGATTTGCTGTTGTTCCTGTAATGGTGGTGACGTTAAATCTTAAATTGTTTTAAAGCTTTAAAATGATTTGTGATAATTTTAATAATGGACAATTTTTTGCATACGCACCGTCGTACTTAATAACCTTTATAATCTTCAACATCATACTTCTATCTTATTTATTTAAAAAA
Source organism: Agrochola lychnidis (assembly GCA_963680765.1). Lineage (NCBI taxonomy): Eukaryota > Metazoa > Arthropoda > Insecta > Lepidoptera > Noctuidae > Agrochola > Agrochola lychnidis. Next base: position 15,942,317 of record OY796859.1, on the reverse strand, counting down.
AACGTAAAATTAATTGCAATTTAGAAATGCATGTAAATAAACCTAGCATTGTTTGGTACCTATTATATCTACGCTTTGTATATTAAAATGAATCTCCATGTTTATTTCATGAAAAATACTTAAATCCCTTTGCTTATCCTACTATAATCCTGCTATATCACACTAATATTATAAAGGCGAAAGTTTGTGAGTGTGTGTGTATGTTTGTCTCTTCTTCACGCAAAAACTACTGAACGGATTTCAATAATTTTTGGCACACAGATAGTTTATAACTTGGATTAATACATAGGATACTTTTTATCTCGATATTCCCACAGGATCGAGACTTCCGCGGGTGAAACCGCGGGGCGCAGCTATTGAATCAATAATTTATGAACAATATACTATGATATCGACTCAGACCAAATGGTCTGAGGGTATCGATAACAATGTCAAAATAAAACACAACTATGAAAAAACGCTGACTTAAAAGGTAAATACAGACAGATAAATTAAAAATCCGGAGTCACACGTCGTGTTAAGGCATAAATCGAACAGATTACATGTGACTCCAGATTATTTTGGGGTCATAATATTTATATTTTTTTATGTGCCGTTTCGTTTGATACCAAACATGTTGATGGAATTTACGTCCTCTAGTACGCACCATAATATACGCGCCATATTCAATTTAATGTGACACTACACAGCACTATACAGTCTATAATCAGCGGACAATCAATACGCTTCTAACGATACCTCACAAAAAATTGTCAAATTATGTAGTTTAGAAGTTAAGAGGGAACAGATGAAAATACATACCCACATACATACATAAATACATTATACCGCTCAAAATCTTAACCCTCGTTTTTGCTTCGCCGTAGTCGAGTAATAACAGCCGCATAAACAATATCCACAAAATGAAAAGAAAATGACGAAGAAAACGCAACACAAAAGCGTATCCACATTACTATTCATAATAAAGCAACGTGATACAGCAGAGGGCAAGAAGCAATGCAAGGTGAGTTTGAAATATTGCTTGGAGAGGTAAGTACACGCTGTGTGAATACTTCATGTTTGTGCAAAAACATTTGCTTAATATCACTACTAGAGTTATTTACGGTACCTTGAAGAACACTCCGTCTAACTGGAAACGTGAAACGCGTTGTAATTATAATTGTAGAGACTACTGCTGCAGTTTTGTGTACTCCGAAAACGCAAACCATAATTACACTAAATTAATTCCACTGTAATACACCGTGTAGTTGCCAGTTGCAGGCTTGTCTTACTCATGCTAGACTTAAATGTAATATAATTTTATACCGTGCAACCCAAATAAAACAACAGTGTTACTTTAAATTTCCAGAGAAAACTTACCCATGGCATTGTTAAATATTACGTGTTACATCATTAATAAAACGAAGTTTCAAATAATATTTCAAAATCTGTGTCGACAGTCATATAAATCGTAATCCAACCTCTGCTAGGGGAGCTCCCAAAAGTAATATGACAGTCGTATTAATGCGCCCAGTGATTTAGATATCGATAACAAGCCACAATAAAAACTTAAAACGACGCGCCAAACGAAACCTTAGAGGCAAAACTTTAATGAGAAAAAAACAAAAGTCAACATCCGACTCTCGGACCCACACAAGACGTTTATTACGCATTTGACATAATAAAGATTAGAAGCCATATTTGTAATTAATGAAATCAGTTTCCATTTAAATAAACGTCGTGTGTAATCAAATTGGGTTCAGGCGGCGCAGACGGCGCTTTTGACATACAATAATCGAACTATAAAACCGAGTATTTATCTCGAAATTTATCTTTATCGGCTTAGATTGACAGATGTTCTATTCGATTGATGTGTGGTAATGCAAACTGCTATTAATTTATCGCCAAGTTTAATGACCTGAGCGACGTTCTACCGATCGTAATGTTTGTATTGATCGGTAACAGTTTAAATGGCTGTAACTGTTTTACGATAGATTTACTTTGACATTGTTTAAAGGCTATATTCCAGTTTTATCGCAGCTCGTTCTGGTTAAAATCGCATTAAATCCCCATTGAGAGGGCTGACTATTTTGAAGTGCCGGATATTGTTTTGCAAAGCTACTGTTTATACGATTCTTGTTGTTTGTTTTCTGTTTCTATTTGCAGATAAGCTAATTAATTACTACGAAACAATTTCATATTTTATTAATGTGAAACATATTATGCTCCATCTGTTAGTATAATCGAATAGGAAACACCGAACTCATCGTTTAAATCATAATTTATTTTTGATGTGTAAAAGTGTTTTTTTTTTTAGTAAATATAATTTATCGTCATTTCGCCTCCAATCGTAAATATTGCGGTAGGTCGGTAAAAAATGAGGATCATTCGTAATTGTAGGAGATTTGTTTTCATTATTTCAACACGATCGATTACTTCCGATGTCTCCAGAATCCAAAAGCCCAGAATTTTGGGATTTACGATGGATTATAAAAGATTATCTACCAATGGATTTTTTACCTTATTCCTTTAGGATACGTCCGTAAGTTGAGTGATCGTGAACTAAAACATAAACTTTTTTATAAATCAATGGTTATTTTGTGATGTGCCGGGAGTGCCGCAGGCTTTCAGATGTTATCAGTGGCCACCGGTAATGAGACTTGGTGTTAGTCGGATGGAAACAGAGGGACATGTATTTTTAATTCCTATTTTCGAAAGTAAAAGACATGGGGAAGATCTCGAATATAATGATGCGGGGGACGATAGTGTAGTAAATTTAGTAGAAGACGAAAAGTTTGTTACGACTTCCATTCCGAATAAAGTGAGAAGTTAAAATAAATCGCTTGTACGCAGATGTGTACAAAAGATTTTCACATGATAATCTTGTATCTAAGACAATTAATTAAAATCAATAAAATATCTGAAACTGTTCGTGTAAAAATGTGGTTAACACGCGCCACAGTGGCGCATGTCTACCAAGTTTTTTTCAAGTTTTGGCTGACTTGCTGTCGCAGTCTTGATCAGATACTCATCAATTTAGTGCGCAGAGTGATTGGATATGCTTACGACATTAAAGTACTGAGAGCGTCAAAAAAGGTTGATCCAATTAGACGAGACACACATTACGTTACATTAGCATTCGATTCCATCGCACCGATTACTCTCCCCAAGTATCGATCTTGATAAGTCACTAATTAAAGAATCAGCCGTTCGTAACGCAGCCGAGTTTCGATGATACGTCATTTTGTAATCGAGAACTCGATGCTTGTGCAATCGTGTAAATGGATCGATTCGGACTACCTCTATAATTAGCTTCTTCAGAGTAGAGCACGAGCTTTCTTAAGAATTGTTTTGTTATTTGACTTTTTTCCGACCACATCAAACCTATTATGTTACGTTGCTCATACTGATTCTGTTTCACTTCTAAATTCAAAGAATTCCGAATGCATTTGATTTAAATTGTAATTGGAAGCGGATAATGAACAGGAATGTTAGTTTAGATCCGTTGATTAGTTTTCATGGGAAACATACGGCTAGTCGATTACTAAAACCTAATCATTCTTATTCGTAGTTCAGCTAACTGTACAAAATGCTGGATGAATCGGGTTAAATGCAGAAAAAAATCATCTTTGCTTAATGTCCAAAGTGACAGACTTTTTTAGCTTATGCGCCTTCTCCAGTGATAAATTTTCTAAGCATTTTTGCTTTTAAATAGGTAGATGAACTCCAAACGTATAACAACAATTGTTTCGATAAAATACATTCAAAGATACAATTTAAAAAAAAAACGGTGGCGCTCCGGGAGTGCCGACCGAAGTGAAAACTTGAACAAGATCGCCTTGATGGAAAAAAAAATACTTACCTATATGGAACATTGGTCCGTAACCTTATCTAAATAAAGAGCACAATCGCGTTTACAAAAATCAGATGTCGGTGACGGTGTCGCGAGTTCAATTGTTTTTTTTTCATCTCAAATATGCAATATGTCTTTAAAGGTTGATTTAGACCATACATTTTAGCCCCACTCCACCACACTATTTTTGTGTAAACAGGGATAGAACATTCCTCCGTTGGTCAATCCCTACCAAAATATCAACAATATCTCTAGCTCCTATTCATTGTTTGTTTAGTTTAAACCCACCTTAGTAATCCTTCGCTTTCTAAAAATATTGCACAGAACAATGATAGCAACCCCAAGAATGTCAGACAAAACATTCACAAAGTCAAGTCAAAACAAACACAAAACCTCTAACAAGCTGTAATGAAGAAAATAATTAATTTCAGCACTAACCTAACCTCGATACAATTAATTTAGTTTTAATTTTCCTTCTGGCACTCCTGTGGAAAACTAGCGCGGTCCCACAACCGTTCACAGCTGTTACTTGACGTGATTATTAAATGCTTTTCAAGAACAGGTGTTGATATTAACGAGGGTGAACGTTTAATTAATGAACACCAGAGCTAGCTTCTTGTACGGATGATAGTTTAATATTGTTGGTACCGTGTGTGACGGAGACACTGTTTTTGCATGGGTCGGCGGGTATTCTGCGCAAAGGGAGATGGGTAGGTTCCTACCTACATGGTTATTTTGCTCTCCAATTAATTAAAGCAAAGAGGTTTGACAAAGATGAAGGTACGTGCAAATATTTACATGGTATCCTGCTATGGTTCCTGCTGTGTAGACTTTAAGTGCATGAAGTGCCTCGATGAGTTTTGAGTGCATGAAGTGCCTCGATGAGTTGTACAGTTACCATAAAAATGACTTTAGTGCAACCTGGACATTCAGTCCAACCAAACTTCATAATCAGCCTATAATGTTCCCACTGCTAGGATACAGGCCTCCTCTCTTCGAGAAAGAGGGGGCTGTAATCTTCCACGTGGGCCCAGTGCGGACTGTTAGATGTTATATGTCTTTGAATTTTTGATTCTAGAAAATGCCGGTTTCCTCATGATGTTTTCTTTCACCGTTTTGAGAGCAGTGATGATGAAATTATTTACATAAAGTAGAGCGCCTGCTGGGGTTCGAACCCACTACCTACAAAATAATATTCGAAATATAAATACAAAGACCAAATATTATTTGAAATATTTTCTGCGAAACAAAATTCTATGAAAAGTCTGTCTACGAAATAAGGGGACACCCTTAAATTATGTACCTATTCACATATAACTTGAGCCATTACGACAGGAGGACAGCTGCATGTTTGTGGCGTCTTACAATTTTTTTTTTTTGTAGGTAGGGCTTTCCTGTGGGTGCCTTAAGCTACTACACTTAAAACCTCCAGCCAGAGATTATTTCACTATGCTAATTAAAACTAGGTGAACGCTCGCTAAGGGCACTCCCTGTGGGGTACGAACCTTGGCTTAGGGCGTCAACTGGAGGGAGGACATCAAGGATGGGACGGGCTGGTGTCTTACAATGATTGATCAGATATCAATACGAACTTTTTAAGTAGCTTATTAATATTTGTCTAAGTTATATTAGTTTTGAAATAGTAGGTACTTAGTTCAGCAAATACAATAATCTTTTTGCATTAAAGTTTAAGAGAATTCAAATGACAAAACAAATCACGTTTAGAAAGATCTGAATCGTTCTGAAATTTTGCGAATATTTATCAATTTTCTTTAGTACCTAAGTCAAAAAGTCTATCTTGAAAAAGATTCTGAAAAATAATCGTCAAAGTGAAAACAACTATTTCAGTGATACATCAAAAGCAGTTACGTTAATAGATTCATTTGTTAAGAATATGAAAGCACTGATGGGCTATATGTAAGTAAATAATTTTTATCTTAACTATCTACTTTGTATTCTTAAAAGTTATAAATAAGAATATGTCAGTTTTGATCTAGAATAACAAAAGCTTAATAATATGCCACTTTTGCAAATAAAAGCTTTTACCTACATAAAAGTGAAATTAATTTCGAGGATTATGAACGTACCTATTATATATATGATATCACGTACACACAAAACTAAACTAATAATGAACTAAAGCACGCTCAACTATCTAGAGCATTACTCAACTTCCTATGTTTGAGTATCCACTGAGTAAAGATCAAGCAAAGTAACGAGAAATCGCCATGGGCTATTTTGCGAAACCACGATACACCGTGAAACTAATTTTATAATGTGATGGTAGGAAAGAGTAAAAAAAACTGCATAGCGGGCTATAAAAAAATTTGCTACGCTAGCTTCCAAAGACTGTGTTATAGAGCAAAGGAGTTGGCTTTTTGATGAAAACTAAAATAATAAAGCCATCTCCATTATTGAAAAAATTTTTTTTTATGGGAATGTGGCAATTTATTTAAGCTTTGCATTTTTTTACAGACTTAGGTATATTTTCAAATATAATATTAGAGTTAATTAACTCCGACGCTATATTTTAATTTGTAAATAGTTCTAGTTAAGTTAGTATATAATATCTATTTTTATTTTGTAAACAATTAATAATTAATTAACTTGAAAAATTTACTTTTACGTAAGTTGGTATTTTGTGTAGGTATACTAGAATTGGAAATCTAATAGCTAAACATGGCTTCAGTAATCAGATTTATTACGTTTTGAATTTAACTGGCCCAGATCAAACTATAAACTTGTCTCAATTCTATTTACCATATTCTGAGAACTGAGAGCTTAAAGACTGTCTGCAAATTCAATACCTAGATACTATGTATTTATTGCAAATTTAAAAAAACTTATTAAAATCTTAAACAAATTTGTTACAAATATTCATTGATTTAGGCGCGTAATCCTGTCCTGCCCATGTGATTGTTCTACCTATGCATTTATGAGTTCCTGTGGCTATATTTCAATTTTTTCCGTAATATAAAATATATCCATAATTCAACCTGTACCTACACTACCTACCTATTTACAAAAATCCATTATTGAAATACGTTCCTCAACCCTTAAGCATAAATAACCTCTCATTTCCATTTTTTCCATTTGTCTGTTCTATAAATGATATCAAACATTGACCAACCACGATTCGAACATAAATATTCTCTTGCAAAACACAAATTTCTCGGAAACCGTCGTTCCTACGAAATAAGTCACCAGAAATCATGACTGGTGTACTGGCACGTTTAAACAGGGGCCCTAACAAGCCATGTAGCCCTAATGATCAGTGGGTGAAATATCTAGATGTATTTAATTGGATTTCGTTATGTCTCAAAAGTGGCAGAGTGTTCGCAGGTGTAGTCCGCACGGAATATAGATGGTTAGTGATTTATGTTGGGCTTTACGAAGCTATACTAGTGCTGGAAGAACCTTAAGTTTGGGTTACAAAAATCTTGAGAACAAGTTTCTAATGTAATTTCGGGTGGAGCTGAATCCTTGCTAATATTATAAATGCGAAAGTAAGTTTGTTTATTTGTTACGCTTTCGCGCTAAAACTGCTTAACGGATTTGGATGAAATTTGGCACATGGGTAAACCATGACCTGGGTTAGGACATAGGATACTTATCATCGAGACTTATGCAGGTGAAATCGCGGGGCGCAGCTAGTAATAAAATTATAAAAAGTATAACGTTCAAGAGAGCATTACAAAATTCAAATAGCTCTAACCCACAATGGTGTTGAGCATTCCCTGTGTCGTCGTAGACAATGAATGTAGCCTAATAACAATATATCACAACATTACTTTCAGAGACAGTCTCGAAGTTATGTAAAGATGGATTGAAAATAGGTTTCAAATAGGTACAGGTCTGAAACTACGCGTTCAATGTGCTTCAGTACAATGCTCAATTTAATATTGTTGTAATTATACAGATTTCTTAAACAACCAATAACTTTATCTTTATCGCTAATAATTCTACTAAGTAATAATTGAACTAACTATATACAGAGGAAAAAATAAAATAAAATATAGTAACAAATCATTGGGCATCAAAAAATTCATCCGAATCGCTGTCGGTGGGAAAGGTGCCCAAAAGGCTGGCAGCATTGCCACGTTATATGGCAATGCTAATTCTTTGGCCTAAAAATTATTGGCCAAAGTTGGTAACTTTATTGGGGTTGCTAATAATAATGAAGATTTCAAAACACTTGTCAAACAGTGCTATATGTTTGCAGTTGATTATATTGCAGAGATATGCTGATATACTGGGGCTGCTGCTGCATGTGCGGAAAATGGCGCAAATACTCCAATCTTATTGGGGCTTATATGTTTGAGCCATTTGGGGTTGAAACACTAGGGCCATGAGGTTCGAGTGCCCACCTAGTTTTTCAAGACATCACCAAGCAGTTGGTCGACTCTTCACGTGACCAGAAGGCTAGCCTATTCTTTGGCCAAAGAATCAGCATTGGCATACAACGTGACAATGCTGCCAGCCTTTTGGACACTTTTCCTATTGACAGCGACACAGACGAATTTTTTGATGCCCTATGATTATGCTCCCCCTTTTTATATACTTGTACATATTATTATTTTAAGTCTGTTAGTTTTTAAATCATTTAAATACGTGTGTATAAATAAAAACTATTGCAGAATAAATAAAAGCAGTATAAAGAAAAACAGTTAAGTCTTGAAATGATAAAGAAAAACAGAAACACTTCCAGGCAAACTGAAATCTTTGACATAAGGGAAGGAATGAGTGCATCGCAAGCGCAGATCGCGCGACGTGGGAGGCTAGACTCAAACAACATCGTTTCAATATTCTTTTTAACACCTAAACGCCCTGTTTTCTATTATTTATGAGCTAGGAAAATATGCTAACTAACGTCGTAGTGTTTGAAACAGACACTGGTTTTCAATAGTTTGAGTTTTAGAATTTAGCCTCAAAGTAGATGGTGTACCTATTTAGTTTCCAGATAAGTAGGTACCTATTCGGGGTTTGGTGACAGTTCCTATAATATATGGAACTAGAATTTCAATATTCTCAGTTACTTCAGCAAACAATCCTGAATTATCATAATTATAAAAAATATATTTATTTAATCAAATAATCGTTGACATAAATTTACAGTTTTTAACATAACTAACTATTTAATGTGTCGTTTTGTTTTTACTTTTATTTATACAGATAGTTAGTTAGTCTTTTAATTTAGTACCTAGTGTAAATAGTTATGTCAAAAATTTTAAAGTTATGTCAACGATTATTTGATTAAATAAATATATTTCAATATTAGAAATTAAAAGTTAGCAAGATAGCCAACATAGACTTCGCATAGAGATAAGCTGAAGACTCATAAAATTTATAAAGCAATATGTTGTAAGACATGCGTAGATCGACCTTGATCTACAAGACACAAGACTGCAACAAACGTCCGATACCACGACTTTTCAATTGAAAACAAACGCCAAGATGTCCCGTCAGACTGAAATGAAATAAAAAAAACCACTGCTACTTCTGCCGCCGACACAAACTTACGTAAAACACCGCGATGCTCGGCGACCGATGATAAATAAAAATAGCGACCATAGCATATTACCTTATACGACGAAGGAGCCCTCTTGTCACTTGGCACGGTACTTAAATCAGCTGCCAATGCGTTGCCAATGCACCTGTAGAAACGTCGATTATGCAAATGGTGGGGGCTCTTTTAACTAAACACCGCGCGGTGTTGCAAAACGTTCGATTCAAAAATTCCTTTAGATTTTTTTCTCCTGGATTTCGCTTCCACAGTTTTTATTTTCAGTAAGTCGTTAAAATGCGTCAATTAGGCTCCGTGCAGGTAAATTGCATTTTTAATTATTTTCGGTTTAAATTACCGAAAATATTACGATAATTTGAGCTTGAATGGCACTCATTATTATGTTATATAAAACGTTGTTTAACTGCCAAGTCTTAAGGGAAAATTTCGCATAAAAATAACCAGAAAGGAATTATGAAAATTAAGCTAATCAAAACGAAATTATGCGCTGCGAACTCAGAATTAGGCACAAATTAACTGCCGTTCTAGTCATTCTTAAAGCTCATAATAATTAGGTATCAACTTAATTTTATTCCGGGGAAATTTTCGATGGCGTAATTGGCACACAATTCGTTTGAAAACGCCTATTGAATGGCGAGCGGTCCCAAAAGAACTGCAGAATCGTAGTTATAATCAGTTATGTATATATTTTTACATTTCGAGAATTTTAGAGTACTTTTAAAGTAATGCAATAAAATTAACCAACTATGTTTCAATAAACTAATGAAATCTTTTTTTAAGGGAATGTATGGTAAGGTATGTACTACTCTTTAAAAAAATATGTCAAATAGTAATTAAACATTTTAAAAACTTTGCAAAGAAAAAAAAATTACTTTAAAGCGCTACGCGCTTTATTTTAATACTCCTCGATAATAGAATTCCTTAAAAATAAACATTTTAGACACTAATAAAATTCCACTTTCTCACTATTATCAAATAGCACTGCATTCATTTTACGATATCCTATACCACCTAATTCAGTCCGTTAATAGTGCTGCTATTACTGAAAAATAATAGCAATTGGTACGGCCATTAAATTGCACGGAATGCACTGTTTAAATGGTCCAAATGACCTTTAAATGCACTGTATTTTATGACATCTATTTCTTTATTAGAATAGAAATGCGTTTTATAAAGAGTTCCATCTGTGTTTACAGCCGTATCATTTAATTTATAGATGAATGTCATTAGATTCGTCTTTAGCCTATGTTACGTTGATTATTCGTTTTATTGGTTCATATAAAGAAGTGAGGCTTAGTGGAAGTTATCAACTGTTAAGAGCGATAATACGGTTTTAAGTTTTATGTGTTTTCGGCTTAGCTTGGTATAAATAATTAAATGAATGATTTTTAATTATCAATCCACTATCCTCATTATCTACTTTCTATCACACAGGTCATCGTTGTCGGTTTGTTTTTTTGATATTTTTTTAACAATTACGTATTCCAAATAATAAATTCTTCGTGTAGGCCTAGGTATAAAATAAACGCCTCGGCGAGGCGTTTGTGGGAGATTGGCCGGAGTAGAGTGAAAAGCTGTGAGACCTTTGCCTAGCAGGGGGATAAAGTGTGGTGTAGTATGTAAGCATGTTACAGTAAGGATGTGTGTGTTTATTATGTTGTATATTGTCATTGAATGGACCAAATATATGCAGTATCTAACCAGCATTCGAGATGTTTCATTGTTTTTAAATCCCGTCCTTATATGGCGACCTTGCCATTCGAGCGAGGAATCATGTTGGCGTTTAGTTTGGACTGTGCTCTGCGTGATACTTAGTTATGTTCAGCAACTTTTGGCAGAAATCATGGGCTTTCTTAAAACGAAGAATTTTACTCTAAAGTTCAAATTCCGTGTCATAATTTTCACCAACATAAGGACTCTATTTGTTCATCCAATCTTGTCTACATTTTCGCTCATCAAGAAGCAGATTAGATTAAGCATTCCATTACGCAGTTGGTCCACAGTCTCCGTCGCTACACTATACAAACAACGCAGTGTAGAACTCTGAACTTTTGATCCCGCTCCTTCGTACTCAGTTGCGAGTTACGAGTTAGATTTGGCTCTCGTACAAAATGCAAACAAAAGAGATTAGTTTCAGGATTGCGTTGTAGGCTACATTCACGTTATTGCTTTTAATGAAGGCTGAGTGGAACGTTCATTGCGGATACTGTGTAATCCTGGACGTATGAAATGGTCTTTCGGGGGTGGAAGTTTCTAAAAATGGGCACTTTGGGTGATTCGAACGTGGAGCGGATTACGATGATCCTGTATTATAATGGTGTATCTTAAGCGTTCGAGTATCCTACTTCGATATTCAGAGCACGTAATGTGTAAGGAAGATAAGTTGGTGAACTATTTGTATTGTACGGTACCTATATAATAAGTGAGATGGAAACTAATGTGTGGTTAGCTAAGCTCTTGTGCGATGTTCGGTGGATATTTATGCTAAAGCTGAGTTTTTTTTTTTATTGAAGTCTTTGGCCATTATCAAGTTAACATCTTCACCCCTCCTTAGAAAAGGATGGGTCAGCTTTTCTCTTCTTCACTTTTAACTACACATTATTTTTAACTACTTACCTATTTTTTTGCCTTCTATTCTAGGCTTTACAACATTCGTCCTGCTATATACATTTTTATTACCGACTCCAAACAATACGAGAATATAAAGTTACATTATCAAATTATCTAACCGAAGATAAATTACATACATATTCACGCTCGAGTATTCTTTTAGATTTGATTCATCCTATACTGCCCAAACATTAATCTTTATTAAGATAGACTAATTTAAATCACTCTTGTTCTGAACACGCCCAGCGCCAGTTATCTACCGGCGAACAAAATGCGGGAACCAACAATTCATCAATCAAGACAAGGATATCTACTTAAAAACACATTAACTCACTTCCTTAAATACACAAACGTGACCAACAGGTGCCTAGGTAACTCTCTCAAAACTTATCTTCATTCCGCCATAATTGTTATTAACGAATTTCAACATACGATAAGGCGCCTCAGCATTAAATTGTCAAGAAATCATTTAACTATCATTTATAACTTTAGATGTACTCGAAACTTATTTAAACAAAGTTCTAAGTGGTAGACCGAAATGTACAATTAGAACCTTGTCTCAATTAGTAAGGGTTAAACAAACGATATCTGATTGTGCGTTGGTATATCTGGATTTAGGGCGGATGTACACGTGATGTGGGCTTGACACGGTGACGTCGTAATAATAGTTTGTTGGCTCGTTATAGAATAAAAACGGCATAGGTTATGCTTCGTTTACACCGGCCCTTGCCATGTAGACACCGCCTATTTAACGATATATACCGCCCGATATCGTCTCACGGTTCGTAGATCTTGTATAATGGTTTCCATATAACGAGCTCTGTCTAAAGTAATGGACACCTACTTTTTATTGTATTAGTATGGCCCAAATTATTTAGCGAATAACAAAACTTAATAAAAAGTCTGATCATTATTATTATCATTTTTTAATTTACGCAAAAAGCGTTTGAAATAAAACTCTTATAACAAACTGTTTTGTAAGTCGAAGTCCAGACATCACTTAAATGAAAGTTAGGACCAAAAAGGCGTTAAAAAGAACCGTAAAATTCTAATCTCACTTTTATTCCCATTGTATAAAAGTAAGCACTTATTTAAAACCAATATAACAAGAAATAAGTATAAAATTAAGTTACCATTATAACCGTTCTTGAATGTAAATCGACGGCAAAGCGATCAAACTGAATACCTTATTCGCTCTTAAAGTCAATTTAAATATTTTATACCGAAGTTACGTTTGGGCCCTCCTAATGTCGGACGAGAGACGAAGAAAATTAAACTTGTTACTACATTACTGTAAGAACAGGTAACTTTTTAATTCCCCTAACAAAATTGTCATATTTTCCTTTGAGCGGGTCGTAATGAAATAAATGGAAGAAGAGAACAAAATGGACTATCGTAGCATTTTTGAAGTGAAAACTTCTTTAGGCGCGTTGGGCATTTTTGAGATGGGAAAAAACAATTGAACTTACGACACTGTTACCGACACCTCATTTTTGTAAACGCGATTATGCTCTTTATTTATATTACCTTACGGATCAACGTTCTATGCAAGTATTTTTACTTTAAAGGTTTTGGAAGTTTTTTTTTTTTTGTAAACGCGATTGTGCTCTTTAGATAAGGTTACGGACCAATGTTCCATACAAGTATTGTTCTTCCACCAAGGAGATCTTGTTCAAGTTTTCACTTCTGTCGGCACTCCCGGAGTGCCATTGTTTTTATAAGCACTTTATATTCACGACAGTCAACATAATGCAGTTTTGTGAATGTTTACAATACGGTCGTTACTCCAGAGACTTTCTATTTATTACGGCTAACTTAATAACACTGGAATCTTTTGAAGTCGACGAAAGTTCCTTAAAACAAAGAGGTGCCCCTTTACGACGCTCCTCACAGAGGACGTCAGATAATTAACAACTCTCAGATTTATTACGAGTTGAATTAGCTTTCAACGTTTCATATCATAATCCAAATCGTTTTATTGTCCCGAGAGCGGCGGATTCTTCAACGATGGTAATTAATTACACGTAACACGGCTTAACGACAATTTTGAAGGAACTCTCAGTTGAGTACTTTGTGTAATAAAGACAGGTATTAAATAGGGAAGTCTGAAGTTTGTATTACATTGTGAGCCAATTTTAAGTAAATATTTTTTGAGTCTTTAGAGTGATTAGGTTGGAATAGGAAGTCTATTCTGAGCTCTCTAAGGGTTTATAAAAACAGTACGTCCTTCCATAAATCTGTATTCTACAGATTGATTTTTCAAATGCAGGTCAGGCTTTAAAAAATTGAGCAAACATCTAAGAAAAAAAATGGCACGTGGTCTTCATCCCCGACTAATAATCATGATCAAAACTTTGATCCAGCCCGTCCCATCCTTGATGTCCTCCCTCCGGTTGACGTCCAAAGCCGAGGTTCGTACCACACAGGGGGTGCCCTTAGCGAGCGTTCACCTAGTTTTAATTAGCATAGTTGAATAACCCCTGGCTGGAGGTTTTAAGTGTAGTAGCTTAAGTAGTCATGATGATAGGTCTACAACGAGATGCCCTTACTAAAAAAAAAGACGTGGTCTTCAGGATATTATTACCTACTTTGCGCATTAAAACCAGTACCGTCCTCAACGTACATTTCTGCTTACTACGAAAACTATTTTACGACCCAGAAGCTGATCGTTGGGAAGACCTGATAACGCACAAACATCCCGCAAGAACAATTCGGTGAAGTAATAATTGTTCCCTTCTTCATTACGACACGAAGTCCAGCCGAAAGATATAAAAAGTAAACGTATTGCAAGGTCTTTTGTACAATATGTCAAAAGTAGCCCGTCATTGTTCTTCTGGTGTACTGGGCCAGTAATTGTGCCAGTGACAAAATGTCCTCTGCCAAAAACTCCAGAAACTCGCTGGCCATAAAAGTCACATGTTCGTTCGAGGCTTATTACTGCAATAACAATTTAAGGAAGCCGAAAGGGTGGCGCGGAATTCTACGGAAACTTTTGTTTGTGTCTCAGTCGCCCGAATTGTTTTATAAACAATGTTTACAACAGTAACTTTATGGTCCACTTGTTTTATCTCAGTTTGTCATTGCGACACTATTCTCTAAAATTATTGTTTGAACAATTTTGTTTTGTTGTTATGACTCAGAAGCTTAGAAGTTTCACTTTTAGCGATCCATTTTGTGATTAGATACAAATGATTTTGCTTTCATTTACGGTTTTACGATACTGGTGTTTCGCTTTTAAAATATTTTTATGATAATAAAAATAAATGTTGTGTAGCCAATGTGTTGTTTAAAAGTGAAATTCGTTGATGACTCAAAGCTTAACCCAAACTTCGTTATGCGGAACACAAACGTTATTGCAATTGGAATAGCTATAGATTTAATAGGAATTGTAATAAAAATTATACGATAGATATTGATGGAGCAATTTGTAGCAACTACTAATATAGGTGAGGATATATTCATATAATAGCGATTCTATTTATAAATACATTCCTACTAAGGTATTGAATACTTTTATGAAGGCATAAAATGGAAATTGATATGACAGATGTGATACTGAATACTAACCACTAACACTATTAAATGTCAGCTTAACCTGTAAGGGATAATTTACGATAGGACGTATCGTTCCTATCATCATGTTTATGACGATACCTCATACTCTATATATAAACTTAGGTGCTAAGCTTATGACAATGATTTCAATAAAGCGATATTACTCCTCGTTTACTTTATAATTACATTGTTTGTGGGATAACTTGTAAATATGTTTGTTACTTGTTTATTGTGAGGTCTAGATTTTTAAGCTATTGCATAGCTTTTATCGCGGGCTTTGAGCGCGGCAACCGAATCAAGAAATTCCGTAACGAAAAAAACCTAACACCCCCCACTCCGCCTACCATGTAATGATGGTTCCCATGACAACGTGATGTTGTCATGGGAAATAGGAAGTATGGAGGTTTTAAATGCTATGTAATAGCTTGACCGCGGCAGTCCCCGAGTGCCACGCGTTTTTTTTTAAGTCGAATGTTCCTTGTTAGATAATTATACGTAGGTACTAGCCAATTACTGCCATACTAAACATTTAAATGCTCATAAATTCATTTAACGTTAGTGCACAACCATTTCACCAGGTGCAGTGGTTCTTAACTTGGAAAAGCTGAGTAACGTGGTATTTTATTCAAAACACCCTGCAGTTTACTCTGAAGGTAGACAGTTACAGTTTTGCAGTTGTAAAAATGATATTTTCTTTCTTTTTCTAGCTAAAAATCTCCCAACAGAATATTATGAGTGCCTATGAGCGTAGTCTAAAACACATAGAAGTACCAGGAGCTCAAAAGTCGGAAGAGCATCGTGTGTCGTGAGTAGTCGTGACTGACTTTTGCCCTGAATATTTTACTTGGTGTGCCTGGCGGCGCCATCTCACCACACGAGACTCATGTCTGAAATCGTTGACGTTGTTGTGCTATGCGAAAAGAATTCATCGTTTTGCAACGCCACGTCTTGCGAGCAAAGCTTTTTAGTAAATATCAGTAGTGGTTGAATAAAATAGGAGCTAGGAACCTCAGATTATCTAGTCGGTAAAATCTTCAAAATATAAAGAAATTCCATTGATGGTTCGTGATTTTTAACGATCGAACTATTATTAGGTACACCTATTTGGGAATAAGCTTCACTAACATGCGACAGAATTATAGAAACCTTATATAATATTTTAAATCTGTAATAAATTCAACTTTGATATACCACCGCGATTCTTAAAGACCTAAAGCGAAAAACGATAGAAAGAATATCTAAAATTCTTACCACCAAAAAGGAAAATTTTGTAGCAATTTTTAAATAAATCCAGAAATAGAAGTACCTAAGCTTACTGGATTTATTTCTTAAATCACACCTCTAGTTTAAATTTCAGTAGAATTTATTCATGAAATTGATACCAAAGCTTTTGATCCGTTTTTATACAAGGACATTTTTTCTCTTTTTACTTGAAAAATATTTATTTAAAAATTAGAGTAGGTAGTCCGGCGACGGACGTTGCCTAAGATTGAGTTTAATTTAAAATGAACTTATTTTTTTAAGCGGTAGATAGTCGTTAGTGTCCATTTTATAAGCTATACATACTTTAGTATAGCGTATACCTACTTAAATCATCGATTTCAATCTGTAAGGAACATCACTAAATAACGGCTAATGAAAGGCCAATCTCAAAGCATTTACGATGCCAGTCCCGTTTTTAATTTACAAATTACGGTTGTATCGATTCAATATAACCTTGTTAGTCAGTGCCGACGAATAGACCCACGAAAAAAAGTTCTCTGAGTGTTCTTTTAATGTGAAAATTGTTACATCAAGTTCGCGGCAAAGCAGCTGCGTTTTAACAATGTTGGATTCCCTTCCCAAATTATATGATGACGGCTTGTTAACTGTCCAAAAGTATTGTAGTGAAAAAATCTTGATACTGTCTGTGCTCGCCCTTGTAAATTAAGGGTCCGTTGAGCATAAAGTGGGGTCCAATTAAGAAATTTATAGTCCGAACGCGCTGTAAAACAATAAATTGTACAATGGCCCTCGACGGCATGGCCTATTAATTACGTGCACCAGTTTCTAGGGTCATTATGAGGGTAGGCTTGCAGCCGTTTATTGATAAAGCCTTCACAATATTATATAGAGCTGATGTTTATTATTAGAATTACCGGGAATGGAAGCGCCTGAAGAGGTATATTGTTATTGGGCAAAGTTTTGCTATTTATTCAGCTTATTTATATAGACAGTGCCCTTGTTTTTATTTTTTTCGAAATAGCTTAGTTAGGTAGGTTCTGTGTCTTGTGAGAATACTTGAC
The DNA here is from genome assembly GCA_963680765.1 of Agrochola lychnidis. Classification (NCBI taxonomy): domain Eukaryota; kingdom Metazoa; phylum Arthropoda; class Insecta; order Lepidoptera; family Noctuidae; genus Agrochola; species Agrochola lychnidis. Next base: position 15,924,511 of record OY796859.1, on the reverse strand, counting down.
CTGATTGAACTGAAATTGTTAATTAGGTACCTAGAGTAGGTAGTCCAAGAACACTGAATGAATGTTTTTGGTAAATATTTTTTTTTTTTTACTTATTAACTGTCTGCGTCAACTAAAATAAAAATTAGTTACAATATCCTATACTATTAAATGGGCAATATTTGTATAGGTATATATACAGGGTGGCAGGGACATCGACGCGAAAACTGTTACCATAGATTCAGTACATGATTCTGAACCCCCTTGCATTGAAATATTTCGTCTGTTATAAAAAAAAACTGCTATTTCATAGAAAAGTGCAATATCTACGCGGACAAAATGTATGGGACAGCTAATTTGTTTTTTAATAATCGACTAAAAATTCCAACGCAGGGGGATTCAGGATCATGTACTGAATCCTTGGTAACAGTTTTCGCGTCGATGTCCCTGCCACCCTGTATATGTATCTTATATATATTTGTAATCACGTTCTCGAAAACGGCTCTAACGATTTCGATGAAAGTTGCAATATAGGGGTTTCTCATATCTGGGAATGTGATACAACGTTGGTATACCTAGACGATATGTTTATCTATTTTCACCCGAGCAGAGCTCGGTCGACCAGGTACTAAGCATTGATGTTAAGAGTAAATAATTATATTTGTATGTGTATCTAATGTTCATGTATCTATTTGTCACTTGCCGTACGTATCTAAAGCAGTTAGTAAAACTGAAAACTGAAATAATAAGTAAAGAGAAAACTTTGTAACATTTTACATTGTGTAAGTTGTGAACTTTAGAACGGATATTGCTGGTACACGACTGAGTTTTGTAGTTTATGAGGTTTCAACACAATCCGTGCCTGCTTATCTCGTAAATTATAACAACAATATTATTTATTACATGATTATATTGATTTGTACCTATAAGTTACATAGTACCAATAAGGAACCTACACTTGAGGATTTTGCTGAAAGATCCACTAAGTACATATTAGTTTTCAGATATATTTTTAAACAAATCGTGATGGACTGATGGTTTGTTTTGCTCTATATTACAGATTGAAAAGCTAATTGGAGCAATCATTTGCAGACTCCAGATTAATAAAACCAAAACCCAAAACAGCTGCGAATTATGAAACCGGCCCCACGGTTTCACCCGCAGAAGTCTCGATCCCGTGGGAATATCGGGATAAAAAGTATCCTATGTGTTAATCCGGGTTATAAACTATCTGTGTACCCAATTTCATCCAAATCCGTTCAGCCGTTTGAGTGTGAAGAAGAGACAAACATACTCACACACACTCACAAACTTTCGCCTTTATAATATTAGTGTGAAGTATGATTAGCAAATGTCAAGGTTTTCGATAAGCAATAAACAGTACTAACACCTCTGCTATTAGTATTATAGTGGCACTAAGAATAAATCAAACCAGTTAGTTTTTTTTTTAACTGGGCCATCTCGCAGTTGATCACTAAGGTCGTGGCTCCTTAACCGAGTTTTCCTGTGGCTGCCTTATGCTTCTACACTCAAAGCCTCCAGCCAGAAACAAAAACTATGCTAATTACAACTAGGCGAGCGCTCGTTAAGGGCACCCCCTGTGGGGTACGAACCTCGGCTAAGGGCGTCGCTGGGGGGAAGACAGCAAGATGGGACAAGCATTATTAAACGGGGAATTTAAAGCTACAGGCTCAGCTTCAACGCGTGCTGGCATCTCGTTGTCGAGCAAGGGTCGGTGGGAGTATCATTTACTCGGGGTTGTGGTCGCGGAGGACCTCGGCGGCAAGGTCGGTATGACAGGTGTCGTATGTGTTTGTTGAACATGCGAATAATTTACCAACATTAGTCACTATCGAAAGTAGTGGTGGTCTAGTGGTAACGGCCCCGACTTATGAGTCGTATGTCGTGGATTGGAACCCAGACAGCCACTTTAGTTTGTGCAATATTGTCATCTGCTCTCAAAACTGTGAAGAAAAACATTGTGAGGAAACAGGCATGTTCTAGAACCAAAAAATTTGTAACAGTCACTTACCTGGGCCCGTGTGGTGGATTATGGCCCAATCCCTCTCACAGTAAGCCTGTGTCCCAGCAGTGGGAACGTTGTAGATGTAGATTGATTATGTTAGTGAAATGAAATGAAATTGTTTATTCTGTAAATAGGATATCGGAATCACTTTTACACTTCATATATAAAAAAAAAAATATTAATTATTATTATTTGAATTTCATCTTGACATGGTAAACTTGTATTGATATGATATGATATTTTACTGTGTTAAAAATAATATTATATTGAGGGAGTCTTTATCATTTTAACTTAAACTGTTTGCATGCCTTAGTTAAGGTAGTTAGTATAAGGATCATTTTTTTATTTAACATCTGTAACTTGTACCTACTTTCTGTGCAAATAAAGAACTATTCTATTCTAAGCTAGATGAGTTGGGCGTTTCCTATCTGACTACTCTGAGAAGAAAGGCCGAAACAAAAAAAGAGGTCGCAGTCTCTTTTAAAGTCCACACATAATCTTGGTCAGGCCATATGAGGACCATGTAGATTAGTGTCTGAAAAGGTATTTTGAGGAAAGAACAACACAGATTTGAGTGGACCTGTCCAGTCAGTGCAAGCATTTGTCATCAATCGTGGAGCTATCACACCACACCACCACTACACCACTGGTGGTACACCGTGGTGTAACTGCACCACTTTTTCAAAAAAAAAACGTGTGGCACTCGGGGACTGCCGCGGTAAAGCTATTGCATAGCATTTGTAACCTCCATGACAACATCACGTTGTCATGGGAACCGTCATTACATGGTAGGGGGAGTGAGGGGTGTTAGGTTTTATTTTCGTTACGTTACGGAATTTCTTGGTTCGGTCGCCACGCTCAAAGCCCGCGATAAAAGCTATGCAGTAGCTTAAAAAGTTTAGCAGCTCCGACAACTCACATTCTATTTACTTAATTTATTTGCCAATGTCTGGAAAAATCTAACCAGTACAAATCGTCCTATAACAATATTTGAAAATCTCGATAGGTACTAGTGCTAATAATAACATATTAAATGTTTTCTTGGGACCATCGCCTGGGGCTATAGCCTTATCAAGCAAATATTTTCTCATATTTATAAAGGATTTTGGTAGTCGATTAAAAATATTGATGGTAGGTATATTTACATTATTAATAGCAGCTACCCATGTCTGCTTTCCTGGTGTATACTTACTGTCTACAGATGTTTTAGGAGGTGAACAAAAAGGTAACTAACATGATTAATAATTTCACCCTGTAGGGTATTTAATCTCAGCCTATAAGTCGATCTATGAAAGCCGGAGTTAAGAATTGTATTTAAAAAAAATAATGTTTACCAATACCCTTAGAATTACCCAGTTAGTATAAATAGATAATATAAAAAGAATTCATATGTTTGCTCTAAAGTCAAAGTTTTAGACAGAATATTATGATGTATCATTAAAAAAAAACAGTGGCACTCCGGGAGTGCCGAGAGAAGTGAAAACTTGAAGATCGCCTTGGTGGAAGAAAAATACTTGTATTGAATATTGGTCCGTGACCTTATCTAAATAAAAAGCACAATCGCGTTTACAAAAATGAGGTGTCACAGTGTCGCGAAATCAATGGTTTAGTCCCCCGTCTCAAAAATGCCCAACGCGCCTAAAGAAGTTTTCATTTCAATAATTCTCAAGGACTCCACGAGACAGGCACGACCTTTTTTTTTTTTTGTTTTCGGGGGGAAACCTTCAAAAGGCGCCCGGGCTTTGGGGATAAGACCGGGGAGTGTGGAATTTTTACCTCACTAAAACCACCCCGGTGGTTACCATCTGCACATGGAAGGGGCACCGTTACCTCTCAAAAGACCAATCCGGAACCCCCTCTGTGCAGCGCTTGTTAGGGCACATCTCTAGGGAGACTGTAAAGGAATCTCCCCAAAACCTAACTGTACAAGTGTGCAAAGCAGCACGTGACCACTGTGCACCGTCTACCCTGAGGTCACTTAGTGGGCGGACAGAGTCCCCACTCTAAGCACCCGTGATACCTAATTCCCGCCTGCCCTAAAGATTGCAGACGGGGTTTCGGCGTGTTAGGCGTCGAGGCGGTTGCCTCCCCGACGCCTTCTCCTACGAGCGGGATCAGCCCTCTCACGATCCCGCTCGGCAGCCTCCTTCTGAACCATCACGGTCTCACAGAAGGAGGCCATTTCTCGTCAGTTCTCCGACGCCGCCAGCATAGACTCAACTACTGTTGGTAGAGACAAATCTCGCCCGATCCTGGCGACCAGGACCCGTCTTTCAGCAGCCCACGCAGGGCACTCCTCAAGCGTGTGCTGCGCAGAATCTAAGCCGCCTCCGCAATGATGGCAATTTGCCGTGGCCTCTCGCCCAATCTTGTTCAAGTACTCACCGAAACAACCGTGCCCGGTCAGTACCTGAGTGAGCCTGAGACAGGCACGACCTAGTGTGGACTCCACAAGTTAATATAACAATTATGTTTGTCCTGTGTAAAAAATATTTTTAGGAGTAATTTACTTGTATTAGTTTTATGGAAATGTAAGAATATTTTATTTAGTTAAAAACGATTTATTATTAAATTTAAATTAAATTTAAAGATTTATTATTTATTATCATATCTATTAGCTCTTCTCTACATCAACTCAAACAAAATAGTTACCGCAAATGGAACCACTTAAAAACTTTTATGAGTATGCAACCGGTTCTATCTGTCGTTTCAGCACCATGTTTTACATGATAACAATCACATTTATATCTCGGACAATCAAGATGACATCGCAATCGCGCTCCGATTGTTAAACTAAACTGGCGGTAGGCTGCTATAAGGCACATAAATCTCTTTAATTTATATACCAAAACATAATAAGGGGAAAATGTTATTCACAGCACTAGTGTCCGGCCATCTCACCAAGCCAGACGTAATTTATTACTTAGACTTTTACGTCTATAAAAGTAAATAAAGCTCATGAAATGGCTATAAATCGCCTTACAAAGAACGGCGATACATACTGCGTGTCCCGGTAAAGTCTCTTTTGGTAAGATACGCTGAGACACGACCTTTGAATTATGTGTTGTTACGGCGATGTAGTGCTAAACGGTTACATAAATTACTGCAATGATTTGTGGTTCAGCAGTTTGTGTCTAGTCTAGTCTATAAAGTGAAAAGAATGGGAATGGATTTTAAGACGTCATACTTTGTAAAATATAACGGATATTAAACATTGTTTTCGGGAAGTAAAGTTACTCTTTCAACATACATACAGTAATAATAATATAATAAATATTTATTTACTCAAAAACAAAGTATTATAGTACACGTTAAAAAAAAAAACAGTTTTACAAAATAAGTACTATTTCTACAACGTGTGGGTGAGCACTGCTCTCCTAGCTAGGTTATGAAAACCTGTGGTCCGGTCCCCTAAGGTATAATGACGTAAAGGTTACATAGTGCTTCTGATGTACAGTAAAAATATGTTCTTAATGTCCCTCGGCAAACCTCGTATTTCGTCAGTCATTGGATTTCTATCAGTTGCACTTTGCACTCGGTGTAGACCGGACGCTCTCAATCGACTTGGAAGTATATAAAGTTGTTAATACTCTTTCAACTTAATGTAATTTTATTTAAAAAATAGTAGGAAAGCTGCTAAAGTCGCAGCCACGACAGATAGGAAAATAGTTTAACAACTCTATATAGTTCACATGAAAATAAAAATAAAACAACAATAAAGTACTTAGTTCTGAATTCAAATTATTATACAAGACAAATCTAATAATTGATGGACATGGAAATTAGCATTCGTTTGTATTCGGAAATGCGATGATTCCCGATGGACATTAAGAAAATAGAAATACTGTACATTTTTATGGTGTTCATAATAAAGAGTATTCTATTCTATTCTATACACTCACGCCTTCTTCTCACGGGGTGGGCAGAAACTACAGAACGCCACCTGCTACGATACTTACATACCTACTCTTTTAACTAGCCTCAATTAATCTGCCTAGCCTTTCCCCAACTATGTTGGGGTCGGCTTCTAGTCTAACCGGATGCAGCTGAATACCAGTATATTACATGTAGCGACTGCCTATCTGACCTCCACAACTCAGTAGCTAGGTAATACGATGCCCCTTGGTAAGACTGGTTGTCCGATTTTTGGGCTTCTGATGACCCGTAACGACTCTCTCAACTAGCCTCAAAAATCTTAAATTCTCATTATCATCAACCAAGCCGCCGGTTTCCGCCGCTGGACACTGTATGGATCTGACTTATAGCTACCTATCAATCATTTTGGATTTCAATAAAACAAAAATTAATAATGTCGCCGTCCGATAAGGACCAAGCCCGGGTCGATGGCGCGTTGTGTTCCACGCGCGCCTCAAAGAGATGTCAACAGAATTGACGGGGTCCGCTAGGGCCAATGCCTGCCGGGGGTTCGAAGAAAACCGATAGGGAAATCGTGGCCCCCGGCAACAGGGCAACCGAAGGAACACGGGTGGGTTTTAGTCAGTAAGAGTCTGACACGCCCTCCCGCTCCGCCCAGAGCTGGAGAAGTTATTTGATAATTTCCCACCCAAAAAAAAAAAGGTACCTACATAAAGTTAATTAACACATAACACGTTTTTAACATTGAAGTCGTGTAATTATGTGGCATTCGAAAGTTACATCCAATTGGATAATTTAATAATATATTTACCTAGTTTCCAATAATACAAACCTTATTATACCGATTCTGTTAATGAATCAATCGCTCCTAGCGAATAAATAAATTATTTATTAGCTCTCAATGAAAACAAAGTAATTATTCCAATGTAATAAACTCTCAATTTTAATTAATTATGATAGTCGCGCATCAAAAGCCAATTAACACTAAATATTTGTCAAGCACTTAATATGGTTTGACGAGTTGTGTAAAAATATTTGTTTAAACATTAATCAATTAACAGTACATTTTCTTTTAATATTTTTTTATCAATTTTTATTTGCGAGTGAACTCCAATTTTGCTGCAGAGTATACTTAGTGGTGATCAAAACATTATTAAATTCGATGTCCGTCATTAAGACGCCAAGTGATTACGTGTTACAAGTAATCACTGAACGACAACTCTGAGAAAAACAAAATAGTCGTCGTTAAGAAATTTAATCGGCCGCACAGCCGATTTTAAATGATTACTTAACACTTCCCGACAGCACAGAAATCACACCTTTGAAGTTCAAATTAAGAGTTTCGTTTCCCTTACGACGGCACCTCGGCGGTAAGGAATGACTAACACACGCTAACAAGGTATCATTATAAGGATGTTCACCCCATAATCTTACGTATCGATAGTTTTTTGCTCATTGTTTTTATTAAGCGGTGATGGAGTTCGTTATAAAAACGATTAGAATTGTTCGTAATGGTCAATCTACATGATGGCCCCGCCCACTAGATTAGAACAATAATAATTGCTATTTTTAAATTATAGTTAGCATTTAGCAGTTCGCGAAGATTTAGTAATAGGTATGTTTGGTGGTTCACAACAATGTTTTGGGCTATTACTTTTTAGTCAAGAGCTTATTTAGAGTTATTGTGATCTTATTATAACTTAATTAAACGTCAAGAACACAGAATAGATTTCTTGGCCAGTACCTATTTTTTATTTCAATTAGGTAAGTAATTAAAAAAAATTGCCAATTTTATCGGAAGTTCCTCATTTTACACTATGATTAAAAGTCGTAAAGACACTTGAATTCTTATACCAGTAAAATAATTATGTTCTATCGATACTTTTACCAACACTTGCAGTGTTTGGGCAGGTGGCGAAACACCCAGACAAAAGGCGGTCGTATCATTATGTTGTCTTGTTATTGCGTTCGCGCATCCCAACCGGGCAGCGATATAATTCAAACACCGTAATTACTTCGTGCATTAATGGCGTATTCCACCAAGAAAATCTCCCATGACTATCTAAAGTTAGACAACTTACGAAGAACTGTTATATAATTACACAACTTAGTATTTTAACATCAATAATTGTGGTATCTAGTGTCCCAGACCTCTTGTTAAAGTCAGCCTTGGGTTGTTTCAATGTGAATGGAATCGATATGAATAAGTGGATTAACTTAAGGGTGGATTTTATTAACGTATTTGGTGATGCTCTATCTTAAATGAGCATCAAAGATTCAAGTTAATATAGAGATGCATACTTGTTTATCGCAAACATTGCTGCGAGAATTGCTTCTAGTGAAAACTTTTGTTTTGTCTTCAAGCAGCGTATGCTTTCGTGAGTATGACTTTTATTTAACTATGGTTGGCAATAGAATTGTTAAAAATGCAAGAATGCAAAGAGTGTTTACCGCATTTTCGCAAATATTTGGCAAAATTGATATTGACATTATATACCTAAAATTTTCTATATTTTTTTTAAATCAAATTAGATTTGTTACTGCTGTAGCGTCAATCATGTCATTTGGTTTAAATAAGTCCTCATTTTTATTATTTTATTTATCTTTTATATAGGTTCTTTTCTTTTAGATTTTGTGAATGTGAGAACGTTGTAGGCTGTAGACTTGTGGACCATTTTCTATTTGACTAAGTACCTGGTACTTATTGATAGGCCTACACTGTCATTTGTATTAACACTGTAATTTGAAATCATTGTAGAAACCATTTATTTTTAAAAGAGTAACCGTGGAGTTTCTTGCCGGCTCTTCTCCATAGGAAATGACCAATTGGAACCGTGCACCTAGGTTCTGGTGTTTCATAACTGCCCTTGTAAGTTTATGTGAAATAAAATATCTTTAATTTTTTTTTAAACTTTATAATCTTGACAATATTTATCATTACAACGAAGGAAGTTTAAGAACTGTTAACAATGAATCTGTGTCTTTAAACAATAATCTATGTGTAATATAGGTACGTAGCAGGTCAGCTAAATGTATACCTACTATTACTATTATTGTACCTAGTACTAATTTAAACTCCGTGCGTGAAACGTGGTGGGCGCGTCCTCTAACACATTGGCTTCAGATACCGTTACTGGCGAACTATTCCTATACGATAGGTTGGTCTCAGTTTTTTGAAGATTATGGGCGTGACGGCTATGTTACGCTCAAGAGCATCTTATTAAGCACGTTATCAAATTATATAAAATTATGTGTTTTAAAATTGGCAGTTCATAGGTAGGTACTTCTTGTTTTTATATTGTAAACTTCGAAATGAGTACCGATTAAATTATTTTCGTAAACTTAGATTAGTCGCCGTATTTAGCCATATTCGACGCGAAAAAACTGTGGCACTCTGGGAGTGCCAACAGAAGTGAAAACTTGAACAAGATCGCCTTGGTAGACGAAAAATACTTGTATGGAACATTGGTCCGTAACCTTATCTAAATAAAGAGCACAAAAGCGTTTACATAAAAAAAACCAAAACCTTTAAAGTAAAAATACTTGCATAGAATATTGATCCGTAACGTAATATAAATAAAGAGCACAATCGCGTTTACAAAAATGAGGTGTCGATAACGGTGTCGGGAGTTCAATTGTTTTTCCCATCTGAAAAATGCCCAATGCGCCTAAAGAAGTTTTCACTTCAAATTAATGGCCTGGAAAGTGTACCTTGGCTCTCGTGACGATGAACTCGTCAGAACAGAACATTTAAAGATTATCACATTAGTGAAGTCAGTCGATAATTACCATCTTCATCTATGGGCGTTCACATATACATCATTTGTGTTAAGATGTTACTTCGAATTACTGAGCTTAAAACACATCTGTGTTAATCTACACCAAGTCTCGAACTGTTAATTTAGAAGATCTGTTATCCGTAATAGATGTTCGTGAGATTTTGTTTTTGTACAAAGAATTTATTGTGAAATTACGCCCTGGTGAGTAATTTTGAGATGTCAAAGAGTATAACATATTGTTATTATATGTCATCCTAACTTTTGGACAAAAAAACTGGCCAAATATAGATGTACCTATAATACTCCTTCACCTATGCCTTTGACCCCATGCTTACACCCATATAGTTTACAAAGTTTTGGACAAGGCTTGAAAAAGATTTGTCGAAAACATTATCAATCATACACGTGAAATGGTCAAAAAGTTGCACAAATTCTTTTTGACATTTTTGACAAGTTTTCTACTAGTCACAACATGTATCTACATCTAAACTAATAAAAAAGAGAAAAGATTAAATTTTTCTTGTTTGGATGTTTTTTGTTACGCTTTCATGCTAAACGGCTGAACAGATTTTGATGAAATGTGATATTAAGATACTTTGAACCCTGGGCAAGGATATAGGCTACTTTTTATAGACATAACAAGCAGGCACAGCCGCGGGTGGAAGCTAGTGTTTTACACCGTGGTGTAAACGGGTGAGAATAATGACACGATAGCATGGAATTAGTAAGTATACCTACTATCATGGCAGCAAGGAATAATTAGGTACCTACTATACATGGATTAGTATGAACTTTCCTATTATTAAATGAACATTCTCTATTTTCACCAGAACAGAGCTCGGTCGCCCAGGTACTATTATGTTAATGCAACAGAGCAAAGGTAAAACAGACATCTCGTCAGTTTTGTCACACACTTATAATAATTCAAAGGATGCCTGCAACATCGCTAGAATTGGCGTAGTACAGCTGCACCTACCGTGTTCCCTTTAACATAATCTAATGTCAGACCGCATGGCTTTAGATGTCGTTTCCTTAGTAAACTTGATACTGGTGCCGATTCTCTTGTACACCGAACTGAACTAACTAAACTATCACTAAAATTCCTTACTTTTGACTATGAGAATCTCAAAGCTATTCTGCAAAATAAATTCTCTAAATTTAAAAATAATTTTGACACATCTAAATCGAATTTGACAACCGCGACTCCACACGTGATACCTAACCACGTGACTCTTTTTAGAGCCGGAGGCGCGCAGGGGGGCAGCCTCGACGTATTTTATATGGATTTTTCACTTTTTGTGTGGAAAATAAAAAAAAATATTACCTACATGTAGAGTGTTAGGGGTTTAAGGGTTTTATAAAGGGTGTCGAAATTTTCATTATTTTTGCGATTGGACCCACCGTTTTCGAGATATAAGCAAAAGAAAAAAAAATATTCAGTACTGTTTTTTCATCTGAAGTCGAGGTGTTTGTGTGAATTTTAGTTCAAAACAACCAATTTTATTCCACATGTTTTTAGTCGCGATTAAAAATAGTCATATTTAGTTAGAAAATCTAAATTTTAGGTTAAAAACGTCAAATTCAGAATAGCAAAATTGTAATTTTCACTAAACTAATATCTCAGTGCCATCTTAGTGCTGTCAAACTAAAATATAGTTAAGTTGTGTCACTTTAGTCTATTTCAGAATGGGAAATCGTCGTTTGACAGGAATAAACTAAATTTTGGTGATTTTTAGTTTAGTTTAGAGGCATTTGTGACAAGAGAATCGGCACCATCGTCTATTTAGACATAGTAATCTCTGCATTTACTTCAGTGACTAAGTACGTAAGAAAGGGATTCATTGGCTTATTCAAATGTGGTACTGTAATTTCGGCGGATTTAGAGACCGTCAATAAATGGAAATCAGAGAATAAATTGCTCATTCATTCAGTATTTACGATTGAAGTGTCCTAAATATCGCTACTACGTATAGATAGTAATCAGGTCATTTTCCTCACATCCTTTCAAAAATTAGATTGGAACAAACATGTTCGTATAACAGGAATAGTGTTGACACAATATTCATTAATTAAAAAAAACGGAATCGTTTTCCAATTATCGTTAATTTGAAGATATATGACTCACATTTAAATAGTCTACCCTCCATGATTTAGTCTACCAATTATATTTTTATTACTCGCACAATACAATTTATTACGACATTCAATATTTACAAACAAACTTACGAGAAATGTTTCGATAGAACCAGTTCTGTGGTTGAACTCGTTTCACCGAATCGTTCTACCTCACGATTACTTAAAAACAACCTTACTGTAATTCGATATTAAAGATACGATTAAAATAGTGACTCGAGTAATTGATGCTACTCGAATAACGTTATTCGATAAGTGATCAGTATAGTCGAGTAATATGTTTTCTATTATATCAATTTCTGTATGCTGGGAAGTCAATATATTGGAAGAGTATGAGACATATAAATGAATAACAGTATGACTATCTAGCTGAAGACAGATAAAATCTATATTTACGCTATAATGTTTGACGTGCATCGTCGTCTGTTTCTTCATATTCTCCATTATTGAATTTATATTAATTTAACAGCTGGTAAGCTGGTCAGCCAGTTAATACCTATAGAATACTATTTAATTTGATCAACACTACTATTTTGTGATACTAATCGCTAAATGATTGCCCTAAACGACTCAAATATGTTGAACATTTTGTGTATAAAATACAGTAAAACCCAGGTAGGTTGACCTGAAAACTTAATAGTTTTTGTAGCCTCTTGTATTGATTGGAACAATAATCAACTTTCGACAGAATAGTTCTTCTGTACGATTGTTTCAGCAAACAACCGAGTGTCGATTGGGCTTATTGGTGATTCACTCGAATTTACTCGCCCGCAACGGGCGAATCGACACTTTTAAATAAAATTAATTTTTCTTAAGGCGATTCGTCATTATTTCACCCGAAAGACGTCCACTGCTGCATATAGGCTTCCCCCAAGCACCATCACTTCGACTGATTCTGTGCTTCCCGCATCCAGCGGATTCCTGCGGCCTTCACAAGGTCATCGGTCCATCTTGTGGGAGGCCTTCCAACGTTACGTCTTCTGGTACGCGGTCGCACGAAGTTAATTTATTTGTAGGCGAAAATAATATTATTTAAAAGTGTTGATTCGCCCATTTCGGGTGAGTCAATTCAGGCGAATCACCAATAATTAATAAAAGAGTTTCCGAATCGCATCACTATTTTATTTTTAATATTACAGTTGCACATCTATGTTAAGTTTATTTAACTGTTTTTCTATATTCTTTGCCGATTTTTAATTATTACCTACCTGACTATACAATAATTATTTATTACCATGCTATAAACTGTATGGTTTAAGTGTGAATATTTTATCGTCATTTTTTATCTTTCGTTTATCGAGGTTTTTTGCGAGATTATGAAGCTGTATATTTTTGAGTTTATGTCTGTCTATAATAATTTATAGAGATTCGTTTTAGTGTTTTATGGTCGTATAAAACTATTGAATGAATACATAGTATGCAATAACTCTTGTTTTTTGTGTGTTTTTGTCACAGTTACAAAACTGATCACTGTTGATTATTAAGGTTACGTTTTAACGATAGGTTTAACTATTGAGTCCTGGAGCGGATACCGCGTATCGGCTAGCCTAGTGTGGAACGTCCCCCAGCTAGATGGGCCGACGACCTTAAAAAAGGGTTTGGGACAGACGTCCGGAAGGCGGAGGACAGGGTGTCGTAGCGCAGCTTGGGGGAGGCTTATGTCCAGCAATGGAATGCGATAGGCTGAGTGGGTTGATAAAGTTGATGATCTTCAAAGCTATTTCTCACACTGAGACAAACCACGATTCTCTCTAAAATACCGACTGCAACAGAATTTCCTTACAAATATTTTCTATGATCTCCAACCAAATTAAGAAACATGCACAACTAAAGCAGCCACTTATAACATTACTACAGTAATAGACCCTTTACACAGCTACGCAACAGAAATTAAAGTTCACAAACAGAACGCCTCGAAATGTAATTCCCGCGTAACAAAATAGGCGCGTTCAGACGATTATATTAAGAACTTAATTTTATCCCAGCACCTCAAGTTTTCCATAATGGAGGATTTACACGGGTCGATTTCACCGCCACGGTCTGCTTCGATGGTCTAGAGGTTGCAAGCACTACTTAACTGCTGAGCATGAGGATCGATTCCCAGGACGAGCAAAGTGTTATTGGGTTTTTTCATCTGAATTTTCTCAGTAGCAGCCTGGAGTCTGGATTTGTGCCTGGTTGATGGCACTAAGCTCGTCCCCTATTACATGGGACTTAAACGTAACTGGCGAAATGTGGGTGTACCTGGTAAGGTACACCTCTGTCTAACCCTTTAGTGATGTTATGTTATGCGTGATTTCACCGCACAACTAGTCCGCACGGCAAAAATCGACTGGACAACAGGTGACTAAAATCGCAAAGGTCAAGTACAGTTACAACATTTTACGTGTGATGACAAGCCGCTAGCGACGAGTGTCTAAAGTCGACCATGTAAATGCGCACTCGCAGATGATTGCTCGCTTATAAAGAGTCTGTTTTGCGCCGTAATGCGAAGCATTAGAGAGTGCTCTGCGATCGAAAAATTTGTTTTGCCTCCTTTCTGCAACTGTTTTTATTGTTACACTCCTGCTAGTATACAAAACCATCTTAATTTATTTAACATTGTTTAGATAATTTAATGGAGATTAACACTGTACTATTAAAAAAAAAATGCAGCAGTAACGTAAAAAACATTAAAATGTTAAAAAAAATCCCGTCTATCAATGTATGAAACCTGAAAACATTGTAGTTTGCGAGAAAATCAGTTATAATTGAGTTTTTTTTTATATAGATTTGTTTCAGCCATAGAAGGAACCCAATTGAAAATGGTTCTTTTATTCTAACTAATATTACACCTATTTCCAACTTCGACCATCTTCCGTTGCCTAGCAACCAACAGAGCAAACCTAAATAGTTTTTGACAGTGCGTAAAGATTGCGAGGTGAGAAATTTTACCCACATTGATGGGCAGAAAAGTAGTCAAAACATACTTCCTGAAAAGTCGTTTAAATAAATTGTAATTTTTTCTGTTTTTGAGGCGTGCACTTTTGGATTTTCCAAACTTATTTTTTTGTTCACTAAGAATATGATCTAGTCAATTGTAAATTCAGTCGACTGTGTAAATGGTGCAACTTTGCTGCTTTGTGAGGCGATATGCTAAACCGCACTAAGAAAATCGACTCGTGTAAATCCCCCATAACATGTATGTATGAGAAGGCAATTAAGAGAAAGTACTGTACCTTGTTAGAATTATTATGGTGAAGGTAATCTTATACGTGCATTGTATACTATGAGTTCTTGAAATATACATCTTTCGTAATTATCTCATTTGTATTTCTTGGGGCAAGGTTTCGTGTCGAATGAGTTATTTGCAATCTTGAACTGAAGATATCGTGCCTATTGCTTTATACTTACTTACTACTAATGGGTTGGGTTTTTCTATCTGAAATTTCTCAGTAGCAACTCGGAGTCTGGATTTGTGCCCGGTTGATGGCAATAGGGTCGCCCCCTATTACATGGGACTTAAAACATAACTGGCGAAATGTGGGTGTACCTGCTACAGGGATACCTCTGCCCAACCCTTCGGGGCAACAAGGCGTGATGTTGTTATGTTACTGCTAATACTCATAAAGAGGTAAAGATTGTAAGTTTGGATGTAGGAAGAAATCTCTAGAAGTATTAATGTACGAGTCATGTATCGTACATGGCACGCGCGCATTGCATACATCAGTACTTTTCCGTCACCTTGCACAAATTATAGTGCAACGCGACAGTACATAATCAGCGTTCATAATAAGCTGTACTCATTCACACAACATTCATATAGCATTAGTTACGTGGTAGTTAAATATATTCAATAAACCATCATCTTTGGCTATCCGTGACTTATCATGCAAGCCCAAGGTGTGTGCGACCCATTCAGCAGCGCATACAACTGATCCTATTTCGAATATTATTTCACTGGCAGAAAGTTTCACTATTGCCGAGTGCCACAGCATAGGGTATGTTTTATAGTATAATCTATTTATTTAAGGATTACCAACGAGACACACTAATGTTATCTTTTTCAAACTACCTTAACTAGTTTAATATACATTATCTTTAATGCACACTTAATTACAGATAACCAAAGCTTAGGTACACATTATCGAGCAGACATGCTCTGAAATCTGAATACATAATTAAATTAAGAATACATAAAAAAACATACATACATGCTATTATAAAAAATTTACATGATAATATAAAAGAGTAGAATAACATCAATATAATACAATAACACTTAACTTGCTTTTCAATATTATGTTTGAATGAATTTATATAAAAAATATGTGAATAAAAAAGCATGGTTTAAAATTGAATTATAAATTAAATTAAAATAGTATAGTCGATTACAATACAGGTGAACTCATGGGCAGAGACTAATACCTACTTATTATACTAATATTAAGTTTACTAGTATGATAATATTTTCTTCAAAATATTGTGAAACTTACAGCAGTTCAACAGGACCACATATAATAACACTAGCTTCTGCCCGCGACTTCGTCCGCGTGGAGTAGCTACTTTGGGCTAACGCTATCTTTAATCCGCGACTTCGTTTAAATAAAGGTGTTTTTTTTTTTAATAATGCGTACCTATGTTAGCTATTTTAGGTGCCTGCATCACGCTTTAATCAGTAAGCCGACGTTCGCACGGACGTAATAAAATCGCAGCGGGATTTTATCGCGCACTGTATTTTCAACTCTCGGTTTTAAGCCGAGCGTTGAGAATCCAACGCGCTGGAACGCACTCTCGTCCCAGCTCGTTGAAAAAACACACTATTGGATTTTCAACTCTCGGCGCTAAACAGAGCGTTGAAAATCAAGAGCACGAAAAGAAGAACCAGATCTCGCAACATATAGTTTCCCGTGCGTAAAACACTCTAGGCGTAAATCTATTCCTACGTGCTTAAATGTTTGCCCCTGGGCCTTATTAATTGTTACCCCAAACGATACCTTCACCGGAAATCGCGCGCAGTACTTGATCATTATTTTGCTGCGATGTTATTTTAAAACTGCGATATCTCCTAAGATATTTATTGAAATCGAATGATGTAAACGGCAATTTTGTTTTAAATTAAATACTTGTGATGAATAATGTATTTATTTGGATAAGGATTAATGTCATGTTTATAAAAACACCTTCGTAAATAACGCATTACTTTTGAACAAATTTGGTTAGCATAAAAAAGGTTAGAGTGAGCCAACCTTAAAAGATAGACATATGCTGTCGCGGACTTTTTTTTAGAACTTTTAAAGGGGAACAATTCTGTCATACATGATTTTTGCGAAACTTTAACTGTTTACGCAGCGCACGCAGCGGAAGCTCTCAAAAGGAAAAAATTAATCCCGATTTTGAAACATTCTTCATTGGTGCTCCGCTCCTATTGGTCTTAGCGTGATGATATATAGCCTATAGCCTTCCTCGATAAATGGGCTATCTAACACTGAAAGAATTTTTCAAATCGGATCTGTAGTTTCTGAGATTAGCGCGTTCAAGCAAACAAACAAACAAACTCTTCAGCTTTATATATTAGTATATAGAGCATAGAAGTATAGATTTCATAATAAACTCTCAATAGTTCTGCGGTACTTTCCCGTAGTACTTAATTTTCCATTTTACACAATATTCATACCAGTCTCGTCATTAATTGCATACTAGTATGTACAATTTTGTTTTTTGGTTTTGAGTTATAGAGCTTAATAGTTCTAATGTAAGTATTGGGAGAATTTATAACTATAATTTTTTACGATTTTTACTTTTAAACAAGATAATATTTATATAATTTATAAGCTAATAGTCTTAAAATATTAATAATAATACAAAAAGGAGGGGAAAGAATCATAGGGCATCAAAAAATTCATCCACATCGCTGTCAACGGGAAAAGTGCCCAAAAGGCTGGCAGCATTGCCACGTTGTATGGCAATGCTGATTATTTGGCATGAATAATTAATTATATTGTATTCGCTGTACAGCAGCAGTGGTGGCCCAGTGGTAACGGCCGCGACTTACGAGTTTGTAGGTCGTAGGTTCGAACCCAGACAGATGCTTTACTTTGTGTAAATTATTTAATCACCACTGCTCTCAAAACGGTGAAGGAAAACATCGTGAGGAAACCGGCATGTCCTAGAACCGAAAATTCGAAGACATGTGAATTCTACCAACCCGCAATGGGCCCGCGTGGTGGATTACGGCCCACCCCCTCTCACAGAGAGGAGGCCTGTGTCCCAGCAGTGGGAACATTATAAGCTGATGATGATGATGATTCGCTGTACCTATCCTATACTATTAAATGAGCAAGATTACATTTGTATATATATTGTAATCACGTTCTCAAAAACGACTCTAACGATTTCGATGAAAGTTGCAAAATAGGGGTTTACTGAGGCAAAAAATCGATCTAGCTAGGTCTCATATCTGAGAAAATTCGTTTTCTTTATTTTCACCGCCTCGGGACTGTGATACAATGTTGGTATACCTGGACGATATGTTTATCTATTTTCACCCGAACAGAGTTCGGTCAACCAGGTACTTATAATTAATTCATTATCTTAGATATGCGATATTATTAATCAATGAGTTAATTTCTAAAATGTTTCAACGTTCGCCATTTTAGGCCTACGTTTGTAGAAAAAGGAAGTCGTAAAGATAAGTTTATTTATGTAGGTATATGTAAAATACAGTGTCTAATTTAATTAAAAGTTATGTCTGTCAATGTAACGGTCATTCTCATTTTAAAATAATTTAAAATTTTCTTTTAAAATAAATAAATGTCATGATGGCCCAGTGGTTAAGGCCTCCCCTCTCCAGGTTGTGTGTCCAAATCCGGGCAAGTACCAATGTGACTATTTCAATTCATATTATGTTTATCTTAAACAGTAATGAGTGACGGTGAAGGAAACACCGTGAGGAAACCTGAACTTATTATAAGTTCATATAAGTCTGAAATCACCCACCCGTCTTGAAAAAGCGTGGTGATTAATGCTCGTACCTTTGCTGTATGAGAAGAAGCCTTTGCCCAGACAATAATGGCTGGTATTATTATACAAATTAAACGAGTAGGTAGCAAGTACTGAAATGTATGCGTTTTACGTGGTGTACCTAAGTTTCACTCAAACTACGTAGGTATAACAAAGTTTCCATATAGGTAATATTTACTAAGGTGCTTCGTATAAAAGTTTAGATGACATCGAAACATGCATTAAACTGATACATAGACGAAAACTTTTCTTGGTCATAAACTGACAAACGTGATCTATCACTAACACTTTGTTGCAGCTAAAACTTCTTCACTATCTTTAGCTTAACGATGATGGAAACATCTATGCCCGAAAACACTTTATTTTGATGTCGCATCGCAATATAAAAGTTACAACGTGTAACGCCACCTTAACAAATAGAATTAATACTAGCCCTGACACTTGAGGACAGAAAAATTCTTTCATTTTTGTCACACAGAAATTGATAGGCAGGTATAGACATTGCAGAAATTGATAGAGCTAAAAAACATTCCAATTTCAAGGAATACAGCAATTTCAAAGGGCAAACCATCGTACACTGTAATGTTTTTACCTGCAAAAAATATACCTTTAAATAAAACATATCGCCGCCCCCGCAGAATAAACGCGCAAGTGTAAAAAGTCAATTTTACAGGAAAAATAAAAAACCTAAATTGATCCATAACTTTATGACTGCACCGAATAGAAGTTTGTTTTTTACGTCGTTTAAAAGATTATTTTTTTTGTAGATAATCTAATGAATGTTAAGTGTTAAACATGTACTGTTTTTGAGTCATTGATAAAAAACATTTTACAGAAATGTTTTAGTTTTTTTTTTAACGCTAATGTTACTTTGAGTTATTTTTTCTTATCAACTATTGTTTTTTTTTTTTTGTTTTGCAATGTAATATTACTTGCGTTTTTTGCAGTACAGTGATACCGTTAATGGGCTATTACGCGTTTATTCTGGTGCAGTCGAAAAAATTCTGACAATGTAATAGGTAATTAAGTTTTTATATTATCAAGGTCGGAATTATAACATTATGTTACGGTATATCGTGTGTATGAAAGTAACTTCGTAAATAATTGATGTAAAAATCTGGAAAAAATTGACGTGATGTATTTTGACCTATACATAACGAATATGGATTAACATCGAAACTGCCTCAATAGCACTTACGCGTTTATTCTGCGGGGGCGGCGATATATGTACATAATTATATTTACATATACAGGTTACATATACATGTACAAGGCAATTTCCATGAAAGTTACCTGTAAAACAGATTCATTATTTCCCCGATTTTTTAACCAAATTCTTTACCTCAATATTTACAGATCAAAGCCCTGTTTTACATACAAATATTCAAGAATTTGTACATGTATCGGGTTACCATAATTAAGTGTGAATCTGGGCTTTTTATAAACACTTCTTGTTATATAAAACGAGCTATTTTACAAGCTTGTTATAGTGTTATTAAAATAGTTCTTTTTGGACGTGTAGGCGGAATGGATTATTCGTGTAAACTAGTTATGGGCCACGGTGTCGTTCGGACGGATTATATTTTTAAAATGGCACCTTAGGTAATAAGGTTATGATATAGTGATCTAGTTAAGTTATAGTTAAGTGTCTTCTATTTAACTTATGTTATTTATTTACAGAGATAAAATTATTCATAACACTCTCTGTCACAAGTTCGGGCAGACGTTTTCTAACAGTGCATTTATATTACTATGAAAGTACGAACACTTTTTCATTTACCATCTGTGGTGATTATGGCAATTTAAGTAATCATTTTACAATGTATTTGTGCAAAAGGAGCTGTCGTGAAGAAATAGAGTAAAAATAATTAACTCTTCAATAAACAAATTAATAAAGAAGTATTATTGTTAAACGAACGGAGAGATTTTCCTTTTCATTTAAAACAATTACAAATGAATACCTTCCTTCTATCAATTTTCAATCAAATACATAAGTATCAAAACAAACAATTTTAGAAAAAAATATCGGTAGTGTTTGTAATTTATGATCCAATTATTTGTATAAAAACTTACAAAGAGAATGATATTATAATAGAACATCAATCACAAATTGAATCGGCATCCCTAATTTGGAATGTTCTGATATAATTAAAAAATGTTTCACAGAGCTATGATAAATAAGGATTAACTTGTTAAATTATTTTACAACATCATCTATTTGATTGCTAAGTGAAATAATTATTATAGGTGAAAGTTATTTTAATATTTTCTTGATACTTATTTCAATGAAATCGTTTTGATTCACGATTTAAGTTAATCGGTATTCGGAATGCAGAATTTCTTTTGAGTCCTTCAAAAATTAATTTTCAACCTGACATAATATTATAATCAGTAGGTTAGTAACCTATAAGTATAAGTGTATTTCACTGTTTTCAAGAAAGTGTTTAGAGGGTTTTTTTTTTTCTCTACAGCTAATTGAGGAATTTTTGTTTCATAATCTGACTCTTGAATACTCTTGACAGCTGTAGGTATGATGTCATTTTGTATTCAATTAAACATCAACATTTATAGACTCCCATCCTAGTTGATTACATCTTTTACAACTGTGATTATAAATAATCAAGTGGAAGATTTAGACCTCGTTAGCAGACAAAAAATGAAGAATTAATTATTAATCATAGTTTTGACACCACATTAAAATAAATGAAATCGCTACTTGAAAACAAAACTTTTTATGTGCCCATATTTTTTGCATTGACTTGTATACGACTTTAGAATGGCTAATTTTGTTTCATCGAATTTTAAAAGATTAATTTAAAAACCACCTCGTTGGTCTAGAGGTTGCGAGCGCTACTGCTGAGCATGAGGTCCTGGGTTCAATTCCCAGGTCGGGCAAAGTTTTTTTTTTCTGTGGTGCATCTCATAGCTGACCTCTGAGGTCATGACTATTTAACCGGGTTTTCCTGTGGCTGCCTTAAGCTACTACACTCAAAGCCTCCAGCTAGGGGTAAAAAAGTATGCTAATTAAAACTAGATGAGCGCTCGCTAAGGGCACCTACAGGGGGGGTACGAACCTCGTCTTAGGGTTTCGCTGGGACATCAAAAATGGGACGGGCTAGATCAAAGTTTTGATCATGATTATTAATCGGGGAATTTAAAGCTACGTGCTCAGCTGCAACAACTGCTGGCACCTCGTTTTCGAGCAAGGGTCGGGGGAGTTTCATTTACTCGAGGTCACGATCGCGGAAGACCTTGGCGCCGAGGTTGGAATATCGGATGTCTGTGTTTGTGCACTGTACTGGTTTCCCTACTAGACTCCTGATGGATGGTCTGGGTCGGAGAGAATATGCCTCGGACGGCGGATCCGACTGATTCTACTTAGGACATAATTGGGGTTGCGATGTTTGGCCGCGGAATCAAAGAAAAGCTTTGTAATGCGTTTAAGAAACTGATGAATAGTAGTGATTTTGAAATCGAGATGGAGGCTCTCGTTTCTAACGAACCAGGGAGAACCGGTAGCCTTACGGAGGAATCGGTTTTGGAAAGAGTTATTGGGTTTTACCATCTGATATTTCTCAGTAGCAGTCCGAAGTCTGGATTTGTGCCCGGTTGATGGCAATATGCTCGCCTCCTATTACACGGGACTTAAAAATAACTGGCGAAATGTGGTTGTACTAAGGTTACGTCTGCTCACCCTTAACCCTTAAAAAAAACAGTGGCACTCCGGGAGTGACGACAGAAGTGAAATCTTGAACAAGATCGCCTTGGTGAAAGAAAAATACTTGTATAGAACATTGGTTCGTAACCTTATCTAAATAAACAGCACAATCGCGTTTACAAAAAAAAAAACTTCCAAAACCTTTAAAGTAAAAATACTTGCATAGAACATTAATCCGTAACGTAATATAAATAAAGAGCACAATCGCGTTTACAAAAATGAGGTGTCGGTAACGGTATCGTGAGTTCAATTGTTTTTTCCTATCTCAAGAACGCCCAACGCGCCTAGTTTTCACTTAAAATCCTTAGCTTTGGGTGTAATATTTAAAATTCTTTCTACGAAAACTGCAGAAATACAAACATCTCAAAGAATACACGAAGCAGATTCACCTAGCTAACATTATCTATGCAATGTGCTCATAAACTTTTATTTCAATTGCAAACCGCTGAAAAGTGTTTCGACGTAAACGCTAGATGTTTGGAGAGGCACTTTAGAAGAAAAAAAACTTGTAAAAAGAATAGTTCAGATTTCGCAACCGTGTTTATCTTCAACGAAAGTCTTAGAAATGATAAGACTTTTCACTTTCGATAAAATAATAAAAGGTATGTTTTGTTGGAAGATATTGTTAGTTTAACTAGAGGTAAATGTAAGAGATCTTGCGCACTACACGGCCACAACTAGCCGGAGTCGTGGCCGTCTAGTGGTATTGTATGGTCTGCGGCTTGGCCATTGCGACCAAGTACGCGATTCGTATCGGTTTCTATAGTTCACCAGTACCCTAATTGCGTAACTTATTTTCGTAGTTGCCTAATTTGTTTCATTTTGACAGTTCAACAACATTCATTGCGTTATTTGCGTTGCTGAGCAGATATTTTTTTCCAACTTATTTATTTATTTATTTATAAAAACATACACTATCATCACAGGCTTACCTAATACAATAGTGTAGCTATAGTTACATTTAAGATTAGAGTTACAATTTTATTATATAATTATCAACAACAAAGAATAATTTTACAAAATGTGGCCCATGTGAATTCACTCAGAGTACAATTGAAGCAGTCAATATGTTGTGACACCATATTGAGTGTATGCAAGGCGCGCGTCAGCGGCGCGTGCTGCAGCAGGGTGGTGCGAGCGGGCGGCACCCACAGCAGCGGCGGTCGCCTCCGTCGCCCCACGTGCTCATCCGGTACACATAACCCAACCGTGCGTAGAACGCCTGGGTTGTGTATTTTACCACGCATAATCTTAAATAAGTAAGTGGCGAGAGCTACTTCCCTTATTATTAATTTCCCTTATGATGCAATGGATTAGCAATCTGTTTCAAATCGAAACAAATTGTGATTGTGTTGTATTACGCAATTAGGGTACTGGTCGCTGCGATCACTGATCATGATCGTGGTCTAGTCCGCGAGATCTCTTAATGAAATTGAGAGGAAAACTTTAGGTTTGCATAAAAGCAATAAGAAATGGTCCATCAGCACGCGTAAAAATGACAGATTGTGATTGTTTATATCTGTCATTTTGTCTAATCTTCCGTCGACAAAACTCGTTTCTACGGTGGTCATGCTACGCGTGCTGTTTGATTAAAACCTGCATGATAAACCGCGGTCTTGGGTTGTCAAAATGTGCAGCAGTATATATCTTGTACATACCATTGAAGAAACGCATTTCTATACACCGTAAGGACTATTTCTGCTTGCAGCGCTCGGCCGCTATAGTAACGCTTACCTCCGAAAAGAAAGGGTCATGTACACGGGATTTTGTTTTCAAATTGCTTAGATAGGTATGCGTTTCTTCGATAGTACATAGCAAGAGCAATACAGATATAGCGTAGTATCGTCTAGACACTAGTCTGTTTTACAACAATAATGATTAGAGCTAATCCCAGTCTTCGTTAGCAGCGCTTTGATAGGAGCTCTCTGTTAAGCTTGATTTCCAAGTGCGATTTAATTGCATCTGGCAACAACAACAACTACAATAATAATAAAAAAAGTCTTAATTATTTTTATTTTTTAAAAGAATATTTAAAAATGTAAATAGTATGTTAAAAAGGAAATAAAAAAATCTAAATATTTTTTTTTAATTCAAACTTTGAAATCCATAGAATGTTAGTACAGTATTTATAAAAGTTGCGCTATCAAAACAGTGTTTAAACAATGCAACTTATTCGTTGCTTAAATTTTATTGAATACCACTGACAAATAACTTGCATCGTGTAAATTGGGCTTTAAGCTGTAGGTAGTTATAATTTTGCGGGTTAAAATTAACATAATCGGTACATATACTTTTCACAACTC
Source organism: Agrochola lychnidis (assembly GCA_963680765.1). Taxonomy (NCBI): domain Eukaryota; kingdom Metazoa; phylum Arthropoda; class Insecta; order Lepidoptera; family Noctuidae; genus Agrochola; species Agrochola lychnidis. The sequence continues at coordinate 15,899,695 of OY796859.1, read as the reverse complement.
GCATTCTCACTGAATATTTTCAATTCCATATAAGTATTGCGATTGCGACCAAAACTATACTGTCATATCCATACACTTCAAAACGAAGGCGAGAAACGCATAAATAACGCCTCGTTGCACGTCTCATCTTATGCGCGTATAACTCATAACATTCATAAAATGATTACGTGAGAAGAACAAATTTGGTCGCGATAGTCCTGCGTTCCAGTTAAAAGACACAGTGCCCTTTCGTGCTGCTTTTGACAAGGAATTTAGACTATTTGGTGAAATTTATGAGACAATGTGTTTTTATTTGAAGGTGTTGATGGACGGAGGTGTGTATTGAGTAGATTTTTAAAATAATGAATTATATAGGAAGCAGAAAATATAAGAACGTAAAGCATTTCAGGCAGGCATTGGTCGGCCTTAGGACAACGTAGTACAGTATTTCTTAATGTCCCTCGGGAATCATCGTATTTCCGAATACAAACGAATACTAAGTTCCATGTCCATCAATTATTAGATGTATCGTGTATAATAATTTGAATTCAGAACTAAGTACTTTACTGTTGTTTTGTTTTGATTCCCGTGTGAACTTTATGGAACTGTAAAACTATTTTCTTATCTGTCGTGCCTGTGACTTTAGTAGCTTTTCTTCCATTTTTAAAATAAATTACATTAAGTTAAATGACTATTAACAACTCTATATAGCTAAAGGCACTAGGAAGTGGTAAAGGGTGGGCGTTTTTGGGGAACCTGTCTTATGTAATTTTGACGTTCTAAAAGTGCTGATTCTCAGCTTAGTTTGAATAAATAACATTTGAATTTTACTTCCAAGTCGATTGAGAGCATCCGGTCTGCACACCAAGTGCAAATGGCAACTGATAGAAATCCAAAGACTAACGAAACACGAAGTTTGCCGAGGAAAATGAAGAAAATAGAAATACTGTACGTACATAACATTTATAAGTTACAGGATGCATTGCTTAAACCACATAAAGCTCTTGATAAACATTAAAGTTTATTTTATTTATAGCTGACTAGCTTCTGCCCGCGACTTCGTCCGCGTGAATTCTCTTGTTTTAACATAAAATAATATTTATCCTATGATGCTCGGCAATACTGTAGCTTAGTATTAGTGAAATAATTTTTTCGAATCGCATCAGTAGTTCCGAAGATTACCCTCTAGGTACATAAAAAAATTATGTCTTTAATATGTCTATAATATTATTAGCAGCACCCCGCGGTTTCACCCGCATAAGTCTCGATTCCGTGGGAAAACCGGGATAAAAAGTATTCTATGTGTTAATCCAGGTTATAAACTATCTGTGTGCCAAAACTCATTGAAATCCGTTTAGTAGTTTTTGCGTGAAGAAGAGACAAACATACACACACACTCACAAACTTTCGCCTTTATAATATTAGTAGGATTATTTTTTGACCCCTCACGACCCTTCATGACCCCTATGCAAATGTCAACAATTTCCGTGTCATTTGACATTTTATATTTTTATTTCATATATTTTAAAATATAAAATGTCATATTACTCGAAAATTGTTGACATTGGCATTTGGATGCAAATGACTTCTCTTACATCCCCTTAACGGATTGCCGACATTTATCGAATAACTCTGTATAATATACATTAATATATTAGGATCATAGTAGGTATATAGTATATACAACAATAGTCAACATTCCACAAAAACCGCGAGAAATTATATACGAAACTTCACACAAAACAGGGGATTAAAGAACTCATCAATACTTCCCATTCCCACAGTAAAATATTACTCGAATTTTATTCGATTAGCTGGTTATCGAAGAACATGTATTGAAGAAACTTTTATCTCTACCAATACCAATAAAATAATGCCGGATATTTCGTTATGGGACGTTTGTACGTATGGCTCAGGATGTATTGGTATTCGCCAATACCCTTCAATTGCACTTACCATAAATTAATTGTCGTTTCAACGTTAATTTAATTTAAACAGAATATTCAGTATTAATCGTCGGTAGTGGTCAAATTAGTTCGATAGTGTCACACGCGATTTTACACCTTACTTTTCGGAGTTAAGATTGATTTTAGGATATTTTGAAACAGGAAACGAAGTCCCATTAATGTTCGCGTGTCCACCCTTTCTGGCCTCATAGCTGATATGTAAATAACAACAAATTACACCTCATTAAAACTCATTTTATTGTACATTTGGTAATTTAATTCATTAGTTATTCGAATTTTCTACTAACTGTAGCAAGCTTTGCCTGAAATAATACATAAATTGCAATGTTATCAAACCATGAAGATAACATAATGTTATCAGAATTAGAATTGTACTGTAATGTACTTTTTATGATAATTTCATTGCTCGATGAAAAGTACGATTAGGACTTTAATTAATGGCACATTTTTAATTGCCCAAAAGTTATCTTTCGACGTAACATCTGGTATGTATATAAAGAACCTAAATTCAAGTCACCGTTTCAAGTAACTAAATTTAAATATTTGTTGCCGGTGAAGCCGACATTTAAAAAAAATACAACCGCACAATGCATTTTTCTTTCTTCAAGAGTACTTTTATAACAAACCATTATGCTTTATATTCTAAAGGCACGAGATATCATTTATGAATAAAAGAAAACAATTGTGTTGTTATTATGCAACACAGGACCGCTAAAGTCCTTTGTTTTGTCCTTTATTTAGCAACAGTAGCCGAACCGGGCGCACACTGTCAACTCTATTAAGAAAAAAATAATATAAAAAAAGAAATAAAAAAGCAAATTAAAAGCCGAGACTAGCGTCCCCAGCCATTCAAGCGCGAATAAAACTGTTTCATTAAAGTGTTGTTATTGATGGGGACCCGCGAGATGGCGTTTAATCAACAGCTGTACTGTTCGGACTCCTTTCGACTTTATTTTTAATTCGACTTAATTGCGAGAGTTACGACGCCGTTCGGTCGAAGGTCCGGAACGTTTTACGCTCCAAACCCTTATTGGAGTGAAAGGATCTTAATTACTAGAATGTATACAACCTCTATGTTGCTGTTTGTGCAGCCGAGACAATAGTTGCACAAGAATGTAATTGAAAGTTCCACCTTAATTTGTAACTACAATTTCAATCTGTCTGAAGCCGAAACTGGGGATGTCCCCAGATTAATTAAAATTATAACTTTCGGTACAATTTGTTGCAATTTTTGTCTCAATTTACACATTGCGTTCAATTTGAAACGTGACTTGTGCCAGTAATGTAATTAAGGAAAACTTACGGTACATTTTTTGATGTATGATCTACTGACGAGCAATTAGCCCCAAAGTTAATTGTAGGGCTGTCTCTCGCACTTAAAACACTGCTGTGCAATTATATTTTAAACATAATTTTAGTAACTGGTGCCGAAGATTTATGACGGATTTTGTTTGTATAAAATTGCGTGAATTTATGGCTAATTTTATATTTGACCAGTGGAGTGTAAGTTGTGAAGACTTCATAACCTCATTTCAATATTCATCGAATGCTTATTCTTCGTCATGACAACAGCTGACAACCAACATCAAGAAAAGGAGTTTTAAATAAAGCTCTTACCAAAGAATTCCAACGGAAAGTTCATTCTTTTTTCAAAAAGCGGTCCTTGTTTTGCCAGCACCGAATCCGATTCCGATTTCGATCATTAAAAACCGTACTATAGCCATAATACTTCATGTTTCGCGGTCCAGTGTTCTGCTACAGTGCGGTACGTATGCAGGGGCATTAAACAGGCTCTGTGGGCAAGCCGTGCATTCGGACATTAATTACGTAATTAAGTGAACGATTAAATCGATTGTTTAATTCGTTTTGCGGCCGCTCGATTCGATAATTCGATTGTTCGGACCATCTTTGGAAAAGGCGCTTGTGTTAAGCGAAGAGGTTACAACAATTAGTAGGTTTACCTTCTAGCTAATTGTATTGGGATCGTAAGATAAGATTTTATCTGAAAGTTATTTTATCTGACCACTTGAGAGAAATTATAGCAATGTTGGTCTTGGTCTGGGATACATGTTTGAAAGGACATAGAATAACATGTACATAAGGTCAAAAAGATGCAAGACAAACAAAAACTAATCAAAATGCGCACCCTTTTTCAATTTTGTACCTAATGTAATGTTGTTTACAGTTGTTAAAGATTACTCTAAACTCGGTGTGTAAACATTTGTACAAAGAAGAATCTTCGATATTACTAAACTGACCCATATGTATAATAGTCAAATTATCTGAAATTATAAACATATGAAATGAAATTAGAAAGTGTTATTAACTTTGATTTCCACAATAACACATAATAATAGTCGTATGTAACATGCAAATGTATGGTCGATCCACGATCGCGTATTAAGTTTTGATAGAGACAATTTAACACATGCAGACAACAAACAACAACCAAAGTATTGTAGACTTTAAGGCTTACAACTAAAGTTGCTGTTCCTGCGGTAATTGGAAAATTGATGGCAGAAAATGATGGTTATTTTCGACGTAATATAATAAGTACGTACGCATGCACTTGCTCGGGCGTCGAACAAAATGATACACCATTACAAACTAAAATCATATGATGCCAAAATAGTACGATAATGTACGAAAATCAGGCACAGTTCCGTCAGTAATTGTACAGACCTTTGATCTTGGATTTGGGCTATTTTTTACTTAATATAATGTGCCAATGAAACGGACGTGATAATAATGCCTATGTGTGAAGCAAATAGTGCTATGTGTCTATTGTTCGCCTGAAGCATTTTCATCACTTACTGATAGTAGGTACTAGACTAGTTAACAGCTCCCTCGGGCAAACAGTAATTTCGTACTAAACAATACAAATAAATGGCTCGAAAGATATAAAATAAGCTAGACGAAATATTTCGTATGTAGGAGTCATGAAATAAATAGTAAATAATTGGGTATACGATAAGTCATGACATGAATGAATCACAGGAATAACTCCTGTATAAAGCTGTATGCTGTATAGGTGACTGACCACCTTCACAGACTTATCAATTGATTTCAGAATTATTTACTTACTTATAACGATCTGAATTAAATAATGATTGCAAAATCGAACGAACTAGAGCTATTTCCCCAAAACTTTACAGTATGAAGTGCAATACAAAATTAAAGTGCAAAATTCAAAAAGTCATTTATTCAAACTAGGCTGAGAATCAGCACTTTTCGTACATCAAAATTACATAAGACAGTCCCCCAAAAATGCCCACCCTTCACCACTTCCTAGTGCCTTTAGCTGGGAAGAAGTGGCGCAACAAACTCCCCAGCGGCACAGCTATCTGTTCAAGTTAGAAAAAAAATATTTAATGCAAAATAATTTACATTATGCAACACAAAACGTAATTTAAGTGATAAATTACTGGCCATATTTCAGCTAGCACACGCCAATATACCAACCAAGTGCATTAACTCATTCAACTGTGTATTTAACATCATCACCACTGCTCTCAAAACGGTGAAGGAAAACATCGTGAGGAAACCGGCATGTCCTGGAACCAAAAAAATCGAAGACATGTGACATCTACCAACCCGCACTGTGCCCGTGTGGTGGATTATGGCCCACTCCCTCTCACAGAGCCTGTGTTCCAGCAGTGGAAACATTATAGGCTGATTATATAACTCATTCAACTAACCGCAAAATCATGCCAAAGCAAACGTGAGTATCCTTTTTAATATTTCAACGGTATTCTTACTATTTGTGTCTCCATATATCTAAATATATAAAAGCGAAAGGTCACTCACTCACTCATCACGAAATATTGAAAACCGCTTGACGTATAAAGATGAAATTTGGCAGGGACGTAGTCTATAGTTAGTAGACGTTTGCTAAGAACGGATTTATGGAAATTCCAACTTTAAGGGGGTGAAAAGGGGGGATTTTGTTGGTATGAAAAATCTTATGCCTTGAGTTAATAAACTTGAAACTTGGCAATAATACTTATCTATGTAAATTTTAAAGTTTGCCATTTTTAGTTTTTCTAAACTACCCCCTTAAGGAGGATTGGGGCGTGTCAAAGTTTGTATGGCAGAATTTTACCGAGCGGTCTGATAAACTCGAAATTCAGTATTTATAATTAAAACTGAGAAAAATTAAAACTAATATCAGGGTTTTTTGAAAATGTACCCCTAATGGGGTGAAACGGGGTATTCATTTTTACAGTGGAGGATTTTACTGTATGACCTGAAAATTGGTATAAATAATAATCTATAAGTCAAATAATGGAAACGTCACAATAGATTTTTTCAAAAATTTCTATCACGCTATTTGCTATGGAGGATGAGCAATATTGCATTATGTTCGTATTCTTCTATAGTTTACCGCAAATTGTAAAAAGACTAGCCAAAAGGTTAGAATATTGCGGATAGTTACGGATTTAACCTTTTAAAAGATTATCATCACGCTGTACCTTTATGAAGCTATGTAAGTCAATCATACATAACAGATACAAGTTCGAATTAGAGATGGGGCAATAAGGGCAGGTACCTTAACCGTTGTCACTACAAGAAAACTGAAAGAAGCTGGGTTAGGACATAGGATACTCTAAATTCCGGTAGCATGTTCCTGTGGAATATTTTCCGACATCCACGCGGGCGAAGCCGCGGGCAAAAGCTAGTCTTTCATATAATCACTCTATTCAAGCTGTAAACTTAAGGAGAGAAAAACAGGTTACTCTCGCGATGGCCGCGACTGTAATAGCTTGTTTTTACGACAGTTAGTGACAACACTAGTTATGCATTGTTATTAAATTAACACTTTATTGCCGTAGTTAATGGGTTCGAGGTGTGCTAAAACACCTGTCACTAAATAAATGAGAATAGGCGGATTCTATTTCATGGCTGAAATCTGTCGGAAATTAAAGTCTGTTCGGCATCAGATAAATCTGTCAATGATGTCTGTTCCCTGTGTTAGATTTTATATGATTTTATATAATATGCTCAGAAATTCATAAATTAAATCCCCTTTTAGGGTTCCGTGTAGTAAACAAGGGACCCCTATAGTTTCGTCATGTCCTTCTGTTTGTCTGTCTATCTGTCAGCGGCTTAGCTCAGAGACTCTTAGTACTAGAAAGATGTAATTTGGCATGGGGGTATACTGCATACCATTAATCATACCGACAATGTGGTGAAATTAAATCATGTTTTTTTTTTGTTTTTAAGGTACTTAAAAAAAATCAAGGAAAAAAGCAAAAAAAAAGGATGATTTTTTTTTCTCATCTGTCCTATTGTTTGGGGTGTCGTTGGAAAGATCATTCAAAAACATTGCGAGTTTGTACAAACCATTTTTGGATAGAAGGATTCGTTTTCGAAATATTAAGCTTTAAAGTGCTAATTTTTGTTGGAGTCAAGTGTCCTCCCCCCTGTACTCCCAACAGTAGTATAAATAACGAAATTAAAAGGAAAACTCTAGTTCGCTAGTTAGCCACATTTCATATTTCCATTCAGTAATATTGCCAAATTAATCAAAACAGCGAAATATTTGTCATCTATTTGCGGCGTGGCCAACTTTCAGAATAAACGCTCTTAATCTGACCACCTCTGAGAGTTTCGTAGCTCCACATCGAATGACCATAATAGACCTACATTTAGCTTAACAGGCCTTAAGCCTAGTGCACACGTGTACAATGCCAGCACAGGCGGTGTAACGTTGCATGGCGACAATAATTTAACGTCAACGGCACTTGCATTGAAACCGCACTACAATTTAAGAGCTGAGCAATAAGGGAGCCAGCATTGTCTGCCAAGTCTCAGGTTACCAGCATTCATGCAGTACGCTTTATGCGCGCCTTAATCTAGTTTCTGGAAGGTTCTATTTGATTCCTTAGTTCTTGGACGGAGACCTACCGCGTGATGTATGGGGGTGTACGTAATTTGTTTTTGAGTACAAAAGCTTGGAAGAACTTAAATCAATTTTGCGAACACTTTGTGGGAGCGGTCTATTTACTTTATGATTATGTTCCGTTTAAGTGAAGCATGTCATTTATTCGAGTCCTTATTTACTTTAACTTAGTTTTATTCTTCTTTCTAGGAAATTTGTCTGACTTTTATTACTTTTAGGTACTTTAGTCTTTTCATTCATCGGTACAAAAGTAAGAGTGGTAGCTGCATAATTTCTCTTTCTTTTGCCGGTCAGCTTCGCAAATCTGTGCCAAGCATTTGACCACTATTTCCAGTTCAATACGAGCTTTCTAGGTAAGATTGTACCGTTGGTATTCATACAAGATATTCGTATTCTTTTACAATTTTCGTACTATGACGAAGGTAGAAAAACCATGTCCAGTCCAATGGCACGACATGTTTGGCAAGTAATAGGTAACTACAAGTCCACTTCATTTACATAACATAACATTACTGGCACGCGATCAACAAAAAAGATACGCAAAAAGAAAGAAACCAAAGAAAATTACTATATGACATCACTCAAGCAAATAACCGTCGAAATATAGGTTACATTCCCAAACATGGGTAATTGAACCTTCACTGTCAACGACAATATAAGATAATTGCGCAATTAGTAGCAGTTGTGTTACGTAATCGGAGAAGCGACGATGGCCATGGCTAAATGGAGCGCAGACGACCGACTATAAATCGGACCGACAAAAGTCGGCGAAATACACCAGCAGTTTAACAAAATATACCTCGATCAAAAAATGTTACACTATGGTCATAAAATTTGACAGTCTCCACGTAGCCTAATTTGAACAGAAGAAAACATACAAATAAATAAAGTTGAAGTGTCTGTTTGTACTGTCAAAATAACAGCTTTTTACTCAATTCAAAAGCTTAACGTACTTAAAAAAAATTTTTTACAAAAAAGAAACAACCGACTTAAAAAAAAACACTACAAAGTGAAAAATAACTTTAATTTCGGAAGTCGGTGTCTTTGGTTTTTAATTTTCGTTCTTTGTCACCGACTTCCGAAATTAAAGTTATTTTTCACTTTGTAGTGTTTTTTTTGAAGTCGGTTGTTTTTTTTTTTGTAAAAAGTTTTTATTTTTCAATTTTTAGTTGTGATACCTACCCCACACAAATTCAAATACCACTACCTGCTATGTAAATAACAGTGACAGGAAGTTATCCTAATATCATCCACATACTAAGTGAGGAAAAAATACGTATTATTGAAGCTAACTCAAAAACTACCCAAGCAAAGTTAATAAAATTTATATGGGACCACCTCTAAAGTATGATCTACCAAACAAAAAAAGAACCATCAAAACCAATTCATAATTGACGGAGTAATCGCGTAACAAACATACAAAAAAAAAAACAACATACAGTCGAATTGAGAACCTCCTCCTTTTGGAAGTCGGTTAACAAAATAAAAAACAATTTTTAAATTTTTTGTCCATACTTTGTTCCGGCTAATCTCCGAAATGATTGGACCGATTTTAACAGGACTTTCATTACCAGATAGATAATGATATAAAGAGTAACTAGGCTTACTTTTATTTTAGAAAAGGAACTAGAGTCCATGCGGACGAAGCCGCGGGCAGCAGCTATGCCTTATTAATAATATTATAAATCTGAAAGTAACTCTTTTTGTCTGTCTGTTACCTTTTTACATCTAAATCACTGAACTAATCATTATGGATGATAGATGGATAGCCCAGGAACTGGAGAAGTACGTTGGCTACTTATCATCCCCAATCACAGACGATGTCGCGTGCAACAGCTAGTTATACGAATATAAAAGTGTCCTGCCAGTGACACAGAGTCGGTGGGAATTCGAGCGCCGACTCTGACGGAATTTTGTTGTCGGTCGGACTCAAATCGGTGACCGATAAAAATCGGTTGTCTACTCTAAAGCTAAGAGAAATGCGGTCAAGTACAAATTGTCTTTTCTTAATCGAATGCCTTAGAATTAGAACAGTTTAATTGCTGTAGATGGGATTAATGTGTTCGAAGTGAATTCTTTGTTCCGTGCCGAGTGATAAGACAATCGATTAATCTCATACCGTCATGAAGCCAAATTGGGTAGAACATTTGTTTTCATTGGGTTTTTGTCTTTAGATAAATATCTGTTAATTATGTTTGTTGAAAACTTTCCAACACTATTACTTTCTAAGAGGGAAGGAGTAAAGGAGCAAGTAGTCAAAGAGACTTTACTGAGAAACTATCTTGCTGAAGCTGTAGTTGGTTGAAAAAAGAGGTAATTTATTTACTTCCTGTTGTTTCCGTAGTAAGCAATTGAATTTAATTGCCTTTTATAAAAAATATCACAAACTGTTATTCATTTTGCATTTTAAATAGGACATAAACTGCCTCGTTGGTCTAGTGGTCGCAAGCGCTACTGCTGAGCATGAGGTCCTGGGTTCGATTCCCGGGTCGGGCAAAGTGTTATTGGGTTTTTCTATCTGGAATTTCTCAGTAGCAGCCCGGAGTCTGGATTTGTGCCCGGTTGATGGCAATAGGCTCGCCCCCTATTACATGGGACTTAAACATAACTGGCGAAATGTGGGTGTACCTACTACAGGGACACCTCTGCCCAACCCTTCGGGGAAACAAAGCGTGATGTTATGTTATGTTATGTTATAAAACAATTATTTCACAACGGGCGAATATGCGTGTCTAGTGTAGCACCGTTCCGCCCATGCCAAGAAGGTAAATGTTGCTCTAAACGAAACATACCGAACAATTACATGTTGCCTCAAACCGACCCCTGTCAGCGCACTATATCCCACAGCTGGCATAGAACTTCCACAAGTCCAAAGAGAAGATGCAAACGCAGTGGAGAAACAGAAACAGGAGACTGACACTAGATACCCATTTTTTGGCGCACAACTACCAACGCAATGACTCAAAAGTAGGTACAGCTTTCTAAATATGGCTGCGTCCCTACCAGAAAACCCAGCCAAAGCCTGCTGCAAAAACACAAGCCGCGCCACAAGAAAGTATTATCTGTGTCGTGGCGCGACAATTCGCTCCTGTGTATAGTGTCACGCGCATTCTCATAAAAATTGTTCTACGGATTTATATCGCAGAATCGCGTCGCGTGACAATTCGCGCCAGTCTTCATGAGCCTAAATGTGGCAGGTCTCTCTCTTCATCCGCTGAATACCCACCACCAAGCGAGCATCTACCCGCAGGTTCCAACCTTCCATGGGCCACTAGGAAGTCTTTGAACCGCCTCTAGATCCAAGTGAGAAGATGCAACTACAACCTCGCAAAGTGAGGCTCGACAGTATTTTTCTCGACAGTATTACTCCACTTTGCGAGGTGTGGATGCGGAGCTGTGGCGCAAACTATGTACCACCTTCTATCCTGCCTAAAAATGCAGCCATGGCGACCTCTGCGCTACCACTGACAATGCCGTGGAAATGGCAAAGTTTTGGGCCAACAAAATTTAAAACACTTTTGTGCCATCGACAAAAAAAAGAAGAAGAATGTTTCACAACAAAAAATATAATTCACCAATTAATTTCGCTGTCTCCTCAATATTATTTGTTTCTCATCTTTTTCTACCATCATCAAAATACACCAAACAAAAAACTGCATCCGTTTCTTACATCCGCGTCATTTGAAACCGTCTTATTAAGATAAACTTCAAGTCTGGCGCAGGCTGAACGTAGAACTTTTGCTCTCTACAAGGTAGTCATTAGGAGCCCGTAATGCTCTCTGCTTGGTAAGATACATTCCTGCATTCACTGGCTGTATTTTTAGAGGCAACTTTTCCACCTGTCTGAGTTTTGCAATAGTGATAAGTGTAGTTTCAAGATATATTTTAATTAGCCCAGTTTAATTTTATGTGATTGGATTATAATTTTTCTTGAACATGCTTGGAAATTAGAACATTTATTTGACAACCTTCTTCATGATAAATCATAAAAAGCTGTACTGTCGAATACATATGAGCGCCCGGCCGGCAATGTTTGTATGAAAATCTATATCTGTCGTGTTTAGCGGCCGAATAAATTACTATGAAAACACATACCTGTCGTATTATTTAAAAATGGAACGATTTTTTTTTACTTATGGCAACCAAGGAGGTAACCTAACAAAGATTTTATTTAAAATTCGATTTATCTTGCAAATAGAGCTGTTATGTAAAAAAGAAACAAATGAACATATTGGCTCGTCAAAAATTATATTATCGTTGTTCGTCATTGATTTTGGAATTTATAATTAATTTACTTAGTTTGAATTTCCACACATTATTTGAGAAAAGTACTATACAAGCCTTGGCCACAACCAGTGGTGCTATTCTGTAAAAATCTCACCGTGATAACTTATACTCCGTTTGAAATAAGATTAGACATTTAAACAAACCTTTTTTACAGTCCGTTCAACCGATTTTGACTTCTATACCGTAGGCATAAGGATGGCATTAAAAGCAAAAAAAGTGGTTACAAACCAACTGTTTACTGCAGCTGTCATTTGTCATGCCGCCATCGCAATAGAAGTCAAAATCGGTTGAACGGACTGTAAAAAAGGTTTAGTTAAATGTCTAATCTTATTTCAAACGGAGTATAGGTGAAGTGAGCTGCCAATAGTGTCAATCCTTAGCAACTGACAGCTCACACCACGCTCACTTCACCTAAGATAACACGGTGAGATGGTTACAGAATAGCACTACTGGTATTGATGGACTCATGTATGTATGCCTCGACTTTGCCCCATATTTTCACGATCGTCTATCAATGCCCCAGTTGCAAACCGCAACAGTAATTTACAATATCACAATGTCTTTCAAAAATGAATTCTTCAAGAGCCCTTTTACGAATGTCTAGAATAGGTTAGAACCTTAAGTTTTTGCTGTAATTAAACTAAAACAACGAGTACTGTTACTATGTTTTCATTTTCTTACAACCCTTTATCGTAAAGGTCAATCTGAAGCTCCATTCTAGTTAAGATTAATTTGTTCTGCAAAATAGAAAGTCTCCTCAGAAAATTAATTATCCTCCAAAACGATATCAGACCACGATAGCCAAAATATATGAATATTTATGTAGTCCCTGATAGTAAGGCATAATACTTACATTGCAAGGCAATAAAATTGTATTACAGAACCGATATACAAAATATCAGGATAGAGTAACAAGCGCTTCCCCATATTCCATAACACACAAGGAATCCTCGCAACTCCCAATAAGGATATCGGCACAAATTGTCTGTAATTTTGTTTTTTCTTCTCACGAGCAAAAATCTGAATAGAACTCGCGGTAACTTTAGGATTCAGCCGCGGTTTACTGCTCACGATATCAGGACTTGTTCGAGAAAATTGCTTATTTGAACTTATTTGAATCCATACCTCTATTTCCTGTTACCTCAGCGCTTTCACGGTTCATATTCTTAGGATATAAAAGCTGTTTTACGTTCATACGTTTGGGAAAACGATTTTATATAGTTTACTTGGTACTGAACATTTTTGAGATGTTTCGTTTTAAATTTTTATGTAAACACTGTGTCGAAAATAGAACTTGTCTTTATCTTCGTGAATACTGTTTTAAACTAAATATTTAAAAGGTACTTCAAAGAGTTCTTCAGAGTTTTTTCTAATGTGAATAACTCGAAAGTGCCTTATTATAGTAACTCTTTATCTTCAGTCAAATTCTTTTGCTATTTTATCAAACGACAAACAAATCAATAATTAACCTAATTTAATTTTTTCTCATAACCGTTATAATTTACGTTACAAATAACAATCAGTTAACGAAAGTTGAACAAACAAACGTTTTATCACGAGGCAAAGTGAAATTTAATAACGAACGGTTACTAAATCATGTATCCAACAATAAAATAATTACAATACACATACACATAATTACAACACATAATAATAATACACAAACTACTTCATAATTTAACTTTGTTTTTTTTTAAATCTTTTTATGAGTGTGTTTTAGTTTAATTTGTGATTTCCTGTGCGAGTCTCAATAAATACTTTTTCTGTCTTTCTTTTCTTTAATATATCAACTTATATTATAATTACGTATAGGTAGGTGTATTTCTACAAGTCAGTATTACTGTACTGAACTGTAATATGTTTAAATTATCATGCTCGTTTGAAATTGTATTTTTTAAATTCAATTTCAGAGCAGTCAGTTTTAATAACATAAAAATGTGTGAAATTAAAATTCTGAAATCGTAAGGTGGTTTGAAAATGAAACTTAGCAGAAATGTCTGCTATTATATAATTCTATGATTTTTGACTAGTGGTAATATTCAAATATTTTAAGTAGGAATTCAATAGGTCGTGCTTTTTAATTTTATAATTTCACTATGCTTGTCTCCCCTCATAGCCTTCTACACCCCTTTCTGTTTTCATTTTTGCCCAATTTATTATAAAAACCTCAAAGCCATTCCGCCAGCGTTTCACACAATAATTGCCAAAATATCTTCAAAATGTAAGAAACATCTTTTTGCTTGAAAGATCAAAGTTTCAAGAAATTTTGCAGTGTTATATAAATAAGTAAAAAGGTTTGAAAGAATTTGATGGTTGACTGCAACAGCTCGGCAGATTTGAAAGCCGCACCTTATTCCTTCCTAATAATTTCTACGCCGGAAATTAAACGTTGCAAACCACAGCTAAACGGGAAACTTTAAAATTAAAACTGTTAAGTACAAACCTAGAGTACGAATTAGACAAACTGTACAGTTTATAGAGGGATTTATTTTCAGAAAATTGTAAAGCCTGGAGTCTGGATTTGTGCACGGTTGATGGCAACAAGCTCGCTCCCTATAACATGGAACTTAAGCATAACTGGTGAAAAGTGAGTGTACTGTATAGGTACACCTTTGCCTAACCCTTCGTGGATTACATGCGTGATGTTATGTTATGTGTTGATTGTGAAGGTCTTGCTAAATAATATGACAGCTCATGAAAGGGTTTTAAAAAGACAAATAACTATAGGGTATCACATTTTCAGCAGTTGAAGTTTCAGGAGAGAAATAGTTATGATTTAACTACAGAAGATTTAAACTTTTATAATGATCGTCATTACTAACATCACCAAACAGATGGCAGTGTGTCTATTTATCTTAGAAACAGAAAAGGATATATTATCTTTATGCTAGCTACCGGCAATCTAGCAGAAGTCATAATCGCAACCTTGACAATTACAATTTTATATCTTGTAGCACTTCATAATTCCTAACGCTCTATAGCCTAAATTATGACTCCGAGGTTCTCCCCCTTCCTTTCTTGACGAATTCCACGTTTATCTTGTAATCTTCAATGGGGCTGCAACCCTTTTCCCGATTGTACTTTTTACAGGAGTTTTGTACAAGCTTCGTTCGTTTGTACGGTACGAATTAGCAGACTCTCCCCTTTTAGCTTCGGGCTGACGCATTATTGTATACAAAAAGGAAAACAGGTAAGTAGGTATAGATTATGGGGTGATTTGAACCCAAGAGAGTTATAACGAGGTTATTGAACCCATTTTAGGGGAAAATTCGATACTTTATTTATGTCGCCGATCTAAAAAAGTATAACCACTGAAATAATTCTAAAAACATGTACATATTTCAGCAAGCAGTACGCAGACATGGGCATATTCTACGCCCATGTTTGTGTACTGCTTTGGAATATAAAACAGTTCGAGAACATCAAAAATTCATTTGTATCCAAATAAGTTTTTCAATAGATCAGAAATAAAGAGAAATGTATCAAATGAATGTCAGACATTTATTAAAGTTGTTTGTCATTGTGTAACCTTAATTTGATTGAGCTAAAAAATAAATATTATTGCGAACTAAAAACTAAATATTAATTGATGTAATATAATATTAAATGTGTTTAAAAAAAATACATACATACATACATAAACTCACGCCTTCTTCCCATGGGGGTAGGCAGAAACTACAGAACGCCACCTGCTACGATCCTTACATAGTCCTTTTGCCTCGTTTACGTTCATACATCTGGTCATACACGCACGCCGGTTGCGAGTACTACGCACCTGGCCTTTCTGAAGAACATCACCAATAAGGTCAGTATATGTCCTCCTAGGGCGTCCCCGCCCGGCCTTTCCCTTTACATCAGCCTTGTAAATACATTTTGTTAGTCGCCTTTCATTCATTCTCTCAACATGCCCAAACCATCTCAGCATACCCTTTTCAATTTTTGTCACTACATCTTCTTTTAAATCACACCGCTGTCTTATCACATCATTCCTCAGCCTATCATTCATAGTCAGGCCACACATGCTTCGCAAGGAACGCATTTCCACAGCATTTATTCTACTTTCATGTTGTTTTTGCCACACCCAACATTCACTACCATACATAAGCGTGGGCACCAGCACACCATTGTGAACAGCCAGTCGAGCCTTTTTAGACATCGACTGGTTGGTCACAATCGCATGTATAGCACCATTCACTTTGTTTCCCGCGTTTACTCTCTTTTCCACATCTCCATCAATCTTCCCATCCCTTGTAAACAGACTCCCCAAATATATAAACTCACTTACTTGCTCCACACTCTTATCATTTATTTTCACATCACACACCGATACATCCTCTCCTCTTTCAAACACCATGACCTTCGTCTTATTCACATTTATATTCATCCCTTTCCTCTTATATGCTTCACCCATCACAGTCACCATGTCTTGCAACTGTTCTGCTGATGATGCAAGTAGAACTTGATCATCTGCGTAGATAAGGCATTTGACAGGCAACTCATTCATCCTCAATCCGCACTCACCCTCTTTCAAATCTATCAGACAACTATCCATGTACAAGTTGAACAGCCACGGTGACGCTACACAACCCTGTCTAACACCCCTCGAGATGCAGAACCAGTTCGTGTATGCCCCATTTATCCTAACACAAGCACTGGAATCCTTGTATAAAGATTTCAGTGCCCGCACCAAGCGCCAGTCCACACCGTACTTGGATAGTGTCGACCATAGTTCTTCCCTCCACACACTATCATAGGCCTTCTCCAAATCAATGAAAGCACAATAGACGTTCTTGTGCTTTGCTAGATGTTTTTCGGTTATGCACCTTAGGGAGAAGATCTGATCCATACAGCCCATTCCCTCTCTAAATCCTGCCTGTACATCCCATATTTTCTCATCTGTCACTTTTATCACTCTATTTATCAAAACCTTCGCATACAGTTTGCCAACAACGCTCAAAAGACTAATGCCGCGGTAGTTTTTACACTCCTGCTGAGAGCCTTTTCCCTTATATAGTGGTACGATTACAGCCTTGCACCAATCATCCGGCACACGGCCATATCTCCAACACATATTAAAGATTCGGCACAACAGGCTTGCTACCACCCCATCACCGCCCTTCAGCATTTCAGCAGACACTCTGTCGTACCCTGCAGCTTTCCCAACTTTCATCCCTTTCAGCGCTCTTATAATCTCATCTATTTCTATCGCATTTTCGTCATCTACATCTGAGTTTGGGTCTTCAAAACTGGCGTCTCCCCAGTTACCCACTCCTTGCACACTATCCTGACAACTAAATAAACTTTCAAAGTATCCCTTCCAACGTTCCAAGACCTTACATTCTTCGCTTAGTAAACATCCATCTTCTGCTCTTATAATATTCATACTCGATGTTTCTGTTACTCCGCGAGCCAATCTTACCTGTTTCCAGAACAGCTTAACATTGACCCTGAAGTTATCAGAGAACTTCCTGTTATACTTTTCTTCCTTTTCATCCTTCTTAATTTTTACCATCTCTTTCACTTTAATTTTCATTTCGGAGTATTTCTTCTTCACTCTTTCCAAATCATCTGAATCATCTGTTACATTCGTTGTCCCATTCATCCTATTTTGGGCCTTACAGGCTAAAACATTAAGCCAGGCCTCTTTTTTCTTCCTCACAACCTCTTTTACTTCACCATCTACCCAAGAATCATTCGTTCTACTACCACATTTTCTCTTCGCCAGACCACATACTTTTGTGGCTTCATGCACCATACTACTTTTCACTATATCCCATACTTCCTCTAGACTGTAATCATTAGCATCATCAAATATTTTATCCGTCTTCACTTTCACTTCCATCTTATATTCCTCTTTTACTTTCAATTCTTGCAGTCTTTCTACTTTTATTCTTTCTAGAGCAGTCACAGGAACTCGAACTCGGTGCCGCCAATGCCTGAACAGACCATCCATCCGACACATAACCAGATAATGATCAGTCCCTACATTAACACCCCGATATACTCTAGTGTCTGTGACTTTACTCTTTAATCTTCCATCAACAATCACAAAGTCGATCATACTTCTACTGTCTTGCCTTTCCCACGTATACCTGTGAACCTTTCTATGATTAAACATAGTGTTCATAACAGACAGATTCCTCTCTACACATATCTCTAGCAAATTGATCCCATTCTCATTCACTCTTTCATCCCCAAATGCACCTAACACTTTTTCATACCCATTCCTCTTCACACCAACCCAACCATTAAAGTCTCCAAGCATAACAATCTTCTCGTTTGACCTACATCCATTCACTAAATCCCTTACACTGCCCCAAAATTCGTCCCGCTCCGAAGGTGAGCTTCCCATATCGGGTGCATAAACGCACAAAATAAAAATAGAGTTTAGGCCCACCTTGGTTCTTACCCATAGAATCCTGGGACTCACACAAACATAATCTTTCACACATTTCATCATCCGCTCGGACAGGACCACCCCCACACCCTGACTGGCCCTATGTGTCTCTTGAACACCGGACCAAATTGCGGTCAGAGTACCGTGTTTGGATATGTCCACTCCCTTTCTTTTCGTCTCATTCACACATAACATATCTATCCTTTTATTCTTCACCAACTCACACACCTCATCCATCTTATCTTTTATACCTCCCTGCACATTCAGCGTAGCTAAGCGACATTCCGCCGCTCGCTTTTCGCCCCGTGGAAACAACTGACGTGGTGTGTGGCGAGCATCACCGCCGCCTCCGAGTTGATTATTGTATTGTAGATTATGTCCTAGAACCAAAAATTCGAAGACCAGACTGTGACATCTACCTACGTTAAGATACACCAAACAAATACACAAGCAACTATTCATTCAATAACAGAACCCATTTATCCATATCCCATCCCAATAATAAACTAGCAATACCAAACAAATCACTGGTAGGAACAGTCGAATAGCAAACTAAATACCCCATACATTGCAAACCACCATCTGGATCCGCCTACAATACCCAGTTACATGTGAGTTGAGTAATTGGCGTCATAGTAATGCACAATAAACTTGCCAGGGTACACTGCACACAATAAATTCCAGTTTTACGTCTTTGATTAGCCCCAGCTCAGGCGCAGCTCAGGTTACTCCATGACCCTGCGTTCTGCGTTCAAACAGTAGAGTACTTACACTTGGAATGCCTTTACTTAATATTAGACCACCCTTTAAAGCAGATGTTTATTTTACGATTTGTATTGCAAGCTCCTGCTTTTAAGCGGGGGTTACATTACGAAACTAGTTTCGTAATGTAACGTCGTGAAACAGTGGCTTGCCAGATCTGTTTGGGGCTATAGCTAACTGACACCCAGTTTTTTAAAGTTGATAAATTCAATCTTCTTCTTTTTGTGTGGTTAGTGACTAACCTGGTATCAGAGTTTTAAAGCAGCCCATGGGTTTCTGACTTTGGCTTCACATGCCGTCGAGAAATATCTCTTAGGCATCCTCACGATGTTTTCCTTCACCGTTTTATAAGCATGTGAAAATTATACAAATACGCAACATGAATCCGAACAGTCAGAGGTGCGTGCCTTGGGTTAGAACTCGATAACTATGACTTGGCAGTCCGATGGTCACACCACTAGGCTATCACAGCTTACATATATGTATATAAAATCAATTAACACGCTGTCATATACAGGCTGTACCAAAATGGTGTGGTACAAACCATCAAACTAAACAACTTCTCAATGCGAGCAACATCGTAAACGCAAAAAAAATAATCAGCCAAACAAGTAGGCATAGAAGTTTTGCATGGGACAGTTGATATTTTTTTCGCGATTACGGTGTTAGTTCCATGGAGAAAGATGTTCAGTTTGATTGTCTATACCACCCTTAAATTTGACCACCCTTTTCTGGTACACCCGGCCTTGTAAAGAAATAATAATAAGTAACAATTATTTCAGCCAACTAATCTGAGCAGTTAACAAGAGATTATAACAACGTGATAGTTGAATTTATCATTTATCAAAAACCGGGCGTTAGTTAAGGCACGTCTCCTGCGCGTGTTTTTTCGAAACATTACACAAAAACCTTACACATAAACATTTATTTTCGTACAAAACATCGTGTTTACATACACAAATGTGTATGGCCACGCCTCTTTGTTGCGATGTTTTTGTGTAAAAACACGCGCAGGAGACCCGGCTTTAGCTTTAGCCCGAAACAGAACAGTCAAGCTACTATTTTACGACACTAGTTAAATAATGTAAACCCCGCTTAAAAGCTACTATTAATTTGAATTTTGAAACAAATATTTGTAATAATTTTAGTTTCAACGTTGTCGGTTTTATTGTGTTAATGAGGTCATTATAATTAACATATATATGGGTATTCAATGCGTATTTTACAATGCAGTACAATCGAATAATATTATTAGACTACAAATAAAGTTATTTAATTGTAATGGCACAATTATTTTGTAAGTGGACGATAAATATTTTGAAGTACAGTCGGAATAACTGTTTAATGACCCCTTTGTTATAATTAAACTACAATTTATAAAATTGTGGTAACTCATTTAAACGCTCACTCGGAATTTTGTGATATGTTGTATTCGAAATTTCTCCTACCTACTTGGAAATTAGAGACGGGCAAATTCTGACACAATTATAAAAAAAAAACATTTATAAATTTATTTCTTAACACGAATTAATTTCCTTACAAAATAGTCCGCTGTTTCGTAAAAAAGTGTAACGGACGAAATAATTCCTCAGAATTCGTTTTGCTTCTACTCCTTGACGTCTCGCAGTCAACTATAATAAATGATCTAAAAATATTCCGGTACAATTCGACATCGGCTTTTGTATTAACACTATTATCAATTTGGCAAGCTTTAATATGGTGATTACAGCTATAATTTGTATTCTTCTCTGTAGGTTTCTTTGTGGTTTTTTATTCCATAAAATAATAATCATCATAATCAAATTATTCGAAGATGTGAAGGTGCATTATTTTTATAATAATGTCATGGTGCATATTTATTTTAAAATTTACTCATTTTTTATTTAATGTTATTTTTAACATTTTATTTTAATATTTTTACATTTTTCAGTGACTAAATTAATGAGTAAGAAGTTAAGAACAGAAAACATTCATAAGCTTGAATGAAAAGTTATTTATAAAATAAAAATAAAAAAAACATGTGTGCAATTCACACGTGGTAAAAGTGAAACCTTCAAAAATTATGGCTTTGAGATAGTGAAAATATTTATTTTTTCACGCTTTTATCTGTAAAAGTGGAATTTTAAAACGTTAGGTAAAAGTACTGGGTCTTATAATCTTATATCACGCCCTTCCCCCTCATGCACATCATAAATGCGCGCGCATTACTTGATCATTATTTTGCTGCGATGTTATTTTAAAACTGCGATATCTCCTAAGATGTTCATTGAAATCGAATGATATATAGGGCGATTTTGTTTTAAATTAAATACTTGTGATGAATAATGAATTTATTTGGATAAGGATTAACATCATGTTTATAAAAACACCTTCGCAAATAATGCATTATTTTAGAACAAATTTAGTTAGCATAAAAAAGGTTATAGTGAGCCAACCTTAAAAGATAGACATATGCTGTCGCGGACATTTTTTTTTATCTTTTAAAGGGGAACAATGCTGTCATACATAATTTTTGCGAAACTTTAACCGTTTACGCAGCGCACGCAGCGGAAGCTCTCAAAAGGAAAAATAAAACCACCCGATTTTGAAACATTCTTCATTGGTGCTCCGCTCCTATTGGTCTTAGCGAGATGATATATAGCCTATAGCCTTCCTCAATAAATGGGCTATCTAACACTGAAAGAATGTTTCAAATCAGACTAGTAGTTCCTGAGATTAGCGCGTTCAAGCAAACAAATAAACTCTTCAGCTTCAGAGATCTACGAACATAAGAAACACTGTATAATGCTTCCTATCTCATTTTCTCTTACGTTAAATCTTATGAATTTGTGTCTGTCTCTTTTTACTGTCGCTTTTTCGTTTCATCGACTTTCAAATCACAACGATGCTAAAGAAGTTTTCACTTCAAAAAGATGCTTTAAAATAAGCATTGTTTAAACTCCATTAATTTGAAGTTCAACTACGTCGAGTTAACTATTAATTAAATCTGTTCTTGACAAAAGTGAAATTGCTTAAAGCAACAGCTAACCAAGCAAATTATTTATCATTTCTAAAGAAGTTAAATAACATTTTAGAAAAGTGAAGCAGTATGTACTCAGATTTATCATTATTGACAAACTGATAATAAACAAACTAGAAAAACAATTAACAATTATAACTACATTTATTTTAATTTAAACTTTAAGCTTTGCCCTCTTTAAAGATTTACACTGACATTTTATTATTATAATTTGACAAATGATTGACATTTTTATTCTTAATATAATAATTATGATTTATATTCCAATTTCATTAGCTTCTTATTTAACTTATGTAATTTTGCATGCTAGTTTTATCGAATTATTTAGAACAAACATAACATCACGCCTGTAATCTCCGACGAGTTAGGTGTACCTATAGTACACCCACATTTCGCCAGTTATGTTTAAGTCCTATGTAATAGGGGGCGAGCCTATTGCCATCAACCGGGCACAAATCCAGAGTCAATTGTTTTAGAACTTCTTAAAAAACCCGACCAACTGTAATGTACTACAATTCTTGCAAATAAAATTTCATTTCATTTCTCTATTTTTTTACTACACAACTGCACGCGTAGCATGACCACCGTAGAAACGAGTTTTGTCGACGGAAGAGTAGACAAAATGACAGATAAACAATCACAATCTGTCATTTTGTCTATTCTTCCGTCGACAAAACTCGTTTCTACGGTGGTCATGCTACGCGTGCTGTAGTAAAAAAATAGAGAAACGAATACGAATAACGAATAGAGAAATAGAGCAACTCTAATCAGGTATCAACAAAATGAGTAGTGAGGCACAATCACACCCTCCCATACGTTTAGCCGCGCGAAATAAAAAAAAATGTAAAAAAAGGTACAATAAATTCGTCTGGCGTGTTTTCGGCCTGACCGGTGCGCCGGATGACATTGCTGTACTGTGATTAATTGTCGCAACGATTGAAACGGTCTAACCCCCCACTGGCAAACGAAATGGAATACTGTGAGCCGAATAGGACCTTTTTAATAACGGGCGCCAAAGAGAAACTAATTTATATGTAGGTATGTCTAATAATACTTTAATGTTACAGTTAGTAAACGGTGGCATAATAATGGGAATTGGATATGTTGGAACGATGATAAGGAAAATTGTTAGCAGTAAGCTAGGCGTGTCTGCTTCGTAATAAGACTATTATGACGCTACTTGATATGCAAGAGAAATTTCTAGTACCGTAGTTTAAAAGAAAATAGCAATCTCTAATTGGACGCTGGATTAAACTAAGGACACGGCTTCGCAACCAAATAAAATTATGAAAAAAACAAAAATAAAATTAACGAACTATCCCGTTCAATAAGAATTTTTAATTAACACAAACGTATAAAATTATAATGAGCTATTTGATGCAATTTCACACTCGGGTTAATTAGTCGTAACAGTCACAAACTCTAAAAGGGAGAATGAAATTATAGCATATCGATGATATTAAATGCAATATGACAAGCGAATATTTTAAACTCAGCATGTAATCTCGCAAACAAGCGGGGAATTGGCACATTTGAACTTTATTTGACATGTTAACATCTCTTTAAACCGCGGTGCCGTCTGTTTTATCGAATAAAAATATTAAATGCTTCCAATAACATAGCGCGCCGCCGCCGCCGCCGACCGAACTTAGGGTTCAATACGAAACGGTATGAGAAGCGCTAAGTCATCGACATTCTCTGTTTATTCCAACTTTTGTTAAGCTTTTAAGGGTTAAAAATGTTTGTGACATTTCTTGTTTATTTATTTGTCCACCTGTTTGAGTTTGATCACACCCATTTATCCAATAAATTTAAGATTATTTATTATATCATTAATACCCTATTCTGCCATCTTATCTCCAGAATTTACATAGAGTTGCAATACAAAAATTTGAATATAAAACTCGAATCTTTTCACACAAAATGATATTTTAAAAAAGAAATACGGAACTTGTAAAGCGTGGGATGATTCACACTCGGACCATTTCATTCTTATTTATGATACAGGTGAGTATAAATTAGTTCACTTAACAGAAACCCGCTCTTTAGGGGTCCTGACAAACAGGTTCAATCGGTTAATTTGTATCATTTTTTTGATTTCATTGTGTACGGAATGAGTTTGAAGTCCTTGACTCAACGAGGTGTAACTAAAGAATCGGATTTGTAACGAATCGATGTCCGGCGTTTCTCATGATCTCTGATGGTTACCTACCTACACCTGCCTGGTTATCGTTCAAATCTCTAATTAAGTAATTGTGGCTTTTTAAGTATTGAGTTTTTTGCTTGAATGTGAACTGATGTTATTGTGAATTGTGACCTCGTTAATTTTAAGAATAGTTTCCTTGTTGCGTTTTTTGCTCGATTTGATGAGCTTTGTTGGATGAGCTTTCAAAGGTGGGAGTTTTGCTGTTTTGATGGGTAGGTAGCTACATTATAATTGGTTCGTTTTGAAAGCTTTGATAGTCTACTTATTTAAGTAGACCATGGAAATGGCGAAATAATGGACCAATAAAATTTTACAGTACCATTGACACTAAGAAGTAGAAGTTAAGGAGACATGTGATACTGAATAATATTTTGGTACACTACACCTCAGACTAAATAAAAAATCAAGACATAGCGCTGCGAACAATACAGTGAAGCATGCGAAAACTACACCTCCGCTCTGTGCATATATGCTTACATACACACATTTACAATCAAACTACGATCAAACCACACTAAACTAAGTGCAACTCATGTTTACGAAACCGGCCTCACGTTAAGTGCCTGCTACACGGTTGCCAACCACGTACCGCACAGAGGCGACCTTGGTGGTTTACAACCGTGTAGATGGTGATTTGCGACCAAATTTCAAACAGCTCTACCTGTCGCCAACCAAAGTCACCTCTGTTGGGACGCGATTGGCAGCCGTTTAGCAGGTGCTTTACTGTTGACAGCGTTATGTCTTGATTTTTTATTTGGTCTGAGCACTACACTAATGGAATACCCTTACTCTGGACAGACGAAAGACATAGAGTATTATTTATCTAAATAGACTGATGGGTGCAATTTATGTAGAAATCCCTAAAAAACAATCTTTAATTTACGTTTAAAACAGCATGGTATACATTCATTCAAAACCTGACAAAATTAACACCCAATAAATAAACAGCATACCTCTACAGTCCAAACATCTTGCACATCCAACAATTCACATAGGTATCAGGTCTATAAACCTATCAAAGGTCACACTGCCAATCAAAATACCTTCACAACTTTCATTCCACGTCGAAAACGGTTCACTAATAGAAAATATTTAATAGAAACTATATTTTAATTACACTTTAGAACTGGTTCCCATTTAAAACAAGCGCTGACCGTGTTTTGTGTGAAGTTATCAAATAATCGACCTTATTGATGTATCGGCTACCGTCTAGCAATGATTTATAATGGCTTCCGACTAGGACATCATTCCTTTGCGATGATTTTCAATCACATCCGACGGTTCGTTAGCTCTCGTATCTATGATCGGTCGTGCTCGGCCGTATGTTGTGATGGATGAGGCAGTTTTTTATGGGAGAAACGAAAACAGCGATGGATATGTGTGGAGAAAATGTCAAAGTTTAACAATTTTCTTGTAATATTTTCAGGGATTGGCGATATTTGGGAAAGTGTAGTGTGTGTGTGTATGCGTGTGTGTTATGTGTGATCAATTCTCAGTGGGGGTAAAATTTTCTGCTCTATTTGGTTGGTGGTAGGGCTTGTTATAAGTCCGCTTGGCTAGCTACCACCATCTTATCTAAGTCTGTCGCCATAACAATAATGGTAAAAGCATTGTTGTGTTTCGGCAGTTAGAGGTAAGATAGCCAGTTCCTCTATCGTTGAGGATTCCGGGTGAAGCTCGCTTCCACCTTCGGCCTGATCATCATTTACCATCAGATGATATGCAGGGCAAGAGCGTCCCTGTAGTGAATTAAAAAAAAGTGAAACTGTAATATACAATGATACTTTTCTTTAAACAAAAAGTTTCAGAGCTATTTAAAGTTTTTAAGCTTCTTCGGTAAGTGCCTAATATAGCGTTCACATGAGTCACTCAAAGCCTATATCGTTGCGTGTAAAAATTAATCAAAGTTAGTCCATTAATACATCAAGTCAATTGATTGATTAAGAACGTCGGCGAAACAAAAACACAAATCATAACATTAGTACTCTGCAATGTTTCTTTGTCTTTCTGTGTGTTCATAAGTCGTATCCTCCTTACTAGAGAACCAGCAACCTGATACTCTTCTTTTCGTGTGGTTGCTGACTAGCCTGGTGTCAGAGTTTTAAAGCCGCCCATGGGCCTCTGACTTGGCTTCACGTGCCGGCGAGAAATATCTCTTGGGCATGCCGGTTTCCTCACGATGTTTTCCTCCACCTTTTTGAAGCAAGTGATAATAACAGCAACCAACCAACCTACCTCCCTACCCTACCCTGGTAGCAATCCCGTGCTCATGACCCTTTTTTTTCGTAGATAAGCGATACAATGGCGGCCGAGAGCGCTGCAAGCAAGAATAGTCCTTACAGCGTACAGATATGCGTTTCTTCAATAGTACGTGTTTTTTTTTTGGTAAGCTTTACTTTCCTTTCCTTTATTCAGTACCTTTAATATAGGTAAAAGTACTTAGTAACATAGCATAAGCCGACGTACGCATGGACGTAATAAAATCGCGGCGATTTTTTTTCGTGCACTGGATTTTCAACACTCTGCTTAGCGCCGAGAGTTGAAAACCCAGTGCATAATAAAATCCCGCCGCGATTTTATATCGTCTGTGCGAACGTCGGCTAACACCTGTTTACCCTGGAGGGTTAGGTAGATGTATACCTTTAGTATACCCACATTTCGATAGTTATGTTTAATATTCTGAGGTAAAATAAGTAGTGGCACAGCTAGTAGGTACCGATTGCAAATGAGATGCGAACAAATAAAGTTCTTAAAAGAATATAGTCACGTCCAATTATATGTAACTCCATGCCTTCAAAACTATCTTTTACCGTTGGCAACATCAACAAGTGATACAAACACATGTAAATAAATTGAGATGAGCATTCCCGCGGTTGGCAGCACAATCTATCAGTAATTCACGTTGCATTATCAATCAACCGTTCAATGATTGATGAAATATTTTCATCGGTAGCCAGATAACTTGTCCGTTCCGAAGTTAATTAAGACTTCTATGTACCGAGTTCCTTACAATGTTTTTTTTTTTTGTCGAGTTGTAAGAATAGCGTCATATCTGATTGATAGAATTATGTTCGTGATAAACAAAGATTCTGTTGAATATATAAAGAATTCGGGACTAATTAAAAGATTCGGTGAAATTTTCGAAAGGAATAATATTATGTTACGTAAATCACAGGTAAGCGAACTACAGTTGAGTCATAGTATAAAGAGAGGTAGTAAGCTACGCGCACGCACACTTAACAAAATCTCAACCCGTTTCTCGTGAGAAATCGGCCGAGATTTTGTTAAGTGTGCGTGCGGCGACGCATAGATACTATGGCCCCACACATACAAGCTGCGCGCGGTGCGTTTGTATGAAGATAGCTTACTACCTCTCTTTATACTATGGTTGAGTCGTATGTATTGTGAATTTCTGAAATAGAAACATTAATTCTTAAGAATTTCTTCCAGATCATGGCTATGATAATAATTCGGCTTCAATATAATTTTTAATTGGCGCTGAAATAATGTTTTACAGCTTTTAAATAAGATTTAAATAAAATTAGCAGAAAATCTGATTGGAGTCTGTAAATACTATTTTTGTAATTGATAAGCTTCCATAGAAATCTTTACAAATAATAAATCAAAGTCAGTTTTCGTGTCTGTCTGTGTGATCGCGTTGTTTGTCTAAACTACGAGATGGATTTTGATACGGTTTTCTCCTTAATTTAGATAAATTATTCCAAAAAGTTTATATGTATAATACATTCATATTAAACCTACAAATACTAGAGAAATGTCAATGTTTTGTCAAGTAGTAGTAACTCTGCAATCGGCATTTTGTTTTTGTTGTCATTTGCCAATGTCGCAACAGTAAATTACGCAATGTTGTTGCCTTGAGATCAACCAATGAACAGTGTTTTATCTATGCAATAAACAACATTTTCAAACTTTTATTGATTGAATACGAGGCTTTTGGCTTCTGTTGTATGTGTATTTTATGTCTTTTTTAGGGTTCCGTAGCCAAATGGCAAAAAACGGAACCCTTATGGATTCGTCATGTCTGTCTGTCCGTCCGTATGTCACAGCCACTTTTTTCCGAAACTATTAGAACTATGCTGTTGAAACTTGGTAAGTAGATGTATTCTATGAACCGCATTAAGATTTTCACACAAAAACAGAAAAAAACAAAAAAAAAATGGGGGTTCCCCATACTTAGAACTGAAACCCAAAAAATTTATTTCATCAAACCCATACGTGTGGGGTATCTATAGATAGGTCTTTAAAAATGATATTGAGGTTTCTAGTATCATTTTTTTCTAAACTGAATAGTTTGCGCGAGAGACCTTCCAAAGTGGTAAAATGTGTAACTTCTAAAATAAGAGAATGATAAAACTAAAAAAATATATAATGTACATTACCATGTAAACTTCCACCGAAAATTGGTTTGAACGAGATCTAGTAAGTAGATAATGGTACGGAACCCTTCGTGCGCGAGTCCGACTCGCACTTGGCCGGTTTTTAATGTTCGTTTTGTTTATGCAGAATAAACAAGTTTTCTTTCTTTTCTTCCTTAAATAGTAAAAAACCGTGTGAAACAGGGTCGCTAGTCTAACTATACAAAACTGACTTGACTGTATAGACAACAAGATTGTTCAGGGAATACCGAAACTACATATAGCTAGATTATTTATTATAACGAAGTTTCCATATAATTGAAATGATTTCCCTAGAAAATTACACTACTTACTTCTAAGCATGCAAAACCTTAAGCCATCGTTATTATCGTAGGTTTCAATTTAGGTAAACATTATTTGGGTAACATAATCCACAATACATAGAGGTGTATTTGAGCATAGAAGGTATACAAACATGCCATTCATTAAGTTTCAAGTCCCATATTGTCGCTCGGCATCCAATACCGCGAATGTGACATTTTTGACGAAAATCATTTTTAAATGCAGGATCACGTATTTGAACGTGGAGAATGAAACAAAACAAAAATCATATTTTCGTCAAAAATGTCACATTCACGGTATTGGATGCCGAGCGACGATATACATAGTCATTCGAAGATTTTTGACAGTCGTTGCGGATAGTCAGAAGCCCGAAAGTCTGACAAGCGGTCTTACCAAGGGGTATCGTATTATCCAGTAACTGAGTGTGGAGGTTAGATAGGCAGTCGCTCCATGTTAAAAACTGGTATTCAGCTGCATCCGGTTAGACTGGAAGCCAACTCCAACATAGTTTGGAAAAGGTTAGGCAGGTTATGATGTAATAAGGGTGGATTCGTTTGTCTTAATCTAGAATCCAGGAATTTTCTAATGAAAAAGCCCTGTTTCAAACTAAGCACCCCAAACTCCACAATCGCACTCACGACCACTAGACTAATGAGGCAGTATCAATTTAAATGACAATAAAACTTTCAACCTTTTTTCTTTCACAGTATTTATAGCCTTGCACGTGTCTCTAAGATAAAATCTGTTATCGACCACAGCAAGTTGCTCAAAAGAATGTAGTTCTATTAATGAATTTAATTCGGACCAACAATATTTTGATCGTATCATTGTCCGCGAATTAGATAAATTAAATTATTCTAATTTGATCTTTATCTACTTCATTATGGCTACTGTAATTTGAGAGAATGTTTGGGTGTAAAGGCAAGGGTTAAAAAGGGGAGGTAGGGTCTGGCAACAAATGCAGCAGTAATCCTTTTTCCCCGTTTCGTACGCATCTACAAAGCCCGTTTTTTAGGGTTCCGTAGTAAACAAGGAACCCTTATAGTTTCGCCATGTCCGTCTGTCTGTCCGTCCACAGTCTAGCTCCGAGACTCTTAGTACTAGAAAGCTGTAATTTGGTATGGGTATACATATTAATTACGTCAACAAAGCGGTGAAACAAAATTATGAAAAAAAAAAAATTTAGGGTACCTCCCTTACACGTAAAGTGGTGATGTTTTTTTTTCTATCCCATGGTGTGGGATATCATTGGAAAGGTCCTTCAAAAACATTGCAAGTATGTGAAAACCATTTTTAGATTCAGGGATCCATTTGCGAAATATTAAGCTTTAAAGTGCAAATTTTTGTTAGTCAAGTGTGTGTGTCCCCCCTGCCAGCTAAATGGTTAGTTTTGGATGTGTGAAAAAAATCACAGCAGTAGTTTATATAACGAAATTAAAAGGAAAACTATCACAGCTAAGTAGGCTTTACAAGTTTACGAGTAATAATCAACCAACTTATATTTGCAGTTGCAAAAACATGTTTTTGAGAACATGTTTTTCAACTACAAATAGTTAAGTTAGTTTTTGGGATAATTCATCCCAACTACGGAACCCTTCATTGAGCGTGGTCCGACACGCACTTGGCCGGTTTTTTTTTAAATTAGACGTGCTAATATATAATTTTTTTTTGTTTTGCTTAGGGTGTCAAAGAAGGTTCTAATAATGAATCGAGATGTTGACAGAGTCGAGGAGTTATTTTCAATAAGACTGTACATAGACATTTTTTTAGTAAGGTTAATTAAGACGACAATATGACATCTAATGACGTCCGCAGTCGCATACGAAAATTCATCAAATAAGTATATCCAATAGCTTAATCACTATAGCTAGTCGGCTGATCGGCAAAATCTATAGTCGGCCCATCACTATTAGTGCAAATTTCACCACTAAACGCGATCAGCACATCTAAACCGTGTTTAAGAGCTGTCAGTGTCAATATTTCACAGAAAATCATGACTCTGATAGCCCCTAAACGTGGTTTATGTGCTGTGGTGAAATCCGCCCTTAGTTTGTTTGAAAAAAATCACTATTTTTATTTCGATGTCAGGATTTATTTGCTACTTCCAAAATACACTGCATTAGTATTACCAGTGTTTTCATTTATTGTCCAATGTCGTTTCCACATTGTATAAGTTTTAATATTGTTCGCTAGAAACATAAAAACTAGTTTGCCTTTTCATCTAATTGCTAGCAAGAATTCACAGAAAATTTAATATTATGTCATTCAGGAAAGTACTGGTGTGTTTTGACTGATAAAAAAAGAATTCTGAAGGAAAATTCCACAAACTCAAATGAATATAAAAATCTGTCTTTTTCGTGAAATTATATGTTTGAAAAGCAATATTTTTGTCGAGAAAAATGATATGAATTTAAATGAACATCAGAAAATGAAAAACTGGGTGAGATAGCAAATACTTATTTAGTAATACGAGGAAAGGATTAGTTGCTATATTTAACCGTTTGTTTGGTAGACATTTCTAAATAAAATTATAAATAATATTTTTATATGTTCGCTCAACAAAGTATCTTCTAGAAAAAATACACAAATTGTGAGTTGAAATATTGATATTATACAAAGACAGTTTGTTCACTTACAATTAATGCTCTATTTCTAAACATAACTGTCAGTTGGCAAGGCAAAACATGCTAAACATCTTTTATTTTTAATTTCCATAAAAAAAATAAACAAAATCAGAGCATTTAATCACACATCACGCATCGATTCCTAGTCTTCGATTGAAAGAAAGTAACCGACCGAAACGATGACTAGCATCGAGTTCCCGTCTCGATTGTACAAAAGGTCCGAATCGAATCGAACTGTTAGGCATTGTACTGACAATATCTACTCACTATTTGTATTCGAATTCTTTCGTAACATTCCATCACCAATGTCGCTGTCGACTGTTAAACTAATACCGCTAGTTTGAAGCAAAAAGTTCAAAGAGAGAAGTAAAGCGTAGTGATCTAATGACACTGTCGACTCTCGAGCAAAAAACGATTGTTGAAGAAAAAAACACGTGTACCTTGTAATAAGATTAGTGTGTTAATTGATTTGCTAATCGAATTCTGCTTTAACTATGTCAATATAGAATAGTTTTGGTGGATTAATGCATGGTGGCGTCACGCATGTCAAGTAACTAAGTGACAAATATGCCAATCAACATTCTTCTTCTTCTTCATGTCGCTGGCTCGACTGTATTTCAGATCTTGTTGGCCGTAAACTTCGCCATTTCCACGGCGGCGGCGTCGTCGATGGCAGTGCAGAGATCACTTTTTTACTATTCTGCATTAGATTCCTTAATGCAGTGTGAGACTGACATTAGGTGAAATGCATGAAATCCTTCCGAAGTTTTCCAAAACAAATAGGAAAGTTTCAATAAAAAATAAAGGACCGGGAACACTCGCTTGTAATGTAACGTTAAAGATTCAATTTTGAGCATTACGTTACAATACCGCCTCCCCTGACTGACGAGCATTTGGGTAATGTAACGAGTGATACGCATTGATGTTACAAGTTGTATCAAACCCTCACTGATATAATGCTCGAATTGTATCATTACAGGTTGCGCACTGTAATGTTCGGTTCGCCTCACTCACTGATGAATGCTCGACTCTGTAACGTTATATTACAAGTGAATGCTTCCGGTGAGAGCACCTTAACGGTATGTTTTTTGTGCAATAAAGCCAGAATTTCCGCCACCTTTCATCATATTCATAACAGTTTACCCTCACTTATCATCAAACATAATAAATCCGTTCTGTCCGTTTCTGCAATTACAAACTGCTAGACGGTACTGTTGAGCAAATATATTTTAGAACAAGCGGTGTATGCGGTCACTGCGACTTGTGTATACGAGTCGGTCCGAGGACGCTTCATCGCAACCGCTCCCCACAACTTTCTGAACTGATCCCAACTTGTAACCATTAGAAGACCTGTTAAATGCTGAGGGTACGATTATGCAAACTGCTATGTACCGTTGATATTTAGTTCGGAACATAATAGCTATTAAGTTAGATGTTAATATGTTATTTTGATTAAGTTACCCTATTGTGAGGATCCCTCATGTAACTGATGGTCGCGTTGACGGAGATAATACAGTTATGGTCGGCCACGCTTCAGTGGCGGCAAGTTTGAGTTTCGTCCTTATTGCTAATGTGAATGATCATGATTGTTTAATAGTTGGATGATACACGCTGTGTAACTAACTGTAGACTTACTGGGATTACATTCAAAAGATGAATTGAGAGAAGTTGTGATATAAAATTGAATTGAAATTTAAAATTGAATGTTATACTGTTTTTTTTTTTCTCTCTTCTTTTTCTTTGGTAGCTGTGCATGTGTTGTGTTGTTCACACTTTTTCTTTCCAATCTGTTTTTAGAAGTGAAGACTTTTAATTGGCTGTCAGTCTCACACACAATTTTTTATTCTGTTCGTTTTAGCTGTAAGTCATCCATATTTAATAAATAAATAAGTAAAACTTATCTCTTTATTGTAACCTTAAAATATGATCTCTCATTAAATAAGTGTTTGTAATAATATTACCTAAGTAAATATAACTTTATATAAACGCAATAATAGTTTTTTAAGAAAATAGCTTCCTACTTACCAAAAATAGAATTATTTATGTTATTGATTTTTATGCGAATGTGATAATTCAGTTTTCATGTGTAGTTTTGTTTTAATTTTTAGTTTTCTGCGACTTGTATTTTTAACTTTAAGTAATAGCTATGTATCCAAATTTAGTAATAATTTATGCTGTGCCCTGACAGGGTCTACAACGGCTCTTAGCTTTAAGTCTTTTTTAACATCTTGTTTTACCTTGTGGAACGCAAATAAATGAATATGAATATGAAGTTTAGGCGAGTTATGCGACAAATACGTAGTTCTGAAACTATAGATTTTTAAAATGAAGTTTGCAAATGCATGGCGTATGTTTTGTAGACTAATACTATAAAGAGGAAAGATTTGATTGTTTTTTTGTTTGTTTGTTTGCATTGAATAGGCTCCGAAACTACTTGACCGATTTGTAAAATTCTTTCACTGTTGGGAAGCTACACTATCTCCGGTGAACATAGGCTATATTTTATCCCCGTACTCCCACGGGAACGGGAACTATGCGGGTGAAACCGCGTAACATCCGCTAGTATGTAAATAAACAAAGAACTAATATCTGGATGAGCGAGCTTACCTCGGTTTTTTTTTTGTAGTTTTCTAAAAATGAAACCTAGCTAGATCGATTTATCGCATCCGAAAACCCCTGCATACAAAATTTCATGAAAATCGTTGAAGCCGTTTCCGAGATTCAGATTATATAATTATATACATATATAAAAGGATTGCTCGTTTAAAGGTATTAGATAGATGTAACATATAATTTTAATATACTTTTGTTTTAATTAAAACTTGAAGCTTAACATGTGAATGAAGCCTGATTAGCAGTTTATTTATTTTTCTACGAAAGAGATTATAATTTTCTTCAAATCATGAAATTTTCATTTTCATTAGAACTAATTAACTATCTAGTATTTATGCAAAGCACGCATTATTGGAACTCGTATTTGGTTTCTGCAATTTCCAAGTTTTATATCAATGCCTCAAGTTTTTTAATTATGCGCTAATTCCATGGCGGGGCTTCTAAATTAATATCTAATAAGCTGAAAGTTTTTACATGTCTAGAAAGTTCGTGATGTATTAAATTTTGGGATTATAAATTGTTGCTGATATTGATAAAGATATAACAAATTCATAAATTAAATTGAAGTTTAGCTGTACTGTGTGAGAAGACTTCGATTATTGATGGTTTAAAAAATATTGAAAATTTTAATGTATATTAAATATTATAATTGGATTTTCTTTTAAACAAATTATTTTTGTATCTTTAACTAGCTTTTGCCCGCGACTTCGCCCACGTAGTTGTCGAAAAATATCCCAAGAGAATGTACTACCGAGATTAAATTGAGTAAATCTTATGTATTAATCCAGGTTTTAAACTTATGAAACTTTTTAGTTGGATAAGGATTAATATCATGATACAAATGTCATATTTCGATTCTACCCGTGTTTTGATAGGAGACTAACTTTTTGAGCCATCTGTGAATGTGGGTCAACCACATTAAAAAATTTAAAAAAATACAGTCAGCAAGAAAATGCCCCATCTCAAAAATCCCCTCCGTATCCACAAAAAGCATCGCGGACTTTTTTTTGGGTATGCATGTAGTAAATTATTTTAAGTATCATCAATAGTTTTCTTAGCGCACGCCAAATAATGACTTTTATTGGCAAATATTTTACACCTTTGGTTACATTATTGCAATTTTCGTAGAGATCTCTAATTTTTATGAAAAAAAATAAGTACAGCACATGTTACTCGCTGATAATGTAGCTTTCTTTATAAAAAAACAAATAAAAAAGAAACGGTTTATTTTATTTTAAGTTTATCCATTACAAACAAACATACAAAGAATCAAATCATTTCTCATTGTAATATTAGTTTAGACATACTTTGCTTTTATTCTTTTTTATTAAGACTGCGTCGTCAAACACATTCTTTTGTAGACAATCAATGGACCTTTCTCTATCATCTTAATTCGCATGAATTCATTACATTGTTACATAAAAATCGTTTTTATTCAAGCACTTTAGCCATTGAAATGTCTTTGTAATCTTGTAATGCTAATTCAATCTTTGTCGGCACTCAGTATTGTCTTTTATCTTAACTGAGATTATCTGTGTTTTCGGAAGATTGGTTCGGTACTTTACCTGTTTACTCTACCTTTTGTAATTTTAACGAGTTTATTTGTAACAAAAGTAACGTTAAATAACTTTGTGTTAACCGTTGTCGAAATCTCCTTTCAGTCTTTGGATCGGACTTTTATTTGATTTGTTCTAACTTTGCCCAAGGACGCTTAAATGGAAAATCTTGGTCACCTTTATCCAATTCGAAATTCTCAAATATTTGTCACTGGAGTATATTAATTAAAAATTTCTTTATCGCGCTTTCATTGCTTTGATAACCAAAAGTTATAAACTTGGTCATTAAAGATACTGATAAGATTAGGTATTAATTGGGTACTTACATGTTTTATAACACATGGGGTCACCACCTAAAGCCCACTGAAGTATTCTATTAATTAGAATTAATATAGATTTTATATCTGTCTACGTTATCTTGTAGCAAGTCACATTTTGTTAATAAAACTGTCGTTAAATCTCTGAATTTGTAAAGTTACGAAAGAACATAGATTTGTGTAAAAAGGCAAAAGAGCAAGTCGAAATAAATGGAAAACAAAACAATTTAAGAGTAAATTGATTTCTCCTAAAGAAGCTTTCGGTAAAAATAGGTGGGCGCACCTGCCTAACAATGTTTTAAAGATTTATACAAGGAAAAAAGTAATCATTCGACAGATTCCAATAAATCGTTGTGCTAGTGAGAGATATTCTATATATCGCGCTAAGCGAGTCTTGTGTCCCGCTGAGTGTGGTATAATTTGCCTTCACGGCGCTGTACGGTCGGCGCCGAGTAACTAGATCTACCACAAAATGAGAAAACTTAGTCCCTACCGCACAATTCGCCATACATTGCGCTGGCTCTACAATCTTCATGCTAAAAGTAAGAAGCTGTGGTCAAAAAACCGCAATGAAAACTTAAATCCAATATCGCGTTCCGGTCTTTATATTCACATAGTAGGACTTCTGAAGCCGCATGAGGTTAGGGCAAACGTGCACTAAATGAAATTCCATAGCCGCCGTCGCACGCAAGATAGACAAAAGCAAAGGGAACTGCAATTGAAAAATGCTTTTGTCTCAAATTCAATAAAAATGTTTTGTAACTAGTCTGTATCTACCTGTAATAAAGAGTATAACTTTGTTGTTCCGTTTTTAAAATACTTTGTTATGCTCCGCTTGTTTCGATAGAAGTTTCCCTATATTTTAGTTGGAAAAACTTGAAAGAACACGTACAGTAACAGTATCTTTTTCAAAGTTAGGGCTTCAAGTTATAGACATTATAAATGCGATAGGAAAATGATAAAGCAGTCTTTATGTAATTCGAATAATAATAAAAGTGTGTTCTACAATCAACCAAGAAAAACTGCGATTACCATACGTTTGATGAACATGACGAAAGTAATAGTTTCACGACCGTTGATTGTTACAATTTACGTAACAGTTTTAGTTTTAGAAGGCTCATTTTCAAGTACATGTTTTCCGAATTTGGGAGGGTTGATCCGAATCTTCTTTTGTCACATTTTTGACGCTTAGGTATGTTTTTGCAGCAGATTACTGAAAATAGCCAAGTATATCAAAATAACCCTTTGTGTCTGAGGGCACGTGTAAAATAGAGTGGCCCTTCAAGTGAGGTGTCACTGGATAGGTTTTAAAAGTGGACGCTTTTGTGTTCATGAATTAATTGAGATTTATAAGTCCTTAGAGTCATTAGCAATGTGTCACCACTCAGTGACTTTTAATTATTCAAACTGAAAAATTGAAAAGTTTCTGAACACTTATGATGGAACGTGTGAAAATTTATGATTCTTATTCTATAAATGATTTTGTGAAATAAATAATTTCAATGAAAAGAAAGGACCCTTTCTGCGAGTGAGCTTGTAGACTACAATATAATTATCATAAATAGAAAAAACTCTATCACAGACTTTGTGTGATCAAGGCTTTAGATAATAATTCTTCAGAAATTAATAATATCCCAAACGATACCTAAACACAAACTGATTGCCAAGTTTGCTCCAAAAAATAATAAAATTGTGCTAATTTATGTGACATTTATTCGTTTTTGTATCAATCTGCAAAAAAAGAACATTCATTCAAAATTTGCATTTAAATGGTGATCACATTATGTCAGTCATCGTTAGAAACTCTGCTTTTTATGATATCAATGACTCGCTCTGATAAAATTTAAGATATTTTTAGTGTTTTAGGTACATTTGTAAATCTTTTTAAAATGAATTCATTTAAATTGATTTATCTAAGTCCCACTCATACGTTAAATTAGATTTTTATCTTGAATAAAATTCAATCAATGTCACTCTTATTTTTAATGACTTCAAAAGGCTTCTTAATTTGATTGATTTCATCTGATTAGTATTTACAACAAATCGGGTGCTGCTAAAGAGTTCAATTCCGAAGTTGAACAAAGTTTTATCAATTTGATTTTAACTCAAAAGCCACGTCGAATGGCAATGGACGATTATTTAAATCACTATCCTGGGCTAACTGGGGAATTAACAAGATCAGACATCTGCTTAGGAAGGCAAAAGTAGGTATCCGTTGCTTGCGAGAAATGCATGACATATACGTCGCACTTTCAAAAATCTATTGCTCTATGGACCGAATTTGTT
Organism: Agrochola lychnidis; assembly: GCA_963680765.1. Taxonomy (NCBI): domain Eukaryota; kingdom Metazoa; phylum Arthropoda; class Insecta; order Lepidoptera; family Noctuidae; genus Agrochola; species Agrochola lychnidis. Next base: position 15,861,062 of record OY796859.1, on the reverse strand, counting down.
ACAGCAACTTGTTACAAGAATCATCATCAAATAATGTATTTATTTCCATATGTAAGGCACTTAGAATCAAATTTAAAGCCGCAAGAACATCTGTTTTACTCTATAAGCGAAGTACTTTTAAATTATTCTGAACACGTGTCGACACAAATTTTCTGAATGTCAGAGCTCTAAGGATTTACATAAAACTGAAGACTTGTTCTAGAACATTTTGCAAAAACTATGTCTAAAAGTAGGGGTAGGTAGTGATCGTGAGTATTATAATTTTATTAAATATTAAAATAATGTGTGTATGACCAGATGTATGAACGTAAACGAGGCAAAAGGAGTATATAAGGATCGTAGCCGGTGGTGTTCTGAAGTCTGTCAACTCCCATGGAAAGAAGGCGTGAGTTTATGTATGTATGTATAAATTAAAACTACTACTTTTAGTCAAGTTCTGAATATTAGCAAACACAATTTGAATTTGTTACAAGAGTGTTAGATCGAAGCCTTGATTCTACGGTCAAGAAAAATCAATCAAAAAAAAAATTAAATAGTAAGTACAAAAGTGCATAGCAGGTAAGTATCTACCTTTTTTAGCTTAAAACATAATACATTTATATTATTTATAAATACGAAGTGCCTGACCAAAAATATTACGAAGAACAATATTAAAATTATGAAAAATTTAATCATCACATGACGCATCGTTATCTACTTAAACCATGCATGTGGTGTAAATCTAGAATTGTAATGGCGGCTTATTGAAAATATACGTACTACGTGAGGCTATTTAGTAACGAGTTAGATCAAAAGCCAAATAATTATTTCGCACGCCTAATTCACGCCACGATGCTTTTCTTCAAACTCTCGAAAATTCATAGCTGCATGATATTAGCAATATTAACAGTTCACTGGACCGTTTGAAAGTGATCTATAAGATTTGCCAGATGAGCTTTTTAAGACTTTCGAAGTCTCGAGACTCGAGTCGTTTATTCTACAATCTACGTTTTTGTTCCAATATTATGTAGCAGTACTATTTTATTTTAGAGTTAACTGTACAGTTTTTGAAAAAAATTACTCAACCTTTTTAACCAAATTCCTTTGTTTCTTTTTGTGAAAAGTATAAACCTAAAGTTAATCCTAATTTTTCAAACAGCTTAAACAATTATATTTAATTGCATTATTTGCATCTTAAAGGAATAATCTGACTTGACTTACTTTTATATGAATGAAAGAAAGATAAGAAAAATAAAGAACTGCAACTTTGGTAGCCATTGGCATAAAAGACACCTTGTAACTAGACTTGTCCACAAATTCCCACCCACCGTTGACATTTTTAAAAAGAGAACAAAAAAGATCAAAAACTGCCTCATAATTGGCACAAAAGATGGCGTATCGCAGAAAAGATCGTCCGAACACAGAGCTCTTTATCTTTTTTCGAGATTAATATTTTTGTTAGTCATTTTTTATTCGCAGTTCGAAGTTTTTTTTTTATCTTTCATAGTATCGTCGGGAATTAGGAATAGGAAATGCATGGAAACGATTGGTTTATTTGGAATACTTATGGCATTTATGAAACGGTTGGTCGATTTAGACTGATGTGTAATGGCATTTAGAATAGAACATGCTTAAATAAAATTCAAACTGCTGTTTGGATGCTTGAATATGCTTTTTTTATGTTATGCAATTAAGCATTTTATTTTATAGATTTCTTTAATCAAACTACTTATTTTTCCTATATATTATTAATTATATCATAAAACCATTTTTGCTTTTTATAGATACAGACTACGAAAATGCTCGTTCTTCTAAATTGATTGCATTCCAAGTTCAATACGTATACATTTACTGAAAATTATGCGCCGCAAAGCATTAACAAATGTTTTACAAGAGTTCGACTCTACTCTCTCTCTGTCTTTAAAAAAAAGGATCCTTTTTTTAGTTTTGAACGCTTATAGTGATAATGTTTGCTACCTGAGCGTGGGTGCGTTTTAGATCCCGGCACGTGAAATATTGCGAGACATCCCCTGTCACATATCTGTTTTATAAACTCGAAAAAATATTCCCAAGAAAAGGATACAGCATACAAAATTAAACCAGAAAGAACGAGACACAAATAGCCCGCGGTAAGAAAAAAGCGTTGTTAATTGCTTTGATTAGATTTCAAGGATTTTAATATACTGATTCACGCGCTTTGTCAAGTTTCATATATTTGATTTCGTACGGTGTCAGTTTGATAAAATACGGTTTTTCTTATTCAAAGGCCATGTTTACCCTTCCCGGGTTTGGGTCATTGTGTATTATAGCCGATGTAGAATTGTTGGTAGCCGTGACTGTCAACACTGAGGTCAAATAAAAAAACGTTAAGACGGAAATATTTCGCACCTACGAAGCTTCCTTCAGGAAGTTTACTTTGTCACTTTTTAACATTGCATGAGTTTTTCTTGGTATGTTCAGATTTATGAGGCGTTTTAGCTACCGTTGAGAATATTTTAATCCGAAACAAATCGAGATTAGGATTTTTGATTTGATGACAAATTGTTTCCTACTTTTGTTAAAGCCCCGTGAAATAAACGGATGCCATGCATTTTTTTACTTTTGGATAAATCACATTGTCAGTTTAGCCGTATGGCCTTAGACCTTCTGTAAGTGATCACATTTTCAGTCATGGAAATTAAATAAGGTATCAGTGTCCTGTCTTCTGAACATTCCATCCATAAAGAATAATTATGCTCACCTCATAGACATCAAATGTCCGCCATTCAAAAAAAAAACATTCAAAATATTTTATTTCACATAAACCTACAAGGGCACTTATGAAACGCCAGAAGCTAGGTGCACGGTTGCAATTGGTCGCTTCCAATGGAGCTAGCAAGAAACCCCACGGTTACTCTTTTAAAAATTAATGGTTTCTCCTATGTTTTCAAATTACAGTGTTAATAGATATGAGAGGACAGTGTAGGCCTATCAACAAGTACCAGGTACTTAGTAAAATAGAAAATGATCCACAAGTCTACAGCCTACAACGTTCTCACATTCACAAAATCTAAAAGAAAAGAATCTACCTACCTATATAAAAGATAAACAAAATAATAAATATAAGGATCTATTTAAACCAAATGACATAATTGCCACTACAGCTGTAACAAATTTAATTTGATAAAAAAATAGAAAATTGTAGGTATATAAGTAATGTCAAATAATGATAAGATTATGCATTTAAAGTACCTACTTCATTCTTTGCAGAACAACAGTCTAACTTTGACTGCAACGAAAACGGGAATAATCCAATGATGAAATTAGAGCATGTTATAAACATTCATCTCTAAAAAAGCCAAGACGAAATTACATTAACAACTATAATAGCGTAAATAATCATAAATACAGGACGAGCACGTAGCTCAAACGCAATTTCTATGCTAACAAGGATACGCGCGTTATCGTATTTGTACCGCTATCTGGGTGCAAAACACACGGGGTGAATATTTTACACATTTTGTTTTACGTCTCTACGTATTCACGGTAAATAAACATTTCCTGGAGATTTTTATTTGCTATATTTTTTTTCGCGGTGTGATGAAACACGCTCTTGAAATCTCGAGTGCTCTAACAAGGCACTTGAGGTTTGGTTCATACATAGTTTTCGATAAGGGATCGTGATAATGTCTTGGTGTTTTGGGATGAAATGTGTGTTTCAGAGATATGGAAAAATATATGACTTGCTTAATTTTGGAGTTGTGTAGATCACTAATCAATTATTATCCGTCGCTAAATCTAAACAAAGACGACGTGTATTTGCCACTAACATTTGCCCGCGGCTTCGCCCACGGGGATGTTGGAAAATATCCGACAGGAACGTACTAACGGGTTTGAAACTATGTATGTGTGTGCCAAATTTCATCCAAATCCGTTCAGCCTGCGCATTCTTTGCACCAATCCGGAACATAAATCGCTAAAAAAAAACAGCTGTGCCCTACATTTATGTTCGCATAACTCGTCAAAATGTAGGAACCAACTGATATTTTTTTCGTGACTTCAGGGTTAGTCCCATAGTAAAAGTTGTTTATAATGATGAGTAAAGTCACGTGTTTAAGTTTGCGCACTGGTTAAAAACTTATCTTGACAAACAGACAAAAACTATATTTTCGACATCAGACTCGTTCCCAAATGTCGTAGCAATTATTTTTTTCAAAAATATTCTATGTACTGTTTTGACTAAGTTACTATTTTATTACATTATGTATAGATTAAATAATCTAGAATTATGTCACTATAAGTTATTATAATCTTGACTTAACTTAAAATAAAGATAATTTCAGTTGAAGCATGGCTCCTTTTACCTACGTGTTTTTCATGTAGGCACACACTGACAGTTACTTACATTGTTTAATAGGGACCATAGTTCTTCAGCTCAAATTCACTTTTTATCTCACTCGCACCATACTGCTCGCGGACTGAGTGTGAGCGAGACGGAGTGGGGAGCTGGCGGCTCCAAGGCGCCAATAGTTTAGGTAATTTAATTTTATGGTGAAAATAAAGATAATTAAAATATATAAAAAAACATAGTTTCTACTTTATATTTAGTTCAATTATTATGCAAAGGTTCATAATCTAATTTGAAATATTGTTTTGCGATTTTTTGTTCGGTTTATTTTTTTCTATCGAGTAATTTTATGGAAACGTGTTTTCGCCAAACATAGTACTTAACATTTTAATCCTCAGCTATATATTTCAAAATTAATGCTGCAGTATTTTCGACATAACGAGGATCATTCTAAGCAATTTGAGGTTATAATATAGACTCTAAAGCCTTCTGTTAGTATTTATTTTAGAAAATATAGATATTCTAACAAGAAGATATTCTTGTCCAATTATGCCACTGTGCTAAAATTTTCTGTCATGGGTTGGTACGTCTTTTAGCCACAAAGGTTTTCAGTTCAAAGCCGACAGATTATTTCTTGCCTTGCGTATCCTTAGTGCCTACAGCTTATATAACTCGCCCCTTTATCTTATCCTTACAGAGTCTTCTGATAACAAAATGTATGTTTCAAATGTTATCGGATTTATAATATAAAGCATTTAAATTATGTAAAGTTTCCAACAAATCGTACACAATCTTGTAACACAGAAATGTACTGTATCTTTATGTTTTCAAACTCTGCTTTTGATCTCGTATTTTATTTTCTGTTGGAGCTGCTATAACATGTCTTTACGGAAATTAAACTTTGGTGAAACTTGTTATGTGAGGATTTGAGAAATTACGCTTAAGGTTTTCAGAAGTTTTCAATGCGTAATTTTAGCTGAAGCTTTCCTAAAGTGTCTAAGCAGCAAAGAACATGATCACATCGATGATTTGATTGAATTTTTATACATCCAACCAATTTAAAGAGTTTTATAGAATTACCTTCAGCATATTAGGAAATGAAATGAAATAAAATGAAATAAAATGAAATAAAATGAAATTGTTTATTTTGTAAATAAGATATCGGAATCACTTTTACACGTCATGTTAAAAAAATATTAAAAATAAGCTAGAAGAGTTCGGCGTTTCCTATCTTACACTGATAAGAAAGGCCGAAACAAACTCTCTTTTAAAGTTCAGACATAATCTTGGTCAGGCCATATGAGGACCATGTAGATTAGTGTCTGAAATGGTCTTTTGAGGAAAGAACCACACAGATTTGAGTGGACCTGTCCAGTCAGTGCAAGCATTTGTCAGTAATCGTGGAGCTCAACTCAGAACTTAAGGAGCTCAACTCAACGAACAATACCAAAGAAAGGACATTTGGGTAGGCCGCATAAACTACTCAAACTGCCAGACCATCATTAAAACTAGTAAATAAATAATAATAATATCCGCATAGTCCTCATATTCACAATAATTAAAATAATACAATACTTTACAAAGTAATCATGTCATAGGTTAGAGCAAATTCGTCAAACTGAATTTATTACTGTCAATAATATCAGCTGGTTTAAATAAAAAATAAACAACAATGACCTCACAATAAACCTGATAGCCTTTTCATCTAAACAACAGTTCTCGACCAAGGGATAAGGATGAGATACAGGTAAACAAAAAATCGGTTGCCTATTTGTAAGAAAAATAGACACACTCGACCGTGCGGCCGATCGTAAAATTGATCGGCACAAACAATTTTCATCGTATACCGACCTGCGCATTCATCAAAAAACATAAATACCTACCGTTGGTAAGGAGATACCCCTACGGCGAAAATAAGCGAAAACGATTCATCATTATTCATTCCTTCAGCTGACAGATTGTGATGTGAAACACTTCGGAGTAATAACTTTAACACGCTTCGGCGTCTCCTTGATAGATGTTTTTTGAAATAACGAAACGTTAACATGTGTTTTTTTAGATACACGCGGTAATTACGTCATCGCTGCGTATGAGCTTTTGTCTCAGATCGTGATGAATGATATTCCTGTTGTGACAGCCATGGACAAACACGTGAACATTTTTATGAATAAACGCAGGGATCGTAAAGTATTCGTTTACAGAGGTATTGTTTTTAGAGTACTCATAAATTATTACGTACGGCTGAAAAGTGATTAAATATTAAATAGGACTTGTAAAATGTTTGTTGACAAAACTCTTGTGATATAGAAGATTAAATACGAAGAGCTTTTTGTGAACATTTTTAATGTGTTTTTTTTTTGTAGTTCTATACAAACTCTTGAATAATAAAATATGATCTAAATGTAAGCATGAGTAGTTGGAAGGAAGAGAACTACACAAGTCCTAATGGAGGAGACCGTAATAACCTTTTGTGAAAGAAGTAAACAGTTTTACTACTAATGTTACAACAAAATACCTTGTGATATATTGCAATTAAATGAAAGAAACTTTAAAACTCATATTAAAAGGACACTTTGTTAACCATCATATTACAAATTAGAGGATTATATCCAAGATAAGAGTGCTTGGAAATATGCTGGTCCTGCTCCATAGGACAATTTAGAATCAAGACAAAATCAAACTGGTTGCTAATTTAATTGTATAATTTATTATTTTTTGTTATTATATGACATTGATTTTACATTCTGTGATTATTTCCTCACACACTGACTTATTAATTATACAATTTTAGGAAAATCGTATATTTAAACAGTGTTTGTAAATAGGTATGTGAACAACATGTATCTATCACATAATTAAATTATTATGTCGTTGCTTCGTTTTTAATTCTTTTTACCTATTGTGGTACAGTAATTTTATTCGAGGTGCATCATCTCTACATATAATTATATAACTAATGCACCTTTACAAAATATTGTAAAACATTTTAAAAGAGTAACGGAGGAGTTTCTTGCCCATTTTTCTCCATACGAAAACTATCTTTTGGAAGGGGTGACTAGAATCAATTTTTATTATTTTGTAAATTTTGACGTTCAAAAGTGCCATACAAAGGCCAATTTGAAATAAATTATTTGACTTATCAAATAATTCTTCGTATGGAGAAAAATGGGCAAGAAACTCCTCCATTACTCTTTTAAAATGTTCACTTTACTTACTTATATCCTTTCAAGAAAAACATGCATAAACTTTTTGGTTTTGAAAAATGTAGAACTAGGCGATAATGGTAATGCAACTTCAACGATTACCGGAGAATGTCTAACAAAGCTTGCCCGCTTACACAATATGATGTTATCAGTACCTACACATGATATCACCCTTGTAGGTCTCAACGGAGGGAACGGGTCGGTTTTCTAAGGCGGGAACCAGTGCCAATCGGGATACTGTATGTCCCTAACCCTATAGCACTGCATAGCCAGTAGTGACTCACGTTTTTTTTGCATCGAATAAAATCATACATCATCATACCTCTCTGCTTAGGAATTTGGGCAAAACAAGCGTGAAATCAGTTATATTTGCAATATGTATGTATAAAATCAATGAATCCTGTAATTCCACGTTACTCATTAAAATACACCAATCAACCAATCAATCTGCCTAGCCAGCTTCCAGTCTAACCTGATGCAACTGAATACCAATATTTTACATGGAGCGACTGCCTATCTGACCTCCACAACCCATTAACTGGGTAATACGATACCCCTTGGTAAGACTGGTTGTCAGACTTTCGGGCTTCTGATGACCCGTAACGACATTCAAAGATCTACGAATGACAGGTCTCGGTATGTAAAGATGGTCACTCATCCATGGACACCAACTCCGGCAAGCATAGCCGTGCGGCTGTTATTATTTAGCCACAAGCTCCTCTCATTAAAAGATACGAACACAAGATAGAAACAAAATAGAACAAAACATTACACATGTTCTCCCCGAAGGCTTAAGCAGAGGTGACTAATTATAGTATAGGTTCCCACATTTCATATTAGTTCATATAGCACCAAAACACAACATCGACAAAGCCAAAATCCATATCTCCTAAAACTTTTATCTTAAAAAGAATAAGCCCGCCTTCCACTATCAAAATTAATCACAAACTATTAATTTATCTCACGTCAACCATTAAGAGTCAGCTAAGTGACAAAAGAAAAACACGGATGCCGGCAAGGCATCTGTCTTTTCATAGTCAACTTAACTAAAAGGATTAAAATGATATCTTCCGTCGTCTGACAGCCAGTGTGGTCTGCCAAGCGTTAACAGAAAACTTCTTTTGTTAAAGAATTTTGTTACCTTAAGCTTTTAATACCTTTATGCCATTGCTTTTTAATTTTAGCATTTCATAAAAGGGTTGGTTTTAATCCCGATTACGTGAACTTTGAAAACGTTTTCGATGTCTTTTGTTAGATTTTTAGTTTCTATTCTTATTGCGGTAAGTTAATTTCAATTTCTTTGATAAATAAAATGGACTTTTATATTTATAATGGAATTAAAAAAGGTTATGTGCATCTTTGAAATCCTATTAAATTATATAACGTCCTGGTTTTTGTCATAGAAACGGCTGACAAAAGTAAAATATGGAAATTTTAAAGCGAGAGCTTACATTGTCACTTCCGCTGCGACGATGAAAACAAAAACTTAATATAAGTTCTAACCTAAAGTGTTACATGACTCATAGTCATAAGATTTTAAGCCAGATAAATTAATCAGAACTGGCACACTATAAACCACAACATCCTAAAACTAGGCTTCCTCAGGTATCTCATAATTTCTGGGAAGTCTTAATAGGGTATTAAATCGATCGCGTTAAGGCATGCGAATTATTCCATAACTTAGAAGGTTTCGGCTGTTAACGCACCGAATTTCTCAGTGACCGGAATTTTGAGCAAAAAGTTGTGGTGCAAAATTATTGAGCATTTTTGCGGCCGCAGCAGATATTATTTGGTATGTAATAGTAGGTATTTTTTTTAGAGGGGCTTGTAGCTAAGTAATAACAGCTGCACGGGTCGATCGATCAGGTTAAGCTACGCTTGCCGCGGTTGGTCCGTGGATGGGTGACCATCTTTACATACCAAGTCCCCTCCGTGCCTCGGAAAGCACGTTAAGCCGTTGGTCCCGGCTGTCATTTGTAGATCTTTGACAGTCGTTACGGGTAGTTAGAAGCCCAAAAAGTCTGACAACCAGTCTTACCAAGGGGTACCGTGTTACCTAGTCTCTAGGTTGTGGAGGTCAGATAGGCAGTCGCTCCATGTAAAATACTGGTATTCAGCTGCATCCGGTTAGACTGGAAGCCGACCCCAACATAGTTGGGAAAAGGCTAGGCAGATGAGTAGGTATTTTTTTTAAATCAAGTTTATTAAAAACTTTAAGTAACTATAAAATCCTATCTACATTCATATTTACAATCTTGGGGGTCAGTAACAAATCACAGTAGGTATGATAAATATAAAATCCAGTTCAACTTCTCAAAGCAGCTGATGCCTGTATTCATTCAAAGTTTGCGGTTTCGGAGACGCACAGTCGATCGCATAAAGCTCCGAAAAAAATAATTTATTGTAATAAGTCGTCGTGAACACTCGCCACCGCTCGGCTCATCTCGCCCGCTCCGCACCCCTCTCCCGAGCGTATACTCGACTCGACTGCAATGGCTCTACCAAAATTCAGTCGACTGGTAGCAGCGTCTGGGCACGGTCGCGCCACACGACGCTCTGAACGGACTTACGTTACGGTGAAAACACGCTTATCACTTACGCGATACGAAATTGAGTTACGCACTTTACTGAATACAACCAGTTAAATTGTATTCAGAAAACATTTCGAATATAACTACAGTGAATATTGGACGTTTCGTTAAAACTGATGTGGACAGTTAATGTGAAAATTTTGTTTACGTTTCGAAGGACGCTAAATCACCGGATTGTGAATTGATATTGACTCATCATGAGCATTATCTCAACAAGGACTATTTGTTAAATTGAAGCCGAAATAGTGTTCATAAATTGATGGATACTACACATCCGGCAAGGGGACGCAATACGCGAACGCCGACGGAAAAAACATGACACTGAGCTTATCGTGTCTTGTTTTCTTTCTTCCTTGATATTTGATTTTCCCCATGATGGCTCAACAGAAAACTTTTTCAAGAAATCGTCTTTGCCAAATCCTATTTTGGTTCGTCATCGGCCTAAATGTGGCTGATCAGAGCTCTCTGCCACTCAAGTATGAAGCACCTGATGACTGCCAGTGGTGGCTGAGAGGCCCCAACGATGCACATGAAGTTTCCCTCACGTGTAAACTACGCACAATCAACAGTGAATTTGACACAACTAACTTCAGTGTAATTCCTTCAGAACATACCACGTCCTTAAGAATAGAGTGTAATGAAGAAATGATGTATAAAAGCTCCCTTGATGATCGAAGTTTTGCACATCTAGTGAAACTACGTGAACTTGTTTTAGATAACTGTAAAATTGGAAGATGGCCGCCTGGCGTACTCTCCGGCTTGAGAGACCTCCGAAATTTAACGATTCGAACGAAAAATACAGAGTGGGCCGCTATGAGTTTAGAGATAGCATCAGAAAGCTTTACGGCTGTTCGACAGTTGGAAAAGTTGGATCTCAGTTTTAATAACATCTGGTCGTTTCCCGAAAACTTGTTCTGCCCGTTAACTAACTTAGTGTATTTGAATGTGTCTTCGAATCGTCTGCAAGATGTGAGTGATTTGGGATTTAGAGAGCGAGCAATGCATCAAGCACTGATTAGCGAACAGGATGGGCCAGCTCCCTCGGCGCCTTCTATGTCTCATGCAACCTGCTCATTAGATATTGAGGTACTAGACGCTTCCAGCAATCACTTCGTGCTAATGCCAGAAAACGGATTTATGGCTCTTCGTAGACTCAAAGAACTGCACATTCACGATAACGAAATATCAATGGTGGCTGACAAAGCCTTATCTGGATTGAAACAGCTGCAGATAATTGATCTTTCAAACAACAAAATAGTCGCGCTTCCACAAGATCTGTTCAAAGATAGCAGACCGGTCATCAAAGAAATATACTTACAAAACAATTCTATAAGTGTGCTTTCACCAAGCTTGTTCGCCAACCTAGATCAGCTGTTGGCGTTGGATTTATCAAATAATCATTTAACAAGTACTTGGATTAATGAGAATACTTTCACCGGTCTTATTAGAATGGTTCTGTTGAACTTATCTAACAACAGGTTAACGAAGCTGGATCCCAAGATTTTCAAAGATTTATACACTTTACAAATACTTAACGTTCAGCATAATATGTTGGAAAGTATTGCTGCTGACACATTTTCACCAATGAACAATCTACATACTTTGATTCTATCATACAACAAGATATCCCATATCGATGCCTATGCACTGAATGGTCTGTATGTGTTGTCTCTCCTATCTATAGACAATAATCATCTCGAAGAACTCCATCCAGAAGCTTTCAGGAATACATCCTCCCTACAGGATTTGAATTTAAATGGGAATCGTTTAAAGAAAGTACCCATAGCGTTAAGAAATATGCGTTTACTAAGGACTCTTGATCTGGGAGAGAATCAGATAACATCACTGGAGGAACCCGGCTTCGTCGGTTTGCATAACGTATATGGCCTTCGTCTTATCGGTAATAAGATAGAAAACATAAGTAAAGATGTGTTTACAGATTTACCGTCCCTACAAATTTTAAATCTGGCACGTAATAAATTGAAGCACATCGATATGAACGCGTTCGAAACGTTATCAACTCTACAAGCTATAAGGTTAGACGCCAACCAACTCACAGAAATTCAAGGCCTGTTTGTAAATATCCCATCGCTATTGTGGCTAAATGTATCAGATAACCAAATAGAATGGTTCGATTACACTGTTATCCCTTCGGGACTTCAGTGGTTGGATCTTCACAGTAATAATATCAAGGAACTGGGAAACAACTACCGTTTGGATAAAGAATTGCGCTTGCAAACATTAGACGCAAGTTTCAACAAAATGACAAAAATCTCGGCTTTCTCAATTCCCAGTAGCGTAGAGTTGCTGTTCCTGAATGATAATCAAATTACACAAGTTGAAGCTCAAACTTTTGTTGGAAAAACCAATTTAACGAGAGTCGATTTGTATGCAAATCAGATAACTAGTATGGATCTCAATGCGCTTCGACTAACTCCGGTCGATCCGGGACGGCCGCTACCCGAATTTTATATCGGTGGAAACCCGTTTCAGTGCGACTGTACTATGGAGTGGCTACAACGCATAAACAAACTAGACCATCTTAGACAACATCCACGTGTTATGGATTTGGAAAGCATATATTGTAAATTATTATACAATCGTGAAAGGACTTATATTCCGCTTATCGAAGCCGAATCATCTCAGTTTTTGTGTACATATAAAACGCACTGTTTTACGCTGTGTCATTGTTGTGATTTTGACGCCTGTGATTGTGAAATGACGTGCCCATCGAACTGTACGTGTTATCATGACCAACCGTGGTCGGCGAACATTGTGGACTGTTCTGCTGCTGGGTATTCGGAAATACCCAGTAGTATACCTATGGACGCTACTGAACTATATTTAGACGGTAATAACTTTGGTGGTTTAACGAGTCATGCTTTTATTGGGCGTAAGAACTTAAAAATATTGTACGCTAATAATTCTAACATTGACGCCCTGTATAATAATACGTTTAGTGGACTAAAACGCTTAACAACATTGCATTTAGAAAAGAACAATATAAAAGAGTTGCTAGGTTTTGAATTGTCGCCTCTGGAGAATTTGCGCGAATTGCATCTACAAGACAATAAAATACACTATATCGATAATCGAACCTTCATGGAGTTGAGGCATTTAGAAGTGTTGCGCTTGGAAGGAAATAACATTTACGGCTTCGCGGTGTGGCAGTTCACGATGAATCCATATTTGGTAGAGATAAGTCTCTCGCGGAACCTTTGGTCGTGCGATTGTCAGTACATGCATAAATTTCGCACTTGGTTCAAAAATAACCTAGGAAAAGTGGAAGATGCTCTTAAGATCACGTGTGTATTCGATAACGTCACAAATGCTGTGGGTCCACAGATGGCCGATTTTAATTCAACAATATGCACAAGTCATGTGGGAGGAAGCTCATCCATAATCGAGAACCAAGTAATTAATGATTATCTGCCTCTGCTGCTAATATCTCTGTGCGTGTTCATTACTAGCTCGGCATTAATATGTGGCGTATTTTATTGGCGGCGCGAACTTCGTGTCTGGATTTACTACCACTGTGGATTCAGAATGTGCTACAAAAGTACAGCTTTCGACGATGAAGCCGACAAAGATCGCCTCTTTGATGCCTACATAAGTTATAGCGTGAAAGACGAGGCATTCGTCGCTCAAATGTTAGCGCCCGGCCTAGAATCCACCGACCCAAGTTTCCGGCTCTGTCTACATTACCGGGACTTTAACGCTTCGGCATACGTGGCGGATACAATAATAGAGGCCGTAGAGTCATCGAAAAGAACGATAATAGTCCTGTCAAAAAATTTCATCAACAACGAATGGTGTCGTTTCGAATTTAAGACGGCACTCCACGAAGTACTGAAAGAGAGACGAAGAAGACTGATAATAATATTGCTAGGCGAGCTACCGAATAGGGACATCGATCCAGAGCTAAGGTTGTGTTTGAAAGCGAACACCTGTATAGAGTGGGGTGATCGACAATTTTGGCAAAAGTTGAGGTTTGCGATGCCGGACTTGCGGAAGTGTCAGTATCACCGGTCGACAGTGAATATTTACGCTTCGGTGTCTCCGGTGGGGGCCGGGCGGGCGCCGGCGCCGCCCCCTCCGCCGCCGCCGGGGAAGCTCCCCCCCCTGCTCGGCGACGGGCTGGCCCTGCCGACCAGCGTGCACACGCGCGACGTGCACCCCCACCGCTTGCCGCCGCAAGCGCAGCTCTGGGCGTAGCGTATGCTCCAACGCAGGTAAACAGACACTGACTTTACTTGCAACGCTTAAGCGTATTAGTCCAATAAAATGGTGATAATTAATCTTAGGTTGTTCCACATTATATTTATTGTATAGCATAAGAATTACGAAGCCTGACACGACTTGCATTTATTTGTATAGAGTAGGCCGCTAGTTTTATTTTAAGTTGTTACGGAATAATTTCCTGATTTCTGCGATAGTAATTTATAGATTACGGAAAATCCGATGTAAATATTAATACCTATTTGTTAAAAATATTTCAGTGACTATAAATAATATTCGGATCGCTTAAATATTATATAATGCCAAAGTTTAAAACTTATAGCTATGTACAGATGCATTTATTATTATAGTTTTTTTTAGAACAACCATTGTCAATAAAGAGTCTGTAAATATTATGATTTTGTATATAAAACTGTAAATACGCAAAACAATTATGATATAAAAAAACGAAAACAAGAAATACACATTTTTAAAATTTTATTTCCTTTTGTTTCATTTATTGTGTTACCTTATGTGTTCAAAACATTACATTTTGGTTTTTATTGGTTCAGTACAATGACTCATACCAGACAGTATACGAAAAAATAAATATCGAGAATCTTCCAAGTACCAATGAAGTTCTAACACTGTTGCAGACACTTGCCAAGTCTAAAGTACTCATCGGCATGTTAAAATGGAAGTAGGTTCGAACACTAACTCAAGCAATATGCAAACATATTGAAAATTGAAAGTCACTCTAGCAAAGTTTAGTGCGGGTAAATGGTACCACGAGTTTCACGCTCCGCATATATACTTCGCCGCTGAAGTTCAGTACATTTATGAATAGGTTCGAATACTTACTCAACTAGTAAAATTAACACAGAATAATACACCCAATTTAAGTTTCAGTTCTCAATAATATAACTAACATCACACAAATATAACTTACACACCAAGGCAGAAATTATATGAAATGTAGCAGAATATGCTTGTATGTAAGTATGGTTTTATGATAAATTATGGTTTAAAGGATTCGAGAGAAATTTAATATAAAATATTTTCGCACAAAATACTTAACACTTTGAAAATATAAGAAGAATAAACGCTAACAAAGAAGAACTAAAAGATAATGATTGGGATACTGATAAATAGAAATAATCTGTATGATCTTATCTCATCTGGAAAAAAATTAAGGCATTACATAAATTACACCTTTTAGCCCCTCGAAGTTATTCAATAAAGAAATGTCTTGTTTGCAAGGCAAAAAGTCCACTTAAAGAAAAAACGACGAAAGAACTTGTCTTAAAAGTAGATAGGAATTATTTTAGAACTTCCTACCTTAACTAATTCAATTTGACTCTCAAGTTAAGCAAAAAAGGGAATAAGAAAGTTGGGGATGTCAAATTTATCGAACCTAATAAGTTATGTAGAAAGAAAGAAATAATGTTTCTGGGTAATAAAGAAGCTAAGTGACTAATAACAGACATCAATTTTGCTATATTTATTGCGTTAGTAAGTAACCGCAGACTAAAATGACGTGATGTTTATTCAAGAAACAATAACGCATCATGAAATGTGTATATCACTTACATTACAATTTGCGCTCTGCATTTATTCATTACAAACAACTCTGACAGGACCACTTACTCGAATGTAATAAAGATTTTTTATTTGTTGTTAGACAGACATATTACTTAGATTCATACTACAGTATCAAGCTATGTATGACGTGTTGAAATGATGACGTATTATAATCCGATAATCTCTAAACACATATTAAGTAGATATCTAGCGATATCAACCTGCTATTGAGCCGAAGTATGGCAATAATGCATTAACAGTGACAAATTGTTCGCTTGAGGGGATAATAGAAAACCGTTTATCTGATTTAGCTGACCCACCGTTAACTGTACACAATTTCAAAGCAGGTCAGTATAGTAAAGGAAGAAACTGTGGTCGAACTATCAACATTTATTAGCATTATTTCATGATTGTCAAAATGACAAATATTGAATGTCACAATAGGCTAAGTAAGTTGACTTGGAACAGTTCCCAAAACACTAAACCTTTAAAATCGCTTCGCAGTTATCGACAATAATCTACCAATCGTAAAGTTATTAACACCTAGAATATTATGAACATATCTCTCTTCAAAACACATTTCTTGGAATACATTCTCTAAAAACTTCAGAAAGCTCTTTCACACTTTCCATCATAAAATACTTAGGTATTTATCGGAAATTCATACAAAGATGCTCAATGTTAACTTGTAGAGGCGTGTCACAACCATGTCTCCATTATCACACAATTTCCATACATTACCCGTCGTTGCCATCATCATACACTATAAGTAGCAATTCGCCCTTTGACTCGTCAGACCATTCTCTTCCCATTATGAACATACACGCAGCGATAAATTCTCATATTTTCCACCCCACGACGCCAACTTATATTTCCCCTGCTACTACTAACGGCATCTAGTCGTCAACTCATGAAACTCCTATTATCTGTTTGCGGACGAATCAAAACGAAATCAACATCAGTTATTTTTGTCGTTCGCACCCTTATCAAAGGCCGTAGATGGGTCAGTTTAGGGAATGCCAGACGTTCTGGATTTATAAGGATAGTTTTACGTTTATCCCAATCTGTAGACATCTGTCGCTATTTCATCTACTTTTTTGTATTGTAAATAGAAATATGTATTTATTTCCATTTCGGTGGATATGAAAGGACAAAACTAGGCAAATTTTTCCTCGTCCTTTTCCATTTTCTGTAGTTCTTTATTATAACTTTAGTTTGACTCTACAATCATCTCTACTTCCAAAAATTAAGCTCACACATTTTTACAGTAACTAAAACATACGTAAGTTACTGATCCGAAACTTATTTCTTCCGCTATTTGTCACTTATTTAGGGATACTTTATTGGTTGTAGGTACAAGTGAAACTCCCTTTTCCGAAGTAATATCTGTCTCTTTGCGTCAACGAAATCTGGTGTCGCTACTCGCTGTAGAAGTAATGGGAAAACTTGTTTGCTACTGTGGCCAATGTGCCGAGCAAATTTATGATACGTAGAAGTCTTTATGACAAGTTTATGTGGACTAACCTTTTGTGGAGGGTCAGAATTGTTGATATTTGTTTAATTCTCCTTCAGTTCAATTCGTATAAGGAGGTGATTTAAAATCTAGTGTTCATTTTAATGGGTTTGAAAACACATTTAGATCTTGTTTAGCATAATTACATTGGATTTAAATATTTTGTGGACATGTTAGGTTTATTCTTATAAATTCCAGTCGTTCCGGTCACCGGTCATTTATTCTCTATACACAAAATTGTCGTGCATCGTTTTGTATTGGGTTGAGCTTAGAAAACTAGTGTTCTGAATTGTCGTGCATCGTTTTGTGTTAAGTTGAGCTTAGAATAGTCTTCTGCATGATCCGTAGGTACACACAAAATTGACTAAAACTAATATAGTCTATAAGCCGACAATGGTGCCGATTTCCTTGTTCACAAACTAAACTAAATTTAAGTTCAGTGCATCTTTTTCTTTCTATTTCATTAAGAAAAGGACAGAAGATAAATTTTAGTTTAGTCCTGTCAAATTAATCAGCGCTTGACGTAAATTGACGTAATTTTAGTCGGCAAGTTTTTAATCACGTCTAAACTTGTATGGAGAGTGACAGGCGCTGATTAATTTGACAGGACTAAACTAAAATTTATCCTCTATCCTTTTCTTAATGAAATAGAAAGAAAAAGATGCACTGAACTTAAATTTAGTTTAGTTTGTGAACAAGGGAATCGGCACCATTGCCTACTTGCTTACAGAACAAAACAACAATCCTAGGGTTGTTGTTTCCATGCTAGCACCGAAATATTTAGAACATTTATATACGGAAGGTATGCAAATTAAATGACATTATCAGATTCTCTCACTAATAATATTTTAGAGAGAGTCCTGTCCGAAGGACAAGGGCGTCAATGCACGTCCGGAACTTTAAACTAAACAATAGACGTGTGTATAATAATAATTTAATCCAATATTTCGCGACCAGCACCGGACACAGCCACCGTAATTGAATTAGTTTTGTAATTAACTTACTTTATCGTTAAAAGGGGATACTCAGTACTATCTGCGCTGAAAATTCAAGTCCCATACGTTTGTATGTTGAAATGGAAATTACGGAACCACCAGTATTTACTAAAGTTAAGAGGGACGAAGGTTTAATCTGTTTGTGGTACTATTAGACATAAATACGACCGAACATTATATGTATTAAGGGATGGTTCTGCTACCACGCAAATGGGGGCTATGTAAACAGTTCGTTATATAAATTCGTGTTAGATTTTGTGTTGGAAATGTAATTTTAAATGTCGTTATGTAGGGTAGAGAGTTCAGGACACCAGCATTTGTTTTAATTGAATACCGGAATTTTCAAACTATCGTGAGTTCAGTTTACTTTGAGACACAATGACTCCAATACTGATTTAACTAACGTACTAACTAAATTTCGAATGGATCAAAATAAATGGTAGTTTAATAAAGTTAGTGTATTTCTGTTAACTATGACATTGACACAGATTTCTGAAAGCAATAATATTTCAAACAGTCATCATGTTTAAATCAAGCTTGCCCTACATACAATACTTATTTGAGATTGAAGTACTTACCTCATACTAATAAATAACCAATAGTAAATCAGTCGTCCACACCAATTTTTAAACAATTCTATGAAAAGATTTTAACTGGTTAATGGAACACGACCATGAAATAAAATAAGACAAAATACTATCAAAATAGACCATTAGAAAGGAATGAATGTAAAACTATCCTCAATGGAAGATGAATGTGTAGTAGTGATGGTTTTTTTTTTAAAATGCCGTCGCAGTTAGATTCCAGAGCCTTTAACAATATTGATCAAAACGATTTCGTGGAAAAATTCATTTGTTTTGAATTTTCTTCAATTTAAATTAATTTTCGTCATCTATTGGCATTATCATTTTCTAAATTAATTTGTTTTGAATTTCCTTCAAAATTAAATTTATTTATTTAAACTTTTCACACACAAAAAGGTACAAAGGCGGACTTAATGCCTTAGGCATTCTCTACCAGTCAACCAAGGGTGGTGAAGAGATTGAATGGCAGGTGTTCTGTTTGAGAGGAACAAAGAAAAAAATTATTTAAAATATATCATTAGAAATAAAATAACAGTACATAAATAGGTTATAACTTATAATACACATACATACATATTTTATATAATATACATATATTTATTATATATATATACAAATTCAAGGGAGAGTGGTATTGAGATGACTCTACTCTATTTATTTTGAAAAAAAACTCTGCAATTCATCATTCATTCAATTTGTCATTCATTTTTATCATCTATTGGCAAATTTCAGAAAAAAATTGTCAACGTGTTACGAAATCGTCTTCAAAACCGAATTGTATATTAATAAATTCTGCGGTGTTACATCATCTAATTTATTACCAGGCACTCTTTTTCTGTGTTTTTCTCATTTTCATTCCTACAACATAATCAAAAAATAAATTTGATTCGATATGAGAATAAACAGCAAATCTACATAAACAGCTTCGAATATATCAAAGAAAAAAAATTGGAATCTAACATTAATCACAAAGAAGATCCCATCAACAAACCTAATACG
Source organism: Agrochola lychnidis (assembly GCA_963680765.1). Classification (NCBI taxonomy): domain Eukaryota; kingdom Metazoa; phylum Arthropoda; class Insecta; order Lepidoptera; family Noctuidae; genus Agrochola; species Agrochola lychnidis. The sequence goes on along the minus strand of OY796859.1, from coordinate 15,841,072 downwards.
AGCACATTCCTTTGAAGTACGTCCAATGTCATTTGAAATAACTTTGAATTTCTTAATACGTAAAGATATTAGCTTACTTAAACATGTAGGCCTAACAAAGGAGCCATCTGCTGGAAAATGCCATATGGTATGACAAAAGACGCATGCGCAATTTAATAGCATCCTAGTAAAAGCAACGGATCCCTTTGAATATCGTCTAAATACACAAGTAGGGAAAAAAAATTACGTTGTCATTCGATAATCCTTTACGCACTAGAGATGTCACCGGCAAAGATCAGCTTTCGTCCAGCGGTGGGTTTGCGTAACTCAATACATTTATAACAGACAGCATTCCATCACAAACATAAATCTTAATGAGAACGTAATAAGATCTATTATTGGTTGTTGATGAAACGTCAACCACAGACCGCAGAACGAGGACAATCGAGGACAAAAAGCATCAGATAATATGCCATCCCTTAATCACATGCACTGTTGCCCCCGAAAAAATATTTGGTAGTTCGAAGCATTCGTATTTATTCGTTAACAAATCTATTTTGGAACATCTATTTATGCATTTACAACCGGCTTACAACATACTCTCGAGTAGAATTTGTTGTCAAAATGTTAAAACTTCGCCTCGGATTGTAAACGGTCGGGTGTCGTGTTCTAAATTTGTATCGTTTCAAAGAATGTTTAGGGCGCGTTCAGTAATACAATAGATCTCTGGTACTGTTAATTTCACTGAGAATGCCGTGATTTCGTGCACTTTTTAGTGTCGTTAATTCAATCTGGAAGTTGTTGAAGAATTTGAATAGAGTGTCGGCCAGCATGAGAAATTTCGGAGCACAGTAAATAGCTCCACAGAGAGACCGTCATTATAGTGAGTTCATTTCGAGTTTCCCAACATTAAATTTGGATGACACTTTACCATCCTTCCGATAGTAAATCCCGTGAGCGCTTTATCAACGCCATTAAAATAAAAGTGTTCGCAAAATATCCTACAGAATTTAGCACCGATCGTTAAAATTCGTCAGTTTAATGTAGTAAATATTGTTTAATTGCTCAGTAACTGTAAAATGTCGACTATTACAAACGAATGGTTCATTATCTTCTTCAATTCTCTAGTGTATATCTCTTCTGAATTGGAGTGTCAATATAAATTACATCCCTTCTAAAACAAAGCGAAATATTAGTCAAACATTTTACACAAATTTATATAAACAAAATTACAATTCTAAACCTACCAAATATTAATTGAGTCGACTACCAACTGAACTGGAGCCGTATTAAATTTACACCACACGGGTATTATCAAATTAGACTATGAATCAAAACGCCCCAAGTGTATGTTCCGACCTTTATTTGCGTAGTAGTCGGCTTATGAATAGCATATTACTGAAGGCCTATCCCAAGCGGGGGTATATGGTTTAGATAACCCAGAGACGGCGGTTACCAGAACCGAGTGCCAATAATTGACTATCAAACTTGATATATAGCTTTCTCGGCGGCTTGACGGCGATAGTTGGATGAGTTATAGCCGGTCTTGGTCCTGGGGGAACGCGAGACATTTTGTTAAGTCGCGCAAAAGTCGTACTTTAGCTGCCCTGGACTAATCATAACATTTCAGTTAGGTTTATGTATGAGCTTAACGTCTTTTCCCGTCATAACTTTTCAATCCACATGTTTCATGTTTGTGGCCGCATTACGATTGATAGTGATGTTCACGTTGAAACTGAAGTAACATTTGTGAAATTTTCGTGATAAAATGGTACTTCATTCGTTACAAAATTCATAATCTCACGAAGGAAGGCTCCTAAATCACAACACTCATTAGACTTAACATAAATTATTCAGTTGCATAACAAATGTACATCTGTAAAGCGCGATCGGTACGTAACACATGTTAACACGGGTCTCGTTCATTAAATATTGAGAATGATGCTATAATTTACAATGAGTCCGCATTGCTTAAGCTTCGTGTTGTGAAAATTTAATCAAAGTTCGCAGCCCCAAGTGTATCGGTACGGATACAGTTTAATGGGTTCCATAGCGTTTCTGCGCCAGTTATTTGCATCGCCGACTTGTTTTGATCACAAAAGTTTTGTTATATTGCTATTTGATTTGAAAATACAGCGCCGCAGAACATACTTTTTTTCCAAAAAAATTGTAACAGAGCTGGATTTTTTGTGCTGTTTTAAATTCTAGTTGCTGTAAAATATCTGAGCGTGAGCCTCAGATATTTTATAATAATACGCAACTCACTTGTAGATTCATTTTTGAATGCAAAACGTGGCGATTGATATCTTGCAGACGTATGGTTTCATGAGAAAAACGTTTCTTTTATCTTTTTTATCTTCAAGTCGTCTATCATTTGGGTAGGTAATATTTTCCATTTCTTTTTAAATTCACTATTCGTAGAAAACTCAACGATACAAAATGGAAATAAGATTTTTCTTACACTTAAATGGTTGAAATCAAAATACAGATCAGTCTTTAAGGTCATCAAAAGTACAATGACCCAAACATTCCCAAAAGGAGTAAAAACAAAAACCTCGCGTCACACATTCAGTCACCGCTGACATCTGCTTCATCATTAGAGAAGAGACCACCTAAAAAATGGCTGAAACATTCATTAATTTTAGTTTGTCATAGACTACTAATTTGTAAGATATACTGCCGGCTACTAATAGCTTTGTATCCGGGAACACATCAATGAAATATTAAAACTCTTTGGACTTTCCTCGTATATGGACTCCGCAAACGTATTTATGTGTCATTTAACACCAATAACCGCTGGAATATCATCAGTGTAAAGTCAAAACATTTCATTATAATTTATGTGACAAACTTGTCGCGTAAAACGTCGGGTGTGGTCCAACTAATTTGAGATATTCTAAATTCGTATTATTAAAACAGTCTAATAATAATAAATAAACGTTCAATTATAATTAACGCGAGGTTTAGAACCTCATTTGTTAATTTACATGGAAAAATAGTTGAAAGTTTGAACAAAATAATTGGTATAACAGACATTAATTGTAGTAACTACACAGAAAACAAAAGAAACTTCAAGTTTTTGAAACTATATTTTTGAAAAATATGAAAAAAGGTTTTAATGTCGCCATACACAAAGCCACGGGCGATGGCTGAAAAACTACCATAAAGCTCTAAAAAATTCAACTCTCCGACAGAATTGCCAGTCGAATGATTTTTACTTTTTCTTCGTAATGCACCATTGCAATATTTCAACCCCATAAAAGCCGTTATAGCTGCAATTGGCTTTAAGAGATCTACGAGTCGACTTAAATTGTACTCACTCGGTTAAAAATAGACGTTTCTCACTAACCTTTGCGCTTAATAATCCTATGCTTTTGACAAGTACCTACCAGCTGTTATTAATAGATATTAAATTATTCCTCATTTAGTTTATTATAGAACTGTAATATAACTTTATGTTTTGCTTAAACCGCAATAATTGTAGCTAACCTTTGTTAAATATAACATAGCGGAACTAAATTATAATTTTCATGCAAAAAATCTGCAGGTCTATATTTTGGTCTCTCTTGCTCTCTCTTCACCTCTTGTTTCTCTTTCTTTGATGTTGATAAAGGCAATAAGGCTTCATATAACTTGCTTCATTTACTCTGCTTTCATATAAAGCAAAATAAATTGATTTTAAACCGGCCCTAATTCTATATTGGACATAATTATGCGTTTATTTATAATAATACTCTTGTCTATCATCATCATCATTACCCTATAATGTTCCCACTGCTGGGACACAGGCCTCGTCTCTGTGAGAGGGAGTGGGCCGTAACCCACCACGCGGCGGGCCCAGTGCGTGTTGGTAGATGTCGCATGTCTTCGAATTTTCGGTTCTAGGACATGCCGGTTTCCTCACGATATTTTCCTTTACCGTTTTGAGAGCAGTGGTGATGAAATAATTTACACAAAGTAAAGCGCCTATCTGGGTTCGAACCTGCGACCTACAACTCGCAAGTCGCGGCCGTTACCACTGGGCCACCACTATCCATACCTATATACCTGCCGCCATACCTATATACATCTGATTGAAGATATCATTCGCCGTGGTAAGATAAGAAATGAAAGACAAAATGACGGATTTTAGAAAGATTGCTCTTGTATAGAAAAAGATACGAACAGTCGACCACACGTCGGCGAAAACACATTGAACGTTGAGTTGGCCTACCATTAAACGTTGTTTGAATAAAATAAGAGGTCAGCTTATACTGGTTTTGTAATCACTGATGTGCGGTATACTGTACCATGTCTATTCTTTAAAGAGGAGACATAGAAGTGCTATGTTACGCGTGCTAGTGATGGAATAATCAATAAACTGATTACGTCTTTATAGTCGTCTTTAAAACCTGTTCAGATTACAAGTGTAACGTTGATTACAAAATTTCAATATAAACGCTCAAGAAGATTAGTCTAGACACGTTTAGCATTTAAGGTACCTCCATTTTAGGCACAAGTTTGATTGCTACCAATCAACTTTACACTCACGTTCCAATCTGTTTCTGCAAATAAAGAGATTGTGAGGGAAAAAGATCTGTAAGGGCTTCGGAGTAAAAAAATATCCAGATATCTGTAAGCACAAGGTAAACTTTTCAAGAGTCGATATTTGGTAAAATCTAGAACTTTCTGAATATGGACCGATTAGATCTTAAATTGACTCTTTTAGAAATATTATTTGCACGTTAAATGAAACCTTACCTTACTTTATGTAATTAAATAAAACCATCTTATTCGTTTACATTTAAATATTCAAGTTACAAATAACATAATTTTTTATAAAATTCAGTTTAGTATTCAATCGGTTCAAGTATTATTATGTCATAAAAGATAAAACGTATCATGAAAGTAATTAGATTTTCTTACAGTTTAACAAAGGGCCAAGTCTACTATTTTAGAAATTTTGCAATGATAGAGTTTTTGACAGATTTGACATTCAAATCTCTCAAAAAATCGCAATGAAAAGAACATTTTGCAACGTTTGTAAATTAGTAGACTTAGGCCCTGGTCGTCCTATTTTATTTAACTCTCAATCGCAGTGCAAAGTACGACTCGTACCTATTTGAACTAGGGTTACTGCAATTTAGGACGAACAGATTAGTTTGGAGGTCGATTCCATCTAACGAGAGGGTCCGATACGTTACCCAATTAAATTATCTCTACATTGGGTGTGAACTAGGGCTTCTGTAGGCAGCAAGCATTTCAGAACTTTCAACAGTGATAATATTATCAATCTTTTGATAAACGCCACAAAATTATGACATTGCCATTATCACGAAAATTGGCAGACGGAATGGTGATCCCAGTAAATTAAAATTAACAGTCGAAGGAAAATGCTGCTCATTCTCCTCATAATAATACATTAGACATTTAACGAAACTCACTGATAGAAAGAAGGAGGTAAATTTTCCGCAAGAAATGACACGATGACATATTCAGGCATCACAACCACCTGACGCAGGTCCTCACTGGACACGGTTGTTTCGGGAGGTTACTGTTCCGGATAAGGTAGGACAAAACGCCCGAGTATCACCATTGTGTGGATTGCTCGGAGAACACGGTGGAGTATACGTGGAGGTCTGCCCGGCTTAGGCGGGGCACCGTCGGTGCCGTGTCCTCGTGGAGGCGATCGGCGGCGGTGATCTCTCGCGTCTGGCCCTGGTCCAGGCCAGGGTACGGAGCGAGGACATGGGAAGCCGTTACCTCCTTCTGCTAAGCAGTAATGCTCGCGAAGGAGGAAGCGGAACGCGTGAGGGAGAGGCAAATTTCGCGCCCTCACACCCCTAGCCGCCGCACGAGACGCGGGAATCCCAGGCCGTTTGCCGGCTACCATAGATAAGGGCTTGCGAACGGTGAGCAATGGGTAGCTCGCCGTCTAATAAGGACTAGGCCCAGGTCTACAGCGCGTTGTATTCCATGCGCGCCTCAAAGAGATGTCAGCACAACTGCCGGGGTCCACTAGGGCCGTTGACTACCGGGGTTGCGCGAAAGTCCGAAAGGGATATTGTGGCCCCTGGAAACATGAAGGAACACAGGCAGGTTTCAGTCAATAAGAGTCTGACACGCCCTCCCGCTCTGCCCAGAGCGGGAGAAGTTATTTGATAATTTCACACCCAAAAAAAAGGCATCACAACCAGCATTACTCTCAAATTCAATCATTTCTGAGCGAAGTGTATTCAAATACTGTATATGGCTTACTACATTCGGTGATATCGGTAGATCTGCCTCCTCTAAGGTCAAATAAGCCGACATAGAAATAAGATACTGTTTGGTAAACACAAAAAAGAAACAAGTTCCTCTAATACCTGAGATTGTCAACGGCGATAAAATGGAAACGAGAATCCTTTCTTGATATCGGTGAAATACGCGTGTGTTTTGTTTTGCCAGTAGTCCTTCCTTAGAAATGGTGAAGCTACTCTATGTTTTACCACAGACTAGTACAGATGGGACACTCCGCAACATAATTTAAATAAAAAGCGACTCTTGCTACGACACAATAAAGTGCAATTCAGGTCGCACAGCGCTAATTACCTACAGTTATACCTACCTATTTGCCTCTCTTTCTAGTGTAACTCTTATATCTTCTGACTACGTTACGGCCACTGAATTCGACAATTCGAGACCACCACGTACCTACTTGATATCTAAAATACGGAGAGCCCCATCTGTATTCATCTGTGGTTTTACTTACTTGAACTTCTTTAACATAAATCTATTTAATATTCATTTATTTATCGCTCTTTAACGACACGCGTAGGCAGGTCTGGAACGAGGGAACACCTAATACCAATTTGTCAGAACGCCATTATAAAGCCAGTCAACACTTCCAAACTAAGCCGCGGGCAAAAACTAGTATTTTACGTAAAGTACCAAACTTTCTCTTAGGTGTTCTCAACCAAATTATTACTGAATAAATTCCAACCTCATTATGCAGCGTTAAAAATATTTACTGGTAAAGCTGGAAACATGTTAGCACCTGGTCTACCCAATGTGTCAAGTAAAGTTCTTCGTGGTCATAAATACACAGCAAAAGTTGTATTTTCTATCGCCCGAGGTCAAATTTAATTATCATGTGCACGATGAATATTCTTATACATTTGTATATGACGCCTACAGATATATATAAATCATTGCGATGCCGCTGCCATATTTCAACGAGCAACTTAAACAATAGTTAAAATAATAGTGTCGATGCTCAAGAATAATTATTTAGGAACATTTTAAATAAATCAATGAATAAATTAGAGGCTGCTATTATGCTTGATTTAGATGACAGCTCATCTGTTACGAACAAATTGTGTTTAGAGCCTTTAGTTTTCGAGGAAGTATATTCATATTCGATAAAAAGAAACTATCTAGAGTCCGTCTTCATTGGGAAATGCACTATATTAAAAAAAAAAAATATCCACATTGATCAATCAACTGACTTGAAGCAAGGAATTTTAATTCTAGCACTTGAATATTCTTTATATGATTTCCTCTACGAAATATTTACCGCATTGGCTCCATAGTACCTACACATGACCTACTAAACTAAGAAGCTTTACATGCTGAAGGGATTATCCTAAAATCCCAAACCAGCTTTCAATACGTTATCATTGTAATGCTATTTTCTCCTAAAATAAATGAAAATTCAATTCCAGAGCTATTTGTACTAAAGTGTACCCAACGATATTCGATAGCGCGAATACTACAATAATTATTGATGTGAATATTTAATTGATATGGGATGTTCAAATTTATACACAAATTCCAGCAGCGCTATTGTCGATATTTTAGGTATATACCCCATAGCTTGCCATCCGATAAGGACCAGGCCCGGGTCGACGGCGCATTGTGTTCCACATGCGCCTCAAAGAGATGTCAGCAGAACTGACGGAGTCCGCTAGGGCCGATGCCGCAGGTTGCGGGGAAGTCCGAAAGGGTTAACGTGGCCCCTGGTAATATAGGCAACTAAAGGAACACGGGTGGATTTTAGTCAGTAAGAGTCTGACACGCCCTCCCGCTCCACTCAGAGCGGGAGAAGTTATTTGATAATTTCCCACCCAAAAAAAAAGGTGTATTTATTTATCAATTTATATATCAATTTATATTTGGTCCTCAGTACACGTAGGCAGAAATATCTAATCTTTCGTCTAATGAGGAAAGAGACAAGCTTATCGACAAACATAGTCTACTTGAAGCCTTAACAGAAAATGTTTTAATCAATACCTCAAGAAGTTTTGCTTATTCTGGTTATAAAGAAAAGCCTTGACATTAGCATTCGTTTGTATCCCTGCGACAAAGTTATGGCCTAGAAAATTTTTAGCAGTAAGGGCAAAAACTAGAAAGATGACAAAGATAAAATTCTAGCTAATATCGATTATACCAATGTGTGTCTTCAAATAGAACTACCAAGTAATTCTATAACTGAATTGGGGTGATCAAGACCAGCCATTTATGAGTCGCCCGATCACGCCTCAGTGGATACTAGCGCTTAGCTATCGACTCTGGAATATTTTACGACTCTTTTTATTTATACGTGATTCTATTACATATTAGCAGTAATAAAACTAAGGAGTATTATTGCTCTCGAGATAAATTCTGGCCTTTTTCTCTTGAGCCAAGTACCAGTCATAACATTCGAGACAAAAATAATGATTTTTATATCAAAGTATGAGATGTGACAGATGCTCCTTTGTTTTTCTTATAAAGAATTTTGTTTTATAAATGTGGTTAGCTGTCATGAGATGCGGTGTTACACTTCAACTGCGTGTAACTCGTAAAGCAGCTTCTAGTAAACACCCACCTATCATCATAAATAACGGCTAGACAAAGCGAAGAATTCTAATAAAACATTCAAAGGGATGGCTCTTTAATTCATTGAGTGTAGCATCCAATAAAAAATAAAATTACTGAAGTTTTGTTTTAAGAGAGCCACAAAAAGAGCCAGCGACGGCTTTACCTTTTTTATTTCACCAGTAAGGCATGGTAATTAAGAGGAGGTCTGCTAGTTTCAACGTAGTGGCTCCTAAACGTAGTCCCGACTGACATTAAAGCAGAGGGAATGGTGCTGTGATCCAGAGATATAGAAGTGTTCTAGAAATGCCTAGCAGCTAACTGTTGGGGTTAACGAACTTGAGCGCACATAGCGTGAAAAGTTTTTATATTTGGAACGAATGCTTCGCACGTGTTTATGTTGCGAGGGTATAATTTTGCGTAATAAGTAGGTAAGTTTTTATAACGCCTTGTTAGATGGCTTGTATGCAGTGATTGAGATGTTTAGATTAACACGAACGTTGTTAGACGGAACAACAATTAAATATCCATTATAAGCAATTTGATGTTAGAGTATTCTGCCGCTTTACTGTTAACGCGATTGATGAGCGTTACAACTTAGTACACAGTAATGAAGAAGCCATAATTACAGCAGTTTTGAAAAAACAATGTAGAACATAATTTCCGTTCTACTGTACATGTAGAATTAGTTACTGACAACTGTATTATATCCTAAACGTTAGGTTAGGTTAGACCATTGGTCTGTTGTTAACTGACTGAAAACTTAATAACACTATAGTATCCAAGGGATAGCTTGACTAGATAAAAACTAGGATAACAAAAGAGAAAACTTATTTATTTCCATTCGAAAAGCTTACACCAAAGTAGGTTTATTTGAAGATCGTATCCAGTAACTTTGCATCAACGGTTTTATCCTTCGGGACTCCAACCGTATAAGGATTAGGAATTCGTGCGGATTTGCTTAAAGAGGAAGGCGGGGAAAATTGAGAATTGTTTTCTCTACCACACAGTGAGCAAAGCTCGAGACTCCGAGACCGAAATGTTAGACGCGCGAACATTTAGTGTAATTATGGTACTCTTTAGTTTAATCTACCCCTTCGTGCATTATGTCCTTGTAAAAGGTTCACATTATACGTAAATACTGCGTGTTTTGTTTAGGTACTTCGTAAAGGTTAGATTAATTTTATTCTTGACAGGTCGGTTGTATTTTTGATGATATTAGTAACGCACTTATTAAAAAAAAAATGTTCAACAATGCAAACGGTGGCGTGCGTGTATGACCAGATGTATGAACGTAAACGAGGCAAAAGGATCGTAGCAGATGGCGTTTTGTCGTTTCTGCTTACCCCCATGGGAGAAGGCGTGATTGTACCTATGTATTAAACAATGCATTCATACCTAATTTTTTTTTTTTTTTACTACTGGCATTTCAGTGGATTGACCAAAATCAAATGACCAACGACGGTATCAAATCTACTTAGGTAGGTACTCCAAAAAAACCTCATTCAAACAGACCATTCCAAATTGGAAAAACCTTTCATCGTACGAGCTTCCAATCCTTAAAACCCATTTCCGAACTTGTTTATTTCACGAACTGATAATTAAGGGGATTTTAGATCCTCGTTGCAAATTGACTCTCATTTTTAACAAGCGTGTCGTATTTCAGCATTAATTAGGCCTGGTTTTCCGACTTTATTACGTGATACGTGTACCACAGAATAAATAAATACAGAAAGTCCATGGACTTATTATAGAAGGTCAGATTCATTCACAAGCAAAGCTGCACGCACACATAGCCACGTAAGTACGTACAGCCAGTACAAGTGCACTCGGTATCACGAATAATCGCGACTGGCATTTGTTTGAGATCGCCGTACATCATCATCATCTGCCTAACCTTTTCCCAACTATGTTAGAGTTGGCTTCTAGTCTAGTCTAACTGGACGCAGCTGAATACCAGTATTTTACATGGAGCGACTGCCTATCTGACCCCCACAACCCAGTTAGGGTAATACGATACTACTTGGTAAGACTGGTTGTCAGACTTTCGGACTTCTGACGATCCGTAACGATTGTCAAAGATGCACGACTGACAGCCAGAACCAACGGCTTAATGTACTTTCCGAGCCACGTATGGGTCTCGGTATGTAGAGATGGTCAGCCATCCACAGACCGACTGTGGTAAGTGTAGCTGAGTCACCTGATCCATCGACCGACTGTTATTACTTTACCATGAGCTCGAGATGATCGTTTGAGATCGCCGTACGTCGTGTTTTATGTATCCGTGCGCCTGTTTCTATTCTTTGCATAAAACTGTCCTTCTGTACTCATTTATTTAGTGCGTGTAGCAACCATACTCGGCCCTAATGTGATTTACTATAATAACAAACATTTTATTGGGCATTACATACGCCCTGAAATGTAACCTTTGCTCGTAAAAAGGATCTGTTTGTAAGAATGGCGTGTGATCTGTTGGTGTTAGGGAAATGGTTCCTTAATTAGCTCTTGTAGCTATAAAAGGAACGTTAAATGGGAATAAGATTGAACAACAAGCCACAAGAAACATTAAATGTATTGTTTACCTTTTCTCTCAATATTAACGTTGACTTTGAACTACTTACAGCTGTCAATAGATACATAGATCTATCGTATGTATCTATCTAGAAATTATTTTATTTTAGGGATCTTAATGCACGGGAAATATTATGTTGCTTTTGCAATGTACGTAAGTAAACTTCTCTTTAAAATAAACAATACATTGTGGCCATCTCTAGGTCAGCATTCTTAAGGATGATTTCCACTAAACGGCTCGCATCGCATCGGATCGGAACGGACACGAACGGATGCGGCGACAGCCGACGGCAGGATGTCGACGCATATGATCAGCTCCGTACCGTCATTCCTGCCGTGTTGACGTGTTCTAATTTTTGAAAATGGTTGAAGTTGACGTATTATTATTGGCTACTGTATTAGAAGAAGAAGAAAATAATCATAAAACAGCCGAAAGGATCCGATCGGATACGACGACAGGCGAACGGAGCCGATCCTGCGTCGCAGCATACTTTCGACGACGATCGCGTGTCGAGGAAGACGCCCGCAGTCAAGCTGCTGTGCGTGGCTTGGTAATATAGACTTTAAAAACTGTGTATACGATTTAATGTCGTTTAAAAATGATTAAATCCGTTCCGATGCGATACGATGCGAGCCGTTTGGTGGAAATCATCCTTTATTTATTTATGTACACACAATAAAATACATAGAGAAACAACATAATTATAATTTAGAGTACAAAAGTACTGCTTATTTCTAAAGAAATTTCTTCCAGCAGGCCTGCGGAAGGAGAAATGAGAAAGAAATGTAGACAATATTTATGAGATGACGAATCTAAAAAACAAATGAGGATTCATTTAGAAGGGCTACTCCAGATGAGCAGCTCAGTCACAAGTGCATGAGCTGTTAACTAGTTAACTCGATATTCAAGCACCCATAAAAAGTAGTTCACGAGTAATTGACACCTACTGCCGCTTATGTGCCCTCAAGTACTTCTAATAACTTAAGTAGTTCGTCTTCTAAGATGTAAGAGAAACTTACAGGATACATCGTCATGCTATCATGATCATTCAAATATGCAAAAACGCAAACAGTTGAACCATCATTGATGCTTTGATTACGAAATTAGGACAGCTTTATTTTTCAATAAATGTCATCAATTTAAATTTTCAATTCAATTATATTTTAAAAACTAGATGAGGGTCGGCGTTTCCTATCTGACTACTCTGAGAAGAAACACCAAAACAAACTCAGAGGTCACAGTCTCTTTTAAAGTTCCGACATAATCTTGGTCAGGTCATGTGAAGGCCATATATATTAATGCCTGAAATAATATTTTGAAGAACCACACAGACTGAATGGACCTGTCCAGTCAGTGCACGCATTTGTCAGTTATCGTGCAGCTCAACTCAGAATTTAAGGAGCTCAACGTAGATACAATATTCGTATGATACAAATGTGCTTTCGTGCTTTCTCGTCACCGTGAAATTAATTGCGCGACATAACTTTTAACTAAAAATCGCGCTTGGCACGAAAGTATTTTCATTTCATGAAATTAGTGTATGCATCATAAAATTAGAAGTTTACACGTGAAATTGTTAGTGAAATTAATGTCATGAAACGAATTATAAGTCACTAATTTCGTAATGTAATTTAGCTTAAACAAATATAAAAATTTAATAGTTTTGAAAACTACACGACTTAGTTAACTGGCTAATTTTGAATATTGGCCTCAAAAACTGCTGCACCTCCTATAAATGTTTGGTAAAAATGCATTTTACACTTGCAAATACAATGCTAATTATTCAGTTCATTTACACTGTATTATGTATTATACAATGTATTATCTTTATATAATTCAGTTTATTATTGCACCGCTCTTCGTCTTCAAAATAGCACACCACTTATCGTACAAAATCTGCAACAACTCTCACCACTGTCAAGTTGCAGGAGCAACATGCCACGTCTAATTAGTTTCCTTTTATTTCATCAGTTCAGATCAGTCGCGCGAGTAATGGCGTATATTTGTAGCTTACGTTCTACGATTTATTGGGGCTAGGTTTAGCTTTGGATGTAAACCAGGTATTTATTGGTTAGTGTCTATTGTAAAAGGTGATGCCAGAAGAGAAGAAGATACTTCTACTTATTTAATAAGAGTGGGGTAGATTAATTTTCCGATGTTACTTATTTTTACAATGATATGAATAATAATCATTCATTCATTCCTTATTATTATTATTCCTGTCATATATTATTATTCAGGGGTTTGATTTTTTTTTTTAAAGATAACAGACCAATTGAAATATTATTCGATTTTTCTGTCATGCCATGACATTGCAGGGAAGAAATTGCACCCTTTCTTGGAAATCACATGGAGCGGGGTTAAGACGCAGATACCTATATGCCAGTGACCTTAAGTGGTCAGCTTGCGTGTTCTGTAAATTAATAATGCATCTAATTTGGGACAGAGCTGTCCGAAATTAGACGCATTATTAATTTAATATTCATAAAACAAAATATATTTTAATAAAACACGTATACTAGAAGATCAATAATAAAATTATCTTTAAAATGCTGAAGGTTTCAGAAAAATACGCTTGATAGATTTTGCATGATTCTCAGTTTTTTATCCGTGTTAGACATAACTTTACAAATTAATTTCACTAAGTAATAAAAATATATTCTAAAATATTCATAAATTAAGTTATTAATTAAATGCTGTAATTTAACATATATTTTTTCCAAATCATTAACACTACTCGTTTAGACGTGATCTTCAGTATAAAGTCATTAAAAGTCGGTTATTGTCGCTTAAGATGATTCATATCATGCTATTCTAATTCAGTTTACGATTAGCACACACTTTCTTCTCTAGCAACTAACCCTACAGAAACTAACGACCTAGGTCCTTCCTAGTTCTTATAATGGACGTTACACGGCACGAACACTAAAGTAATCTAAAACCGGATAAATCTGATCATAATATTATGTACTTAATATTACAAAAGAAACATGACGCACTGCTAAGATCCCTTTGATCAGCAAAGCGACAATATTGTAAACAATGAAACAGAAACAACTTTCATTTTTACAACGTTTACTACAACTTTATGAAAAGAAACCTTTATTTTTATGATACTGTTGATAGTAAACAAACCAAAGTTGAAAATGAAAACAATCTGCATACAGGAAATCTCTAAGAACCGAAGGCCATACGAAACAATTCAATTCAAAGTGGTTTTTTTTTCTCCACTGTTCGTAACTTTAATGACGGGAGTTTAGAATTGAATCGAAGGATGTGCCCTTCTGGCTGAATCCTAGATTTTTACGATACTGTGATGTCATTCATTTGGTGAGTAGGCAGGTACCTATCTAAAAAAAGTATTAAAAGTAAATCATAGCTAAAAATCTGGACGAAATCACTCCGGTGTAAATAATTTAGATATAAATATTGTCATTGTGTTAAAATGGTTTAGATTTGTGCAATATTTCATTAACCTGAAAATCAATTTTATTGACATTCACGGAACATTAGGCACATGATTTTTTTTAAATTGCTTCTGATTCTGTTATTAATATTACCTATTTTCTTGTGGAAATAATCATGAAGCCATCAACAAAACTTACAAAATGGTTGTTAAAATAACAAAAGCGATCCGCTTTCGCTCTCATCCTTGGGTAAATTAGTTTTCAAGGGAACCGAACTCTCAATGTCGTATTTTATTCTGCAAAGGATCGGCGGTTATAAACGAAAGTTTGGACGCCCGATATTAATATTTATTACCTCCAATGTTTATACGAAACACTTTCTTTGTCAGGATATAAATAGTCTTTATTTTATGTCGGCCACCCGTCAAACAATATAACAAAAAAAAGCGGGAGTTTTACGATCAGCGCTAGTCTGGTCAGGCGCCACATTCGACCGTTTACGGATAACATTATTGGTAGTAACCAAAGTTTGTTTGCCTCTGCACACGTTAAAGGCTCCGCTGTAAATATTAATTTCCTAATTAATAACAGCTGTGTTGCTACTACATAATTTTATGGCCATTTAAAAAAGGTAACAATCTTCATAACGCTGTGTGGGGAGTTAGGCAACACGTTCATGTAATTTCCATCACCATTTACGCCGTTTCATTGACCGAATATTTTCACTATGCCTCAAATTATAATAAAATATGACTTAAAAGCAATTTAGAGCACAAAATGCTTACAAAAAATCATTTTTCCGAACCACTAATGGGAGGACATTATCCGAAAACCGTTTTTGTGCGAATACGAGTGAAATTTACTGGGGAAATTTTAGGAAAGCGCACAAGGACTTATCTTTATGTACATTTTTATGTATTTTTCAACAAAACGTTATCGGCCAACAGTTAACTGAGGCCTTTAATGTGACGGTCTTTTTCTGCGTTATCGCCAAAAGTATATAAAGTAATTTCGAAGAATTATGAAAGCGTTCGCGGTTGTCGGTTTTAGGAAAGAAAAATAAACAAAAAAGTTTGACGAGAATACCGTACACATTACTAGATTTATTGCGGCATTATTTCGACGAAGTTTACGAGTTATGTAATCTCAACAGAGGAATTTGTGACGACGCTTGGATGACAAAACTTTCGCGATCTAAAAATTTCCTGTAAACATACTAACACGGGCCGCATACGAAGTGAAAAGTTGGTCAAACAAACCTATATCTCGCAAAAATATAGGCCTACCTACTTTATCTAAACAAATGGCGTCGCGTTTCTCACAAAAATCGTTTAGGCAATTTGTTTAAATTACTTTCCTATGCTAATCTGCGCCGTGTTGCGAATATATTCGAAAAGAAAAAAAGAAACGGTACGTAGGCGTTCGCGATCGTCGAATCTTTGCCTCAAATGATGCATGTTGTGGAAGCCGGATCTCTTATAGAAAAACAAGATACTGCAAGCTATTACACGTTTTACATCGTAAATAATCGTCTTAGCTCGGTAAATAAAATAAGTGTGTAAGCTTGGGCCGAGTTGGTATCTGATGAGAACGGGACGCAGCAAAAGCCGGGGAAAATGGTGTTCAAAAGGCGCGATAGGGAACAACCTCGGAGGAGCATAAGTTTTGCGGCGTGTTAAAAGATAATGAGTTCGGATACAGTATATAAGAAAGATGTTGCGTACGCCTTTGTAAGGAGACATTATTTTCTTATCTCAGGAATAGCTAAGTCTCCGTATATTTTAACGCACCTAGGAAGGACGTAAGGATTCGTAATTTATATTCGCACGGGACAAAGTTTAAAACCAAAGATTTATCTTCTGTTACTTCAGTAGATAACGGCTTGGAGTTGTAAAAGGTCAAATACGGATTGGATTATAAAGTACTCGAATCGAGATTGAGTTTCGGAAGTTTGTATAAGGCCCTTGATTACCTGCTGCTTTTCTTTGTAAGATTCAGGTAATCACGACAAATTGCTAATATATAAAATGTTGAGGCAACTTTGGTGAAATGGGCAAACTGACATTTTGTTTTGGTAATATTCATTTTAGAATTTGCTTTTGCTTTGATATAAATAAATTTAAAAAAAAATGTTTATTTCTTCACTTAAGTAAATAACTATGTTAGGTTTGGAGTCACCTTTTAAGCGTAGATTTGCTTGTATTAGGTGGTTCCGCTCCTCCAGTTTACAATAATTCTACAAATGTGTGTGTAATAAGCCAAAAGCCAAAAGATTCATTTAAACTAATTAACATTTTATAACCCATTATTATATTAGCAACGGCATTGGGTGTAGGGTATGTTCATCAAATAGACGTTCTCTTAATACAAGAGACTTTCCTAAAGCCTTGCCATCGTGATCCATCACTCGCCAACTACCGGATAGTTCGCAATGACAGGTCGCGATGTCACAAGGGTGGCACCCTGATCTATTATAGAAAGCAGCTTCACTGCATCCCACTAGACCCTCCCCCCCTCTCGGTATTAGAAGTCTCCGCCTGCCGTCTAGGCATGTCAGGTCACGAGCCGATCACTCTCGTATCGGTCTATAATCCCCCCGGTAACACCACGGGGCATTACCATCACCAACGCCTCTCAAACGACCTCTCGATTCTACTCGCTATGAGTAACTCGCTCATTATAGCGGGCGATCTAAATGCCAAACATCCCTCTTGGAACAGTTCGGTAACCAATCTCAGAGGTCAACACCTGTTCGACCTCTCAAACTCTCTGACCTTTGACGTCATCGCTCCCATGACTCCCACCCATTTTTCGCTGATGAACCCAAATCATGCCCCCGATATCTTAGACGTGGCGCTCCTTAAGAACGTCAACCTAAAGTTAGATTCAATAGAAACGGTACAAGAGCTAGACTCTGATCACCGCCCGGTAGTCATGAGACTACACCCCCGCATAGGTCTTTCCGACCCGAACGCCCCCCCTATCACTAAGAGGATCACGGACTGGAAGAAAGTAAGCACACAGCTGAAATCCAACACGTCCCCTCAATTAGACTCTATCCCCGACCTTTTCGACTCGGTCGCCGACACCACGGCCGCGATCGACTCACTCACTAATCACGTACAAACCGTCCTGAACGATTGTTCAAGGGAAGTTCCAGCGACGGACGACCGTCGCTGGAAATTGCCGGACGACGTGCGTGCATTACTGACTGAGAAGAACGCGGCCATACGTGCCTACGATAGCTTTCCCTGTAACGCCAAAAAAGCCCATATGCGCTATTTACAGAGATCTGTAAAGACACGTATAGCGGAGCTGCGGGACGCGAGCTGGGGAAAGTTACTCGGCGAACTTGAGCCCACCCATCAGGCCTTCTGGGAGCTCCAGAAGAAACTCAGGTCTCCCCAGGTCTCAGCCATGCCCCCCCTGACCCGTCCCGATAAATCCATCGCATTTGACGATGCCGAAAAGGCTGAATGCCTCGCAGACAGCCTCGAGGCCCAATGCACTCCCAGTTCCCTACCTGTAGACAAAGCTCACCTGAAAAAGGTCGACGCCGAAGTCGAACGTAGAGCCTCCCTCCCTCCCGTCGATGACCCTGATTGTCCACTGCCCCCCGTCCTCCCGGACGAGGTGCACGACATCATCAAGGGTCTTAAAGTCCGCAAAGCCCCCGGTTCAGATGGCATCACCAATAGGGTGATCCAACTATTCCCTGCCCACCTAATAATGCTTTTGACCACCTTCTTCAATGGTGCCTTAAGCAACAATATCTTCCCCCAGTCATGGAAGGAGGCCACGGTTATCGGTATCCCTAAGCCCGGCAAGCCCAAAACCGAGGCCTCTAGCTACCGTCCCATCAGTCTGCTCAAGGTTCTCGGAAAAATCTATGAGAGGCTTATTTATAAGCGCCTCAGAGATTTCGCCGAGACCAAGGGCCTCATCCCCAACGAACAGTTCGGCTTTCGAACTGAGCACTCTAGCGTGCATCAGGCCCACCGCATCGTAGAATCCATAAGCGCTGGTTTCCAGCGCGGGACTATGACCGGTGCAGTATTCTTCGACGTAGCGAAAGCGTTCGATAAAGTCTGGCACAACGGCTTAATATACAAGCTGTACCAACTCGGCGTGCCAGATCGTCTCGTACTCATCTTACGAGACTTTTTATCGAATCGCGTCTTCCGTTATCGTATCGAAGGAGCGTTATCCACTCCCCGTCCCATCCGCGCAGGTGTCCCCCAGGGCTCTGTGGTGTCCCCCCTCATTTTTACGCTATACACGAGCGATATCCCAAAAGGTTGCGGTAGGTCGCAGTTGGGTCTGTTCGCAGACGACACTGCCATCTACTTCAGCTCTAGATCCCCCGACATCATTCGCCTAAATCTCCAACACGCAGTCAATAGACTGGCAGCTTGGTTTACAAAATGGCGGATAGAAGTCAACCCCGATAAAAGCCAAGCGGTTCTCTTTACGAAGCCGCGTTCAAGGCTCAAAAACCCCCTCCCCCGACCAATCACCATGTTCGGCAAGCCGATCCCTTGGGAGAAGCGAGCTAAATATCTCGGTGTCGTTCTAGACCATCATTTGACTTTCGCAGAGCACATAAAGATGGTTCGTTCGCGAGCCTCTTTCGCTCTCGGTAGACTCTTCTATCTGGTGAATGCACGTAGCAAATTGTCACTTAGGTGCAAATTGCGCGTTTACACGGCGTGCATTCGACAGATCATGACCTATGCGGGTGCCGTCTTCGCTCATGCGAAACCCCGTCACATCCATAGAATGCAAACAGTGCAAAATAAATTCCTCCGTAGGGCCACAGGTTCCCCCTGGTTCGTCAGGAACGAGGCACTCCACCTCGACCTAAAGATTCCCACAATCCATCAGTTTCTAAAACGCCTTTCCAAGCGTTTCTTTGAGTCCGCGGCCAAACATCGCAACCCTCTGGTTGTCGAGGCCGCCAGTTATGTCCCGAGTAAAATCAGCCATGTTCGCCGTCCAAGGCATATCCTCGTAGATCCCGATGACCCCATAACCCTCCTCCAGGAGAGCAATAGGGAAACAAGTACAGTGTACAAAAACAGACGCCTCCCGTCATATCGACCTCGCCGCCGAGGTCCTTCGCGATCTCGACCGCCGCGCCCCCGAGTAAATAATACTCCCCCCCGACCCTTGCTCGAAAACGAGGTGCCAGCAGTTGTTGCAGCTGTGCACGTAGCTTTAAATTCCCCGACTAATAATAATGATCAAAACCTTTTGATCCAGCCCGTCCCATCTTTTGATGTCCTCCCTCCGGATAACGCCCTAAGCCGAGGCTCGAACCCCGCAGGGGGTGCCCTTAGTGAGCGTTCATCCTTAAATTTTTAGCTTAGTATTTGTGCCCTGGCTGGAGGCTTTGAGTGTAGTAGCTTAAGGCAACCACAGGATTGACCGGTTAAACAGCTACGGTTTTCGGAACCAGCTGTGAGATGCCCAACAGAAAAAAAAAAAAAAAAAAAAAAATGTAGGGTATGGTTGTGAGTTTGTGTGTGGGTTCGTTTGTGTGCGTGTGTGTGTGTGTGTGTGTGCTTGTGTGGGATGTAGTGGGGATGTGTGTAAGATAAATGTGGTTTGTGTACCGTGGGGGTGTGTGGTGTGTGTCAAGTAACTCGCACCGTGTATAAATAAATACCATGAAAATTCTTTTTGCACCAGTTTTTGTCTTGATTAATTGTGTTAATCACCACCAATTCACAAACAACGGAAACCCAACCCAATTATCAAAATGTCGACAATTGACAAATTACAAAAATCGCAATCCATCAATGCCAGTTTACGCGTTGTAAAACGTTTTCAATTAAAGTATAATGATCGACGCATACTTGTTCTCTTGATGAAATGTGAACACCCACGTTAGGTCATACATACGGTTATACACACGATTACGTATAAGATTCATGCGTGTATGAAACGCGTTGGCGGACAAGTAAATAAACTTAATCATTCATGTGATTGGCTCATCGGTGTACACGTTGGGCCAGTGAGCTAAAGTTTGCTTTGCATTTGCTACTGTTGAGACAGGTCATACAAAAGTTACGTAGGTATAGTTTTGACAATCAAATTAGAGATGAAACAGTTTGAATTCTTAATTTCTTATACCACAATAGAATCACGAAAATAAACGTAAGCGAACATTGGGTAGGCCCTAAATTCGTATTTTTTAAAAGTTTTATTCGTTATTATTAGGCCAAAATACTTGGTAGAGTTAGTCAATTCAAAAGTCGTGGTTTTGGATTTTACTTCAGAGTTGTTATTTCGCTACCGCCAGTGTCCTATTCTCACCAAGTCGAAGGATGGAGGCTTAGATTAAGATTAGTCAACCGTCCGCATAAGCCCCAGCAGGAATTGTAATCGGTGACACGAATAGATAAGTCCCCAATGTCACTTTCACAGAACATTGTCTGCCCTTGCAAGCATGTCCTAATTCCTCCGACAATCGAATATAGCTAAGTAATTGAGTACTTAAGATCTAAGTTACAAATTAGGTACCTACTCCAAATATACCTACGTCTATTATTTTAATTGGAATTTGTGTGGTGAGAGCCGAAATACCGCTTGGCGCTGCCTTATCGATATTAACAAACGATATGAGAGTACCGAGATTTTATCTTAGATACTTCCTGCTCAGCAATCGAAAAAACATGTTCGAAATTCGATTAGCTTACAAACTAATCGAATACGAAAGAATGGTTAAATGGATTAAGTCATTATTATTCGATAAACATGATTTAAGATGATTCGTCTATCTGACTAGATGTATCATTAAAAAAGTTATCATTATTTCAGTTGTATTAATCTCAAATAGAAAGTTCACATACAGTTCGACAGTCCATAAAACTTAACGGTTTTTACAAAGACATTTCACAAAATTTTCACACCTTGACTATCCGAAAGAGTAAATAAAATTCAATTGTATTGACAAACGACTGCGCAAACAACGGCAGAGGAAATAGAAAGGAACTAAATCTTAATTTACTTTTTCCAATCTGAAGAGAAAATAAACGTATCTACTACGTCCAAGATGAATCACAGGAGCAAACAAATCCAAGTACGTTAAAGCAGTTTGCGTTAGAAAACGAACGCGATCTAATCTCAGATCTGGCGATTGAGGGAGCGGACTTGGCAATGCATCACCTGGCTTCCGTTGTGCAACGATCTTGATTCTTCCAAATGTACCTCCCACGTACACGCGTGAGTGATGTCGCCATCCACAAAAGACCTGCTCCGTCCCCCCATGCCTTTATTAACCCTTTCCAGCCGTGGGTTTGTCAACAGTTAATAGGAGGTCTGCTTATACTGGTAGCAACACGTCCTCTGTCGGGATGCTTGACGTTATACTGATAAGATAGACCGCTGTCCGTTTAACACCTATTTCGGCTACTGGATGGCGCGCCTAGATTTTCATTGTTTTATATTTCCACATTGTCTTATCAGGTATTTTTATGAACTTACTTTCATTGTTTATTGCGTTCATTTTATATTTATGCACAATAAAACGTTTATTGCACGCTCCTTGTCGGGTGCTTGCAGAAGTTCGTAAAACATTGATTCTTTTTTATCATTGAAAAGTAGTATTCACTAGATTTCTATTCAACTTGGCGACCCTTTACATTATCATATTAAGATATAATTTATAAGAATATATTAAATATTATCTTTATAAAAACATCCAGCCGCACGCAGATTATCTATGCATAATGCGTGGGCGCACAGATCATCCATCGCTGGATGGAATGGATGAATAAAAACGAAGATCCATCTTTTGCTTACGAGTGTAACGATACACGTAGTTTTCTAGCCATTGACCCCTGTTTTATATCATAATAAGTGTCAGGCAAAACCGTTTTGATACGCAAGGACTTGAGTATCTACTAACATTTTATTTAACGTTAGATGATATAACCCAGGCAATGAAATAAGAAGTAACCAATATTATGTCACTACGTAACACATCCTCTCACTCGGAATAAAAGAAAACATTAAACTTAATACATCCGAGAACATCCAACACAAAAAGAAATCCTATCATATCAAAACAAACATAAAACACCTATGTAAAAGGGTCCTTTACATATCCCAGCTATCAATACCGTTCGAGACCCAAATACCTTCGCATAAGAAGATAATAGATAATTTAGATAACAAGAAAAAGCTATTCGACGGGCGCTACTACCAAATAAATGGTGAATAATTCTCACATATTCAATGTACTCACAGTTATTTTCGAGACGAAAGAGTTTCGGGTAGAATAGTGGTGTGCTGGATACAACTTTATATTTCCGCTATAGACATGAAGGTTTCAACATTACCGTTGCCAATTTACCCAACTCGACCGATATTAAAGTACACCATTTGGCAAGCTATAGACGCCCAAAATATATAGAGATATGTAACTGAATATAAAGTTTGCCATTTTGTCAACACTAGTGTTACTACCGGATTTGGCAAGGGAATACGATTTTGAACTCCGAAAATATTTTGTTTACGCAAAGGCCTCAGAGTTCCGAATTGAATTTAAAGTATGGAGTTTCTTTCCGTTAGGGTAAAGTTAGTTCCGATACAATTCGAATTGTTTTTGTTACTTATTTGAGTTTATCAGTTTCTTTTAGTTGCTTGTTCTGATAAAATTCCGAAATAGTTTTGTAAACTACTGGAAAAGAAAACAGTACCTAAGCGCAAAACAACATTGAAACTTTCCATTCTTAAAAAGAAAGAAATACATGTTTGTGGATAAAGCATAGTACCGATAATTATGCACCACTCAACGTCGCAAAGGCCGGGATAAGAGCCAATAATTAAGTAGTACTTAAATACTGAGGCACAAAGTCGGGATAAGTGAGATAAATACTGCTGAAAATATCCCCTTTTCTCCAACGTTTGTGCGATATTGCTATAAGTAACTGTCAATACTCAGCAAATACGTGAATAGGAGATACAAACAGCTCAGAATACGCATAAAATAGCGCTGTCTGTCTTCATCGATAAACAATATTTTACGCAAATGGTAGACGTATTCGTGTTAACGATATATTGTGGAGGTAGCTCTACAAAACTCTCGCTTGGTCGCGCAACGTGAGAGGCATATTTACATTTTTTTCTCAATTCATTGCTCGACATGTTTGGTGGATGGATGAGCCCCGCCGACATTCTGTGACATTAGGCTC
Organism: Agrochola lychnidis; assembly: GCA_963680765.1. Classification (NCBI taxonomy): domain Eukaryota; kingdom Metazoa; phylum Arthropoda; class Insecta; order Lepidoptera; family Noctuidae; genus Agrochola; species Agrochola lychnidis. The sequence goes on along the minus strand of OY796859.1, from coordinate 15,817,097 downwards.
CATTGATTTTGAATGTGTCGTACCCCGACCAACCCGCTCTTTTAAATAGATAAGCAAATGAATTGGAAGACCTTTGTGTTGGGTATAAACGTATTTAACGTTGTGATATAAAAAGTAAAATGTTTTGAGCTCGTATAATTTTAACATAATGTTCGAGTGTTTGGGCCTGGCTGAATTTTGATAGAGCTTGAGTAATGTGTACTGTCATGGTAGGTGCGAAGATAAAAAGAAAGAGGTTTTAAATGAACATTGTTTAGGGTTATAATAACAGTAAATATTTACTGTAACCTACTTTGCAAGCGTTTTTGAAGCACTTGAAGTATATATGCTCTAGTGTATACATACATTGAATTTATGATTCCAATTCTCAACACGCCCTTCGCATTTATTGTTAACAAAACAGCACACAATAAAGTAGATGGATGTAATTTTTTACCGTAAACAAATGAGCGTCGCCTTAATACGAGACGTCTACAACAAATAAATGGATTCAACGTTCCTAATTAAACACGTCTTAATTTTGGCTGCCTGCACCTTAATTTTAAAAGGGATTGTAGAATATTTTTGGCAATTAAGCCTCTGGTATTATTAAAGAAGTCCGTGGAGTGAAAAATTAATTAAAATTTAAGCTTTTCAGTTCTCTCCCTACGCGTCAGTCGCAGAATAAAGGGCTGCAAGCACACATTTCAGTGAGCAACTAAAGATCAACCGTGTTAGATAATTTGAATGGGCTTATGCGGTATGAGCGGATTTAAATTTAATTTTTGTTCAGGTGTATTCAATATGTGATAGGATTCACTCCACCGCCTTTGAATGAAAGACGACATAATTACATGATTCTAATAAACTTTTTTTAATCTGTCAGACATTTTCGTGTCGCATTATGTGAATATTTTATTGAATAGAAAAATACCTTCTTTCTGTTCAATAATAAACTATTTTTGTATGGCAAATGAAATTTATGAACAAAAAAATACAGTGTCATAACTAAAAGCAGCTGTAACACAAAACTAATTTTATTCATTACAGTTATGATGTAAGAAAACATCTCTCAAGAAATAACTATACCTGAGAAGATATTAAATTACCTCCAGCATGTAAGGCAAGGAGTAACCCCCAGTGGTGCATTTTTCAGAGAAAATTGAATGGAACACGGTTGGCGTTGGAACAAGAAAATATTTTTGAAATACTTGTAATGGAAGTTTCACTGCAGACGTTACCGTTTGAATAACTTTATTAAAGTTTTAATTTTAAATTGGTGAAAGTAATCTTTTTCTGACATAAATCAACAACTCATCACGTACGTATAAGAATAGCTTATGCTGTGGTGGATAAAGTTACGTTCAACAAGGTCATAGTAGGACAAACAGCTCAAGGTGCGCGTTCTTTGCGTCATGTTCACCGCAAATAAACGTATTTTCTTTCTTTATTTATTATTTATTTATTTATTTAATACTTCAAGCACACAAATGTACAGAGGCGGACTTAATGCCAAAGGGTCTTTCTTTCTTTCTTTCTTTGATGGCTATTTTTTTTAAAGAATTTTGAAGTTGATAAATATATAGATAAAAATCCTTATCTGTCCTGGTCTGCAGACCACATGATCCATAAAAAAACACAATTTAAAAAATAAATAAATAAAAGGCCGGCGAAATGTGGGTGTGCCTACTATAGGTTCACCTCTGCCCAACCCTTCGGGGAAACAAGGCGTGATGTTATGTTATGTTGAAAATAATAATTAAATATAACATTATATTTAAATATTATATTTTTATTTAATTTTCGTGCTCTCCGTGCAATCCGGGGTATCGTATTACCCAGTTAATGAGTTGTGGAGGTCAGATTGACAGTCGCTCCATGTAAAATACTGGTATTCAGCTGCATCCGGTAAGACTGGAAACCGACCCCAACATAGTTGGGAAAAGGCTACGCAGATTGTTAATTAAGTTTTTCAAAATTTTAATTTGTTTTCTTTACGAATAAAAAAACTTAACGCTTGTATAAATTTCACTCCTCATAAAATTTTCTTACCGGGGGCCTATATGAAAATCGATTCTTAAGGAGTAAACTCCAAAAACCTGCTTTCTACAACATAAACACAACACCACTCGACTTTAAAATTTACTAGCACCCTCTCGTTGAACACCGTCCCTTTATCAAGAGAACAATAATTGCATTCAAAATCAAAGATGTTCGCTCAGATAGTCTGTGGGTATTTTCATTAATTAAGGCCCAACATGCGCCGAGCAACAATTAAGAGGACCGATTGTTGATAAGCTCGAATCGAGTTGATAGTCAGCCATTGAATCGAGATAGCACTTTGTTAAACTGTAGGAAGCTTCACACCTTATTAAGGCATTGTTATTGGCGATGTTTGTACGAGAATGTTTTATGGCTGTGATATAAATTGATATCAGTTTTTTAGAGAATTTTGGTACTAGCTTTAGATTTTTGTATTTTCGAATTTTCGACGTAGATTCTTTAGGTCAACGTGCGTAACCGTGCGTTCAAGAATGGATGTTTTCGTGGTTTTTAAGATATCAATAGGCTTCCCGGAATAAAATAATGAATACTTGCGACCACAGTAATTATTTATTTTGCGGGTAGATCAAAAAGTTTTAAGTTTTGTGACTTGTGTAAAGTTATTTGCGTATAAAATGAATATTATTGCGTTAATGATGTGATAAAAAGGAAAAAAAAAAACAATAGCTGCTTAGTTTGTGTGTCAAAGTTCTTATATTACTATATTTTAAGTTTTGAAAATGTTCTCAATTAAGTGAAATCTTTGTAATTTCTTATTGAGAAATAAATTTATTTAACCATAACTGCTAGATTGTTACACATTTAGTGGTATGAGGAACAGGGTGTAAAGTTCACTCATCCACCATAGAAAAGGGAGGATCCTCCGAACAGACAGGTGTTGTGTCTGGCGGGCAACTGCCCATCAGTTTGAAGTTGAAATCTTTTATCTATGCAGATCGCTCGGTAAACTATAATTGCGCGATGCAGGATTTGTGTGACGTCATGTCTATGATGCCTAGTTTGTATGTGGCGGTGTAACCGCTACACACACATTTTGTTCTTTTTATTTTTAACCTACACCGTCCTACAGCAGGGCAATGACCCCTAAAGGCGATAAACACACAACTAAAGGAAAATCACATAATCTTATCCCTCCAGAAAAATCCAGTTTTTATCACAAACTAGATTTCCAAGCTAAACAAATACAAAAAACCCTCAGCTATCTATTTCTATTTACATTTAATCTTCTCATCTTAAAAGGATGAACACGTTTTGTCCATTATAACATAGAAAATAATTTACTGAAACTAGTACGAAAACTTTCAGATTTGTCATCACTAATTATAAGGATGAGATAGTCAACTATATCGCGGAGTGGGAAGCACTCCACTGTAAAAATATCAGTAGACCAAGTTTAAAAATTATATCATTAGAAATGGTGAGAGAACGTGGTAAAACATTTATATAAATATTTATAGAATATTAGTATTATTATTTTTAAATGTCTTTGACATATATCTCGGGACCCTGAGGTCCCAGACCTTTGGAAGGCGTACAAGGTGCCGAAGCCAACTCGCAGAGGCCCATTAGACATTTTTAAATATTAATTATATATCTTTAATATCTCGGGACCATGGGATCCCGGTCTTTTGGAAGGCGTACGAGGGGCCGAAGCCAACTCGTAGAGGCCCTTTACACAGTTTTAAATGGAATGAGGCACCAACCAACGATTATCCCTGTAGACACTATGCAAGTGCACCCAAAGACAAGCCCCGGTTGGTGCAAGACTATTGAATAATAATTGTATTTTTTTTTAGAATATTTATAGTAATTTTTATAGATATTTTTTTTAAATCCTTGCATAGATTACGCTATGCATATATCACGCTATGCACATTTGGGTGTAGCGGCTGGATTGATTGAAGGCTGCAGCTATTGTAAGGTTTTCTGCCCTTATGAGTTCAACTGTCACGAGGACTCATTGAGATCGACAACAATTAAAATTCTATTGTCTCATTAATAACAGTTAAAAGGTTATGAGGGGAATTCACACGTTTGTATGTAAATTGAAAGGTCATCTTACAGTGGGAGTTCCCTCTTCCTGGGGGCCTACCACCAGCTCATAAACAGTATTATTTTAATATTACTTCAGTGGGAGAAAGAGATGGAGCTATACGATCTGTAGAGCTTCATCTCTTTCCCACACTGAAGTAATATTAAAATAATACTGCTTTATAAGCTGGTGGTAGGCCCCCAGGTCGTATACAATACTACATATTCATTGTACTAGATAATTCTCTAAGTTTATGTATAAAATAAACTCACATGTCGTTCATGAATTTGCTTAATATCGTAAAGCAATGGTCGTAGTCACTAGACTAACACGCTGAGTTTACCAAGTCATTCAGTGCAGTGGGATACCATGTATAGTATCAGACCTTTGTGAACTGCTGGAATCAAATTTCGACCTTGTACTCTAAGATTTAAGACACAATTTTATATGGTGTTTTATATGAGCGTGAGCTTTTAATAAAGTGGTGCTTTTGTGCTTATCTGTATAGTGCTTCAAGAACCGCAGTTGATATACCGCAGCTCGTCCGACCGCTGATAGTGGAAACTTAGGGTAAAATTAATAGCAGTTCATTGTTCTAAATATGTAGTCGTCGACGGTACTTTAAGCATAATGTTGGCTACTTATTACTGGTTTATTGTATTGTGATGTTACATTCCTCATTATTTTTAACTTTTTTTTTTCATATTAATGCAATCATATTTAGTCTTGCTTAATAACGTCAAACTGTCTTGACTCATGAGACATTTCTGCTTTGTATTTGTCCTTGAGATGTTAACGCTTCTTCAATGACTCTGGTATTGTAAATGTCTATGGGTGGCAGTGGGGACCAGTGACCAATTAAATCAGAACCCGTCATCGGAGTGTTAGCTAACCAATCAATCAATCTGCTTAGCCTTTTCCCAACTATGTTGGGGTCAGCTTCCAGTATAACCGTATGCAACTGAAAGCCAGTATTTTACTTGGAGTGACGTGACTACCACGATACCCCTTGGTGAGCTGCCTGTCCACTGGAGCGCAGCGAGGCAGTGGTACGAAGAAATGTGCCAATATTAACCAATAGAATCTAAACTCCGCTTCAGAGCTCCGCTTCTATTGGTTAATATTGGCACATGGCTCTACTCCGCTGCCTCGCTCCGCTCCTCTGGATAGGCAAGCTAAGACCGGTTGATAGAATTGTGCTTCTGATTTACCGTAACTACTGTCAAAGATCTACAAATGACAACGGCTTAAAGTGCTTTACGGCACGAAGGGGTCTTGAAATATTGCAATGGATGGTCACCCATCCAAGAACCGACCGCAGCTAGCGTACCTTGACCTTCGATCGACTTTTGCGGCTGTTATGATTTAGCCTGGAGTCCCTCGGATTATTCTCTAACTTAAGCATAAAGTTTATAAACATCTGAGGTCTTAATTCTGCTGGGGAGTTTGTTGCGCCACTTCTTCTTCCCAGCTAAAGGCACTAGGAAGTGGTGAAGGGTGGGCGTTTTTGGGGGACTGTCTTATGTAATTTTGATGTTCGAAAAGTGCTGATTCTCAGCCTAATTTGAATAAATGACTTCAAAAGTCTGAATTTATTTCCAAGTCGAGTAAAACATTCCATAAAGTCACACATCATCACATTCTTATACCTAACTGAACTACGATTAGTTGAGTGTAAAAGAAATATTAGCTTGTTTAACAAAAGCTATTTCTTGAGACATGTTCCCCAAGTATAATGAGGCATTTCACTATATGCTGCACCGGTTGACGTCATCACTTCAACGCCGGCTGTAGCTAAAAACCAGCGCTTGGGCTCTGTTTCGCATAGGTTCGCAGAATTATGCTGGGCGATAGCCATTTTGCGTGGAACGCAAATTTTCCACCAAATTGTTAGTTTCGTTATTTTGTTCTTTCTTTGCGTCATGTTTACCGCAAATAAACATATTTTCTTTATTTTCTTTTTACATTCTTCGAGTACATTGAAGAAAAGTCTCTGAAACATATTTCTTTTGCTCAGTCATGTTTTTTAGTTAGTTCTTGCTCGATTTATTGCTGAAGCATTAGTCATGTGAAGTTACAATATAGATCATTTTTGGCAGGTATATACATTATTGCCTCGTTGGTCTAGTGGTCGCAAGCGTTACTGCTGAGCATGAAGTCCTTGGTTTCGATTCCCAGGTCGGGTAAAGTGTTATTGGGTTTCTCTATCAGATATTTCTCAGTAGCAGCGTGGAGTGGATTTGTGCCCGGTTGATGGATATGCTCGCTCCCCTATCACATGGAACTTAAACATAACTCAAATCTGCATGGTGCTTTCATCAAAAGACCATTTCAGACACAAATCTACATGGTCCTCAAATGATCTGGCCAAGATTATTACCGGATTTTTATATACTCAATAAATAAATTTTATATAAACAATAGCATGAATATTTACTTTTTAAAGTATTATATTATTTTAATTATTGGGAATGTGAAGACTGTGTGGGTCATTCTTTTTTGTTTTGTTTTTTTTTTTCTCTGTTAATCTTGGTCTGGCATAATTTAAGTGGCCTACCCAAATGTCCTTTCTTTGTCATTGTTCATCGAATCGTTGAGCTCCTTAAATTCTGAGTTGAGCTGCACGATAACTGACTACTGCGTGCACTGACTGGTCAGATCTACTCAATCTGTGCGGTTCTTTCCTCAAAAGACCATTTCAGACACCAGTCTACATGATCTTCACATGTTCTGACCAAGATTATGTCTGGACTTTAAAAGAGACTGTGACCTCTGAGTTTGTTTCGGCCTTTCTTCTCAGAGTAGTCAGATAAGCAACGCCGACCTCATCTAGTTTTTAAAATATGATTGACGTGTAAAAACGTTAGTACAAACCTACTTACAGAAATAAAATAATTTAACTGGGGACAGGATGTACTGGTACACCTCTGCCTAAACCGTCTAATGTTGTAGATTATTCTAAGAATATATGCAGTGAAAGAACGCCATTTTGCAAGTAGACACTAAAGAACCTCAGCCATCCGCAACAATACTTTCCTTAATTCCCGAATCAGCACAATTATTTTTACGACCACAAAGAAATTTTCCATTACGCGAATCTCTGACAGAATTCTAAAATGCTCCAAATCTAAAACAAAAGAGCCTCGCAAGCAGTTTACGATTAAGGCCAGCAGCTTAACCCTTCCCGACTTCACTCCCCTTAAACAACGTGGAAGTTTAACGAAAAAGTCGACGTTTAAACGCGCTATTTAACCCTCGCGGTAATCGGAACACAAACAATGGTGGAGTGAAATAATGTCGAATTCCGTCCGACAAATTAGGCGACCTTTTTAGGCGGCGGTGGTGGGTGCTTAAAATAACAAAAAGAACTTTTATTCGGATGTTATTTCTGCTGCCGAGTTCAGCCGAGTACAATTTCGTTTGTAGCTATGATGGGAAAAGTCGAATTCGTTTTGAGTAACTCGTTATGAATGTGGTTAAGTTCTTATATTATGGCACCTGTTTCAGTTTAAGTATAGAACTTTGAGATTGTTTCATAAAATATTAAAGGTTCATACAAAAATGTATTTTCGGGTGTTTACAAACATTCAGATGACATTTTAACGGACGGGCAGCGGCTCGAATTATTTTAATGCTTTCATTGTTTAAAATTGAAAAATTGTATTGTAGCTTTTTGAAAACATTGCAAAAATATCGAACATGAAATCGTGGATAAACAATATTCATATTTTTTTTTACCTTCAAAGTATGTAACGTAATAAAAAAAATTGTCGTACATACCAAAAACATTATTTTTATTCAACAGGTTCATGGCTACTGAAATAAAAAATATAAGAAAATGTACAAGTTTAATCAAAACTTTTTTATGATTTTTCTAGCGTTTTGGCGTATTTCCAAAGGTAGCTTTGTTAAAGGCTATACGCTCACAGCAAGCACATGGCCGTTCCTTTTTTCCTTTATAGTTGCTAGTTTTTGGAGAGCGACTGTCGTTTGTTTCCTGCAACCCTAGAGAAGGCCCTTAATTGAATACTAGAAAAGGTACATGTATAGGTGTATCCATAGTCAATCATACAAAATTAAATGTTTTACGTTGTTTCTGGCACTGACAGGAGAAATAAAGCGTATCTTTTTCAGGGAGCTCGCAAATTTCTAACTCTCAGTAAACGTTCATAGATACCAACAAAAAATATGATTTTCTGTACCTAATAATAACTGATACACGTATCCAAAAGTTCATAAACATGTTACATATCCGACCCTAAAAGTATATACCACGTGTAAAAAACAATCCCTTTTTTATATCTACGCCACTCGGTACGTGAACACGTAGACCTAAATATAAAAATACTGCTTACGTAAGGTATCCACTTTTCATACTTATGTGATAAAAACATTAGGTCCAATTGGATATCCCTATTTGGGGCGAGAGAAATAGATGTTTTTATATATCGCAACCGCTCCGGATATGTTTTGAGATATAACACGCACTGCTGATATGAAAGGAGTTGTCATTGCATTTCTTATGTAAGGTAATTTTTGGGAAATACACAGCTTGATTTGATTTTGGCTTGGAGGAAATGTAAAGGCAACTTTACTAAACGCAGATGGTAAAGTAGAGATTGTATTTGAAACCAAGAAACGATAAGATTTCACGGCAGCGTAAAAATATCTCCTTAAACCGTTTATCTTCAAAACACCCTTTAACCACCCGGCTTTGTAAGAAAATATCTAATTACCGGCTGAGCCTTAAAGATATCCGAGTGAAAAAGATCCGCCAGTGTAATAAAGAAAAATACATTGGAGTTTTTTTTTTTTAGCTGGAGTGCAAAATTGGAAAACCATGTTACAAAGAATATCGGCGGCAATTTCCCGCGATACTCGAATTTTATCGGTAAGATATGAGGGTCCAAAACCATTTTTCAGATATTAATTCCTAACAATCGTAAAAGTTACTTTCATGGTAGTCCTAAAAAGTTATTGCCGCTTAACTGGAAAATATACTTTCTATGGACTTTATCTTGTATTCGCTTTGTCTACAAACAGGGATTTAGATTGCCATAACAATAAAGAAATAACAGTTTCGTGTGGATAAAGTTTATTCTGTTAGAAACTCTCGCGATTTGTTCAAAAACATTGTTGGATGATAGTAGCAAGCGGGTCTGCGTAGGTATACTTATAAATCTATAGGCCGCAGGAACGAGGAACTCGCAAGAATCCATGTAATGTAATCAGATATGTGAACAAAGGTTGGAGTGTACTTGCACATAATGTAGAGGTAAAATACAAACTTGCGTATATCGTTTCTTCACTGGCTTATTTAGTTAGAGACCCTACAGGATACATTAACATTACCAGCGAGCTTTCCAGTATCGTCTGTCGGTTGCGGTTAACATTGGAGCAATTTTGAAAACTTCTTTAGACATTGGGCATTTTTGACATGGGAGTTGCGACACCATGACGACACCTCATTTTTGTAAACGCGATTGTGCTCTTTATTTATATTCCGTAATGGATCAATGTTCTATGCAAGTACTTTTACTTTAAAGGTTTTGTAAACGCGATTATGCTCTTTATTTATATTACTTTACGGATCAATGTACTATGCTAGTATTTTTACTTTAAAGGTTTTGTAAACGCGATTGTGCTCTTTATTTATATTACGTTACGGATCAATGTACTATGCAAGTATTTTTACTTTAAAGATTTTGGAAGTTTTGTTTTTGTAAACGTGATTGTGCTCTTTATTTAGATAAGGTTACGAACCAATTTTCTATACAAGTATTTTTCTTCCACCAAGGCGATCTTGTTCAAGTTTTCACTTCTGTCGGCACTCTTGGAGTGCCACCACTTTTTTTACGATGTTTTTCATTAATTTAAACAATACTAACTTTAGATTTTATTTAATCACTGCTGCGGAATTCAAAATTGTTCTATGTTTTGTTAGATACATAAATTGTTCTATGTTTTGTTAGATACATAACCGATATACTCGTCCCTTCCTACCAACATGATTCGATTCAAACTCCGAACACAGAAATTATTTCAACTTTTTTCCGGTGCGCGCGCGGCGATTGCGTGAGGTTTTATAATACAAGTTTGATGATATCTTTTTATTTTTTATTTTGTAGTCGTAACAAGTCGACAACAAGCCGAATCGAGACAATAAAGCATCTTTCAAGGCTGATGAGTCGAGAGTAATGATTATTGCTTACGGTTGTTGATCCGGGTGCTTCTGGCCAGTTGTGTCTGTAATTTTCGAGAGTACAATGGTGTTTTCAATCTTTCGTATCTACATTTCTGTTTTGGCGGCTCTATTGTCTACTGATGTGACAAGTGAGAGTTACTTTTTTTTTTTCAATTTTGATACACTATCAACAATACAGTTTATTAAAAAGATGAACAAAATAATAGATACTTTATACTTATACGGTTTCATTACAGTAAAAGTTTGAATAAAGTACCTATCTAATTTGTTTCTTTACTAAAATAAATAAATGAAGAATATTTTTTTCTTTTATACTACACAAAATTATTTTGGATTCCATTCATTGACAGTTCTAGACAGTGACAGACAGACACTTCAGACATTGACACTACTATAAAATATACGCCCCTTTTTTTCGTCCAACCATTCATAAAAACATATAATTATGTATTGTTTTTTTTTGCGGTCAAGAACCAATAGGCCACCATTCATTGATACATTTGCACAATCTTATAAATATCCAGCGATCACATGTTGACTGGATGTGGCACCGCTACCTGCGCGTACGCATACAGATTAGTGCCGTAATAATGGTGGGTTGGATGTTACGCTGTATTACTTTAATCGTCATCAACACGCGTAGCGTTAGAGAAATAAGTTGGCTTGGGTATTCTCTTTAAGTGCATATTGAATTTCTGGAAACTTTGATAGAAATATTATGTTTGGTGGCATCCGACAGTGGTGGATTCTGACCATTAAACCTTCCTTTTTTTCCGATAGAAATTCAACCTGTCTCCAATTTCCAGCTAAATTAACTTTGTTCTGAACATCTTCAGAAATTTCGACAGTTTGGTCTCATAACAGCCTCGTCTCTAGGGACCATCTACTTTACTTTCATTTATTTTGGTGTCTTAAATAAATAGAAAGCTTGACTATTATTTGTTAGGCAGGTATACCCAATATTATATTCTATTAATAAATCTTCTCTCGTTAATCTTTTGGACTAGATACATTTTTATAATGCTGACGCTACTCCATCCAAAGTCCGTCAAAAGTTATACTTGATTGCGTTACATAAGTCATCATCATCATCAAATTTTGTGAATCTGTCGTAAGGAGGGGACGAAGCCGTTATTAGGGTTCCGTAATTGTGACAGAAATTGTCGGGAACCCTCGTAGAATTCCTTAATGATGTCAAAATATTTACCGGTTACCGTAACAATGTCCCGCGAAATTTTGTTGGTATCGTTTTAAAGAGGAAGTGGAAATGAACGAAGGCCAAAGTATTGCCGTACCTAAGTATCTTTTAATTTTATTTTGACAGTGCTAAGGGCCAAAGCACATTAGGCCGAAAACATAGGGCATTTACCAAAATGAGTGCCCGATAAAAATGTGTGCACACGTTGCGTTGCTTTTTACGAACCATCATGTGTTTCAATTGAAGACAACTTATATTAAATAACTTGACGTATCGAGAAAGCAAAATCGAATATCAGACGATATTACATTAAAAAAAAAGATAAACCCAATAATCGCTCTCCACGCAATATAAAAACTATAGCAGAACCTTTTTCTTGTGGAACTTTCTTAAACAAGTTTCGATCTATTCCAAGTGAATCATGATTGATGTTCTGCCGACGACGCACGGCAGAGCATAATGCTACTAAAATTAGAAGTTCGCTTAGTTAGTTACAGTCCTCGACTGATGAGTTTCAAAGTACAGACAAGTGGCCTCGAAAATTCCCCATGGGTAACTTAATACTGATGGTGGACTTGCTACGTTAAAAATATGGTTGAATAGTACCCAGATCAATAACCTACCTATAATTAAAAATGAATAAAGACAACTAAGGAAATAGTTTTGGGTTTTGACTGATCGTGTAAATTGTCTCGCTGATGGTGGCGCATGTCTTGGATCATTCCTAGAAAATGGTTAAGCTGGATAGTGCTCTACACGCGTCATTTGGACACTGGTCATCTCTTAACTGCCAGGGCTTATTTTTAATCTTATATTTTGAATTGTTTTTGTTTTTTTTTTTCATTGTTCTGACATATAGAAGCATCAAGAATAATGTACCCAAGATTTTAAAAAAGAATTATATATTCTAATTTTTATATTTAAAATAATTTCCTTGGAGTTTCTTGCCCGTTCTTCTCCGTAGAGATCTACGTTTTGGAATGGGCTTCTACTTTCTGACTAACTAACCGACTCTTTGACAATTCAAAAGTGCCCATAAATGGTTTACTTGAAATAAATGCTTTGAGTTCGAGTTTGAATTAGTAAGGCCGGATTTCATCAATGAAACAGAACATGATCTGCTGACTGCGTTTAAGATCTGAATGTATCATCATTGTTATGAAATTAAATTTTGACACTGATAGCTCATGAATTCGTTCGTGAATTTCGTCCTAAGTTATGACTTTATTATGAGGTCGATTAAGTATTTAAACTGATAAGATTCTTTAGCATTAAATGTAAATAACACGGTCCCAAAACGTTATACCTTAAATTGAACGTGAAAGCACTTGAAACACAAAATTAACCCAACATTAAAATTGCAAACCTGCTTGCAGAAAATGCAGATGTCCACAAATGTCTTTTATAGTCTTCCAAACAGTAATTAGTAATTCAAATTTTCAAATTGTGCACCGCTTTGAAAACACCACATTATGATAAAACGTCTTAAACAAAGGCAAAAAGTCAAATTACGTATTCAGAGCCGCTAATTTTTCGAGGTTCTTTCTTTTACATTTAAATTCAAACCTTCGAAACTGCATGCCTGAAGCGCTACGTTTTAAAAACAACTTTGGAATCTGCAGTGATGATTACAGAACTTTAACTTGAAACTTGGGATCCGAAGTTTTTTTGCATTTTATAGCGTACAATTTTGCAAACTATTGGCATGATTGGTACAAGGGAAGCAGGATCCCGTGCGGTTAAACTCCAATAATTACGCTGAGAGCTTTATTAGTTCCCTCTTTACTTTTTTCAAGCTTCCCTTTAGATTTTCTACATTCTCTAAATAATGTAATTATATGTTGTTTCCGAGTAAAGTACCTTTTAGCAAAATTACTGGGAACGCTCATGTTACATTAAAGATAAATAGTGATAAACACATTCAAGTTACTGCCGTCATCAGCTTACATGAACGTGATCGGGAAAATAACGGCACATCCTATCAATAAAATGAATCCATAGATATCTAAGAGTTGGAATTTAATTTGAATATCTCATTTGTCCACATGAATTTTATATTTTGATCAGTAGGTGGTAAACACATGCATAAATAACAACTCTCAAATGTCTTAGAAATATTTACTTGTGGCAGTAGAATGGGATAAAGCTGATCACAATAACTTGTCCTAAGAATGTTGCATCAATTGAGAATACTTTTCTGTCACTAGTTAAACAGTCAATTCCATCCATTATTGACCGGAACTGTTCAACATTCAATAGAAATATGTAAGACCGAGCACAATGTATTCAAAACTACAAAGAACCACTCCAAGAGTTGTAAAATTTTTCTATTACAACGTTGAATCGTAAAAATGTCACGGTACAATAAGAGATCAATCATTTGAGACAAGGTCCTCCAGTTGTGGTTGGATGTGAAAAATAATATCTACAGGGTGACCCACTTCGAGAGATTTGCATTCAAGCTGAGTCGCGGTGTAATTTATCATCCATCACACGCCAGCAAAAAATGTTGTGGAATATCTGTATAGAGTTTTAGTTTGTCACTTCGACTTAGTGCGTCAGCTGAATAAATGGAATTAAGTTTTTAGTTCGATTCAACAACTGCTTCACTTCTGCTTGTTTTCTTTCAAGGAACTGCAAGTGTATGTTTGTCTACTCCACTCAATGCTTCGGATAAGAAAAAGTTCGAGTGTGTGACGTAGAGTCAAAGAAAAGAACTTTGTGGTTGCTACCTTTATCTATTATTTTTGAGTGAGTATTTTATTTGAACCAATACAATAATTTTATTGTCTTTAATGTGAACTATAAAGTTATTATATTGGTCAAAATTATTGTTATTAAGGACTTTTGTAATTTCTGTAATTTGCTTTTATTCTATTGTTTTTTTTTTCACTTCATAAAGCTCCATGCAAAGGATCAATCAATCGGAATGCAAAGAAAATAAAAAATAGTTCATAAAATACCATTGATATTTTATTCATCATAATTATTTGCTCCAGGACGAAATATTCAAATTGGATTTTAATAAAACGAATATTTAATTATTTAAATAATTCAAATGTTTCACCTCCTATTATGTAAATTGGCTTAAATTCGACATTTGAGCCGATTTACATTCATTATTGTATCGAATTTGGTTGTCAAGTTATTACATGCGATGTGATTGTGATTAGCATTATTATAATAACGAGTCTTTAATAAAATATGAGCATCAGAGGTCGCGATAACACTCTGTTTATTAATTTTTATTGTAACAGTCATGTTTTTAATCTAATTTCGCCATATTAAGAAATAAATTAACATAATTCTGATCAAATTCTATTTCTTTAAATCGTTACATTAAAATAGGCCTATAATTTAATTTGAAAACTTATTCCAAAATCAGTATTTACGACGTTCAAAGAGATCAATAAATTAATGCATAACAATGCGTAGAATTCTGGTTCGGTCTGTGTAATAAATAATTCATAAATATGTTTTTATTAATTAATAATGAAGTGGCCGCCTGAATTATGTACGAGAAAAAGCCTTTTGATATCAGTATGGTATACAACTCAATTCTTATGATCCATATTTCTTACGTCGCTATTGTTTGGTGGACATTCTCTGATGCATGATATTCGACTAAGAATGTAATAATTGGACTTTGGAGCGTTTGTCCTGCGGCTATGAGAAAAAACAAATTGGTACATTTTGTGTATCCTACCTTGGGGCTGCGCTTAATATTGAGCGCGTTGATCCTGATTTCAGGGAATTTTGTTATTACCCCTTAAACAAAACAATACTTCTCAAACAAAATTATGATCTCGAATGAAACAAGTAGCATGGATATTAGAAGCAAGAATAATAAAATCGTATGAATTATAATCTTAGATTTCAAAGTATTTTATTATTACAATTCGTTGTACCCAACTGTATCTTATGAACAAAAAATTATATGAAGCTCTCTTTCATTTGATTTTTACCCATTATGAAAATGTAGGAATAGCATATTAGAGCTGTTGTACTTCATTTGTTCATAAGATAAAACCCCCTTATAATAATATCACAGTGTTGTCTTAGGGGAAATATTTCACCTCCAAAAACGTTTTGCGCTTCTAACGATGCAAACCTTTTTAAATAACTAAGCCTCTTTTTGAGCTTCTGGACTTTTCTCACAGTTAGTTGCAGTAACTGAACTAGGGTACCCCGACCAAACGGGTTACGTTAATTTAGAACTGTGACCAAAAGCGCGCGAGCAGAGCGAGCGAAGCGAGCGGAACCGCGGAGCGCCACATCCAAATTGACCGCAGTTACTTGGCCATTTAGTATTTTTAGAACCCCAAAATCAGAATTATTTGAAATTCACAAAAAAGGGCGCAATCATTAGGTATTAGAGTGTGAAATAATATTTTTAGTAGCGCAAAATTAGGAATTATCAAAGGTTTTATTAAATACATAACATAACATCACGCCTTGTTTCCCCGAAGAGTTGGGCAAAAGTGTCCCTGTAGCAGGTACACCCACATTTCGCCAGTTATGTGAATACATGCCGTATATTACTAACTCTGAAGTAAACCTTGTTCACATGAACCGAGTATATTCTGTTTATTGCTTACGTGATAGGCTAGTTATTACTAGGTAAGGTAAACTTGCTTAACATGTACCCTTACCTTCCTATGTCGGTATTTCCTATCCATCAAAACACTGCTTTGAGCAACCCCGCTCTTGTTATGTAATCATGTAGGTAAGTACCCAATATCGTGTATAGAATTCCTGGGTTCTAAACTACGTACCCTCACTAATATGCCGTCAAATGCATGTCAAAATGCAGTTTCTTAGAAAGGGTAAAAGACATGTTTATGACTATCATCACAAATGATGATATTTATTAACCCCATTTTATCATCTCTTTGAATTAATTTACCTATGCCATTTACGGCTGTATTAAAAACTTATCTTTGAGAGCTTAATTTAAATTAAAAAAAAACAGTGGCTCTCTGGGTGTGCCGACAGAAGCGAAAACTTGAAAAAAAATCGGCACCGCGGTAATCAACGCGTTGATGTCTTTTACTCCACACACCGCGGTAATCAATGCGTTGATGTCTTTTACTCCACGGTGTCGGTAACAGGTCGCGAAATCAATGTTTCAGTTCTATCTCAAAAATGCCCAACGCGCCTAAAGAAGTTTTCAATTCAAAACTATGTTAGTGTACTATCTCCTCCATTTGCATTTTCTTCTAGAATCACAGCAACATGGAAAGTAATTGGAAACAAGGCTTATGATCAGCTACGCTTCCACATTTTGTCACGTTGATGTTAGCCTAGTTTCGTGAGATAAAACTAATAATTTACTTAATGCTGCCTATGAGAGGAGAAAACAGAATAGAAATATATATATACATACTAATAAATAAAAGAACCGTCTTCGTGTTTATACATAAAAAATAGCAAACTGTGAAAAGTTACGAGGTTTTTAAGTTTCTTTTTTACGCAATACTTACTGTTGTGGTTGTTATTTATCTTTTATATGGTTGTATGTTTATAAATATTCATATGTAAACAGCTGTTCTTAGATATTTCAACTGGTTTAAGATAAATATGCTAATATCGTACAATCTTTGTCAGTTTGCCCTACAGACTCTACTATGGAGATTTGAGAAATTATAACTAACGAAATGTGGGTGTACTATAGGTACACCTCTGCCTAACCCTTCGGGTAAAACAGGCGTGATGTTTATGTGTTATTCATCATCATCACATTCTTCTTATCGTGTGGTTAATGACTAACCATAAATATATCTCTCAGGCATGCCGGTTTCCTCACGATGTTTTCCTTCACCGTTTTTGAAGCAAGTGATAATTATACAATACACACATGAATCCAAAAAGTCAGAGGTGGCTTGGGTTCGAACTCGAGACCTATGACTTGGCAGTCTGACGGTCACACCACTAGGCTATAACTGCTCTATATCAGTATCATCATCATCAACTTATAGCAGTCCACTGCTGGACATAGGCCTCTCCAATTGCACGCCATTCAGCTCGATTCTCGGCAACTCTCATCCGCTGCTAGCAGCCACCTTGCGAAGATCGTCGCTCCACCTAGCCTGAGGGCGTCCTACTATTAACAAACAAAGCCAAGCATCGCCAGGTCAAGATCTAGATCAGTGCAGTCACGGTCCAATCGTCTCGATATAATCAGACTCACGTATCGTTCGGACCATTTGCTGATTCGTAGAAACAACGTATCGATACGAGTGAATTCGTACGCAAAAGTTATGAGAAGAAACTCAATTGACCCCATATTCTGTTATTCTGATCATCTTATACTGGCTTAAGATATGGGGGTGATGATTATTATCTATACATCTACACATATTTGATAGGAGCTATGGAAACAGCAGACAATGGTAAATATAAAGTATTTTTAAGTTGAGTGTCACATACATACAAGACTATCTGAAGCTTACATCGCTATTCTGAATTTATAAGTAGGTAGACGTGGATCTTTGCTAAAGATAACTTTAGACGGACCTAAGATAGGTAAGGTTTATAACCAAAAAACAAACCAAATCTACGACCAAACCGGTTAGGTGACAAAATTATGAAAAAAAACGATCTACCTCAATAAAAACGCGCTCCATTTAATCATTTCAAAACAAGACCATTTCCTAGGAAAATGAATGTATTTTTAATAATCATTAATATGCATTAATTACTACTTGTCTACATATATTTAGGCCATTAAGTTTAATCATGCTAAAACTTACTGATTAATAAATCGAAAGAGGATGTAAAACATCGTTAACATTTTAAAAAATAGGTCCGGTCATTCATTGGTATGGTTTAAAACTATTAATAAGCATAACAACTTCGTAACTAATTTAATAATGTATATTTAAATATCATTTTTAGAAACAGCAGCTGCATTCGTGATTGTTTTATGTTATTACAATATGTATAAAATAATTTTACTAAGTGAAAAAACATTTTGCATCTAAAATTTGCTGAAATTATAAGGAATTTTATGTTATTAAAGTTTTAGCATTATTAATTATTTAATTTTTTTTTATTTATTATTAATTTATGATTTTGGTGAAAAGTTTTATTTTCTGAACGAAATTGGTTAGTGCTAAGAGCTACGCTGAAAGAACTTAGTGAAATATAATTTTCAACATCAAAATAATTTAAAACAACTGACTAAAATACACTCAGAAGCGTAAACAGCCTCACACAGTATTTTAGTTGAAAAAAAAAAAACAAAAAACATGTAGCTGTTACTCGGACCTGACGTGTGAACAACACGAAAACGTGAGATAATCACGACGAAGTAGAATGCAAAAATGTTACAAATTATATTGTACGTAGAGACCTACCACTCACGATTTTTATGTTTGAGATGAGTTAATCATGAAGTTTAACGAGTCTTTTTTGGTTTACTAGGATAATAACCTACATGGGTACATAGCATTATTTTGATTCTATTTAGTAGTAGTGACTACTTCAGTAGGTACCTATAATATAGGTTTGATGATAATTATTATCATAAGCTTTTAACAATACATGATTTCGGACATTGGTGTTATCTTCAGGATAGATTACACATCGCCTAAATTGCCTTAAAGTCTAGATTTTTGTATTCAGTTTTCTGATGGTAAGTTCAACTGTAATATAAGGGAGGGGCTTGTGGCTATGTAATAACAGCCACATGGGGCGATCGATCAAGTTAAGCTACGCTTGCCGCGGTTGCTCCGTGGATGGGTGACCATCTTTACATACCAAGACCCCTCCGTGCATCGGAAAGCACGTTAAGCCGTTGGTCATTTGTACATCTTTGACAGTCGTTACGGGTAGTTAGAAGCCCAAAAGTCTGACAACCAGTCTTACCAAGGGGTAGTAAGGTATCGTGTTACCTAGTAACTAGGTTGTGGAGGTCAGATAGGCAGTCGCTCCATGTAAAATACTGGTATTCAGCTACATCCGGTTAGACTGGAAGCCAACCCCAAAATAATTGGGAAAAGGCTAAGCAGATGATGAAGTTCAACTGTAATATTCTATTACCACCAACACATTCCGATAGTTCTCGAACTAACTAAAGCTTTTTCAAAATCACTGCAATCACTTGGCGCCAGGGCGTTACTTTAAAACTACGCATGTATATGTTTCCAGTCAAATTATCTACACAATCAACAAGAATCACGTAGAGGCACGATGTACATCCAAGCGGTTAGCCCAACCATCATGTAGGATGTAGGGTTGTTTGTCTCACACTCATTTCAAAAGAAAATATGTTTCTTCCGTTTTTAGAATTGCGAACAAGTATAGTATTAAAACCACGTGCAGCTTTCAGATTCAGATTCAGATTTATTTTGCCAACAATGTAGGTACAGGTATAAGATGGTACATCACTAAGTTTTTCCGCTACATTCTACCTTACGGCATGCAAAGTCGTAAAAACAAAAAAAATACATTTTTTTAAATAAATCATGCAGTCGTAAAAACTAACGATACAATTTTTATCTAAATTAACAATATTAGGTAATAATTAAGACATTCTGATATAATATAAATTATCGTATGTCATTTTATTTTTTATAGTTATATATTTTTATCATTTAAAAAGTCAGATCAAGTTATCAGAGTCAAATTAAAATTGGCAAAAAAATAAATTAATCAAAAAAATTATAGAATTTAAAACTAGCATAATAATAATAAAGAAATACACAATGTCAATAATTAAATCTAAAGATTAGGGTCATTTAAAAAATCATTAATTGAATAGTAACACTAATCAAGCAATAGGGCTGTCAGTTTCTTTTTAAACATATGGATTGAGTAATTTTTTTAAATATTTGGTATTTTATTATAAATGGTGGGACCCATGCCGAAAACACTTTTCGTTAGTAAAGCTGTATTGTAACTACCATTTTGTAATAGGTTCTTAAATTGACTTCCAACAGGCCCTTTTCTAGTTTCTGACACTGTTAGAAAGTAATTCTTATGTTTTTTCACAAAAATTGCCATTTCAAAAATATATAATGCCGGAAATGTTAACACTTTCATCGTCCAAAAATCCTGACACATCCCAATTAATTAGACCGAAGCTCGTCTCCTTCCTTCTGCGAACTGCATCGATTTCTAGAACAGTTTATTGTTCCTACGTTTCCCAATTAGTCAGCAAGTATTATGATAGCAGCCCTGGATGTATAGAGATGCTAAAATAACGGTTAGGGCAATCGTTGTGCAATCTTGTCTCTCGTGAAATATGAGAGACCTCTTAGTTTTATTGTGAACTTCTGGATAAAGATCTGTGTACCGTGATGTCTAGTTTCCCTAATTAGTGTTTCTGTGAATGTTAGCAGCATGTTTTACATATAATTTTACTGTTGCATTCCTTTATTATCTCTGTAACGTTGTTTAACGTTAACATCCCAGCTAAATTTAGTAAATTATAATAATTAATTTGCAAATCTCTTTGATTAATTGGCTACAGATCATTTTTCGTTCGATAATAAGAATTCAAATTATATCTGATTTATTTAAAATCGTTTAAAGAAATAAGGAGTTTTTAAATGCAAATAAACAAAAACTGATTTTAATGATAACCATATTAAGAGATTCCCGATTATACAGCATAAATATTTCCTTCAATCAAGTAAATGTTATCAAAAATTCGCTTAAGTTAATTGCTATATTTAATTCTGCAATGATATTCAATATTTCATTTGCAGAACTGAAAAGCTTAAAACAACATGGAAAATATGAATCCAATACATTTAAAACTAATTATCGGATACAAACCAATAAAGTGAGTGAGCTTATTACTGACTTAACAATAATAGCTACCGCAGCACCATAAATTCATTTGAATAAATCCAATGCGACGCACTCGGCACGAGAAATTAGAAGCCAATTTCTCGAACACTAATGGTTTTGTTACAATACAATTTATTGGCAATTCCAGTGTTTGTTTTGTCTACGAATTAGTAATCTGATTTGTTGTTTGAAGTTGCGTATCTTACATCTTTTGCATAGGTACATAGAACATAATTTTAAGCAACTCTACCTTCTGAAAATTCATACATTGCTGTAATGAACTGTTAATGATGACCAATACATTTTCACCAATTAACCTATTTAAACATTCATGTGCTATTTCAAATAAATGTTAAAATACGCTGAATATAAGAGTCAGTGACAGCTCGGCCCGAGTCAACTCAACCCGAGTAATAATACCATAAAGAGTCTACTGTGGTCTCCGATGATAGGTATTGTGGTTAAAACAAAGTATAATATCATTACAGATATATTATATAACCTAAAACTTAATAAATCATCGGTACGTACCTAACGAAAAATTTTGGGAGAAAAGTTATAACATTTCTATTAAAACAAAAGTTGCACAAGTCAATAAAATACACAATTAATACGACAGAGATATCTTTTAACAAAAGAGCAGCTGATTGTTATAATTCACTTACACTGCACCAGCCTGTCGTTCATAACTCGTAAACACTATTGTTTCTTTGTCAACCTCCTTTCCAATGCTATCTCCATTAATCGTTTACTTTACGATCATATCTGTCACAGTTAATAAATCTGGTTGTCTTTGTTATACAGAGGCAGCAGTTAGAAATGATGAAATTCAAAGAAGTATACATGTTCATAATAGAAAACCCTTTGTTAAGAGTTCCAAAATAAAACTTGCTGTTGTAAGAAATTGAGAAACAGAGAAATAAAAATGTAATCAAATTAAAACTGCACAAAATTCAAATTCAATTTCAAAATACTTTATTTCACATAAACCTACATGAGCACTTATGAAACGTCAGAAGCTCAGTGCACGGTTACAATTGGTCGTTTTCTATAGAGAAGAGTCGGTAAGAAACTTACGTTACTCTTTTAAAAATAACTGGCTTTTACAATATTTTCAAATAACAGTGTTAATAGGTATGGGAGGATAGTGTAGGTCTTTCAACAAGTACCAGGTAACAAATCTACAGTCCACTAAGCCTATAGCGTTCTCACATTCACAAAATAGAAAAAATCTACATATACAATAGATAAATAAATTAATAAAAATAAAAACCTATTTTCATTAATCGCAATTTCATAATTGCTATTTACAGCTGTAAAAAATCTTAACAATTATCACAGTTCACCGGATTGGATATTTCGCAGATGCACGTGTTGTAGATCCGCCCCATAAATTGCAAGGATCGATCGAGATCAAACAAACTGTAGGAGACCCAACTGCAGACGTAATTATGTGATAATAACCAAGCTTAAGCTATTAAACTGAACAGAGCCCTCACTTAACAAATTAAACACCGTCCAACACGCTGTAAAGCCCATAAGCCGACAATCACCAGGCACCTTATAACGCAAAACATCAAAGTACTGAAATCACCGATCTATCTACAGCCAACAAATTAATATACAAAACCTGATGCTGCAAAGCTAAAAATACTGGAATCAAAGGGGCTGAACGAGCAAACGAAGATCATTCTATTTATGTTAATGTCACGGGCGTGAGGAAGCGTTTAAATCCAGTCATTAATTATTGTCACGGGTAAGACAAAATAGATAATACATTCTCTATTTGTTACCCTCTGCGTGCTTCTAAAGAGCAGGACGAAAGAAATAACAAGGAAATAAGTAGTGCTCAAGACTTACAGATTGATGATAGAGCAGCGTTGAAAAAACGTGTCTTTAAAATTATGGATGGATTCCTTAAGGGGTTTTGTCCCTAAATGAGTTTTTCGGTAATGACGTAACTCTCACACGTGATGGGATGAAGGGACATTAAATATCATTTTGTCAAGCTTCATAATTTATGGAATAGGGTTTTTATTAGTATGAACTATGGCAGCTATTTACAAATTTTTATTACTCATTAGAAAGTGTCGTGTTATTGTTTATGCTTCCTGTAGATATAAATAGTTAGGTTGTTAGTATTTTGATACTAACTTTGTTATACCTAGTTGGGGGCGTTCTTTTACTCTACGTGTACCATTATCATTTTCTATAACACAAGTCATTGCAAGTAATTGTATACATCGTTCGAAACAAGTGGATTTTAAAAGACTCTCGTGTTATGTTTCATTTCCAATTAAATCGTATTGCAATACGAAAGTAATCCAATTTATTACATTTACTTACATCGACGCATTGTTTACGTTTTATTTTTTCCCTGAAAATTTGTTTAAACTTTGAAAGGAAAAATTTATTTATCTTTAATGTTAATAATCTTCTTCTTTTCGTGTGGTTAGTGACTAACCTGGTGTCAAAGTTTTAAAGCCACCCATAGGTTTCTGACTTGGCTTCGCATACCGTCAAGAAATATCTCTCAGGCATGCCGGTTTCATCACGATGTTTTCCTTCACCGTTTTTGAAGCAAGTGATAATTATATAATACGCACATAAATCCGAAAAGTCAGAGATGCGTGCCTTGGGTTTGAGAGTCACACCACTAGGCTAACACTGCTCACTGCTCTGCTCTCGCCTTACTAATAATTTTGCCGTTTATCGAAAGCAGGTAGATAAGTTACATTCTCAGATAGCCACGCGAAGCAAAACAGTTTTAAACGGATTGTAATCATCATAAATGTAATTAAAGACTGGAGGCGGTCTGTTTCTTTGTAAATTAACGGTAATCAATTAAAACAAATTTATTGCTCCCAGTTAATACAAGTTCAGATTCTAAATAAAAACTTGGAGCGTCTTGTTATAGTTTCCATGATAAATATTATGTTTTGGAAACCAGTTCTAGCTATCTTACTTTTAATTAGTACCATTCATTTTGTAAGTAATCGGTGTTTCAATGATAAATGATTATAGAACTGAGTGTTAAAAAATACTGTAGACAAACCATCTATTTTATCCAATATACTAAACTTCAGCTTTGTCGATGATAAAGTTTTTGCTGGCCACAAATAAGAAGAAGAAAATAAATTTGATGTAATTATTAAGCCAACTACAGTCGATACCGAAAACACATTAGCCCGAGATCATCCAGTGATTAAGCGTGGAGGGAATGAAACAAAAAGTCAGGTAACACTTACTAACCGAGTCGGCAAGATCGCAATAAATCTTTCCCTTCCCATACAGTCATACAATCACGTCGGGTTCTATAGACAAGAGTGTTATAATTAAGTTAAACTCGGCGTACACATATTGCTTTCACGTTTGACGTTCCTTTTTGTTTTGCTTGAGCGTTTGTTTTTATTCCTTGTTGTGTTATTAATTATTATAAAAGTTTGTATTAGAGACGTATTTAAATACTTACATTTTAATTTTAGTGTATATCATGAATAAACTATTAATGACTTTTTTGATCACTTGGACATTTTTACCACTAGAGATCCAAATTTTGTGATACTCTCATGAGAGACACCTATACAATATTATCTCTAACCACCAAAGCATAATTACAATACAATCCATCAACACATTGTATCATCATTTTGTCCGTATGTATCATTACAGTGAACCGTGGCCGAACACAGATGGTGTTTTGGTGCGGGTGGTTAGCAAAATAACAAAAAAACTAAAACATTACTGAACAACTAATAATGCAGCTTGTATACTCGCCGATCTCGCATCTGCTGTTTTTGTGAACCGTACCAGGGAAGTTGGCTAATTAATTTTGGCTACCACACAGTGAGCCGTTAATTGATTCGTCTTACTAATAAAGAAGTTATAACAAATCTATTAGTGTTAGGAAATGAGGGATTATGAAAAGAAATCAGTTTGCCACGCTACGTAAAGAAAGCTTTGGCAGTTTTTTTACATTTAGGTAATCAAAAACATGGTCTTCAAGACATTCCCTAGTAAATAATGAGTTTCGGAAGCAACCGCTATATTCATTCATTTTCCTCAATTGAAATTTATGAACTTGTGTGAGAACCGTTTAATTTTCATTCACCACAAATCGGTATCTAAGATAAATTA
Source organism: Agrochola lychnidis (assembly GCA_963680765.1). Classification (NCBI taxonomy): domain Eukaryota; kingdom Metazoa; phylum Arthropoda; class Insecta; order Lepidoptera; family Noctuidae; genus Agrochola; species Agrochola lychnidis. The sequence goes on along the minus strand of OY796859.1, from coordinate 15,791,684 downwards.
TTCCCATTGGAACTTTATTTTAGGTGCATCCTTTTATTTTCTATTACCGTTCAATATAGCTTCAATTTCTTAAAGACACAAGTGCCTGTAGGGGTCCAATAAGTAGATGGAACGTAACATGCTTTGAATAAATTATTTCCTCTCCACACTAAGTGGTCAGTGCACAATGAAACATAATAGATGACATATCTTTTACTGAATGAACGTTCATTTTGTCGTGTAATATTATTTCTATAAAGAGCTACGTGATATCTTCCACATCCTTTGAAGTTCAGTGTTTAGATCCATCATTATAATTGCCGTTGGCTTCCATAATCCAGTTTGTTTGATATACGGAAATGTATAATGATATTCGTGTTATTATATTGTGAGTCTTGTTATTCAGTTTTGTATAATATAGTGATTTGTCAGTTTTCTCACAAAGACAATTTAACATGTTGCTATTTGTTTGAATTTACCTTTAACACTTTTAAATGCTATGAAATGTTTCGTGAGTGCTGGAACTAGATAACTGCCACATGCACGTGTGCTGCAGTTTTAATTTCAAATACCTATATTATTACTAAAAAACTAACAGAAGCCCGATACTCTGTTACAAACTTTATTAGCAGTCCATTATTTCAACGTTTTCATCTATCTTCCAGTTAGATATGGTTTTTATGCAATTCTTTGTTACATTTTGTGGCTGCCACTAAGCTTCATGAATAGTTATTGCAGACGTTTTATTTTATTGCCAACGTCATCGACATCCCAAATGATTTATGGACTCGAAATTCTTTGCTGCACGGTCCCCGAGACTGCGGAGTCTTTCATATATTTTTTTCTTGTTTCGAAATGCGGTAACTCTGTGAGCATTTAACGCTGATTAAACTGTAAAATTACGGACGCAACGGCCTTTGTGACAGATGCGGCTCCAAATAATAACATTATACACACACGTACAAAGTTTCGAGGTAGCAGTGTCATGCGGCTGGCCCTTTGTAGCTAACAGAATCCACTTATAGGACAAAGAATACAATAGAGATCTTTGGCAAATTGTAGAATATACACCTAATTATTTGCTTTCAAGTGTGACGGTGCGTAAAGATCTTCGACCCGACAAGGCGGTGCTCAAGGCTTATGAAAACATGTAACAAAAAGTATCCAGTGGCGCGGTATTATGATAGGTGGATGCACATTTTTTGCATACTATCATTTTCGTCGGTTTTTTCTTTTAAGTTATGAACTCCAACACCACTGGTTCTTACACTTACTTGGACGATACCAGGAACTTAATTTATATTCTTTTTAATGTTTTACGAAAAAGTTTGAGCTCCATCTAACGCCTTTAAAACACTTAATATGTTAATGATCTCCATAAATGACTTAGGTTTGGTATAAAATATGAGATAGCGATGTAAAAAATATAGCGTGTGATTTATTTTAAGCACTTGGCAGACCATAAGTTTCCTAATAATAACATAAACCTAAAGATATTGTTATAACATTTTATAAGAAGGAGGATCAATATTAAGAAGCCAATTCAATAGGCCCAATCAATTATAATTTTTACAACCCCACCCATTCTTCACATCCCTAAGTAGTTAATATTATGAAATATACCCAGCTATCGATTCGACGCCACCTCTGGTTGAGCATTCGACTTTTTTATAAGTTTCGCTTTTTATTTTGGTGAATTTTATAAAATATATGAATGGCCCCTCCGCCCCTTTCTCGCTCGAGAGCCGATTGTTTTGTCAGCGCTACACCTGGACGCAAACAAATGCGCGCGCGCATAACGGTCGGTGATCCAAGATGGCGACCGTCAGGGAGCTTTTGTCGGGTTTTTTTGTAATAAACCACTTTCCTTCTCGACATTGTTAGAATGTAAAATAAAAGAATTATTTTTTAATTTTTCACAGCCCTTGTTACAATGTAAATGCTCAGCGAAAATAAGTCAATGTGTTGGAGCAATATTTTTCACAAACAATGTGATGAACCCTTTTAGCCCTAAACAAAAGAATCGTACATAATATTGTTGAACATAAAATTTTGAATTTACGTTTTCATTAAAAAGGAGTCCCGTAATTAACTCGTAAATCAGATGTTTATCACCCTTAGAATTAACTTTGTGATACAAAATCTGAATGTGTGCGAAACGTTCACAGTTAACAGTTCATTTCGTGAAAAGTTAACAGTTCATTTTGATTATTTCATTCTCTCCCGGATTTGAATTAATTACTTAGAAACGTGATTTCAACGATACAGTAATCGCAAATACAAATGATATAATTTCAAAAAGGTCCACGCTTATTGGTTTTGAAAAATACACACCTCTTTGATACACCAGTGAATAAAATAACAAAATACGAAGTGTTCTCCAAGGAGATATGAATGAAAATACGAGTGATACAATACATCCGACATAAATCTATCGTCTACCTCGTATTTTGGTTTCAGTATTCCGTAGTACATACATAATTCATCAACATCAAGTAAAACCAACGTTTTATTTTGTCACTCCCAGCCCATTAATCTTATGACCAATTTTATAAATTTGCTGTCACATCCACGTACTATCACGATTTATTTAAAAAATTATAGCTCATTTGTTGCTGTACTTCAAACCTTTACGATTAAACATTCAACTTTATTATTATACCCGAAATTATTTAGGACATACATTAATTGTTGTTCCAATCAACATCAATTTTAAGTTCCCAACTCGAATGTATTAGTTTGTTGAAAAAACGAAGCGTCATCACTCGTTTAGATATCGTTAATGTATTCCTCGTTTCGAACTGAATTATTAATTATAATAGGATCGTTTTACATAATTTTCTTATTAGAAATGAGTTAAATTTATACCGGGCTCTGTTTTAGCGGTGTCGTAAATTTCATTTGGTTAACGTTAAGTTCGGACGATACGTTTTTTAAAATTAAATCTCGGTTCGTTAGTTTGATTGGAATACGTTCGTAAATCTCTATACTTTGATTGGTGCTTTGACATTACTGGCGAACACGATAATGATGTAAATTGTTTTTCTCGTCTTACGGAAGCTGATATCGTAAAACAAGCAATAGACTTAATCAGCATTCAATTATACTATCACGATTTCGAAATTATATTTCCATATAAATGTTAATACGTCAGATCTGTTCGTTTTAGAAGAATATTACTGAGCATGTACATTAAAAACTTGTTTTAGTACTGCTAATGAAAATCAAGTGTCCATAAAATAATAAGTAATTCCCGCGGATACACTGGCCGTAATAAAACAAATTCGTAACGCGATGAGAAAAATTATATCATAAATTGTATTGCTTGATGGAAAAGGGGTTTTTGGTAGGTACCAACAATAATAAAAAACTGGCCAAGTGCGTGTCGGAACACGCACAATGAAGGGTTCCGTAGTTGGGATGAATTTATCCCAAAAACAAACTTAACTTTGTAGTTGAAAAATATGTTCTCCCATACGGAATGTATGGGAAAACATGTTTTTGCAACTGCAAAGTTAAGTTGGTCGATTATTACTCGTTAACTTGTAGAGCCTACTTAGCTGTGATAGTTTTTCTATTACTTTCGTTATATAAACTACTGTTGTGATTTTTTTCACGCACCCAAAACCAACCATTTAGCCGGCAGGGGAGGGGGGGACACACTTGACTCTAACAAAAATTAGCATTTTAAAACTTAATATTTCGCAAACGGATCCCTGAATCCAAAAATGATTTTCACAAATTTACAATATTTTTAAAGGGCCTTTCTAATGACACCACTCACCATGGGTTAAAAAAGAAAAAAAAAACATCACCACTTTACGTGTATGAGAGGTACCCTAAAAAAAATGTTTTTCATAATTTTGTTTTACCACTTTGTCGGCGTAATTAATATGTATACCTATGCCAAATTACAGTTTTCTAGTACTAAGGGTCTCAGAGCTAGACCGCGGACAGACAGACAGACAGACGGACATGACGAAACTATAAGGGTTCCTTGTTTACTACGGAACCCTAAAAAAGAAGTGTGAGAATTTTTTTGTTACCTATCGAACATGGTCATCTTCCTTTATATTTTTCGATCCTTAATATTCTCATAAAAGCTTAGAGCCCATCAGAACGGACATAAAACGAGCCACTATTCCAAGCATCATCTAATTTAAATGCAAATTTTTAATTTCTAGACCATACACAAACACGAAGACCATAACTTTTAATTAGGCACAACAGTAATCAGCTTATATTTTGGCTAATTAAGAATAGAATATTTATGAAGGTACATATCATTTAATTTTGTGAGTTTATCTTGACGGCCGGTTCCACCAAAACCGTTGGGACAGCTTACCGAGACTAGTTGGGGTCTACCAAGCTTACTAATGCCAACTTAATTGGCAGATCGATACTGTTCTAAAATTAACTCTTATCAATTTTAACTACGTCTAAAAGCATTTCGTGATTGTTTACTTTGTAATTTTGTTACTTACTGGTAGGATTATTCTTCATTGTAACGCCTCCGTAATTCTCCAATTTATTCCAAGGTTGTTTGAATGAACTTGGAAATAGAAGTCTTATTCTATGCTGACATTCTAAAGAGTTCAAAGAATCATTGTTTCTTGGAAATCACCCCGTTCTCTCTCAACCAAAATTGTGTCAACAAATAAAAATCTTGTCTTTATATTTCCAACTTTACATAATAGTTAAGTAACCGTTGATTATAAAATGTGTCCTGTCTTCCTAATTTTCATCTACCAACCCGCACTGGGCCCGCGTGGTAGATTACGGCCTATTCCCTCTCGAATTGAGGAGGCCTGTGTCCCAGCAGTGGGAACATTATAGGTTGATTATGCTTCCTAATTTTTGCCGCTATTGCGACTTACAAGTGATTGATGAGTAAGGAGTCTAAAAATAACATAAGCTCTTCAAGCGAAGATTGTGACATTTCATTCAACCACCTACATCTTAGCAGAACTCTTTCTAAAATTACTTAGTTTTCATGCAAAATTAGATCTCTTCTCTCTTCTTTTTCTTAGAACTTTATTGTAGCTTCTGCGGCAGCATTATTATTTACCCACTAACTTGTATTGCATTAAGGCTCTCATCGATTTATAATGCAATCAGCAGTAAACTTTTTACTGCAGAACAATTTTTATTATTACTATTAATTCTATTAATCACGAGATGAGTTTTTATAAATAATTTAATCAATCATCATCATCAAAATTTGATTAATACGGCAACATTTCGTAACAAAGCATTTTTTAGTCTGTACCCTAATTGCGTAACTCATTTTCGTAAACAATTTCGCGAAATTTGTTTCATTTTGACATTTCAACAACATTTTATTGCGTTATTTACGTTATTGAACAGATTTTATATTCCAACTTATGAAGCAATGGATTAGAAATCTGTTTCAAATCGAAACAAATTCTGATTGTGTTGTATTACGCAATTAGGGTGCTGGTCTAAAAACATCTTTAAAGATGGACAAAATTTAGTTTCAAAGAATTATAAAATGAAAGAGAAACTAGCGGCAACCTACTATACGTTGCGTGTCACAAATTGTGACGAAGCATTTCTTTTATTTTTGTGAAGGCAACATTAAAACAATTTTATCATAATTTCCTTAACGGGAATGAATGCGAGGCTTACGTAAGATTAGCACGAATTGACCTCCGGCGATCGAAGTAAGGTGTTCCAAATATAGAACCATATATACGCCCTGTCACGTAGCCGATATACATACGCATACTACGTAAGAATAGTTTCGTATCGTCAGGGGTCAAGTCGAAAGTTGCAACATCTGCAAAACTGTTTTTTGGTAGAAGTTCACGTCGTTCTATATTCGTAGTTTTGATATTCAGCACGCGTAGAAAAACGCAAGGTGGAATAAAAACAGCTACCAGATTTTTCAGCATTGTGAAAAGTTGAATATTAAAAGCGATATTATTTTATTTATCTATCTTCATCAGCAGTTTTTTTAACTCGTTGTCATCATTAATCATTGTCTTTCGTTGTATTATTTTCGGATTAATTTCAATTGCAGCTTCACCATGGCCTGGGCTGACCAATTCCCATGTCCATCATGCTTTCATTCGTCATACAGTAATCATGAATTTAAAACTTCTTCAGAACCTTTACTTTCTTCCATATATCTTTAGGATTTAGGTTCTTACAATAACCGCCTGAAGCGATGACGTGACGTAAATACATACATGACAATAAAGTACGGTAAATAACCTTCTAACATGTGGTTTTAAGTATCCCCCTTCAACACTTTATTTTTATCCTTCACACATGTGACTGGTGCTACTGTCAAATTAACTTTTTATTGTCCGTCCTAATCTCCTAATAAATCCAAACAGACGCTTTACAAGATTTTTTTAGTACCGAAACTTTTTCCACAATGTGGTTATTATTTGTTTTGCTGTCATCATTAAGTTACTCTGTCTTGTTCGTTTACTTTTTTATAAATTTTTGTGATACTGTTTTTATTTCAGTATCAACATTATTGTATTTTTGTGCAATAGCGCAAAAATACAATTACACTAATTGCAGTCTTCGAAACAGTCTTCATATAGAAAAGTATTAGAATGACGTCATAATGACGCGTTTCCAATGAAGACATTACAGCCTAGAAGAATGAAACTGGCAATTAAAGTGCTGAGGTTGAACTCTTAGTTCCTATTTATAAATCGTTACTACCTTAGTACTGAAATCAGTTACGACTGTGCCGTCAAAGTTAATATGTACATGGCGTAAATCTTGTCATTGTTTGAACATAAGGTGGTTATTTGTGCTAGTAATCTGACCTGTACTTAAACTGGACTGCTTAAGTTTTAGAATCGTTTTTGTCGTTAGCGTGGTGTGGTTGCCAATAAATTACTTGAATACAATGATTCAACAATATACAATCTGCGGGTAAGCGTGATTTCAAGATACAATCAATGATTCTCAAAATGAATTTAATCATCGTTGCTTTAACTTGCTTGATTGAACACTTTAATCGTTTATATGATTATTTATATTGTTTACCATTCAGTTTCATAGAGTTAAGGTGGTTTTACACCGGCGAGGCGAGGCGTGGATGGGATGGGCGAGAATTGAAATTTGTATGGCAACATTTCTATCCACGCCCTGCCCATCTATGGTGTAAAAGGTCTAGATGTGCGAGGATGTGCGAGGCGAGAATTGAAATATTTGTTAGTATAATATTAAACTTTATTGCTGTATAAAAAGAGCATTTATTTACTCTGTAAAACGAATATGCAAATCTCGCACCGGCCATCGATGACCCGCACGGTCTCTCTCCGTCAAGCGCTGACTCGCGATGTCTCGCGATCTCTCGCGATGTCTCGCGATGTCTCATGATGTCTCGCGATGTCTCGCGCTGGCACGTGCCGACTCGCTCCAACCATCGCGAGACATCTCTGCATATTATATTTTCGGCTGGCTGGTGCGCCAGACACGGCTGGCCGGGCGGCGCGTGATAGCGCGAGCCGGTGCGACACATCGCGAGCTGGCGCGAGGCAGCGCTGGACATCTTTCGGTGCAAAAGGGTAAGCGTGATTTCAATTTTCGCCCATCCCATCCACGCCTCGCCTCGTTGGTATAAAACCACCTTAATAATGACCGTTCGTAACCTGTGTGGGTGTGGCTTTCGTTTTATTTACAGTACTGGCAAAGATTATCCCTTACGAAGGTTTTCTCAGATGACCTAATATAACTTTTATAACCATTAGACCATAGATTTGTATTTAATATTATAAATGGCAAACTTTTTATAAGAACTACCATCACATTGTGAAATTATCAAAGATAATAGACGCCCACGTTGATGCGCACAATTCTTGTATATTAGTAAATTATCGGTTTCCATTTATAGCACCATAAAATGTTAGTTTATTAGCCTCTTGTGTCATCGATGATGAAAGCGATGCTTTTGTTAAGCGCTCCTCAATTTAGTATACCCATGTATCGTAAAGAATGACGAATTTCAACACAATCCTTCCGGTTTTGGTAGAAAAATATAAATGATAAATGATAAATGATTTATTTCTGTAAGTAGGTTTGTACAAACACTTTTACACGTCAATCATATTTTAAAAATTAGATGAAGTCGGCGTTTCCTATCTGACTACTCCGAGAAGAAAGGCCGAAACAAACTCAGAGGTCACAGTCTCTTTTAAAGTCCAGACATAATCTTGGTCAGATCATGTGAAGGCCATGTGGATTGGTGTCTGAAGTGGTCTTTATAGGAAAGCACCACACAGATTGAGAGGGCCTGTCCAGTCAGTGCACGCATTTGTCAGTTATCGTGTAGCTCAACTCAGAATTTAAGGAGCTCAACGATTCGACGAACAATACCAAAAAAAGGACATTTGTGTAGGCCACATAAATTACTCAAACTGTCAGACCATGATTAAAACTAACTGAGAAAAAATTAAAAACAAAACAAAAGGAATGACCCATATAGTCTTCACATTCACAATAATTAAAATAATATAATACTTTAAAAGTAAATATTCACGTCATTGTATATGTATATAAAAATCATTAATGTAAATGTGTATATAAAAAAAAAAAAATCCGGAAATGATCTTGGTCAGAGCATTTCATTTGAGGACCATGTAGATTTGTGTCTGAAATGGTCTTTTGAGGAAAGAACCATACAGATTTGAGTGGACCTGTCCAGTCAGTGCACGCATTTGTCAGTAATCGTGCAGCTCAACTCAGAACTTAAAAGGAGCTCAACGATGCGACGAACAATACCAAAGAAAGGACATTTAGGTAGGCCGCATAAAGTACTCAAAACTGCCAGATTATCATTAAAAACTAACTGAGAAAAAATAAATAAATATATATACATGAACTACATAGTCCTCACATTCACAACAATTAAAATAATAATAATGTTATACTTAACAAAGTAAATATTCATGTCATTGTGTATATAATTTTAAAGTTTGCAAAAAAAAAACAAATTTCAAAAGTAAAAAATAAAAATAATAATTGGAGCAGCTCAATCCCAAGCCTTTTTGCCCTCAATGTAATCTTTAACGGTATAAAAAGCTTTCTGGCACAACTTACGTTTAATGAATGATTTGAATTTATTAAGGCTTAGATCTTGTACGTGGCTTGGAAGTTTATTATAAAAGCGTATACATTGACATCTGAACGATCCACCTATTTTTTTGAGCCTTGTTGTGGGTACAACAAATTTGTGTTTGGTCCTAGTATTTATGTTATGGATATCACTGTATTTTTTAAACAATTTTATATTTTTATGGGCATATAAAAGATTATCAAAAATATACTGAGAAGGCACAGTCATTATATTAATCTCCTTAAATTTATCTCTGAGAGAGTGTCTCGGACTTAATTTATAAATTGATCGAACAGCTCTTTTCTGCAAAACAAAAATAGTCTGAATGTCGGCGGCATTTCCCCACAACAGAATACCGTACGACATTACACTATGAAAATAGCTAAAGTACACTAAACGGGCTGTCTCTATGTCAGTCAAGTTACGAATTTTTCTAACAGCATATGCTGCGGAGCTAAGCTTTTTTGACAATTTATCTATATGTGGGCCCCACTGAAGCTTAGCATCCAAAGTTAAGCCCAAGAAAACTGTGCTATCATCAGGATTCAATTCTTCGCCCTTTATCAACACACTAGTTTTCACCTGCCTAACATGAGGTAAGGTAAACTTAATGCATTTGGTTTTTTTTCATTAAGAAGTAAATTATTAACATTGAACCAGTGAACTACTTTTGAGATCGCGCTATTTACATCGTCAGTAACCAGCTGCTGACGTTTAAGTTTAAACAAAAGTGAAGTGTCATCCGCAAACAACACTACATCATGGTTATCCTTTATGAGGTAAGGCAAGTCATTAATATAAATAAGAAACAATAAATAAATCTTCGTTAAACTTCGTAATTTTTATAAAGTTAAAGTAACTAACGATCCGCCCCTGGTATGCATGCAATGGTGACATGTAAAAGCATCGAGCTTTCTGTGCTATATCTAAGTTAAATAATAATGTATTATATACAGGATTTTTTTTTAACCAGAGCGCAAACTTCAACACGTAACTTTACTCATCATTATGAACAACTTTTCTATGGCACCAAACTAGAAATCGCGAAAAAAAATCTGATGTTTCCTATATTTTGACGAGTTATGCGAACATAAATGCAGAGAACAGCAGATTTTTTTGTGATTTCAGGTTTGGTCTCATAGTAAAAGTTGTTCATAATGATGAGTAAAGTCACGTATTTAAGTTTGCCCGCTGGTTAAAAAATTTCCCTGTGTACATAAATGTTTTTCCGATTTGTGCCCGGTTGATGGCAATAGGCACGCCCCTTATTACATGGGATTTAAACATAACTGGCAAAATGTGAGTGTACCTGCTACAGGGACACCTCTGCTCAACCCTTCGGTGAAACAAGGCGTGATGTTATGTGTATACATAAAATATTCTGGAATAAATTTTCTAAACGATGAAGAAAACCGCATCAAAATCCGTTATAATGTTTAGATTTAGAAGATCTAAACGGTCAGACAAACATGAAAAGTGACTTTATTTTATAATATGTATAGATTAAGGTCGTCAAAAGATTTCATACAACTCGCAACGTATCGCAATACTCATGATCATTACTATCAATAGCTTAAAACAAATACCCATATTTCCCCAAGTTCGGGCTCATTCGGGCTAGTTCGATAACCTCCGCCCATTACTTACATCTGTTCGGTCACTGCCGATCTTCGGCGACCCTTTCATCTATGTCCAAGTCATTATAGTTAGATTCGACAACTCTACGTGTCTAGCAGGTGCCAATTTTCTACCTAAATCCTCAGAGAGGCAAAACACGTTAATTGAGTTTGAAACTGGAAAACTGTAAGCAAAACTTCCCGAATAAGTTTTAGACTGGAAACGAGTTTATATTAGTTTTGGCAATTGGGTCGGTATCTGTTTCGGTTGAATGATTTTTGAAGGGGATAATTTTAAATAATGATAATCTAAACGCCCTCAATTAAATTTGTAACGAAATACCACTTTTTTAATACTTTTCTTCTTCTTGTCGTCAATAACTTTCAGAGACGATGAAATATTTTTTGTTGAAGATACTGTCCATACTCATCGCCCTATACTCTTTGCTATCAGACGCCTCAACAAGCGTGATCTTGCGCACGCGATACACCAAAATTTGTTCCGGACACATACAAAGGCGGCAACCGGCGAACATCTCACAATAAAACTAAAACCTCTCGAGGAATTCTCTCGTGGCGACAAATAAACGCATCATAATGATTCTTTGTGCTTATTAATTCATATTACACGGCCGTTTAGAACTCTTGACGGGGTGACAAAAGATGGTCGCTGGTCGGCCACGAAAGTCAATGGATCGGAGCGAACTGAATATAATAAATTACAGCCTCTATGCTTCAAGATGCGTAGATAGTACGTATATATACCTACGTGAGGTTTTTGTTCCTTTTTCTCTCGTGGAACGCGTTTATTTGTGTGCCAGAGCAATTTATCTTGCGATACGAGCGGCGTATGAATGAGTAAGCTTATGGTTATCGAAACGTATGAATTGTCGTTAGAGTGCGTGCGTATTTTTTATTTAGTAATAGTACTTCGAAAATCCGCTTTCATTGAGTGTGGCATATCCAAAGAGACACTTAAGTTTTTTTACTGACCTACAAAAAAGTGCCATATTTTTAAAGTGAAAACTTCTTTAGGCGGATTGGCCATTTTTGAGATGGGAAAAGCAATTGAACTCGCGACACCGTTACCGACACCTCATTTTTGTAAACGGGATTGTGCTCTTTATTTATATTACGTTACGGATCAATGTTCTATGCAAATTTTTTTTTTTAAACGCGCTTGTGCCCTTCATTTAGATAAGGTTACGGACCTTCGATCACTATTATTGATCGAAGTTACGGACCAATATTCTTTACAAGTATTTTTCTTCCAACAAGGCGATCTTGTTCAAGTTTTCACTTCTGTCGGCACGCCCGGAGTGCCACTGTTTTTTTTTAACAAAAATTTATCTAAATGTAATGGAAAGCAGATCTTCAAACACTATGTTAATTTAAGTGATCATCAAAGTTAGAAATTACGAATTTATTATTATCTTTACTAACTTAGAAATTGCTTTTAAAACTTTTCCATTACAGCATTTCTTTGTTCTCGCCATCCAGTTCATCAAAACTAATTTTCGATACGAAATTCTACCGGCCTGAATAAATTCTCTGAGGAGTATCTTCAAAAGATATCAGTCGCAAATCAAACTAAGCAAAATTCCGATCACGAGTCGCGAATTTTCTTGTACTTCAATAGCTCACATCAAAGTTTCTTTATGTCTCCTCTACCCTTGTCAATTGTCTATTCTGTACCATATCTTTCCTTCCACGCTTATAAAATTCTGAACGTGCGTGTGTTGAGCATCTTTGGTAAAGGCGAAGTTTCCAAAATAGAACTGTAATGTAACCTAGTTTTTGATACTTTGTGTAAGCTTCTTATTTTATTTTGTGGGTGACGGATCAGTCCTTGTTGTCTATAATAATAAAAATAGGTTTGTTTGTTTCCAAGAATTTGAATAGGCTTGAATTGACATCAATGGATAATATATATATGTATATATTTATTTATTTTTTGGATTATTGGACGCTGTCCAAGAATTTATCGCACATAATGTACGGTATCTTATTCATTTTTTAATTAACATCGATGAGTGAACAAAAATATAAGAAAAATTAAATTTTTTCATTTTCTATGGAAAAAATTTGTTGAATAAAAATGATTGAACAGTAACCTTGGTCTACGTCTTTGTATTGGAACATTATTAGTTTGAAATACTAAATCAGTAAATAAACGGGTTTTGGTTATGTTTGTGATTTATTGAGCAGTAAATATCACGATTCAGACATGTTACTAAAGCGAAAATATTGAGTAAATATACCTCGCCAAACTTTATTATGGATATATTCAAATATAGGCATGCATACATGAGTAAGACACTAACGAGAGGGTGATCGTACTCATTTACATGAAAAAATAATTTTGATTAACGGCTTTTTGAGTATTGACACTCATACAAATTATAATTATCTAAAAAAAGCTTAAGAAAAATGATTGATTTGCCAAAAATTCCACTGAATAATATTTTATGGAAAATGACATCAAAAACATCTACATTTTTGTAGTAGATACGTAAATCTCTTCAATTGCAGTAAGTAAATAAAATATGACAGCTTCTTGGTCACAGTCACGCTGTATACTGGCAATGTAATACAAGCTTACCCAGATTTAATATTCCAACCGGGTCACAAATTTTTACTCTTTCATATGCTAGTATAATAAAAGCCCAAGAAGCTAAGGCTTTCATATTACGTGTCTCTTTTGTCTTTTGTGTTTCCTCAGTAATTCAACAATGTCTACAATACATATTTGTCAAAGGCAGAACGCGTACGCACTTAGAAAACATTGAAACAGGTACCCCACTCTTTATATTCAGTAGAGTTTCATTCCATATTCTAAAATTATGCGTTCAGATATTCGAAAACGGAATACAAAACGGTTTCGGTGCGTTCCTTTTTTCTTTATGGACATGTAATAATTTATTTTTTCCGAATATTTGCATCAGAAAGCTTTACCTATGGTTGTTGGTCATTTTTTATGATTTAACCGTTACCTTTTGGTTGGGAATAACTGCTTTTGTATAGGCATTGAGTAAAATTAGTATTTTTAGGTTTATTTATGTGTTCAAGATAAATTGAAGAAGTAGTGGCATTAGTCATAGAAAGCAGAAAAATTCTGGCAAGATCGGTCTGGTTTCGGAAGTGTTATGAATACTTATGACTGACCAAACGTGACCTTTTAAGTTCCATTTCCGGGATAAGCAAACTGTTGTGGTTTTCCGAAAAGCAATGTCACTTCCCCTATAAGGTACTTTAGGTCATCGGCTTCATGTTTGTATAACACACCCGTTCTACCTAGGTTTTCAGGGAATTCAAATATATTTGAATACAAAACTAAAGCTAATTCGAAATATACCTACATTACCTAACTACACAAAAGCTAATAAACTTTCTCCAGTAGATAAACCCAGCCCTTAAATCTTCCACATATCTCATACATTTAGACGGCCCACGTCCCAAGACACATATTAATTACAGCGAAGCTTATCTCATAATAAAACTAAAGTACTGCTCTAACTACCACATACATTATTTTGATCTAGCACCTTTATCAGTAGTGGGACCAACCATTTTTATCAGAATAATCACACAGTTCATGGCACGAATAACGATGGAGCCGACACATAATTTTCGATCGTCAAAACAATAAATTGACCTATTTATTGCCAGTTCTTTGTGATAAGACACAAATTTCAGGTCATTAACACCGGAAGATAAGAATAGTTCTGGGTATTAATTAAAAATATCGTGAAGGAAAATTCTAGTTTAAACAAAACAACAAAATATGGAGATATATTTTGGACCTTAGAAGAAAGACAGGTTTAGAATCTGAATACTCAAGTTCAGCTTGAAATTTGGAAATATCTCCGCTCAACTCTGCAGGAAAGTATAGTCTAAGAGTAATCAAAAGCAAAAGCGAGTTTAATTGCATAACGAAGTAGATCTCAGAGCTTAGTGACAACGCTTACATTACTTATACCATATGAAAATCTGTTAGAAGTTTCATCACTAAATAACAAATCTGGCGCCATCAAGCAATTATTACTAAAAACAGCTTCTTCCACCACGCTATTGAAAAGTGGCTATAGCACCCTTAAGATTTGATTTTTTGCTAGTGTGACATAATAATCATGTTTCCTTTTCACCTGATAAAACTCTATCGCCTCCAGGATATTCTCGATTTAAACACGGTGGCTTATTTCTTAGCTGACCACACGGTTTTCCTTTACAATTACGTTCATGATTAATGTTCCCGCACCCATTCCCATAATGGTGCCCAGAACCTATTAGCAGCCGATACATGGATTTTTACTTTAATTCTCAATTCGAAATCAAAACAGTTGTAGCACGGTAGCCGAGAATTCTGATATCGAACCGGTCTTCACATTGATAAAAATACAAGAAATAAGAATATATATATCACCACCATACGCGTTACGGTCACAATATATTTCATTGTAATCTCAAACATCACGGATATGCCTGCTCCAATACAGGCTCGCCCATACATTAATCAAAAATTTTGGATAAGATACCTACCAACATTCTTGGTGGTTCTAAGATATACTTACTAATAAAATGATATACGACGTTATCAGGTTGTTAGTTATTACCATAACATGACAAGTCCATTACGGCATGGTGGACACATGTATGAGGCTATAAGGTATTGCTGGGTAAAACGTATTTCTATGTAATATTATTCATGACGTCACTCAGTGTTAGAACTCGTAATCGTCGAGTCATCGCATCGAAATTTGTTATACTTGACGCGCTTCGACGAATTTCGATCTTGGAGATAAGGGGCTTAGTAATTAGTTACATATTTAAGTACATGTCATATATTACTATTATTACAACCTTGTTTTTGATAGGAAGATGTCGTACAAGCTTTAATAATAATAATAGCCATGCAACCGTCATCAAAAATGTTTTGATTCTGAAATGGTGGCTGATAGATGTATGGAAGAAGAAGAATGTAGCACCTACCACTTTATGATAATGATATTTAAAATCTATCCAACCTACACATTCATTAAATTTCTTTTAATTTTAAAATAATGATGATGGTTCGTCTCACATAGGATCGTTTTAGGAACCATCATTGACAACTTTTGTTTTATTTTATAGCGAAATAATTAAAACAGGACATAAAATATCCATAAAATTCAATTCTTATCAAAATTATGAACCAAACGCGTCAACGAATTATGTTTTTTATGTGAAATTGATTTGCATTTATGATGTCATCTTACAATGTTGTTATTTTGAGATTTTTAGGCGTTCGTTGTTCCGAAAATAAAATAATGTGTGACATTATCTTATCTCTTCGTTATTAATAGGAGTTAATGACCAATATGTCAATGCAAATATTCTGCCCGTTTTCCTTGCTAAGATTAATGTGGAAAAGATAAATGTGTAAATGATGTTCATTAATATTTTCGTTGATTTTTACTAGCAATACTGACTTTGTTTTGTGTATTTTCGTTCATTAAATGGTTGTGCTTGGCAATAGTGAGTAGGTATTGAAATTGTTGCATGTTGTTTTTCCTTATTTGGAGTATAGTTATGGTAAAAACCCGGAGTGTGGATTTATGCCTTGTTGATGGCAACTGGCTCACCCCCTATCACATGGGACTTAAACATAACTGGCGAAATGTTGGTGTACTATATATAGGAACACCTCTGCCTAAGCTCTCGAGTAAACAAGGCGTGATATTATGTTATGTAGTTACGGTAAAAAAATGTCTAGTTTTCTAGCATCATATCAACTAAGTACATAGAATAAGATGTACAAGTCTCGTAACTGATAAGAGAACAACCTGTCATCAATTTGTACACAATAGTTGCCTCTAGACCTGGCACGGTTCTACTACGTGACTAAGCGGGGCGATTCACCTGGTGTCGATGTTGATTGGGCTCTAGCATTCTTCGTAGCGGTATGAGAGAGCGAAGTGTACAGTGTGTTCCAAAAGTATGAAATGAAAATGTAAAATTCAAAATTCAAAAGTCATTTATTCAAATTAGGCTGAGAACCAGCACTTTTCGAACGTCAAAATTACATAAGACAGTCCCCCAAAAACGCCCACCCTTCACCACTTCCTAGTGCCTTTAGCTGGGAAGAAGAAGAGGCGCAACAAACTCCCCAGCAGCACAGCTGTCTGTTCAAGTTAGAAAAAAATACAAATGACTCTATACAATAGTATGCAAAATTATTATGCAACACAAAACATTATTTTAATTAAGTATAAATTATTGGCCATATGTTAGCTAGCACACGCCGATATACCAACCAAAAACATCGAGAACTATACTCAAGCAGAATTAAAAAATAAAAACTAAACGTAAAAAGAACTAAATATCTAAATAAAAGCCTCCAGGCATAAAGGGCGTGCCCGCTTACATAAAGCTGTAAATTGGAAGTTATAAATGATAAACTAGGACCATCGAGGTAAAATAAATGTACAGTTAATTACTAGTAACAATAACAAAACCATGATCAGCAAGACGACCAGTCACCACAAGCAGCACCCGTTCACGAGCATAACGCAAAGATCAGCCATTACCCCCCTCGCCATATTTGAGGGAAGGAGGCAACCCGACTCCCGACGCTACCGCAAGCATTGACATCTAAGGGAGCATGACGAACTTGCTGCCGGTTTCTCAGGTAAAAAATAATATAATCAATTGTCGAGGTCACTAGCCAACCACAAATTGCAATACAAACTCATAACAAAAACATTGTAATGAGTAGATTATGTCAACAATAAAATAAAAATAAATAGACTCGTAAAAAAATAATTAAAAAATTGACTCATAAAGTCAAATAAAATAAAAAAAATTATATAAACTTATATAAACTGTCAGTAGGTAAGTTAAATCTGGAGAAAGAACATAAACATTGTCTTGAGTTAATCACAGCGACCAACTATTCTTATCATTTAAGTAGTCGTTGATACAATAGTATGCCTTTGAACAAAGGTTGGATTTTACTTTATTTTTAAACGCATTAAAAGGCAAATCTAGCATAGAAGAGGGTAGCTTGTTATAAAAGGTTATACCAAGCCCAACAAATGAGTTATGAACCTTATGAAGCCGGTGAAAGGGAGCTCGTAGTTTGTCCTTATTTCTAGTGTTAACATTGTGAATATCACTGTTTTTAGTGTATAAGTGTATATTTTGCCTAATATATAAGATGTTGGCGAAAATGAATTGTGATGCCACCGTGAGAATACCAACATCTTTAAAAAAATCTCTTAGAGAAACTCTGGCACGTAGCTGGTAAATTGCTCGAACAGCTCGTTTTTGAAGAACAAATATATTTTGAATGTCAGCGGCTTTGCCCCACAGCAGAATACCATAGGACATAACGCTATGGAAATAACTAAAATAGACTAACCGAGCTGTATCAATGTCAGTGTATTGTCTTACTTTCCTGACAGCGTAGGCGGCCGAACTGAGCCTCCCCGCTAGGCTTGATATATGTGTGCCCCACTGAAGTTTGGCATCTACTGTTATGCCCAGAAAAACTGCCGAGTTCACAGTTTCAAGCACCTCTTTATCTAAGATGATGTTGGGTCCTAGATTTCTAACATTTGGTAGAGCGAACTTTACACATTTCGTTTTCTTGGCATTGAGAACTAGGTTATTTATCGTAAACCAATCCGTAACCATTGAGAGTGCACTGTTTACGTCGTCAAAATCTTGTCTATTCCTGTCTACTTTAAAAATAAGAGAGGTATCATCTGCAAACAGTACAACGTTACAGATATCCAAAAAACACAATGTAAACAAATGAATCAGAAAACGTACCTCTCTCTGGATGCCAATTTGTAATGACACTTACAGATTTTGTGCTTTGACTTGATTATTTGAATAAATAAATCCGTGATTCTAGTTTTATATCACCTTAAAGATGTTTATTATTTGAAGATTGAGGTTAATTTTACAGCCACAATTTTTGTCGATGATTTTTGAATTACATATTTAACAATAAATCTTGGAAAAAGTCGTAAGATAAAAAGTTAAAACCTTCTAAATACAGATGAATGTAATACTAATTCCCTTTAGTCAGTGAATGTACATATAAGAATTTTACCTGTACAGGGTTTGTTTACACTTTTATCAAATATTTTTGGAACTAACTATATGGACTTGGACATACTTCGTAGATCATTTAGGTACTTGTAGTAGGTATGGGTAGGTATAAAATATGTAAGAACTTGTACTGGCGAATGTCTTTTTAGCGATGTGTAGTTATTGCAATTTTTGAGGTAGTAATGTTAGCATATTGGTGTGAATTGCATAGTGTTTAATTTTACCCGTTTTTATGGTCCGATAGTGTCAAAATGCGTTTTAATTTTACGATATTTAAAAAACTCTTCGTAAACGAAATTTAATACTCAATACTCAGTTATTTCATAAAAGGTTTTTAAAATCCTTTTTGTTTTGTAGGAATCGGAATATGAATAGTGATGACCACTGCGATAAGCACTTAATTTAATGAGTGACAGTCTGAAAAGGGGTGGTCCTTTTATATATATTGAATTTAAATCAGTTTAAAACTTGAAACTCGAAACAACAAGAAACTGATCCGTAATTACACGCTTACCGATACAAAGCAAAAGTCATTTCCTTCTTTTGAGCGTTCGTTACCGTATCTAAATCGTGTTAAGATTATCTGCTTTTTCTAACAATCCACAAAAAATAACATCCAAAATTGAACAGATTAACCCTAAAATCTAAAACGATCCGCATTTTATAGACGCTTGAAAATTCAATTTACTATCCCTAAATTAAGTTTTACTTCATAGTTACTAATATTCAAAAGGCACCTCATCTTCCCAACTTCTTTCATCTATCGTCTTTTTTTCCTCGAACGATAAAAGTAAATTGAATCATTTGTAACCTGAAAACTTCGGAGGTAGCGAGGACAGAAAAGCTATGTATAGCGATATTATGTAACATCGTGTAAAGCGTATGCGCTAAGCTCAATGTTTCAACAATCATGGTTAATAGCAACATTGTGGCAAACGTAATTTTAAATTATCCTCTTTATTGCTCATATAATCCATGGAGCGCGAATCTACCGCTCGTATATTAGCTCGAGCTCGGATCATAAAGGTACTACGTGAAACCGTATATCTCTCTTACGAACGAGTTTTTTGCCGTTTGTTTTTACGCAATATCCTCACATTACGTGTTATCTCCGCGGCCGGTTCCACGCCGCGGCTCTCATTTATTGTATTATAAATTTAGTGGGAGGAGCCATCGCCCGCGCCACCGACCTTCCCACTTCGCGATGCGTACGGCCGCAGGAACAAGACGGCGATACGCGTAATAAACCGACAATAAATAAAACGAATGAGAGAGATGCCATCCATTATTTTAAACTTCACTAGGATAGAAAAATAGGGGTCGATCGAAGGCTTCCCCTCATTAATAAGCTATTAGATTACGCGATGTCGCACCGGCCGATTGGTAGGCCGTAGGGAATCCTAATAAACGCTTCCCCCCACTTCCAGTTCGATGGTTGATCGAGATTCAAACGAAACCCCGCTTTGAACGCGTACGAAACAAAACGGGCGCTCGAAAAAGACCCCGCTCTAATTCTCTTTACCATCTCCAATTTCAATTGCTCCTTCAGAAATTTGAATGTAGGGAGGGACAAAGTTTTGTCACGTAGGGTCGCCGGTATAGAAATCTCCTGTGTACATACAATGCGGGTTCGGCCTCATAGGTACCCCATTAACGAGAGTGCCCGAGAGGCTAGGACCATATCACATCTAAAGATCAGATTGACAATAGTCAAGAAAAATAGAGCTAGTTTTACGAGCCGCTCTGTTATTAAACATTTTAAATAAATACGTTTTATGTTGCGACCATTTTTTCTGGTCCTATTCAGTACATAAAGAACTATAAATCCAAAACCCTTTGGTCGAGCAACGCACACAAACAAGTAAACTTTTTGTCACCAGATCTGCCATGTGTATGTGTGTTTTGTGGATATTTTTGTCCCCTTTAGTGCTGCTTTTTGATACCGATCATTTTTTGTGCGCCCATTATTATCGAGCATTGTGCGAAGGTTTAGTTCGGATAAGATCTCTGATATGTCACCGAAGTCTGAACTGATTTTTTATATATCAAAAGGAGTAATCTTTTTAGTAGATTACAAAAACATATCGTGAGAAATATGTGCAGCATTTAAACAGCGCAAGGTCAATAAAAAGTCACGCAATATATCAAAAAATCATTTTGTTTGATCCAAGAAATCTAAACGCCGATTTTACGAAAAAGACAAATGTCTTATATCAGCAAATTGGCATCCCTTTGAAGAGTCATTCACTCGATATTGCAAGAGTCACATCGACCATCAATCATTTCAGATTACACCACGAATCGAACCATCCACACGAATAACCATAAAATTGCATATTCAGCACCGAGAAAAGATAGATTCGGAGTAAGTAGTGCAGAAATATTCGCAACACTGTTGAATCATTTACGTACAGTCACTTGAAAATTTTTCATCTGTGGAATAAAAATCGCACTTATATTCAAGACAAAAGATAGGTACTCAATGTCGTTACCGCGAAAGCTCTTGCAGTAAAGAGCGAGCTTTACAGAAAGAAATAATAAAAAGCAACTGAACGAACGTTTTGTGACTACGGTATTTCTTTGAAAGGTATCAAAAATCGCTGAGTTGTCAGAACAATGGACCAGGCTAATACTATTTACTCGGTCCGTCCAAGCTTGGATTTTATTTGAAGGATTTGCCAACCGATGGTTTGTAATGATAGCATTATCGTAAATTTTATTCAATTCCACTCACGTTACCTTCGGTTCGAGCAACGTTATTATAGTTTTATCTTATAGCTTCATAAAAATGAAAGTAGGCTTGCGTCTTTAATCATTATTTTACGATCAACAATAAGTATTTTCATTTTTATCTTTATTAAGAAAACCATTTTAACGTTCATTTCATTGCCAACATTAATTAACAAGAAAAGCCGCAAGGACGTTTTGTAGATAGAGCAAGTAATTTCCTTCTAAACCCTATCGCATCATTCGTCGAAGCTCATACAAAATTCAGGGATATTACCTTGTTTCTCGTATACTTCAACGATCGAAGGAAAGTCCTGACTTTCCTATTGCATGTCCACTTTTATCGTCCCACCGGGGAAATGTTGTAATTCGATGTAATTTCCTTTGGAGAGCGGCTACTGTGTGTTGAGTCTGCGAGCTCTTGAGTGGTACCAAGGAGCGTTTTGTATCCGATTACACGTCCGCAAGGCCGGTTGATTGTTTGTCGTACCGCGTCTCTCGCTTTATTTACACACTGTGATGTTTACCCTTTAGTGGCTCGGGAATCTCGAATTACTAAATACAGAAGCTAAGCAAACTAAAATTTGTCTACAGAATTTGAACAGTTACTGTCTCAAAGCTTCAATGTTGGCAAATGAACTACGTCAATGCTATGTGTTGTTTACATTTTCCTAGGATTACGTTCGAGTAAATTCCTGCTTTGTCGCTTCAAAATCAATTTTAAAACGGGTAAAATAAACGACAAAAAAAAGTAAATAAAAACCTATAATGTCATTTGAACGAACAATAAAAAAGTATAGCAATCTCACATTATAGAAAGTATTTATATAGCGTGCATAAAATCGTTTTATATTTTATTATGGTAATACAGTAATAACAAACTCCTGTATTGTTTTTAAGCATGACTTTGACACGGAGATTTTATTGAAAAGTGATGTTATGGGTATCGTAAAACCTGGTATCCATGGCGTCAGGCGTCTAAGATAAACACGGAACATCACCATACGTTGTTGGATGTCGGTAATGGAAATTTTATAGGGCAATTTTCTCTTGATAATTTCGTTGTTATTTTAAGAATGCTCGAAGTCTGGTAGACTATAAAAGTAAATAGGGACTCGTTAAATATTTTGAAAGAAAGTCATCCTGATGAACTATTAAATATCTATTGTTTAGATTTCGTCATTGTTCTCTAAATATTCATCAAAGTTTCTGACTCCAACGTTGATACTTTATCTCGATTATTTCAGGGGAATTGTTGAAGTTTATCTTCCCTTTCGTTGAATCTCATCACATCAATGGTTGGCTAAATTTCTGGCAACAGCTGCCGATCGCGTCTTAGATTGTGCAAAATTTAATCCGCGTTGCAGTGCCATATTGAATTTCTTTTGCGCTCGATTGGAAGTGTTTTTTTAGTGTCCCAGTCGACTGTCGCCTTAGTTTCCTTTAGTGTCTCGAATTACATGGTAGCGTCTTTGTAGTGTTATAACTTTAGAGAGCCGACAGTAGGTGCCGTTCATTCATATCGGTTTACCGCCTTTTTTTTATTCAGATTTCTTAAAGGCTACTTAGCAAATTGTTGGTGGGCGTAGTCCTGGGTGTGTACAAGTCAAGTTTATGGTGTCTTAAGTTAAAATGCTATAAATTCCGTAAACTGGAGCGTAACTTTACTAGTCCATGAATTCCTTGTCTTTTTACCCGACTGCCCCAGAAGCAGGGTAATGTTTATCGAGAGTACGTATGTATGTTTGTATGGATGTATGTCTATTTCTTTGGTACGCTCTGTAGCCTAAACGGCTTGATGGATTTTAACATATGAGGTGTCATTAGATTTGTCTTAATTGTGGAAATGACATAGGCTATATAATATTTATACATTGCATCTGCGAATACAAAAAAGAGAGAGGTAGGTTTAAAAAAAAATACAACAATATTGGTATCAAATGAAAGCCAGTAATTAGTCAATTCCAAATATATATGTACTAACAACTAAAAAGCTTGAAATAGAGCAAATTATTAAAAAAAAAACAAAAATCCCGACCTATAAATAAACCAATAAAAACCTAAACTAATAAACCTGAAATAATTTTGTAACTTTTGTTTGCCTGCAATACAAAATTCTATAGATTAAAATGCTTGTTTTTTTCTTTTCAATAATGTATTTTTGCCGTCGGGTTTTTTGTTTTTTAAAATAATTGCTTTTAACTTTTAAAGAATTTTGTAACAATTTTCATTTGAAACAGTAAATTTCTTACAAGGTAATTTTTTTAGCTTTAATGTTGTTTTAATGTTGAACTTTCGATCTAAATACAATGAAAAAGTACTACTTGTCTATTAAATATTAAAAAAAAACGCCACCCATTCTCCATTCAAACTTCATTCTTGTGCAATCTAAAGGAAAGAATCCGTTCGCAGTTTCAACGTAAATAAAATAAAAATCAAATCAACGCTAAATTAACTTCTGAAAATTCGTCTCAAATAACAATCGCGGCTGTAGGTAAGACAGCTGATGCATTCAAAGACAATATTTGATCTTCGATACACAATAAAAGATTGTAAACATTCTGAGCAATTACTACCGCCGAACATGTTTGCTTAGGACTAAGAAATTGGAGTGCTTTCAAGCGTGCGGATGTATTTGAAGTATCTACCCATATAAGAACCACTGCACATTGTAGACATTCGGCCGAGATTTTGATAAGGGTTTGGACTGCGGGCGACACTCATGTGTTTGCGCGACAAATGAGTGTAGAAATGGAGTATTCAAATGCGAGGTTCATTTGCGGGTGAAATAGAATCTTAGCAACCTTATAGACGAATGAATACAGCTATAATTTAAATCAGCCTATAATATTCCCACTGTTGGAACACAGGTTCTGGGGCTGCGAAGAAGTCCGAAAGGGAGATCGTGGCCACCGGCAACATGGCAACCGAAGGGACACGGGTGGGTTTTAGTCAGTAAGAGTCTGACACGCCCTCCCGCTCCACTCAGAGCGGGAGAAGTTATTTGATGATTTCCCACCCAAAAAAAATAAAAATGTGACATAGGCCTCTTATTTTCGAGATAATGCGGCTATAATCTACCACACGGGCCCAGTGAGGGTTAGTAGATGTCAGATATGCAGAGATGCCGGTTTCCCCATAATGTTTGCCGTTACCGATTTGAGAGCAGTGGTGATGAAACTATTTACACACTACGTTCGAACCCACGACCTTCAACTCGTAAGTCGGGGCCTTTACCACTAAGTCACCACTGCTTTCCACTGCTCACAGCTGTCGTAGATTTTATTAACTGTTTTTTTTTAGACAGTAACAATTGTGGTTTAGTAGAAAATAACGAAGTTTCAGCAAAACAAAAAGTCCAGTAATCATGTTTTGAAAATTAGCCTCCCATTTGACAGTTCAGACTGGACTTTACAGGCAATTTTAATACCTTCAAAGGTTTCAGCCACAATTGATTTTAACATAAATCCCTTTCAAGCTCACTTTACAACACTCGTATGGGTTTGTAAATAGAATTCGTCCGATAAAATCTCTAGTGTATGACGTATCTAAATACAATTCTACCATTCTACCACATTCTACCTACCGCCTATAGAGGGTCTGAGTAAACAGAGGTAGTTATTGATGTGAGACAATAACGTATCGGAACAATCATAGGATATAATGTGTTTGATTTATTAAACGATGCTCGAGGCTCCATAGATACATATCACACAGTCCCGTTCGAATTGATGGGCGTGATATCATTGTTATTGTTTCAAAATGTCTGATGATATGCAGGGGCGATTGTTTTCTTTTTATTAATTGTACCTCCCATTCCTATAATCTTTCTGATGGGTACGAGATGTAGTGCAGCTTTTGCACAGATCGTACGGCTTGACATTGAATTGGAATACAATTTGCTACTAAGCGTGAGTACTCAGAACTTTATTTGGTGGTTTTATCCGTCAACACCGTTCTTTTGTTTTGTAATCCAAACCGGATCTCAATCCATTTTATTGACCGTTTCACAAAGATTTTTATCAATCCGTACTTTGCCATAGCTAATATTAGGCACCCATTTATTAGCATTATATTAAATTTTACTGCTTCTATAAAAGATATCATTACCTGCTTTAATGCAGACAGAAAGTACTGCAAATGAGAAGAAAAGAATGGAGGAAACAAAGGGAAAAATATTAAAACTTTCTTTATTCGATCTCTTAGCGCTACCACACAATCCGTTTACGCTAACTTTGTTTAATATAACTTCTTCGAACATTATAAGGAACACAAAGAATACTATTATAGTAAGGTAATATGAAAACCTGTGTTTATTCTACTTAGGCAATGTAAGTTGGAATATTAAGATTGTATTTCATACTTTTATCGGTTGCATCTCTTCTATAGTTCTAGCTTGTGTATACCAACGTTAAGTAGGTTTTTTCCTTAGGAAAGTATTATGTATGTATAAGAACACTTTATAAGCCTTTATGCTGCTGTGTTTCATCAGCCACCCTCCACCGCCCAAAAATCATTATTTTATTTCAAATTCAATCTTACTCATTATTTTTCGACTCGACGAATTAATTTACAAGACGTTGTACTGTAGTTTTACAGTTCCATATATTCCAATATTTTTCCATACAAAAACAACATTCGTACACAAAATAAGCCAAACCTAAGAGAAAATGTTAATAACATCACTGTCCCATTTTGTATCCCACAAAAGATTATGAGACGGTATCTAGGCACAATTTGATCTAACTGTAATATCTTTGGAACAAACCTCTCCCCAAACGCAACTCCGGAACATTTCTTGGTATCCATTATGTTATATCTCATAGTAATTTTTGCGTTTTCATTTTCACGAAATTGGTCCCAAGGAAATCGAGTTTGTGTCTCTTCTACCCGCAATCCGCATCTGCACAGAATAGCTCGATAGTACCGAAACAGGAGACAACAGATTGAAACGTGTTTCCGTCGCAAAAACGTCGCAAGCGCCCGGAAGTTTCAGGATTCATTATTAAAGAAAACGCGTCCTTATGTTTTCTGAGTAGGGTGGATTTTAGGATGAAAGTAGCACATTCGTTAGCGAAAGTAGACAAAATGCAATCTACGAGTATTCTGGTAGGAGGTACACGCCAGATGTTGCGGTCTGCGAATTTCGACGTAACTAAAAGCTTCGCTCCGAGCTATGGGGTCTCTTATACGTTGATATAAATTCGCGTTTAGATTATTGTTGATGGAAAGATACGTTAATATTCAACCAGTTCTCTTCGTACATCAGAGTTGTTTTTGTTTCTACAGACTTTTTCTTTATTTCGTTGTTTTCTCCAATTAATAGCCTCGGTCAAATTGATCTGAACTAGATCAGGAGCATTGATAGGTTCCAAGGTATCCAAATTTTTGTAGTATAAAAAATATTCTAAAATAGAAAATGAAGTCCAACCCTTTCACAATATCCCGAAAACAAAACATCTTTTTTAAGTCCTACAATAATTGACGTTAAAACAAAACTTTATTACTGCTTCTTTACCGCTTATCACGACAGAAGACAATTTTACTTTTACTACTGTCGATTCTACCACGTTAATGTCTTTCAGACAGATATAAAGAATTATTTTATTAGTCTAGAAAATTCCTTTTGTTATTATTCCAGTCATTTTACAGAACGTAAGCTCCATTGTCAAAATCACAGTGATCTTTATTGTTGTTACAATATGGTTGCTATTGGGTTGCTGCAGTCAGAGATCAAATAACTGTGAAAGGATTGTAGGTAGTTATTACACTATTTCCCTGCCTACTTTTTATTGTGATTTTTTCCATTGCTGCCTAACACTTGGTTCTTTTTCTTTCCATGCTCACGATGACGCTGACGCGCCGTTCCGAAAATGAAAACAGGTCAGTACACCCTTTTTCCTCTTCCTTTTTCAGACGGTAATGTTAAGGTTTAGGTTTCTTTGTGGTTTTAGTAATTTATGCATTTATCATTCAATTATTAATTTTGTCGACTTGTCGTTTATTAAATCGACTGCTTCGTTGGTCTAGTGGTCGCAAGCGCTACTGCTGAACATGAGGTCTTGGGTTCGATTCCCTGGTCGGGCAAAGTGTTATTGGGTTTTTCTATCTGGAATTTCTCAGTAGCAGCCCGGAGTCTGGATTTGTGCTCGGTTGATGGCAATAGGCTCGCCCCCTATTACATGGGACTTAAACATAACTGGCGAAATGTGGGTGTACCTACTACAGGTACACCTCTGCCCAACCCTTCGGGGAAACAAGGCGTGATGTTATGTTATGTTTTTATTCATTTTGTTGACTGAATAATTCTAGTACCTACCGATCTCGGCTTTACATGGGTAAAGTACTATTTAAATTTATTGAAAGCTAAACACTTTCTAGACTTATATTTGTCTTTACATATTTGGCTAAACAAAGGACAAAATTTTTGTAAAAGTCAAAACTTGGAATTTTGCATCCTGTTTTAGGACACAACATGTCATGTTCACCACCATTTAATCAACCGATTAAATCCTTGTAATAACTGACATTTACCGCACATGCCCTATTCAATTCCCCTATTTACTCTAGGATTTGAAAAGCTCAAGAAATTACGAGCTATATAACAAATAGTGATAAAAAACATAATAGGTACGCAATCAAATCCATTTAAAACCACTATATTCATTACAGCAGAAGTTCAATGAGCAAATTACTATGATATTCTTGTTCCATATATCCCTTTGTAAACCAGCTGTATTGTAGTTTAACAAAACCAATGCCCAGGTACCCAACCCACCAATTACCGAGTATTGTCAAAAAAATCTCGGAGACATTTTTGAACATGTCATTCACATGACTGCGAAGTGTATTACTGTTAAGGAACCCTTTGCCATTCGATTATCACTCTTATCGTTTTCGGATCAAGGTAGAAGACATGACAGGTTGTCAGCTAAATAATGTTTGTCGTAACACTCAAAAACTTTTGTGCGTTGGTCCTCTAGTCTGTCACATATCCTTCCTATTGTGATATTTAGTTCAATAGCTTTGAATCCATAGACTTTTCTTTAAATCCATATCAAAGAGTTCTGTATACACCTGCTTTATTCACTAGTGTTTACCTAGGACTAATACCGTCCTTTATATTGAATCAAGTCTAAGATGAAAGCTCATAATAGACTGTGGCTGTGGGTGCTCGCGACTTACCGTTTCGTAGTTATAACTTGGAAACTACTTAAGAGACTTTAATTAATCTGAACTGAACACGTAATGAAGCAGTACGTAGGTTTGTAATTAAGAAAATTGTGGCAGAATCTGTCAGCGAGTTTTAGGAGTTATAATTAACCTTTGACATTGAGGATATTATGAGAACTTGATGACATATTCGTAGTGTTCATAGTGTTGACTTTCGGTATAACAGCGGTATAATAATATGTTGGCGAATGTACTATAGAAAATTAATTGCGCGAGAATCTTACAATCTACCGAGTCTGTACCGAATTTAGAGAGAAAATATAACTTCTGATAACACAACAAAAATATTTTAAGAAGTTAAAAATGTATGTGTTAAAACATTTTGTATATATTTTATTGCATTTTGCATTCATGAAAGAATAGAATACAATAGAATATTCTTTATTATGTACACCATAAAAATTACAGACATAATGAAAGAAAATCTTTTCAACTAATATTCAGTTGAATAATATACTTATGCAATAATAAACTTGTGCAGATACATGGTAGTATTCAATTTACTACAAATCCTGTCCTTGTTAATTGTACAATGCATAATAAGCATTGTATTTAAGGAATTACTTTTAACATACTACGTTAATGTTGACAAATCTTAAATATAATATATAAGCTAACTTTTTAATATAAATTATATTTTGTACAAGGCAAGTATGTAAAAGAAAAAAATAAATAAAGGGACTTGTTCATTGGGCATCAATAAAATTCGTTTGCTGGCAGCGTTGCCACGTTGGATAGCAATGCTGATTCTAGCCCTCTGGCCACGTGACGTATCGACCAACCGCTTGGCGATATCCCGAAATAATCGATGAGCACTCGGACCTGACGGCTCTAGTTTTTCAACCCCAAACGGCTCAAAAATATAGCTCCGAATAAGTAATTACTTGTGGAGTACATAATAGTACATTACTGCCACGGTCTATAATGACTACTTTGCTGGTCACGCTGATGATGGCCGACAGCGCAGCGTAGCGCAGCTCCAGGCCGACACAGCGCGGTCAGCGTGCAGCACTTGATGGACGAGCTGAGATAAAGGCCGAGGCCGTAGGTCGAGGCCTTTACAGCGAGGACAGCAAGGGCTGCAATGATGGCCAAGCTGGAAGGCCTAGAGCGTAGCTAGGCTAGCTCGAGGCGATCATAGCGTGACCAGCGAAGCAGTCATAGTGGGCCAAGGCTTGTATAGTGCTTTACTCAAAAATGCAAGTACCTAATCTAAATAAAACCAGCAAGTAATTTCAATAAAATATATATTAATTAACTAGAAATTTAATTAAAATGACAATTATGAAAAGTACAGTCTTTGTTTTTTTTTTTTAACAATGGTAGTTGGAACTACACAGCCAAATATGGAATAAAATCTTTTTGTACCTATCTCTATAAATACAAACAGCTGTGTTTTAAATAAAATCTTTTTGCATTTGATTTTTTAAAACGTTGAAACGTCAAAATAGCGGCCGGCAATGTTTTGCCGGCCTGTTAGAGCGACCAGCAAAACTTTGCCGGCCGCTCCTTGAAACAGAACGGCAAGGTCGACTTTGCTCAAACAAGGTTGTCAAAATAATGACCACATTACATGCATTTTTGAGTAAAGCTAATATTAATGTTCT
This sequence comes from Agrochola lychnidis, assembly GCA_963680765.1. NCBI lineage: Eukaryota > Metazoa > Arthropoda > Insecta > Lepidoptera > Noctuidae > Agrochola > Agrochola lychnidis. Next base: position 15,761,322 of record OY796859.1, on the reverse strand, counting down.
AGCTTACTGACGTAATATTCTCGTACGAATAGTTTCAAAACGATTGTGTAGGCTAATAGGCACAGGCACTGAAGCAATATAGCTTGACGGGAAAGGCATTTCCATTAGCGTCAAGCTTATATTATTGGTTCAATTAATAACATAACATCATGCCATTATTCTCCGAAGGGTTGAATAGAGGCGTACTTATAGTACACCTACATTTACCTCAGTTATGTTTAAGTTTCATGTAAAAGGGGATGGGCCTATTGCCATCAAATGGGTTAAAATCCAGACTCCAGACTGCCACTGAGAAATTCCAGAAGAAAAACCTCAATAACACTGTGCCCGACCCGGGAATCGAACCCTGAACCTCATGCTCAGCAGTAGCGTGGTTCAAGTAACTAAAATACCAATCAACCTGTGATGTATATATTAGTATCATTATCTTTAAAATCGAATAATTTACAAAAGCCAAGGCAATTGCCTTGTCACCTTTTTCGGGAAATTATTCAAATGCATAAAAAAGGCAGGTGCTTAATGTTAAAACAGATTCAATGGCACACACATATAGTCTTAAACATTGAAGATCTAGCGCGCTCTCCGAAAAAGAAAAAACACAAGACGATACTTAACAAAATCTGCCGATATTTTGTTATTTATACTCCCAATATTGAAGATAATTCTAAACTTTACGTGGAGTTTAGATTCCACGCCTAGACTCGTTTAGGCTAAGGATAAGGTCGCATTGTTGACGAGTAGCGAGTTATTCTCCTTGAGGTCCTTTAGTATCTACGAATCCGTATTGTTTAATCAATCGCTTGTAACAAACTTCTTTTACCAGTAGGCCAAAACCTAAAACGTTCAAAATCTCATCTCAGCGACGCTCAACATCAAAGTAATGAAAAAAAAGAGTATTTTTTGACATATTAAGTCTGAGACTAGAATGCGAACTTTCTTAAAATTACAGGAAGTGCCTCCCCTCAGATAAGCCATTTCTGGCAAGACTGGCAAGCTAACGTGTCCGGCGGTAATTTACAGTCAATTTAGACCGCCTATTATAATATCAATCAATCAATTCAGCCTATCGCAGTCCATTGCTGGACATGGTCCTCTCCCGGCAACGCCACAATCCTCTGCCTTCCGAAATCTTGTCTATTCCAGACAGCTTTTTATGGTCGTTGGTCCATCTAGCTGGGGGTATTCCACACTACGCTATCATAATTGTGTGCGGTGGTTTTATAATATACCACCTTTAAAATAAAAATTCTAGCAGTCCGAAAGTTTACTAACCTACACCTGACCACTCCTACTTTCAAAACTTTGAATTCTAATTAGTCCTGTTAGTATCTTACATGTTTTTATGTGATTTTGATCAACTAGACAGCGAACGTAAAAATTAGCAAGACAGCAGGTTTACTAAAGGTTTACGAAGTAAAAACGCTTCTTGAGCGACAATTGCGCTTTTTTTAAGGTATTATCTTGAATGTCCACGTCCACGTCACGGTGCCACGATAACACAGGGAAGTAAAATGTATGGAAATATATGAAAACGCTTTAAAATTTCCGTCCACGATAACGTTAGAACGTTTACGTTTTTTTTACATTTTATGGAAGTCCACGATAATATCGACAAGTTAGAAATTATAAAAGCGCGCATTGCGCGATTTGCTTGTAGTTTACTCGCCCGCAGTCGAACCACTTCCTTAGTCTCGGATACAATCCAGAGCTTTGTTAGACTTTATAATCAACGTTCCTCTTTGTTCTCTATCTAATATTGATAAATCCAGTTGATTAAATCCTGTTAATCTGTAGCTACGAGACTTACTAAACGTCGATCAACATGTATTGAGATTTTAGAAGATTAATTAATTGCTAATAACAATTTATACTTAGGCAACTACTTTGTAAATTAAGGAGATCTGACTTTTAAACAATCTTAAGTATTAATTAGCTAATTAGAAATAGAGAATCATTAATGAAGTATTTTTCTCAGACTGATTTCTTAACTTACCTATATCAAGAAAAATATTTCATATTTTTGGATTCTGGAGAAGCTCGTAGGTAAGGAATAACAGCCGCACGAGTCGATCCATCGGGTTAAGCTAGGTCCGTGGATGGGTGACCATCTTTACATACCGACACTCCTCCGTGCCTCAGAAAGCACGTTTAGCCGTTGGTCTCGGCTGTTATTCGTGGATCTTTGACAGTCGTTACGAGTCGTCAGAAGCCCGAAAGTCTGACAACCAGTCTTACCAAAGGGTATCGAATTATCCAGTTACTGGATTGTAGAGGTCAGATAGGCAGTCGGTCTATGTAAAATACTGATATTCAGCTGCATTAAGTTAGACTGGAAGCCGACCCCAACATAGTTGGGAAAACTAAGCTTATTGATTTAATTTTGGATTCTGATTTTATGATATTTTGTTATAAGAAAAGTAAGATAGATAACAGAAAGATTCACGGTAACATATTATTGTGAAATTGTTATCCCTATTAGTTAGATAAAGTGACAAAAATAACAGAAAACTAATATGTAGCATTTTTTTCTCATTATTACATTTTCAAAGATTATTTGTATCGTTTTTTAATACATATAACGGCCAGTCAACCACTTTAAACCCCAAAAAAAAAATTAATACTTAAACATTACTTGCATAACTTTTTTTAGATGTAATACTTACACCCTATGGGCCTTGATGCCTGACAATAAAATATTTTTATTTTATTTATTTATTTATTTATAACTAAAGAAAAGAGAAAACCTTAACTTACAAATCAAGCAACTCCCCTTCGCGTTATTATGATGCTGGGGCCGCATCTGCGTCTATCGTGACGAAGCAATGCGTGCCGAAGCTTCATATGTTTTGCTCGCTAAAAAGTAATGCGGTGGTCACATTAGCGGCTTCATAATTTTAACTAATTATCGTGCAATAAACCTAGATAGTCGTTCCAGACGGCATTTGACCAGAGAGGAGATAATCTGCACTTATTGAAAATTTTAAAGAATCGAACGATCGTCTACTCATTCTGGAAACACCTGTCAAAATGAACAATGCTAGTTCGACCATGCACCACGTTAATTAGCGCGCTAAAACCCTTTAATGTACCTCCACCCGGGCAATGAGTGCTACGCAACCTGAACTATCGCGACGTGTATCGTATCACTGTGCGCTTCGTCACGATAAACGCAGATGCGACCCCAGCATGAAAAACAAAGCTTTCCACACTAACAACAAAGTAATTGTTTTTATAATTTACTTACAACAAAGGAATATAAGTAGACAATTGATCATCTGTCTCCCCTAGTCATTTGCGAAGCCTTGCTGTTTCGTGGAATACTCACAAACCGAAGCAAGAAACATACAATTTACAATGGAGAAAATGATCTAAATACTCCACAATTATGTCCCGATTAACATTAGTAATAATTTTGTTTGCCTTGTAACTACAATTCGCTGATTCGTACGACGAAAGAATTATACGGTGTTAACCTTTATTTAATTTATGCAAATTATTAGGTAGGTTCATACTTATAATGTTTTATTGCGTAGTGAAAATTGCTATCCTGTAATGATGTATCTAAAGTACTTTCGCAAAGATGGCTGAGTGGTTTAACAAAGACAAATCATTTATTTCAAATAGGCCCTTGTACCTATGGTACTTTTTAAAGTCGAAATTTATAAAAAAAATAATTGACTCCAGTCGCCCCTTCCAAAAGGTAGTTTTCGTATGGAGAAAAATTGGCAAGAAACTCCTCCGTTACTCTTTTAAAATGTTTTACAATATTTAGTATTGGTACATTAGTTAGGTATTTAATTATATGTGAAGATGACGCACCTAGAATAAAATTACTATACCACAATAAATAAAAAGAATTTAAAATCAAGCAAAAACAGATAAATTAATTATGTGACAGATACATGGTACTCACATGTTTACAAAGATTGTAAAAGTAGACGACTTTCCAAAAAAATTACAATTAATGAGTCAATGTGTGAGGAAGTAATCACAGAAAAAAAACAGTAATCATAAAAAAAAACATTTATTTGACACTTAAAATACAAGTTACAAACAAGTAGGTCGTAATCAAATAGCACACAAATGTATAGCCAAGAATCTGATCCTAACCCCCAAACTAGGCCTGGACCTGTATTTTGGGGGCCAGCGTTCAGCCATGGGCTCTAATATTGCTCTTACAACATTGTGGAGAAGTGTCGCTACATAGTTGACAGTCAAGTGTCATGTGATATAATATATTTGGTTAAATTTATCAGTTAAAACATAGGTAAAACTTATTAACTACAAAAACACGGTAAAAATACAGCAGAGTTATGTGTATGTCTGTGCGTGTGAATGTGTGTCTGTGTGAATGAGTGTCTCTGTGTGTGTGTGAGTGTGTGGGGGTGTGTGTGTGTGAGAGAGATTAAGTCTTTCTTTCTGTAAAATAAATTTCATATAATAAAAAATATATATACCTATAATTAAATTAGCAACCAGTTTGATTTTGTCTAGAGACAAGCTAATGTGGTACATCATTTAAAATAAAGTCTATAGAAAATGTATCCTCGTTTCTTTTGTAATTAGGCATTTCTCATTCATGTATGTTGGATAGCTTAACTAGTTATTTTCTTACTGCCTCGTTGATCTAGTGGTCGCAAGCACTACTACTGAGCATGAGATCCTGGGTTCGATTCCCGGGTCGGGCAGTGTTATTGGGTTTTTCCATCTGAAATTTCTCAGTAGTAAGCCTGGATTTGTGCCCGATTGATGGCAATAAGCTCGCCCCCTATTACGCGGTACTTAAACATAACTGGCGAAATATGGGTGTACTATGTACCTACAACTCTGCTTAACCCTTCGAGGAAAATAGGCGTGAATATGTTAAACTTGCTTGAATAAAAAAGGAAAGAGATAATGTAGAAAAAAACACTTCACGTGGCTAGACGGCTGGCTTGTTCTTTGGTCAAAGAATTAGCATTGCCATTCAATGTGGCAATGCTCCCAGTCTTCTGGGCACGTTTCCGGATGACAGCGATGCGGACGAGTACTTCAACGCCTAATTGTCCTTTTGTTTTTTAATTTATTTGTATAGTTGCTAATTTAATTTAGTGTTAGATTGTAAACACAATTTGTCATCTATGGTTATAATGAAAAATATGTGCAAATCCAAAAAAAAAGTATTGTAAACTATGGCTTATCAAAATTATACCTAAATTCTCCCGCTCTAGGCGGAGTGGGAGGGCGTATCAGACTCTTACTGACTAAACCCCACCCGTGTTCCTTCAATTGCCATGTTTCCAGGGTCCATGGTATCCCTTTCGGACTTTCCCGCGACCCCGGCAGGGATCGGCCCTAGCGGACCCCGTCAGTTCTGCTGACATCTCTTTGAGGCGCGCGTGGAACACAACGCGCCATCGACCAGGGCCTGGTCCTTATCGGACGGTGAGCTACCCATTGCTCACCGCCCGCAAGCCCGATCAAAATGATACCAAGGTTTTCAATATTGAATCCTACACGTACACTTTGCAGTAAACACCAGCCAATCGAGCATAATATCAAACATAGGGATCATTCAGTGATCGCATCGAATTCAGAAAGAGGTAGATATATCACACCACCTCTGTCTATCCTAAAACTTTGCAATCCCAGAAAGTAAGTGATCAAATAACTCATTGTTGTTCTAGAAATCTACTAAAGGAAAAATCTCACTGTATCTATGTAGGTATAATCTAATAAGATCTTAATAAGACCTTATGCATCTAATGTTGAAAGTTAACTGACATAATTCACACGAACTAAACGCGAAACGGAATGAATAAGAACCAAGAAAAATAACAGTGTAAAACTTAAAACGGGTTTAGCATGAAGGTGTAATCGCTTGCTACTTAATAACTTTCAAGTTTAATAACCATGCTATAAGATTATATGGTGAGGAAAGTGTTCGTTTTTTTCTTCTGGGATGAATGTATCGTTGCGTTTATTCGTTTCTGGGGTAAGCACAGGTGTTAGTACGTCGAAAACAGTATTTTCACAAACATACTTGGAAATTCGAGCATTATTTTGTCAACCTTCTTCAAGATAAATTGAAATTGCTGTACTGGTCAAATACATGCGATTAGGCAGCTGAAAGTATTACTATAAAAATCCATATAAATTATGTCGTGTTTAGCGGCCGAATAAAAGCCCCGACCCTTGCTCGAAAATGAGCAGCTGAGCACGTAGCTTTAAACACCCCGTATAATAATCTAGATGGAAATCTAAGTTTGGTCCAGCCTGTCCCTTCTTGCTGTCCTCCCCCAGCGACGCCCTAAGCCGAGGTTCGTACCCACAGGGGGTGCCCTTAGCGAGCGTTCGCCTAGTTTTAGTTTTTGCCCCTGGCTGGAGGCTTTGAGTGTAGAAGCTTAAAGCAGCCACAGGAAAGCCCGTTTAAGTAGCCATGACCTCATAGGTCAACTGCGAGATGCCCTAGTTAAAAAAGGGCCGAATAAACTACTATGAAAACTCATATCTGTCGTGTAATTTAAAAATGGAACGATATTTTTACTTCGACACATGGCAACCAAGGAGGTAACTTATCAAAGGATTTATTCAATTTTCTATTTGGCTTGCAAGATCCAAATTAATTGGTCGTTGATCGTCATTGATTCTAGACAAAATCAAACTGATTGCTAATTTAATTGTGTAATTAAATATTATAACATTTTTTTCACATTCTGTGATTAGATTACTTGAACTCACACACTGACTAATTAGTATCACTTGTATTTTTTTAGGAATATCGTATAGGTACCTACTTTTACAATGCTTGTAAATATGTGAACACCGTGTTTCCATTACATAATTATTTTTTCTGTCATTGCTTCATTTTTATTTATTTTTACCTATTGTGGTATAGTAATCTTATTCCAGATGCATCGTCTTCACATATAATTAATGTTTACAAAGTATTGTAAAACATTTTAAAAGAGTAACGATGGAGTTTCTTGCCCATTCTTCTCCATACGAAAACTACCTTTTGGAAGGGGCGACTAGAATCAATTCTAATTTATTGTTTTTGACGTTAAAAGTGCCTTTTTGTGCCTAATTGAAATAAATTATTTGACATTGATTCTGGAATTTATAATTAATTTACTTAGTTTGAATTTCCGCGTATTATTTGAGAAAAGTACAATATAAGCCTTGGCCGTAACCAGGCATTGATGGACTCACGTAAGTGTGCCTCGGCTTTGCTTTGCCCTACATTTTCACGACCGTCCATCAATGCCCCTGTTGCAGACCGCGACAGTAATGTACTACAGATAAGCATATGCATGCATAGTATTTATGTTTTCAACAGTCTGATGAAGTAGTAATTTAATTATAACCTGGAATGGGTTCCTGTCCATTCTCTTATAAAACACCAATATCTAGCTTCATCTCAAAATTTATTATCAGATGTTCTGCATATTAAATTGGAATATGCACATTGCCCAGCACACATTGATTTTAAAATAAAACAAAAACAATGAGTTGGGCTTCCGTCATTTCTTTTATCCCATGTCCTTCTCAATGTCCATGTCTTACAAGTCCAGTCATTTGTAAATGTCGTACTTAATCAGCATACAATGGCCGCCACCTCGGTTCACATGTCGGACCCCTCACTAATTAAAAAAAGACTGACGAATAAGACCGGCGATTTTTATCGCTCGCCGAATCATACATTCAAAGAAACTACGTAGGCGTTGTCTATCTCACTTCCTTTTCTTACGTCCCAAAATTTGAATAATCTTGTCTCCCTCTAAAATATTCTACTGTATTTCATCCATTCATTAAATCAACTTATAATTGTTTATAATTATAATTCATTATAATTTGGAAGTATCCCGTTGCTGCATTTTCCTTCTGATTCGGTAATCGCTGTGAGAATTTGATAGTTTACCTCCGACAGATGAGATACACTGTGACAAAAAAGTCAAATTGATGTTACTTTTACGAGTAGAGCCCCAAATTGTACTCCAGCTATAAAGAAATTGTGTCCATATTGAGGTTCGTAAGCGGCAAATGTAATTTGGCCTTTGTCCAGTGGTTAGACGTCGTAAATCGAAATCAAGAGCTCGACAGCGACAGTGTTTTTGTTTGAACATTACTGGTTTTTGAAGATAACGCTTTTTACGGTCTTAATTATTATTATGGCCATGTTGAAGACCAGCCTTGTGAAGGCGTGATAATTATCATAATTGTTATTCATTTCCTAGAAGACGCCAGAATTTATGTGAACTGTCGTCTTGGCGACGGCGATGTATCTTCAACATTAAAATAAGACAAATATTAGTTCTAGCCGTTTGTTGTAATTTGTTACTCGAGCCTCGCCGGCAATTAGTCGGCGAAATGTGACGTGAAAAGATAATTAAAACAGTCTGTTAACTTACATTTTAGGCGGTCTGTTACAGACCTTTACGAACTTAAGTAGAACTAATTATTTAATGTTTGCCAAAACTTGCTAATACAAAATTAATCAAATTATAATCTCATTTAGAAGTCAAAGTTGATTATGCTGTGAAAGATAGAGTAATCTAGTAAATCAGGCTTAAAATGAATGCGAAATCTATGTGAAACGTTGCTTTGAAATGTTGCCAGAGTATCTACTTCACGATTCACAAGCTAATCTTTGAATCTAAGAAAACATATACCGTTACCTAGTAAGTTCTAAGAGATGGGCTCACCACTGAAATCCAGTATATGAAGACAGTTTAATTATGAGCAGTTCATAGAAAACACTTTCAAAATATTTGTCATACTGAATTATTTTATGACTGATATTAATATATTCATAAAACATAGAATTAAAATAATGGTAGCTACAGCATAAACACCATATCAAACAATATCAAAGCAAAGCTATAATCTCTAGCAACAATACATAGCACACATCAATTTCAAATTCACCAAAGCAATAATTAATATACAGGACCTTAGAAGCTCTCCCTGTCATTACCTATATCAAACAGACTAATTCATGATGCTTGCCTCGTTCCTAGAAGGATCGACGACGTCGAAGACCAACCAAGGATACTGTAACACATCTCCTTAATAACATCGTAGCTTATTAATATGCATAACACAAGGATAGATCGTGAACTAACTATCACCAATAGAGACGAGGGTAATTTTAGTTCGAAACTTAGTAATGAATTCAGAATCTTAGTACCTACACAGTTTATTGTGGTACGGCGGTTGGTTTAATTTATTCTGTATTTAGTTCAGTATCGGTTTGTGTGGTGGCATGTATCGTTTGCTATATATTGTTTCTTTGGGAATTTACAATATCATGTCAGCTGTTATTTTTGCCCAAGTTTATATACCTACACTTAAAGTTCCTATTTGGTGAATAATTATTTTGCGTAGTTTCATCACATAATCTACTGTCTCTTTGAAAACAAAATTCAATATTGACTAACTAGCTCTAGGGAAAAATATAACGTCACATTTTGACGACCATCTTTTCCATGTATCCAATCAGTGAACTACAATTCCGGTTATTTGGAAGGAAGTCTTCTAACAACTGCAGATGACAAAAAATAAGATGACAACAATCTAAGTCTAATTAGAATCCCTTTGCGTGTTTTTCCAAAAGTATCTAGGAAGTTTAAAAAAAGTGGCACTCCGGGAGTGCCAACAGAATTGAAAACGAGATCGCCTTGGTGGAAGAAATATTAAATATTTGTATAGAACATTGGACCGTAACCTTATCTAAATAAAGAGGCCAATCGCGTTTACAAAAAAAATACTTCCAAAACCTTAAAGTAAAAATACTTGCATAGAACATTAATCTGTAACGTAATATAAATAAAGAGCACAATCGCGTTTACAAAAATGAGGTGTCGGTAACGGTGTCGCGAGTTCAATTGTTTTTTCCCATCTCAAAAATACTCAACGCGCCTAAAGAAATTTTCACGTCAATAAGGCCAGCAGCATCGGCAACCGGAGGCTACTGCTAACAATGTCTGTTCATGTTGACTTGTTTGTCGAAGAGATTATTAGTTCAGCAAATCATTAGTTTCAGACGAATGGTTTAATAGCAAACTTTTGCTGTATCTAATACACGTTATTACAGCTTTCCTCAATCTAAATTCAATACGGTTCTTGATTAGCAAGAAATTATGTTTCTGAACCAATACCTATTTGAATCGCGTGTTGTAAATTTTCAATTTAATATTTGTATTCACCACGACTTTCAATCTTAACGAATTTATAGATAAAATACATATTATGTTGTCAAGTTTCATTGTAAAACTTATAAATTCACGTTATTTAATCACAAAGGTTTGTTGCACGTCAACAATCACGCGAATTATCTCATAACATATGGCGTTATAACAATCCTAAATCGCCTTTGGATCTTGTTTGTTCTTTGGCTAAGCTATAATTAGGCGGCATCTTGTTAGCCCCAATCCTGCTCAGGCTTTCAAATTAAAAGGGAATTGTCAGTTCGGCCCGGCTGACTTCGACCGCAACTTACAGTTATTAACGATTCCGGTACAGAAAATATTTTACTTCCACGTTCTTATTAAAACTTGTTTTCGGCCCTTTCTGTTCTATCTTCACGGATTGTTGCGGGAATAGTGTGGATACGACTGTTATACTTTTGTAAAATTATTTATGTAAAAAAATAGAAAAATATGTTTTTTGTTTAATTTAGTCATTGTTTTATGTTATTATACGAAGGTAACAAGTTTAATTTAAGATATGAAAATATGATGCTACGCTTACCTACTACGCTTTGGAATGGGCAACTAGCTTCATACCTATTTCTGACTAACCGATTCCTTGACAATTCAAAAGTGCCTGTAAATGGTTTAATTGAAATAAATGATTTGAGTTTTAGTTTTATGGGTTGGTAAAAAAACTGTTTAAAATGCTTTTAAGTCTATTAAACAAACATTGACTCTATTACTCTAATAATATAGTGTAATCTTTACACAATCCAAGTAATAAAAATGATTTATACGCCTATTTGTCAATACTTTTGTCCGTGACTTTGAAAAAAAGTGCGACTCAGGTGTGGCAAAGTGATTTCGTAAAGCTATTAATTCTACTTTTGACACTTAGCTGTTATATTTATCTTATAAACTTAAGGAATTATAATACCTTATTAATATTTTACTGTCCCATTAATCTATTCCAACGGTTGCTCAAGCCTAATTTATTTAAAATACCTACCATACTAAAAAGGAAATTACTTGGAGGATTATTCTTTGGAAAGGAGCAAATTTTTTTTGGTTCAATGTTACTTTAATTTGTCTACCTTCTTCTGGTTGTCTAGTTACTCAGTCGTAATAATAAATTCGCTTTATTAATGCTGCTGTTTGTTCTAACTTTTTTTGGGATAATCTAACGTTTCCATTGCCAGCGTTGTTTACTATTATACTAACAACTATTAAATTGAACACCGCTAAAACTTCCTGAAACTAAATGAAAAATAATTTTATTTGTATTTTTTAAATAATATTATTGACTACACTAACTTATCAAAAGAAATAAAAATTAAAGTCATATCCACACTATCGCCACACTATGTAATTTTATTTTTTGGTCTCTGGCTAACCCATATTCGTGTGGCGTCGTTACCCGTCGGCGCGAGGGCGCACAATTATGTAATTATGTGTTAGGAGATCTGTTTTTATCACGTCCACCCTTGTCTATCGAATGATAATTGACCTCTTGTTTTGAACGTAATTTCGAGCTATTACACTAAAGTAGTTTGAAAAAAGTCATTTCACCCATATGGTGTAGCCTAGGTTATAGAATGCGTTTTAGAATTGGTTGGATTTGTGTTTTCACACGTTAGTAGTATTAAGGTGTGACTACACTAACTGATGAAGTCGTGACAAAGATGTTTAATAAATTATACGTGCTCAAGCAGTAAAATAAAACTTTGGTCATCAATAACATTGTCATAATTTTTTTGTAATATTTTAGTTATAGAACCTGTTTTATAATTTAATTATTTTAATAAAAATTGTTAAGTATTAAAAAAATAATTACAGACCGATAACAATATTATACTGCAACATTTTAATAAACATACAAGCCTTCTTGCTCGTATCCTGTAGGAATTTCGGAATTGGACAACAGTTTTTATTGCTCAGCCCCTTTGTAGACGTCGCACGTGATTTATTCCCTATTTGATTCCCGGGAGCATGCGTACGCGTAAACATGTAAACATCGTGAAAAAATGTTTTTCTTATTTTTTTGCTTGTGTTAAATAAAATATTTATAAGAAAATTACTTTGTCGAATATTCTTAAGAGTTTGCTCACGAAAATAAAATCTGATTAAATTTATTTAGGTATGTTACTTTTATTATTTCGACTTTTTAATCTGGCTAGCTTAATGGTTCTTTATTTTTGGAAACACATTTTTTTAAACACAAGATTGTTTTACTATTAAAACCCATCATGATTTAATTAATAATATCAGTTAATCCAATTTTATTTTCAAACTCAAATAATACAATAACTTGCAATACATCCACTAACCATATGCGAAAACATAAATTAAAACTCCCTCAAAATAATACAACGAAAAAAACAAAAAAGTTGAGTCGTTAACTCGAAAATTGTACTTCGCATATCTTTCAACACCAGTATGTTTTAAAGGAAGTTTCGGTTTTAAAGGAGGATTTTCGCTCATTTCTGTGAGGGCACGAGGTAATTTCGGTGGCCATATGGCGTTAACAATAGGGCAGGGTCAATAACATGTGTAAGCATCCGTCAGTGGGACGTCCCACTTGCTCGCGATGACCTAACGATCGTTTGTTAGAATTGTATAGAGTTGATACTAGTGTGACTGTGAGAACTAAAGTGATGTATTTTTTTTTTTTATAAATTCAGAATTATTTAATTTCATTTAGTTTTCATTTGGTGCGACCATGATTGTGGAAAAAATAATATCATTGCATTTTCATCAAAAGCTCAATAGCGAGTGAAGCGAATGAAGCATCTCTGCTTCAAGTCTGGCAAAATTTACTTTCGTGTGTCAATTTGTTGATACTCCTCTACAGGTCGTATTTTACAATCGATATGGACGAAACTTGATATGCAGGTTTTACGACTTTATCGTTTTTTTTTTTTTTTTTGTCGTCGAGGATTTTTGATTAGGGGCACTTCCTCCAAAAACGGGCGAAAGATTTTTTTTACTGTTTAATTTTATAATTTATTACTGTTTGTTGAATTGACGTTAAATTAATGATATTGTGTTGAAATAAATTATTATCAATCATATTATATGGCAAACTCGTCGGCAGCTTTTTTTTAATGTGGTCCTGCATACATTTAATTTTTGTATGTTTACACATGTTTGAGCAAATAAATATGTTATTGTCTTTATGGCATTAATTTAACTGTTCAGGCCTCACTTCAGCACTAATAAAAACAGATTTTCCTAACATTATTTTATTGTTAAGTAGGTATGAGCTTTCGTAGAGTTATTCTATTAATATGCTGTCTACTCCTTTTCTTGTAAATATTTTTTCAGTGACCTACTGAAACTTCGTTTTCGGCCATTTTCGGCCAAAAAATCATAATTCGGACATATTTTCGTTAACCAGCCAAAGCTGCGGTTAAGCCTAAAATTTGAAAATTCATGAATAGGGATGATACCTAGATAAAAAAGAAATTCTATTTAGTTCGTCAGTCAGATAATAAAAAATATTAGACACGTATTTTTTACTTTAGCATACTAATAAAAAGATACTTAGATAATACGCATTTTAAGTTGAGAAGTGCGGGTCGCTACGTCACAAGTAAATATAAAATCTACATACTCGTGACGTCATGGCAAATTTTAACTCAATGTATCGCTGTAATCTTTTGATTACGTAAAAAAATAAAAAATGCGTGTCCAATATTTTTTAATAATCTACCAGACGGACAAAAAAAAATTTAATCATCATCCCTATTGTCACGTGTCATTCGGCTAATTTCGTAAAGTTCGGCAATACCAGGTGAATCAATACAACAACAAGAAATACACGAAATTTTATATCCTCCAATGGAATTTTAGTATTTTATTTCTTTTAAAACCTATATTTTACTCTTTCTCTCTGTAAAAAAAAGAAACAAGCAAGATTTCAGTGTACAGCGGAAATATTAATATTTTTAATGTCTAAACTATTTTCGTTTTCGTCTTCGTTTTCAGCCAAAAGTAAGAGTATAGCCGAAGCTAGTTTGGGAAATATTTATAATAATCATTTAAATACTTTGTGCACCAAATAAATACTACGAATGGGACAAAAACACCTTTTTTCTGGAGCCCACTGAGTGCTGACCGTTGTCATTTATTACAAAGTATCTGGTATTATCATCTCTATACATTTCCTCCCTCCTTATAAACTCCATTACAGCAGGTCCAATCAAAAAATCATTTTTTACGATATAAATTCGACCGGACACGGCTCATAGTCGAATTTAAATGACTTACAAAGTTGTTATAATAATAGATGACCATCTATAAAGTATATTATATGCATTGTTTATTATAAACCGACTTTGGCTCATGGTTTCGTCACATTAGAACTATTTTAATGTTGGGTAGACTTTGTTTTGCAGGTAATATCTGAGACCCGTTAATTATTTAGAGGAATATTCATAGCTACACGCAATTTTTCTGACAATTATGAAAAAATACATGTGAAAATGTAAAAGAGATGATCCTTAAAAAATATCCGAGTGTACCCACATGTTATCCAATCACGAACCTGCACTTAAAAGTCGGTAGAATAGTTGTAAAGAAAAACAGCGTTTCATAAAGTCATTTAACTTCACAGGGATACCAGGGGACCCTAGATTCAATCGAGATCAAAATTGCTTATGTCCTTTTCCGTGACGTAAGTTTCCTCTGACCAAAGTACCGTTGCCATCCTGTCCGCCGTGATTGAAGTGTAAAAACAAACTTAGGCATTAGTTTAGCATTAATTATTTGATTTTGGAAGGTAGATGTGAGTGGAAACGATGAGAGGATGACCTTATTGGTGATGTTCTTCAAAAAGGTCAAGTGCATAGTACTCGCAACCGGCGTGAGTGTATGACCACCGACTAAATGAATGAACGTAAACGAAGCAAAAGGAGTATGTCAGGCTTGAATTCCTCGCGGGCTTGCGGACGGTGAGCAATGGGTAGCTCGCCGTACGATAAGGACCAAGCCCGGGTCGACGGCGCGTTGTGTTCCACGCGCGCCTCAAAGAGATGTCAGCAGAATTGACGGGGTCCGCTAGGGTTTTAGTCAGTAAGAGTCTGACACGCCCTCCCGCTCTGCCCTAAGCGTTAAAGTTATTTGATAACTTCCCACGCAGAAAAAAAAAAGGCTTGAATTCCTCTTATGCTGATGTCGGTCGCGTAAGTTGGTCGCGCGTACGTATATACATTGTGTTCTATATAGCACCATACTGCGACGCTGACGTCAGCGGCGCGTATGCACATACCAGGGATGTTACGGAAGTCGTTTTACCGGATCCAGGACCGGAATCGGAGGTTTTAAATTTGAAGGCTTGTGCAGACCAGCGCGATACGCGACGCGACACAAAGACACCGCTCGTCGCGCGACGAGCGGTGCCTTTGTGTCGCGTCGCGTGTCGCGCTGGTCTGCACGAGCCTTGATTGATCGGAATCGGAACCAGAATCGGAAAAGGAACTGGAACCGGTGTCGAAGGTGGAAGTAGAAGAAAGATGTGTTATGGGCTTAATGAAACAATTGAAATATAATTCAGTCTCCTTAATCAGTCAAATATTAGTGATAACATCGACAAACAAAACAATAAACTGAGACTTCGAGCGTGAGAGTGTATAAAATAAACTAAAATGATACTGGCGACGAGTTAAAACTTGTTTGTACGCGCTCTAGTCATGTGCATCGCTGCATTTCAAACTTCGGTATAACTCCGATTCAAAATTATCGGAACCGAAGTCGGAATCGGAGGTGTAAAATTAATCGGAAGTTCCGACCTTTCGGAATCGGAACCGAAACTCCGTAACATCCCTGGTACGTACATTGCGTACGCGACCTACCGTACTCGACCGACATCAGCGTAAGAAGAATTCAGGCCAGGTGGCGTTCTGTAGAGTCTGCCTACGCCCATGGGAAGGAGTGAGCTTATATATATATACATATACATCTATTTAATTAAATCTTTAATTTGACACAGATCTAATGATCGGTTTTGGATATTTTTGAAACAACGAAATTTTTTTTTTTTTTTTTCAAGTGGAATTGTATCGCCGCCCCGCAGAATAAACTAAACGCGCAAGTGTAAAAAGTCAATTTTACAGGAAAAATAAAAAAGCTGAATTGATCCATAGCTTTATGACTATACCGAATAGAAGTTTGTTTTTTACGTCGTTTAAAAGATTTTTTTTTTTTGTAGATACTCTAATTAATGTTAAGTGTTAAACAACTGTTTTTGAGAAATTGATAAAAAAAAATTACAGAAATGTTTTAGTTTTTTTTTAACGTTAATAGTTACTTACTTTGAGTTATTTTTTCTTATCAACTACTGTTTTTTTTTTTTTTTGTTTTGCAATGTAATATTACTTGCGTTTTTCGCAGTACAGTGATACCGTTAATGGGCTATTACGCGTTTATTCTGGTGCAGTCGAAAAAATTCTGATAATGTAATAGGTAATTAAGTTTTTATATCATCAAGGTCGGAATTATAACATTATGTTACGGTATATCGTGTGTATGTAACTTCGTAAATAATTGATGTAAAAATCTGGAAAAAATTGAAGTGATGTATTTTGACCAATACATAACGAATATGGATTAACATCAAAACCTCAATAGCACTTACGCGTTTATTCTGGGGAGCGGCGATATGTAGTTTCCTTGGTACAGACTTTTGGACCACAAATGACTTGAGATAAGGGCAAGATGATAATTTTGTTACAATAAGAGTACTCGAGTATTCTACAAGCTGCGTTTTCGTTACATACGGATAAAAATATTTGCATAACCGTAGCATAATCAGCCATTATCATTGCTAGGACACAAGTCTCCACTCTATGAAAGGGAGTGGGCCGTTATCCACAACACGAACCCAGTGAGGGTTGATGAATGACATGACGTCACATGGTTTCGATTCTAGGTTATGCCGGTTTCCTCACGATGTCTTCCTACACCGTTTTTACCCGACTAAGGCAACGCCAAAAGGAAGGGTTATGATTTTAGCAGTCTATGTATGTATGTTTGTATGTATGTATGTTTGTATGTATGTATGTTTGTTTTTACGTGTGTTCCACCGTAGCGCCTAAACTACTGAACCGATTTTGATGAATGAGGTAGCAATAGATTCATAATAATGGTCCGGGTGACATAGGCTATATAATTTTTCCCTAAATTTAATTTGGTGGACTTTACACGTAAATTTCTAACCTCGAAAAAAATTAAAATGGGATGATCATGACATGTTTGGTATCAAAAAAAGGTCTTGACGAGCACATTACAAATATGTATATAATATTATATTTTCAAAGTAAACAAATATGTTTAAATCGTTAAACTGCGCTACGTAGTATCGCAAGATGTTATCAACGTGCAGTTAATCAAATCTTAATAAGTAGTACCGATTTGTAATTCCACTCTTATGAAGAAAAACAAGTACAACGAAATATTTATATTTTGGATTTCTTCGAAACTCGATATCGTTATATGGTGTTGACGTCGAAATAAATCGCTCTATGGTTTCGTCCAAAGCACTATGCACTGCTATTGGAATTTAAAATAGGTTAATTATTGAACTATTGTATTACTCTACTCTTATTTACGTTTATCAAGTGTAAAAACGGAAATGTATAAAATAAAAAAATAAAGTTTAATAAAAAACTGTAACCCGACTACGGGAAAATAAAAATGATCTAAAAAGTACGAAACAAGCAAACATTTCAGACAGAAATCAAGACATAGGTACAAAAATGGTCAAGGTAAAGCCGTCGTCGCATGCCATTATAATTTTGTAGGTGTTCTTGGCCAACATGGTATACAGGCATGCGACCACGGCTTTACTTTGACCATTTTTGTACCTATGTCTTGATTTCTGTCTGAAATGTTTGCTTGTTTCGTACTTTTTAGATCATTTTTATTTTCTCGTAGTCGGGTTACAGTTTTTTATTTAACTTTATTTTTTTATTAGAGTATGACTAGCTGCGCCCCGCGGTTTCACCCGCAGAAGTCTCGATCCCGTGGGAATTTCGGGATAAAAAATATTCCATGTATTAATTCAGGTTATAAACGATCTGTGTGTCAAATTGCATCCAAATCCGTTTAGTGGTTTTTGCGTGAAGAAGAGACAAACATACAAACACACACACACAAATTTCGCCTTTATAATATTAGTGTGATGTAATGAAATAATGTAAAATGTCTGTCTAGTGAAACCCAGACAGACACTTTACATTATTCGGCATACAAGTCGTAAGACCAGGCTGTTTCCATTCCACTAAGCCTAAAAATAGTTGGTCCTATTCATATATTTTTAGCTAACCTATGTTGTCCCACTGCTGAGCAAAATTGTCCCGCATACTTTTCCAGTTTTCCTTATGCTGTGCCTTCTCCAGCCAATCGGTCAGGAATGAGTCCAAATTGTCACGCCAGCGTTTCTTAGGCGTGCCCCGGTGATGACGTCCGTCGTCTAGCATCCACTGCTGTGTGACGATATTGGCCCATGTGTTTTGATGCATCCTATAGGTGTGGCCCGCCCAGTACTATTTCAACCTCTTCTATATTAGCCAACTTCGTAAACAAAAATCATACAATCAAACAAACACTCACGCATCACAAAACACTTCAAACAAATACTACAGCTATTGATTATTTAGTCAAATTGAGGGCTAACGTTTGTTAATTCGGCCACAGCGTCATTTAGCATTAATTTAGCCTAATTAATATGCCTGAAATTGTGAGGATTTGATTGGTAATTAATGTGTTTGTTTCAAACGTTATTAGTTTCAAAATGTTTACGAAAACCGACATTGTGTACCTATGCTCGTGGGTGAATGGAAAATCGATTTGCTATTTTATTCGAGTGGTAAAAGAAATTGAGTATGTTACGTTATACATGAAAGCAAATGCATCTTTTATCCAAGTGTTATCAGTAAGTATTAAATTTTAATATGATTGGAATCCAGCATTTACTGAGAAAATAACCTCATCAATAATAATCATAATAGTTACAAGATACAGAAACCAATTTGTGACTTCAACACAGTATCAAGTACTGTATTTCTATTTTCTTAATGCCCCTCGGCGAACTTCGTATTTCGTCAGTTGTCGGATTTCTATCAGTTGCCCTTTGCACTTGGCGCAGACCGGACGCTCTCAATCGACTTGGAAATATATAGAGTTGTTAATACTCTTTTAACTTAATGTAATGTATTAAAAAATGGGAGGAAAACTGCTAAAGTCGCAGGCACGACAGATAGGAAAATAGTTTTACAACTCTATATAGTTCACACGGAAATCAAAACAAAACAATAATAAAGTACTTAATTCTGAATTCAAATTTTTATACATGATAAATCTAATAATTGTTGGACATGGAAATTAGCATTTGTTTGTATTCGGAAATGCGATGATACCCGAGGAACATTTAGAAAATAGAAATACTGTACCTTGCTATGTTTGTTAACTAAAGTCTGTATGTGCGAGATACAGTCTCTGAATATTAAATTCGTATTCACATCCATATTCGGTACATTAATAACATTTTTAAAAGCCAATATTAATGTGCAAATGTAATATTTACGGGAACAGTGTCGATCGTGGATATGAAGGAAAATCGATGGAGCCTTTTTCCATCTCAATCGGATCCATATTTGATACAACTCAAACGAATGTCCATCCATGACTAGAGGCTCGATGCAATGGATCAAATGAGTATCAATAACTAGAAACTGGATGCAGTGGGTCTGACTGAACATACATGCCGACATAGGTCTAAATGACTTATCATGGAATGTACTGGATTTGACATCTTTCTTCAAAAGCATCGCCGCCATCGACCGACGTTCACTTAGCGGTAAAGTGCTACAGAGATCTTTTGGCGCTTGCATGACGTTGACAGGATGGCGCAGTTGGTAAACATTTGTGAAACAGTTTTATGAATGAATTGAACAAAAACCGGCCAAGTGCGTGTCGGACCACGCACAATGAAGGGTTCCGTAGTTGGGATGAATTTATCCCAAAAACAAACTTAACTTTGTAGTTGAATAATATGTTCTCCCATACGGAATGCATGGGAAAACATGTTTTTGCAACTGCAAAGTTAAGTTGGTCGATTATTACTCGTTAACCTGTAGAGTCTACTTAGCTGTGATAGTTTTCCTTTTAATTTCGTTATATAGACTATTGTTGTGATTTTTTTCACACACCCAAAACCAACCATTTAGCCGGCGGGGGGGGGGACACTTGACTCTAACAAAAATTATCACTTTAAAGCTTAATATTTCGCAAACGAATCCTTGAATCCAAAAATGGTTTTCACAAACTCGCAATATATAAACATCACCACTTTACATGTATGAGAGGTACCCTAAAAAAAATGTTTTTCATAATTTTGTTTTACCACTTTGTCGGCGTAATTAATATGTATACCTATGCCAAATTACAGCTTTCTAGTACTAAGGGTCTTGGAGCTAGACCGCGGACAGATAGACAGACAGACAGACAGACGGACATGACGAAACTATAAGGGTTCCTTGTTTACTACGGAACCCTAAAAAAGATGGCGGCGTTAGTTCCGATTTCGGCCACGCACCAAAAGATCTTTGTACAGCTGCTGTAAATCACTCTGTAGTTCGGGTTTGATGATCTATTATAGTATCTAATTCCAAATTTCAACACACAACACACACTCACATTCATACACAAACACTTACATACAACACACACATACACACCTCAATCACAAATTAACGCCATATCTTCACTTCTTTTGAATTGTAAAATTATACACTTCATTTTTTTTTATGCGATGTTTATTAGTTGACCTAGAGCTGTAAAATTTCTGACCTGTAACATTGTTGCGGAGGGACACTGATCTTCTAAGATACAGGTAATAACCTAGTTTAGAGGTCAGTGTTTCAGTGTATTACTACCCAGCATAAGCCTAAAAAAAAAAGTGTGGCACTCGGTGACTGCCGCGGTAAAGCTATTGCATAGCATTTATAACCTCCATACTTCCTATTTATCAACGTTACACTTGGGATGTTGACGGATGATGACACGTTGTCATGGGAACGTAATTTTTGTTTTATGTCATCATCCGTCATTACATGGTAGGCGGAGTGGGGAGTGTTAGGTTTTATTTTCGTTACGTTAAGGAATTTCTTGATTCGGTCGCCGCGCTCAAAGCCCGTGATAAAAGATATGCAATAGTTTAAAAAAGAAAAAATCTACATGATATTGGCAAAATTATGCTGTCTCTCTTCCACACACTCCACTTATTAAGATTTGAAGTTAACTGTAATATGCTTCAATAGAGGTATGAGGGACAGAGTGTAGAGTTTTTCGTCCTCCATAAAAAAGAGAGGATTCTCCGACCAGACGGGTATTGTCTAAAGGTGTTGATAAACTTGAGCATTCACTTGTAACAGAACATCGAGCATTCGCCGTTTTTAAATTTGTCGAACTGAACAACGAACAGAGCCAAGCGTAGAGCCAAACATCGCTACGAACACTTTCACGATCATTCTAACGAATGCTCTAGTCAATGCTCGTCAAAAAAATATTTTTCACGAAGATGTCAGACTTGACGGTCGCGTGTGCAAAAATGACAGAATAATTCGACTCGGCAAAAAGCTCGAAGCAAATTTACTGTCCTTTCGCTAGAATGCTTGCTAGAACGCTCACTAGAATGCTCGCTAGAATGCTCGCTAAAACGCACCCGTTTTATTTTTCTGTAATGTAACATTCGTAACAACAGCTGCACGGGTCGATCGATCAGGTTAAGCTACGCTTGCCACGGTTGGTCTGTGGATGGGTGACCATCTTTACATACCAAGACCCCTCCGTGCCTCGGAAAGCACGTTAAACCGTTGGTCCTGGCTGTTAGTTGTTACGGGTAGTTAGAAGCCCAAAAATGTCTGCCAACCAGTCTTACCAAGGGGTATCGTATTACCTAGTACTAACTAGGTTGTGGAGGTCAGATAGGCAGTCGCTCCATGTAAAATACTGGTATCCAGCTGCATCCGGTTAGACTGGAAGCCGACCCCAACATAGTTGGGAAAAAGCTAGGCAGATGATGATGAACATTCGCTAGAATGCTCATTACAAGTGAATGCTCAAGTTTATCAGCACCGTAATGGGCTACTGCCCGATGGTTGTTGTCGGGTTTCTGCGTATGCTAATGACGCGGATAACTCGGCTTGCACGAATTCGTATGTGGCGTTGTAGATCCAAATTTCGATCAAAAGTATATTTGATCGAAGGTAGTAAGTATTTTCATCGTAACATAATATCACGCCTGTAAACGCAGGGTTAGGCAGAGGTGTGCCTATAGCTCACCCACAACTTTCGCCATATCATCCCTTAACCGGCTTTTGCTGAACAAGGTCTTCCACTGATGTAGGGTGTATGATGGACGGTCGATCGGGATATTTCCATAATCTCTGCAGTTGGCAGATAGATTTGTGTTCGCAGTTTGTTTTTGTGCATTTAAAGTGAATTTGATCGTTTTGTCTGGTTTTTAATGTCCATTGATAGGCATCTTGCTGCTTGATAATTAACTTTGTAGCATTTTTCCGATCTTATTTTGTGAAATGTTAACATTTTTTTACTTTCCTATAAATTGTTTACTCATCTACTCCATGTCTGTGTACCTACTTTCTTTCATGTCTATTTAGTTTTCTTCTTGCCTCAATATCGTTTGTTTATTTAAATCATAGTTGATTGTAGATATTATTATTTAGTTATTAGAAACAAACAGATTAATTCGGCTACAAACTATGTAATGAACGTACTTAGCATGAATTTGACTGAAACGAGGTTACAAACGTAGATTATTATTTTTCCTTTATTTCATTTTAAAACATACTGTTTACATTTTTAAATATTCTTATAAAAATAATTTAAAAAAACATTTAAAAATATAAAAAATAGTAGCCCACCGGTGTCGGGAACAGGGTCCAAGCCACCGGTGGTCAGGGCTCCTGAGAGAGGAACCTCCTAACGATACGCGCCGTGTCCAGGAGTACTGCTTTCTGGATCAAGCCCTTGATCTTATTATTTTTAATGACAACATCACGTTGTCATGGGAACCGTCATTACATGGTAGGTGGAGTGGGGGTTGTTAGGTTTTATTTTCGTTACGGAATTTCTTGATTCGGTCGCCGCGCTCAAAGCCCGCGATAAAAGCTATGCAATAGCTTAAAAAAAAACAGAAAATACGTAAAAGGTGATGGATACTATGGTGATACATAGCATCACCTTTTACGTTTTTTTCTGTTACAGATAGGCATCACCACAACCATCACGTGATAACTGCATCAAAGAATACCTACTGGTGCCAAATATTAAGTACCCAGAAACAATCAAAACGGGAAACAATGCAGTGAACGTCAGTGAGTCAATTCATGAAATTGTTCTATGAGAGTCGAACAAAGGACGTTTCTAGGGAAGATGACGAGAACGTACAAACAATTTCAGTAATAACCCCATTTTGTAGGGAATTCTCTGATTTACGAGTAACTTCATCGTTGGTCTAGTGGTCGCAAGCGCTACTGCTGAGCACGAGGTCCTGGGTTCGATTCGCGGCTCGGGCAAAGTGTTGTTGGCTTTTCCATCTAGAATTTCTTAGTAGCAGTCCGGAGTCTGGATTTGTGCCGGGTTGATGGCAATTGGCTCGCCCCCTATTACATGGGACTTAAACATAACTGGCGAAAGGTGTGTACAACTCTGCTCAACCCTTCGGGGAACACAGGCGTTATGTTATCTGCTCCGGCAGAGAAATGAGGTAATTTTAAAAAGAAAAACTGTGGCCATAAAAATCGCGTTGTCTTGTAGCTAAGCAGAGGTCAGAGGTCCCGAGGACCGGATCGAACTAAACGAATACATAATTCACGACGCTTCCGATGTTGTAAATATTGAAAGGATTTTTTTATGTTGCCCTGAATTATCTTTGATATCTTTTATGGAACGCGTAGTTTATGGCAGGTCAGGTAAAAACATATTCGGGTCAAACTAAATTTTATTTCGCAGAACATTGTTTATTAAAAGCGCTGAAATGTCATTATATTTCATGGAAAATATTTCATACCTAAAAACATTAAAGTAAAAGTTATTTCGCAAAAAAATAAATTGTATTGAGAAAATTGTTATGCCAACTGTGCTCAAAAAAAAAAAATGAATTACCTTTGAAATAATTTTGCAGTAAGAACCTACGGTACAGGTATGGGTACAAACCAGAAGAACATGAGAATAAATCGATAATTAAGTCGTAATCTTACCGACATAAATCTCAGCCGCCGTCTCGGAAACGCATAAAACTCTCGTTTAATTTACTGTCATAGATAATTATACAATTGCAAATTATCCTAACCGTGCTAGACCTCACGTTGGCACCGAGCCGTTGTTTATCTTTAATCACCCTTACTTTTTCCCTTTCACCCCTTTCTGGTACCCTGTAGCGCTGGGATTAGGGTACCTAAATTACGGTCGAGCCGCCGGATAAAAAGGAGAATAAAATCTGACAAGTAAAAATAAATTGTTGGTTGTTTAATTAAATCAGGGGATACTTAATTGTTGGCGCTAAGTATAGCCGAGGTTACCTTTATCTGAAAACTCTGTTTCAGCTGTAATAAAGCTTTAAAATGCTCGTTTTTGGAATTGTAAATAATTAGATGTGAAATTAGCGGTGACAGTCATAACCATTACGATTATCTTTAATTCTTTATTTTAATTTATCTTGGGAGCATTTTAATCATGCTTTAAAAAAAAACAAAATTGTTTAATTTTTCATTTATAAATACGTTCTCTTTAGAATTCTGCCAGTCTTGGGAATAGATTTGATTCACGGTTATGTCAAAACGAAACACAATTCGACAATAGCAAAAATTCTTTATTCAAAACCCAATACATCCGTAACAAGCAAACAAATTCTCAGATCTGGCGATAAGACGTCTGCATTTGCAAACGTTTTAAAGAAAATTTTCCCAGCTAAACACTCTAAAGAGGCTTCCCATTCAAGATCGAGATATCTCCGTCAACACCAAAGGCGTGGACACCCCACTGGATACGGAATTATGCGGCCTCACGCAGCAGGATTCTATAACCCTTCCAACCTAACTCATGATTTCGCTTATCTCGTGTCGGGATCGGTGAATTTAAATACGATTTTGGCGGGCTCACCCCGACATTACGCGTTTTGCTTGTACACGCAAATTTAGGGGCCCCACGGTAATGTCTTGAGGTGTTTCGAATTGTTTGAGTTTCTTTCAAAGAGATTTTATCCAGATAGGGATGGATTTCTTTTCTTTGCGCTTATAATACAAAAATAAAAGGGAATTACGGGAAAGGTTTTAATACTGAGCTTTTTACGTAATGGGGTCTAAGTTTCAAACTCATAGGGTAGATTGTAAGGGAAGATTATGCTTCTTAATATACAGAGTGAAAGAAACTCAAAAGCCAAGAAGTGACAGCTTTTCGTCTGTAAAGGGTATAAAATATATAGTGTAATATAAAGTACACAAAATTTTATTGGTAAATCCTTCTATGCATTCATATTTTGATCCTGCTTTGAATATGAAAGGCGAACATAAAATGCATCAGCTGTTTACTGCCGTCCAAGCTGTGAGAATCAGCTCAGGAAAATGGGCTATTTAATGGCTGTGTGCGAAAGCAAGCCAACTAATATTATTGTGAACTTTAACTTTAGACCCCGATGTGAATATTGGACTATAACTCACATTGACGTATGAGAATGGAGCGGTTATAATTTTCCAATATAGGTAAACCGAAGTGGATACTATTGTTTATGTTTACAGAAGGATTATAGAATAACTAAACTTGTGTGCACTTCATATTTTTTTTTTTTGGGTTCCGTACCACAAAAGGAAAAAACGGAACCCTTATAGAATCACTTCGTTGTCCGTCTGTCCGTCAGACTGGCAGTCTGTCAAGACCCTTTTTATCAGGAACATGTGGAGGTAGTATCAAGTTGAAATTAATATAAAAATACGTAGGTCTACAGTCTCATGGAGTTCTAAAAAATCAAGCTTCTAAGTCAATAGAAGTCAATATGTATAGGGTACTTACCGTTGACCTAGAATCATGAAATTTAGCAAGAAGCAATGTCTTACAGCACAAGTAAAGAAAAAGGTCCGAAAATTGTTCATTTGTAATTTATCACATTTTTTTTGTTTCCTTTTCATTTGCCGTTGGATAATTGACCGTGACGTTTAACGATGTATGGGAGAACATACCTGTCAACTACAATGTTAAATTTATTTTTGGCATACATTAATACCGACTACGGAACCCTTCATTGTGCGTAGTCACACGCACTTCGCCGGTTTTTTTAAATAACCTATACTGTCGCATGTCGTCCCTCTGTTGGGCAAAGGTCTCCCCATATATTTCCAATTTGCATGCGCTTTACCTACAAAAAAGTAATTATCATAATAATAATGGTTGATTTTATGGAATTCGAATAAGTTGTATACTTTTCACCCAGATTTCGTATAAGAATTAGTTACCTACCTACGTCAAAACGACCACCATCTTACACACCAAGACTCCGTCGTTGGTCCCGGCTATCATTCGTGGATCTTTGACAGTCGTTACGGCTCGTCAGATGCCCGAAAGTCTGACAACCAGTCTTACCAAAGGGTATCGTATTACCCAGTTACTGGGTTGTGGAGGTCAGATAGGCAGTCACTCCATGTAATATTCAGCTGCATCCGGTTAGACTGGAAGCTGACCCCAACATAGTTGAAAACAGGCTAGGCAGATGATGATGACCTACCTACGTCAAAAGAGAGCAGCAGCAACTAAATATAGCAAATATATATATATTACTAGCCTCTGCCCGCAATTTCGTCTGCATGACATTTCTTGTGCCCCCAACCCATCGCGTCGCATTGCATCGTCCGCCCGCGCTATAAAAAAACGTGTGGCACTCGGGGACTGCCGCGGTAAAGCTATTGCATTGCATTTGTAACCTCCATACTTCCTATTTGTTACGCTACACTTGGGATGATGACGTGATGACATAAAACAAAAATTACGTTCCCATGACAACATCACGTTGTCATCGGAACCGTCATTACATGGTAGGCGGAGTGGGGGGTGTTAGGATTTATTTTCGTTACGGAATTTCTTGATTCGATCGCCGCGCTCAAAGTCCACGATAAAAGCTATGCAATAGCTTAAAAAAAAACATTTATTTGACACTTAAAATACAAGTTACAAAGAAGTAGGTCGTAATCATATAGCACACAAATGTATTGCCAAGAATCTGATCCTAACCCCCAAACTAGGCCTGGACCTGTATTTTGGGGGCCAGCGTTCAGCCATGGGCTCTAATATTGCTCTTACAACATTGTGGAGAAGTGTCGCTACATAGTTGACAGTCAAGTGTCATGTGATAAAACATATTTGGTTAACTATTACTTCATTTTCGCTTTATGTTTTTTCTAACGTTTTCTTTAGCCTCGTTAGCCTTCCTCAACAATTGGGCTATCAAGCGCAAAAAGAATTTTACAAATCCGACTGGTTATGGTCCCAGAGATTAGCGCGTTGAAACAAACAAGCGAAAAACAAACTATTCAGCTTTATTATTAGTATTACAAACATTTGTGTAACACAAACTACAATCACAACGATTATTACGTATCTAACAAATGGCACTAGGGGACCAATTCATTGGAGCGGTTTATTCAGCGGTTATGAGATTTACCCTATTAATATATTGATGAATCAATGATGTCATTTTACAATCAATGCACATGGCAATTTCCACATCTAATAATATTACCAACAGTTAACCTAAAAATTCAAAACCATAACTGTCCAATAATTGTAGATATGAATATGCAACGCACTGCGTAGGTACAATTTTCATACCGGGTCATTATGACCCGTTATTAATTTTAAAAGCACAGCACTGTGTCAACTTTTAACGTTAATTGTTGCATGTAATAAAATTTTAATGAACCTATTGAAAAATGGAATCGTTTGGTTGTTATTATTCAATTATCGCCCGTATGAACGATATTTGGGTCGGCGGCATGACATGACTTTTGTATTCATGAAGAGAGTCCTTTCATACTCAATTATTTTCTGGGCTTCTCCGTGTACTGTTTGTCTTAATTGCTCAATTATTATTCCCCTTAGAGTTCTTATTTAGATATAGGTTTTAGTAGAACGATGCATAGAACCTTTTAGTACCTATCTACTGTTTGAGAAATGTTTTTGAAGTGAAAACTTCTTTAGGTGCGTTGGGCATTTTTGAAATGGGAAAAAAAAATTGAACTCGCGATACCGTTACCGACTAAACGCGATTGTGCTCTTTATTTATATTACGTTATGGATCAATGTTCTATGCAAGTATTTTTACTTTAAAGGTTTTTTTTTGTAAACGCGATTGTGCTCTTTATTTAGAAAAGGTTACGGACCAATGTTTTATACAAGATTTCCTGCACAGTAAAATTGTTCAAGTTTTCACTTCTGTTGGTACTCCCGGAGTGCCACTGTTTTTTGTCTAGTACACCACATATTTTAAACAATTTAATATGTTGGTCGATTCGATCAACATTTTAACGCTTTTTTAGTTGTCTAATAAAAACCGTTGAATAGTTACCTAGTTCATGCATAATGTATAGGTATAAAACATTAAGAAGACTTAGACATACTCAACGGATTTTAACTACTCCCAAGTCATTTCAAGGACATTTGGGTCCAGAAAAACCCTCTTCTACAATTTCCTAATAATAGGCAAAAATCCTACCAAATTCGGCACATCCAAAAATGACGAGACATTATAACTTTAACTGCAAGTCAAGAGGAATATTCTAAGAACGACAAGCGCGTTCCAGTTATGGCTATAAAACATTTTATTTCCATCGACTGTCATACCCGTAGTAGTTTATGTGAGTTTAGGCGCGTATTATTTATAGGCACTGTTCCATTTATCTTGCAAAGCTTGTAAAATAAAACGAATGTTATTAAGTTAGCTTTTTGATGTTTAGATTTTTAAGTGCCATTTGTGTCTATTTGTTTCATGCTGACATTTTTAAATTAAATTGGTTTGTAGTTTGAATTTCAGAATCTTTTTGGTTTTGTTTGTAGATATTGTATGAAGAAGTTGTGTGTTAAAAACAATGCCTACCCGGAAAAAAAAAGCGTGTTCGGTCAAGTAACCCCCGTCAAGAACGAAGTTCGTTCTCACGAATGATTTAAAACAAAACAAAAATTTTGCAGCCGCCATCTTGGATTTACATTTTGACCTCACTGTCAGCTGGAGCACCCTCGAAAACTATGAAAATGATACCCATGATGAAAAATTAGAAAATTTTCAGAGCCGCCATCTTGGATTTACATTTTATCAAAGATAGTGGATCTTCGATTTTCATTTTGACCAAATTCATACTTTCTGTCTCCGGCATGCAGTGTACTCGAGCCTATGTATACAATTTTATCCAACGACACTGTAATCACTTTACTCTTTTAATTATTTTTTTTTCTGCCGGCGTTCTCTCTCTCTCTTTCTTTCTCTTTGAATTAGAAGAAGACAATCGCAAGTATTAACACTTCTTAGCGTGACGACTTCTGAAAAGTTACAAGCCGCGTTAAAGAACTTCGTTCCAAAAAAACTATATCAAAACCTGGCATAAATTTCCTAAAAGGCATGTAGTTTCTCTATATATATTTTTTTCCTTTAGGTCTATCTCCATCGGGGTGTTATCTTTCTTTATTTTTCGTGCGGTTAGTGATTAA
Organism: Agrochola lychnidis; assembly: GCA_963680765.1. NCBI lineage: Eukaryota > Metazoa > Arthropoda > Insecta > Lepidoptera > Noctuidae > Agrochola > Agrochola lychnidis. Next base: position 15,731,380 of record OY796859.1, on the reverse strand, counting down.
CCTGATGTCAGAGTTTTTATGTCGCCCATGAGCCTCTGATGGCTTCACATGCCGTCGCTTTGCATGCATGCCGCATGCATGCAAAGCATGGGGTGTTATACCGGGTATAATTAAGGTATAATACACCAAGCTCACCAATCTACGTGTTATATTCATTTTAATCGCCCACCCGCCAGAATTCGACGAAGCATGTTTAAATTACGAGTACAATTGAAAATTAAATATGAATAATTTGAGGCGCGCAACAATTTGCATGGATTTATACGAATTTATAGCTGTGTGTGTTTAAAGCTCATTATCAATATCCTTAATAACTTTTGCACTACTTTTGAGGACGTAAAATGACTGAAATTCCGACAGCCAAATTCTGAAGCCCAACAGGAAATTTTTGTTAAAATTATATGCATATTAATGAGCACAAACAAAGGAATATTCATTATAACTCGACAGTAAAAATTTCGCGAATGTTTAAAAATTTAATCCTTGTCATGAATTTTCGATTCTGGAAAGAATAATGTGGCTACGAAAAAGCACAGTTGTGCAAATCGATCATAAAATAAATGTTAGTCGTAGACAAAGCTGATACCAGTGGAGCCCATCCATAACAAATAACGATATATCACACTTTGCCGATAATTGAAACATAGAAAGCATTTCACGGTGACCATTTAGTACCAACCTGCCACTAACAGTTGCAAGTAATGCTCCGACCATTACAACCGCATCAATATATGTCAAATGGACGGGAATAATAAAAAAATATAATAAATTTCGTTAGCTTGAATTGAATTGGCAGAAAGAGTTCCGTACAGTGACATAAAATATTACAATGATTTAATGTGATCTCTTATCAAACCAAAAATGCCTAAATTTCGGTATTTAATTTTCCAACAGAATGATAAAAATGGCTTGTCACGTAAATAAATAGCATGTTTTTTAGAATTACTTCACCTTGGAACGACACTAGATACGCATTTCTAAACAAATTTGTATATTCACAGTAAGTGAGACGCTTGAGTGTTTCGAATAAAGGTATATTTCTCGAAATACCTTTACAAAAAAGGAGAACTATGCATTAGGCATAAAGGCTTCATGTACTCACATACACATGTATCAAGTAACGCTGAAATAATGTAAGCAAAAAAAGATTCTCAGAACAGCAAAACTCACTTTGATATTGTGTTCTGTAAAATAAATACGCAATTTTATATTATAGAGATACAACTATTTTTTACAAAGGGCTAGCTTCCACAATATAAATCAAATTAAGTCTAAAAAGATGAATTTATTATAATATTAATACAGAAAATATTCACTTTTAGGTAATTTTAGGTAAATTCCAGTCAAAATTTTAATAACAAACAAAATACTTTCGTCATATTTCTTATCAATTGGAAAACTCATTACTTTTGCTCACATTTTTTTATTTCATTTTTCGACGGAACCCTAATAACAGGCGAAGAGCACGTTACGATGCCGATGTAGCTATTGAGGATCGGAATACGGTAAATGATGCCATTAAGTTCAATAATATACCGCGAGGGAATGACAATGTTGGTAGATACGAAAGATTTGTGGGGAGCCGATGCTGTTGTTGTTTACTCATACTACACATGTGTAGGGTTAACGTATTTTTTTTTTTATAGGTTGCTGTTTTGTGTGCTGTTTTTTTAAGATTTTTTTATAAATTTTTCACGTAATCCAAAATTGAGTATTGGTTATCCAGGTATCCAGTCGTTTATAAGAACCTATTTTAAATTAAACACGAACTTTGTTTTCGGAGGCCTTGTCATTTATATTGTAAAGTATCAAACATATTGTGGGCTTACATCAATAATAATATAATTGACTACAAATATTATTATAATAATTCAATGAATTCATATAGTGTCAAAGTGTTAATCCCACATGATTCACGCTTAATAGCTTCAAATATGCGATATAAACAAATTAATACGATTCATTTGAAAAATACGTTTAACAATGTGATATGTTTGGCCTGTCAAATTTTCGTAAAGATTCAGAGGTCTCATTTCCAACCAAGAATCATGTATTAAAAACCGGATTTTATTTCCAATTCCGTTCATTTAACCAGTTGATTTATTATCAGTTCGTATCCAGCGCAATATCCCGGATTTAAATGCATCCTGATTCCTCATTGACTCTCAATTATTTCCGGCTGATAACTTCTGCGAATTTAATCGAAAAATAATACTCGTACTGTTTCGTTAACTTCATTTTGATAATATTTTGGACTCGTAATAATTCCATTTTAATATCCTGTGGGCACTTACTAGGTTATCTTTTTATTCCGAAATAATTATAAATATAATATAATATAATATAAAAAGCTTTTATTAATTCCTTACAACTGCAACTACATCAATGAGGTTTTTACACTTAGAGTATAAGACACTATTATACATAAGTATGTTAGTGTGTTAGTAGTGAAATAAAAATCTTAACTATATATTTTTATATTGTGTGTCTCCAATGTTTGTATCCTCCATGTAAGGACCGCCTGAGGCGGTAAAAGCCTCCTCCAAATGTTTCCATTCGTCCCGTAGTCTGGCTGTTCTTGCACAAAATTTGCCAGATATTCTTTCTATATCGTACCGTACCGTAGGCGCGGGCTTACGGACGGTGAGCAATGGGTAGCTCGCCGTCCGATAAGGACCAAGCCCGGGTCGACGGCGCGCTGTGTTCCACGCGCGCCTCAAAGAGATGTCAGCAGAATTGACGGGGTCCACTAGGGCCGATGCCTGCCGGGGTTGCGAATAAAACCGAAAGGGAGATCGTGGCCCCCGGAAATAGGGCAACCGAAGGAACACGGGTGGGTTTTAGCCAGTAACAGTCTGACACGCCCTCCCGCGTCGCCCAGAGCGGGAGAAGTTATTTGATAATTTACCACCAAAAAAAAAAAATACCGTCCACCCACCTTTTGAAAGGTCTGCCTCTCTTTCTTTTCCTGTTTCTAGGGATCCAGTTTGTCACGACTTGGGCCCATCTTTGTGGTTCCAGCCTACGTTTGGGCAATGAGTACAGTTACTACTAAAAGTGAAAACATAAAGTTATAATACAAGATACTGAATAGTTAGCAATGTGCATTTTACTTGCATGTTTAAATTTCCAAGAAAATATTTACATAATTTAAAAGCTAACAGTCTTGAAATAATAATATGTGCATAAAATAAAAACTATATATAAGTGTATAAAATACATATAAATAATATTAAGGTAGCTGATTCTACATAAGCTTTGGTAAATGAAAATGATGTATGTAGATTTTGTATAAAAATGCTCAAGAATATGAAATCAAATAAAACATATCCGAAATAGAGCATAGTCGTTTGAAGAAGCATAGATAAATTGGATATTAAGTTTTTCCAAATCATCAGAAAACTTAATAACTAAAGATAAAACAATTTTTCACATCAGAAAACCTACGTAAGGTTTCTTGAGTGGGCACTCAATGTAGACTTTTACTGTGGCTCATTCGACTGAAAGAAATCTGGACCTAATAATAGCAAGGACCAATATCCAATCCTTGAGCCGATCGTAAAGAGTAAACGAAAGTTTGGACGGATTCGTCTCGAAATCACTTTGTCATGGTTTGATTTATATCTCTTTTGAACTATAAATGTGATAGTATTGTCTTGGATTCGTAAGTTCCAAGTGTCAAAAAACTGATACTGATGGTTGAGTGGTTATGTAAGTTTCAGTCTTGCGAGCATCCAATATAAATATTGGATGCTCGCAAGATTGAAACTTTTATAAGTGATAGAATAGAGTAGGTAGGTAACTGTCATTACTTTTTCTATTACATACGTCTAAAAGAAGTAACATCGCATTCATTTTTCCAATGATTATGGCAACAGGGAAAGGCAGCAACAGAAAATACAATTAGTAGTATTTTTCTCTACCCACGTAGTATCTATTTAATATCCGCTCATCGCCAACAGCCAATAACATAATTTATTATTTGTTGTTCCAATTAATTTATTAACAAGCTGTAAATCAAAGCAACAAGCATGACCAATACATGTAGGTGTACTACATAAATCTGTACAAATACACGATGACACACTGATTAGCTAAGTAACGAAATAGGATTACCAGCTCTAACAATACAAATCTATTTACCAAACAACGACCAAACGAGAGGCGAAATATGAAACAATATTTGAGGGACCCGCACGTTCCCATCACAAACAGTGGGTTGTTATGACAAAAAGCTCTTTACTGCAAAATAAATAAAGACCCAAATTAACTAGTATATTTTATCATTATTACAATATATTTAAACTAAGGTTCGGGGCCACTAGTCACTGTTAAGCTTAAGCCGGTTACGGCCCTCCCTATTTTCTGATGGAGATTTATGTCAGGGGATCAAAAGTTTCCAACCCGCACACTATGGCGCGGAATCTTTTATAAGCGTGTATGTGTGCGCGCAACGCGTTCACGAGGTACGCTCGTTTGCAAATTTTGTTTCGGAAATATTATTTCGCTATTTATGAACGATTCGCTGTCAGTTCTAATAAATAAATAGCCGTTGAAACATGCCGCTGCGCTAGTAACGTTCACGGTTGAGATAATAAAAATATATGTAACTTATGTAGTGGTCGTAACGTTTCGTTCGTTTCATAACTGTTCGTAATTCATTTTCTCATTAAATGTTTAATTTTAGTGATAGGCGGGAGACGGCGGGAGGTTTACGAGACGCGATTTATGATGCCATGAAGTGTTGTGCGCGACAGTACGTACGGTGCAATGTAGTACGTGCTTGCCAATGCCATTAATAATATTACTGGAAGGCGCCCAAGCGTGTATCACTGCCAAGCAAGAGGCATACATATTACAGCCTATCTGTACAAAAATTGCGGATCAGTACCAGCAAAATTGGGTCATGAGGATTGCTATCAATTTGTTAAGAATTCCACTGTAAACTTCACACATCCAACAAAAACCTAAGTAGTCTACTTAGAGCACCCGTCTGAATAGTACCTGCGCGAATAGCACCCAGCCTAGTCCACAAAGAGCACCCAGGTGCTCTTCGGTGGATTAAAATTTATTTTTACATTTTGGTCCACGAAGAGCACCTATGACTCAGCAGCCTACTGCTGTAAGTCCACGAAGAGCACCTGAGTGCTCTTCGTAGAATAGGCTAGGTGCTATTTGCGCAGGTGCTATTCGGACGGGTGCTCTAAGTGGACTACTTCCAAAAACCTTAACAACACAAGCAAAATTCTAATCTATATTCGAACTCACAAACATTCCGAAAAAAATATACTGCCTAAAATTATTTTATTCCGAATCGACAACTTAGTTCAGGATAAACATCCGACACACGTCTCTTTTTGCTATGACCTTTCCAGTAAGCTTAGGGTCGTGTCGCCGTCAGTTTTTGCACGTGTCCTAACTTGGTGGCACATCCCCATGTATTTACTCATTGTTTGGTGCTATTTATTTATTTATGTGCTCTTTAATGATTGGGGGCGCTTTGATTCCGACTTATTAAAACGACACGAAGGCCTATTATTGTTTTTTTGTGTGATGTATGTGTGTTTTTCTTTTGTTTGCTTTTTTATCGTGAGTCACTGAAGGGTAGTTAGACGTTCATAAAAGATGTAGTTTTTTACCTATTTGTTTGAGATAAAAAAGGTTAAAATGGTAATGTGCTATTACGATAGTTATAACTTTATTGCATATTCGATATTAAGAGGTCCGATTACACTCTGTCAATTTTTTTCATTCATTTCCTACGGTTATTTCAGAAGTTACGACATTTATTGTTATAAATGTAAAAAATCACTTTTCTTTTGGAATTTAAACAGTTCCGCTATGTATATTAGTTAATAAGATTTTCAAAAAAAACTGTTTTTTATTTTTCCTATAAAATTTGGTTTATACGATTACGATTTTATTCGCCGGGGACAGCGATTTATTTACTTCTAGAAACTTAATCTTTATTACATTTTGGTTTTAGCCACACAACGAAAACCTCTCAGGGTGTGGCTAAGTAAAACCAGACCAACCACGGGTCGATTGATCTGGGTCCTTAGATGGGTGACCATCTTTACATACTCCTCCGTGCCTCGGAAAGCACGTTAAGCCGTTGGCCCCGGATGGTAATCGTAGATCTTTGACAGTTGTTACGGGTCGTCAGAAGCGCGAAAGTCTGACAACCAGACTTAACCCTCGTGCAGATCCGTACGACGCGACTCTAACAAAACAATTTCTATGAAAACTTTACGGTAGAACAATTACCGGTGTCGCATCACGTGTCCGTTGCGTTTGCATGAAACTTTACCAAGGAGAGATCAGATAGGCAGTCGCTCCATGTAAAATACTGGTATTCAGCTGCATCCGGTTAAACTGGAAGCCGACCCGAACATATTTGGGAAAAGGCTAGGCAGATTGAATAGTTTCCTTGGTTCAGACTTTTAGACCCCAATTGAATGGAGTCAAGAGCTGGAGGATGATAGGTTAAAAACAATAATTTTTCATGACTTAATGTCCTCTAAAGGGCGCCATACTGATATGACATCATCATCATCATTTCAGCCGAAAGACGTCCACTGCTGGACGTAGGCCTCTCCCAAGCACCTGCACTTCGAGCGATTCTGTGCTTTCCGCATCCAGTGACATGACACAGACAGCGATATGACATCACATAGCCTATAATCAGCGGACAATCAAGACGCTTCCAACGATACCTCATTTGTCAAATTATGACCAAAAGTTTAGAAATTATGAGGTAACAGATGAACATACATACATCATAAATACGTAGATACATACCGGTCAAAATCATAACCCTCCTTTTTGCTTCGCCGTAGTCGGGTAAAAACTAGTTTGTTGCCATTAGATTCTCTTTCATCGAAATGAAAGATTTTCCATTTATTATAAATGCGAAAGTAAGTTTGTTTGTTACGCCTTCACGCTAAAACGGCTGAACGGATTTGGATGAAATTTGGCACATATATAGATGATGCCCTGGCAAAGAACATAGAATACTTTTTTTTTTCCCACGGGATCGAGACATATGCGGGTGAAACCGCGGGGCGCAGCTAGTTTTGAAATAAATTAATACCCATTGCTATTATAACCATAATTAATTAAACCATGTTACATGTTTGAACAAATAATCTCATCTACCTTTATCTTTAAAAAGTCAAAGTTCATCACTCTTCCTTATTACGAAAATGTAACACAGACATTCATTCAAATTAATATGACGAACTAAAGTAATATTAAACTCAAACTTTCCTTCTATTTTCGTACAAACAAATCACGCAAGCAACTCAAAACTCGAAATGTTTTTACGAAATTACTTTTTGACTGACAGAAATGTTATTCTTTCTGCTAGTTAGTGAACTACGAAAATATGGTGCTGTCGACAGTATTTGGAAACTTTACACTGAAAAGTAGCAGAGACGTTTCACGAACCAATTTATTTCGAACGAAAATAGTCTGAAGTTCTCACTGGCATGGCAGTTGTTTAGGATGATACGTGTGTGTGATTTAGCATTGGTGACATAAATCTTCATCAAAATCATGTCTGGAGTCGGAGAACAGTTCCTGCTGTGTTTGTTTTCGTTTTGTTACGGTACGAGATTGGAGATTGGTGTTTTTTTCTAATGAAGATATTTTATAGAGGATTTCACGATTCACGACTGAAAAGTTTAGTGGGAATCGGTTGTCATGGTATGGTATGAAATTCGGAGGAATGAGGAAAAGGTCGGCAGGAAAGTTTTGAATATGAACGTGGATGGCTGGGTATAGAGTAGAAGTAGAAGAGTAGGGGATGACCAAAGAAACGATGGATGGACCATGTGAGAGAGGATATGGCTACAGGGGGTGAATACCAAGATAACGAATAATAAAGAAGTATGAAAGTAAAAGACATGTTGTGCCAACCCAAAATAAATTGACATAATGGCAAGAGAAGTTCTATAAGATCAGACATCTCGAAAACTTACTATAAATTCTCGTTGCTAAAGTCCACTTTTAGTCAAATCGAAAGCTCTTCCAATAGTTATTCCACTTTTCCAAGTTTAAAAAATCTGTCCATATTATCATAAATTATAAAATTAAATCAAACCAGCTCTAATGAAAAATGAAATGTATTTTTTTATTATTTCTTGTGTCGTACAGCAATGGACACGTTGTGCTCTGAGGCAAGACATAACTCACCAATACAGCTAGTTATGGCACAATAAATTCATTAGGTCGGTTAACTTAGATTTGTTATCGCACGTAGGTACTTTGATACATCAACCTACTATCTATTGTCTGTATTCTACCATTTCTTATGAAAAACCAAAGAAAACTAGGTCACTGTTGCACGAAAACTGTATTGTATTAAAGCTAAAACACATAGAACAAACCGTTTTGTATCTGTAGTAATTCATGTTTTGGCTGTTACTAATCCTATCCTATCCTATACTATTAAAAGAGCAATATTTGTGTAAATATACCGGGTTTTTTTACCATCTCGAAATTTTTACAGGGTGTTCTACCCATGAATGTAAACAACTTTCACAATGAGAGCAACTCTGAGATCACGAAAAAAAATCTGCTGTTTAAGTGTTTATACAAAAGTTCAATACCTACTTGACCAAAATGTATGAAACAGCTGATTTTTTTTTTTCGTAATCTCAGAGTTTCAAAAATTTCGAGACTGTAAAAAATCATTCGGTATATATTTGTAATCACGTTCTCGAAATCGGTACCTACTATCATGGCAGCATGGAATTAGTATTTACCATACATGGAATTTGTATGAACTTTCCTATACTATTAAATAAGCATTCTCTGTTTTGACCAGAGTAGAGCTCGGTCGCTCAGGTACTGATATTAAAGGGAACTTTGTCACGTGCTCAAAGCCTCGGTTACAACTAGTTTCGAGTATGAGTTCTAAATCATGTAGACCTACTAATTTTAAATAAACCGATGAGAAATGGGTTATTGCGGTATTTCTAGGTTTGTAGGCAACAAAGTAAGAAGCTGCCACGATATTTATGCACAATCTGATAAAGTCACTCCGCAACATTGGCTAGCATTCGAATGTAAAGGTAAACAAACAAACGTTTATCGATGTGAAATCTGCAGTATCTAAACCACCTCAAGATAATATAAATAGAGTTTTCTTCATTGTTCACTAGAAGGACAAAAACTCAAGTTGTTTATCACGAAAATAAAGAACATGCCATTTTCTATAAAATTCTCAGTCACTGCACAAATATGTAAATAAAATTAAAAATGACATAAGAAAGTCAAAGTCAAATAATTTATTTCAATTAGGCACAAAAAGGTACTTTTGAACGTCAAAAACAAAAAATAGAATTGATTCTAGTCGCCCCTTCCAAAAGGTAGTTTTCGTATGGAGAAGAATGGGCAAGAAACTCCACCGTTACTCTTTTAAAATGTTATACAATATTTTGCATACATGAATTATATAATTATATGTGAAGACGATGCACCTGGAATAAGATTACTATACCACAATAGGTAAAAATAATTAAAAATGAAGCAATGACAGAAAAAATAATTACGTAATGGATACATGGTGTTCACATATTTACAAGCGTTGTAAAAGTAGGTACCTATACGATATTCCAAAAAAATAATTACAAGTTATACTAATTAGTCAGTGTGTGAGTTCAAGTAATCACAGAATGTAAAAAAAAATGTTATAATATTTAATTAAAGAAAGTCAGCAGCATCTTTCTGATGAATATTCACCAAAATGCCGCAGTAACCAATCCAATTCAAACACGGTGATAAGATCAAGGTGTCACGACCGAAACAATCTATAGCCATATAACCTAAATATAGATATTGGACATCCGATCTGTGTAATCCAGGTCATCAATTTATACTATAAATAAATAATTTATAATAGGTCGACCATTCAGCATTTTTCCAGATATCGATTCACACCAGCGGCATCCATATAGATATTTGATTCGCGTATGTGTGTAGGTGTTTAAGCACACAATCCCGGATTACGCTCATACAGAGCCACAGCAGTATTATCAACGTTGTTTCTTCATAGCCATAATCTGTGAGGACAAAGCCTCTGTTTTCATCAAAAATACTTTGTGTATCACTTCATTTTAGCGTTTTATTTTTTCAGCAATAGTTCCATAAACTGGGGCTTTTATATATTCCAAATTCTGGATGCGTTATTTTTAAACTAAATTCCCTCTTGCTCTTTAAAACCACTCACCAACCCAGAATTATATTTTCTCTCTCTCTACTTCATTCACTTTACTCAGAATTTTCCAATTCAAATAAATAAAATTATCCATAAAATCTTATTCATTGTACGATTTCCTAGAAGGAAGCTTTCCTTTTTCCTGATGAAGGAAATTGTAATCTAAAATTCGAGGAAATTGATCAGCTCTCTTGACCTTATTAAATAAATTATTCTGGAGTATAATACGAACCGCGTGGAAGCTAATAAAAAGCTTTTGTTTTACTCTTAATTGACTCTCGTCGTAATTAATGTCAATTTTGGCATCATTCATCTTAAACAGTTCAAATGAAAACGTGTTCAACCCTAGAATAATGTGTACACTGACAAAATTATATTATAATTTTCTAAATTAAACAAGACAAAATAATTGTTGTTAATAATCTACTATGAGCATGCTATTGTATTAGCATGTTCGGTTACAATGACAAGCTCGCATCGATGGACTGGAATTAAGCTAGCTCGGATCTCTGAATATTGTCAGCAAAGGATATTATACAAAGTGACTATATTGAACATTTAGAGACCATTTCGATAAATATCAGCTTGTTGTTTCAGAAATTAATAACATAAATGGCAAAGTTAAAGTGACTAAAGGGTTTGATTTGTATTTAAGAATGAGGGACAATGTCGTAACGCACCATGAGAAAAGACATTATAACAATAAGAGAAAAAACCGAAAAACCAAGGAAATATAATGAAAAGGTTTTGTGCGAAAGATGATAATTATGTTCAGAAAGGGGATAAATACTGAAATGACAACTGATAGAAATGAATAGAAGAAAATGCGCAGAAATATATTGGGATAAACATAGGAGGATAATGTTGGTTTCGTTTGAAGTAATTTTACCTACTGATAATTCTAAACGATAAACCGATTATAACGACGTTGATCTGTTTCCTGACTCGCATAAAACAATGAGAAATATACCTTTACCTTTTCATTCAATTCTATACCCTCACAACTTCCCGGAGACTCAAATACTAGAGACCCTTAACTATTGAATCTGTTAACTATACCATATAATGATATACGTTGGGAACACTATGAATTTCCGCCAGGACGTCAGCCAGTACTCAGCGTGCTCAGTACAGCGTAATTGAATCACAATATGCCGCCGACAGCTAAAACTAATACTATTGTAGATGTAACTGGTGATGATATAGATGAAGATAGCTTTGAATGCAAAGTTGATAATGGGTATGACGAAGTCTACATTATAGAATTTGAGACTGATGAAGATGATCTTGCAGAAACATGTCAAAAGAACGAAGAATGACAAAACAAGTAAATATCAAAATTGTACATCCCCATTTTAACCCAATAAAAGCGACACTGTAATGAAAAAAGAATGAACAAAAAAAATAAAAAAGTAATTGCTACACAAGTAAAACAAACGAGTCGGTTTCAATAATCAACTCGAAAACCAACTCACGCTACTACATAGATTGTATCACAGTAATTGTCGTTATACGCGATCGTTTGCATGAAATAATGCTTAATTTCAATTCCGTATGCATTAAGTACATGTAAACTTGTATGGAGCTCTGCCAATAAACTTCGATACTGATCGTTACGGTCCCGCCGACCGCGTGCATTACCGGGGTGCATCGATGACTCCCTTGTATTGATTATGCTAATTTTATTATCGAAATTCATTCGTCACGCTTGCTTCGAACGCTTTTTTCGAACAATTCAATCGTAGACTACGCGAATATTAACATACTGGATGCCGATAAAACTCATTCGGTCGCGCTCTGTGGTAGATTTTCCTTACGGGTCACTTATTTTGCGAGTCAAGTTGACACAAATGGTAACATTATTTGAAGATATCTTTAGAGAAGAATATTTTCATAAAAGTAAAACACGATGTAGTACAATATGAGAACATTATGGAGAATGATGAGAAAAATTTGATTTGATGTAGAATTTCCGTTACCGCGAAAGCTGTAGTAAAATTTACGATCATGTTTACCTTACTCGGATGTAAGTTTGTTTATCATAGAAAATCGAAGGGAATCGTGAATCCCCGGGCAATGAAAGCGGGTAATTCTGTTTGTATACCAACAGCCGATAAAACTTGAACGTGAAATAAAATTCTGTTTGGTAATAAGTTCATAAAACATACGCGTCTTCTGCGTCATTGTTTGCTATCCTTACACAGTTCCGTGTAACAACATCTTTATGTTTGTCTTTGGTGGGAGTTTATAGATAGATGTTCTTGTTGTTTCAAGGAATAATCATCATTCCCTATCTGTGTATCATCAGGAATTTGTCTGCTACTATTTAGTCTCTCAAATTCCTCGTGGTCATTACAACTTTTTGTTTTTAACTGGAGTTATTTTAAATGGAGTTTCGTAAAAGAGATTATATCTTTATTAACTAATCATAGCAACGTATATTTAAAACTGGCCGAAGCTCAGTTGTATCGAAACTAACGTGGTAATGATGAAGATAAATTTACACGTATGTCACGAGCTAACCGACGTTAATTTTGAACGTTGTTGCGTGTAGCCCGCTCCTTAATCTGTGCTCCATTAACAGGAACCATTAATCATAGTTTTAATAACAATTTAACCCCAACTAGATTAATATATCTTCATTTATTCACATGCTCGAGCGCAGCGAGTTGAAGTTATCAAACTTTTATCATTCAAATTTCACTGAACTCGTTTCATAGAATGTCGAAGCCGCAACAAATGCGTCCATTCTCTTCTGCATGTCGTTTCTATTATAATGAATTCAAGTGCAACTGTTACAAATGTAGGATACGGCTTTTGTTGTTTACCCATTGTGTACAATTAAACGTGGAAAGATGTAATAATCTCGACTGTGTCATTGTGTTTTTTAACCGAACAGAGACACATGCGGGGTCATAATAAATAATAAGTGCGGTGCTGCAACTCGTACATTCTGCCATTCATGCCTCACAATGAATTGAATGTCAAGTTTAAACGTAGGGTTGTCCCAAACTTAGTTAAGCGTGTGTCGTGTGCGCAACGATGACTAAAATTCGGGGTGTACCATACCATTATTATTTATTACAGTATAATATTTTGCTGCAGTCCACCGTTTATAGGACGTTATTTTTATGAATTATTTTTTATTAACGGCCATAACGGGTCATTATATTGCATTGAAATGATGGGGTTGTAAGTAATTCATTACCACTGTTTGTTATTCTCACGGTCATGTTTATTTTAGGAGAACAATGTCGTCACATTTAATGTTCTTTTATTTTTTCTCGTATTGTTAAGCAGCAATGTTTTACATCGGAAAGAAAAACACATATTACTTTGTACCTACTCAATAATTAATTTTGCAAATAGATACTTCAGACGAGACTAACTCAACATTAACACAAACTCAATAGGAATATCGTCCATTTAGCTGCCCAATTTAGAAACGGTTGATGACAGTTCGAAACTTTGCGGGCCTAAATTGAAAGCTCTACCAGACTAAATATCAAAATGAGATTTGGTAGCAGCTGTTATTTCACGTTCACACACGAAATGTAGCAGCTCCTATAATTATAACGCCAAACAAAACACATAAGCAGCTACAGTACATAATTAACCGACGATCACAAACCCCGCTGCTCTAATCGCACTTAATAATGTAACAGTAAATTGGCTGAACAACCTCACGAAGCAAATTACTAGTCTAAAATTACCACAGTCCAAAGTAGGGTGAATATCACAGCATGTAAATCGATTGTATCGAATATTTCGAATAGCAGAAACGTCTCCCGGGGTCTGAGCCCGAAATTATAGGTTTGGCCCGAAGCTATTTAGCGCTGAATGTAACTATATTCGCTAATAAGTCGTGTCAATTGTCGAATTGAATTCTCACAATACCGCCATATGCTGAGAATAGGACCCTAAGGGAGATTTGTTCAATAAATTTTTGCTCAAATTACTTTAGTTAAACGATTATTTATTTAATATCGACTGTAATAACTTTGTACATGTTAAAATCGAGTTTTGTAACAACTTCCTTCATAAACTGATGTAATTATAAATTGAGAAAGTTTGGAGAGAGAAGTGTACCAAATTGAGCTACTTGTAGCTACTCAATCATTTCTTGTATTGGATACACGCAATGTTGCCAGACATAAATTGGTATCATCAACGTTATCCGTGTAACTTATTTACGAAGGAAATATAACTAAAACTAAATGCTTTACTGCTAATAAAAACCAATTGCTTGCAAGAATGAACCTTAAAGTAGTTAAATCTGTACTCTCGCTTCTCTATCTACGAACAACACAATCAAGTCTGCAATTTACTATAAATGAAAACTCGGGCAAGTAATACATGCAGACATGTGCTTACGGTCTATTATCTCCACGCCAAGGCTCTAATGTCTTACTTCCTCCAAATATCTCAATTGGAGCGTTTCATTAAACCTCAGTTTTGCAGTTACGCACACTACATTTGATGTGTCGTGATTGTAGTAATGCTCTGCGACTGTATGTGTGTGCGTGAGGCCCCACGCACTACGGGCACCCCTCGCGTTTCATTAAATACGTTTCCGCATATCACGCACTATGTCATTTCCTTTTATAGGCACGTGCATACTGCGATATCGATATCGATAAACAACGAATTAAAAATAATCATAACATTATTACCAAATAATATTTGAAGCAATAAAAGCGTAATTTATGAGTTCTATTTAAACAATACGTGCTTTAAAATAATCAATTTGTGCATTATTGCGTCCTAGAAACAAGCAATAACATAGAAATCGATTATTTTAACGTGCATATTTCTGAAAATAACGCACATGCACGTCATGCGTCATGCATTTTCTAACCACGAAATAATATTCTACCTGAACCGTATAAACAGATTCAGTGAAGCTAGACCTGAACCAACCTGCCGACGACGTCATGAAAAGATATCTATAAGTTGGCCACAGTTTAACATAAAAGCACTTAAATATCTTTTTCTATCGAAAAAATTGCACAGCTACAATTTTGCAGGCACAGAGCCAACAACCAACGCTATTGGCTCATTTAACTTCAAGTAGCAGAATTTTAACATCGACATATTTTTTAAAATCACCTAACTACCAAATACATTAAAATTGCATGAAATTAGAATATTTAACTTTCAAATCGGTACCCTACGTGTAACTATCGATGAAATTTAAATCGATTAAACTTTCAACCCGACCCTCACACGTTACCATGGGAAGCTATTTGCGGATTCAATCAAATCCACAGAATCGTAATATTATTGGCTCAAAACATTTATTTGCCGTCGGAGTTAATTCGTTTCGACCAACTTTGTTAATGAAAATCAAACGTCAAAGTTCGGTAACGGAAACATGTGGGAACATTCTACCGACGGTTTTATTCCCCGGTAGTATGAAAAGCAATCGTGCCAACCCCATTTATTAAAACTTTGCAATGATTTGTGAGTATTGAACATAAAACACTCACTTTCGCGTTTTCCCATAAGTTGTGCTTTAAGTAATATCATGAATAAAAACCTAGAGTAGTAGAATTTATGAGAGCACATTTTTTTATCTAACGCAAACAAAAACCAAAAAACCGGCCATGTGTGAGTCGGACAACACACAATGAAGGGTTCTGTAGTTAAGATGAATTTATCCCAAGAACAAACTTAACATTATAGTTGAAATACATATTCTCACATACATTCTCACTGCAAATGTAAGTTTGTACGCACAATATTGAGAGATTTGCCATGTTATTTTAAGACCATAGACTTCTTATAAGTTTTCCTGTAATCTGTAAGGAAGGAACCATTCTCTGTATTTTTGGTCAATTCTCATCTATTTTCTTAAATATCTTTAAAAGTATTTATTTTAAAATTATAAAAATAAAATTGAGATTTACGCAACAAACCCTTTTATATGATATGTCACACGGTAGAGTTTGCAAAACATTTTTTAAATTTTCCAATTTGTCCTTAAAAAGTGACCCCCATATTCAAAATTAACATATTTACGTGACAAGTCCGTGTTTGGGTCACAGAAATTCATACGTGTATCAAATTGTAACTAAATTCGTCAATTGCAAGTAGATTCGGAGCAAATCGGCTGTGACAGACGGACAGAGTGACACACGAGTGATCCTATAAGGATTCCGTTTTTTTCCTTTTGAGGTACGAAACCCTAAAAACATAATTATCTACTATAAAATATTAGTCTATAGCGTGTACCGTGAAAACTTCCATTTTATTTATAAATATGGAATTAAACTACTGACTACGTACTGAAGTCATCATAATGTAAGTAGGTATGTATCTATAATTGTAAAAAAATAGGAAAGTGGGTATCTAGTTAACAATTAATTATATTTTATTTTGAAATAGAACAAAGTTTGATTAGCTTTGTTAAATAACAATTGTTTCAACAAACGGTAAATCCATTCCCACTGTAATTCCGGTTCTACGAAAATTCTAACACAAAGCTAAATTACGCTAAATAATACAGAGAAATTTCATTGTCAGATTTATTATCACAATCAACCGTCTCTGACAGTGGCTACCTACAAAAATAGAACTACCTACTCGTCGTAAGTCTATAACGGCATTTTGATATCCCCGGCAGAAGTGCATCTGTCAGCCTCATATCATTGGAATTCGCACATTTCAGTGCCATTATCAAGCTCAATACCTAAACTTACCCTATTCTATCTACTTATCTAGCACTAATATTATATTATTTAATATGGGTTTAAAGAACTTTATTTCTCATAAGAACTTAAAAACTAGTAGTTCGCTTATAATCAGATACAAAGTGATTTTATATAGTACTATTAACATTAGTTAGTTACCTCTAGGGTGTTGGAGACATTATATTAGTATACTTAGCATAGTCTGTTTTATGTTATTTCAAATGTTGTGGTGTATTGCCTTAATCTGCGCTTGAATGTGTTTATATTGTCACATTTTTTTATATCCTCCGGTAAACTGTTGAACAGCCGTGCTCCTTCAACCAATATTGTTTTTTTGCCATAATTAGTACGAGCGCGCGCTGGTTGTAACTGGACAATATCTTTTAGTCCATTTCCAAATTGCACAATTGTTATATGCACTCTGCCAACTATAATATTTATTTGGTTTTAAATCTACCCTGCTCATCCAGTCACTCTTGTCGCTTTATTTGCTTCTCCTTAAATATTAAATTTTTCCTTTACTTTGTCATGAGCATTACAACCTTTCACTGCTCCACTTCTAAACACAAGTCCAATACTACACAATACACAAGTATTGTTAGTCAAATTTTTGGTAGAGGTTATTGTATCTCCACCACAAACACACTCTTAAGTCCAGGCACTCCAAAGACAATTTCCACGCAAACTCCGCCCCCATGCACCCCATCACTCCACTATGTGCTAAACGCTAACACATCAATAATAAAGTTGAATATCACGTGCGCTCTTTGGTCGTGTTCGAGCATGGAACTAAAATGTCGTAAGCCTCAATTTTTATTTCGTTTACAACTAAAGTAATAATTTATCTAGAGAAAAAATATCTTATATCTGGATAATAAACTAAATTTTCTTACTGTCAATAAATATTTTAGACATAAAAGCGGAGTAATCTTGTTTTTGTTTCAAATAATCTTTAAAAAAGACATGATTTTCGAATAAAAAATGAATCGAGCGAAAATGTTCAAATTACTTAACTGTCTTATTAAATATATGGAAAGAAAAAGATTCAATAAATCATACACTAAAGTTCCATTTAGATTGTATGCGTGAGTTTTTCAGAACATACAATTTAGGGAGCCTCCTCTTAAGATCATCACTTAAAGTATTTCAAATAGGTTCTTAATCTTCAACCCGATCATCTGCGATGATGTAAACAAGTGTTATTCGGTGGTCGTTATGCCCTATAAGTTACGACAAGCAGATTATGATCAGATTTGTGTAAGTACTTCTTTTTCGTGAGTCTCGCAACTATCGATATTTGTTTTAGTAACTTCAATTATAGCTTGTCCAGTCTGAAATGACGCTCTCCGCAACCTATATATATAAGACAGGATAAGACAAGCTATATATACCACGAGATTTCAAGCAACTTTGATTTAGGTGGCCTTTTTAACCGACTTCCAAAAAGGAGGAGGTTATATGTTCGTCGCGTATGTTTGTTTTTTTTTTTTTTTGTTTTTTTTTTTGTGTATGTCCACCGATTTCTACGTCAATTGTGGACCGATTTTCAAAATTCTTTTTTGTTTGAAAGGGTGTGCTCTCGAATTGGTCCCATATAAATTTTATTAACTTTGCTTGGATAGTTTTTGAGTTAGCTACAAAATACGTATTTTTTTCCCACTTAGTATGTAGATGATATGATAAGTTTCTGTCACTGGTAGCAGGTAGTGGTATTCGAATGTGTGTGGGGTAGGTACCACAACTAAAAAGTGAAAAATAAAAACTTTTTACAAAAAAAAAAACAACCGACCTCCAAAAAAAACACTACAAAGTGAAAAATAACTTTAATTTCGGAAGTCGGTGGCAAAAAATGAAAATACAAAACCCAAGACACCGACTTCCGAAATTAAAGTTATTTTTCACTTTGTAGTGTTTTTTTTGGAGGTCCGTTGTTTTTTTTTTGTAAAAAGTTTTTATTGAAGTGCCCGGGCATTTTTGAGTGGGAAATAAACCATTGATTTCGCGACACTGTAATGCAATTTACTGACACCGTGAAGTAAAAGACATGCGTTGATTACCGTGGTGCGTGGAGTAAAAGACATCAACGCATTGATTACCACGGTGCGTGGAGTAAAAGACATCAACGCGTTGATTACCACGGTGCGTGGAGTAAAAGACATCAACGCGTTGATTACCGTGTTGATTTCTTTTCAAGTTTTTACTTCTGTCGGCACTCCCGGAGTGCCACTGTTTTTTTAATATATCTAGTCTGTTCTGCATGTCAAAGGTGAAATTGGATAAATACTTATCCGTTATACAAGGTAGAGACTACAAATAAATTACACTGCGTTTATATAATGACGTTCCCAGTCTGCATACAAAAAGTCAATCAAAGATATCTAATAGTTTAATTACTATATAGCTAGTCGTCTGATCGGCAAAACCCACAGTGGCCCACTATTAAGGTTGTTTAAAAAAACTATTTTTTTTAAGTTTGAAATTAAGATTTTTCAATATACTCCTATGCATTAGTATTGCCAGTATTTACATTTATTGTCGTATGGTCATCCTCACGTGGTGTAATATTCAAAATGGTGATACCCATCTATCTAACACAACGACAGAATCGCAGTATCGCACAGATCAAAAACGAAAAGCTGCGGGCATCTGTCCGTGTTTTACACTTTCCTTTAATCCCCGGGTCCAATATAAATAAAGTTTTAAAATTAGGGTCCAAACTTCAAACAATACGTACATTTCGTCACCGATTTCGGTTACCATAGCGATTACACACGCCCAAACAACATTATCATCCCTATATCAGTAACCGTTCTTGCGTATAACACTATCGGGGGTTGTCCATACCACAACGGGACTTTACAACGCGTTTATCTATTCACTAAATTGGTTACTATACAGATTTCGAGAATTGTTTAAAATTGTGTTCCCAGGCCTTTTGATTGGTATGGGTTGGCAATTCACTCCCCCATTTCGACAACCCTGTTTCGACCGTGTGAGGATTACGCACTGTTCGACGCGTTTAATACGTAATTACAATTTCGCTTAATGATTTTTCGTGGGTCGGTTATTCGTTTGAGCTAGATCGTCGAGCTCCGGGAATTAAATTGGATTCAGTGGTCGATTTGTGGATAGTAAAAGAACTAATTAAACTTTAGTACCGTCGGCTTGTTTGTTTATCTTGTGTACTATCTCTTAGTACTTCTGTAATAATTTATCCCTCATAGTTCCTAGTATTAAACTCACACTATATCTTCTACACAAATACAAATATTTAATTGGAACAAAAACATATAAAAAAAATTGTGTACGTTAATACTGCGTTATTTTAGTAACTGTGTCGCAGTTATAAGCACCCACCCCAGAAGCGAAAGACAACTGAGTTCCATAACACCAATTTTGGTTATACTTATAGGTAGAAACTAGACATAAATATTTAATAACAACAAAACTAGAACTAGACATTTATTAATAATTAATAATTGTAGCAGTATAAGTAAGTGTGTGTGAGTGAGTGTATGTGTGGGGGTGTGGAGGTGCGTGCGACTGTGTGTGTGTGGGAACATATACGCTCATGCAATTCGTTGCTTTGAATAACAATAATATATTGTTTTCGTAAATTCTGAGACTACTGTAGAGTTTCCATATTTTTAAACAGCTGAATGTAACGCGCTCCAAAGTGAGTAAATTATTACTCTGAAGTCATCACTTTCACGGTCAGAGTGCATTATTCACAGTCTTGAAAATTGCCGGGGGTGTCCGGCTACTGGTACTTCATAGCACTCAGCGTAGGGAAAATTTGTTCAATGAACGACGAGTAAAAAAAGTTTTGTGACAGATCGACACTACTCACCAAAGCATTTTTTTCATAAAAAATGTCTATAAATATGCAGCCACTTTTTATTCTAAGAGTTATTAATAAAATATTGAGAACGAAACCCGATACGAAAGTGAACCGAAGCTACGTTTTCTTTATAATCCTCTCAAATGTAAATGTCTCCATAAACAGTACATTAAATCGTAACCTATCATCTTCAACCTTTTAAAAACATATTTAAATTATAATAATATGGCCGAAGCTATTACTTAAGCCAATAACTCGTTCCTTAATAAGATGTAACATTTGTACGATAATAAGGAATTAATTCAGATGTTTGAATTGCCTTAAATCCCAGTTTATAGGTCTATAAAATACACTTTGATAATTAATAAAGTTTATTACGTATATGTAACAATGTAGGATGTAGAAATCATAGAAAAGTGGATTCGGATGGATCGTAAAAATGTTGAGACTGGTTTTATAGCTTCATGATTTGAGAATGGATGAGGCGTCGGTGCTAATTGGAACGACGGAGACCACCAAAGGAGATTCGTCTTAATTCAAAATTGAGTTCATGTTAATTCATGTGACATAAGTTTTAGATAAGATTGTTATCTTTATTTATCTAGCTACATAAATGTGTACATGGATAGAAGCGTTGCAGGTTTACAGGTAGATAGGTGTTTATGGGCGACATCTTTTGTAGGACGTTTATATATATATACTTCTTACTTTCCAATCTATAATTTCTGATAATGGAATACTAAGTGGGTTGTCTATTGTAAAACGGAATTATTCAGTAAATCATAAGAACCGTTACAATATCATGGCGCAGCAAATCCTCCGGAAGTTCTTTGGCCGAATTATGTGACAACAACAAAAATTTAACACATGAATGCTACAGTTTTCATAATTAATTAATTATACAAAAAGGAAGATTACTATAATATCTTGAAGCTCTAATAAAGATTACGAAGAGATCTTAGAGAAACTCAGCGTTTTAGACTAAAAGCGGTCTTTTTAGCTTAGGCTAGTTTACTTAGGACTAAGATTAGCATAATGGACTGTTTGCTGATGACTGGGAATGATATCTGAGATACATATATTTAACTTTCTTGATGAGCTGGGGTTCCTAAATCTGGGTTTATTTTTCTAGCCATACAATGCCAAAAAAAGTCTTATTGGAAAAAGCGAATTTCAAATTTCAAGATAGTACTGAAGTTATTAAACAATAAATCACAGTCTATTTTACGTGCTCGTAATTTGCTAATTAATTTCGGTTTTAAATTTCTGAAATAAGTTTCAAAACATAAGTATAGTTGGTAATTTTAATCACGAGATAACTCCAAGTCTCGCTTCGGTTCAATATTTACATGCACGAAACGAGTTCCGTACAGTCAATATTAGGCTTGCCATACAAATGAATACATTCTGACACAATGGGGCTTCCATTTTGACCGCTGCGTTTATGTTTGCACAGACAATTCTCGCTTCACCGGCTTATACCACCGAAGTATTAATGTTGTGGTTTCTTTATTTTAGCTAGCCTGGTACTGTCGGAAGTTATTTAGGAAAGCTCTTTATTAGTTATGACTGTACGTTTACTTAACTGTATCCTCCTTAAGTGTATGTTTTGTACATATTCTTAGCTTATTTTACTTAGCAAAACTTCTATGTTTATTCTTTACTAACGCCATCTAGTGATTTCTGTTGGAACTGATACAGTAATATGCTTGGACTCCGGCCGTGTCTGCTGTTATAAATCATGGTCCATCCAACTGGCGGTTTGACCATTAAATTGTAACTTAACCGCTCTGACACAAATAAGCTACTAACCTGTTCAGTTAAACATAGGAGATTTGGTATTCAATGATATCGCATTACTAAATAAGAAACTCCTCAACAGTAAGTGTAAATGATAGAAAACTCTAACCAAGGGAAAAAGCATCACTTGATATGATATGGTAACTGACAAAGATGAGATGGCTTATGAAGATAATATACTAGACATAGAAGGGACATAAACAGAATAAAATAAAAATTAACTATCCAAAACTGACAAACGCATAGACACTAAACATAAAAACATCACTAGAGTCAACTCTACCACCCATAATAACAACATCAAATGAAACCATAAACTACTTACCTACTAATAATAAAATAAAATATATTTACTAACTAGGAGCACAAACTGTAACTCAATAATCTGAAGTCATAAATGTTCACGCGAGCGTTAAGATGAGGTGTTAACTGATCTAGTTAGAAGTTTAACTAAAGCAGGTGCTGCAAAGTACAGAGTTGTTGGTACAAGTAATCAAACTGCTGCGCCAGTGCCATCACGCTTAGCTGCATTCTAATTTGTTGATAATTTATGAATATTAAAACATCCCAATTTATTAACGCCCTCGGCGTTGAAAGAAAAGCAATTATTTTCATACTAGTTTTCGTGTTAGCACCATCTCTACTTTACTTTATATTTCTATTAGACGGTCATGCATTCATTATTTTCTGACACTTGGAAATTCTCACAGGAAGTTTGTCATTATTTACCGGACCTTAACTTGAGGACACTTGAAGTTGACATTCCAAGTTATAACATTTAATAACAGTATGATCCCAATTTATGAAATTTAATAGTGCCTGAATTAAATCGTAAATTCAGTTTAGGGGATCTTAAAGGTATTTAAATCATAGAATTACTTACAATATTAAGACAATTCAAGCATGAATCAGTAATTTATTTGTAATTAGATAGCTTGCGAACAGAACTCTGACGTAAGATTCGGGAACCAAAAGTGTGTTATTAAATATTACCGAGAATGCCACAAGGGTCTATTCTCGGCCCGATTCGTTTATTAATTAACGCTTTCTAAGGTTGGAAACAATAACAACAATAATGATTATTAACCACTCGCGACGGCTTTATTTTGTTTTAGCGAAATATTCATCCGAATTTATAATTGTACAACTTTTTGAATGTAAAATTAGCTACTCGACGCGATTATTACCATAATACGTTGTATGCCTTTGAAATGAGAAAATAGTTGTATGTCCATTACCGTAATATTCCAATAGGTAGTCGATGATTGTAATGGCATACATCATATACATACAAATAATAAGGAGATCACACAAATAGCGAATACAATAAATATGAGAATGGGATAAATTAGCATTATTTAATTGAAAAGAACATACAAGAGAAGTGAGTATCTAGGCGACCGTTTTAAAAAGAAAAGCTACTTGAAATTTTTATGCCTGACTAGCTATTGCCCGCATCCTCGTCCGCGTTTAGGTCGGCAATCATCCCACGGGAAAGTACTACCGGGATAAAAAAAAATATATGTTATTAATACAGGTTATAAACTAACTGTGTGTCAAATTTCATCCAAATCCGTGGAGCCGTTTTTGTGTGATTGAGTAACAGTAATATTACATTAGTAGGATACAACTCTAACAATATTGATTAATTGTTCTTACAATATTCACATCATAAAAAGTAGCTTCAGAATCTCTCGTATACCCGATATCACTTTCATACTTTGATATTTATGTAGACGGATTAAAAAAGGTTTCCATCATACGAGCATAATATTATTATTCCTCACAGTTCCTCAGAACTTAGGGTGAAGCTATTACTCATCTTTTTCCCGCGTCGAGGGCTCGTTTTTATTGCTAGACGTGAAAAATACCAGAAATTTCATCCGGTCCGCTCAAAGTGGCCGGATTAATTCAGAAGGCACTTATTTCAAATTGGATTTCGCTCAAGCCCGCGACTTTGGCGTCTGCCTCGCGTCGCCTTCATTTCCTTTTAATAGTGTCCGACTTGTTCTCTCTATTGGTCTCCTTTCGTGTCAATTATGTACCAATTGATTGGCATTAAATGGTCATTTTTCCATTTACAGGCAAGATATTGACAAATAATCAAATTTATCATAGGAGTCGCTCTATATTGACGCCTGTAAATTTCAAATTGAATGAACAATCATTCACATAATGTGATGAATCCTTCAATAACGATTGATGTGTTATACCGATAATATCGTATCTGTCCATCCGAGTAACACTAAATTGTTGAGTGATACGGACATCGGTTAATCTTATGTCTGTGGCTATTGGACCGCGATGGCCGACTATAGCCAAGGGCGTGAAGGGTAATCGGTCAAAAGATACGGTTCTATCCCAATCTATCACACTCCAATAATGTATTTACCCTACTTTATTCGCATCACATAATACACAACGGATAGTCGAAAGTACAAAAATATTGATACCACAAATAAGTAATGTAGTAAAAGCTGTACAAAAATGTTAATATATTTTACCCTGTCTTCATACGATACAACAATGTTATGCTGTAAAAGTAAACACTATGTTGCTCGTAGGCTCATCTCATAAAGTGTGTCAAGAACGTTGACCCCAGTCCTATAAGGGTCCTCTTTAAAACAACATGCTTTACCTAAGGTAAAGATAAATAGCGCTTCTGTTTATTCAAGTGCTCGTAGGTGGCACTTGAAGGAGCGAATACATTAACTTTTCATTGCATTTCAACATAAATAATTCGACTGTTTCGAGTCGGGCGACTCTTTAGCGTTTGTTCCACTGGCCAGGTAAATTGACTGCTGCAGGATACACAAGTGGATGGTTACAATGCGTTACTAAGTCTGGCTTCGCCTTTGTTTTGTCCAAACATGTTTCAATTGTTACTGCATGTAAATGTTGTTCTCGATTACCATTAAGAGCAGGCACAGTTACAACAGCGATGTTGAAAGTCAGCTTCGAATACTGTAAACGTTAATTGGACGTGGAACAAGACACAACTAAAGTGACTCATTAAAATGTCATACTACTAGAGGACCAACAGAAATTTCGAAATTTTTCCCTTTAACTAAGTGGCAGCTAGTTAATATTACCGTAATGTTCCAAAAAGGTAACGTCATTTAACATTTCAAAGTCACAATTACTAACGTTTCACATAAAAATAAAATGAAACCCGTTTTGCTTTGTCATTTTGTTAATTACAGAACAGACAATTTTAAATCGCCATTGATTAAAATATTTGAAACAATATATTTGTTAACGCTTGAATATTCTGTGTCTAAAATTATTTTAATTGACTAAATCAGAGCAGCGTAAAAAAAGGATTTTAGTTTTTAACAAAAAAAAATCGGAACTACAGAGTTTTCATAGTTATTTTACATCTGACACCAATCCATCGGTAACCTTATAGGAATGAATAATGAAGATAACTATGGTGCAAAATCAGAGGTAAAATAACAACGAAAGGACTGTAAATTCTCTAGTACACTAATGGACACAATTTAGGAACCTATGTCTACGATTTAGTTAATAAATGTGTGACATTAATATTATTTGTGTATTTATTCTTGTTTTATTTGTATGAAATCCCGGTCTGTTATTAACAAAAATCAATTCCTAAATCTTGAATTTTCCTTCAACTGTCAATCATTTGAATAATGCTGAAGACTAAAACGATTTTAAATAAAATAATATATAATATCCAAATTATTCCTCAATTAATATTTAAAGATCTCAGTTGTTTCATTACTGAAGTTAGTGTTTAGTAAGTTAGTGTCGGATTACTACCGACTGAAAAGATTTGTTCAATGAGTGTGATAATAATTCTAATTCGTTTCTTTTTCTATTTTCCAGTGCATCTTCGGAACGCACTGCGTACACCTGGCTGCCAGACACCAGGATCGAGTTCTGTTCGCCGTACAGCCGGCGTAAGAGCTCCAACTCAACGGTCTACGAGAGCGACTGA
This sequence comes from Agrochola lychnidis, assembly GCA_963680765.1. NCBI lineage: Eukaryota > Metazoa > Arthropoda > Insecta > Lepidoptera > Noctuidae > Agrochola > Agrochola lychnidis. The sequence goes on along the minus strand of OY796859.1, from coordinate 15,704,861 downwards.
TGGTACGAGGGCTTCGACCAACTCGAAGAGGCTTTGCTCTGATCACGGACATTTAAAGTGCGAAACCCTGTACTAAGAAACTTTCGAGTGACGTCGAGAAAAATCTTCTCTAGAATTTGACGTTGTACACCGTTTTTCCTAAAAAATACTTTTTGTGTTACTATTATCGTTATAAATAGATCTAGTCATTGTATATAGTAATTCTTTTTAGTATATCTTGATAACAATTTTTATGCCATCCATTATGTAATTAGATTCAGAGCAATGATGTAATATTGTTTAAGTAACAAAGTGAACATTTTGTTGCATTTTAAATTGCATTTACGAATAATGTGCACTATCCTCAAGAATTAAAAACTACGTAGATAAAAGAACCTAATCTTTGAATGAACGTATCTTCAACTTCAAGTGCTATATCATTAGTTTCACGTAATGTGGCAACAGCAATATTGCAAGTGGATATTCATACGATTGATTCAAAGGCAGATAAGAGTTTTGCGAAGTTCTCCAAGAAATCTTAGCGGAGTATGGAATATTTTTGCTCATAAATTTGCTAATATAACCGCGTCTACTTCTGGGGCTCGATGAGAAACCGTGAAAACTTCCTCTTGCTTGCCGAAAATGAATATTTATGACGGGCAACGAGTAATGCGCCATTTATGGACAAAGTTGGAATGTTCGTCTACTTATCGAACGTAACTGAATCGCGAAATTACAAATACTTAGGTACTAGAATTTGGTATCTGTTACATATATGTAAAGATTAATTTGGGTACGAGCGGAATTTAATGTAGAAGTTATTTGCTCATTATTTCTGATACTCAAATGTCTTTTGTTATTTCGCATTTTATTTTTATGCTTTCTTGCTTTGGTTATAGCAATATGTGCGACATGATGTAAAAAGTATCATATTCCTAAGTAATTGATTGAATATCATGTTAAGCTATACCTAAATTCAACTTTGTCGACAAGTTTCTAATTATTAAAGTCATATTAATTACTATTAAATATTCCTATATCTACAAAATACGAATTTTCATAAATATAATTATGTCGATAGGGTACAGTTTCATGTGAAAGTTTGATGTAAGATATGACACCATCGATTGTTACTATAGATAGTAATTATTTAAGAGTAGATAGGTAATTGAGATTCGCTGTGATTTATTTATTTATTTTTCTAAGTATTTGCGATAAATTAGTATTTATTTTCGCTACATTAAGCTTAGGTATAAAAAGTTAGTCATAAGATTTATTTTTATAATGTAGAATTCCCAGGTTTCATAAACACACGATCCAACGTATGAATAATTGTACAAACTATTCTTTATTATGTAAATATTCTAAATTAGTCATAAATTTTGGCTTTTAAGAATCTTGTTTTTGATAATTCATAAGTTATATTTTATCATGGAATGATATAAAAGGCGTGGAAATTACGGATTGGTGAATAGAATATGCAAATTGTTGGTTATGTAATTATTTATTTTTTTGTTTTGAGATATTTCTTTGTATTTCAACAAGGATGTGTACTGCTTTTGTTGTTATACTATTCCTTCTTATTATATATAACTCCTTTTATAAAATTCCAAAACCTGGAATTTTTTATTAGCTTGTATCTTGTATACATCCTTGAGTACCTCCCATAACATCATTGTTATATTTTTATATCGATAGCTGTACTTTATCCTCTCAAACAATGTTAGCTCTAAAATCTGTCTTACCTAATTATTGTTATACTATAAGATCTACATACTCATCGATTTAGTTAATACGCGACAAAATAGTATATATCTTAAAGATAGATTTAAGAATGTACTTTTTATTTTAAATATCTTAAAGATAGATTTAAGAATGTACACAAGAAAAAAACGAACCACACAATAATAATAATTGTTAAATAGAAAAAAATTACCTTGTTCAAATTGCACGTTAAAATAGCAGTGATATGATGAAATTTCTAGTGTAAATGTTTTGTGAATAAAGTCCTATGTGCAGTTAGGTTGAATGGGGCTATACGGCATCGTGCCCTGGCCAAACTCCAAACTGCGGTGATTCTGGCGTTGATAACGTTTGCAGCTCGCATATCATTAATAGAGGAAGTGTTAAGGACTTGCGGATACTGTTACTTATACTACTCTAAGACAATGTTTTTGTCACGTTATCACTCAAAAGCAACAAGATAATCACAAATGCACATAAGACTTTATTCACAATACTGTCTTTTAGAAAAATAAAATTCACTCAAAGACATAGCTCAAATGTAAACATAGAAACTTTGATATTGTCGCGGACATCTAACTTTTGTATATATACGTAAAGCACAAATTAAACTGTAACTTACTATAATAATTTATTTTTACCTCTTAATACTGATCTGTTAATTTGTATCCAATGATTTTCGTAATGAAACGCTGTATTCATTGAACGGGTCGTATCATTTAAAATAAAACCTGTTAATTATATCCTGAAATAAATGAGTATTATTGCCTGAAAATGGTTAATTAAGAAGTCCATTATAGTTCGCCTATAGCACTGAACATTCGCCGTTATAGTCATTGCAATTGAGTATGCTTTATATTACTGTTAGAAAGAGTAAAAAAACTATAATTCCGAAAGGAAGCTAATCAAGTGTGGCATAAATTCATGACCAACCACAGAGCATAGGATTACAGCTCTAATTACCGTGACTTCCTTCGCAATTCTGTTTCATTCGAAACGCAGACCTCGTTAATCTTTCCCGTGCTTAACTAGATGCGTAAAGGAAGTTACCGTTTTCCAACTAAGCCGCACAATTAAACACTGTGTCATTATTTTCAAACTTTTTCGAAGCACTTTGATTGTGTTAAACACAGAGCTATCGCGGTCTTGAATCGGAATTGGGGAAGTTTTTGTGATGTGCCATACAAGGCGCAAGTTCGGAACGAATCGATCTACGTGTTTCGTATTACAGAAGCTTTGATTCGGTGGGGTGGATGGGTTTATACTGCATGAATCCAGTGGTTCAAGATTTTTTGCGTAAGTAAAACTAAGTATGACGTCAACTGCCTCGTTGGCCTAGTAAGCGCTACTGCTAAACATGAGGTCCTGAGTTCGATTCTCGGGTCGGGCAAAGTGTTATTTGGTTTTTCCATCTGGAATTGCTCAGTAGCAGCCCGGAATCTGCATTTGTGCCCGGTCGATGGCAATATGCTCGCCCCCTATTACATGGGACTTAAACATGACTGGCGAAATATGGGTCTACTAAGCAACCCTTGCCTGCATAACCCACAGGCATAATGTTATGTAGATGTGTTATGTTTGGATGCAAAATGGCAATAATTACGTAAACTGATTATTTAATTGCACGCCTCACCTCATAACGCGAAGCGTTTGAGCTACATTACTCTCAACTAGCCAAAAACAAGTGCAGTCTTGAACTTTGATTGCCTCTTATATAATGTCTTGGCCAGATCTTAGAATTGATCATTTCATTTCATTTGAAGTGTTCGACCATTTCATGAAATGGTTGTGTTTCACGAAATGGCCAGCTAAAATTGACCATAATTATCATTGAAATGTCAACGTGATAATTATGTCAGTCGACGTTTGGCCATATCATTTATCCATGGTTTAAGGTGTAGTAACAAGTGCGTGTCGGACCACGCACAATGAAGGGTTCCGTAGTTGGGATGAATTTATCCCAAATACAAACTTAACTTTGTATTTGAAAAATATGTTCTCCCATACGGAATGTATGGGAAAACATGTTTTTGTAACTGCAAAGTTAAGTTGGTTGCTTATTACTCGTTAACCTGTAGAGTACTTAGCTGTGATAGTTTTCCTTTTAATTTCGTTATATAAACTACTGTTGTGATTTTTTTCACACACCCAAAACCAACCATTTAGCCGGCAGGGGGGGGACACTTGACTCTAACAAAAATTAGCACTTTAAAACTTAATATTTCGCAAACGAAGCCCTGAATCCAAAAATGGTTTTCACAAACTCACAAATTTTTTAAAAGACCTTTCCAATGATACCCCTCATCATGGGGTAAAAAAATAAAAAAATAAACATCACCACTTTACGTGTATGAGAGATACCCTAGAAAAAAATGTTTTTCATAATTTTGTTTTACCACTTTGTCGTGTTTAATATATACCTATGCCAAATTACAGCTTTCTAGTATTAAGGGTCTTGGAGCTAGACCGCGGACAGACAGACAGACAGACGGACATGACGAAACTATAAGGGTTCCTTGTTTACTACGGAACCCTAAAAATGGTCAAGTATCTGCGACCAACTTGGAAGTAGTGCTCGCCGGCCGCTGCCGCGGTACCGCTCGCTTCGCTCGCTCGGTTCGCGCGCAGTTGGTTACAGTTCTAACCTAACCTATTTGGTCGGGGTGCCACATGCTGCGTGGATTTTTAAACTAATTATGAATGTTATGTTAGATTTAACCGCGCGCGAGTCGAGCGAGCGAAGCGAGAGGTACCGCGGCAGCGGCCGGCGATCGCTACTTCCAAGTTGGGCGCTTTCCATAATATCATATTTGGAAAACCAATCAAAAGCATATCGCACTTATACCTACTTTAATATAAGTACACTGATATGTAGAAAAACTATTATTTTAACACAATAATTATAATAACAAATTAATGTATTGTTTAATTCAATGTCGTATAATTGCATATTAATAAAAAACTTTTTTTTTGTTTTTATAATTTTTCTGTTTTTGAATGAGCGTTATGAGATGTGCACTTTTGGATTTTCCAATTTTTTTTTTAATTTTATTAGTGAAACTTACAGTGTACTTAAAAAATATAAAATTGAAGACCATTTCCACTGATATACCTATACTAAACTAAAAACGAAAAAGGTCGGCACTAAGTACCTATAACAGCAATTAGAAAATAAGTAGTACACGATAGACTCAAACTAAACATCATTCAAACGCAAACAATTCAACATTTCTTACTAACAATTCACCATTAAAAATCGCAAAGTACGACTCTTAACTAACTCAAAACTTCTGTCTTTACAAAGCTTGTCAACATACAGCATAAGGCGTTCCAATAGTAAGCGTCATGGTCACGAACCGTATTGAAAACTTCCACCTGAGTTTATTTGAGTTATTCGATTACTGAGTCCGACTCAGGAAGTCTGAAGGTGGCATTAATGCTCTGAGGATTTTGTTTGGACACCGGTGATCGTATGTGGAAACGATAAGTGGATGTGAGTATAGTTTTATTTTCGAAGGTAAACTTTTTTTGAGTCTTTGGGAAGTAAAAACTGGTGTGGTAAAAAATGACAGCTGTTTGTGATTTGAATATACGAACAATTTGTCTCATCCATTGCAATGCTGAAAGTACACCATTAACAGGTTTTCTAAGACGCCTTTCTAGAGGCGTCGATTATGTATCTCTATAATGACATACATCATTATAACGATCACAGACTAGCAAAATACCAAGTAATTATTATACAACATAGACAGTTCATCAACAATTTCCATACAATTACCATTGACATGTTTATTAACGACTACTTCCTCGCAACATGCTAAAATACACAGAGAACATAATGAGACGGTTTAATACAAGTAATGAGTTTGGTAAACTTTTTAGTGTCGATGACACTAAGAACATTATTAGAATTACTCCGGAAATGATTCGAAAGTTTGAGAAACTTAAACGTAGGTACCTATTAATTATCAATTTCCTGTGAATTTGTTATAACGAGAATTCTTCCATGCTTCCCGGAGGTATGGACAGACAGCTGTGCTGCTGGGGAGTTTATTATACTACTTCTTCTTCCCAGCTAAAGCACTACGAAGTGGTGAAGGGTGGGCGTTTTGGGGTAGTCTCCCGAAACGCAAACCCTTCACCACTCTTATGTAATTTTGACTTTCGAAAAGTGTTGATTCACAACCTAGTTTAAATAAATGATTTTTGAATTTGATTTTGATGCATGTATAAGGGTTTGGAAAGTATTAAGGGGAGGTTTATTTATAATCAGTGGTTTCTGCGCTATGGGTGGCAGATTCGATTCCCGAACTGAATAAATATTTGTATGGCTCTGGGTGCTCTTGTAGCTATGTGAGAGTCATAGTAGGTAAAAGGTAACGTTTAAAAAATACGAAATAATTTTTTTGTGTAGTCATTTTATAGGTTATAAGTATTATAGAAGAAATATTAATTCAAAGAGCTCACCAGTAAATCTTCAGCTATAAGAATTCAAATGAAATTAATTAGGAAAAAACTGAACATAATGCTTCAGAAACACTGTTAATTTTATTTACATAAATATTCGACTTTTTACAGTGTCGTTATAACTGTTTATCTCGCAAGATGGAGAGCGTCGACATTCTAATCACAGGGAATGTATGCTACTGACTAAAACATCAATTAATTACACAAGAATTTACAGAAAATATCTGTGAATCAGTAATTTGTAATACATTAAAGGTTTCTCTGCTACCAGAGACTCAGATAACGAAAGATAACATACCAAACAGTAGTATGGTACATTAAAATATTAAAAGAACGTGAGACATTTTAGTTAATAGCATTTTGGTACTTAAGAGAGGAAACTATCTCCAATGTCACACAGTAAAGGTGGACTACTGAACTTATTTACATACTTATGCGCTTCAAAAATGCTTAACAGTAGTATGTTAGATATTGATCGATCAGACCTACCAGGGTTACGAACGTTAGAAACCAATTCTCACGCCAAAGTCAATAACTCGAAAATTTTGTAAACAAATCCCAACAATAGAGTAGCGTGTGGATCTTCATTTCATAATCGATTTCGGTGCAAGCGATTTGAAACCTTCACCCACCGACATATAGTCGTTAGTAACAACAAACGTCACATTAAAATTTCTGGCTACCACATCGTATTGACTTTGCCTTTGTAAACACTAATAGGAAATTCAAAAGTGGGAACCAGTTGAGATGAAACAGTGAATATGTTAATTTTGTTAGTACAACGTCTGGAGGGAGGAATTTTTAATTCTACTACATCCTCGTCTGATAATGTTGACCTGCTTGTTCTATTTGCATATGAAAAAATATTGAGTCATAAATGAAACATGGAAGTAACAAAAAGTCTATTGAAATTCAACGCAAAATTGCGGATTTTGATTCAAAATAAACCTCCATAATACGATAAACGGAGACATATATTTCGCTAATCTCTGATATACATTCGGATTATAAACACGTAAGACGATAATCCAGTTTTTATCCTCAAGACATACACCCACATGGATTTTATGGAATTTTAAGAGACTGCCTTTGAAAAGGCATTTGGCATAAGGAAAACAGTAAATAAACATTTTACAAATCATGTATATTTAACAAGAAAATTTCCTCCAACACTAAGCATTTCAAACGTTTTATCTCATAGAAATAATCTCTTGGATTTAAGTTTAACGTATGAATTCTTATCAATACTTTGTGCAAACTACACCTCGTTACATTGAATACTCAGATTCAAGAGACACTTCTCATATTATATCCTTTTATCTCTAAAGGAATGGTGGTAATGTCATTTTAAATTCAAATATCTGCGTAATTTCGTAAATCTAAAACCACACTTGGTCTGACAAAACGATTCAAATCAGCCCACACTGAAAGCATTTTCTAAGGCATCATAAATGATTTTGTTTCTAGAATTGTACATTTAATCCAAATGATAAATTACAGCAGAATTGTGTTAAAGATAAAAACAATAAAGTACTTGCGTTAAATTCTGTTTAAGGCGACGATAACCGACTTTTAATAATTTTATACTGAAGATGACGTCTAATCGAGTAGTGTTAATGATTTGGAAAAAATATATGTTAAATCAGAGCATTTTTTTAATATTTTAATGTAACCATATTTTGGATTATGTTTATATTCCATAGTGAAATTAATTTGTAAATGTATGTCTAACGCGGATAAAAAACTGAGAACCATGCAAAATCTATCAAGCGTATTTTTCTGAAACCTTCACCATTTTAAAGATAATTAAATTACTGATCTTTTAGTATACGTGTTTTATTAAAATACGATTTGTTTTATGTATAATAAATGAAAAATGCGTCAAATTTGGGACAGCGCTCCTTGATGGGCGAGTCCTATTACTGACTGGACGTACGACTCGTTGCGTGAGCTCAATACAAAACACACAAGCTAACCACTCAAGGTCACTGTCATATATCTGCATCTTAAAGCCGAGTTATTAGCTGAGTAAGTAAGCTTTAAACCACCTCTCAAGTCTAGTGGTTAGACCACCTGTCTCAGACTCAGAGGTCCCGGTTCCCAGTGGCGGCAAATTATTCTGTTCGGTAATATTTTCCATAGCAATAAATTAGACTGCACCTTTGCGTAATTTTATTTTATTTAAGCACCTAAACGAATGAGTTTAATTGGCTTACTTATATAGCCCTCAGTAAGAAGGGTTTACTAAATACCAATATTTTACTAACACTCGGTATTTAGAACAAACAGTATTTGCACAAGTTCCCTACGAACATACTGTTTACTGATTTCCTGTAATACACTTCCAACTCTATACTCACCTTGTTCACATTCCACCGCCAAAGAAACCCAAACGCATCATATTCACACTTTATTAAGCCTTAACTTAACGAACGCATTTGAGATCCTACTTTAAAAGGCGCATAAAGGTCCACTTAGTAACAAGCAGTACTAACAACCCTTGCTTACGTCACAGTGCACATTGCCACATGATAGTGATAGTCGTTAAATGCGTGCCATTGCAGGCGCCCGCGCATTCACTGCGAATAATCAAAAGATAAATCACTTCGTAGGAGATATTGATAAAGATTTAATGGTGAAGATGGTTTGTTTGTTGTTGTAGATTGTTTTTCTCTTATACTTTCTAGAAAACAAGGGATGTTGTATTTGACAATATGAAGACAGAAAAATGGGTATACTGGTGGGGCTAATACAAACTTATAAAACCTCTAAAAAAGTATTTTCTATATACATATATCTATCTGTTATAGGGCACCTATTGAATTCCAAGGAAAATATCATTCAACAATGGATTGATCGAAACCTGTCAGTTTTAAATCAAAGCGTGACACACGTCGGAATTATAACACAAAGTTTTTGAACCAGAAAAACGCGGTCAAGGGTCACTTCATTCATAAAAAAACATGAACCAATAAAAATCGCGAATCACTCTTCTCAAAACTGGCGTCAAGCACTACCCCCGACACGGACTAGTCTCGTCTAAATGCTCCGTACGTTCCGCCCACACCGCATTGTATGTAAAATTGTGTGCACATGTTCGTCGAGCCTCGTTGTAACTCGATCGCACTTACATGGCCTGGGACGTACCGTTTTTGGTTAGGCCAGTTCATTGATTTCAAGTCTTTTGTGCTATAGCTGTTTGTTTGACAACAACTCATTGTCTTTGGTTTCCTTGACAAGGTAGATGGTGTTAAAGATTTCTATTTGTCCGACTTTCATAACACAATTTCCATTTTTATGAAAATATATGTTCAGAAAATGTATCTTAGATCCAATGAACACTATTTAGGTTATCTAACCTGGTTCTTAAGTCTATTCAATCAACTTTACTAATCTCTTAAATGTTATGCTATATGTACCTCCAAAATGTTCATTTTAAAGTTAGTAACCCTCGGTCTTGGAACATCTCATAATGATTAGTTGCATTCTGATGTCAACCTTGCATATCCCATTTATATTATTTTGATCGTAAATGTCAACAATATCGATAGCAATAAAATATCGATATCGATTCCGATAAAAAATATTAAGTGCTTTAAACGTGAAAAAGTACGTTAGTTTATCTAATTCAGATCAAATGAAATGTTGGAGGCTGTTTTATTTACTATTAGTAGAGACAATTTTAGATAAAATACGTTTAACATGAGAAAAAAATCGAAACAACGCTTTGATTGCCGTTAATCGATATTTTTGTTTATTTTATTTTAAATACAGCCATAAAAAGACTCTTTTGTTTTATTACTTTTACTTATATATTAGCATTTTATTACAGATAGTATTTTACTGATGATACTCGAAACAGGCTTATCCGAAGGTAATCCCACAAATTTCCGGAATTCTAAATACCTTATCCATAGAATACGAGTACCTACTTTAAATTTAATTGAGTATTCGAAAGATAACTACACAAAGAAAAATAAATGCAAACATATAAAGCATAAGCTACGACCAGTAATAGCAAAACCATACAACCATTTACTTTATCTTAGATACGTAGTACATAAAGCTAAATATCAATCTCTACATTTCCATTATAAGCTGATCTCGCATTGTACACGGTTTCCGTACAATGATAAAGAAAAGAAAGAAAAGTAAAGAAAGAAAAAGTATATATTGAGACTCGCACAGGAGATCACAAATTAAACTAAAACATTCATAGAAACATAAATAAAATAATAAAAATAAAAAACAAAGTAAAATTTAAATAAAAGCTGAAAATCCTGTCCGAGGTCGAAAGGCTCCTATCTCAGCAGGATGCTGCGACATTAAAAATAAATGTCGCAGTGCTGGTATTCCGATGACAGGTCACCTTATACTGAAAATGTATAGTTTGATAATGTAACTGTATGTACATTTACTTTTGTTAATTTTTACGACCAACACCAACAGATAGGAAGCTGATACCATATTTTTTCTCCCACTCAGATTAGCAGGGAAACGAATACACAACCTATCAAAAAGCCGTAATGCAAGCTAAATGATAAAAGCTTATCTCCAACTTAAGTTTTGCACTTACACTTACTTTTAAAAGCAATAGACATTACTGCCTTATCACATAACATACTCTGGTGTGGTGGCGTTTGAATCTTTAACGCTGTGAACCGTCCAATGGCAAACTTTAGAAGTATCGTTGCACTTACCAAGTAAGGAAAGTATGAAATAGTGTTCTTCTTCGGTATGTACCGGATGCGCTGCGGTACTTTATACTGATAGCCGCATATTTCATATTGTGTATTGTTGCTCCCCGATACAAATATGAGAAACTTTTGAAAACATCACTTATGTTAGTTGTGTGGAATTAGTTTTGATAGTTCTCGGTGTTGTATGCGTTGCGGTGTTAGGTAAGTAGGTTGCAGAGCATGTTCTGAAATTGGTGATACAGTGTGACTACAAAAACGAGAGGTGATTATTTGAATGTTGTTCGGTTCCTTTCCATGCAATAGAAGAGGTCTGGGGTGATTAATTAAAGACAGATAAAGTACCTGGTAATGACACAACATTGAAAAAAAAAAACAAAAAAGACAGTGCTACTCCGGGAGTACCGACAGAAGTAAAAACTTGAATAAAAATCGTCACCGCAGTAATCAACGCGTTGATGTCTTTTTAATAGTCAAAAGCTAGTGTCGTCACAGTGTAAGGCGAAGTTAATGGTTTTATCCCATCTCAAAAATGCCCGACGCACCTAAAGAAGTTTTCACAAAAAAAAACATATAATATGTATTTCTAAAAAGTCAACGTTACCTAAACAGTAAACATTTATTTCTGTTAGAAGAGAAAAGTAAAAGCAGTAATAAAATTCTGGACCAAAGGTCTTCCACGTAACCCTTCACCACATAAAAACTATAAACTTTTTAGTACCTTAAATGAGAAAAGGTTTCCCGTGTGTTTCATGTAAATAGATAAGGAAAACTATACAACTGCCTCTCGACATCTGCTCTCACATTATCGTGTTCTGATAAAATCGTATCAAAGAAGATAGTGACATGACAAAGGCAGCGCTTAACAGTGTCAGAGGTGAAGATCGTGTATAGGTAAACAGTTCTCAAACTAAACGTCATTACCATATCAAATACATTCTAAACTTAAAATAAGCATTAAGTCTTCTATCTCTCTCTAAAGCTATATGTTAGACAGGAAGAGTGATATTCATTGATGCGAGTAATGCATACATTTGCATACCGTGGTACAGAGCGGGTGAGTGAGATTTGCATACAAGTGCGCTAGTGACAGATTTCGGTCACATCGATTCCCTTACTAACGGTGTTTGGGAACAAAGCACTCGAACTATTGTTTATGCTTTTGTTCTTTACTGCAGGAACAAGGTATATTCTGAAAAGATTTTTGTTCTCAATTTCGAAAACGAACTCACTTGTTTTCAAAGTACGAATTTTGAAGCATTATTATTAGGTTTGTGCAAACACTTTTTTTACACATAAAAAAATATGTTTTTAAGCTACATGAGGTCAATTTCCTTCTATACAGTCTATAAACCCTGCTTTCGGGGCAAAATATAAATAGTAATACCTATCACAACTTTCACATAATGGATTAATTTATTATACTTTTTATATCTTCGATCATTCAAGTTTTTTATTATTTTATTCAGAGTGCTAACGAGCCGTAATAAAAATGTTAAATTGCTGACCTTGTAGCAATAATCAAGGTTTTCTTCACAAATGTATTTTTCTTCAAGAAAAATGGACTCAATTCGTAGAAGCAGCTGGTGTGAAATGGAAATCTATGGACGAAAAACTTTGACAAAAGACTATGATTAAAAATCTGAGCTCAATTGATTGATGAAATTCAATTGACATCTAAGGTATTTCTCAAAAAAAGAATATTTGGGCCATCGCAAAAATGTTAAGAATGATTTGCTCCTCGGAAATATGGAAATGAATTTCGGCGGTAATTAATGATTACTTTGATTTCTATCCTCATTTTGTGTAAATTCGAAGATATCAAATAGTATTTTTCACATTTTCCAGCATTTTCTCTACCTGCGCCTAAGTTTAAAAAAACATCTATAAAGTAATTTTTCAGAACTTTTCCCAAGTGACGGCCGAATAGTTAAGTTAAATAAAATAAAATTTTAAAAAAATCAAGTAAATAATTATTTTCAGTATAGTTACAGTAGGTATTCATTATAACAGCTTAAGCAGTACCTACTTTTATTGCTACTTTACGCGTTACTCTTCATTAAATAGGATTTAAAGATTATTTATGAAACGAAATTGTTTATTCTGTAAATTAGAATATTTATGCGTTACCTATGCCTACTTTTTCATTTATCCATAATAATTTAACGTAAGTATCACAGCATCCGTATTCCATATCCTCCGAATTCGAATCGCGTCGTGTCTGAGTTATCGGAACAAATAGTAAACCGGTACGAGCCCCAGGTCACGCATCAGTCACAGGATGGCAGCCTCGTACGTCATCTGTCAAAACTCTAACGTTACGGTTTAATGGATTATTGAATACGCCCGTTTTCAATCAACAAACGGACGCTTTTTTGCGGTGAATCGTGTCACTAAATTTTAGTTATGTTATTTGTTATTCTTAGTGAAGTGTGGGCGGTATGTTACGCTTAATTGTTTTGATTGATTGGATATGTAGGTTTGGTTTGGTACGGCAAATGGGTAATGGCTGGACACTGTGTGGGTATGTTTGTTGTGTAAACAGTCAGTAGTGATAGGCGTATGAACTGTGATATTGTTTTTAGCGTAGAATGGGGTGGTATATTGGCGTTTAACTTAATGATACAAAAAGATAGACATCATTTTCTCTTTGTGCTCTTATAGAGCAAGATCTCAGGGTCGCCAGACGTCACTTATTTTCAGATAATCAAAATGTGTAAGATTGAGTAGCGTTGGTATGCCTACCTCCTTGCTTGGTCAGACGGCCATTTTCTAGATATCAGGCAAATTTTTTTAAAATAGTTATCTGGCTAACAAATATAAAAAACCGGCCAAGTGCGTGTCGGACCACGCACAATGAAGGGTTCCGTAGTTGGGATGAATTAATCCCAAAAACAAACTTAACTTTGTAGTTGATAAACATGTTCTCCCATACGGAATGTATGGGAAAACATGTTTTTGCAACTGCAAAGTTAAGTTGGTCGATTATTACTCGATAACTAGTAAAGTCTACTTAGCTGTGATAGTTTTTCTTTTAATTTCGTTATATAAACTACTGCTGTGATTTTTTTCACACATCCAAACCAACCATTTAGCTGGCAGGGGGGGGACACTTGACTCTAACAAAAATTAGCACTTTAAAGCTTAATATTTTGCAAACGGATCCCTGAATCCAAAAATGGTTTCCACAAACTCAATGTTTTTGTAAGACCTTTCCAATGATACCCCACACTATGGGATAAAAAAATAAAAAATAAAACATCACCACTTTACGTGTATGGGAAGTACCCTAAAAAAAAATGTTTTTCATAATTTTGTTTTCCCACTTTGTCGGCGTAATTAATATGTATACCTATGTCAAATTACAGCTTTCTAGTACTAAGGGTCTCGGAGCTAGACCGCGGACAGACAGACAGACAGACAGACGGACAGACAGACGGACATGACGAAACTATAAGGGTGCCTTGTTTACCACGGAACCCTAAAAAGGAACTTTAGACTGTAAGCGAGTTTTTTTTTTTAAGTGAATACTTCTTTAAGCGCGTTGGGCATTTTTGAAATGGGAAAAAACAATTAAACTCGCGAAAATGTTACCGACACCACCTTTTGACCATTTAAAAGACTTCAACGCGCGATACATTTTCTTTAGGATTAATGACATTCCAAACATTGAGACATGACAACGACATGATTGACATTTCCTTTTTTTTACTGACTTCAGAAAAGAAAAGTATTTCCTGCACAGTAAAATTGTTCAAGTTTTCACTACTGTAAGCACTCCCGGAGTGCCACTGTTTATTTTTGAGAGCTCTAAAGCTTCTGTAAGGTAATACTGCCGACGGGAAGTGTCTGGGAGTATTGATGACTGATTTTTAACGATAATTTTGTGTAACATATACGTAAAAATCATCTGTCAGAATTAAAGTGAGGTGAGTAGCGTTTTTACGTACCTTGATTACATGATACCTAGAAAATGGCCAAGCTAGCAGGTAGGCATACGATCATACTACATACAAGCACTACTTAATCTTACATATTTTGTTCATCAGAAAATAAGTGACGTCCGGCGGCCCTGGGATCTTGGACTATAAGAGCACAAAGAGAAAATGATGTCTATCTTTTTGAATAATTAAGAGCGTTAAATCTGAAAGTGGGCAACGTCGCAAAGTAAGCTAAATAAGTAAATTAGAACCACCAAAAAAGCTATTTCTTTTTTATAGCTGATGGCTGTAAGCTAAGACGCGATCGACGCTTGTCTAGAACTAACCACCTTTGTATCATTAGATACTCCCAGACAAATATTTTGTTCTCCATCTCAGCTCAGCTGATGGCTGTAAGCTAAGACGCGATCGACGCTTGTCTAGAACTAACCATCTTAGTATCATTAGATACTCCCAGACAAATATTTTCTGCTCCATCTCAGCTGATGACTGTAAGCTAAGACGCGATCCACGCTTGTCTAGAAATAACCACCTTAGTATCATTAGATACTCCCAGACAAATATTTTCTATCTACCTTTCATGGTATTGGAAACCACGTTCAACAGAGTCAAGTTAACATTCTAAAGGACCAACTGGATTTCAAGATGATCGAATACTCCTGATTTATGCAGATGGTATTCAATATGAATACGTTGAATACAAGCTTTGTGTATGACTGTTTCACGTTCCAACTGTTCAGGTGGTACATAATATATCTGTATTGGTATTTCTTGAACAATGAGTCAAGGATATATTAGGCTATTGACCTACTGGCTTCTCTCAACACATATTCCTTGTATGGAAAGCATATTGCAACATACTTTTCATCAGCAAACGTAGATGCCTCGAAGGTTAGGCAAAGGTGAATCCTAACTATAATCTGCATATATAATAAAAGGAAAAACTGACTGACATATTAACGTAGACCCGAAACTACACAGCTTCCTTTTATAATGTAGAGGAGAACTAAGTAGGGGTTTTTGAAAATTCCACCTAAGGGTTATGGGGGCGAAAAGGGGAGATTTCGTTTGTATGAAACATCTTATTCCTTGAGTAATAAATAAACTTGAAACTTGGCACAAAAAATACTAGGTTTGCATGAATTCAAGATAGTATTTAAATCATTAGACGTTGTGCACAATTTCTGAGCAGTAACCTAACAAAAAGTACTAGGCTTGCATGAATTCACAATAGTATTCAATCATTATGTTATGCTACTAATAGGATATAGATGAAGCAGACAGAATGTATAACCTAAATTAACACATAGGATAATTTTTATCACCGGTAGTACGCTTCCATGGGATAATTTCTGACTTCCACGCGAACTAAGCCGCGGCAAAAAGCTTGTAATCTATACTAATATTATAAAGAGGAAAGATTTGTATTTTTGTATGTAACGAATAAACTTAAAAATTACTGGACCGATTTGAAAAATTCTTTCAGCAATGGATAGCTACATTACCAGCAAGTAACATAATCTATATTTTATCCCCGTACTCCCACGGGAACGGGAACTACCCGGTTGAAACCGCGCGACGTCCGCTAGTAATATTTTAAATGAGAAAGTGAGTTTGTTTGTTTTGCTTTCACGCTAAAACGGTTGAACGGATTTAAATGAAATTTGGCACATGAGTAGACCATGACCTGGGTTAGGACAAACTATATTTTGTATTCCGATATTTCTACGGGTTCGAGACTTATGTGGGTGAAACTGCGGGGCGTAGCTAGTACTTCATACTTTTATCAGTTATGTTGTAAGTCTCTTGATTGGGCGAGCCTATAACTGCCATTGGCCGACGAATACTGAGAATTTCTTGATAGAAAATCTAAATGATACATTGACTGAACCTGGGATGGAAACCCAGAACTAATGACTTAATGTAACAAGCCACTTTTCATTGCATGCGACGTAGGAACCAGTGTGTAATCGACCATAATTTGCATAATAGTATCAATTCCTAAAATGTATACTTTCTGTATCTATAAAAGGGACAAACTAGTGTACTTAAAATCAGTTAAGCCTTTTAAAACAAAGAACTATCCAAAACTTACGTCCTTCTTGGTTTGGCTAAAACGCACACATGTATTCGCATTCCTTTTAAGACAGTTCCACAATGTTGCAAAGCCGTTTAAGGTATTTAAAGTGTTTCTCATAACAATGGAACGACAACAGTGCTCCAGAAACGGACTTATATTATTAAAATAATAACTCCCACGTATTCGGATATTCGCGGCTCAATCGCCTCCGATAGCGCGTGACCAGTTGAAGATGACCTGCATAACTGAACAATAAAGAGATGAATAGGAGAATCGTTGAGGTCAAGTGTTAGTGGTCGTGTTATCCAACCCACGCACACTGCTTTATTGGTCGAAATTGCCCCTAAACGTTACCAATGAGGCGTTTGTTGTTGTATATTTACGGCACCTTCAGACTTGCATAGTAAGAGACCCCGCACCGATATACCTAATAAAACGCAAGATATATGAGGGTCTACTCCTCATGATTGTTGAGTAACAACGGTTTATTAAAGAAATTGAAAGTCTTTTACCCAATTCAGTGAAAGAATTTCGTTTTATACTCTGCTTAGACATGTTTTTGTACCCCTTAATATCGGTATTCAAATTACAAAACGTTTTGTTTAATGTTTTCCATCATGGTTGAAGTATTTAGAAACGTATTTTTAACGAAATTACGTTTGAAAAGAAATGTACAACAAAAACAAATATTGTGTTTACCAAGCGTCGGAACAAGGATAAACGTTAAAAATAACAGCAGTAAATTAAGGAAAATTTAACATTTTGCGCCTCTTTGTACACATGTTTATTTTGGTGTAGGAAAGTTTTAATTGACTGAGGATTTCTCAGGTTTACATACAATACGACTGAGATTATATACTCAAAATAGGTAAGAGACATAAATATCTACCGACACATTAGAAACGACCTACTTATATTATTAACTGACCTACTTTTATCATCTCTACTAAAACAATATGAATTAGAAAGAAAAATAAAAAATAAAAAAATTGTATTCTGCACAAACAAGACGCACAAATTTTTTGGAAACGCGATTTTGCTCTTTATTTAGATAATGTTACGGACCAATGTTCTATACAAGTATTTTTCTGCCACTAAGGCGATCTTGTTCAAGTTTTCACTTCTGTCGGCACTCCCGGAGCGCCACTGTTTTTTTTTTACAAAATACACAATAATAAAAAAATAGCCAAAAGCCTCGTATTCAAAACCTTAAAATTAAAAGTTTGACAATGTTGTCCATTGTTTGATGTCAGGTCAGGTCAAACTATTAACTAGCTATGCCCCGCGGGTACACCCGCATAAGTGTCGATCCCGTGGGAATATTGAGATAAGAAGCATCCTTTGTCCTAATCCAGTTGGTGGTGGCAGGTCTACACGTGTGACAAATTTCATCCGAATCTGTTCAGCTGTTTTAGCGTGAAAGCGTAACAAACTAACTCACTTTCGCATTTAGAATATTAGTTAGGATACGTAGATGCTTACTACGTGTTTGTCCGTTTGTTTCATTTCTACAGCAAAATAGTAAAACACTTATTTTGATAAAATATCACAGTATATAGTTGCATAAAGACGACATGAAGAAAGGTGTAAAGAATATTTTCAAGTCAGAAAATTAAATGTGACAAAACCCTTGAAGGGTTATATTTTGCAATAGGCGTTTCCTATTTTAGCATTTCGCTTTACGAAAACAAAATTTCAAAGCCTAAATTATAATTAGTCACGTAGTTTCTAAACTAATTTGAATAAATATAGAGGAACATGCTAAACTCAAACTCATGTAGAGGCAACTTTGATATTAACCCTACCACATACCACATCTGATTTGTCAAGAAATGAGGTTAGATAAACTTTTGTAGAATTGCCAAGGGTTAAATTTATACCTAAATGGTCTGGAATTAAAGCTATAGCGCTGATTCTAGGCTGAAGCATGGACGAGTGATTACTCCTGGGAAACATATTACTGCTGTATGCCAGATTAAAATTTTTGATTAGAAAATTAGAAATAAAACAGCGTAGAGAAAGTTAATTAAAATTTAAATTAATTTACTTTTAGGTGCAGTTTTTAAAATGGAATTTTAAACTGTATTTACCTGAGGGACAAAAAATTTAATTTTCCATTTTTTTTATTTACATATATATGATCATGCTGACTTAGCAATTTAACTGGATAGAATAGCATAACTATGCAATTTTACCTAAAAATAAATTGTAAGTGTTTTGTTAATCATAAAATCCCAAGACACACAATAACGCCAATGTTTGTCTATAGCTACTCGTCGATACATAAAAGAGCATATTAAAATTTATTCGAACACACTGTCGACGAACGTAAACAAAACCAGGGGGGATGTTAATGTAAAACTATTTGATGTCCATACTCCTTTGAGCTGAATATTTGTTTATGTAGTTCACAGTGTATTGATAGCTTTGGGTCGCAAGGGCGTAAGGGACGCAAGCCCTAATGTCCTTTACTCCCTTTGTGCCCAAAGATATCGATATTTTTTAAGGAACAGTCCTTTGTTGTGGACTTGGGCCTCCTTCTGTGGGTACGACTCGATGTTTGCACAATTTAGAGTGTTTATTATCCCCTCTGAGTGTTTGTGCGAATACGGATGTAAAGTACATTACGTAGAAGCGGATCAAAATTTAGAATGCGTTTGTGTTAATGGTAGAATAGCGGATTTGGGTAATGGACGATGGTACCTCATATTGATCAATATTTGTAGATATAATTACGCTATAAAATGCGCATGACCAACATTAAAATTTTAATCGCCAGCAATTCGTGGAAAATGGTTAAGATTTATTTTAAGTGGACCTTACAATAAGTAGAAGTAAAAACGTAAGTATCTCATACGTCTGGCTATAAAAACAAAGTAAATAATAGTTTATAATTTAAGTTTATTGAAATAGTTAAATTAACATAAAAGCGAATCATGTAGTATTAATAAATTATCTCATTATTTATTTATAAATTCATACTCATTCACGTTAGCATTTTTTTTTAAATTAATCTATACTATCTAAACTATAATAATATTAAGAAGAGAAAAGATTTGTATTTTTGTATGTTTGTTTGTAATGAATAACAAAACAAACAAACAACAAACATTTTTTCACCAGTAGAATGCTATATTATCACTGAGTAACATAGGCATTTATAAAGATATCACGCGGGCGAACTGCTGGCGGAAGCTAGTTTATAATATATTCCGTATGTCAATATTTTACATTCATTTATTTGTTTAATATTTATGTGATATCAAATCAGAATATTATTAATATTTATTATAAAGTTCTGAATAAACTTCATTAAATTGTCACAATTTATGAAAATAGGTAGATAATAGTAATAGTTATCACATCGGTGGAACCAAAGATAACTGGGTAGAAAATCTAAATACTAGCTAATATACAACTAACTAAACCTTTTGGAAAATAAATAAGTAACATCACGCCTGTAATCCCAGAAGGTTAGGCAGAGTTATACCTATAAATAGTACACCCACATTTCTTCAGTTATTTACCGAATAAATAAGAACTGTCAAAAATAACATCAATTCGCTGACCAAAAACACCATGCCCTCACCCTAACACATCGCAATTATTAAGACAGGCTGGTGGCGGATTCACATCGCTCCCCAGTTGCTTCATGTTTACATTACCGTTGTCATGGTAACTTTGTTTACTAATTGTCTGCCGGTGCGATTTACACGGATTCGGAGGTGGATCCGAAATTTCGGGAGCGCAAATATCACGAGGTTTCCCGAACCACACCGGTGATCAATACGAACGGAGTTTTACGATCGACTAATATTTCGATACTACAATTTTACGATTTTTCCGAGATTTTGTGTAATGCTTGCGGATTTTCTATTCAGTTTTTAGTTGGTTTAATTTTTAGGAACGATTCGTATCTTGTGAGTCAGAATTTGTTTTTACGTAGGCACTATAAATACATAACATGAACTTACAGCTTTTTCCTATGGAGGTAGGCAGAAACTAAAGAACTTCATCTACTATGATCCTAACATATTCCTTTTGCTTCGTCAGGTTGTGAGTACTACGCACCTGACCTTTCTGAATATGACCTTCTAGAGTGTACTGTAAAGTTTTGATTTATACTATTTGACAATTCGATTGATGTCCTATGATTGAAGAATTCGTTTTGATAATGCTAGAGCCACTAACCTAACAATACAACACTACTTCTACCTATATCTTAATAAGCCCTAACTTATTGCATCACAAAAATCAACTTCAATACCATGTAACCGACACACAACTAAATTACAAGGCTCAAGCGCAACTCTATTCAATTCAGAATTTGCACTAATTATCTGCGCATGCATCGGACTGCCGACGGTTTTTTTTTTTCAAACCGGCCTTAATTTTCGCGACAGTCCGTCCGATGTCGAATGTGTCAGTCCGTGACGAGCCGTGACGTTCGGCTGCTTTGATCTACCTCCGGCTTGCACACGACAAGTAGCATAAAAAAGTATAATTTATTTTTCAGTGATGCGACCATGCTATGTATTTTGAAATAATTTCGGCTGTGAATTTGAAAGAGTGTGAGAAATGAAGGGTTTGGAGTTTCAAAGTTAGAAAATATTAAAAGTGAACTCAAAAATCGTTCCATCTGCTTAATCATTGGTTTGGGACGCGACCAAAAGGAATCTATTATTGTATACATCATTATATCTACTGTACTTAAAGAGGGGCTCGTGGCTAAATAATAACAGCCGCACGGGTCGATCGAAGGTTAAGCTACGTTTGCCACGGTCGGTACCTGGATGGGTGACCATCCAATAAATATCGAGACTCCTCCATGCTTCGGAAATCACGTTAAACCGTTGGTCTCGGCTGTCATTCGTAGATCTTTGACAGTCGTTACGGGTAGGCCGAAACCAAAGTCTAATAATAACTAGTCTTACCAAGGGGTATCGTGTTACACAGTAACTGGGTTGTGGTGGTCAGATAGGCTGTCGCTCGATGTAAAATACTGGGTATTCAACTGTATTTGGTTAGACTGGAAGCCGACCCCAACATGTTGGGAAAAGGCTAGGCAGATTGATTGATCTACTGTACCTTAAAAAATCAATTTATCGCAACGTAAGTTTTCATACCTCTTATAAATCGTTGCAAGCCCATTCTAAAGCTGATATGTCCTAAAAACATAACTTTTCATTTTTATACAAAGGTTGCACAGTATTATTAACTTGACAAATTGTCTTCAACGCTGTCTCAAACTAAATTAGCCCGTAACCCTTTCATGTAAGGTCCACAGTGAATACCAGATTAAGTTTGCAAAAAACACCTCGGCATCCAGTGGGCTCGTTACAAAAGAATGTCCAAAACGCCTCAGCTGTCTGAGCGACGAAATGCAATAATTGAAGGAAAAACTCACTGAAATATTGTGTAATTATATTTGGACGCTGACAATTTATCTGGACGAGCAAAAACTTATCTGGTGTAAAGATTGACAGCGCATTGGCGTCATTTCGTCTTTTCTTTGGAAGCGACGCCGACGGGCTAACTGACATAGTTATCGGGCCACAGGCCGCAGTCTCTAGTTTTTATTACACTTTTAGATTCCTTTATTTTTATTAAATTACCTGCCTCGTTTGTTTTAAATAGCTAAGAAAAACTATAACTTCTTTTTCCTATCATTGCCGACCACTTGTCAAGTCATTATTTGCTTGCATGTCTACTGCAGAACTAATATGCTTACTTTTTAGACGCGCCACATTTATTTAGAGTTAGTTATCTTTAGAAATATCAGTAGTTATATTGTTACTGGTGAATTTATCCCAACATGAAATATATCTATCTCATATAAAGATATTAGGATTATGTTCATATTGTTAAAACTGTTGAATAACCAAACTTTTAAAGTTGTACCTCACACATATTGGTAGTGTTACAAAACGTAGAACAATGTTTAGAAAGCCCCCAAACTTGCTCTTACGCAACTGTTATCAAACATAAAGCAAATCCCAACAATGTCTTCGTATCGACTTTTGTCACAAACCACAACTATCATGCTTTCCTACAACTTTTGGAACTTAAACAGTAAAGTGCTTGATTAATTGCCCCTTTAAATCGTATATATGCGTGTTTTTGTCAAGATGGTGACTAGGTACAAGCAGTGACATGTTTCATGCGTCAAATGTTAGGACAAACATGGACGCCCACCGGGCGACGCGCGCGCACCGCGTCCATTTGAGCAATAAAATTCCTAAATCAGATAATAAAATTTTAACATTATTGACAATGTCCCATACGATGTGTAGATAATGTGTGTAGTATATGTATTGGTTTTAGATGATTTCAGTAGCAATTAAAATCATGTTTGAATAAATAAAAAGAAAAATAAATCAATCAATTCCTAATTATTTGGTATTGCCCCACTCATATATAATAGAGTACCTAATATTTTAAAAAATATGACTACATTAAAATTTAAAAGGGCGCTAAACGAATTTTTTATTATGAAAACTTATTACACGATTGACGATTTTCTCAATGATGATTTACTAACTAATTGACATACTATTACCCTGATTGACATAATTATTGTTCACTTACTTAGTCTTATTATATATTTTTTTATTGCTGTCATTGACATTTTTATTTATTTTTTTATAATTCCAATGATCTGCATATTTCTAAATTTTTCATTTGTAATTGTAAACCTTTGCATGCCCACGTGACGGTAAAATATGGAGAACTTTATTATAAAACACCTATGTACTATATCCATTTTTTGCAAAGAAATAAATGATTTGATTTTTAATTGGATTTGAATGAAAATTCGGAATTATTTTATTTTCGACATTTTTAGACTTAGTAATAAGTACCACCAATTTACAAATTGTAGGTAAATATAAAATCATAAGCCTTAATAAAATTGGTATGTATGTATACCCAATAATTAAGTTAAAACAACATGGTTTCCTGGGTCTAATTTCTAGAACAACATTTTTATTTTCTATTAATTTCATATCAAGAATGATTACTTAGAGTCTAGACAATTTATTTTTTGTGATCTGTGTAAAAATGTTAATACATATTTATTCCAAAAGCCTTGCATATACTAGTCTTCCCACAGTGCACAGCACTTGCATTTAGTCGAATTCCTAAATAGGAGAACCAAATAGTAATGTCTGACGGTGAGAATATTGTAATTTTATTTATTAAACACCAGCATGGAACTTTAAATGGACACTCTGGGGAATTTAATTGAAGCATTTCTATACCAACATATCTACCAATCGATATTTTAGGTAGTTGGTAGATAAATTATGACTGTGTACTAGACGTTTTGTACAAAATGTAATTCAAATAAAAAATAAAAAATAAAAATTGTACCATTTTATAAATTAGAAAGTAAAAGTTACGGTAAGGTAAAACAATACCCCAGATAATATTAAAAAAAAAACCTGGTAACAAGTATGTTTTAAGTAATACCTACATTGGTAATTAAACTAGTCCCTATAGATATTGATTATACTCCGTTTGAAATAAGATTAGACATTTAACTAAACCTTTTTTACAGTCCGTTCAACCGATTTTGACTTCTATTGCGATGGCGGCATGACAAATGACAGCTGCAGTAAACAGTTGGTTTGTAACTACTTTTTTTGCTTTTAATGCCATCCTTATGCCTACGGTTTAGAAGTCAAAATCGGTTGAACGGACTGTCAAAAAAGGTTTGTTTAAATGTCTAATCTTATTTCAAACGGAGTATAGTTGATTTCTAGTGGGTCACTCCACTGAATAAAACGCCGGTTCATTGTTTATGCGGTTTAATGCATGTAGAATAATTTGTTAACACTTGTGGAAATTTTGAAGACAAATAAATAAAAAGTTCTCATGTCACTCGTGCAGTGGCTGTCAACGTAATAAAACAGGCGCCCGACCGCGGTGTTGCCAACTGCTAAGTTTTGTCACTGACATAATTAGTCGCGTTCTGAAATGGCTTCAACAGATATACCAATTCTCTGCAAAGAATAGGAACCTAAACAGCTAGAGCTCAATAAAGGAGAAACTAAACTCCAATTTGTCATACACTATCAAATGGGTGACTAATAAAATAACCAACTTCCATAAAACACTACAAAGTGAAAAATAACTTTAATTTCGGAAGTCGGTGTCTTTGGTTTTGAATTTTCGTTTTTTGTCACCGACTTCCGAAATTAAAGTTATTTTTCACTTTGTAGTGTTTTTAGAAGTCGGTTTTTTTTTTTTTTTTGTAAAAAGTTTTTATTTTTCACTTTTTAGTTGTGGTACCTACCCCACACTAATTCGAAAACCACTACCTGCTATGTAATTAACAGTGACAGGAACTTATATCATCCACATACTAAGTGGGAAAAAGTATGTATTATTGAAGCTAACTCAAAAACGATCGAAGCAAAGTTAATAAAATTTATATGGGACTACTTCGAGAGCATACCCTTTCAAACAAAAAAAGAATTTTCAAAATCGGTCCACAATTTTCGGAGAAATCGGTGGACATAAATAAAAATAAAAAAAACAAACGCGACGAACATATAACCTCCTCCTTTTTGGAAGTCGGTTAAAAATACAAGGAATGTTTGCCCTACATCAATTTTCTCAGCCTATCGTAGTCTACTGCTGGACATCCGCCTCTATCAGGCTGCGCCACAACACCCTGTCCTCTGCCTTTCGCATCCAGTCTGTTCCACCTTGTTAAGGTCGGTCGCTTGCCGATACGCGGTCTTCACTCCAGGACTCGTCATCTCCACCTGCCCTACTTCTTCAATTGGTCCCTCATTACTGAGGATCGTGGTCTCTGGACCCCTTTAAACGGACAATCTGCCTCCATCGACTCCGGTCCAAAGTTGCCATCACCACCTGCTAAAATTTGCTTGAAGACGAAGCTTCTTTTACTTGGTCGGACCATCGTGTTGGCGACCTGCCTCGTGCTCTCTTTCCTTCGGTATTGCCAACAATGACCAGCTTTTCAAGGCTGCTATCTCCCCTTCGCATTATGTGCCCTACAAAATAACTTTAAAAAATATCTTTTCCCAACATATTGCAAACGTCTGCTAACAGCAAACCTGCTATGGAAATTTTAATAGGATTAGTGATTACAGCACTTTCGCGATAAATCGCGTTTAAATTAAGTCGAAACCGAAACATTCAGCAATTGTACTTCCTTACTTGGTTTATTATTATTCCCTTTCTCCAATACGAAATTGCGAATAACCATTTCGGTGACGATATTCCCGTGCCCACTTGGACTTGAATTTATAGAGGTCTATCCAATACTTACTGGTGATACCGTTTTAGATAGAATTTAAGCGAGTCCTTATATTATTTGTGGAAGTGTGCCTTATGTTTGAATTGAAGTTCGATTTGCTCGAGTTTAGTGGGACTTTAAACTATTACAAGTTTAACTGCATCTACTGGTGGCTTTAGATCTTTAGATCTACCAGTTTATGTTTATCGTTGCAATCTTCTAGATTAAGGCCCCATAAATTGAAACGATCAAAATCGAATCGTTTTCAACAATATCTTACTTCTTTCTAAAACTCTGCTCAATGCTGACTTGTGTCTTTACAACATCGGTATCATCATTTACAGTTTGATCTTATTTATTGCTTTATTCCTTGCAAAGAATCATTGATCGATTCTGTCTTCTTATTCTAACGTTCGTCTTGTCAATGATCGAAATTAGATTAACTAGAATTTAATCCAACTTCTTGGTTTAAGTCTGTCAAGAAAAAAACATTAATTTTCCAAATTCTCTCAACCGTAGAAGTATACAATTAATTCACCGTCAAAATATCCGTGAGTATCTACTTAATTTCATCCATATTCATCCAACCCCATTACCGTGAAACATACTAAATCATGGCAGGCATTAGCAAGCATTATAAAGTAAAGCCCCGTATCAGCGTTTACCGATGTCCCTTTACGGGAGGTCGGTGTTAGCATCAAACATCTTTAGCTAACCCAGTTTGTTGTGTTAAAACTTCTATTCGCAACCCCTACCATAAGACTTACGAGAAAGAGTATTTAATATTCATGTTTTCAAAGAAGACGTAATGACAAACATTATATCTAAACTAATATTAATTACAATCATTTACTTCAT
Source organism: Agrochola lychnidis (assembly GCA_963680765.1). Classification (NCBI taxonomy): domain Eukaryota; kingdom Metazoa; phylum Arthropoda; class Insecta; order Lepidoptera; family Noctuidae; genus Agrochola; species Agrochola lychnidis. The sequence continues at coordinate 15,677,825 of OY796859.1, read as the reverse complement.
TTTGAAATCATCATTTCAGCCAAAAGACGTCCACTGCTGGACATAGGCCTCCCCCAAACACCGCCACTTCGACCGATTCTGTGCTTTCCGCATCCAGCGGATTCCTGCGGCCTTCACAAGGTCATCGGTCCATCTTGTGGGAGGCCTTCCAACGCTACGTCTTCCGGTACGTAGTCGCCACTCCAGAACCTTTCGACCCCATCGGCCATCCGTTTGCCATTTTGAAATAAATATAATATGTAAAAAAAACACTAACATTATAAAAATTATAAAAGATAAAGGATTTGATTTTTTGTGTTATGTTTGTTTGTTACGCTATCCCCTATTCCCACGGGATCGAGACTTATACGGGTGAAACCGCGGGCAAAGTTGGTTTTACTATAAAATTACTTAGTGATGCACAAGAACTTTATGAATATTATAGGTCAAAATAAACTAAACCTTGCTAAATATTTAGAAAAATTAAAACGTTTCATAATAAAAACAACTTAGAACAAGAGGATAAAGATTTTTCATTAGGTACTAAAATAAGACAAAGAATGTACTAAATCTTTCTCTTATTTTTCTGATTTTAGAATATGATGTAGGTACCATTTAACCTCTAAGATTGCTCTTATATTTTCCATAAACAAAATTCCACAAAGCCTCTAAGTAGGGACCAATGGTAGGCGCTATGAATGCTAACAGGCCGACCGCAAACGGGTCAATGGAGCCCTTTGATCCAAGCTCTCACCTGTCTTCCTTGAGTGCCCTGGTCTTTCGCAGACTAGACACTTTAGCCTCTACTCAAGCCAGACTATAGCATAGGGGCGATGTTTACTTTATCTCTCTATGCAACACACAATATACAGAGTAGGCGCAGGTACACTGGAAACGTCTTACGTAAGCCTCGTTGACGTGCAATGGCCTAGATCGGAAATCTTGTATAACTTTGTTGTAGATATTTTTTATACCGTCGGAAACAAGATTTAGTATGTGCTACATTACTTTGTAAAAATAAATCTAACATTTTCGCCAAAATTGCCCATGTGGCTAGATTGGAAATGTTGTTCGTGTAATAAATAAAATGGGTAACATAAAAATAGTGTAGGGCCACATTTAAATATAAATGCTTTTTCACGCCGGCACGTCACAATGTTGAATAATTACAGCAGATGTTACATAAAATATTAAAATACTTTAATAGAACATCATAAAAATAAAAGCTTATAACTATGAATCTTAGTAATCCGGTGTGAAAGGAAAATCATAACAGTTTGATATAATTTATTAATCACGAGTGTTGGGTATAAACGTGACAAAATAAAACATATAAAGAGTCGGACAACGTTATCGTTTTGAATTCATTTTTTTCCTTTTTAATCTGAGAAATGTTTTGTAAAAATATTTTGTGAATATGTTCAATGAGCGACCGATAAAAAGGGGTGTTTGTATTTTGTGGGTCCGGTCTCGATTTGAATCATAATAGTGTTTGAAATTTATTTGCTCGTAAAACGGGAGTGTTACCGGGTTGGCTTGTGACAAAGGCGGTTTTATCGCGGCCGGTGAGCGATCGTAAATTTTACTTCGGCTGTCAAAACATAGTGTGCTGCGAGCCTTATTCCTGTGGAGTGCTCCGATACACATTCAGTGACTCATATTTAGTGCTTAGTATATAGCCTATCAGATTTTATGTGGTACAAAATAAGTAAATTACTACAGGTTATAAAAAAATAAGTATTCCGTCGTAGTTTCTGCCTAAAACTAGTTCTCTCTGGTCGAAGACAAAACAATGCCTTCAGTTTAAATTACCTTCGTATTGATTTATATCGATAAAGTACCTACTCAAAAGTAGTAGTAAATATTACACTTAAATCATTTTATTGTAAGCAAAATATAAGTTTGAAACTTACCGGCTCAATAAAAAAGCAATAAAATAAAGAAGTAGCTTGAAATATTCAAGTGCTTAACGTTTGAATCAGTTACGATGACAAGTCAAAATAATATGGCAATAAAAATATCGTAGTCAGCAACCTAGACGTCTAAAGTTACGAATATGAGACGGTTGATCCGAAAAGACATCGAATATCGATATTTTTGCAAACTCGGGATATTTATGAACACTTTAAAAGCAATAAAATATGATATTTCAAATTGGTTTCTGATAAACGAAAGCGGTAAATCATACAATATGACACAACAGGTACCATTTGGAACAACGTTATAAGAAAACGGGGTACAATAAGCAATTTGAGTCGGCGTAAAAGGGACCGTTCTTGTCCTAATTTAGTACAATCATTATGCATATTGTATGCCCCACTTGGCTTTGTTTCTCGATAAACAGTGGTCGTTTTCCCCGAGTTTCCCTTTTCCCGCTTTTTTATTATTAAGAGGGCGCATTTACCTGCGGATGTAAGTTCCTGCTGTACAGTCGGGACCACAAAAGGTAGCAGTTCCGCTTTTAGAACCTGTTCCTTTATGTAACTTCATATTCAAGTTCAATGAAAGGACGAACATATTATTATCCTTGTAACGTTTTCTGTTTCGTTTGTTTTATTTTTTTTAATTAATAACGATGGAAACATTTCAAACTTCAAGTTTATTCATTAAGATTATGCTTATTCATAGTGATGTACAGAACCATTACTGTTTATAAAATAGATTTCTAAAGAAATAAAAGAAATAACTGTTTCAATTCCTCTACATTTTTATCCAAGACAATTTATCGTTACTCAAAGAAAGCTTAAACAAATTCTTAGTCAAAAAAACACAATAATGTTAACATTCCTTCCACGCGAACACCAAAAAGAGTAAAAGATCTTCGCTTGTTCCCCTAGTTAAACAAACAAATTATTCTGTTTTTGATTGTACAAAGATTCAGTAGAGCTCGGGCATCGTTCTCAATATTGTCTTGGTAATAGGCAAGATGCTTTCCCAGCCATATTCCGGATCCCGCCGAAATAAAATTAGCCTTAGGGTAATAAATTCAAATCACAGCTCACCGTAATTTCAGCCTCCTTTTTCACAAGAAGATATTCGTTGTGGAATCCTTAATTCGGTTTCGTTTCGCTATTGTGGTTCCTTTGGCTGTCATTTCTCGCTTTGTGTCTTGTATTTTTTTGTAAGAAAACGACCGGAAAAATCTTTAATGAATGTTAAATACTTTGAAGATCAAAAGTTAAAAAATTGGGGAACCTTTAATAATGCCAAGATATTGTAATAAAACTTTTGTTCGTAGCTGTACCTTGTGGAAACCCTTTCTTTTTTTGTAAAGACTAAGTAAAACGCGATTGTTTTGGGACAGTCCTATTTACTGACCAACATTTTAGTTATGCAAGATGGAAAACTGCCACATTTCTGAGGTTCACTGATTCGATTAAATTTATTGGTCAACTCGCTGCGCCCTGCGGTTTCACCCGCATAAGTCTCGATCCCGTGAGGATGCCGGATGAAAGGTATCTTATGTCATTTCTAGGTCATGGTCTACCCATTTGCCAAATTTCATCCAAATTCGTCCAGCCGTTTTAGCGTTAAAGCGTAACAAACAAACTCACTTTCGCGTTTACAATATTAGTAAGGACTAACAAATATTCCTTGGCAGCTACAAAGCGGTGATGGAAAACATCGTGAGGAAACCAGCATGTCCTAGAACCAAAAATTCGAGGACATGTGACATCTACTAACCCGCACTGGGCCCGCGTGGTAGATTACGGCCCACTCCCTCTCACAGAGAGGAGGTCTGTTTCCCAGCAGTGGGAACATTATAGGTTGATTATGCTTATGCCTTGGCAGTTCTGGACAAAGAGAGGTGGAAGGAGCGTAGGGATGCCTTTGCTCAGCAATGGGACAATAGGGGCTTATAAAGGAAAAACGTGTGGCACTCGGGGACTGCCGCGGTAAAGCTATTGCATAGCATTTGTAACTTCCATACTTCCTATTTGTCAACGCTACACTTGGGATGATGACGTGATGACATAAAACAAAAATTACGTTCCCATGACAACATCACGTTGTCATGGGAACCGTCATTACATGGTAGGCGGAGTGGGGGTGTTAGGTTTTATTTTCGTTACGGTTTTATTTTCGTTACGGAATTTCTTGATTCTGTCGCCGCGCTCAAAGCCCGCGATAAAAGCTATGCAATAGCTTAAAAAAGAAAAAAAAAATGTATATTTTCTGATTCGCATTACATTTCAAATGATAAATTTAAAAAACACCAAGAAATCAAACATAAACGTAGGAAGAAACTCATAGTAGAATCAAATATGTTCAAACGGGCTTCACCACAAATATTTATCGCAAATCTTTGGCAAGAACCTCAAACCGCCCTAAGACCCACTATTTCATTTGATGACAAGCTAGAAACACTAATATATGCAAGTTCATGGCTACAGTTATAAATCATAATCTTAACGTATGAGTGTGCCAGCGACATCCGTCGAAGTTTGAGCGCTAGCGCAATCGATATCTGTATGTTACTGGCAAAACATGATTTCAGTTAATCTTGGGTGAAACTAATTTTAACACGGAACGCCTCAGGAATTAGGATCAACCATTCCATTTAAAATCGGAATATTATGTTGTGTCAAGTTTTTTTTGTTTGGGAAATTATCAAATAACTTCTCCCGCTCTGGGCGGAGCGGGAGGGTATCAGACTCTTACTGACTAAAACCCACCCGTGTTCCTTCGGTTGCCCTGTTGCCGGGGGCCACGATTTCTCTATCGGTTTTCTTCACACTCCCATAAACTGTTGCGATTGGTTGAATGATTTATCAACAGCCAATAGCAGCTCTTTACGCGTGCTTGACAAGTTGTCACATTAATTTTGTGATAATTTTCGTTCGAGAAACTGGCCCATAATCTGTGCTTAGTAAATGTATTTTCATTATTTTTCTTTCTTTAAAAGCGTCGGTATGTCAATGTAATTTAGTGTTTATATTTGCTTGATTTGCTAGAGCTAAATATTGCTGATGGCGGTTAGGTGGATGGTAGATCAACTATAATATTATTAAAGTTAACCTATGACAGGCAATCTATCTTCTTTCTTTTTAAAGGATACATGAATAATCTGTGGCTGTTAATAAAACGAAGTCGTTTAAAAGAGGTGCTTCATTATAAAACTCAAAGCAACTAAGGAGGAATAATACAGTCGTCATTATCCCGCATAAAAACTTTTTTAATCAAGCCAAACAAAAATTAGAAATAGTAGGCGTGATTATTTAATCCAAGTTACGTGAAAAATCCGTAACGGACAAGAAAAGTTAACATATCAGGACAAAATCACATTAACAAAGGCGAAACTAGTTTATCCAGTTTGGACGAACTACGAGTAGCTAGAATAAACTAGCTTATCCGAAAATCGGATTTGGCCGGCAACAGATACATAAATATCAGCGCCATCTACTGGAATTCTTGCGAGACGCATTAATCATTCGGGTTCTCCATTACCGACAATGTTTGTTTTAACTTGCCAACTACGGAACTCCATATTAGATTGTACCCATCAGCTATTGGTTCCGTGATCTGTGTTTACGTTTTGCTGAATAGGCTGTTATTAAGTGAATACGCGTCTGCATTCAGATTTGAAATTGCGATTGAAAACGTCAGTGATTCCGGAGGTGAGTGTATGATATGGAAAAAAGAGAGCCAAAAATATCGGACTTTTTGTTCAAAAGTAAAACCAATCAAGGAAAAGTGGTCCAGTGAAAATCAAAGAGAAAACAATAGCTTCAGTGAAATATGAATAGGTACCTAGTTGAAAAGAACTAATCTAAATCAGTATGGTAGATACTCAATTTCGACGAGAATTTAAAACTAATTTGTAACACTAGCGCGATCTCGAAGCTACGGAAAATGGAAATTCAATATCCACCCTTTTCATCAACTCAATAAACTAGCTTTAGAAATTCGTTTTTAATCAAAACATTTACAAATTCGTTGGATTCCAATAAATATAAAACATTTCAGCCGTTCATTGGCACAACATTTTGTTCTGGAAATCATAGCTGAATGTATGGGCCTGAAATAGACCAAACATTGATAATAACGAACCAAAAGGCGTCAAAACATCGTGGCTCAAGAGTAGTATAGATTTATGTACATACTTATGTCCTTATACGGTACAGTATACACGAGGGATGGTCAACACGTGACAAGCATGATAAATGAGGAGTTCGGGATCATGCCTCTGGGGACCCCCTTTGGCTGAAAGCGGCTGCTATACGGAAAGAAACCTAGCAACATCCAAAAAAACGTACATCAAACTAAACCCTATTCTTTATTACACAAAACATGTTTTACAGTACGACCAACTTAAAGTTAAAACTCCATAAAAATTCAGAAGCTACCACGAATTAGTGTTGCAAAAAGTAACTAAAGTGGATGACCGCGATACCAAAATAGATCTTGTGATTCATGTGGTAAGATTTGAATTGGTTTGTGGGTTTCCGCATGAAAATGCTGGCTCTTGGATATCAGAAAGCAAAATATAGAATCCGAGACAGAGTCAAGTCAAAGGCGGCGTGAGTGTAAGCAAAGAATATTTTTAGTAAACCCAAACTAAGTGGTCCGACGGAATAAATCATGCAATTTCGTGATATTTCATTCGGCAACAACATTTGTGTATAGCCCAACTAAAAAAAATTAAGTAAAAAGGTAAAGTAAATGTAGTCAATTTTGCGTTACATCAGTAGGTAGGCGAACTCAGGCAGACTCAGGCTTTAGGGTTTTGGTTTTATATAGTCAATCAGATTTTGTGAGATTTGATAGTTTTCTTTTTCTAGTAGCTAATCTTTCAAACGATAATACGCTTGTTGTATGTTACACACAAGGCGATTTTTAAGTTTTAACTTAGATTTTGACAGAAAAGCTACATTCTATCAGTCTCTACAACACACAATTCGATGACGATATCATTTTTAAAAACCTTAAAAAGTATATGATATTTAAGATATATATTCTCAATATTAGATATAAGTATCTAAGGTAATGAGAAAATATCCGTAAACCATTACTTATTTAACGGCATTTCCTAAAACCATTTGCTAGAAGAAAAATAAACTATACGCGATGTTCTTGGTCAGTTCGTTGCACTCACCCCCAATGTTTGTATAGAACACATAGGTAATGTTTTGAAAGCAAACCAATAAAGTGCAATGGACCCGACAGATACACCTTGTACACGTTGCAGATATGTTAAGACATAAAATGGTATTATTTGTCGATTCGGAACACCATCGTATTTACTTGTTACTGTGACAGAATTTACAAATGTGGGTATGGCGACTTTGGCTTGTACTTAGTTTAGTTTATTTTTCTTCGCGTTATGGACGTTATTTAAATTATTGTAAAGCATAATTATTTGCCATGAGACTTAATTCACTATTTTGAATATTTATATTATGCTGTATTCGTAGACAAAATTCTAAATTTTTTCCTCCATAAATGCTATCACATTCGTTATGTTTAAGATTAATTATGATCCTGTGTAAAGCTATTAGATAAAAAACTGGCCAAGTGCTAGTTGGGATGAATTTATCCCAAAAACAAACTTAACTTTGTAGTTGAAAACATGTTCTCCCATACGGAATGTATGGGAAAACATGTTTTTGTAACCGTAAATATAAGTTGGTCGATTATTACTCGTTAACTTGTAGAGCTTACTTAGCTGTGATAGTTTTCCTTTTAATTTCGTTATATAAACCACTGCTGTGATTTTTTTCATACATCCTAAACCAACCGTTTAGCTGGCAGGGGGCGGGAACAGTTGACTCTAACAAAAATTAGCACTTTAAAGCTTAATATTTCGCAAACGGATCCCTGAATTCAAAAATGGTTTTCACATACAATATTTTTAAAGGACTTTTCTAATGATACCCCACACCACGGGATAGAAAAAAACATCACTACCTTACGTGTAGGGGTGGTACCCTAAAATAAATTTATTTTCATAATTTTGTTTTACCACTTTGTCGACGTAATTAATATGTATACCCATGCCAAATTACAGCTTTCTAGTACTAAGAGTCCCAGAGCTAGACCGCGGATAAACAGACAGACGGACATGGCGACACTATAAGGGTTCCTTGTTGACTACGGAACCCTAAAAAAGACAACTCCCAAGAAACATTCATAAGAAATTTCATCAAAAATCTTCACAACCAATAGACAAAGTTATTGAAAAAATGATATTGGGCTATTTCGAAATTGGCTAACTCGGAAAATCATTTAGATTCTAAACGCGTTGCGGTCCCGAGGCTTGAAAATATTGGCTCTGCAAGCAATAAGCGGTAGTATGGCTGCGGAATAGTGGGCGATCGTTATAAGGAGTTATGCGACCGTTTTGGATAGACGCCTTTGTCCATGTGGTCTTTGGAAAACATTATGGGAATTTCCCATAATGTTTAATTTCCCTGTATAATTTCCCTTACGTTACTCACACTGTATTTTTTTTTCGAGCCGCTAACGGAGGACCTACCTAATGGACTTAAAATAGCAAATGTTTCTACGTAAATACAGACCACTTGACATTATTAAACATTTTGTTTGAACACTTGCTTAGCAAAATACCTGTTCATAGATTTCGTGGAACCCGTTATTTGAGAGAAAATTCGTCAGACTCCTCGTTTTAAAGCCTTTTGATTAACCGTTTCAAACCCAACACGAGTTCCAGAGAATTTACAAATTATATTTATTGGAAAACTCAAACATTTTCTTTTCTTTGAGGCAAATTATTTTCTTTTTTTTATTACGGCCCTTAAGAAGTAACGTTCATGAAAATAGTTTCCACAAAATTGCGAACCTTTAAATGATGTTCACAAAAAGGACGAGACACAAAGGAGGCCGTTGTATATTGAAAAAGAAATAATCTCTCTTAATTGTGGCTCGGTTTTTGATCCATGACTCCGGTAATCGAAAAGGGTCTGTCGATTTTTCCCTCATAAGAACCCTTTGAAAATGACCCGCATTTGGCAAAAAATATCTTTGCATTCAGAGGCGTCGCGTCCGGCATCCTTCCTTTCACCGTCCGTGGTTGATTGCGTTCGACCCGTGAATAATACCCACTTTGTGCCCAATAAAAGTTTTCCTCCCTTCGTCGATATTGGAAACAATGGCTTTGACTCACAATTTTTCTGTCGCAGCCGAGGCAGTGGCGGAAACGGTTGGGATTATATCGTTCTTTTGATTTGAGGGTAAACGTGATATCGTTTCAAATGAGCCACCCCGACTCAAGTGCTTCTGATTATTTATTAAGTTTTTGTATGAGAAGTTGTTGTGTACGTATCCAGACAACCTTTCAAAAAAAAACATACCTTTGTATCCTTCAACAACGTTGAAGTGTACTTATTCTGTATTTTTAGATAAGCTTTGTTCTTCAAATATTATATTATAACTTAATTTTTACAAATTCCCCGAAACAAGAAGTGTAATAACTTTGAAACAAAATATTATTATTGAGTACACGAAACATTTTCAACAAAGCTCTTCAACAGAAATATACGAGCATGTTTCACATATATGGCCTCGTAAACACAAAACATTTGACAGAACAAAACCCAGCATGGAAAGATAATGTTGATACCGAAAGGCATAAATTTTTACCGGTCGATTAAACAATGGCCAAGGCGAAGCATCCTCAAATTAGACAAAGGCGGTATTAATACGGAAGCCATTAAATTGGAGATAAGCGGTAAGGCAGATTGGGCGGCGCCCTTCGCTTGGTATTAGCCCGTGAGTCCTGATAAGTGAGAGACGGGGGTTTTGCGGGAAATGTCATAGATCAATGACGGGAAAAGAATCGACGCTTGTAATTTTATAGCGTTGGGACGTGCGAGCTTTCCGGGTTGTTTTGTTTTGTGAGATTAAGTAAACAACTCTGAATATGGAAACATAAACCAGCCGGTATTCAACTAAGGGATTGTGAATTGCTGAAATGTTTATGTTGGGAAGTAAACAGCTACTAAAACATAGTCCTTTACTACATTTTTACATTGAAGTGGGTATCTCTAATTCTCGACTTTCTCACATCTACAAACCTATTCATTTTTACAGTACCGACAGTCCCAATAAAAATGCAGTCACTGCAACTATCTGCAATCAATAATTAATTTAATAATCTATGTATAGCGTATTGGTGGCAGGGTTTCTATGTCGCTAGTAATTGGAACGCCGCCGGGCCCCGGTTTGTCGTCGGACAATCAACACGACGTGATACGAAATCCGATGCGTTCGCTTCAGATTACTGAGCAGTAATCATTGTCATGGACCAATCATGGAGCTTTAACTTGGTGTAAATGTGACTTTATCTAAGTATTTATTGGATGGTGGGAAAATTTTGAATTTTCGCCCGCGTTGTATGTTAACCCTGATTTATCGATTTGGACTGATTTTAAGAGGGGTGCAACGGGGAGCATTAGAATAATAGATCGAAGTTTCATGCATGAGATCGGTAAATATAAACAGTTTCTTTCACTTATTTTTCAAATGAATTATTAAAATTCTTAACATCTGTTGTATCCATTCGTTTTCAGCTAAAATAAAATTATAATTTATGATTTCCAAACAGCGATTTTTTCGTGCAAATATTTCTCTTCCTATATTTACGAAATACTAATTCCATTTAAAAGCTTTCAGATTTATTATTTAGCTAGCTCCCAAAGGATTGCGTGATTACTTTATCTTGCTTTAAAACATGGGGTAAAAATTATATTGAGCCTAATTTCCGTATCATGAGTACAAAGTAAATATTTTTCCATCACCAGCCTATTAACAATGTTTGTTCACGCGATATTACTGGGCAACAATATTATGTTAACTTCCGTCCAATTTGGGGGGGATGAAAAGTAAAAAGGTTACATGAAATTAATGGAATAAATTATTAAAACAAGTGAAGTGCGTATGAAGCTCGCATGAGTTAAGATTCTAGTTTGTATTTCAAAATTGATCTCGATTCTTGAGTATGTCGATAGTGCAATATCTTGAATAAGTGATTATAAAATGAAATATTCAAATAAAACTAATCAAATCTTTAGGTTTTAATTAATCCTAGTCTTGAAGCCAATCAGACTAATTGCAAATGTCTTTGCTTAAGTTCGTAGCTCGAAGGGCAGTGCCCTTTAAAAAAGGGTTTTGTAGTCAGTTCTTTTTAAGAATTTTATTATTTTGCATAATTTAAAACCTAAAGGAAAATTATGTTCTAAAAAAAGGTTCGAATGTTTTTTTATTCCAACAAAAATAAATTCACTAAAGCCACCTGATTTGGGTAAATTTAAATCTTCGCAATACATATTTCGCTGACCGGTTCTATTTAATAATTAATAAAAAACATCCCTGTAAACCCAATTTAATTTACGTACGTAATATATGTAGCCCCAAAACAGTACGTTTAAAAATTAATAGCGCATTAAAACGTTTGTTAGTATAACATTTATAAAAATTTAAATTACGACCCTCGTTAATGCCTCAGAGTACAGAGCATCATAATTTCTTAACACATAAAAATTTAAATGTTTATTTTATCATTTCCCGTAACAGCCCATTTTTAATGGACTGCGTTTCCCATATTTTTGCAAAAAATAATGTGTTTTATAAAAGAAAGCACCAATTAGGCACAGAATCAGAATGAATCAGAGTATTCGCTAATGGACTTTTTCCTGGGGGAGTCCGGAGGGTTAAATTTTATTCTAAAGCAATATAGCCCTTGAATCGATTCCTTTTGTTGTCTATTGATTTGAAGGTATCATGGGGCTCACAAATGGAGAGCACAATTTTTTTTTAAATGAAACTTAACTATCACACACACTGGACTTCGACCATTAACAGGAGCTTAGCAAGGCATTCAGTAGTGTTTGTTACAGCTGGAAGCTTACACGCCGATTCCCTGTTGTATTGCATGATAATCTCTCATCGCGCACTGTGCTGTAGATGCAAATGGTTCGTTTGCAAGCAGCCTGTTATACTGGACTACACACAGTATCGTTGACCGCATGCAATCTGATCCTCGGCTACATTTTCACGCTACACACTGTTTGAAATGCACCGCGTTTCCCCACAATCACAGAAGTCAGCAAGCTTGTCGTTTCCACGCATCCTAAAAACCCTTTTACCCTCAAACTTTGAAACACGTACGCGCAAAAAACATACAAATATGACAATACACACCGTGTTGTGTTTTCCTTTAATTTCTTGATCAAAATGGAAAATTTAACGCCGCAGCGCGCTTCATTAAAAAAACATTTTTATTTTTTCTACCGCTCCCCTTCGTATCGCGAGATAATTATCATTTTTGAGTAGCGAGAGAAAATTAGCAAACAATTATTTATTTACAATATATTACAGTAATTTCACCTCGAACTTTAAAATCCTCACAAACGTAATCTATATTGAAGTCGGTTTTCGTGTCTGTCTGTGTGATCGCGTTGTTCTTCTAAATTGCACAACGGATTTTAAAGCGGATTGCAACATCATTTAGAGAATTTATTCCGGAAGATTTATGGTGTATCTATAATACATTGATATTTAACCGGTTCAAAATCCCATGAACCATATGTGGTCTGTTCAATTGTTTTAACTATTGTGCTTACATATGGGACAGTGAACCTGTTAACTAAGACATAATAAAGAAATGAAAATGTTTTGTCAAGTCTGAAAACCCGTGCGAAACAGGGTCTGGTCACTAGTACCATAATAAACACAATTTCAGAGCCTCCATCAAGCGAAACATGTGGGGAATTTTTCCTTAACGTCTCTCATCCTTGTTTCTCGACCTTTTACGCGTAATAAACACCCAAACCTTATTCTCGTGTGACCCTAATTATCAATAACTTGTACCGCTAAAGCTTTCCTTACAAGGGTTAATAATTACTTGGATGTCAGGGAGAGCGGCACTTTAAAGCGAAGACCGTGTAATGACAAGTTGCAAACTCATCGCCCACAAGCATTGGGTAACCTATTTTACGCAAACGCCTTTTACGATGTACGCACGACAGGGTATTTACGCGCTATAGGTTGTTTACATTCATTCGCAAGTGAGAATACAAACGGGTAATGAATTGTTTGTCAAGTGACGTCAGATGTCATGTTGAATGCAAACTGTCGGCATGATATAAATCAATCATGCGCCATTTAACATAATGAGTGAATTATGTGATGTCCTTTAAGTGGATATGTGTGTCTAATGGCTTATAGGTAAATCAAAGTTCAACATTATAATTTCAGATCGGTCTCTTTGTTTTCTATAACAGTACTTAAGCGACTGATTTTGTAGGCATTCTCTATTAGAGTCGAAGCTTTTGGTTCATATCTTTTAATCAATTTAAAGGTACTCAAACCTCTGTAACTACAGTTTCTTCGTGTCATAAAAGCCACATACTTAATTATTAACTACTCTCTTCCACAGATGACACTATTTAATATTTAAATACTTTCTCTATCTCCCTTGAGACGCATGAGCAGGGGCAATCACAAAATTGCGTCAAGTCCTCCACTTCAATAAACCGTCACATCTTTGACTCAAACGAGGGGACAGTATTAATGCACTTTCTCCCTCTTCCACTCATATTTGTCCAATATTTGTCCATTTACCTGTACCAAGTTGTACACCACATGTAATGATCGGCGCGGCAGGGTTGCGGCACGGGGTGTGTCAACAAATCGCACGCACAATGTTTTGTATCCGACCACCCGTATCTGTCCGTGTTTGTTTATTATGCCCCCTACGAACGATGGACTGGTTTTATAGCCTTTAGAAATAACTGTAGCAGACGGCAACGAATTTTCTATTTTGCGTTACGACTTCCTTGATGGGAGTTGTTTAATTTTAGATTTTTAATGTTTTTGGACAGAAATGTTTAATGACTTATTTTATATCAAGTGAAGTTTAATGTCAAACTTATCTTGCATATTTTAAAAACAAGAAACTTAAAAAAAAAATAGTATCTTCGAGAAATTGTAGAACATATTACTTACATTTATTAAAAAAGCTTTTTAGAGGTATTAAACTGATAATTTGCTAGCGTGTTTCCCGCGAAGCGAATGTAAACGTGCTCTCCGCGGGTGCAAAGCGAGCAAGTTCCGACTACGCGACGTATTCTCTGCGTTTTCACAGTATTGCACACTCGGTTATCTCGCTCTCTAGAGTACACGTTACGTCAATCGTTCTCGTTACACAAAAAACGATGCAAACACGTTGCGCACACGTAGCGTGCTCGCTACGCACGCAGACAATCGCCTTGCTGGAAACACGCTCGCAAATCGCCATTAATCCCCGACCGATTTATCTCTGCCAAATCCATGAAAATCTATCACGTGGTTTTGCGGTGAACACGTAGCAAACTGACAGACAAACCTACTTTCAGATTATTCATATTATTACATGAAAAAAATACATATTTTAAAGCTATCACTGCCAATAGGAACAAAAGAAAATAATCCGTGTTAAACACAAACCCTTTACAACTGATACCTAAACCAATACCTACCCTACTACAACCTACAAGCGAATAGAACATTTATTTGCTAACTACTAACGCCCCCTTCAACCAGTACCCAACATGACTTGAAACTGTGTTTAACTACAACTCCGATTGAGTTTCCTAAGTCTACAATTAACGTTATACAACATGTATGTTTGTCCCGCCCGCATGTAAAACTACACATCCAAATTTTCCGGTCTACGAAATCCTTTGTGATTTTATTTAAACGTAGATACTCGTCAATCTATTTATAACGAAATGTTCAACAAACACACTGATTGCCATTTATTTAGAAACTGGATTTACAGGGGCAAACGAATTCTCATTGTTCTATATTTACTGTAATCAATTTACATTAAATTTCGTACCGGCTAATTGAATTTTTGATGAGGGGAATTTAAAGGAGTACCTAGTGAGCTGTTTTATGAAATTAATCTGTACGTTCATTAAGAGTTCTTTGTAGAACTATTCATTTATGTACCTACTTAAATAGTTTTAAATTCATTTATTTATAAACTATGCACTGAGGCAAAATTTACTTCTTAGTATTACTGTTTCAAATGATCTGCTTTTTTTTTTACTATTCTTTTATTTTTAAATTTTTTTAAAGTATTGAACCCACCTATTATTTTTTTCTAAAATAAGCAGTACTTTTCACGGTACTTTTATTTTAACTTGGTTTTAATGAGAAGTTAAAAATATGATTTAATTCATGTTTAAGTTCAGTTCATGAAAAACCATTATCTACCATTAAAAACATGTAACACAGATACCTAACGGAGTCAGTAGTTACAATTAATGCCAACTGCCAATGCACTGCTTGAAATCACGTTCTTCACAATCCGTACAACGAGCAGTCGTTGGGCGAAATTGCCTTAATCACCATCCTTGCTAGTCGAATCGGTGAGCTGTGTTATTTACTACACTAGTCCCGTCTATGTTCTACATTTTGTTGCATGTTGTACATTTGTGTTCGATTTTTAAAGTTTAGAGATAGGTTTTTGTTTTTTGAAGTGAAAACTTCTTTAGGCGCGTTGGGCATTCTTGAGATGGGAGAACACAATTGAACTCACGACACCGTTACCGACACCTCATTTTTGTAAACGCGATTGTGTTTTTTATTTAGATATATTATGTTACGGATCAATGTTCTATGCAAGTATTTTTACTTTAAAGGTTTCGGAAGTTTTTATTTTTGTAAACGCGATTGTGCTCTTTATTTAGATAAAGTTACGGACCAATGTTCTATACAAGTATTTTTTTTCCACAACGGCAATCTCGTTCAAGTTTCCACTTCTGTCGGCACTCCCGGAGTGCCACTGTTTTTTGATAATTTATTTTTTAAGTGAAAACTTCTTTAGGCGCGTTGGGCATTTTTGAAATGGGAAAAAACAATTGAACTCGCGACACCGTTATCGATACCTCATTTTTGCAAACGTGATTGTGCTCTTTATTTACATTACGTTACGATCAATGTTCTATGCAAGTATTTTTACTTTAAAGGTTTTGGTTGTTTTTGTAAACGCTATTGCGCTCTTTATTTAGATAAGGTTACGGACCAATGTTCTATATAAGTATTTTTCTTCCACCAAGGCGATCTTGTTCAATTTTTCACTTCTGTCGGAGAGCAACTGTTCTTTTTTTTAATAGCCTTTGCTTCACTGTATGCTAACGATGAGCCTTATGACCCATATTGTTTTATTATTGGTTTTGTCTTTGTGTCTATATTTCACTAATAATAATAATTCCATCAGCTGTTTGATGCAGTTTATCACACTCACTGTATGCCAGCTTAATTATTATTATAACTAGCTGCACCCCGTAGCTTCACCCGCATAAATCTCGATCCCGTTGGAATATCGAGATGAAAAGTATTCTATGTCCTAACCCAGGTCATGGTCTACCCATGTGCCAAATTTAATCCAAATTCGTTCAGCCGTTTTAGCTTGAAAGCGTAATAAACAAACATACTTACAAAAATTCAAATCGTTTCTCTTTATATTATTATTATTTTTAAATGTCTTTGACATATCTCGGGACCCTGGTCTCCCGGACCTTTGGAAGGCGTACGAGGGGCCGAAGCCAACTCGCAGAGGCCCCTTAGACATTTTTAAGTATTGAGGCACCAACCGACGATTATCCCTGTTCGCACTATGCAAGGGCACCCAAGGACAACCCCCGGTTGGTGTAGGACTATTGCAGAATATGGAAACAAAGATATTGGATTATGGGTTTGGGTGGCTTAAGTGGACTGGTTACCTGGAGCTATGGAAGGACTATGGCCCCTGCCTGATCAATGTTTAAATGTACACGGATAAAATGGCAGGGGGTGACTAGCACGCTCAATAATGGGCCCCCGAAAACGGTTGCTAGCACATAGTGTCGTAGCGACATGGGGGCAACACGTCCTGAGGTGCTTATGAGGAGTGGAGAGGTATTCCACGGCTATCAGGACAATCCCGGAAGTACGGTCAAGATCCCTACCAGCATCTTACTGGAATACTTCCTTCCTCCGAGCACGTTTGCTCTTGCGAATCTCCACTCAAGCCGGCCAATTAAGGCAAGAATGAGGCGGGAGCTCTGTTCCTCGTCAGTATTCACTCCAGCCGGCCAATAAAGGCAAGCCAGAGGTGAGGAACAAGACTTCTCCCGGGAGATAGGGTCCGTGGGGTCGCTACTGCCCAACAGCTCGCCACATGCTGCCCTGCGGGTTTTTGTATCCCTCTTGGTCTGGCTCCTAATCCCAGACCTGTTCCGGCAAAGTAAACTCTACTGGCACAGGCCTAGAGTACGGAGCGCGCAAGCCCCACCACGACGTCAACGTAGAGATACGACGGTGGGGTTATTATTATCCTTTATATATATTATATCTATATTATATTGTTTAGATGATAAGATAACAATAAAGCAACAAATTAAGGGTTACTCCCGTATGGCAACGCTACCTATATACATTGTTTATGTTTGTAGATATTACGTACTTAAACCACGTTAAAGTACAGTCAGAGTAAAAAGTTCTAATGTGCCAAATTTACTTGAGTAATATTTGGTATGTTCAGATCTAGTTTTATATTTTCGACTTGTTTGACTAGTCACAAATAGATATACACATTTGGAATGAATAAACAAAGTTTACCCATATTATATTCTAGTAACGTCTGTTGTTGATTTTGCTTTGCTTAGTTTAAATAATTACTGTATTATATTATATTTTTATACAGGGTGCCAGGGAACCTTAAAAAATCTGCTGTTCCATGCATTTTGACCGCGTAGGTATTGCACTTTTCTAAGAAACAGCCGTGTTTTTTTTAATAACCGACGGAAAATTTCAACTCAGGAAGTTCAGAATCATGTACTAAATCCATCGCAAAAGTTTTCGCGTCATGTCCCTGCCACCCTGATGATACATAAACAATTACACTACAAAAATCTGAAATAGATAGTTACATACTTTTTCACTTCAAACAAATATTACATTCCTTAAAAAATTGACTGAACTTACTGACTGCACCTGGTGCACACGATCGATACATCGCTATAGGTAAATATATGTAGCGTTACCAAACGGAACGTTGCCAGTCGGGAGTAACCCCAAATTAGACCCATTCGACCGGAATATCATTCCTCATTTGTTCCTCAGTTACACAATGTTGACATACAAATGATAAATCACAGGGTTTATTCAATGCAAATTTTAATATTCTAGTCTACAATCGATGTAAATTCGAAATTTAATACTAACTAATTATAATTGCTTCATTAGGCGCTTTTGGTGAATGTTTACAAGCGTTTTAGGTAGGGAAAATGAACGTCAATTTTCCAAGCGGGCCGTCAGCGCGATGTGATTATCAAAATATCCTTATTAATAAAATAGATTTTGACATTACAGTAAAAATATAGAGTATCCGTGTGTATAATCTGAAATAATTTTGAGGTTGGAGAAATATTTTGTTTCATATAGGTAGGTACCGACCCGATAGACTTTGTCTGGTATGATCAGCAGCTCATTATTCAATATTATTTTAGTCTTAGATATTAATTAATTAGGTATCTAGCATTGCTTATTATAGTTATTATAGTTTGAACACTGCGTACGTACCTATAAAAAAAACAGTGGCACTCCGGGAATGCCGACAGAAAGTGAAAACTTGAAAGAAAATTGGCAACGCGTTGATGTCTTTTACTCTACGGTGTCGATAAAAGGTCGCAAAATCAATGGTTTAGGCCTATCTCAAAAATTCCCAATGCCCCTAAAGAAGTTTTCACTTCAAGAACTCTAATAACCCTTTAAAAAAAGATTAGGGTATTTTAGTAAGAGGCGAGGCCCTGTTATAAAACATTATGTCGAAATCTTCAAAGAACCTTCGTAATGGATTCTTATGTTTTCGCAACCCGATTCCACACTCAAATAACTTCAACTGATATTTTCACAAACTCACGAAGAAGTTGTATTTTGAAATCTTATAAAATCCGCCTAGTTGAGAACTTTCTTATCCGAACTCAACAGCTCTCGAGTCCGTACCTGCGACAAATCTGAGTTACGGACTTTTTAAGTCTTCTTGTTTACTTTCCCTTTCAAGTTGTTAATGTTTTGTCGTGATTAAATTGAAACTCTTAATTTGAAGAATTAAGGAGATTCAATGATCATCTTATAACCAGTTATATCAACTCTTTTTTCTTTGAATCAGTCGTTTTTGGTCTCCGTTTTATTCAGTGGAACATTTTCTTCATCTCGGACAGATATCACTTTGAGTACGGTTGACGGAATAAAGTTTTATCTAATCATACAGTTTCCACGCAGATTGTCAGTCAAGTTTCTTTCTTTTTCTGCATTTACACTCGTAATCTTTTAACAACAGTTCGCCTTGTGCTTAAACCGATCTGATTTCCAGGTATAGAATTTCAACTTGTTTAAAAGCAATCTCTTAAAATTTACGTAAATAGCTTCCACGAACTTTATTAAACATAGGTACGTGTTTAATAAAGTACCTACCTAGTATCTGAAATCCTGGTTTCCCTGAAAATACTTATTACAAAGTTGCTCGAATCGTTTATATCCGCATTAAGGATTACATACACTTTCCCGTAAAGCTCAATATGTATTCTAAAATAAATTTTATCTCGGCTTACTTAAATGCAAAATAGTATTAAGTTCGTATAATTTGGAATTTCTTATCTACCCAGACGACGTAGTCACTGGCGACAATTCAGCGAATTCAAATGTTAAAGATGTTTCAGACGAAGTCGTACGTGATCGCATCGACGTTTTTTTGTTTTCATTGAGCTATACAAAATAAAATTGGTTAAACTAATTGACATGAAATAATTGCACATTATTTCGAGTACGAGCACGCAAAAATATTCTTTTAATCGTTCCAGGAACGTCACACACAATTAATACTCTTTTCGAAGGATAATTGAATAAAATAAAATGAACAATGATATCAAAATAAATATCGTTTAATTCACACGAATGGTTGGAACCATAATACAACAGGCAAAAGTTTCCAATGACGATGATTTAACTGACCATTCGTTTTATTTTTTTCGTAAAATATTCATGTAGATAATGAAAAACACGTTGATATTTTTATTTTATTTTATGCTCTTTGTTTTTCGCAGATTAGCCGAAGCATTAAAATAGGTACTTTACAAATGAAATCCGTATCCCTAACCTAAAATATTTACCAAGCCAACCTGAGCACTAATGAGATTAAAATCAAACAATCATATGAACCGCAATATTTTCGCGTCTATCTGACGGTACTCTTAAATTCAAACAGACTGGTCGTCTCCATTGTTTGTCAGTGGAACCTTTTTGTGAAGATTTCCCATGGGGAGGGGTCGCGGTGGACGATCCACGTCACTTGTCCTCCAACGCTGAAAGGAATATGCAAACAGATTTGCAAAAAGGAATATCTTTTTCTAGAAAATTATTAATGGACGTGTCCTTCAAGTTACGTAATATAAAGTTGTACTGCATGAAATATGAAGTTGGACCAAAGACTTTATTGTTCTCTTCAATTATCTTTTATGAAAATGTGATTTGAGTTGATACGTTTTAGCATAACTGGTCAAAAATGAAAAATATATTCTTTTTGTTTCTATCCTCATTTGATTACCGCTGTAAAATTAACAAATCTATTTAAACTAGACCATGAATCTCCTAATAATAAATATAACGCAGTAGATAATCTTCTATCTTATAACAACTGTGACAAAACAAACATATGTAAGCTCGTTTGCACACAATTGCTCAGACACGTGCTCAAACACGCGTCATTTTATGCCTTATAATGTTATTTTGTATTACATGATTTATTGTTAAATAAATACGGATTATTAATGACCTAAAATCGTAATTTAGCTGCAAAACAATATTTAAATAATTTCAACTGTCGAGCGCGCAATGATGGCGCCATCGCCATCCCCACCTTTGTAGTATAAAACAGCGTGCCGCCATCATTGCGAACTCAGTTTGTGTACGACGTTCGTGGAGTTATCATCAACGAGTAAGTTGAATATTGTATGTATTTTTAATGTTATTTAACTGTATAAATGTATACTGATAAATGTTATCATAAGGTAATTATTGCAATTCTATTCATTTTAATAGTAAAATAAAACAAAGTATATATGAATTAGCCTTTTATTTTACAATTCAGAAGTGGGATAAGTAGCTCTTTCTAATATGTGTATTTTTTTTTCTTTTTCGGTCGAGAAACATGGATAAACAAAGAGTGCTTGCCTCTCCGATTTTGGGAAGTGTTCAAGCAAAATCAGTCGAAAGTGCAGACGACCATAAACACCATCAACCCTTGGAGCTGCAATCACAAGGTTCAACACTGAGTTTGCAGCAGACACGAGGCCGCGTGATAGGCCCGACTTGCCATCTACCAAACAACCGTCGATCACGCAGCCCCTTGCGCAGCAGCCCGCGGCGCAGCAGTCCGCGGCGTGGCAGCCAGCGGCGTGGTAGCCAGCGGCGCAGCAGCCCACAGCGCAGCAGCCCACAGCGCAGCAGCCCACAGCGCAGCAGCCCACAGCGCAGCAGCTCGCAGCGCAGTGGCCAGCAGCGCAACAACCGGCGGCGCAGCAGCCAGAGGCGCAGCAGCCAGAGGCGCAGCAGCCAGAGGCGCAGCAGCCAGAGGCGCAGCAGCCAGAGGCGCAGCAGCCAGAGGCGCAGCAGCCAGAGGCGCAGCAGCCAGCGGCGCAGCAGCCAGCGGCGCAGCAGCCAGCGGCGCAGCAGCCCGCGGCGCGGTAGTCCGCGGCGCAGCAGCCCACAGCGCAGCAGCCCGCAGCGCAGCAACCAGCGGCGCAGCAGCCAGAGGCGCAGCAGCCAGAGGCGCAGCAGCCCGCGGCGCGGCAGCCCGCGGCGCGGCAGCCCTCAGCGCAGCAGCCCGCAACACGGCATGAATCGTAACATGCAACAGCTTCCCGAAGCAATGCAAGGAACCTCAGGTAACACTGCTGCTTCTAACGGAGGCAGTGGTGATTTAAATATTTTAGTGCAGGCATTGAGGTCTCTTGCCCCAGGTCATGAAAACCTAGGTTCTTTCAATAACACTATACCCGAGTTTGACCCTGCAAGGAAAGAGCAAACGATGGGTATGTGGCTGCACAAAGTGAATGAGTGTGCCGTCATTTATTCATGGAATGACAAACAAATAGTGCATTATGCACTCTCTAAACTTAAAGGCATAGCAAAACGTTGGTATGAAGGATTACCATCGGTGCTCTTTTCTTGGGACGAATGGCAGGCAAAATTAATATCGGCTTTTCCCTCGGAAGAGAACTATGGTCAAATGTTAGCAGATATGTTGGCTAGGCGTGCACGTTACGGAGACTCCCTTGAAGATTATTTTTATGACAAAATTACTCTTATCAACCGATGTAGTATAAGTGGCAAACGAGCGGTAGAATGTGTTCTACACGGCATAGATGATCGCGCTGTTAGGTTAGGTGCTGAAGCGGCTCAGTATGAAGACTTAGATAAATTGCTCACTTATTTAAGAAATTCAAGGAGTCTAAAACAGAATTTTGATCGTAAATCTAATACTAATAAAAACCAGCCTGCTACAAACTCCTTGGATAATAAAACAAAGAATCCAAACGCCAGAGTTCTTCGTTGCAATAATTGTAAACAGGAAGGTCATTTTGTAGGTCAATGTACTCAACCAATTAAAAAGTGTACTAAATGTATGAGAATTGGCCATGAGGCGGAAAATTGTTTTTCAAAAATAATTCCGGCTCAAAAATCTGTAAACAAAGTAGATACCAATGGAAAAATTTCAGACAAATATTTTAAAACTGTGCGTATTAACAACATAGAAATGAAGTCCTTTGTTGATCTTGGTAGTGAGTGCTCGATGCTTAAACAATCTGAATTATCCAAATTAGGGAAATTGGAAATAAAAACCAACAATCTACCTATACTTAGAGGGTTTGGTAATTCTGTTGTGCATGCATTGGGTAAGGTCAATAGTTTAATTGAAATTGACGGGGTCAAGGCCGAAGTCGAAATATTAATTGTCCCAGATTGTGTTATGCAGGTTCCCCTTATGATAGGTCAAACTTTTACTGAACAACCTCATGTATTAATTCAAAAAACAAGTGAACATTTTGAAATTTTACAAAATCAGATTGATAAAATCCAATACCAAAAAATAAAAATTTTTAATCGTGAAAATATGCAATTATTAGGTTTAACAATTTTGGAAGCCTACACAGAACCCAAATTCACTGGTGACCTTTACATTGAGGGAGGCTTGCGTAACAAAAACAACTTTTTTCATTTTGTTCTCACTGGAATTTATCAATTTAACAATGAGGGTTACGGACAAATTGTTGTTAATAGCCTAAATTCTGAGCCTCTATGTTTAGAAGAGAATACTTTAATTGCACGGGGTATCACTGCTAATCAGGAAAATGAAAAAAAAGTTCTTCATATAACCGATTCAAAACTGCAAGATCAACAAATGAGTCTAATCTGTTCTTCGGACCTGAACATTTCTGGTGAGTTGAGCCAAACTGTGATTGTTGACCTGCTTTCATTGTTAAATAACTATCGACATTGCTTTGCGTTTACACTATCTGAGTTGGGCACTCCTCGGTTTGTGAAATGGGCATTGACCTGCACTGTAACACACCTGTAGTCTATAGGCCTTACAGACTGGCAATAAAAGAGAAAGAAATAGTCAGGGATATGGTAGATGAACTAGTTCAAAACGATATAGTACGTCCTTCAGTCTCTTCTTTTGCTAGTCCTGTTGTACTCGTACGAAAAAAAACTGGTGGTTACCGCCTTTGCATTGATTATAGAGCTTTAAATAAAAATACTATACGTGAGAATTACCCGATGCCACTTATAGATGACCAGATCGATATGTTAGCTGGTAACATATATTTCACAGCTCTTGATTTGGCATCTGGGTACTACCAGATCTCGATCAGAGAGCAGGATAGGCATAAAACAGGGTTTGTCACACCGGAAGGCCATTTTGAATTTAACCGAATGCCTTTCGGCTTAGCAAATGCTCCAGCAACGTTCCAACGAATGATGCATCAAGTTCTAGGCAACTTACGGCATAAAGAGGCACTAGCTTACTTAGATGACATAATCATCCCATCAAAATCAATACAAGAGGGTATGAGACAATTAGAATCAGTATTGATTTTGCTATCAGAAGCAGGTCTTACTCTCAATTTGTCAAAATGTGTTTTCTTTGGCCGTTCGATAACTTATTTAGGGTTTAAAATTTCAAGTGAAGGTATCCAACCAGGGTCTGCAAAAATAGAGGCAGTAGAAAAATTTCCCGTACCAAAAGATCAACACAACGTAAGACAGTTTTTAGGGCTAGCGAGCTTTTTCCGTAGGTTTGTGAAGGGGTTTTCGATTATTGCAAAACCACTGACACAGTTACTCAGAAAAAACTCTGTTTGGATATGGGGGCCCGATCAACAAAATGCATTCAATAACTTAAAAACAATCTTAGTTCAAAAACCGATATTAGCTCTGTATAATTCAAAGTCCTTAACAGAATTACACACTGACGCATGCAAAATAGGTATCGGTGGTATACTATTACAAAGAAATGAACAGAATATTTTAAAACCCGTAGCTTATTTTAGTAGGCAAACTAGCCCTGAAGAACAAAATTATTGCTCTTATGACCTTGAAACCCTAGCAGTGGTAGCTTCGTTACAGAAGTTTCGGGTATATTTAGTAGGGATACATTTTAAGATCGTGACCGATTGTAATTCGTTAAGATCCACTTTCATGAAACGTGATATGATTCCCCGGGTAGCCAGATGGTGGACTCAAATGCAAGAATTTGATTTTGAAATCGAGTACAAAGCGGGATCCTCTATGGCTCATGTGGACGCTTTGAGTCGCAACCCATCCATCAGTAGTAATCACTCGAAAAAAATTGTTAATTCTGTAATGGAAACAGACTGGCTCTCAACAGTACAAAATTCAGATTCAGAACTTCAACGGATTATTGGGATTTTAAGTAACTCTGAATTTAACGATATTTTAGAAATAAAAGAAAAATATAAAATTAAAAATGGTAAGCTTTTTAGAATCACACCTGATGGCGATAGATGGGTTGTACCTAAAGGCGTTCGATGGCAAATTGTCAAACAGAATCATGACGATATCGGCCACTTCGCTTTAGACAAAACATTAGAAAAAATTAAAACTCATTATTGGTTCCCAGGTATGCGTGCTTTTGTTACAAAATATGTATGCTCTTGTCTAGAGTGCGCGTATAGTAAAGCACCTGGTGGAAAAAGACCTGGCTTTTTGCACCCAATCCATAAAGTAGACGTGCCGTTTGATACTATACACATGGATCATACGGGTCCATTTGTACGTAGTAGTAGGGGTAATGTCTATATTCTTGTTTTAATTGACGCTTTTACAAAATACATCTATTTGAAACCGGTGAAAAATACAAAATCGAATACTACTATTAGAGTTTTGCGCGAGTTTATTAGTATCTTTGGCGTTCCTAAACGAATTATATCTGACCGAGGCACGTCATTTACAAGTGATCTCTTTAAAAAGTTTGTATTAGATAAAGGCATTAAACATGTATTAAATGCAGTTGCTACTCCACGGGCCAACGGTCAGGTAGAGAGATATAATAAAGTTATTGTTGACTCATTAACAACTAAATGTGTTGGCACATCTGAAAGCAAATGGGAAGACCACCTGCCCGATGTCCAGTGGGGTATCAATAATACCTTCAACAAGGGTATCAATAGGACACCTGCAGAGGCTCTTTTTGGGATAAGGCCACAGGGCTCGAGTGATAGTAGAGTAATTTCTGCAATTGATAACGATATTACTTCAGTAGACAAAAGTCTCGAAGAAATTCGTACTGAGATTTCTTCTCATATTGAATCCACACAGAAGACTCAAAAAGCAACATTTGATAAATCTCGTTGCAAGTCTATCAAATATAATATTGGGGATTTAGTAAGGATTGAACGGCAAATTCCCTCTACGGTTGGTAGTAAAAAGTTAATCCCAAAGTATCAGGGCCCTTACAAAATTTCTAATGTTTTCGATCATGACCGTTACCAAGTAGAGGACACGCCTCTTACAAGAAAGGGAAACAAAAAATACTCTAGTATAATTGCTGTGGATAAATTAAAGCCATGGATTTGTTTTAATAGACCACATGATGATGTCTTAAGCGAAAAGTCGGATTACAGAAACTCTAATTGAATTGATTTAATTTTTTATAGCTACGTAATTATATAGACCAATGGGGTCTATACTTTAAGACCAATGGGGTCAACTATAACGATAAAGACCAATGGGGTCAAATATATTGATAAAGACCAATGGGGTCAAATATATTGATAAGGACCAATGGGGTCAAATATATTGATAAAGACCAATGGGGTCAAATATATTGATAAGGACCAATGGGGTCAAAACTATTAATAAGGACCAATGGGGTCAAAACTATTAATAAGGACCAATGGGGTCAAACCTATTAATAAGGACCAATGGAGTCAAACCTATTAATAAGGACCAATGGGGTCAAATCTATTGATAAGGACCAATGGGGTCAAAACTATTGATAAGGACCAATGGGGTCTAATCTATTGATTAACTAATGGAGTCTGCAATTAATTAAGATCAATGGATCTATCAATTTTTTTTTGTTAATATTGTTACATTTATACATATTGTACTGAATTATTTTCATCCTATTATTGTTTGTTTGATTTGCAGCTAAGTACGAGGACGTACTTGCAATTTGCTTGGATGGCCGACTGTAAGCTCGTTTGCACACAATTGCTCAGACACGTGCTCAAACACGCGTCATTTTATGCCTTATAATGTTATTTTGTATTACATGATTTATTGTTAAATAAATACGGATTATTAATGACCTAAAATCGTAATTTAGCTGCAAAACAATATTTAAATAATTTCAACTGTCGAGCGCGCAATGATGGCGCCATCGCCATCCCCACCTTTGTAGTATAAAACAGCGTGCCGCCATCATTGCGAACTCAGTTTGTGTACGACGTTCGTGGAGTTATCATCAACGAGTAAGTTGAATATTGTATGTATTTTTAATGTTATTTAACTGTATAAATGTATACTGATAAATGTTGAATAAATGTTATCATAAGGTAATTATTGCAATTCTATTCATTTTAATAGTAAAATAAAACAAAGTATATATGAATTAGCCTTTTATTTTACACATAATTCTCAACAGTATCCATTTAAATATCCGCACAATAATTATTAGCATAACAATTTCAACGCAAGGCACGTAACTCAGTACAAAAAGATGGGAGCTTCTAAGATAAACATTGGATATATAAACAAGAGACAATTACTGAAGCATCTAATGAATAGGCATTAAACGACACGCTGTTGAATGAGCGGCGAACACAAAGAGAAGCCGAGTAACTAACATGCCGATACACCTCGCTCGTAATAATCGTACAGTTGGCTGCAAACAATTAACGCATTTCCTCTATCATTACAGGGAACTAAAGAAACTGACGATGGTATCTCAACGGAAAAATGACAGTTGGTTTCGTTGAGAAAATTAGCTGCTCTGACAATGAAATCTTCGTCATCATCTCAACTTATAGAACACGGTACTTACTACCTACTAACATGTATACCAATTTTGTATATTGAGTAAGCTATTTATTTTATTTTATATTATCCAAGATGTTATGTATGTTACTTTCTTTGGTACACCAAGTTTTACCACCAAAAATTCTTAAAATTCCTCACTTGACACTTCCTCGCGTTTGGAAATGCAAGGGAGACATGTGTACTGACAACAACAAAATTGGACCGTGCGAAACAAGAACAACTTCCAAGCAACAATGCGGTGAATTTAATCCGTGTTTTCTAGAATTAGCACCATTCCTTGAAAATGTCTGTGAAAATCTTAATTTTTTTTGTGTATTCTTTACATTATTTTCTTTATTATTGATTTCCTTATCCATATTTAATCCACTACTGATATTCAAACTATCACTTTTTGAAATTTTACAGTATTGTATATCTATTCCTCTTTCTAGTTCTTCTACATCTGCTATGGTGAATCTATGAGCAATTATTTGTCTAGCAGCTACTTGATACCCGGTCCAGGCAACTTAACGTGCTTGACTGCCTGTTTTTGCTGGCGGCACTACTTTTAAGGATAGTTGCCCTTCATTAGGTCAGACGTGAGCCTATTATTGGCAGACGGTTTAAATGTGTCGTAATTTGCCTGTGCTTAAATAAGTGCCTGCATTGCCAGTTAGTTGTAGTTGTTTAAGTTTATTTCCTTTTCAATTTATTTTGTGTTGGTTTAATATTTAACTGTTGAGAAAAAAATTATTGATGTGTGTATAACATCTTTCCTCTCGCTTTCCTGCAATATGTGGGAGTTATTTAGTTAAAAGGGACGGAAGTGTGTAACAGGAAGCCGAGGAAGCGCGCACTATTTGATTTGACCAATGAGCGCGCCCGATGCTAAAGTTGGCCGTCAGATCAACCCATTTTCCGAGCGGTTGTTACTGTCAACCAAGATGTCAAAAGTTACACATCATATGCGACTACTGTAAGGCTCGTTTGTTTTTTTGTTTTTTTTTCCTTTTATATAGAAACTAGCGGACCTGACAGACGTTATCCTGACCGAATACCGCCACCTATCGGGTCCGATTGTGAATCTAAACAATTCCCAGATCCCCTTGAACACACACAAAAAATTTCATCAAAATCGGTCCAGTCGTTTGAGAGAAGTTCAGTGACATACACACTCACAGAAGAATTATATTTATAAAGATATAACAATAAATAATGAAACTTTTATTTATCCTCCTGTATATCGTAGGAACTAATACAGGAAGGACCCTTCAATGTTTCTCTTTAATCATTTTTCTTACAAAATTGTCTTTAGTTTTAGTAATAACAAGCCGTTGTTAAAAATAACCTAGTAAATGTTCTTTTAGATATTCAAAATAATAAACAAAGATGTTTCTCTCTTGTTTCAGATGAAGAAAACTTCAAGAAAGACAAAGAAAACGACAGTCCTTATACAATGAACACAACTCCTAATTTAAAACCACCTTGAAAGCAAACTGTTAAAGCCGAAAAACATAAAAACGGCGAAAAGTGCTCGGAACATAAATGTAACTTTAGATCGTACAAACGACTCTACTAGTCCATTGAAAACGCATTTCCATCCGGAAGTGGTACCGGCTATATCGTCGCATCGTTCGCGTCTTTGCAAATGTTCACTCAAATATCCCTACACTATCTGCCACACACGTACATACGATGGACTTCACGTACAGGTCCAAACGTTTTTATATCTTACAGAAAACCATTCAATATTAAATTCTATGATTTTGCGCATAAAGCCCAAAATTGATTGAACGAAGTCGGACCTAAAACGTTTTAACGGACATCGTGAATAGGACTCTCCAACTAACACAAGCAGAAAGCGGTGGACTATTCCAGGAATTTGTTTGACGTTACCATCGGGCTTCCGGTATTTTTTACGATGTCTTTTTACAGGATCCTTGGAAGCACTGACTCTGGCTCTTTATTGCGATTTGTTTAAACAGAGGATAATTAAACCTTGGAATGAATGACTTGGTACTTTTAATCCGGCAATTCTTCGCTACTTATTGTCCTTTTTTGCGAGCGTTCTTTTTATGAGAAGACAATGGCCCTCGCTTGTTAAATAGTTAAGAGCGACTTATTAATCAACTCTGTCGTTTAATTAGCGTCAGGCAGCGTTCAAAAGTTCTTTTGTCAAAGCGTAGCGGACAATAAAATGTACTTGTATTCTTTTTCTTGCAACAAAAAATTGGACTGCGCGTAGATCTCTCAAAGCCGTTTGAAATTGAATCTGTTGTTTATTGAATAGTGTCTAGCTAATTATCTAGTTGTACTTTATTACTAATCGACTATGTTTCTCTCGTGTAAGGGTCTGTTCCTATCAGAGTTGTGCGAGGTAGCTGAGCGGTGCGAGGATGCGTAGGGACACTGTGAAACGGTACGCAGATGAGCGGTGCGAGGATATGTAGCGGGCTATTTTCAGATACGATTTCTCGCTCTCGTCCATCCCTAGCACACATCCCTCGCACAAGTCACACATATCCCTCGCACACATTTCTCGCACACATCCCTCGCTTGTTTTGTACGTACCAAAACCTCGCTCCGCTAAGCCATTTCCACAGGAGCTGCGCTGAGCGAGGCTAGGTAAATGAAGTGATTGTATTGGCTCACATCTCTGGTCTTCTTCTTTTCGTGTCGATGGTACTCTTCTTTATAAGTAATTATATTATTTGATATTATATTATATGAGCCCAGTAGGTGGCCACGTTGATTGCGGCATCAGTGGCATCTTTAGGTCATCCAAGGTGCAGGTGAACGGGAACATAGGACACTCCAGCAAGTGGGGCATGGTCTGATCAGAAGCACCGCACTCGCACTGGGTGTTGGATGGTTTAGTGATCCCCCACTTCGACAAATTGTATCTGCAGCGGCCTACTTGGGTACGCAATCGATTCAGGGCTTTCCATACAGGCCACTGCAGATCACGCCCGGGAGGCAAATGCTCCTGGGGTTTAAAGAAAGTCGGTACACTTTCTGGTACACTTAAACATCTCTGGTGAAACCCAGCCTTAATCACGTGCATTGCACTTTAATGTTTCTAAAATTCATAAGTTGTCAGAGCAATAATTTACGAAGAAAATCAACGCAGCCCTAAGAAGATATAAATCTTGTTTTGTTGAAAGTAAACGCTTTAACTACGCCAGTAAGTCAAGTGGGAACATAAAATATTTACCGCTCGAGTAGAACTAAACTATTTAGCGGCAAAGAGTAACATGTCGGATTTCTTACAGCCCCTACGTTCATTTTTCTTTTTCTCCTAGTTGTTAGTTCTACTACAGGGCTTTGAAATTTTAAAGGGGCTGACTAAGCCGGGGTTGTAAAGCAGAAAATTGTTGTGAGGCGTTATAGCTCTGCTGCTTGACTGTAAGTGAGGTTTTAACTTAGTACTTACCACCTAGTACTGTTATTTCTTTCCTTCGTTGTATATTTATTTGATGATAAATGGTAAAAAAAAATATTATGTCTAAAATAATTTAATTTTTGCTGTCATTTGAATCTACCGAAAGTACATATTACGAAGTACATATTGTATAAAAAGTTTACACCAGCCTTTAAATCTGTTTGCCTCCTCCTCAAACTGCGTTTCTTCACATAAAAGGCTTGATGATTGTTTCCTGATTGGACATCTTGACCGTCTACATCGATTTCATAATCTGTGTTGGTTGTATTATCAGATTATTTACTTAAAAGAACTAAATTCATTCCTGAAGCATGAATTAGAACTGTAGTGACAATAATATTCTTGAACTGTAACTTCTTTTTTTAAATATTGTACAACAAAAGATTCCACGGTTGTAGTATTTTCCCCTATGATTTTTATTGTTTTTTATTTTCATAAATGGTATCTTGCAGTTGACCTCTGAGGATCGTAACTACTTAACCGGACTGTCCTATGCCAGGACGTAAAATAACTTAAATACTAGGCGAACGCTCGCTAAGAGCACCCCCTTTTTTTTTGGGTGGGAAATTATCAAATAACTTCTCCCGCTCTGGGTAGAGCGGGAGGGCGTGACAGACTCTTACTGACTAAAACCCACCCGTGTTCCTTCAGTTGCCATGTTGCCGGGGGCCACGATTTCCCTTTTCAGCCCATATTCGCAGCCCCGGCAGAAGGGCACCCTCTGTGGGTACGAACCTCGGCTTAGGGCGTCGCTGGGGGGAGGACAGCAAGATAGGACAGGCTGGATCACACGAGAGTAATTATTATTAATCGGGGGATCCATTAAAATAAAACTCAACTGTCATTTATTTACGTAATATTTTCAATTTAGTATAAAAGAAAATATTTTCAACAATGTGAAAAACTTATATTTTAAAACTTACATTTCCACACAGCGCAATTAAATTTTACCGAAACACAAAAATATGTTACATGAATCAATTCATAAAGATTGTTACTCGATTTCCGTTCCAATAAAAACAAAAAAAAAAAAACAAATGAAAATCATTCTCCAAAACGTTTATTAAAAACAAATCAATAATACCGAGAAACATGAAGAAAAGAAAGACATAAAAAAATATGTTACTGTCACAGAAATCCGTAGTAAAAAAGAGTTATGTGAACCCATAGAAAAGTTTACGAAATAATTCTTATAGTTGTCATACGTTTTCATACAAAAGTACTTAAGCGTAACATGCACTTGCACGTGCATTGTGCATACAAATTAGATTCACATCACGATTAGTTTACGTAAAAAATAAATTTCTGTTAAAATTAATACTTTTTTCTCTATAAAATAAATCGGTTACATGTACACTTTGAATACAAATTCAAAACACGCAAGAAATAAGTAAGTAAAGCTAGTAATTTTTTGAAAGCCATGGGTGGTCACGATTCGTTACCGGGAAACGATTTTACAAATCACTAGGTTCGAAATAAAAACAAACAATTTAACTAAAGTTCAACACGCTAAGTTAACTATTTCTTACTATGGTCAATGTACGGAAACATTTAAACGTTAATTGGAATAACTATAAGAAACGATGAACCGTACTTGCTTATTTCCCTTCCGTAACAATGCTACTGATAATCAAAATTTTCGATTAGAGGAAGCAATCGAATAGTTTACTAGTGAGTGTAACTGTTTTTTAACCGACTTCCAAAAAGGAGGAGGTTATATGTTCGTCGCGTATGTTTGTTTGTTTTTTTTTTTATGTATGTCCACCGATTTCTCCGTCAATTGTGGACCGATTTTGAAAATTCTTTTTTTGTTTGAAAGGGTGTGCTCTCAAATTAGTTCCATATAAATTTTATTAACTTTGCTTGGATAGTTTTTGAGTTAGCTACAAAATACGTATTTTTTTCCCACTTAGTATGTAGATGATATGTTAAGTTTCTGTCAGATAGCAGATAGTGGTATTCGAATGTGTGTGGGGTAGGTACCACAACTAAAAAGTGAAAAATAAAAACTTTTTACAAAAAAAAAACAACCGACCTCCAAAAAAACACTACAAAGTGAAAAATAACTTTAATTTCGGAAGTCGGTGGCAAAAAACGAAAATACAAAACCCAAGACACCGACTTCCGAAATTAAAGTTATTTTTCACTTTGTAGTGTTTTTTTTGGAGGTCGGTTGTTTTTTTTTTTTGTAAAAAGTTTTTATTTCTAAACCGTTAGCCTTATGCCCGTTTTCACCTTCACTAAGTGACACTTAAATGAATCCCTAAATAACAGTACACTGTTGGATTTTCAACGCTAGGCTCAGCATTAAAGATTTGAAAATCTAACGGTGCAATTTTATTTAGTGTCACTTAATGAAGGTGAAAACGGGCATTAAACTTCAATATAAGTATTCGTAATGTGACTTAGTTTGTGACTTTTTTTTTATCTGCCTCGTTGGTCTAGTCATCTAGTGGTAGCAAGCGCTACTGCTGAGCATGAGGAGGACTGGGTTCGATTCCCGGGTCGGGCAAAAGTGTTATTGGGTTTTCCTATCAGAAATTTCTCAGTAGCAGCTCGGAGTCAGGATTTGTGCCCGATTGATGGCAATAGGCTCGCCCCCTATTACATGGGACTTAAAACATAACTGGCGAAATGTGGGTGTACCTGCTACAGGGACACCTCTGCCCAACCCTTCGGGGAAAAAAAGGCGTGATGTTATGTTATGTGTTTTTTTTTGTTTGTTGCGGGAAATTATCAAATAACTTCTCCCGCTTTTGACGGAGCGGGAGGGCGTGTCAGACTATTACTGACTAAAACCTACCCGTGTTCCTTCAGTTGCCATGTTGCCAGGGGCCACTGTGTCCCTTTCGGACCTTTCCCACGACCCCGTCAGTTCTGCTGACATCTCTTTGAGGCGCTCGTGGAACACAACGCGCCGTCGACCCGGGCCTGGTCCGCAAGCCCGCGCCTACGGTGGCCGGGAATCGGCCTGCTATTCCCGACGCCCAGGGCGCGTAACTGACTGCGTTTTTCGGTTAAAATAATATTTATTACTAGCAGCGTCCCGAAATTTCACCCGCATAAGTATTGATCCCGTAGGAATATCGGGATAAAAAGTATCCTTTGTGTTAATCCAGGTTATAAACGTGTTCACTGCTTGACTGCCACCTATGAACTCTGCTCAGCTCCGACTCCGGCCGGTCCGAACGTTATGTTGTAGACTCTGTCGAACGCCGCTAAGCAGCTCTGGCGTCCCGATTAGTCAGCTCAGTAACGTATTTCCAACATATATATAAATTTATTATTTATTTATTTAAATCACAATTATAACATCTTTACAGACTCATCCAAGACGATGTTATAAGTCACACAATATACACAAATTTGCAAAAAAAAATTAATAATAAGCAAGCAGAATTACAAAGAATTATTATTTAATATTATGTAAACAATTCTTACTAAATCAAACCTTTTTCAATTATTATTTGTGCCATTTTATTGAATTGCGGCAGGTTTTGTCCAAATATATCCTTCGATACCGTAATAACATTAATAATACGTGCGGCTCGTGACATAGGGGCAAACTTGAGTAGGTTAGTCCTAGCCGCTGGCACATCTAACAGTGCGGGGCGGCGGCGTGCACCTACGCACCCGTCCGGCGCGCGCAGCCGCAGCGCTGCCAGCACCTCCGGGTGGTGCAGCAACCCTAGCAGTACGCGGGCCACGTACTTGACCAGCGCGATATCCCTTCTTACGGCCAGCCTGGTGTACCCTACCATGCCCAGGACAAACAGACTCGGATACATCAGAGGATAAAAGGGATAAACCCCGTACTGTTTACGGTACGGGGTACCTAGTGAATTTGTTCTGGATTTTTTCCAACATGAGGCTGTATTTCCCGTCATGCGGGTTCCAAATGATTGCACTTGTTTCGAGATGACTCCTCACAAGTGCATTATATAAAACTTTAACAACCGCTGTTAAATATACATTAAAGTAGGATGAACCATAATAATGTCATCCGATTTACACGCTTTCGCAAACCAAACATTCCACGTCTCCATTAATACCATTAGACAATCTGAAGCTAGCGAAACGCTCTATAGATTAATTTTTCTTTTAATTACAATTTTTCACACCAATTAAACGCTCTTGGAACATCGAGTTGTTCGAACTTGTCACACATGATAAAGAAGGTGATCTTCTCAATACTTAATGTGGCAAGGCCTGTCTTATATCAATGGGAAATATTAAACTGATCCTCTATAATCGTATTGACCTTCTAAAGATGAACGCTTTTTAAATAAATGAATCTCTAAAAACTTTTTGGTCTTCTAATGATGCACACTTTTTTATTTAAATGAGCCTCTTTTTTAGTTCTGACCTTTTCTCATAGTTGGTCACAGTAACTAAGCTAGGGCACCACTGCAACCAAATGGATGAGGTTAGGTTAGATCTGTTACCAACCACCATATTATCCTAATTTGATCGCAGTTTATTGGCTATTTAGTATTTTTAAGACCCCAAAATGGGAATTATTAGAGGTTCACAAAAAGAGGCGCATTCATTATATTTGAGGTTCGATTAAGTACATGCCTTTGTATCTTTTTCCTGTTGTCTTTAGGTAACTGACTTGAACTTCGTTATCTAAACGTGATCATCTTTCAAAAACAATTTATTACAGTGCCAATATAACTTGATTAATAATACACGATACTGTGGATATCTGAAATTAATTTTCGCCTACACGCTTTATATTTTTGGTGAGATCCATTCTAGATTTAATATTAAATCCCAATCTTCTTTCAATTTTCTTATACTTATTATTGAGTGTTATGGTTGATTACTTATTATTAAAACATTTAGCACGATGAATGGATGCATTGACCGACCGGTCATGACACGGAGTGAAATGCTTAGAAGATATTGTAAAGTCGGGACTGTTTCTCAAATAAATCCCGAAGGTCGAGTGGCAACCTTAGTAGTAGACGATACTACATAAAACCAGAAGCTTACAATGATGTAGGAACTGGTCATGCGGTTGATAGTGACCACACAACCAGTTAGTTCAAACAACATAGACTCAAACAAAGCCGTTTGTAAATATGTGAGCACCATATATCTATCACATACTATTAAATTATCTGTCGTTGATTCATTTTTAATTCTTTTTACTTAATGTGGTATAGTAATTTTATTCTAGGTGCATCGTCTTCACATATAATTATTTAACTAATGTAGGTACCTATACAAAATATTGTAAAACATTTTAAAAGAGTAACGGTGGAGTTTCTTGCCCCATTCTTCTCTGAGGGGGACTCTCTTAGGGGGAATAATGGAATAAGCCGAAATAAATTATTTGACTTTGACTTTGCCGGTAATAAATAACAATATGTAATGACCATTTCTATTTTTCAGTATATTTTTAAATCTAAGATATTCTATCTGCTAGGTACGCGTTTACCACATTTTTACTTTCTGACATCAAGCACCTTATAAAACGATTTATAACACGTCTAAAAGCCTTCATATTCCCACTTCTATCGCTCGAACGATCACTCTGTTAATCTCAGAACTAAACAAAAACGATATATCAAAGTATTTTTCCTTTTGCAATTTAAATTCAACGCAAAGCTGCGGGGAGAATTCTAGTCTAAAATAATAGAGATTAACTTAAAAGACGGTGCCGGCGATAGTCGTAATTTACGCAAGTGAATAATCACATATTGCAAAGTTTCGCGACTACGCGTATAGGCGACGACATCTAGCCCTTGTTGGCTACGGCTTTAATTGTGGTCTCTAGTTTTTACAAGGAATTTGGAAGAAACTGGATAGTGTAACTGTCCTTTACAGGGGAAAAACCTCTCGTCTTTTATCATAATTTACATTGGAATCTCCAGGTTTATAATAATATGTTGCCAGTTTCTATTTTGCTAAGTACCTGGTACTTATTGATAGGCCTACACTGTCCTCTCATACCTATTAACACTGTAACTTGAAAACATTATAAAAACCATTTATTTTTAAAAGCGTAACCGTGGAGTTTCTCGCCGGCTCTTCTCCATAAGAAACGACCAATTGGAACCGTGCACCTAGCTTCTGACGTTTCATAAGTGCCCATGGAGGTTTATGTGAAATAAAATACTTTGATTCGAATTGAATTGAATTTGAGGTAGTAAGAAAGTAAATACTCAAAAACCCGAATTAAAAAGTTCTATTTCTAAATTGATTTGAACCCAAAAACGCGCCCATTTTGTTTCTGGTTTCCCACGAAATAATGGCATAAAAGAAAAGCCGACTCTTCTAGCACATCTATACCTTACTTCAGAGCCCTAGTACCTACCAGCACTCATTTATCGGTGTGCCCTGCGGTAGATTCCAATCAAGCGGAGTTAGTGCAACGACGCCGCGGTACGCCCGCAGCCATATATTTCACGCGCGGTGTACGCTCATACTTACGCACAAATCTTGGAGGGAATCGCAAACATTTTTGCTAGGGTGAACAACTAGTTGTTGTGTTGTTATTTTTGTTGTTCATTTAAACAGTTGAAGTTGGTTGCGGGTTTATTATTTTGTATTCACTAGAGAATAGGCAACCTTTACCAAAAATGAGTTTAAGTACCTAAATGTATTATGTCTATCGAGTTATGAGTATTAGTCAATAAATTGATGCTTGCGTATGACGAGGAGATAAAAAGCATGAAAAGATTAGTGAGGTATGTGAGCAATTAGCTATCTGAACAAGCTTCACCCATTTCTAAAAAATACGCATGTTTTTGGGTGATTTAATAGGTATGTATTTTCGATGATAAGTAAATATTGAGCATGTTTTATATGCTAATCAGATTATTACTTATTACGCAAATCCGGGTTATTGCCGTATATTATTGTTAGCTTATGCGCTAACAATAGGTATCGGTAAACTATCGGCTTTCCTATTACCTACCTAATACTTAACCTAAGGCAGCTTTTACGCTCATCTCAAATTACATTACTATATTTTTAAGTTATAGGATATAGTTTTCAGTAAAATTCAAGTTATGATTAGCATGCTAAAAAAGAAATCGAGTAGATACGCTTTCTCATAAAATAAGTTTCCGATAGTTCATAACTTTCAGCTCGTAATGTCCATTATACTAGATCTTCATAAAACTTTAATACTGCCCAAGTTTATAAGCACCTAACGGTTTTAAGATCCCTCTCGGATGTCACATTATTTTATTTATTATATTTACTTTACTTCTAGACATATTTCTCTCATAAGTTATTACTTAATGTAGGAACAATAACAATAGCTTATAGGTAACTTAATTCCACTATTTAATTTTTATTTTAAGTGAGGCCGTTATCCAGCATTGGGTTATGATAATAAAACAAGCAGTTGGCGAAATGTAGGTGATGCTGTAGGTACACTTCTGCCTTATCCATTCAGGGATTACAGGCGTGATGTTATGTTATGTTATAACAAGAAGTATTGGTAGTAGTCAAAGATCAATGAGGAAGACAACAACATAATTGTGTTGTACTTACATCGTAGATGTAGAAACTGTGGATGCAAATTCATCAATATCCTTATGAACCGGTACAATAAACTGTAGCGAAATATCTACAAAAGTTTAAAGATTTAACAAACATCTTAATGTTATCTCCAACAACATCGTTTAAAAAAAAACAACAAAAACAACGCTAACAATGTTGTCAACGTCTGCACACAACGCAGAGAAGCGCATCGAACGCGAGTGTGTGACAGTCGATAATTAACTACTTATTATCGTTGTTTAATAATGTCCCGGCAATGTTAACAAAGCTAAATTGTTTACCACAAGCCTCCATGCTCCCGCGCTATTTATGTGAACGAGATAAAACCTAACACGACCATAAGCTTTTACTTTTTATTGTAAATCGGTGTTCTGTTACGCGAAACTATACCGATTATAAACGCGTAACATCGTTTAATATGTCCCAAGTATTTGTTTTGCAGTCGTAAATATAAGATCAACAAATGGTCCACTGCGAGATCAAATTTCTTGGGAAAATTTATTATTATTATGACTTCTATGTACCCTATAAAATGAGTCTCATTTACGTAGGTTTTAATAGCTTTTCTACCTATAAAACTCTGTCTTAGGCGTTTGTGTAAGTCAGGGTGATTTAGAAGAATTTGGTACCTAAATTAAAAATCTGTAATTTAAATTCAAAAGAAACTAGAATATTCTTTTAATTAGGTACATCTAAAACATTAATCATCTTAGAGCATTTTAGAATTAAAATATCACGTTTGAAGTCGTTAATAAACACATTATAAATTCTGCTGAATCTAAGTTTTAATTAAGGCTCCGTGCCGCCGCACCGCACGAAATCACTGATTTTGATCAATTTTGTTTATTCGTTGTGAGACCTGGGACGAGAATTTAAACAAAATTATTTATGATTTGAAAAGTCCAATTCTTCGTCTTGTACATAGGGGAAAGGGATTTTTGAAATAAATTAAGGATTCGTGGGAAATTACTAAAACTCGCAACAAGTTTTCCAAAAAATGACGCGAGACTGACGTTTGATCGTTTCGTTAGAAGAAACTGCTTTTGATGTTGAAAATTAAAAAATATCATCAACATCATTATATGGTCTACTTGTACATAGGG
Source organism: Agrochola lychnidis (assembly GCA_963680765.1). Taxonomy (NCBI): domain Eukaryota; kingdom Metazoa; phylum Arthropoda; class Insecta; order Lepidoptera; family Noctuidae; genus Agrochola; species Agrochola lychnidis. The sequence goes on along the minus strand of OY796859.1, from coordinate 15,638,186 downwards.
GAACCACTTTTTTCAACTTTCATACAAAATATAGCAGAAAAAAATTTTTGAAATAACGTAACTTTCTCAAAACTTCAAGCCAAATAAATATTTTTTTCTAATACTTAGAAACACTTTTAAGAAATTTAAAAAATTCTATATTAATTTTAAGTTAATTGTTTAATAGAATCTAAATTTTATTTTATAAATAAACAATTACTTAATTACGTAAATAAATGGCAAAGTGAACTATATAAACGATCGCGGAAAATCTATTCCGTCAGTAGCGAACGGGCCTTCCCAGCGTGAGGACGTATCACTTTGCGTCGCAGCACGCACACACGCACGTACGTGTCCGATGTTAACATATTCCAGAAATTGTACGTCGACTACCACATTTTGATCCGCATTTTATTTTAAAGTACTGTGCTTGTTTTTGAAGAACATTAAAATTTTGCATGCCTGGCAATAAATAAAATACCGGTGTACGTGTGTTCGTAATTCTTCTTATCCTAAACGGCTTGACTGATTTAGATGTTTTTTTTTTTTAATTCTTTTTGTGTAACTTGGATGGTTCATAACTATAGTTGGACTCGCGTGGCGCTGTTGTCGCAGGACAACATCTGCCTGCTGGGTTCACTAGTTATATTTTGACTTTAGATTTCATAGTTTTGAGTGATTTTTGGTAGGGGAAAAAGTTATGGGTTCGCGTCACCGATATGCCCGCGCCTATATGCTGTTGTAGCAATAAGTGAAGTATTTTTGGAACGAAGTTTCTTTAACGCTACTGAAGACTACTTTAAGTCAAAATAAAGATCCAAGATGGCGGCTGCGAACATTAAAAAATATTTCGTCATGGGTATCGTTTTCATAGTTTTCGAGGATGCTAAAGCTGATAGTGAGGTCAAAATATAAATTCAAGATGGCGGCTGTGACAATATTCAGATTTTTCGTCATGGGTGTCTTTTTCATAGTTTTTGAAGATTCTAAAGCAGATTTTGATGTCAAAACGTAAATATAAGATGGCGGCTGCGAAAATTTTCACATTTCTTCATAACATCACGCCATCAATTTCAAAGGGCCCAACACTTTCTAAATCTCATTTAAATTTAAAATTCAAATTTAAATCTCATTTCCGCAACTTTTTCGCGCAAGTGGGTTCGCGCAAGTGTCTTTCGCGAAAATGTATTTCGCGTAAGTGTCTCAGATCCCTTTATGGATACTGGTGCCAATTCTCTTGTCACAAATTAATGCCTCAAAACTAGACTAAAAATCACCAAAGTTTCGTTCATTCCTGTCAAACGATGATTTCCTATCGTGAAATAATTATAGAATATATTTTATTTTGACAGCACTAAGATGGCAATATGGTGCCGATTCTCTTGTATACCGAACTAAACTTACTAAACTATCACTAAAATTCCTTACTTTTGACTATGAAAATCTTGAAGCTATTCTGCAACAAAAATTTTCTAAATTTAAATATATTTTGACACACTAAAATTATATTTGACAATCGCGAGTCCACGTGGTACTTGTTTGCCCTACCCCGTGAATTTTTTTTAGAGCTGGAGGCGCACAGGGGGCAGCCTTGACGTTTTATATAGAATTTTTACTTTTTGTAAGGAAAATAAGAAAAAATATTACCTATATGTAGAGTGTCAGGGGTTTAAGGGTTTTATAAAGGGGATCGAAATTCTCATTATTTTTGCAATTGGACGCACCATTTGCGAGATATATGCAAAAGAAAAAAAAAAAGATACAGTACTGTTTTTTGCACCTGAAGCGAGGTGTTGGTGTGAATTTTAGTTCAAGTAACTAATTTTATTCCGCACCTTTTTAATCGCGATTAAAAATAGTCAGATTTAGTTAGACATGGTGCCGATTCTCTTGTCACAAATGCCTCTAAACTAGACTAAAAATCACCAAAATTTTGTTTTATTCCTGTCAAACGACGATTTCCCATTCTGAAATAGACTAATGTGACACAACTTAACTAGATTTTAGTTTGACAGCACTAAGATGGAACTGAGATTTTCATTTAGTGAAAATAGCAATTTTACTATTCTGAATTTGACGTTTTTCACTTAAAATTTAGATTTTCTAACCGAATCTGACTATTTTTCGCGATTAAAAACGTGTGGAATAAAATTGATTGTCATGAACTTTAAATTCACACCAACACCTCGATTTCACATGCAAAAACAGTACTGATTTTTTTTTTTTTCTTTTGCTCATATCTCGAAAACGGTGTGTCCAATCGCAAAAATAATGAAAATTTCGTCTCCCTTTATAATACCCTTAAACCCCTTATACTCTACATGTAGGTAACATTTTTTCTTATTTTCCATACAAAAAGTGAAAAGTTCCATATAAAACACGTCGAGCGTGCGCGCCTCCGGCTCTAAAAAGATTCACATGGTTAGGTATCACGTGTGGAGTCGCGATTGTCAAATTTGATTTAGATGTGTCACAAATTTTCTTAAATTTAGAGAATTTATTTTGCATAATTGTGCCGATTCCCTTGTTCACAAACTAAACTAAATTTAAGTGCATCTTTTTCTTTCTATTTCATTAAAAAAAGGACAGAAAATAAATTTTAGTTTAGTCCTGTCAAATTAATCAGCGCTTGACGTTAATTGACGTAATTTTAGTCGGCAAGTTTTTAATCACGTCTAAACTTGTATGGAAAGTGATAGGCGGTGATTAATTTGACAGGACTAAACTAAAATTTATCTTCTGTTCTTTTCTTAATGAAATTGTAAGAAAAAGATGCACTGAACTTAAATTTAGTTTAGTTTGTGAACAAGGGAATCGGCACCAATAGCTTTGAGATTCTCATAGTCAAAAGTAAGAAATTTTAGTGATAGTTTAGTTAGTTTAGTTCGGTGTATAAGAGAATCGGCACCAATCAAAATTTTAGGTGAAAAAAGTCAAATTCAGAATAGCGAATTTTTCATTTTCACTAAATTAATAACTCATTCAGTTGCAAAAACTGTACTTTATCTTTTTTCTGTTCTTTTGCTTATATCTCGAAAATTGTGTCTTATCGCAAAAATAATGAAAATTTCGACCCCCTTTATGAAACCCATAAACCCATAAAACTCAACATGTAGGTAATAATTTTTCATGTTTTCCATACAAAAAGTATAAAATTCCATATAAAACAGAATTGTTATAAATATACTAAACGAATATACACAAACATTCCAGACTTATTTCATAAGCGTACCTACGTAACTTAACAAAATACCGTCTATAGGATCAAAACTGTTTAAGCGATCACTACGCTCGATGTTTAGGCGTGTGTGCGTGAACAGTGCACACAAACATAGCATCGCAAGAATTTACCTAAACTCTGTCGAGTGAATTCACAGCCAGGAGCCTTAACAGACGCGAAAAACGCAGGTTGTCGTGAATTTTCTGTCTTAAAACAAAAAGAACGATCTGATTCGTAGTAACGTTTCAAAGGCATCAAATTAGGCGATGTTAATTAAAGGAATGTACGGAAATAGGTGTTCTAAAAATATTCAAATTAACATAAACTCATTAGAAACTCTAAGACCGGTAAGCAAGGCTCGTTTTCGCATGGCAAAGTTTGTAACAAGAGACAAAATGAGGTACTGTACGGAGAGCGTAAAGCCGCAAAGAAACTTCTTAAGCTTTAATTAAAAGAGCATCGCGATTACTGCTATATTAGTTACAATCAGAGAACAGGAACTGACTGAAGTAATTGTTATTGCTAAATAAATTGCGAAATCTCTTTGTCTCTAACTCCACTTTCATTTAATCTTCCAGTTGATTTATTTTTGTTCAAGTAAATACAAAATCGCGTACCTACTATAGAAATCGAGTATCTCTACTTAACCCTTTGGAAATTATGGGCATGATTTGTATGTGTTAAATACATGTAAGAGAATGTAATCACTTAAAATGTTTTCTAAACAAAGTAACTTACAACACCACGTATAGACAAAACGAAACTAAGTGCCTGCGATAATGTTTCGATAGTTTGTTGATAGTCAAAACTCTATATAACACTGTTTTTCAGAACACAAACCTAGCTATCTCACACTATCTATGTCACAAACCCAATATTAATTGTGGACATAATAATTAAACTCCCAGCGTTAACCATTTATGCACACAAAGCTCCTGCCCAAAAATAAGTACCAAATTCAATTACCAAAAACCAAATTAATTATAAGTAAGCATCTCCATAGACTCTTTGTCCACACTCATCGCTGTATGGACCAGATATTAATGGGCCTGTCAATACAATGATGTAATTATTATAAATGTTCTCAGATCCCAGATAAAATGTTATTATTCCCGTACAGAACTTATTGCGTACACTAGGAGGATTCGCCCCTTCTTAATTGCCATGTAGATACGCGATTTTACTTTGATTTATACGTGCGCAGTCGCAGGTGATAAAGTGTCCATGTTCCTTTCGTCTGCCCACTGTATGGAGTACCTACGTACAATTGTGAAGTTCCCTAGTGCTTAAGTGATGAGCGAATGCCACTAACTGCTAAGCATGTGGAATGGGTTTGCGTTAATTACTGATTGTGGCAATTAATTGTATTGCCTTAGTGATTATTTAACGGTCGGTTGTTTCATGTTAAAGTTCTATTTGTTTTAGTTTTTTGCTGTGAATAAAAAGTTAAGGTTTTATTCAATTATAGTGTGTTTAATTACCTGCTTTGAGACTTACTTTAAAGTTGTAGCAAAAAAAACTAGAGAGTGGTTCAATTGCAGGACTTAATTCAATTCAATGAAATAATATAAACAAGAATTTCTAGATTGGACAAAAGAAGACATGTTTAATACGTAAAGAAACCTACAATATGGCTTCTTTCATATTTCCACAATTTGTCCGATAAATAAATACTTGTTTAAACCTTGCCTATGGTTTTTATAAATCCAAATAATAAACTGCTACTGTAGTTCTATTGTCTTAATATCCCTCGGCAAACTTCGTGTTTCGTCAGTTGTCGGATTTCTATCAGTTGCCCTTTGCACTTGGTGCAGACGGGACGCTCTCAATCGACTTGAAAGTATACAGAGTTGTTAATACTCTTTTAACTTAAAGTAATTTATTAAAAAAAAGTGGGAGGAAAGCTGCCAAAGTCGTAGGTACGACAGATAGGAAAATAGTTTTACAGCTCAATATAGTTCACAGAGAAATCAAAACAAAACAACAATTTCTGAATTCAAATTATTATACACGATAAATCTAATAATTGATGGACATGGAAATTAGCATTCGTTTGTATTCGGAAATGCGATGATACCCGAGGGACATTAAGAAAATAGAAATGTTGTACCTTATTCTACTGTCGATTCCACCATTTCCTAACTTATTCATTAGCAATAAACAAAGATATCACGAAGAGCACACAAAACAGGGCTATTTTATACGTTTTTAAACATTATTAGTCTACAGGCACACATCGTCAAACTTCGAGCGTGCCGCAAAATCTCACTCCAGGGACGAAAAAAACTGAATAAATGATTTTAATACGTACAGAACAGATACGGAGTTTTTCGCCGACCCCTTATACGATGCGTATGAACCTACCTAAAGGGTTTCATCGCTCCTGAATTATGGATATCTACCAGAAATATGTACGTGAATACATATTGATTTATACTAACTGCAGTTTTATGTAGCGAACGCAGGTAAGCCGTAACTCCAGACCGTCGACTTGTAATTAACAAATTAACATGGAGCTTTTTATTATGGGATCGAGCGACGATGAAAAAGTGCTGTATGATGTGCGCGGATGTTGATGGATGATAGGGATGTTTTTATTTATTGGTAATAAAGGATGTATAGCTAGATTAATGACGTGTTATTTGTATGAATAATTTATTTCCGCATTCAAAATTTCGCATGCATCGTAAAACATTTAAATAGGTGTAATTGTTTTTTGCATTCAATATTATTTTTACATGAGAAATGTTATTATAATTTTGTCACGTGATTGGAAATACATCATCTATATTCGAAAACAGTAATATTATATGAAGAATTCAGGGTTTGCATCGAGTTTACTTCATTTGTAATGAGCAGTGATAGCCTAGTGGTGTAACCGTCGGACTGCCAAATCATAGGTCTCGAGTTCGAACCCAAGGTCCACCTCTGACTTTTCGGATGCGTATAAAATTATCACTTGCTTAAAAAACGGCGAAGGAAAACATAGAAAGAAAGAAAAAAAAGAAAGAAAATTCGTTTATTTGCGGTAAACATGACGCAAAGAAATAAAAAAACACGTAAATCACAATTTGGGGGAAAATATGCGTCACATCCACGCAAAACGGCCATCGCTCAGCATAAAGCTGCGACCCCATGCGAGACAGAGCCCCAGCGCTGGTTTTCAGCGATAGCCGGCGCTGACGTGATGACGTCAACCGGCATGCCTGAGATATATTTATCGACAGCATGTGAAGTCATAGGCCCATGAGCGTCATAAAAACTCTGACACCAAGTTAGTCACTAACCGCACGAAAAGGAAAGATTGAAATATCTGAATGTGAAAAAGGCATTTCAATGTGTAACACAAATAAGACAAACATCGAATAAAAATATCATTAGATTCAAAAGTCATGGAAGTTTAAATCAGGACATGTTTTTGTCAACAGAATGCATTTAAGAAGGCTTAACTGTGAAAGGATGATGTCTTTGTGGATGTTGAGACTTGCAACATCCTGTACAAATGCCTCTATTGTCATATTGACACAAGAAAACATACGAGACATTCTTATCCCGGAAAGGGTAAAGAACACGACCGTTAGGATGTAGCTTATATCTTGAAACAACAGTTCCAGAGGACAACACATTGGCTACAATTTTCAGCATGGTGAAGGACGGGCGTTTTGGATGACTATCTTATGTAATTTTGACGTTCAAAAAGTTCTGATTCTCAGCCTAGTTTGAATAAACGATTTTTGATTTGATTGTAAGTAAAAAGACAACTAGCTTTATCTTTCTGAGTGAAGACCCCTTGATAATTCAAAAGTGCCTGTAATTGGTTTATTTCAAATAAACGCTTAGTTGAATTTGAAAGAGAATTTAGGACGAATACAGAAGACTCCTAAGTCTTTTCATTCTAATTATAAGTGCCATTCCAATAGTAATAGGTACAATGTAGAGTTCAAAATCCTATAACTAAGTACAAAATTTACGAATTTTCAGGTACCTATACTCCATTTGAAATAAGATTAGACATTTAACTAAACCTTTTTTACAGTCCGTTCAACCGATTTTGACTTCTATTGCGTACGCATAAGTATGACATTAAAAGCAAAAAAAAGTGATTACAAACCAACTGTTTACTGCAGCTGCCATTTGTCATGCCACCAACGCAATAGAAGTCAAAATCGGTTGAACGAACTGTAAAAAAGGTTAAGTTAAATGTCTAATCTTATTTCAAATGGAGTATAAGTAGTAATATCCAAATGATTCGAGAGTTTGGAGATGAGATAAGGGGTTTTAAAGTTTTTGAAGTAAAAACTTCTTTAGGCGCGTTGGGCATTTTTGAGATGGGACTAAACCATTGATTTCGTGACACTGTAACGCAATTTACCGACACCGTGGACTAAAAGACATCAACGCGTTGATTACCGCGGTGCCGATTTTTTTAAAGTTTTCATTTCTGTTAGTACTCCCGGAGTGCCACTGTTTTTTTTTATATTCTCTCAAGGGTTATTCGTAGCCAGCAATCGATCAATAGTAAGTGTTCTATTCAATAATTGAGCCATTATTACAATACTGTTATTGCTGTAGGCACTGGTCAGTGGTCATACATCCAAGATAATTACTTGAGACACTTTACGCTCTTAAAATGGCACGAGACTCGTCTAATAACAGGCTTTTAACACTACCCGTAATGGCTCGTCAAAACATCAGATTATCCTAAGCAGAAGAGTAATTAAAGCATTAAAAATCGCCGAAGAATTTAGGTCACAAAGTAAATGTTTGAGTAACGTGACGTGCAGCAAAGTAAAGCCGGTTTTACACTGAAGTAACGTGCTATACAGCACATCGTACGTGCGACATATTTGGTCGTATAAAACAAAAAGAACACTATGCGACCTATAATGATTCATTTAGGTACAACAATAATTTTATTTACGATATAAAGTGATAAACAAGCATGCAACTCACCTGATGGTAAGTCGCCGACGCCGTTCACTTTAGACATCTGCAATGAAATGTAGCGAACGTCGCGCGAATACGCAAAACCGGAAAGCGCCCTCTGTCGGCGCGACCACGCGTTCAAGTTCACCGAACAAAAAGTGACATAAAAACAACCGACCTCCAAAAAAACACTACAAAGTGAAAAATAACTTTAATTTCGGAAGTCGGTGTCTTGGGTTTTGTATTTTCGTTTTTTGCCACCGACTTCCGAAATTAAAGTTATTTTTCACTTTGTAGTGTTTTTTTGGAGGTCAGTTGTTTTTTTTTTTGTAAAAAGTTTTATTTTTCACTTTTTAGTTGTGGTACCTACCCCACACACATTCGAATACCACTACCTGCTACCAATGACAGAAACTTAACATATCATCTACCTACATACTAAGTGGGAAAAAAAATACGTATTTTGTAGCTAACTCAAAAACTATCCAAGCAAAGTTAATAAAATTTATATGGGACCAATTTGAGAGCATACCCTTTCAAACAAAAAAAGAATTTTCAAAATCGGTCCACAATTGACGGAGAAATCGGTGGACACACATTAAAAAAAAAAAACAAACATACTCGACGAACATATAACCTCCTCCTTTTTGGAAGTCGGTTAAAAATGCGATGATCGCGTATTCGCGCGACGATTGCTTTTAAATAAGCCTGACATTATTATTAGGATATTATGTGAGTAGCAGTGGTTACAGTCGTTACAGGTAGTTAGAAGCCCAAAAAGTCTGACAACCAGTCTTACCAAGGGTATCGTGTTACTTAGTAAGTAACTAGGTTGTGGAGGTTAGATAGGCAGTCGCTCCATGTAAAATACTGGTATTCAGCTGCATCTAGTTAGACTGGAAGCCGAACCCAACATAGTTGGGAAAAAGGCTAGGCAGATGATGATGTGAGTAGCAGTGGTGGCCTAGTGGTAACCGCCGCGACTTACGAGTTGTAAGTCGTGGGTTTGAACCCTAGCAGGCACTTTAGTTTATGTAAATTATTTCATCACCACTGCTCTCAAAACGGTGAAGGAAATCATCATGAGGAAACCGGCATGTCCTAGAACCGAAAGTTCGAAGACATGTGGTATCCGCCAAACCGAACTGGCTTATACGGCTCACTCCCTCTCACAGAGAGAATGTCCATGTCCCAGCAGTAGGAACATTATAGGCTGCTTAAGATTATGATGATGTGAGTCTAACAATTTTAAAGGAAAGGTCTTTTGTAGAAAGAGCCATTGCAGCTTTGAGTTGATCTGTCCCGACAGACGGCACGCATGCATCAGTTATCTATTTTAGGGAGCTTAATAATTCCAGAGGCATCCCAAGTAGGTACGTTGTCTACCCTAAAAACAAAACGGAACACAGAAATGCTGTGCAGACAAAATAGGTACAATGCCTTCCGGGGGTGCGAAGAAAACCGATAGGGAGATCGTGGCCCCCGGCAACAGGGCAACCGAAGGAACACGAGTGGGTTTTAGTCAGTAAGAGTCTGACACGCCCTCCCGCTCCGCCCAGAGCGGGAGAAGTTATTTGATAATTTCCAACCCAAAAAAAAAGGAAAAGTATTTTTACAAAAAACTCTACAAGTATTTTGTTTATGACATAAACAAAATTACGCATGGAATCTATAGCAGTTAGATGACAGCCACAATACTACAATGTGCAACAGGTTAAAACCCACCACACGATTCTTTGTGAGAACATTCGTCATTGTAGCATGCGGTACTACAACCTTAGTTTTTGTTTATACTAAACCTCTTAAGGGGTCATTGTACTCATCATTATGAACAACTTTCACTATGGGACCAAAGCTGAAATCACGAAGTAATAAAAAAATAAAGTTTAAAAAACTGTAACCCGACTACAGGAAAATAAAAATGATCTAAAAAGTACGAAACAAGCAAATATTTCAGACAGAAATCAAGACATAGGTACAAAAATGGTCCAGGTAAAGCCGTGGTCGCATGCCTGTATACCATGTTGGTGTCAAGAACACCTACAAAATTATAATGGCATGCGACCACGGCTTTACCTTGACCATTTTTGTACCTATGTCTTGATTTCTGTCTGAAATATTTGCTTGTTTCGTACTTTTTAGATCATTTTTATTTTCCTGTAGTCGGGTTACAGTTTTTTAAACTTTATTTTTTTATTTTATACTTTTCCGTTTTTACGCTTGATAAACGTAAATAAGAGTAGAGTAATACAATAGTTCAGTAATTAACCTATTTTAAATTCCAATAGCAGTGCATAGTGCTTTGGACGAAACCATAGAGCGATTTATTTCGACGCCAACACCATATTTATTTATTTATTTATTTATTTATTTATTTATTTATTTATTTAAGGATTACCAACGAGTTACATTACAAATTATCTTACCATATTATATCGATATCGAGCTTCGAAGAAATCCAAAATATAAATATTTCGTTGTACTTCTTTTTCTTCATAAGAGTGGAATTGCAAATCGGTACTTCTTATTAAGATTTGATTAACTGCACGTTAGTAACATCTTGCGATACTACGTAGCGCAGTCTCACTTTTGCTTGTTTTTAACGATTTAAACATATTTGTTTACTTTGAAAATATAATATTATATACATATTTGTAATGTGCTCGTCAAGACCTTTCTTTTGATACCAAACATGTCATGATCATCCCATTTCAATTTTTTTCGAGGTTAGAAATTTACGTGTAAAGTCCACCAAATTAAATTTAGGGAAAAATTATATAGCCTATGTCACTCGGACCATTATTACGAATCTATTGATACCTCATTCATCAAAATCAGTTTAGTAGTTTAGGCGCTACGGTGGAACACACGTAAAAACAAACATACATACATACATACATACAAACATACATACATAGACTGCTAAAATCATAACCCTTCCCTTTGGCTTTGCCGTAGTCGGGTAAAAATCAGCTGTTCCCTACATTTATGTTCGCAAAACTCGTCAAAATGTAGGGAACAGCAGATTTTTTTTTCGCGATTTCAGCTTTGGTCCCATAGTGAAAGTTGTTCATAATGATGAGTACAATGACTCCTTAAAAGGTTTAGTATAAACAAAAACTAAGGTTGTATAAGGCATCCAGGCATCCTACTCTACACCGTGAAATTTGAATTACAGTTTTGCTAGAACAAACGTTGTTCAGACCATGGTCTACTACCATTCTACAGCATCCAATAAAAAAAAAACATAATTGGTTTAAAAAAAAACACGAAAATGACAAAGTTTAAAATTTCAAGATTATCGTTACTCCCTACAACACAGACACCACGCACGGGACACAACAACATTGTCTACAGGGAAATGTACCTCCATAAACGAAATTTAGTAAGCAGTAGATAATCTTGACATTTTAAACTTTGTCTTTTTTGTGTTTTTTCAAAACCCAAGTATGTTTTTTTTTTTTTTATTGGATGCTGTAGAATGGTAGTAGACCATGGTCTGAACAACGTTTGTTCTAGCAAAACTGTGATTCAAATTTCACGGTGTATAGTACAACTTCCACAGTGTGAAGCCGGCTTTAACCGACTCTCACTTAAAACGTCGACCGTTCGTGACGGCGCGCTGACCGATCGTTAGCGGACATTTAATTACTGTTATTTAATAACGCCTCCTGTCACTCAATCATACAATATTTTGTAAACATGCTTCACACGAAAGATGGAAGACTGTGTGTTTTATTCTTGTCTGTTTATTTTAAACAGCTTGGAAGGGTTATGGAAAAGACAAAGAAACAACACACGACATAACATCACGCTTTGTTTCCCCGAAGGGTTGGGCAGAGGTGTCCTGCTACAGGGACACCCACATTTCGCCAGTTATGTTTAAGTCCCATGTAATAGGGAGCGAGCCTATTGCCATCAACCGGGCTGACCCAGACTCCGGGCTGTTACCGAGAAATTTCAGATACAAAAACCCAATAACACTTTGCCCGACCTGGGAATTGAACCCAGGACCTCATGCTCAGCAGTAGCGTTTGCGACCACTAGACCAACGAGGCAGTCACAAGACAAAACAAAGAAAATTTTGAGATATTTTTAGGGTTCCGTACCCGAAGGAAACGGTACCCTATTACTAAGTCTCCGCTGTCCGGCCTGTCCGTCTGTCAGCGGGGTTGTATCTCATGAAGTGTAATAGGTAGACAGTTGAAATTTTCACAGATTGTGTATTTCTATTGCTGCTATAACAACAATAATGAAAATTAAATCAATTTAATCATTCCCCATACAAGAAACGTATTTTTCTTGGCGTTTTTTACTCGATCTTAATACGGTACGGACCCTTCGGGTGTGAGTCCGACTCGCACTTGGCAGATTTTTGCTCCTGCATTGACTAGCATAATATTGAGTACGAAAACAAAAAAAAATATCATGGACGTAAAATAATACCGCACAGAGCATTTAGATATCAAGCGTGTTCCATCGGTAGAAAAAAGATAAGAGAAAAATAAAAGTTTCTAAAAAAGATGTTTCCAGCTCTGTGGGCGTACCGACCAACGATGTTTCAGTGAATTTCAATGAAATATACTTAGTAACTTTTGAAACTAAACACATTAATATACAATATTCTCAGCAATGTTGAATTTATAAGCGACTGAAATAGACGCAACTCGTAATATTTGAGTTATCGAAGTCCCACACAGCCTTCTGTTTAAGGTTATAGACAAAACCAACACTAAACTTAGTCGCCTTGGGCATAACTCGTGAATAAGTCAGTAATAATGTGCTTTTAACTCATTATACTGTCGTTCTAAATATAGTAGGATAAAAAACCACCCATTAGCGAGCTATACCTACTTCGGCACGTGATTAGCAGTTTTTATTGAGTTCACAGCTACAACTAACACTGAAGTCGCGTTGGATAATAATCTTTTTATGAATTCTATGTATTATTGTCGGCAGGCGAATTACCTTTATAGGTACATAATGTTCTAATCAGGGACGTTACGGAAGTCGTTTTGTCAGAACCGGAACCGGATCCGGAATCGAAATCCGAACCGGAACCGGAGTTGAAGGTGGAAGTACAAAAAAGATGTGTTATGGGAAGGCTTAATGAAACAATTGAAATATAGTTCAGTCTCTTTAATCAATCAAATATTAGCGATAACATCCACAAACAAAACAATAAACTGAGGCTTCGAGCGTATATAAAATAAACTAAAATTACACTGTCGACGAGTTAAAAACTTGTTTGTACGCGCTCTAGTCACGTGCATCGCTGCGTTTCGAACTTCGGTATAACTCCGGTTTAAAATTATCGGAACCGAAGTCGGAATCGGAGGTGTAAAATTAATCGGAAGTTCCGACCTTTCGGAACCAGAACCGGAGCTCCGTAACATCCCTGGTTCTAATATCTGCCTCGCTGGTCTAGTGGTCGTAAGCGGTACTATGTATACTATGAGTATGAGGTCCTGGGTTCCATTCCCAGGTCGGGCAAAGTGCTATAGGGTCTAGATTTGTGCCCGGTTATGGCAATAGCACCAACGAGGCAGTGTTTTACATAATATCCTAGAAAAAAAAGTTTTTTCGGAAAGGAACACGCAATAGGCAAGTTTTTTTATTATTTATTTTAAGTTCTTTATCGCTGAACGATAACGTCACCCTGTAACATCATCAAAATAACTAAATCTAAAAACACTTTTTAGAAAAATAAAGTTTTTTCGGAAAGGAAAACGCAATAGGCAAGTTATTGGATAAACCTCGTTCAGAGTAAACTTTACTTAATACTTTCAACATTCGATAGCCAAAAAATAGCATAACTTGTAATTTCTATCCAGGCGTCTGGAAAGTTTTCGAACTAACAACATAACTGCCTTGAACAGTGAAGAGAGTACCTACTTACTTCTGATAACTTACCTCTGACAGCTGGCTCCTAAAGCCAACGTACATTAGGAGGAACATTTTAACTTACGCGTTATCAAAAAGCACACTGTTGGATTTTAAACTCTCGGCGCTGAGTCGTACATTGAAAATCGAACAGTATGCGCAGTGTGTGCAGGCAATACATTTAGGTGTAGCATAGTGTAAGTGAAAACGGCATCAGTCTTACGTCCTATGAACCGCAGCTGGTTAACACTAAAATATCTACCACCTACAATTGTCTCCGCATCAACCAAAGGTCAACTGCCCAAGGCATTAATGGCCGATTCCTTTCCTTATACTTTTGCATAGTAGACCCTCCTTATACATGGAAGTAGCTATCACAGGTAAAACTAGCTTACGAATCTATTTATATGCCCCGTTTGGCAATAAAAAAACTACCATTGGTGAGCATAACGATTCGTTTTCATTTATAGATACCGAGCATAAGTCCTCCTCTGCACAGTTTAATTATTTATTTATTTATTTAACCATTTATGTACACACAAATAATACACAGACAAGACAAAAGGAACAGAAAAATACGTACAAAGGTGATGCTTATTTCTAATGAAATCTCTTCCAGCATACCTGCGATAGGACAGAGGATAAAAAGAGATGTAGACACTGTGTGTAAGAGTAAAAAGAAAGTAAAATATATAAAATCAAAACAATTCACTTAATGAAATAAAACTAATCATATGAAAATATACTTACTTACAATACATACAAACATACATATTTCTAAAATAAATAACACTAATATAATGTAACAAAAATATATACATAAATACAAAATAAATACCTACGCAACTATGACGAAGTGGAAAGGTAGTGTTGTTTCACTCTTCTTTTAAATACTGCAACAGTTTGGCAGTCCCTAATGTCTGGCGGAAGTGAATTAATTAAATTCTAACAACACAAATTTAATTAACAATAGCTGCAGAAATGTGGGTTTTTAATACACCTTTGACTACGACCCTTCGAAAAATACAGGTGTGATTTGTGATTATTTATTAAAGATTTTTTTTCATAGGATTTTATCATCTCCTTTGAATCGTTTCCTAGTAAAATTGTTGACGTAATCTTAGGACCACTTAGGGATTCCAAAAAATACTGATTGTATAAGATCATTATAAGATCGACGTGCCTACCGAGAATATACGACTTGAAGATAAATTCAATAGAATACAAATGATAAAATAACAGGAAAATCAAACTCTCAAAAATGTCCTCTTATAAATACGTATATTTCAGTAGAATGTTTTTCAGAAGCAAAATATCTAAAATTACGTCTTATGAAAAATCCGTGATGAAATAATATTATTTCTATTCTATCGCCTTTTTAGCGATGTATGTATGTACGTCATTCACCATATGTGACAGCCAATACAAAGTATTTTTCGATAAAAGTACAATCAGAACTAAAGTGATTGACGTCCAGAGAAGTTCCAATCGAACTTTATGAACATATGGAATCTGTCAGCAGAAATAAAAGTAATAGCTCAATGAATAAAAGAGAAGTAAAAAGTCTAAATTGTATTTTTATTATACCAAAAGAATATAAAAGAAAAACATAAAAAAAAGAAAACGTAGAAACTTTCTTTAAAGTTGATGCGTTATTGGTGAATGTATAGCTATTTTACGTCAATATCAATTGAAATTCTTCCCCTTTCGAGCCAAAAAGGGTTAAAGTGCACATACATACTTTTTCCGGCTACGTTATTTCGGAAAAGTTTTAGCTACTTACAACTTTCTTCTTTAGAAGAGTTTAAAACTACATTCGAAAGTACTGCTAAGTTACCGTAGGGCCATAAAATCTTTTCAATGGAAACATAATGCGAAGAATTCGAGGAATGGGCGAATTTGTAAAACGCAGCGTCTCGACGATAACTATTAGCATTTCCTTTTCGTTCATGTCCGTCTGGAAAATGCTAACGTTTGGTTGGAAAACCATAATCAAGTTTTAAAGAGTCTTCTTTTCTTTTAATACTACTGACGATATCTTCTTTTCAATTAAGTGTGTGTTAACTTGAAAGAGCATGGCAGTTGAGAGTGTCATGCTCACTCTTACTGATGGTGGCTCTTACTGATAGTGATGGTGGGCAACCGAAGTAACCCGCTCCGCCCAGACCGGGAGAAGTTATTTGATAATTTCTCACCCAAAAAAAAAATGGTGGCGCGTGTGTTGGATTATTCGGTTCCCTACAAAATGGTTGAGCTGAACGGTGCTGACCCACGCGTCATGTTCGTGAACGAGCGCCGTCGCGTTGGTTAAGATTGGTCATCTCTTAATTGTCAGGGCTTATTTTTAAACTTACATTTTAAATTGTTTTTTTTTTTCTTTTTTCTCACATAAAGAAGCAACAAGAATAATGTACCTAGGATTTTGTAATATCTTGGTTAAAAAGAGGGTTTCTTGCTCGTTCTTCTCCATAGACGTCTACGATTTGGATGGGCAACTAGCTTCAACATTCTGATTAACTGACCAACTCTTTGACAATTCAAAAGTGCCTGTAAATGATTTAATTAAAATAAGTTTGATTTTGAGTGCATCACTTTACAGACGAGACTACCTACCAATAGCTTATTTTGTCAATCACATCGCTTTTCAAAAAGTACCTAGGTCCTTCTAGGGGTAGCTATTCTACGAAGCAACAAACTAAGGTCTACTCCAGACTTCCAGATAAGTAACTGTTAATCAATTTGTAGCTAGACTTTATGTTAAATCTTAAACTACTTTAGCAAATTCCAGACGAGTTTCGTTTGTTTACGTTTAAAAGGATACTTGCTTTTAAATTACCTAAGAAGAAACCGTATTTCCGTGTTTACTATCGCTCGTATTCATTTATCTTTTGTTATTCCCTTATCCGTCCTGACCGTTGTATGCAAAGGTTTTTTAATAATATATAATATACCCGTTTTATGCCGTACCTACGTCTTGAGGAAAATGTCAGCAATCTGTAGCGAAATCCTACTTTATTGTTATTGTACCGCATTTATTCGAAGCTCCGAAATGGATATAAACCTGGGAATAGGTTGAGAGTAAATAAAGTCAGTTGGACTGTGGGACACCCAGCCTTTGTGGCCGGGTGGATCGCTTAGATAACAATTATTGGTACCTACTTTATGCCACGGTTACAAATCGACCAATAAACGTGCGGTTAGAGAAATAAAATGTTGATATTCGGTAACAAAACGGAACGGTTGTAAAAGTAAATCCTTCCTTACAGTATTTTTTATTCAAATGTGTTAACTGTATCAGATTATGTCAGAGTGAAGAGGAACACAGTTGAGCAAACGAATATTATTATGTCAGGAGATCAGTGGAGTGTTCTACTGACTGTTATGTTCAGAGTAGGTAATGTTGCTTTTTAAGTTATCTTATTTTTAGGTTCACGCCGGAGCCTCCGAGATTTTTTGTTCCAAAAAATCAAGAGGTGAATGCTCAATACCAAGGACCACATAGTATCTCGAAGCCAAGTAGATAAATAGCAAAAACATAATTTTTCTACACTTCTCACACAAAAAGATGTTATGTGTTATGTATTTTAAAAGCCAATTAATACCCGCTGTGCCGAACTAGAAATTCTTAATGACATCGTTTTTATTGTTGACAAAAAGTCAATATCATCGAGTTACCAAGAATTTCCAAAAAAAATCGCGGTTTTACAATCGATTCTTGTGCCATACTGCTTTTTACGCTCTGTATATTTTATAAGAACCTGAAAATAATGATCTAAATGCGAATAAAAAGCTAGTATAAAATTCAATTTTATTACCTTTAGTAATACCTAATATAATAGAATTTTATACCTAACTTTTTAAAGCAAAATGTCTTCGGGCTTTTTACCGACATCTATAATTCTTGCTCTACGAAGCCAACAGTAATGAAAAGATTTTTCATAAGAACCCTTAAAAAAGTACTGGCATAAATAAAATAAATCTAATTGATGAGATTACTTGAGACACCAATCTCTTTACACTTCCCTATACTACAGAAATCACTTCACATCATTTTCCTTAAGTTATTGTGTAATTAAATTAAGCTCTAAGTACGCTGTCTGTACGAAGACCTTCGATCTTTCATGTTTAAATCCAATTTTCCTTTTTCTACCCTTAATGAAAACATGGCCGTTGAGCAAGTCAAGTCGAAAATCGTATAAAGTTAAGGCAAAACATCAAAGGTGCAATGTAAGCAGAGCTGAGAGCAAAGTCTTAAAAAGTAAAAAGGGAATAATTGAATCAAGTTAATTTCGGCGGGAAAAAGAAACTTTTAATGAAGATACTCGAAGCATCATCGGCACATTGGAATATTGCCGACGTAGCAACAGAGCCAACAGAAAATTAAGTTAAAACCAACTCCAACTTTCCCTTTTGTAGGTAACTGAAAAACTGTCGGGGAAGATCTTTCAAATAAATGGTTCTTCATTGAGCACTTTTACACTTTCTACACAACATAATCAACCGAAAAAAAATCAGTTCACGTGAAATTCTTCGTAATAAAATCCCTATGATGAATATTTCTTTTAAGGGGCGTACCTTATAAAATTTTATTCACCGTACCTCGGGCTCTCGAGACATGAACGAGAGCCGATGCTCACTGCAGGTTTTTCTCTAACGTAAGAGGTTATGGGCATAAAATATTACTACCTAGATACGTTATGAAAATTCCACGATTTTCAAAGCAAAAGTAAACCGAACTTTTTAAACTGTAAACCAACGAATATCAGATGTTGAATTAAATTCTATTTTCTTTTTAAGATTTTTTGTCGAACCATATTTTTGCACATTGTTTTTATGTTTTCATAAAATCCGGAGTATTCCAGAGCAGCTTCAGTACGTCCATTTTATAATACTACACTGAATTTTATGAAAATCTGTACGCTCTTGTGCAAATACTTTGTACAAATATTTTTTTGTTGAGTTTTGGATTCTGTGCTTTTACCACAAAACAAATATCATCCAATGCTTCAAAGCTAACATAAATGCAACTTTATTTAAAACGTCGAAAAAAATTTACTTTCAAAACATTGACAAACTTTATATCAACGACCGAAAAATCCCTCGCACGGCGCTAAAGATTTTCATATTCAATTACAAATAGACAAGTGGCGTCTCGAGTATCGCCTTTGACGTCTTCACGGTTTAAAGGATATTAGGTCCCCTTATCCCCTTATCCGAGGGGGACGAATTAGCAGAAGACGCGCCAGTAATGAATTTTATATTTGCACGTGTTCTTTTGAGGAGACCTTTAGATCTTTCGTTAGCCTTTGATTGACGTTGCTCTTGAAATATTATATCCTGCTAATACAGATTTGCTTAACTTAGTTTACTGTGTAAGTCGTTTTTGGACTTTTAACTTTGATGGCTTAATTTGATATATAACTTATTAGCTACACTGAGGAGTAAGTGTAGTTAGTGATCATAGATCGTTCCTTCTCTACACGAGAAGAGGTCTTAATCAAGAGGTACTAATCCATTGCTTCATATATTCGAAAAATTTGTCTACTCAACAACGTAAATAACGCAATAAATGTTGTTGAACTGTCAAAATGAAACGATTGATCGTGTGTTACGTAATTAGGGTGCGGGTAGAACAACAAACTTATAGGCCAGTATTACAACTTACATAGATTAACAATATTGACTGTATCTACTTTTTGTCTTCAAATGCCTTTTACAAAGTAGGTAATAAAGGCCTAATTAAAATTAGGGCTTAATGCGTGAATAAGAGGTAGGTAATTACCAAATTAAAAGTATATTTGTATTTCTTGCTTGGAGCTATTTCTATTCAGCGTTTGAGTTAAAAATTACACGCGATAACACATATTGGGCTCATACAGTTTTACCAGCAATCTCTTAGTATTTTCATAATTAAACGTTTATGAACTGAATTAATTAATTTGAAAAAAGCATTGGTTTTCCTTGGATGAATATAAAATCTGACTAGTACAAAACTGTGTTTTTAACTTATGAATAAATAAACTTGTTGAAACTACTTTTGTTTTATTACTCGCTACACTTAATTAAAGTAAATAAGCTTAAGTATCTTCTTCAGTTATCTCTTGTGCCTCTATAATTTTAATAGTACCTTCTGATAAATGTTTAAGTAGCTACTTTGTATCTACTGGAATACTTAAAACTAAGAGTAGGGTAGTACTCTTCATGTTTATTTGAAGACCCGCATTCGCGAATAGCTATCAAAGATGCAAGGTTGTATTGTTTACATTTTAAATGGTTTTTGTCTGTCTGTGGAACGTGTTCGACTTTTTTCTGTTTTGTAAAAAGAGCACGTTTTGTTTATTTTGAAATGTTTTTCTAACAGACTGGTTTTTCTTTCTCCGGCTTTTTCAATTTTTATTTTTTTTGTGTATGTGCTGTAGGTACGACTTTTTATAAAATATAGAATACCTATCTAGACAAAAATGATTAAATGTTAATTGCAGTCCTTACTCCTTAATACCTACCTAAGAACCACCTACTTCTTATCTTCTTAGTTAATCATCTTAGATCACTAAAACATCCAAAGCGCCTATAGCTGAATGCCAAAGTAAATACAAACTAACAGATTTGAAATCAATAACCCTTTATATCATCATCAGTCTCCAGCCAAAAATAAAAAAAACAGTGGCACAGAAGGAGTGCCGACAGAAGTGAAAATTGAAAAAAAAATCGGCACCGCGGTAATCAACGCGTTGATGTCTTTTTAATGGTCAAAAGCTGGTGTCGTTACGGTGTCGCGAAATCATTGGTTTAAATCCCATCTCGAAAATGCCCAGCGCGCCTAAAGAAGTTTTCACTTAAAAAATCAATAAGTTACAAGCATAAAAAAGCCACAAGCTCAGTTTACCTCCACATTATTTTATCCCAGTACGTATAGACAATATTTGTCTTGAACGCAAACAAAGTCAAGAGAAAGCTAATAGTCAATAAAAATACATTCTACCTCCGTTGCACAACCTGCCCTTACAAGCTCGAAAGATCAAACAAATATTCTACACAAAGGGGAACATCCCAGAATGAGCTCTTATTATGTGCATATAGAGGGGATGTAATAACGTCGAAATATAAGCTTTGTACCCCTAGCAATGTTTTATATAATTAGCTTAAGCGGTTTAACGAGGGGCTACAGAATAGAAAATTTTAAAATTCCCTTAATGAATGTTTAGATTGGACCATACTTTCGTATGACGTATTTGAATTTAGTTTGAATGGATTCAATGCAAGGGTTGATGCTTTGATACTGGTGACATGTGTCCAAATAATGGGACTTTGACTGCATAAATACTTTATGTCCTTTGAGAGTTATACTCAAAATTCTTCGATGAGTTAACTGGTAATCAAATGTCTCAAAAGGTACTTACAATTACAGAAAATGGAATGAAATATGTGTGCAAGATCAAAGAATACAAATATTGGAGATGTTTTTGAATATTTTTTCCTATGCATGATATTTTATAAAAGGAAGGTACATTATGTTATTAGCCAAGATGACTAATAACATAAATAAATACTCTTCTTGAATTCTCCACTGATGCCAGCTACTTCGTTGGTAGTCTTTTTTACCTGTCGCCTAACCCTTTAATCCATTTTCGGCAATTCACTTACACAGAAACGGGATTAAGTTAACAATAGAGAGCACAGTTACTTTTTCTGCATCTGTCAACGAAACGTCAAATTAGTACAAAACCGATTTACTCAAAGAAAGCGCAGCTGAATTATTAAATTAAGATGTACCGCCGAGGTGTTGCGATAAAGGGTTCCATTTTGTCGGAGTGTTGATTTTTTTGACAGGCATTGTAACGATATAAAATGTGGATTTAAAATTTAAAGTGAACTGATTTTGTGTGTGACAGTTTAGTTAGAAACGATGACAATAGGTCTTTCCTGTCAGTTAAGGTATTGTAACGTTCCATATAACGGACGTAGGTGAGCAAAGGGTTTAGTATTTTTACAAAAAACATGGACCGACCATGTAATAATATTTGTTAGAATAAATATTATAAACCCTGAGTATCTTATGGTTTTTCAAGAACTGGAAAGGAATAACTTCAGAAGATTTATTGATATACAATTATACACAGTCTTTAAAAATTACCTCGCGGGGACGCCTGCCATAAATATAGTTCGCGATGACGCATCAGCAACTGATAGCTATTTAAAACCGGCAGGCGCTTACGTGCTAGTAGTCTTTTCTGTGATTATTGAGTTAAATACCGATACAATAACCTGTATCCATTTTTTGAGATGAAAAAGATACTCTGAACTGAGATGACTAGGTGACATAAATTCTTAAAATTTAATTTTCTACTTACCGACTTTGCTTTCAAACATAACAAACTGGATGAAATCTAATTTAGGAGACAAAATGAAAGATCAGCATAATTACCTTTCAACATAATATAAGCTTATTTAGACTAGAAATGTAAGCTTGAAGAAAATGTAAGTAATTTCGTTATCTAAGGAATAAGGAAAGCTCTCGCAGGGCCATCTCATTTACGAAGAAAATAAGTACGTATACCTATGCCGGGGATAATGTTAAAAGAGTGAGTCAACCCAGGTTTACCAGGATTAGCTCAGCCTTATCTAAGATCTGAGTAAAGTCCGAAATATAATTGGAATAAACTGTAATTCAGTTTTTTTACCAAGATTTTTTCCCGACTGATCCTTTAGTTAATGAAAAAAATGTGTACCCTAACTAAATAGGGTACTACCTATGTGTATACATAACAGAATAGTTATCAAATTAGTCGTGAAAGAAAGAACGTCATTACCGATGGAGTGTTGGAAAGAGTAATAGGTAGTACTTAAATAGTTTCCTCTTAGGTTCCCCGAAGGTTTAGGCACAGGTCAGGGTAGCAGGGACATCGAAGCGAAAACTGTTACCATGGATTCAGTACATGATTCGGACCACCCCAACGTTGAAATTATTCGTCAATTATTTTTTTTTTAAACAGCTGTTCCGTACAATTTGGCCGCGTAGGTACCTATTGCAGTTTTCTATGAAACAACTGTTTTTTTTTTTTAATAACCGATGAAAAAGTTCAACGCCCCCAGCGTTGAACTTTTTGCCTGTATTTCAGAACCTGCGTTTCAGAATGCGAAGGCGTCAGGAATCGCAGGCCGATTCCCGGCCACCGTAGGCGCGGGCTTGCGGGCGGTGAGCAATGGGTAGCTCGCCGTCCGATAAGGACCAGGCCCGGGTCGACGGCGCGCTGTGTTCCACGCACGCCTCAAAGAGATGTCAGCACAACTCAAAGGGTCCGCTAGGGCCGATGCCTGCCAGGGTTGCGGGTTTGTCCGAAAGGGTTACCGTGGCCCCCTGGCAAAATACAGGCAACTAAAGGAACACGGTGGGTTTTAGTCAGTATGAGTCTGACACGCCCTCCCGCTCCGCCCAGAGCGGGAAAAGTTACCTATTTGATGAATTCCCACCCAAAAACAAAAAGAAAGGTGTTTCAGAATCATTTACTGAATCCATGGTAACAGTTTTCGCGTCAATGTACTCGTATGTAACCCTGTATAGTACACCCATATTTCACCAGTTAAATATGTTCAAGTCCGATGTAACAGGGGGCGAGCCTATTGTACAAATCCAGACTCCGGACTACTACTACTATGACTTTTCGCCCGACCCGGGAATCGAACCCAGGACCTCATGATAAGCATGTAGCGCCTACGACCACTAAACCAACGAGGCAGTCAGTCTTAGCCGCTCATAATCCTTAATCTTAATAACATAATACTGCTTAACTTAATAGCTCTGCAGTTTCGAAACAACGCAAAACTTTATCTTTACAATGTTTCCTTTCCTAACTTAAGCTCATAAGTCATCATCATCAGCCTACAGCAGTTCACTGCTAGACATAGGCCTCTCCAATTTCACACCATTCAGCACGATTCTCGGCAACTCTCATCCAGCTGCTATCAGCCACCCTGCGAAGATCGTCGCTCCACCTAGCCTGAGGGCGTCCTACCTCCGAAGTGCTATTTTCAATTATGTACATACCCTAGTGAAGTAATGTAATGTAACTTCAAAGTGAAGTTACATTATGTACAGTATTTCTATTTTCTTAATGTCCCTCGGGTATCATCGGATTTCCGAATACAAACGAATGCTAATTTCCATGTCCATCAATTATTAGATTTATCGTGTATGATCATTTGAATTCAGAACTAAGTACTTTATTATTGTTTTGTTTTTATTTGCGTGTGAACTATATAGAGCTGTAAAACTATTTTCCTATCTGTTGTGCCTGCGACTTTAGCGGCTTTCTTCCCATTTTTTAGTAAATTATATTAAGTTATGAACTTATGAGAGCAGTGGTGGCCCAGTTGTAACGGCCGCGACTTAAGGAAAACATCGTGAGGAAACCGGCATGTCCTAGAACCGAAAATTCAAAGACATGTGACATCTACCAACCCACACTGGGCCCGCGAGGTGGATTACGGCCCACTCCCTGTCACAGAGAGGAGGCCTGTGTCCAGCAGTGGTAACATTTATAGGCTGATAATGATGATGATGATATTAAGTTAAAAGAGTATTAACAGTCTATATACTTCCAAGTCGATTGAGGGCGTCCGGTCTGCACCAAGTGCAAAGAGAAACTGATAGAAATCCGACGACTGACGAAACACGAAGTTTGCCGAGGGACATTAAGAAAATAGAAATACAGTACCTTCCTAGGCAAGTAATGCGTGCTCAGCTTAAAGTAGAGTAGGATTGTAGAATACTGCAGTGTGTGCTGGTATTATAGTAAGACGGTGTTCACTACAGAATCCAGTTATACCCAGGAACAAAGCGTCTTTGTTCGACTAAGAACAATCACATTTCAGAATCACACATGTTAGTATTTAGGTTTTAAATATAGGTACCTAGATATGGGTATACCTACAATGGCTAACTGGAAGGTATACAACTTTTTTGCAACCATTTTTAGGGTTCTGTAATCAAATGCCTTAAACGAAAGTCTTGTAATTTCGTCATGTTCGTCTGTACCTCCGACCGTCCGGAAGTCAAACAGTCATTCTACATGGAGACTATTGGCACTATATCGATAAGAATTGGAAAGAAGGTGTATTCTGTGCATCGCTAAACAATAGTGTAGTAAAATTACCTACGAAAATAATAAATAAGGAGTGTCACTCCCCATACATGTAACCGATAAATAAATAAATGCATATAAGCATGTGAGGTATCTTTTGGATCCCTTTATTAAAAATATGATGATGTTTCTAAGTGACTTTTTTTTAAGTGAAAACTTCTTTAGGTGCGTTGGGCATTTGTAAGATGGGCTAAACCATTGATTTCGCAACACTGTTACGACACCAGCAGCGCTATTCTGTAAAAATCTCACCGTGAACGCTTAGGTGAAGTGAGCTTGAAAGTGAGCTATCAATAGTGTCAATCCCTAGCATATATAATTATGATAGAATGACAGCTTACTTCACCAAAGCGTTCACGGTGAGATTTTAACAGAATAGCACTGCTGCTTTTTACCATTAAAAAGACATCAACGCGTTGATTACCGCGGTGCCAATTTTTTTTTTCAAGTTTTCCCTTCTTTCTTTACTCCCGGAGTGCCAGTTCTCTCAACTTATTTTTGCGGTCGGTAAAATCAATTCCATTCAAGCATTTTCATTCATCCTAACAACGGAACCCTTCACTGTCCGTGGTCCGACACTTGGCCGGTTTTTTATTTGGAGTCGCAATTTGTAATCCTTTATTTAGTTCGAACTCGTGACCTCGCTTTCCAGTCCTCTGCCACAGCCTTAATTTGAAATCTAATTCTTCATTTAAAATCTGTTATTTGAATGTAATTTGGGATTCGGTTAAAAAAGAATTAAATAAAAGCCAAAATTCCTCTAACGCTGTCGTGACCCTCATCTTTGAATAGTTTATGCAGGATCTAAAATCCGAGCCCGTGCGGCATGATGCATTAACCTACGTCACACAGCTTAGTCAAACACGAGTAGAGGAGCCATGGCTTCGACGTATATTAGGATAATGAAGGGAATTCTATTGTGTTGTAAGGCCGTAAAATTAGGTACTTGCAATGGAGGATACCTACATTTACCATAGAGATACGGATTGAAGAGAAAAGTTTAGTTAAGACTTTTCATTATTTCGCTATTATTTTGTATTGTTTCTTAAGAACGGTTTTGGTGATCGCCGAGACTTGACAACAAAAGGCGTCTGTTACTTAACTTTTTCACATCATTCCTCTTTCTAAACATCCACGAGTAACCATTCTTTATTAGGATTCACGAAGTACCTACCTAACTAGATCAAAGAAAAAAAATAGTACTTGGTTAATATTTTAAAATTTCATAGGTTGATATTAAATTGCAATGACGTCTTTGCTTTGATTTTCACAGGTTTCCACATCGAGCGCTGGACGCACAGACACAGCGCTCGGTGTGGCAACATGCCGTGATCGGGTTCGCGATAAGTCAATCGTCATCCTGAGGATGCCTCGTTGAAAGGTTAAACACGTGTCGATTAGTTAAATGGAACAGGTTACTAAATATATCATCGTCTATTGTATTTTATAATGGATTTCCACAAAGAAAGAATTAGAACGTCTCAAAGACCACCTGCTTATGTACTCAGAACGTTCATAAAACAGGATAATATTCCTCACAACAGATTTATTTGGTCACCGTACAGCTTGGCGCTTGTCTGCCATCCGACAGAGGATAATATGGGATTTTTACTGAAACCACCCTAAGCCAACACTAAAATGCTTAAATTTTAAATTAAAATTGAAATAAAAAGATTCAAGTTGCGTTTTGGAAATTAAGCTCAGTTTTAAATGCTTGTGAGTTTTAAGGCTGTGTTTTCACATGTCTTATTTCAAAAAGCAAGTAAGAACTTAGTAGTACTATTTTTGGCAAGCGATGCAAAGAAAGAAAAAATCATAGGCTTTTTGCTTAATTCGTTGAATTATTTTCCTGGGACAAATCTTTATAATATCGCAACTTTCTCAACGCCACTGTAGAGTTTGTAGCGGTAGGTATTAGATTTAAGTAGCAGTGCGCCGAACTCTGTTGTTATAATGTCATAATATTATAGTGACTGATTGTGACAAAAACGTGCAGTTTATATGGCCAAACGTGTCTAGTGTCACAACACTGAGTGTTGTTTAGTGTCACAACACTCATTACCTAAAAACATTAAGAAACCTAGGGAACTATTTGAATTTCTAACCGGGTTATTCGCCCGAACTTACTCGCCCGAAACGGGCGAATTTTCTTATTTGTTGCTTTTAGTAGGCCTAATCCGGAAAATCGTGTCCAGTCCCTACAAAGATCTAAAAAAAATCTCAGTACCTACAAATTACATATGACCGACCCCTAAATATTTACAAAGGCAACCAGCAATCAATTTTGTTTCATGATAAAACACCCCATGAAATAATCTTGTGCAGCTCAAACAGATTGAGTAGCTCGTAAACGATATCCACTCACGAGTCGCTACTCGATATCGTGAGAATGTACCAATAGGTTCGCCGCACTGACCTTATGATGTAAGCTAAGGGGTACCTACTTAGGGCGAACTTAACCAATGAAAATGAACGCGTTGAACGGTACGGAACACTAGAAAGGTCACGTTGTAAGCCCAGTACCTACTCGGATTCGGTTTCTTTGCTTTGAATTTTCTTTACAGCTTTTTTCAACGAACTTATATAAGCCGATCGGTCCTTATATTTACTTAAAACTAGCAGCGCCCCGCGGTTTCACCCGCATAGGTCTCGATCCCGTGGGAAGATCGAGATAAAAAGTATTCTATGAGTTAATTCAGGTTATAAACAATCTGTGTATCCAAATCTGTTTAGTAGTTTTTGCGTGATAGAGTAACAAACATCCATCCATCCATCCTCACAAACTTTTGCGTTTAAAATATTATTATAGCAGGATTCCTCCAGCCCTTTGGAAAATCATAAGTAGCAGAGTTGCGGACATCAAACTTTCGCTGTTGAACAATAACCGTATCATCTTCTTTGTAGAGCATACTAACCAGTTCACGACGCTCAGCACAAGAAGGACGCTGCTGCTGCATTGCTTGACATAATTCTTTTGATACTTTTTCTAGCAAAATATTTATATCAGGTGAAGACGGGATATCCTATTATTTTCAACGTGAAAAAGGCGCTAGTCCCAATGCCGGCGATAAACGAGTAGAGCTAGCAACTGAGGCAGTTGGCCCACAGCCGGCGAGGAAGCGACTAACTGTCTGCTATTTTCTCGCTCAAGAAACGTACAATAGATACACATTCCGTGTAAATAAAAGAGATGCATACATTAATAATTATCGCTGACTGTTCACACCGCCGGCAAGGACTCGCTCCACTAGTTTGTCGCTGAGCGACAAGAGCTATCGAAGATAATAATCGCACAGCGATACTTGCTCAGCGATACTCGCTTGGCGGTCAAAACTCACGCCGAGAGACCAAACAGCGGTAATTTTGTCCTGCTCGTCAACTCGTTTTCAGTTGCTAGCTCTACTCGCTACTCGTTCTGGTATGCGTATGTACCAAGCGTGAGCCCCTCGGCGAGTGTTCTGCCTGCCAAGCGAACGTCGCTGAGCGAGTATTCTCTTTAATAGTTTTTATCGCTGTGACAATCGAGTACTCACCGATCAACTATTAATATATGTATCTCTTTTACATACACGGGACCTACAATTTTTTGTTCGTACCTATCTTGAGCGAAAAAATCGTTGATAGCTAGTGGCTTCCTCGTCAGTGGGACCGGTGCCTAAGCATCATAGAAAATAGGCATGCATCACACTCCTAATACAGTAGTGCTATTCTGTAACCATCTCACCGTGTTATCTTAGATGAAGTGAGCGTGGAATGAGCTGTCAGTTGCTAAGGATTGACACTTGGCAGCTCACTTCACCTAAGTTATCACGGTGAGATTTTTGCAGAATAGCACTACAGATAATGAAGTACCAAAACTTGGCAGAAACAATCCTTATGATAGTCACTGATCAGGTAGCTAAAGCTATAATTAGAATTACATAGAAGTTTCAAATACCTATACGTCCCTACCTAAGTATCTGTTTAAGTATATAACTTCAATGTAAAGCATAACATCCGTTATAAAAGTTTTATCAAAGACCTTCGTTTATTTAGACCACTTAAAAGCTTTCTTGTTATTTAAATCGTCACCGCTAAGCATGATGTTTAAGTGACGTAAATAAACGTTTTAGAAAAAAATACAGCGAGGAAGACCACGCTTACATTAATAAATTTAATTTCATGTCTCACGGAGAGCACAATGTGTTTAATTGAGTATAATGTAGGCACAGACACGAGAGGCTCAGTTAAACACACTGAATAAACCTTATTATTTTCTGCTGTGAAACTATTTGTTTAATGAAAAGTATACAAGCACGAAAAACCTCATTAGAATAGAAAACCAGAGTAACGAAGTCTACAGTACAAATATAAAGACATAATTTATAAAGATACTTTAATTTTCTGGAGCGACATTGATTAGTGAGGCACTGAACCACATTTAATTATGCCAGTTGACTCCTTTGTGTTGTCTATCAAGACAACCTCGTAACTCGAATACAGGATCATGACTGGCCGGGTCAAAAAGTATCAACAGTAGTCGAAGGAAAGTCTCTTTAAACTAGACAAAGTAGCGGCTCCTACACACAATTTAAGAGCAATTTACTTTTGTTTTAATTCGGTTTTATGAGTCGTTAAAAATACTAAATGAAATGGAAATTATGTCGCGCTATTTGAACTGCAATTAGGTTAAGTAAGAAGAATTGGAGCAAAAAGAATTATGAATGTAATTTTTATTCACAAAACATTTAGTTGATTTACATATTTTCTCATTTATGAAGCTTAATGTTTGGAGTACATTAGTTGAACTCTTAATAAAAGCAGGATGTGTATTGTTAAACTGCTAGATTAAGATATTGTGCGAAATAAATAGTGTAAAAAGTTGTTACACCGTTACAGTGATTAACAAAACTTGACGCGATACAAACTGGGATTTAAATATCTAAGTGTATCTACTTACGAAAATACTTTTTAAAGTACTTCTTCTTCAAATAATATTGGGCCTTATCTTTAACAGCTAGGTTTTCTTCAAATTTCTTGGTCCAGTCTTGTATAGGATTTAAAGTCCTTGCTTCTACAACCGGTGTAGGTAATCTCGTTCTTCCTAACAAACCTTGCAATGCTTGTAGCAAGAATGAAAGTAGAGACATCGACACCACTATGTTTATCGGATCAAATCCAATCGAATGATGATGATACGTTGGGGCCCCATAGTTTGCATTGCCGCTTACTCCATATCCCGAAGACGAGTAGTGATTGTTAAAATTTCTCGATTCTGCAATCGCATCTACCGATGTGTCGATCACTTCATTATTTTTCAGCACTGGTGATTCAATTTGATGTCCTTCTCTACCGCCATTGGCTTTGATAACAATCTTTCTCTTATTCAGTTTAGTATCTTGTTTCATATTATCTATTTTCTCCAAAACAGATTGAGCGTTCGTCTGAATTTTCTTGAGCAGAGTCTGGATTTTGGAACTTTGTTCCTTTATCATGTTTGAAACAAATAATTTGAAGTTCTGAACTGAAGACGAGGGTGGATTATTATTTTGTAAATCAGCTTTAACAGTAGTTAACATTAATATTATTATGAATAATGCAAGTGATAGGAGCGACATAGTCACAGTCACTGTTTTACAATTAATATTTTTCAAAGACATTAACTTTGCTTGAATTTGGAAGGTGAAATGAAACACCTATTTCATGTTACTTTTTATATATGGCTGGTTTAAGGTCTGTTACGTTAAATAATAATGTGTCACAGGCACTTGGATTCGAATACCTTACCTTGACATATGACCTAGCTGATCATAGGCCATTTCACATTGTTATGGCAAATGTAACAAAGGTTAATTTGTAGGATGTCGCGCGGAACAAAGAAAGTTAAGCTAATTTTGCACAGTTATTTTGGTCCATACCTAGTAAATATGAATCTACATAACTTTTACATTTCGTCACCTACTGGTGAAAGTATTCGTTATTAATATGATTCAAATAAAAATAAAATAAAAGTGCGTGGGTACATTTTTGATTTAGTATAGTTTATAAATCATCCCAAAATTCAATCAAAGATGATGACCATAATTATTTACCTACCTATTCTTGTGTTGCTCTGTCATACAATAAGAAAGAACTCCAACTGCATGCGCCAAAACTAGTAAACTATAAAATACCCAGCGTGCGTCTTAAAACTCCCTGGATAAAATGTAAAAGGAATCCCGGCGTAAAAGTTCAATTTTGAATTAACAGAGGGCATACATATACCGCGTATACGCAACACTAAAAATTGTTTACCGCGCCATCTACTACCCAAACTGGGAATCATTACAAAGAGTTGTCCAACAGGCTCCCCCGTCGAACAAGTCGAAAGCTCAACTTGGAAAGAACTTAGAGCTTACGCGTTGAACTTATAGATGGCGTTATATTAGTGCGCGCACGCAGTTTATAAGTGACATCTATCAGAAGCTTAACAACTTAGTGAAACGGGGGTGAGCTTTTAAGCTTTTCTTGAATTTACAGAGATAGCGCCACATACGGGAACTTGAACATAAGGTTAGACAAACCGCGTTTAGTTTGCAGTTTGATTGTTTTGGCAGTTGGCTTGTAGATTGATTTAGAAAAACATATATACATAAAACTGTTATTGGATTATTGCCTTTTTTATCAGATACTGTCACTACATAATTATGTTAAAATAAAATACTGTTGTTTTCAAATATATTTTGGTTAGGTAGATAGTCCCTGTAGTCTTTTAATAGGTCACAATTTCAGCTACTGAAATTTTTACCTTGATTTAAATTCCTAATCAATATCGTGGTGCTGTTATAAAGAAAATTTATAGCAAGGATTTAGGTGCTTCTTGTGGAAGGTAAACTTGTATCTACAAATATGTACGAACAAAACTTTGTTCTACAAAATCTAGCAAAAAAGGAGCAAGATGAAAATTTTCAGAACAATCAGATCTTGTAACAAAACAAAGAATTGTATTCCTTGTACTTGCAACCGCATTACGCTACATACAAAGTAATAAAGCAAGCGCGGTAGCCTGTTCAAAGCAAAGTAATTATTCATCACCCGAACAAATCTTAAGCAAACAATACAGTGCTGATGCATAATTACAGAAAGATAAAGGCCCGGTGTAAGTACAAAGTGGTAAGTGGGAACTCAAAATAAATGGCTGTGGACTACGATATTAATTCCTCGTTTGTCGGAGTCGCTACGCGGCTATTTTTTTAAAGGCACCGTAGGGTTAATTGTAACGAAGCGGTATTCGGACAGTGAAATATTTGGAGCGGCGTTGCAGTAAGAAGTTTGAAGAAGGCATTCCGGGGAGTCGTTTTTTTTTTTCGAGTCTGTAGGTACTTAAATTTAAATCTTCAGAGTGAGTTTTGGATCTGTAGATTGCTTAGCGACATTAACTTATATCAGACTTAATAAAATCGGTTTAATTTTAAAGTAATTTGACGATAATTGTGATTAGATATTTGATAAATAGTGTGTATCGTATGAACGATATGCATATAATATAATTTAATTATATACTTATATCTTATTGTCGTATCCAAACTTTATTTTTCTAATAGAACAAAAACTGGCATTTAAAAAGCATATTTTTAAAACATTCAAGTTTTTTTTTATTTTTATGCTTAGGCTCTACTCTACAAAATTCTGTTCCAAAAACTCGCTGTCAGCTAACAATGTGAAAAAATGCTAAGTATAAAAATACTTCATTAAACTAACTTTTATCTACCGTGTTAATCAATGGGCGTGGGCTAGTAAAATCTGATAGTGGATTGAAAAAAGCTATATATCGTGGAACTACAATACCAAATTAAACCCAATAAGTAGTGGAACAGAGCATACTTTTGCTTGACAAGGAAGGTAGACCACTTCGATTGTTACAAGAAAAACAGCAGTCTAAGCAAACTGGAGTTTTATAATAATGACAGTGGATTTATTAGAACATCCTAACACTATTTGTTTGGATTAAGTCATTGGATATTAAGACGTCCATTCTCGTAGAGCGTGGCTACTGTATACCACAATATAATAGGTACAAAGAATTATTGTCTATTTAATATTAGCATGAGCAAGTTTAATAGGCAGGCAATAAAATTTTGATAGGCTTGTCTAAAATTAATAAAATATATTTGGAGTCCAGCTGATTTAGAGCCAATTCGAAATCTGCTTGACTGGCATTATTGCCGCCAGAAATTAGATAAAAAAGTGCTTGTACGACTGTAAAAACACTAAAAACTATGTTAATATTTTTTTATTGTCATTTTATCGATGATAATCAGCAGAGTTTGATGATTCTGAGTAATCTGAGCATCATGATGATATCCATATTAATTCGTTTCTGCGTAAGAAATTAAAAATGGAAGTTTTTATAAATATAAACGCGGCAGGATATTCGCTGGATAAACGAGCCGTAGCATGTAACAGTAGTTAATAATGATAAATTTTAATAGTCTCATAAATATAATTTACGTGATATCCGAAAAACAATTCGGGATTGTTTTTTAGTTGTATCTAGGCACAGAGATAAGATCGCAACACAAGTGAGTTCGTATTCAATTTGCCGGCAGCGTAGTTGTTGAAAAATAATTAAAAATGCAATTAAAATTCACCATAAATCCGTCAGCCGCCCCGCCTGGCGTGTAAACAAACTCAAATTAAAACCAAACTATAAATAAATGCGTCGTTATGTTGTTTTAGTGTAATCGTATATCGACGCTCCTGGATTTTAATGGTTTTGTTACAGTGACACCCAATCACATCGTATTGGATGTCTAATGGAACCTCGCGGCGACTCCTCGATAAGAAATCACTATTTCTAAGTTCTTAACAATGAACAGATATTTAGTGGTAAAGTGTCTATAGTAGGTAGTATAGCATGAGGTCCTGGGTTCGGTTCCCAGGTCGGGCAAAGTGATATTGGGATTTTATACCTGGAATTTTTCAGTAGCTGCCCGGAGTCTGGATTTGTGCCCTGTTGATGGCAATAGGCTCGCCCCTAATTACATGGGACTTAAGTCTTAAACATGACTGGCGAAATGTGGGTGTATTGGTACACCTCTGCCCAACCCTTCGAAAAAACAAAACATGATGTTATGTTATGTATCTACACTATCAATTTATGATTTGTTTTAATACAAAATGGTTTACGTTACTTTTTCTTACGATTAATTTTCATGTTAAGTCATAGATTAAGTTTTTGTTGACTTTGAGAGTGAAATAAATTTATTATTAAATTTATTTTATTTTTTAAATTTATATCGCTCGATTTTTCCGAAGAGATAATATCTACAATGGTATGAGTTTCCTGATAAGCTTTCATCAGGTTAATGACCAGTCAGCCACCCCAAGAGTAACTGAAAGGCATTCTATTTAGAATTAATTTGCATAGATTATAAATACAATAAATACTTTTATGTTAGCAATAAATACGATGCATTTCCGTTCCAAAGATTATAACATAGGAATAATTTAAAGGCAATATGTTGAGAATATCTTAGTTAATTAACACAGAATTAATTGTTTCGCGAAACATGTTCGGAGTAACAGTGCAGTCACTTCGCGAATGAGGATTATAAAATATAGGCAACTGCAATCAAAATTTTCTCTCACGACTGCATCCTATCTCTCTCTAACGTAGAGGTGTGAAAGAGATGACTATCTTTACTAGGAACAAAGTCAAACAGGTGCCTCGCGACTTTTATGGAGGCAGGTGTATTTGTTTAAAGTATCAAATCGTCCAATTAATACCTTTATAAAGAAGACCTTTTGTATCGATCCCGATAATTTCGGGGTATATTGTGTCAGTTTTTGTTATATAATTTGAGCAATCAATGGGCTATTAAACTGGGACCGAAACGACAGCAAAAACTTTTGAAACGTTTTATTGTTACAAAACTATTCAAACGCTATTAAAATAAGACACTTGAGTTAATGTATTCTCATGAATATTAAAGGGGTGAAATTGAAGTATTCACCTTTTAGAATACATTTGTCAAAGTATTTGTTAAGGAAATTAATTCTGTTTCATAAAATAGTTAGTCAAAAAGGTAGAATAATAGAATTTCATCCTGCACAAATTCAATTTTAATCCAGCAATATCACATAAAGCCATTTAAATTTAAAAAGCCGGTGGTATTTTTGATGGTCGGTCTAAAAACCTTCTTTTTTTTTGTAACGCCTTTTCAGTTAATTGTAAATGCTTTGGGGATTATTTTAAATTGATAACGTTTTATTGTAAAAATATTTTCAGTCTATTTAATTAGTTCTATGGAATTTAAATACTTACATTTGCTTTCGTCACATATTGAACACACAATGTTTTTATTTTATCTAGAGGTTATTGTTAAATGCAAACTTAAGAGTAAAGGGCGCAGATATCAAACTAAACTACCTATTTATACCAAGTCTTTTTATTTATAAAATATAGTAACAAAAATTCATGACCCTAGAAGTATAACTGTGTCAAAATTAATGTTCAGCTCAGAATTTTTACGAAGTTGTTTTTAGGCAGTAATGCCCCTTAAAAATTAGTTGTGGGTTTGATTTCTATGAAAAAAAAAACAGTGGCACTCCGGGAGTGCCGACAGAAGTGAAAACTTGAACAATGTTATTGTGCAGGAAATAATATATCGCGCGTTGATGTCTTTTTAATGGTCAAAAGCTGGTGTCGTAACAGTGTCGCGAAATCAATTATTTGGTCCCATCTCAAAAATGCCCAACGCGCCTAAAGAAGTTTTCACTTTAAAATATAAAAAAGATAGTTAATTGCTAGGTACCAAATGTTTTCCCTTCACCCATCAAAATTTAATTATTTTCCCAAAAAAAGTAAATGAATGAATTCGCCAATTGGACAATTTAAAGTCGATAGTTTTCTTTGCTATTTGCGCCTTGCTCTAATATTTAGTACAGAAATAAACTTATTCTAAGTTTTGAAGAATAGAGAAACCAAAATAGTCACAACTCACAAATCGTGCACCGGATCTTTGTCAAGATCTAAGTACACAACACACATTACAGAACAGTTGTACAACGAAGAAAAAAACATAAGAATACTGTTATCCAAATTGAATGAATTAACGTTCCTTCATTAGATAGTTTAGCTTAAAAATTGTAGGTATTTTTCGGGTTCCGTACCCAAAGGGTAGTTACTCACAGGGTTGTATCTTTACTTTCACTGAGTGTGTACTACTATGATCACTATAACAACAAATAATAAAAGTATAATAAAGTTAAATTCAAGGGGTGCCCCGTATAAGAAAGGTGTTTATTCAGCGTTTTTAGAAAACAAGGTCAAATATTGTTACGGTGGTACGAACCCTTCGTGTACGAGTCCGATTCACATTTGGCCGCTTTTTAAACTTTTTGAAATACAAAATGAAAATACTTGTTACGAATAGTGAGAAGAAACAGAAATCTTGTTTTCTTGACTTCATCTTGGCACCAATTTCTTTTAAGGTCCAAAACTGTACCTACCTATTAGTTTTAAGTTTTATGTAAGTCAAGAATTTCTTCTAAAAACTATATCTAATCTTGTAGAAACAAAAAAAAAAACAGTAAAAGTCAACTACCTAGTTAAGGAACAAAATTCTCTATCAGCATCTTCGCTGAAGTGAACAAAAAATTAAGCTTAGGCTAAGACGCCTGATTGGCTGCCGCGCTTGCCGCTGCGGTTGCTGCAGCAACGCTGGCGTTCGTGATTGGTGGCTGTGGCATTAGGAGATCCGCCAGTCTACCCGCTTCACGAAGACCAGATAGGAACGCACCGTGAACCGTCGCTGGGTAGTTCCGCATTGTGTGTTCTCCTAAAACATAGAAAATAGGTTAATACATGCATTGATCTTAAGTGTTGCCACATACACCTTCGGCTGTTCAGGACATTTTACATAAAAATTGCATGAATGGAACCATTGATTCGAAAGATATACACCGTATTGGCTGACGGACACAGGTTTTAAAGAAGAAAACGTACGTGGCTTGTCAGAAAAAAAATGTGAGATACGATGATATCCAAAAGAAAGGGATAAAATTTATTTTGCTACAGTATCAAAGTTAAAAGCAGCAGACAGAAAATGATACTAAAAAATCGTTTGACTTGTGATACCATAAACTCGACTACGAGATTCACACTTCTTGTTTTATATTCCGAACACACAAGAATCACACAAATCTATGTGAGGTGTTTCACATAACATAAAGTGTACATAACCGTCACGCTTCTGACTACCGAAGGGTTAGAGGTGTTACGATCCACCGAAGTCGTTATTTGGTCCCATGTGAGAGGAGGGCAACTCTATTTTTTTCGTACCGTGTTTTGGGATGGAAGGGAAAGGTAGGAACCGGAGGATTTAGGATTTATTGATGTGTCGAGGGACAGCGTGCAATATCGAGATTCCCAATATGTCAACCTAATTGGCTGAAAAGCACATAGTGCACTACGTTACTATCTAGCGTCCATCTTCTTTCTTCGTTTTATATCGATATTACACACTTATACAGTCAGGTCGTAAATGTCGGCGTAAATAACTGCATCAGTGGCATTTCCGAGATGAGGTTCTAATTAGTCATTAACACCGAAACAACGATATGGCAAACCATAAACTTCGGTCAAGATACATCGCGGCATAAACTGTGCGAAAGGATCAAGTCTTATGACTACGGAGAGAGGTAGCCATACCTCCCTGCGTAGAAGAGGTTTATACGGAGTGAATTTTTGAAACGGGGCTGTAAGTAAGGATTAGAACGCGTATGGCGGCTGTTGTGTGGCGGAGCGCCATCTTGTTGCGAGTCTTATTTTCTACGAAATATATGAGAAGTTGTTTACTTTTCTAGTACTCAAATCTCGGTTGGTCCGATAGAGTTTTTTTATCCTTATCTCATCATCTGTTACGACGCCTCATTGAGGTGGATAACAATTAAAATTCTATTGTGTCTCGTTAATGACAGTTGAAAGGTTATAAGTATTTGAATCGAAAAGCACGATTTTTTTTTTGAAAATTATCCTTTTTCTTTGTCCCAAAAATTTAAGGACAGTCTCCTAAGACCGTTTTTCTGTAGCTTCAACGGTTTAAGTACACGCCCTTATTACCTCGTCTCTACAATCCACCCGATAAATCCACTAGTAAATGATTGAATTGATGATGAATGATTTTTATTGATCCAGTATCTCAATCCAGCGCTGGAATCCAGTGATGATTCGATTGAAATATTAGCAGCTGTTTTATTAGAATCCAGCGCCGGATACTGTTTGCTGAATTCGATTCAAAATTGTTAACATTGTAAAATACAATAGATGGTATTATATTTAGTAACCTGTACCGCTTAACTATTCCTAAAGAGCCACAAAAAACCCACACACAGTGACGCAGAGACTCTGCGACCAGCGCTCGGTGTGGCAACACACCGTGGTCGGGTTTCGTGGTAGGGGACAAGTCAATCGTCATCCTGAGGATACCTCGTTGAGAGGTGAAACAGGTGTCGATTTCTAACAGGGTTTTTTATGGCTCTTTAGGAATAGTTAAGCGGAACAGTTTACTAAATATATTAACGTCTATTTTATTTTATAATGGATTTCCGCAAGGTCACGCCTGAATCAATTAACTATGTTTGTTAAAATTGGTCAAAATATGAATCCAGTGTTATTCCCGCTGTAGATGCAGAATTAACGTAAAATAGCCTTTAGTTGGAATAAGCTGTGTATATGCTGATAGGTATTGCAATAAGGTGTCCTTACCAGCGAAGAATAGTCTATTCTCTCCTGGGGCGCCTGGAACGGGGGCAGCCAATAGATCGTAGTCAGTTCCAGAAGAGCCAACTGCCACAAAACTGTACGAGCCACGTGCGAATGGGTCCGCGCGCCATCTATTACAGAAAATAAAAAGATTGTTGAAAATCTATTCGTTTTGTAGGGAAGGGCACAAAAACAACAACACGAAAAGTCCCTAAGAATTAAAAAACTTTTTACAACTTTTTACGTGTCTTTGGTTTTGAAATTTCGTTTTTTGCCACCGTCTTCCGAAAGTAAAATAATTTTTCACTTTATAGTTTTTTTTTTTGAACTCAGTTGTTTTTTTTTATGTAAAAAGTTTTTATTTTTCACTTTTTAGTTGTGGTACACACAAATTCGAATACCCTTCGAATTGCTATGTAAATAACAGTGACAGGCAGGATAAGAGTAAAAATACGTATTATTGAAGCTAACTCAAAAAATATCCAAGCAAAGTTAATAAAATTTATATGGGACCACTTCGAAAGCATGCCCTTTCAAACAAAAAAAGAATTATCAAAATCGGTCCACAATTGACGGAGAAATCGGCGGACAACCTCCTCCTTTTTGGAAGTCGGTTAAAAACAGACTTTAAACTATAATATTGTCAGCTTAAAAAACGTTGCTGGGAAAGCCACCTTAGTTTCCAGTCTTAGTTGGCCAGTTTTGCGCAAGATAATTATTGACAAAGCAAGGTGTGACGAAAGTTTATTATTAATACAGAAGCAGCTATAAATCAACACACCCGATCTGATAGGTTTCCAGCAAATCGGTGTGTCCATCTGTGGGTAAATTGGGTCGAGGACTCCATGCATCAGGAGATTGAATCAGACCTTTGGCCAATTTATCGTACTGCAGATCGTGTCTAAAATTAGAGCTTGTTACGGCACCTTTACATTACTTACCTGGTTACCACGCATTCCTTGGGCTGAGGCACAGCGGCGTGGCCAAAAATGCTCTTCAGCACAGCGATGCATCTGCCGACAATGACGTCATCAGTGACGTTCTCCATGACAGCAGCTGCTTCTCCTGCCACTAAGGCGAGTAGAACTGGAGCGCTGTATAGGTTCCAGAAAAGGAACAGCTCACCTACGATAAAAAATGTTCCGGAATTAGAATTTAATTATTCATGCTAACTGTGGCGAGTTCTCCGTTTTGTTCTCACAAATTGGTTTGTTGCTAACTCTGTTCCAAAGCGGTAATTAATAATGTTGGTCCTTTATTTTACATTCAATTCAATATGTTACGGTCTAATCAAACTTGTTATACCTTCGTTACAATAAACGTTCACAAGTTCTAGCCTTGGGACAAACGATTAATTAATGCGAGTTTGAATCGAGGTTCAAAGCCAGTCTCCAGAATAGTTCATAATTATTATGAACAGAACATTCTTGTGGGGACCACCAGCCCACAATATTATAGGCAAAGTCACGGTATTGTTGAAGAGAACGTCAAACGTGCAGTGAATTGATTTCAGTTCAGTAAATATTAACAGTACAATACACACATTTGTTATTCCCAATGTATGTTTAACATTTGTAGAAACAAAGTAGATCGTAATCTTAAGTACTCCGAACTATTGGAATGAATTCAGATCGTCTGATACATAAGAAAAAATACGGTGGGCGAGGATTCTCACATAACTCTTTACACGTCTTAAAGATACAAGCACATCAGATAGCTATCCTTAAACGCTACACGGGCCGAAAACGTTAAATTGGCCACGATTTAAAAAAAATCACTCGCGATACATTGTTCCGGCATTCCCAGAGCAAACGTGGGGGGGCTTAGGCTGCGTTTCCACCGGAGATGTGCGAGGTAGCTGAGCAATGCGAGGATGCGTAACGACGCTGTGAAACAGTGCGCAGATGAGCGGTGCGAGGATGTGTAGCCGGCTCTTTTCAGATGCGATTTCTCGCTCGTGTCCATACCTAACACACATCTCTCGCACATATCCGTCGCACACATCCCTCGCTTGTTTTGTTCGTACAAAAACTTCGCTCCGCTAAGCCGTTTCCACAGGAGCTGATCTGAGGTTAAGTAAATGAAGCGATTCTATTGGTTCTTAACAAATACATCCCTCGCTACGCATCCTCGCACATCTCTGGTGGAAACGCAGCCTTAATGAAGTTAGTAGAGTATACAACAAAGAGCTAAGGAGGTGAACTAAAGCATAACGTAAAAAGCTTGTCTTGGCTCGTTGATGTGATTTATTGCAAGCGGCGCCCTCAGGGTTCCTCAGTAGCGTTAAATTATTCAGCTTTTAATTCGTTATCGCCGCCACCGACGTTACTACGCTCTACACTATTTACACCTGAATATAATTCATGATTTCGTTACCGTGCTCCAGGTAAAAAAAAGGTTTTACTATAATATATTGCGGTGTTGTGGAGAGCTGTAATAATTTGAGCGAACACTAAAAAGGAATGAGCCAAAAGTAAGAATACAATTAAAAGGAAAACATTAGATTTTAATGTGAAGCTGATCCTAGATAAATGCCGTATTTACCAAATAGAAAACAAAAACTAGTTTAATGTAATAGGTAAGTACCTCTTTAATAAATTCTGAAAGTTAATGAAAGGTTGTTTTCAGTAAAAGCATTCCTGAAAACAAGAAAATACTAGACATTGTTGTTCGCTCGACGGTTTAGTTGATAGCACAGATTCAGGTTTTTAATACCCAATTACAAACAACGAATCATTCTCTTCATTACATCAGATCGAAATACAAGGGCACTTAAAACTCTATCACATATAATATGTACATAACTTTATAAGCCTCCTCTAACGCAAGCATCAACCAATTGATTGGCGGTGATTCAGAGCGGCCGTGTATTAATATTAATGGAATAAACTTGCAGCCCGCCCTGAAATATGAGCCAACGTTGGATATTCATGTAAATTGAACACTATCATGAAGTATCACGTTTGCGAACCGCACACTAACTAAGGGAGTGACCACACTTATCGAGTTGCGATAGTCCGTTCCATCGAGACGGTCCTTTAGGGAATAACTACACTTATCGACGCGGAATCGGCTTGAGCCGGTCAGAAAAAGCTTTATGTCCATGCATAACAGCGAAAAGACTTTATTCGTCTCGTTTTGGTTCGGAAAACGCGGCTCGTCATCGTGTCTGACAGTTCGCTTTTATTGCATGGACATAAAACTCTTTGCGACCGGCACAAGCCGATGCCGCAGCGATAAGTGTAGTCACTCCCTAAAGGACCGTCTCGATAGAACGGACTATCGCAACTCGGACATGACGATAGTAGTAGCTGTGATAGTAAATTCAATTAGTAGCTCTACAAACTAATCTGTGCATATGAAGATAACGAGTGGCAGTCGGAGAGTACATTGGCGTTTCTTCGAAGGCTCCAGGCGCAACCGTGTTGGCACTCACAGCGTTTTCGACTGTCGTCGTGCAACAGCTAATAAATCCCTGAACTACCCAAATTTTCGACATCATTATTATAACCAGCCCTTTGACATCCACTGCTAGCAAGCCTTCCCTTATAAACTTATAGGTATATTCTACACGTCCTCCACGTTCACCACTGACACCACTTCCCGCGATCAACAATGCGAAGTTGTAAGAATTTCTGCAATATTGGCTATAGCACCTACGATAAAATCGTCAGTGGGTCAGGTCCTTAAGAAATAAATCCATCCATAACAACGTGGTAGAATTGAATTAACTTGTTAATAACAAACCTCTGCTTGCGGTGGTCGTTCCGACGTGGCCGAAGAGATTTGCGCTCGGGTCCCAGAACGTTCGTTCGAAACATAGAACTACTTTGTTTAGGTTCCCGTAGCCGAGCCGTTTGATTGCTGCTATCTGAAACAAAATATACTCATGAAGCAGCACATCCTTAGCAAATATTGCTGCGTTACATTGCATGGTATATAACGTTGTATCGAATGTTTGTAGACTGTAGATGCACAATAAACAAAGCTATGGATATGTTTATTGTCAATGATCTGGATAAGGCACGTTTCTGCTATGACCTGTGACCTATTTGTGCGAGGTTCGCTTGCCAAGCGTGGTCGTTTGGCATACGATTTGGTGGTCCCAATTTGTTGCTAGAATGCAGGAGGATACTTTTCCAATCCTTGTATCTGTCACCGTAAAATTATAAACTTCGTTAGTTTATAATCTATCGGTATTATTTCCGTTAGATTACAAACTGTCGAAAAATTGTGAACTGCGATAAATCATTTACGATTTAATGCATTATTTTTCGATAGTTTATATTATATCCATGAGAAACGAGCGCAGTAAGCGCTGCCGCTGCCGCGGCAGCGCTTACTGCGCTCGCTCGACTCACGCGGTTGGTCACAGTTCTAACCTAACCTAACCCTAATTTCACCCAGTTCACAATTTTTCGACAGATTATGATCTAACGGAAATAATACCGATAGATTATAAACTAACGGTGCTCACAATCTTACGGTGACATATCCGCCTTTTTGGCACTCATTGGTAGAACATGGTTGACTTTTTCTTTGTTTCACATCACTAGGTATTACCAAGCCGATTTTGGATATTACTGCCACTTCAGTACAATACAATACAAGTCTGAAGTTATAAAATGTTAAATCTAGCGTTAGCCTCAATTCTCCAACAAACCCTTAGGGAAAATCTAAATTTCAATATGTTTAATATTTAATATGTTGAAATACGAATGTATTGTAGGAGTTAACAAAAGGAGAATTCCATACCTTCCAATCTGGTAGCGGCGGATCGAACTTGACGAAGTTCTGTTGGTTTTGTCCACTGTTCGCCACAGCCACCTTCAATACGCCCAGAGGCAATGTACAGAGTACCACGTCACCTGTAAATATATTATTTTACAGTAAAAAGAATAGAATAAGTCCGTTAGCGTCCCTCCCACTGCAGATCTAAGGCCTTTTCTCATACGTAGAAAGAACGAGCATTGATCACCACCCTTGCTTGCAAAACAAAGCCTCCCCGCCGCATCTGTCTGTCTGAACGCCATAAACTCAAAAACTACC
Source organism: Agrochola lychnidis (assembly GCA_963680765.1). NCBI lineage: Eukaryota > Metazoa > Arthropoda > Insecta > Lepidoptera > Noctuidae > Agrochola > Agrochola lychnidis. The sequence continues at coordinate 15,594,262 of OY796859.1, read as the reverse complement.
GAACGGATTTTCATACAGTTTTCACCAATGGGCGGAGTGATTCATGAAGACAGTTTAGATGTATATAATTAATTAAAGTTTTGTGTAAATTGGTTGAAATATGACTATGATTGTTGAAAATGTCGGAAAGATCATGCCGACTGGGAGCTTTACTGGCGTGCGCGTTAGATAGTATGTTTCCGAGGGATAATCCGATCTCCTCGCAGGCGAAGCCACGGGCAAAAGCTAGCTGACTATAGAATACAATACTACTACAATCAAACCCTGGTTTACTTTGTGTTTTCTGTGTCAACAACATCAATTTAATTGTAGGCGCAGTTTTTCAATTTGCATTCACACGGTTCAGTAGAAACGCTTCGGTATACGGATGTTTGAAAACGTAATTATTGTCATAACTTGTCCAGTAATGAAGTAAGCGGTTTGAAGATTTTATTGGTGCAAATATTTATAATTACGTTTATCTAGGACTACCGGAACAAGCACCAATTTCCCTTGCCTACAATATAGGAGGCAGCTGCATCGTATAGTTTACGAGCTTGCCAATTTGTTTTATTTTATAATTGTCGTCATAAGGCTCTTGTACACACACGTTTTTCTTGTCGTGAAAAACAACGGTTTATTCGCCGTGTGTAGGCACGGTCGTCAGTGTTGTATGGATCACTATTGGAAGCTTGTTGACAGACAAGTTTATTCTACGGCGCAGTTTATACGCCGTATGTAGCCACCACCGTCAGTGTTGTATGGATCACTATTGGAAGCTTGTTGACAGACAAGTTTATTCTGATCGTCAGTGTTGTATGGATCACTATTGGAACCTTGTTGACAGACAAGTTAATTCTACGGCGCAGTTTATACGCCGTATGTAGCCACCACCGTCAGTGTTGTATGGATCACTATTGGAAGCTTGTTGACAGACAAGTTTATTCTACGGCGCAGTTTATACGCCGTGTGTAGGCACGGTCGTCAGTGTTGTATGGATCACTATCGGAAGCTTGTTGATAGACAAGTTTATTCTACGGCGCAGTTTATACGCCGTATGTAGCCACCACCGTCAGTGTTGTATGGATCACTATTGGAAGCTTGTTGACAGACAAGTTTATTCTACGGCGCTGTTTATACGCCGTGTATAGCCACGGTCGTCAGTGTTGTATGGATCACTATTGGAAGCTTGTTGACAGACAAGTTTATTCTACGGCGCAGTTTATACGCCGTATGTAGCCACCACCGTCAGTGTTGTATGGATCACTATTGGAAGCTTGTTGACAGACAAGTTTATTCTACGGCGCAGTTTATACGCCGTGTGTAGGCACGGTCGTCAGTGTTGTATGGATCACTATTGGAAGCTTGTTGACAGACAAGTTTATTCTACGGCGCAGTTTATACGCCGTGTGTAGGCACTGTCGTCAGTGTTGTATGGATCACTATTGGAAGCTTGTTGACAGACAAGTTTATTCTACGGCGCTGTTTATACGCCGTGTGTAGGCACGGTCGTCAGTGTTCTATGGATCACTATTGAAAGCTTGTTGACAAATAAGTTTATTCTACGGCACAGTTTATACGCCGTGTGTAGGCACGGTTGTCAATGTTGTATGGATCACTATTGGAACCTTGTTGACAGACAAGTTTATTCTACGGCGCAGTTTATACGCCGTGTGTAGGCACTGTTGTCAGTGTTCTATGGATTATGCCTGGTTTATACTATGGCAGTGACTAGACCCAAATTTCGAACCCAGTCAGTGGGTTCATGTAGACGAGATCGGCAGTAAGTCAGGTGGGGGAAGCTACTGGACCCGAAAATAGACGGACGGGTTAGTCAACTGGACTGACTTGAGGGCGCAAAGTCAGCACTGGACTGGGTTGCAACTAGTGTCTACAGAAGTCCAGTTGCAAGTCAGCACTGGACTGACTCAAGCTGCGGGCACGAAACCAGCGATGAGGAGCGATGGCCGAGCGGAGCAGGGTGGCGACGGTACAAAATTCTTCCATCGCCACCACACCCCGCTCGGCTATCCTTCCCTACTTGCCGCAGGTTTCGTGCTCGCAACCTTACTGCACTGTCACATACTGGGATCGTATAAACTTGCCTTTATACGCCGTACCGTAAAGAAACTGTGCCGTGTACAAAGGGCCTTATACGTATCGTTTGATGAATATTATTTCTATGTTATGATTTTATTTTAACAGCACGTAAATACATGACTGTTGGACATAAAAATGTCCATAAAGCGACGGCTACAATTAGAAACTCTATTGAGATATTTAAAACTTTAAACTTGAAATTGTGTAATGAAAATAAAAGCCCAGTTGTAGTGGAAAATATTTAAATTGATAAGATGTTTTCTAAAAATTAAAAAAATATGACACTCCGGGGGTGCAGAAAGAAAAGAAAACTTGAAAAAAATCGGCACCGCGGTAATCAATGCGTTGATGTCTTTTACTCCACGCACCGCTGTAATCAACGCGTTAATATCTTTTTAATGGTCAAAAGCTGGTGTCGTTACAGTGTCGCGAAATCAATGGTTTAGTCCGATCTCAAAAATGCCCAACGCGCCTAAAGAAGTTTTCACTTCACAGCGAGATGCCTAAAATGTACGTGTGTTTGACACTACAATTTCTATAAGATATTTTTTTTTCTCATTTAACTCTTATTCCCATTTTGATCCAAAACACCTATAATACAAATACAAAATACCAGCAATTCTCGACGGTATCCTATATTACATTCCAGTCAAATGAAAGGGTTGTAGGGTGGAACCAATCACTGTGAAAGGTAAGGTTTAACCCCAACAAAGCCTGTAAAATGCTAAATAAAGATTTCCTTATATCGAGCACACGTGGTTGGTATCTGTTTGACCCGACTACGAAAGGTTTCTTCAATTGATTCTTCCGGTAAAAGGATTGTGTTGCGATTTAGATTGCAAATCGATGAAAGTTTAAAGCAAACTTGCTTCTTTTTATTTCTGTTTGTGTATCGGTTTAACAAAATTTCGTAAAAATTACGTAATCCTACATATTTGAACAGAGATAATACAAAAGCCACTAAGATCCGGCTTGTTCAAATCCTGGTTTTTCCTATGTTTCTTTACGCTGCTAAGACGTGGGTGCTGCGTGACATCGAGAAGAAGAAGATAGACGTTCTGGAAATGTGGTGCTGGAGAAGAATGCTTGGGGTATCGTGGATGGAGTTTCGCACCAACACCTCTATACGCCAAGAACTAGGCATCAAAAAGCGTCTTTCTGTTCTGGTCCAAACGCGCATCCTCCAGACACGTCTCGAGGCGTGAGTGTGACTCTATAGAACGCCTTGTCATGCAGGGTAAAGTGGAGGACGGACGCTCACCCATGAGATGGACTGACCAAATTAAATCCGCAGTTGGCGAACCCATGTATGCACTAAAATTATCAAAAATCGGAGTAGATGGCAAGAAGTCGTGAGGCGAATCACATCAACCCCTGGACAAGAGACTACATGAAGACCACGAACGCTCTGTCAAGTAAACCTTTCCATTAGATTCAAATCGTCTTCGGTGAAATGTGAATGTTTAATACACTCTTCTTCCTACTCTTTTGTTATAACGAAAAATACCATCTGAGACACGTAATCTGCATGATCCGCGTATGGCCTAACTGAGATAATTTCTGGACTTTTCTTTTTTTCCTGAAATCGATTCCCAGGTTAGGCAAAGTGTTATTGGGCTTTTCTATACGGAATTTCCCAGTAGCAGCCCGGAGTCTTGATTTATGCCCGATTGATGGCAATACACTCGCCCCCTATTACATGGGACTTAAACATAACTGGGCGAAATGTGGATGTAACTACTATAGGTACACCTCTGCCCAACCCTTCGGGGAAACAAGGCGTGATGTTATGTGTGTTTTAAAAGAAACTGTAACCTCATTTTTGTCGATTTTTCTTCTCAGAGTAGTCGGTTAGGAAACACCAAACTCATCTAATTTTAAAATATAATTTAATTTTTAAGGGTAAAAGTGTTTTTTTTTTACCAATTTACAGAAATAAATATCATTTATCAATGGTATGCGTTTTCCAAAACTATCAAGAAAAGCTTTACCAAGAGACTCTGCAAACATACTTAAGGGCCTATTTTGAAAATAAAGAGTAGTTTGATGGGCGTGGCTTATTGCCCCCGCACGCGGGGAATGGCGGTTCTATATTCGATGGTTGGCCGCCACATCGTCGCGCTGCCACAAACGTATCTGAACCAGCAGCAAAAAGTGGAACTAACGAAATAACTGACCGGAATTTGAAAACGTTTGTTACTTAGCATGGGCTTTTGCTAAGCATTATTCTTGTCACTGTCGCACAACTGTCATACTAAAAGTGCATGATAAAGACGGAAACATATCTGAGAAAAAAGTGCGTGTTAAGTAACGATAATTTATCTCGATCTATGAAATTTTGCATATAGCGAACTATGGAGTAGACAAATGATACAAAATATTTAATTATCAGCAAAAATATTTATTGTTTACAGGGTGACATTCCCACACACAAAATGTATGGGAAAAGTTTTTTGCAATTTCTGACTTTTCTAGTAGGTACTCAAACTTCAGTTGGTCCACTAAAGTTTTTTGTTCCATAAAAGAAACAGGATCGATTGGCATCAAAAAAAGTTTTTGTGAAAACTGCCCATTTTCTTGCTGACTGTAATATTTTTTCAAAATCTGTGAATGCAGATCAAAATGTCTCAAAAGTTAAAGACAGTCTTCTAAGACCGTTTTCCTGTAGCAACTACGGTTAAGGTAGTTGCCCTTATTGCCCCATCTCAAAAATCCACTTTGTAGATAGATTGTCTAAAACGTAGTGATCCAAAGGCAAATGGGGTAAAGTGGAGGTGCAGGTCACATAACATTTAAAATTTTTAAAGTTGAGATATTCTCAACAGTTTAGAAAATTTCGCATTTCAAGAAACTTTACACTTTCACTTGGATTTTTAGACCCTGTGAACAACATTTTTGACGTAGCGATCAATGACTGAAAGATGTCTTGATACTTTAGATACAAGACTATACCCTATGTCCCATGCCTATAGGCAGATTATGATGGCTTTTGGTAATGACAATACAAGTTGTGAAGGCCTACGCATGTCAACAGCGAAAGTAAAAAAAAAGAATTAATTATAAAACACATGTACCGAAGGTCACGTCTCAATGTGTACAATTTAAATGCTAAACGCATTTCAGAGATGTTTTGGTAAAATTAGAGCACAAAGTTTTTTCTCACTAAGCTATCTTTGTGAAATTTTCCTAGTCTAACTATTAATAATTAAGGTACTTTTTAAAGCTATGTGCACGTACCATCGGGGTAATGCATATCTAAGCAATTTGAAAACAAAATCCTGTGCAAATGACCCTTTTTTTCGTAGGTCTACCCATGTGCCAAATTTCATCTAAATCTGTTCAGCCGTTTTAGCGTGAAAGCGTAACAAATAAATAAACTCACTTTCGCATTTATAGTATTAGTTGATAATTATGTATTAATAATTAATATAAACTTAATATTATGAAGGGAAAGCTAGTACTAATAATAAAGCTGAAGAGTTTGTTTGAACGCGTTAATCTCTGGAACTATTAGTCGGATTTGAATTTGATTTTGCATTTGAAAGCCTGTTACATACATACATACATAGCATGTTAAAATCATAACCCTCCTCTGGTTTTGCCGTAGTCGGGTAAAAACTCCTTTTTTCACAATTCAAATGTGACTCCATGTCTTTTTTGTGATCTATCATTCGTAGTGACAGTACTTGACATATTGATGTACAGTTGCCGTATTTCAAACCTAAAAACGAATCATATAATTTAGCCTATTTCTTTAGACAAAAGATTATTATAAGTTGTAGGTATAAAAACAGATGTTCTTAGAAAATTAAATACTTACATAATAATATTTTACAAGGCGGGAATAGATTGTGTTGGTTATGCTTTAGTGAAGGTGGAGAATTCGACTCACTATTATCATCATCTTATTGCTATTGAATTCCTATAAAATTAGTTCATTGATAGCCCTGTGCACTCCAAACCTTGCAGGTAATGTTCAGTTTTGGTTTTATATTTCTTCCTGTATTTATAAATTATTTAAATGTCACCACGAAATCATATCAGAAAAATAATGTTATATTGTTCACATGACTCACAAGAATACACACACACAGTCTAAATACCTATTCAACACTAATTGCATTCAATAATTACTTTAACTTGCTGAAGTACTAACTTTTTCTGTAAACAAAATTCTTTAGATCACGTAAATTTGATCGCACCGATTTGCAAAAAAATGACATAGATTCTTCGTCGATGAGCCCCATCGGGCGACTGATCTATGAATGAACGAGAGTGATGACAATACTTTTGATAGGCGAAAGAAGAGATGACGATAATGTGTGTCCGCTCGGAATAAAACAACGTATGTGCCAAAACGAAATACCGTCTTTTGTAAATGAAAAGTATTATTTAAAAAAAAACTGCTTTTCTTAAAACTCAAAACTCTTACTCTCTATGTTTTAAAGTAAATTCCATTGAATAACTCATAAGCGTTGCGCCATGATACTCAAAAAAGATAAAAATAGATAGAACCTTTGCAATTTTTTTGTATCGAGAAAATTTCATTGTATCGTGTATTCCTTTTTCAGGATACTAGATCATATAGTCAAAAATCATACACCAAAATGTTAAATCCTTATTCCAAATACTTTAAAAGTTACACGATAAAGAAAAAGCCTATTTTTTTCAATATATCACCTTAATAATAAATGTTTCTTTTTGTGGCTTCATTGGCTATGTAACAACAATCCTAGAAAGATACACGAGTTCGGATAGCATTTGTTTGTTACTCAGTCACGTTTCAGCAAAGAAAATGCCGATAAAGTTTAGCAGAACAAGATAACAGTAGCCAATGTCCTTTTCCGAGACATAAACATCCTCTGTACAAAGTTTAGGAATTCCTGCAATAAACAAACATACAAACGAACTTCCTTATTTATTGTATTAGTCGTGACGTAAGTTTTACGTGAAAAACTTCGATGTAGGGATGTTACAATATGACAAACTAAGAGTTCAGAACCGCCTTTGCATCGCTTAATGAAAAGCATGGAAAATTCTAATACATTTCCTTTTATAAGCGATTTTTTCCGATACTTTTTCCGAGGGCGAGAATGTGCTTTTTGTAATGATTTGTTAAATCCTGACGGCAGTTTCTAAAATATCTTTGGATAAATCACCATCTAGGTAAAAAGTCCTACGGCATCGTGAATGTGATGGATCCAGGCCAGGCTGCAGACCGAATTGGTCCTTATTGATCGAGAATTGTGGGAAAAAAGAGGCTTTTGTCCGGTATTGTGAATGTCGAGGTAAAGATCATAAATAAATAACTAGGTAAAATTGATACAACCGGAAAAGAAAAATGTTTTTTGAAAGGTCGAGATTAGAGTCAAGAAAGACAAACGCGACAAAGGACTTTGTTTTATATTATGTAGTGATGTTAACATCAAACCTTATAGTTTTCCTCAATATACGTACTCGGCGCTAAAGCTTTTAAGAGCAAGTTCGGTACCGAAGCCTCAGGGACTAACACAGAGTCGGACGAACATCTCCTTCACAATACTCTGTAAACGATACCCGAGGATAAGGGAAAATATATCAAAACCAGTGTTTGATTTCTTATACGTAATCTGTTTGAGCTTAAGGGAAGGCCATGACCGGAAAAGGATAATGAGACCAAAGTCGGTCAAGTGTGGAATGATTTATATTTTATTTTTTGGTGACTTTTAGCTTTTAAGTTTGATATTTTTCACAATATTAATTTCTACCTTTACAAAGCTTTTTATTTGTTGATCTTTAACAGTAAAGTCTATTATTGCGAATAAATTATTGCTTTGTCTAGAATATTATACAAAGGACTGTCAGCAAATAGTCGATAATTTTAGCGTTTCATTTCGACAAAGCGTCACTTATCACATCCGTGTAAGAAATTGACAATGACATAAGTGTCAATATCTATCTTTTGTGTAGCAATTCTATTGTTATAACTTCAGAGATTTGCGAAGCGGAATACGAGCCAGAAATAGCTAGATACAGCCTAGCGCCGCCTCTTAAACAACTACCTTGTCTACGATAGACTCCGCCTGTATGCAAATGTGGCGGAAGAGCCTCCGGCTGGGCGACCGGGGGGAGTTGTGGTGAAGAGTGGGGGGAGGGAACCCAGACCGCCGGGTCAACACGGGCCCGACCGTATTTTTGCGCCTCGTCAAAGTAAAATTAACGCGTTAGAATTGCAAATCATTCCACGACAAAGAAATGACAAGGAGCCAGGCCGACGGCGTTGTGGATTTTTCTCATAACGCCCATTATCCCGCTTTGTTTTTTTTTTTCGCAAACGGCACTTCCTTAATATTAAGGCCACATGAATTTGATTTTTCTATTTTGGAACAGAAAATGCGGACGCTAACGCAATATGGATGTGTACCGCCGGCTACAATCGATAGCGAATACTTTTTCCCATTGTTCCCTCGTTACGGCACACAATTTTGCAGTACGTGTGCAACACAGGAACTTTAAATAAAGTACCTACAGGAAAAGTAAGAGAAAACTTACATACATGTTTTATAGAAATTAACTGTATCTATTAATATTAAGTACCTGTCCTACCAAAATACATAAATAGAACTGTGATCTTTTACCTTTGAACGATTGAGGCTGACTTGGGTTTCTGGTGCTGACAGCCTTCACAGTAACTCCAGGTCCTCCATACTGGATATCAGTGACAGCTGTACCTAGCCTGATGTCCAGACCATCGGCCAGAGCAACTGGTACGCAGGAGTAGCCGTTGCGAACTGAAACAAAAAGAAATTAAATGTTGAAATGACTGTAAAAGTTACCTGAGGGACCAGTGAGTTTAGTAGTAAGAGGCATTTGATGAGTTTTTAATTAATATTTGTTCTATACGTAAAACTGTGAAAGGCCTGCTAGGTTTTAGGGCTATCAAGCACCTTTTCTGGATAACCAGAAGAGGTAATTGACAGCCCTAAAATATATCTATTATATATACCTGATCTACCGCATCATCGCTCGAGATAAAATAGTGGCCAACATTAACCAACACAAGTCTATCCAATAATATCAATATCATCAAAAACAAACCCTAAACAACAAAACGATGTGCTCTCGTCAGGGATCACAGAACGGACGGTTAGTTTTACGGTAATTTTAAAAATATCCACACACGTACACCTAAATATGGAATGAAGTAAATACACGTCTCGAACTAATTGGTAATGATTCCTCGCAAGGTGTAAAAAGTAACAGGGCAAACGAGCTACTCTAGATAATATAAACGTAGGATACCAACGTGTTATTAGTTTGTACAATTTGTACTATTGCAGTTTGTTAACCTGTCGGTTGCTGTAACACCTACAATGGAATATAAAAACACCAAGCGCAAAAGCTGAGTTTAAATTGTCGAACACTAGTAAAATAATACAATACACTATGTTACAGCTGTTTCAGATTGGGTCCTACAGTCAAAGTTGTTCATTATTCTTGATATGGTCAGGTCATTGTTAATAGGGTAGTTTCCTAGGTAAAAAAATTAAAATTCTATTTAGTCCGTCTTTCAGATAATAAAAAATATTAGACACGTATTTTTTGCTTTATCATTTTAATCAAAAATAACTTAGAAAACACGCATTAAAGTTGGGGAGTGGGGGCTCGCTACGTCACAACGTCGTATAAAATCTAGCACGTCGTGACGTCATGCCACATTTTAACTCAATGCATCGCCGTAATCTTTTGATTACGTCAAAAAATAAAAAATACGTGTCCAATATTTTTTTATTTTCTGAAAGACGGACTAAAAAAAATTGGAAACATGCCTATTTCACCTCCTGGAAATGAATGATGGCAATGAATTCATATAAAATGACTGTAGAAGAACTACCTTTGAACTACCGACAAGAAATGAAAAACTCAAACATTTTCATTGATTTTCCGTTTGTTCTGCGCAGAAAACACTAATCGAGCTGAGTCACTTTTTATCAATTTAATTTGTTTTAAAACACATTTCAAAGAGATCTGCCATCTTATACGTAAACAAAGTCTTTGAAGCAACTTTCTTCGCTTTGTCTCGAGAGCTAGTTGGTCCAGTTGTATCTGGCCGATAAACGGGCACACACGATGATCTAACAATGCAGTTTTCAATTAACCTGATAGTGCGGCGCACTATTGTGTTTTAATAACTTTAAGTGGATTTCTTAGTCCATTATGTTGTTAGGTCGTAACGTAGAGTTAAATTGCGTATAGAGGTTTTAATTGACGCAATCTTTTTATTGAGTCTTGCATCATTAATTTTTTCGACACCTTATGTCTGGACTATCAAACCATTTTTGATATTGCTTTTGGAGCACTTTTACAAGTTTACACAAGAATCAACTTCATAAAATATACAAAAAATTCTTACGTTGATGTCGTAATTCGACGTTAAAGTTTACTTCATTTCTAAATACACTTGGCAGGCTTCTAGATAAACCAAAATATACTAAAGACGAAGTTGTATGCTGCTTTTACGACACTGTTTGGTTCTTGGATACATATAAGTACAATTTTAACAGTTAAAATAAAAATAAAACCCCACACAAACATTTCCTCATTTCTCTTTCCTACTCCAGCAACAGACCCTGTTCACCATCTACCTATAACCGAGAACATTCCAATGAGCCCAAATACGATACCTGTGCTGGAAGTTGTTAAGGGAGTTGGGTATCCTGCAAATTCCAGGTGATGATGCAGCACCAATTCAAGGTTACTATGTTTTTCTAATATCATTGAAGTAACAGAATACAAAATTTTAAATCGATCAGACCTCTGGACAATACTCACATCCATTCATCAACTAAAAAAAAAACCGCATTCAAATCAGTTCACCCGTTTAAGAGCTATCGTGCCACAGACAGACACAAATAGCGCGCAAACGTATAACACCCCCCTTTTTGCGTTGGTGGTTAAAAATACAGAATTGTATGACCAGAAAATTTAATGCACGTCATAAAATATACCGTATATTCAAAATTCCTTTTCCAAATCCATAACATTGCAGGCTAGACATGGACAAGCCACGGTTTTACAGATGTCCATTCTAACAACGGTACCATTCTATGCACTGGAGGCCACTTTCATCGTACACTTGCAACATTGTACCATTTAACGATATTAGCCTAGTTCGTTGTCACAGCTAGCCGTGTTGCACGAATAAACTGCCCGAAACTAAAGTACCATAAAAGGAGACCGCGAAATGTGTGCAGACAGAGCCAACAATACCAACAATAGTGGCATTGCTGGAAATAGATGTTAAATGTAGTTTAAATTAAATGTTTATTCGTAAATGCCATTACGGTCGATGGTATACAGTTTAATTTGCTAGGTTATTTAGATAACGGCGTATTAGAATTATTGACATTTCATACAGTAGAGGCATTCAATATTAACATCGAATTCCATTAAATGTTCTCTAATTGTTCTAAAGTTATTGTCACGATTATAACAAACACTAGTTATATTATTATTTAATAACCTGCAATGTGTAGCAAAATCCTACTTCCCACTTATCCTATCCTACTAATTACTATCCTACTATAATATATAACATAATATATAATTATGTAATAAATGTGAAAGTTTGTTAGGATGGATGGATGTTTGTTACTCTTTCACGCAAAAACTACTGAACAGATTTGGATGAAATTTAGCACACAAATAGTCTACAACCTGGACTAACACTTAGGATACTTTTTATCCCGATATTCCCACGGGATTGAGACTTATGCGGGTGAAACCGCGGGGCGCAGCTAGTTACTAAATAATTATGCAGGAAAACCACACATAAAAGACATCAACGACAAATCTTATAGCAAAACTAATAAGGAAACTGTAGCGATTACACCGCCACATACGAACTACGCATCAAAGACATGACGTCACACAAATCCTGCATCACGCAATTAGAGTTTACCGAGCGATCAACATAGATACAAGATTTCAACTTCAAACCGTCGGCGTCGTCGGGCAGTTGCCCGCCAGACACAACACCCGTCTGGTCGGAGGATCCTCCCTTTTCTATGGTGGATGAGTGAACTTTAATTGCGCGATGCAGGATTTGTGTGACGTCATGTCTTTGATGCGTAGTTCGTATGTGGCGGTGTAACCGCTACAAAACTAAAGACAGAAATCAAAACAGAATAAAATCATTCACGCACTTTTTAAAATCGTCACTTTTTTACAGTTCCACCTGTTACAAATAAGCCACATATGGAACACGTCGTCTTCTTCAATGCGAAATAATTGTAAGGAGCTTTTTATCCTCCGCAAAACACCGACTTGGTTTCCGAGGTTATTACCGATTTTATTATGTGTTAATGTCGGTTGAAAAGATCTAAAGCTTTGAAGCCAACAAAAAATATTTCAATAACATTGTTAGTCGTTAACTGGACTAACCGCCAGGCTATTACATCGGTAATTTACCCCAACACAATATTGAACGAGTTCTCAAAAAAGATGACCAAGTTTACTTCGAAGATAATCTCTGGGTTCTGTCAAAGGCTTATAAATTAAGATTAATTTGTTTAGAAAGTTCAGTTTTTTTTTTTAGCATTATAGATTCCTATTTAGCTATGCAAACACCTAATGACCGGTTTGTGTTCCATGTTTTTCGTCGTGTCATGCGTGTTTGTTATTAGTATGTGATCAAAATCGTTGCTAACCGATCAACCACTTACGGATAGGTATAAATAAAGTGTCGTAATATATCTATTAGATCTATTACAAATTTTTCACCGTCATCATAACTTAAAACTTTTTTAATCATGCGTGATACTAGAAAAACAACAGTCTCAAAAAAAAAAACACTACAAAGTGAAAAATAACTTTAATTTCTAAAGTCAGTGTCTGGTTTTGAATTTTTGTTTTATGCCACCGACTTCCGAAATTAAAGTTATTTTTCACTTTGTAGTGTTTTATTTGGAAGACGGTTGTTTTTTTTTTTTAAAAAAAAGCTTTTATTTCTCACTTTTTAATTGTGGTACCTTCCCCACATACGTTCGCTACCTGCTATGTAAATAGCAGTGACAGGAACTTATCATAATAATATCATCCACATACTAATTGGGAAAAAATACGGTTTATTGAAGCTAACTCAAAAACTACCCAAGCACACTTAATAAAATTTATATGGGACCACCTCTGAAATATGACCTACCTACCTAAAAAAAGAAAAATCAATTCATAATTGGCGGAGTAATTGCGTAACAAACATTTAAAAAAAAAACATACAGTCGAATTGAGAACCTCCTCCTTTTGGAAGTCTGTTAAAAATCATCTTCTTTCCATCTGTTTCTAAACCGTTACTGTCTAGTTCGTCAGATTCCTAAACTCGTAACCAATTGGTTACGAGTACCCTACCTAAACATAGATAATACAGTTTCCTTGAAGCCTGAACCCTAAAACCGGCTTTCAAACGGAATTAACAAGGAGACCGCAGTCGGTTGGGTCGAAAGAGCTCCCAATTTACCGTCCACCTGGAGTGCATCCCTGACATTGTAGCGTTTAATATCGTTACCACGGTTTGATGCGCGTATGAAACGTATGACACCGCCCAGCCCGCACCGAGGATAACACGGGATATGAAGGTAGATGGCAATGTTACTGTGTTTATGGAAATATGGTACCTAAGTCTCACACGCTCAATCAAAGTTTAAAAAAGAAAAATAATAAAGATTTATTTAAATATGATATGTTTTTACATGGATAAGTACTTTTTGTATGAGGGAGGAGCTCGTGGCTAAGTAACAACAGCCGTACGGGTCGATTCATCCGGTTAAGCTACGCTTGCCGGGGTTAGTCTGTGGATGGGTGACCATCTTTACATACCAAGACTTCTCCGTGTCTCGGAAAGTACGTTAAGCCGTTGGCTGTCATTCGTGGATCTTTGATAGTCGTTACGGGTTGTCAGAAGCCCGAAAGTCTGACAACCAGTGTTACCAAGGAGTATCGTATTACCCAGTTACTGGGTTGTGGAGGCCAGATAGGCAGTCACTCCATGTAAAATACTGGTATTCAGCTGCGTCCGGTTAGACTGGAAGCCGACCCCATTATAGATGGGAAAAGGCAAGGAAGATTGATTGGAAAAGTACTTTTTGTGGCTCTGCTGATAATTATTTGAATAAATATACGATAACTTCCTATGTCTTCGGACATTAGAACAATCCTCTCTCTCATGGTCATGCATATGACTATGAGAGAGAGGATTGTCCTAAGTAGGTAAGTAAGTATTTATTCATTTATTTTAATACAAAATAAGCCATAAATACCAAATCACTTACACCTATGCTAAATGAAAAAGAATGAAAAGTTACATATTGGCAATAAGTTTACTATAATTTACTCTTCCGTTTACTTTAAAACTTTAAGTTTTTACAAAAAATCTAGCTTTATTCATTACATTAGCTCAGTGTTCATTACATTATTTTCTCCTCTCATAAATATCCATGGAGGCAATCTCGGCAGTACCATGCTAGTATTTGTCACATCAAGTTGATCTATGTCAGCAACGTGAATCTCGATCACGGAACGCTGGCAGTCAACGTGATTTGTTGGCTCAACAGGGAGGGCAACGAGAATCCACCTCTAAACAATGTTACGATAGCGTTTGACGGCAGAAACATAGACAAACTTGCTAAATATTTCGATCGAGATTTTGTATCCCCTGAAGAGAATACACGATACAAAGAGGTTATTTATCAAAGTAATGAAGAGTATAACGAGTAATGTACTGAGTGAACGATTCATCAAACATAAAGCTTACCCCTAGGCAGAAACACTTGAGAAATAGATGGCTATATTTCTTTTAAGACGTCTCTCATGAACAAGGAAATAATTCAAATATTGTCTTGAAGACTTCTAAAAAGAAATGTTGTTTCCTGTTATTTTTAATATAACAATGTTGTCTTCATTTTTTATTTATGTTGCTAAGCAAGTATTTCAATTTGTTTAGCTTCAATGCAAGCTTCCTACAAAACGGATAATAATGTTCACCGTACCGTGGAATTCTATCTCGAATGTTAACTGTCGATCGCAAGTATTTGGAATGAGGTATTTGCATTGGTTACACACAAGAAACGAAGAAGTTACAATTGAAACATTCTAAATACATCCCACACAAGTTCTCGAGTATCGCATTAGGGATTGAGTAACGTTGTGAAATATCAAAAGCGTACGGTATTCGAGTTAAATGGCAAAAGTTCAGCGTTGCAGCTCATTGCTTGTGTAAAATTGTATGGTGGAATCTAGGATACCGGCGGCCATTGCGGTGGGTGTAGAATAAAAATTGGCGATAGCGACGCGACGCAGCGTACCTACTCGTATCTACCACATGGAAAATACTCTGAAAATCGGTGCCCTCGGGCAACCGACTGGCGACCGCTGTGGGAACGTGCCGTACAGCCTCTGGATGTGACTTGCGTGTACTGCCGTTATTATATGGTTTGTTTTACCAACGCTATTTTTAAATTTTGAAAAGGCATTTTTTTATTGTCTTCAGCTCTGTAAATATTCAGTCATTGAAGCTATGTGCGTCGCATCTGAAAACACACTATTTAGATGCCACAATTCCAATTCAAAATAGTGTAAATATTTTACCAAGATTGACAGAAATTTGGTATAATGTATATTCCATAACCAGTAAATATTGAGTCCTTCGATATTTTTCAAGTCATATATTATATTTTGTTATAAAAATTAAGAGGCAGACACTACACTTATATACTTACAATAAAATTATTGATGGAAAAGCTCATCTAGTAAAAGGAATGACAATGGATCCAGGTACGGAACCACGTTATGCATGTTATGTTTGTACATATATGCACCCCTATGGAACTTCTCATAGTCGACAGTTTTAGAACCGCTTTAGCAATTTGGCTTTGTGGTCTTGTGTGGAATTTTTGCTTTAAATACTTGCTTTTGGGTTTTGAACAGAACAGTCTTTAGGAAAAAAATATATTCTGCACAATGAAACATAATCGTGAATTGTTGAAGCCATCGTAAAGATAGGTAAATATTTCGTTTTACGGCTGAAATTCAAGCCAGGCAGATAAGAAATAAATGTGTGACGTGGTATTTGCGCGAAATGAAATTATAATTCAACGCGGGCCGTAACTGTTGAAGATAAGTTTTGTTTATGTAACATTGTGTACTGCAAAATTTACGATTGTCGATTTTAATTCGGGAATCGGCCCATTAACACGACGGCGGGAAAAAATACGCGGCAATTCGTTCCTTAAAGAACATTAAATTAAGCGTAATTTGAATAATTTTACGTGGCGGTGAACACAAATAGCTGTAATTAAAGTACAAGTAGGTATATATTTTCGCGAATTGTGCCAAACTGAAAACAAAGGACGGCCGAAACGCTTAGTGAGCGCGATCAATGTGAACAAGCTGTATTTAAATACGCAGACATAGATTAAAATAATTTTATGTATTTTTGTTCACATAAATATGGCAAAAAAGAATAACGGTGTCTATAAATTTCAAGAAGAGAGTTGCAATCATAATATATTTTCAAACGAAAAGTTATGTCATGTCAAACATGCATAATAAATCTTAAAACACATGAAATAAATATGTAATCAAACTTAATGGAAATTGTTCGAACTTTAAACAGGAAAACTGAAAACAATTGACGACATGACATTCGAATGATAAATTAACAATTGAATTGTCAAACAAAACAATTGAATTGCGTCGTCCATTCGATTGCTAATTATTCAAACAGGGAGTAGTAATTCACTATTTAAATATTAAATTTTGATCATTCATTTTTCGAGTAGTATTTTTCGTGTGGACGGACGTTCGTGTTGGATCAGTTTCTGATCTTTATGAGTTTTTACGTAATTATGTTGATACGAAGAGGATTTCAGTATGAAGCTCGATGTGGTTTTGTTTAACTTATGATCGTGTTTCGAATTTCAATTTCCACACTTCTTCTTTGTTCTTTTTTACCCGACTACGGCAAAGCCAAAAGGAAGGGTTATGATTTTAGCAGTCTATGTATGTATGTTTGTATGTATGTATGTATGTTTGTTTTTACGTGTGTTCCACCGTAGCGCCTAAACTACTAAACCGATTTTGATGAGTGAGGTATCAATAGATTCGTAATAATGGTCCGGGTGACATAGGCTATATAATTTTTCCCTAAATTTAATTTGGTGGACTTTACACGTAAATTTCTAACCTCGAAAAAAATTTAAATGGGATGATCATGACATGTTTGGTATCAAAAAAAAGGTCTTGACGAGCACATTACAAATATGTATATAATATTATATTTTCAAAGTAAACAAATATGTTTAAATCGTTAAAAACAAGCAAAAGTGAGACTGCGCTACGTAGTATCGCAAGATGTTACCAACGTGCAGTTAATCAAATCTTAATAAGTAGTACCGATTTGTAATTCCAGTCTTATGAAGAAAAACAAGTACAACGAAATATTTATATTTTGGATTTCTTCGAAGCTCGATATCGATATATGGTGTTGGCGTCGAAATAAATCGCTCTATGGTTTCGTCCAAAGCACTATTGGAATTTAAAATAGGTTAATTACTGAACTATTGTATTACTCTACTCTTATTTACGTTTATCAAGTGTAAAAACGGAAAAGAAGAAAATAAAAAATTTAAGTTTAATAAAAAACTGTAACCCGTCTACGGGAAAATAAAAATTATCTAAAAAGTATGAAACAAGCAAATATTTCAGACAGAAATCAAGACATAGGTACAAAAATGGTCAAGGTAAAGCCGTCGTCGCATGCCATTATAATTTTGTAGGTGTTTTTGGCACCAACATGGTATACAGGCATGCGACCACGGCTTTACTTTGACCATTTTTGTACCTATGTCTTGATTTCTGTCTGAATTATTTGCTTGTTTCATACTTTTTAGATAATTTTTATTTTCCCGTAGACGGGTTACAGTTTTTTATTAAACTTAATTTTTTTTAATTATTTTATATTGTATGAGCCCAGTATAGGTGGCCCGTTGATTGCGGTATCAGTGGCATTTTTTAGGTCATGCGAGGTGCAGGTGAACCGCCACTTAGGACACTCAAGCAAGTGGGGCATTGTCTGGTCAGTAGCACCGCACTCGTACTGGGTGTTGGATGGGTCAGTAATTCCCCACTTTGACAAATTGCGTCTGCAGCGGCCTTACTTAATTATAAACACTCGAAGACATGTTTATCTCATCTCGTCATGATAGAATAGATTTATTTGAAGAAACTTTTCAGTCAGTCTTTGGCGGAGAGTATCGACTCTCCGATTATCAAAAGTTTTGTGAGAAGGACAATCACTAAACATTAATTTAACATTATTTTTTTTCATAATACTAATAATTATTCTATCTTCTTCGCTCTATTGTACTGTAACTACTAACACTAGTAATAAGTTATTTTATTGTTTACTAACACGCTGGATCGTTGTTGTCCGATAAATACAGAACAATAATAATTTCTATGGAATCTGAGTTGTTCCAAGTACGTAATAGACAAGAAAATAAAGAATTCAGCATTATGAATTGCGGAAGAACATCAAGATCAACACATAATTATTTTTTCTTATTTTTTTTTGCTTTATTTTTATTTCTTTTACCTATTGTGGTATAGTAATCTTATTCCAGATGCATCGTCTTCACATATAATTATAAATTTAGTGTATACAAAATATTGTAAAACATTTTAAAAGAGTAACGGTGGAGTTTCTTGCCCATTTTTCTGCATAGGAAAACTACCTTTTGGATGGGGCGACTAGAATCAATTCTATTTTTTGGACATTTTGACGTTCAAAAGTGCCTTTTATGTGCCTAACTGAAATAAATTATTTGACTTTTAACAAGTTTTGCCCTTTCAGTTTGAAAACAAAATCTCCTATTTCTACGTTCCATTTTCTCACACAATGATTTAAATAAATGAATGGATAATAATTATTACAAAACCGGTACACTATGCAGCTTGTGCGTCGGGGTCGTGGGTTCGAATTCCGCGTAGAGACAAACGTTTGTATGTCCTACAGATATTTGTTGAGCCGTGGACTGTTGTGTGTATGATTTATGCGTATAATGCCTCCTAACACACAGGAAATACAAGTTGAATGATAACTGTATATTGACTTAAGGTAGGTATTAAAAGTTCAGTTAATTTTAATACAAGCCTTTGCTAGGATCAGTTAATCTTAAAGGAGAGTCAATACAATTATTCCTTAAACTTGAAAAAGTTTGATTCTTGAAAACTTGAAGAAAATCAATTAAGTCAGAGTTCAAGAGTTTTTCAACGTTTATTACGCGTGATTGGTACTTTATGTAGTGCATTTTTTGCACAAATGCTACTCGTAAGTAATAGAGCCAACAGCTTAAAATATAATGTCGAGTAAACATTTCTTTTCAGTGTATAATTTGTCCATTATTGTGACTTTATGACTGTCGACTGCGACAAAATCCAGCGATTTGTCACTTAATAACAGGCGGTCTGTTTTACGAGCTTTTCGTATACCGTGCGTAATAAATTTTGTTTTCACAAAAACGAATTAGGTCTAAAATTTTATTATTAGACTTTATAGTCAACTTTATCAAACGGGATTACATTGGAATACGAACAGGGCGACATCGTAAACTCTTGGTTGTACTTTTGGATTTTTAACAGCACCCAGTATTGTTCGTTTTAATTTACGTCGTTATATTTTCCTATTGTTGGTTTAATAATGACTATTACAGTTAATGCACACTAATAGACTCGACTATTAGTGTTACCGTAGTTGTTCGTTAGCTATTCCATTATTTAACAATTGTAGTGCGCCGCGGCTGTATATCTGTTTTGCAATAAACGTAAACAAGGTTTGAATGAAACTGAGATTAATGATGGCACCACATCAAAACCTGAAAATGGAATCCATAAAAGGTTTCATTAATGACTGGAACCTTTATTGTAATAAAATGAGCTCTAAAAGATTATTAAAATAAAGTGTGCTGTCAGTTTTCATATTAATGCACTCCATTACGACTGAACAACTCGATTCGGCAGCAATTCCCCTACCATCATAACGTATTAATTAGCGTTTCATAACACTTAGGGACCCAAATGTCATGTTCCTCTGTCATATACGGCGTGAGTTAGGCCCGTGCTAAAGATTATCGACGGTCCCCCGAGACACAGTCTCCATAACCCGAAACGATGACACGGATACTCAAATACCCAAATACTATAAAATTAACGGCCATCCCTTTTTGTCGCATACAATAAATACGTTGACACGCAACGTATGGAAATTCAATTTGGATAGTGATGCGCGTGGGCGAGATGCCAGAGATACGCGCGTCGTCAATGTAAACGAATGAAGATTGAGAAACGAATAAATCGTAAAAAATATAATTAGTGTATATACGTTAGGCTAATCGAGCGTTTGACGAGGGTCGGGCGAGGTCGCGGCGTGCACTCCGGCAGCCGGGCAGGGAGGGACTACAGCTTGGGTCATTATTCGGACAGACGCGCTCCAACGCCTTTTAGCCCTTTGACGTGGAAAGGCCCTATTAGCATTGAGCGGCTTGTTGATCCCGCCTGTTAATTACTGACCTCCACTTTAACTTTTAACTAGCCTGTCTGCGAGTGACGATTGACAAACCAGACGAAACAAGAGATAAAAAGAAAAGGTTCGAAATAAAATCAATAAAAGCACTAACGAAATATCTTGAACGTGTTGGTTTTAATCAGCATCAACAGTGAATCCGAAGCGAAAGATATTCAAATGAAGAACGGGCTCGATCCGCGACAAGGATGGAGTCGAAATCAAGGCAGCGGAATCGACGAATAAAACTGTTGATTACGTACCGCGCAAAGTTACGCTCCGTCGATCGGAATTTTATTTACTTGCTCGTTCGAAAAACAAATATGATGGCTTTTAATTTATGATCGTGTCCGCCGAGCTCCCGATGTTACTGCCTGCAGTATACCAGTATACGAACCTCGTAGTACTTATTTCAAATTCGTGATACGTATGTATTTTTATTGTAACTTTTTATTTGTGTCGTGACGACGGTGTGCGAGCTAATGGAGATATCGTATCTGTCATATCAAGAATATACCATTTGACAGTTTTATTGCGATCGCATGTGATGTTCAGATAAAAGACAAGTTCTCAAAGGGTAAAGACGTCGTTATTCAGTTGGATCGATGAGTCCTAAATCAATAACATTTTTAATAATGTGATTTTAATATATGTTAATTATTGCTGCTTCATCGTAAATCAATCAAGTTGGTAGATAAATATTAATCACAATCAATTATTACTGGTTGTAGCCAATTGCAACATGTTCGTGTAAGGTCATGTATTTAACTTTTTCCCTTATACGTCAAAGGGGTAATTGCAAGTGGTGTTTCCAAAAACGCCTTTGCTGGCGGACGGACGAATGCCAATAAAGCTAGTCGTAACCCAACCCACTTCTAAGACCAGAGCGGCGTACTGTAATCGCTACCAGGCAAAAACTTGACTGGGGATTCCACTCCGATGGCCGATGGCCCTTTACGTCGTTCAACAATGTCCGCAAAAATCTTTCTAGGGTTAGTAAGTTGGTATTTACATACGCGTCTTAGGTCAAAGTAAAAGTCAAATAATTTATTTCAAATAGGCACATAAAAGGCACTTTTGAAAGTCAAAATTCACAAAAAATATATTTGATTCTAGTCGCCCCTTCTTAAAGGTAGTTTCGTATGGAGAAGAATCGGCAAGCAACTCCACCGTTACTCTTTTAAAATGTTTTACAATGTTTTGTATTCGTTAATAATTATATATGTGAAGACGAAGCTCCTACAATAAAATTACTACTTATACCACAATAGGTGTAAAAAAAAAATACAAATAAACCAATGACATGTAAATTAATTATGTGATAGATACATGGTGCTCACATATTTACAAACATTGTAGATGACTTTCCTAAAATTTTAACAAGTAATAAGTCCGTATGTGAGTTAAAGTAATCTACTTAACCTACGAACCTACTTATTAACATAGGCATTGGGATGACATATTTCGCTGTCCTCGGCGAATAAAAAGTTAATATGCAATTACGATACTTTTAACTTTATTGCATCGATATTTATAAGTACGATTACACTCTGTAAATTTTTTCATTCATTTCTTACGGTTATTTCAGAAGTTACGAGATTTTAAGGTGTATTGTAAAATTTTCTTTTGGTATTTGAACAATTCCACTATGTATATTATAATAAGATATTCACAAAAAACTATTTTTTATTTTTCCTGTAAAATTTGGTTTTTATGATTACGATTTCATTCGCCGGGGACAGCGATTTATTCTTTTTGAATTGGTGATCATAATGATATGTTTTATATGATTTAACTTTCTACCGGAAATTCTTACTCCAGAATTATTTTTAAAAACTTATAATGATTTTAATTAACCTAATTTGAAAAAATAAAACTCGAAAGTAATAAGGAAAAGACCATCAATAAAAGAAAATTACTTTCTGTGACGAAACGTTTTATTAACCTAATTAAAAACCCGTGCAGAGCCCAAAATGAGGAAAATTTTTAAGAAAAAAGTTGATTTATGCCCGGAAATAAAACCAGTTGTCAAAAAAAATGCCTGATGAATTCCGGAGCACAATTCAAATAGTGTTCAATTCATTGGTTTGAAACAAAAAAAAAAAGATTGCAGAAAAATTCACATCATTTGAAAATAGAATAAAACAAATGCTGTCAATTGCACACATCGGAAATCAAAGCATAAAGTTTGGAACCATTGTGCAACATTCTTTAAACGTCTGAACACGGCCCCTAGTTAGTTGAACATGGAGTAGGAGCCAACGCTTGTTCTTTTAGTAATTTGTTTGTGGTCGCCATAAGTGGCCATTTATAAGTAGATCACTCATCCGCAACCCGCGGCGGCTACACGCCAATGATTTTATTCAACGTGACACTACTTAAGAGATATCAGATAATAAACGCACCGCGGACACACATCTCGATGCCATTCAGTACAAAGTGACCGCAGTCTCGTAACGTTCCTATTTAATTGGTTTACCGAGTAAAAATGTTGAGACAATATTTTTTCCTGCTGACCGTATCTTTTACTAACCGTAGTAGGCTAACAGAAAAAGTACGTATTATGTGGACTTTTTAAATTACACTACTTATGTAAACCAGGTGTTCATTTGTCGAACAACTTTATTATGAAATATTTACTCTGTGTCATTCTTAGTCAAGTAAGAAAGTTTATTTGTGCACACATTTTAAATTTTCTTGATTTGATGCTTCGGGAACAGCGGAAAAATAATAAAACGTAAAACTTATCTGTAATATTTTCCTTACTTTTTGAAAAGGTATTTAAAATATTTTGATTTGAATAAATACTAATAAGTTTCCAATAAGATCTTAAAATAAAAAAAATAACATTAGCACTCTGGGAGTGCCGAAAGAAGTGAAAACTAGAAAAAAAATCGCCACCGCGGTAATCAACGCGTTGATGTCTTTTACTGCACGGTGTCGGTAAATTGCGTTACAGTGTCGCAAAATCAATGGTTTAGTCCCATCTCAAAAATGCCCAACGCACCTAAAGAAGTGTTCACTTCAAAATCAACTCCAATATCTAAGCAGAATTGTATAAAACAAAAGAAAAATTGAAACAGTACTTAATTAAAGGCACGAACGGACATTCGCGTAGGTAAATGGGTACCAACTAGGCAATTACCATTGTATCTCAATCCGATAATCGAACCCTACACAATTAACACTGCATCGTCGACATTGTTTACCTAATCAGTTCATCCTCCACTTGACTATAAATTAATTAACTACTAGTGCAAATTCCAAGAGGCACTTGGAAACAACAGACATAGAAGACGGTAGCTTGTGCAAATATTAATGTTCTAGAATCTAGACCTCAACCAATATAACTACAGCAATATTATAACCACTTCGCGAAAAATCGTATTAAGTGAAAAACACTTCACTGGATGTTCTAGCGATTTAAACAGCCTATTGTTCAATCTGACTCCACTTGAACAATAGTACTAAGTAGATTTGTGAACTTGTAGTAGTTGATTTGTAGTGAAGTTTAACTTCTATTTCAAACAATCAAGGTGAGAAATCTGGTGTGAAACCAAGCGCTTTCAACCTTGTGGATATAGACTGTAAGTCTATAATAGAAACGAAATGATTTATTAAAATAGATTCTATTTCCACATAGCTACCATTCTTATGTTCTGCCGCTTACGTGCGGATTCATGACGTGCGAAAGGACGGACGAAGGGTTTAAAAAGATGCCGAAATCAGATCGTCGCATCGGTTCGGACGTCTCCATCGTGTGACGTATGTCATGAAAGACAAAAAAGGTTTTTTGCCTTGTAAATCAGCGCGTCAGTCGGATGTCAGGTCGAAGCGACCGGACCGCGGCTCGCACGCAAATCGAAGATCTCACGACTACACCAATAAAGTTGTGGCGATAAAGGGTTAGCTCATGTTTGTGTGGAGTATCACTGGTGTTTGTAATGTTCTACTTTATCTCTTATATCTGTTATGAATATTGTTTGTATGTTTTTGTATGCGTACCGCGTATGAATATTTGTAGAGGAAGGAATAAAACTGCACAGTGGCTTAAATAAGTTTAAGTGAATTCCTCACGAGCATTATGTTTTTGTATGGATCTTGACTTCGATTTGAAGCAAATGTACAAAAAGTTGCTGAGATTCACATAGCAACTTTTTGTTCTTATAACGCACATAACATGGTTCAGGTTTTCTATAATTTTTTTAATGCAGATTTAGGCGGCTTAAAACGAAATAGTGGAAAATGGTATCTTATATATAAAATTCTCGTGTCACAATGTTAGTTACCTTACTCCTCCGAAACGGCTTTACTGATTTTTACCAAATTTTATATGCATATTCAGTAGGTCTGAAAATCAGCTACTATCTATTTTTCATACCTCTAAGTGATAAGGGTTTTCCACCCCAAACAAATAATTGGCAAAACAACGTTTGCCGGAGTCAGCTAGTATATGTATAAAATTGTGGATTTATTCGTAAACAGCGCCCAAGAAAGTCTGACGGTCACACCACTAGGCTATCAGGGCTCAGGCAGAGTGCCGTCAGACTGCTAAGTCATAGGTCTCAAGTTCGAACCCAATACACGCACCTCTGACTTTTCGGATTCATGTGCGTATTGTATAATTATCACTTGCTTTAAAAAACAGTGAAGGAAAACATCGTGAGGAAACCGGCATGCCTGAGAGATCTTTCTCGACGGCATGTGCCATCAAGTCAGAGGTCCATGGGCGGTTTTAAAATTCTAACACCAGGTTAGTCACCAACCAGACAAAAAGAAGAAGAAGCGCCCAAGGCGTCATCAACATAATATTACAGCAGTAGATAGTTGGTAGTATGGAGAGGGCTATGCTTGGAGTTGCCCTACGTGATCGAATCAGAAATGAAGAGATCCGCAGGAGAACCAAAAGGTAACCGACATAGCCCGAAGAATTGCCAAACGTAAGTAGGAGTAGGCAAGGCACATTGCTCGCAGAACAGATGGCCGATGGGGCCGAACGGTTCTGGGGTGGCGACCGTGTATCGGAAAATGTAGTTTTGGAAGCCCCCCCAGGTAGACTGATGACCCGGTGAAGGCCGCAGGAATCCGCTGGACGCGAGAAGCACAGAACAGGTCAAAGTGGCGGTGCTTGGGGGAGGCCTATGTCCAGCAGTGGACGTTTTTCGGCTGAAATGAGTCAATGATGAGGTAGTTGTTCCAACGCAATACTAATGCAACAATATGTAAATTAATATGTAGCGTGTTTGATTAAGGAAACTCCTACGTTATTAAACGTAGCAGACAACGCATCTCAATATACAGTATCTCAGCAAATATTTGCTGTTCCGAGGGTACGGGACGTAAACGAACAAAAGCGAATAGGGAAGACGCGATTATTACTTGAATACTTTGAGAACAAATATAATATCTTGCATCGCGACACATTGTGCAAAGGGGATAAGAGATTTCAGAGTTATTAAGCAGAGTAAACATTGTATCAGAGTAGCAGTTAATTATTTCAGCAATAATTTTCTGTAAAGTCCTTTAAGGAGATCGATCTTAAATGTTTAAAGAAATCTCAACACCAGCTGCTGACCGCGGCTTCGATAGCGTGGACCATAATTCCTTTTTTCTAAAATAAAATTACACTTTATAACATGATCCATCTGCCAGTGAAAGTCTTGTCAAAATCAGTCCAGACGTTTCGGAGATTAGCCGGAACAAACAGACAGACTGACAGAAAGCTAAAATAAAAATAAATAAAAAAAATTGTTATAAGTACCGATTATACTTTCAATCCTTTCAACGGTCATTAATGAGACACAAAAGAATTTTAATTGTTATCAATCTCAATGAGTCCTCGTGACCGTTGAACTCATAAGCATTTAGTAAAATGCTGTTATTTTGACATTACAAACAGACACTTCAATTTTATTTATTTTATTATGTATAGATATTATTAAAGTAAGGATTTAGGAACATCATAAAAGACTTGTAATCCATGTGTTTTATTTTGCTTTCCAGTACTTTTTAGGGTTCCGTAGTAAACAAGGAACCCTTATAGTTTCGTCATGTCCGTCTGTCTGTCTGTCTGTCTGTCCGCGGTCTAGCTCCGAGACCCTTAGTACTAGAACGCTGTAATTTGGCATAGGTATACATATTAATTACGCCGACAAATTGGTAAAACAAAATTTTCAAAAACATTTTTTTTTAGGGTACCTCTCATACACGTAAAGTGGTGATTTTTATTTTTTATTTTTTTAGCCCATAGTGAGGGGTATCATTGGAAAGGTCCTTCAAAAACATTCTGAGTTTGTGAAAACCATTTTTGGATTCAGGGATCCGTTTGCGAAATATTAAGCTTTAAAATGCTAATTTTTGTTAGAGTCAAGTATCCCCCCCCCTGCCGACTAAATGGTTGGTTTTGGGTGTGTGAAAAAAATCGCAACAGTAGTTTATATAACGAAATTAAAAGGAAAACTATCACAGCTAAGTTGGCTTTACAAGTTAACGAGTAATAGTCGACCAACTTAACTTTGCAGTTGCAAAAACATGTTTTCCCATACATTCCGTATGGGAGAACATATTTTTCAACTACAAAGTTAAGTTTATTTTTGGGATAAATTCATCCCAACTACGGAACCCTTCATTGTGCGTGGTCCGACACGCACTTGGCCGGTTTTTTTGTTAAAGATACTTCATTTATTACTCTCGGTCTGGCACCGATGGGACAACAAGTGTTCAAGACCTCCTTTGTTACATTGAACTACTGTAGCCCTAAATAAAGAATGAATAGGCATTAGATTCACAGATTTCAGACAAAAAGGTTTCAATCTTATAAATACAAACTTAGTTACCTTCTTGGAACAAAAATAAAGGCAAAGCGTTTTCCGATAACTGTACCTTCTAGGTCTCAGTGTTGAGGCGAATCTAGGCGAGCTAAATAGCCTTAGTGGTTGTCCCTATATTACTTCCAAGATATAATGTTGGCGGCGTCTTTTAGAAGTGTTTTCCGTTACATTAGGTAACTAGCCAATCTTACTAAGCAGGTTTTTACTCGGCTTAGTCGACTAAAGCCAATATTTAGGTTACAAACGCTTTAGAAAATGGGACTACCTACGCACATTTATCCTAGTAGCATGAGTTTCCTTTCATGTTGAAGTGAAAACTTCTTTAGGCGCGTTGGGTATTTTTGAGATGGGAAAGAACAATTGAACTCGCGACACCGTTACCAACACCTCATTTTTGTAAACGCGATCGTGCTCTTTATTAATATTACGTAACGGATCAATGGTCTATGCAAGTATTTTTACTTTAAAGGTTTTGGAAGTATTTTTTTTAAGTGAAAACTTCTTTAGGCGCGTTGAAAAAACAATTGAACTCGCGACGCTGTTACCGTTACCGACACGTCATTAAAAGTATTTCCTGCACAATAAAATTGTTCAAGTTTTCATTTCTATCGGCACTCCCGGAGTGCCACAGTCTTTTTTTTTGTAAACACTTTTGTGCTCTTTATTTACATAAGGTTACGGACCAATGTTCTATACAAGTATTTTTCTTCCACCAAGGCGATCTTGTCCAAGTTTTCACTTCTGTCGGCACTCCCGGAGTGCCACTGTTTTTTTTGGTTTGGGGACTTAGAAAATTATATGTTGACTAGCTTCTACCCGCGACTTCGTCCGTGTAAAATTTCTACCCCCGACCCACCCCGTCGCATAGCATCGCCCACCCGCGAAATTACTTCGTTTTCGTTGTTTCTGACTTTTTAACCGACTTCCAAAAAGGAGGAGGTAATACGTTCGTCGCGGATGTTTGTTTTTTTTTTTTTTTTTTTTTTTATGTATCTCCACCGATTTCTCCGTCAATTGTGGACCGATTTTGAAAATTCTTTTTTTGTTTGAAAGGGTGTGCTCTCGAATTGGTCCCATATAAATTTTATTAACTTTGCTTGGATAGTTTTTGAGTTAGCTACAAAATACGTATTTTTTTCCCACTTAGTATGTGGATGATATGATAAGTTTCTGTCACTGGTAGCAGGTAGTGGTATTCGAATGTGTGTGGGGTAGGTACCACAACTAAAAAGTGAAAAATAAAAACTTTTTTCAAAAAAAAAAAACAACCGACCTCCAAAAAAAACACTACAAAGTGAAAAATAACTTTAATTTCGGAAGTCGGTGGCAAAAAACGAAAATACAAAACCCAAGACACCGACTTCCGAAATTAAAGTTATTTTTCACTTTGTAGTGTTTTTTTTGGAGGTCGGTTGTTTTTTTTTTTTTTTTGAAAAAAGAGTTTTGTTTGTTTTGCTCGGCTCCTAAAGGTCGTAGCGTCATGTTAAATAACCGATAATCTACCTCAAAAATTGGGCTATCAAATGCAAAAATAATTTTTCAAATGAGACTGATAGTTCCAATGATTAGCGTGTTCAAACAAACAAAAAAACAAACTTCAGTTTGATGAAGCACTAGGAAGTAATGAAAGGAGGTGAGCATTTGTGGGGACTGTCTTATGTAATTTTGATATTCAGAAAGTGCTACTTCTCACTTCTCAGCCTAATTTGAATAAATGACTTCGGATTATGATGAAAAAAAATACAATAGACGTGGATATATTTAGTAACCTTTTCCGCTTAGCTATTTCTAAAGAGCCATAAAAACCCTGAAAGAAATCGACACGTGTTTCACCTCTCAACGAGGCATCCTTAGGATAACGATTCACTTGTCGCGAACCCGAACACGGCGTGTTGCCACACCGAGCGCTGAACGCAGAGTGAGTGAGTTCTTTCAGGGTTTTTTATCTTTAGAAATAGCTAAACGGAACAAGTTACTAAATATATCCACGTCTATTGTATTTTATAATGGATTTCCGCAAGGTCACGCCTGAATCAATTAACTATTTTTGATTATGATGTAAGTTAGCCTAATCTTTGAGTTGAATACTGGTTATGTAGTTTTAAGGCTCTTAGAAAATTACGTTGATAATGATGTAACTTTGTCTAATCTTAAAGTTCACTACTGCTTATGTAGGTTTAAGGCTATCTTTGTAAGATAAGTTCTTGTTATTTTAGTAAACACGATAATAACCGGCTAATAAGGTGATACGGCTATAATGCTAAGATAGACTCTAATCTATAGACATTAAGAGAAGTTGTAATTAGGAGCTGATAGTAGCAAGCAAATACATCGTGTAAATTCATGGGTGTCCAGTAGAGGATGAGTTGCAGTTGATTATGATGCAGATTTAAGAGTAAAATACTATACAATTATTGGCGAATTTGGGAACACTACTAGTTGCCAGGCGTGATTGGGTATTATAGAGTATGGCCACGCTAAGTCTGCAAAAGTAAAAAACGGTGGAATTTGAAAACGGATGGCAACACCATCTGTCGTACAAAAAAATAATTTGATACTTTGTTTGTGTTTCTGATAGGTTATTTTGTTTATATTCTGATTTATTCCTGGTAAAGAATAGTTACTTTAGCACGATGTAATGTGAATTTGATACATTTTTATCATCATATGAAGGTAGAGCATAGGTACGACATAGTCTATTACACATAATCTATTAGGCAAAATCAAACGGCAAAATATCAAAATCACTCTATCTACTTACACGTCAACTTTTCGATATCTTGTAAACATTGTCGTTTTTGGTTAAGGACGGCTTCGTGCTGTTGCTTCACATCTTGGAATTAACATATCACAAATTATATAATAACTCCCGCACTCTACTTTTAATAGGTTTAACCATTGTTCTACTTTATTTTGTAAAAACAACTTTTATCGTAAGCAGTCTGACATTTCAAGTACCCCGAAACTTACTTATGTGACATTACTGACTGATGTAAAGTTTACCTTAGATAAAACTTTTGTGGTTGCCCATTTATTCTATTGCAGACTTAGCGTGGCCAGACTCTAGCACTTTCTTTCCTATTCATTATAGGTCAAAGATGATATTAAAGTGGGAGGACTAAAACATTGATAATGAATAACAAGCAATAACGAATATCGTAACACTTGCAGAATGCATGCTCTTAAGACAATATTCCTTGTTTAAGAAGCAACTACATAGATCACTCTTCTATTACATCAATTCTCTAGCTCTATCGTACACAAGGCTCTTCAGAAAGGGTAAACACCTCAACTTATATCAAATAGAACCCACCTGGTAGTACAGTATTTCTATTTTCTTAACGTCCCTCGGGAATCATCGCATTTCCGAATACAAACGAATGATTATTTCCATATCCATCAATTATTAGATTTATCTTGTATAATAATTTGCATTCAGAACTAAGTACTTTATTGTCGTTTTTTTTTTTTCGTGTGAACTATATAGACCTGTAAAACTATTTTCCTATATGTCGTGCCTGCGACTTTAGCAGCTTTCTTACTATTTTTTAAATAAATTACATTAAGTTAAAAGAGAGTTAACAACTCTAAATACTTCCAAGTCGATTGAGAGCGTCCGGTCTGCACCAAGTGCAAAGGGCAACTGATAGAAATCCGGCGACTGACGAAACAGGAGGTTTGCCGAGGGACATTAAGAACATATTTGTACTGTACTCGCAGTTTCAATAAAGTTTACCTAGGTTCGTTTCAAATTTGCGGCTTACCACCGCCCAGACGGAAGTCTACGGATTAATTTATAAAGGAAATTTATTGAAACCGCTGACGTTATCACCGGCCGTGGTTAGCATGTTGTTAACGAAACAATCATAAGCCACAATTTTATTTACGTTTCGATTTTTACTGAAGTACCATTATGTACTTTCTAAGTTTATCTTGAACATCATTGATCGTGAGGAAACCTGGATTTATAGGTAATAAATATAAATCCAAATCCGCCAATTCGCCCCGAGCAAGCGTGGTGATCCATGCTCATGCCTTCTGTATATGTGTAGAGGCCTTTTTTGCCCTGCAGTGGGACGATAAAAGGCTGGTATTATTATCCTTACTTTTATTATTGCTGATCTGTTTATCCTATACTATTGAACGAGCAATAGAAAAGAAAGAAAGAAAAATAAGTTTATTTGTCACAGAAACACGTGCATAAAAGAAGAGAACCATAAAAAATACAATTGATTTAAATATAATCACGAGCACAAAACAGAAATATGCGGCAGCTGTATTTATATATATATATATATATATTTGAACTCACGTTCACGAAAACGGCTCTAACGATTTCGATGAAAGTTGCAATATAGGGGTTTACGGGGGCGAAAAATCGATCTACCTAGGTCTCATATCTGGGAAAATTCGTTTTCTCCGTATTTTCACCCGAGCAGAACTCGATCGCCCAAAGTTTAGAACAAGAATAATGATATAAAATAACGACATAGAATAATGGCACAGAATAATGACACAAAATAATGACATAAAATAATGACATGGCAGCATGGAATTAGTAAGTACCTACTATCAAGGCAGCATGGAATTAGAATTAGTGATGTACTTTCCTATACTATTAAATGAGCATTCTCTATTCTCACCAGAGCAGAGCTCGGTCGCCCAGGTACACACGGCTACACATCAAGCTATACAAAACCAGATTATGTTGATCTCGCATTGCATAAGATTTCCGTACAATGCGAGGTCAGTTTATACTGAAAATGTATAGCTTGATGAGTAGCCGTGTGTACTACTCTGTTTATTTATGTTGTAGATGTCATAGGAAGAAAAAGCAGCAGCATAAGTATCTGTTTCTTTTTCATCATCAACAACATGTAGTCTATTATATACTATGTGAAGACACCAATACGACAATAAATTAAAACACTGGCAATACTAATGCATAAGAGTATTTTGGAACCATCAAATAAATCCTAGCATCGAAATAAAAATAGTAGATTGTTATACGAGGGGCTAAAATAACCCATTGTAACGAAGTAGTAAATAGAAACCGAGTTATAATGGGTTTTAGCGCCGTGTGTTACACTCTACTTTTCACTACGATTGCGAGAAAATAAAATAATCCAATACAATATCAAATAGTTTATGTAAATGTACAATTTGTACAATTCTGGATATTTAACGAGATGTTTTTTCCGGCAACTTAATTTCAGTCCTCTGTGAAGATGTTCTCACTAGATGATGTCATTTTCACTACTGTAAATTATATTACGGTCACCAATTCAATTCGTAATTAGAGAAAAATTCTATAAATTTCGCGCCAATGCCTTTTTTAGTTCTTCTGTAGCCGCAACGCAATGCACGCATTCTACCGAAGAGATTTACCGCATTTAGTTCCATTTTCAAAAATAAAATGTTCTTCTTTTTTTGTGAACCAGTAATAAGTCGAGTCCATAATCATGATTATTCTACATAAGAATAAAGACTTTTTCGTTTTTTACGGCTCGATGGAACAGGCAAAAATTAAAAAGAAATTACTTTTTCCCCTAGAGCAAGAAATGCTATTTTTTCCCCGCTCTGGTACTTTACAATGACGGCCTTTTTGAGCAAGAGGAGTGAAAAGTGTTTTTAAGTCCTACATAGTCGTTGTACTCCTATTAATCTAGGGGGACTGCCTCGTTGGTCTAGTGGCCGCAAATGCTACTGCTGAGCCTGAAGTCCTGAGTTCGATTCGTCGGGCAAAATGTCATTGGGTTTTTTATCTGGAATTTGTCAATAGCAGCCCGAAGTGTAGATTTGTGCTCGGTATGGTAATAGGCTCGCCCCCTATTACATGGGCTTTAAACAAAACTGGCGAAATGTGGGTGTACCTCTGCCTAACCCTTTGATATGCAGGCGTGATGTTATATGTTAATCAAAGGTAAATAACTTCTAAAGATCCGTGATTAACTATTTAAATCATAAACTGTCTAAACCATCAATAAAATAATGTTTCGCTCATTACTTCTCTGTTCGCATAACACAATAGCTTTATTTGTTTTATTATGATAAGCTATTTATTCTGTAGATTTATTGTTGGCTCACGTATAAGTAAATTAACGAGTAAGCAAACCTCCCGGCGGTGTTTGTCGTACGCGTGTTTACACTCATTAAACGTTTTATGGGGGACTGTCTTATATAATTTTGACGTTCTAAAAGTGCTTATTCTCAGCCTAGTTTGAATAAATAACTTTTTCACTCCTCTTGCTCAAAAAGTCCGTCATTGTGGCGTACCAGAGCGGGGACAAAATAAATAGCATTTCTTGCTCTAGGGGAAAAGTAATTTTTGTCTGTAACAAACGAGTCCACAAAAACGAAAAAATCTTTATTCTAATGTAAAACTAGCTTTTTCTACCACATACCGGGATAAAAATTCTGATTGAACATTTTGTATTTTTTTTAATGAAATAATCTATTTAATATTGCATTGGATTATTTTATTTTCTCGCAATCGTAGTGAAAAGTAGAGTGTAACACACAGCGCTAAAACCCATTATAACTCTATTTCTATTTACTCCCTCGCTAAAGCTTGGGGGTAGAACTACCTTGATAGAAAGGGTTATTTTAGCCCCTCGTATAACAATCTACTATTTGATTTTGATACATTAAGAAGATACTATTACAGTAGATCACCTTTAAAAGACGCGATAAATCTCGACACGACGTTGGTATACCATTATGTATCACAATTACACATAAACATGTCAAGGTGCACGTCTGTATTGACCACAGATTGTACGGTAGTACTGGATCGGGCTTTATGACATTCATAAATAGAATTAACGAATGAATGAATGGTCCCGTGGAACGGAGAACGACTAGCCTAGCTTGTGCGCAACCTTTTGTAGTGTACTACAGAATAGTCAGGCATTGTTGTGTAAATCTAGCGTGCTAAGCCTGCGGAAGTGTTACGTTTATAAGTCATAAATCACAGAGCTTATCGTTTTACGCGACTGTACAGCGACCCGTCCTAGGGCTGTGGCGCTGTCCGCAAAATATGCAGCGAGCGCTTATTTGTGAAGCGTCGATAGATTATCGCATGCATTCCATTGTGCTGCTTTCCTAAGCCTGTTTTCTATTGAGTCTGCATGTCATTGATCAATTCCTAATAGTAACAAATTTCAAAATATATTCAGCATTGCATATTTTGCAGGTATGCAGGCTCGTATATCGTTTTGGGCTTTAACAATATGTGTATGGGAAAAATACTTCTTAACGATCGGAACGAGTCATAATTTAACAAACGTACCATTTTAACGGCTTGCAAAATAGCCCCCAGAGAGTTATGTCCCGGTAACGTCGGCACGACAAATTGTCTGACCGTTGTGAATTTAAAGCTCTAGTATTTCACATTTTGTAGTTTAACCAAAGCACTTGTAATTTTTGTATGTGTTGGATCATTAAGTTCCCTTCTAAATGGTTGAGCTAAATGGTGCTGATCCATGCGTCATGTTTGTGAACGGGCGCCGTCAATAGGGACTGGTCATCTCTTAGCTGCCACGGTTTATTTTAATTTTTGAATTGTTTTTATTTTTGTTACGGACGCTTTTAACGTGCACGACTTTTTACATTGTTCTCACATAAATGATGTAACCAATATTTTGTAGCAATTTTTTGATTTAAAAGAGTGTCCGTGGAGTTTCTTGCCCATTCTTTCCATAGGTGTAGGTACACTTTGGAATGGGCAACTAGCTTCATCTTTCTGACTGGCCGACCCCTTGACAATTCAAAAGTACCTGTAATTGGTTTATTTGAAATAAATGCTTTGAGCTTGAGTTTTGTTATAGTAAAAAAGAGCCTTCACTTCACGACAATGAAGAAGTCATTACTTTTACTTTCCATAAAGTACTTAAAAAGGTGACTGAAGGCTACAAAATCCTCCTCGATGCTTTTTATATTACACCTAGAACTAGC
The DNA here is from genome assembly GCA_963680765.1 of Agrochola lychnidis. Classification (NCBI taxonomy): domain Eukaryota; kingdom Metazoa; phylum Arthropoda; class Insecta; order Lepidoptera; family Noctuidae; genus Agrochola; species Agrochola lychnidis. The sequence continues at coordinate 15,558,805 of OY796859.1, read as the reverse complement.
AATTATCTTTCACATTCATCTTAGTCATCAAAGAGACCAATGCACATGCTATGATGACTTAACTATCTTCCTCGTACTTGAACTTCAAAAATAAATTCCCATCAAACCGATATAGTAATTTGTTCGATCTAAGATAAAATGCAGGCGATGTAAACACGTTACGATTGTACGATAAACCAACTTTCTCAATACTCCTTTATTACCCATAGCATATCTCAAATCAAACAATTGAGCCCGAGGCCCGTCAAAACTTCAATATGGGAAAGTGGACTCATGGATTCGTACCACAAAGTAGACAGGTATCAGAAGGCCGACTCCATGCAACAAGCGAAATCAGGCGCGCTCACACAAAGAAGCGAAATCTCACTCAAACTAGTCAAACTGTAAATACACGTGCCTGTAACTTGCACGAAAGTATGCAAGTAGCTTGCATGCCATTGTGACGTAACAACTTTTGATTGAATGTCACAATGGCATGCAAGCTGGACACTTACTTTTGGGTAAGTTATAGGCACGTGTATTAAGTGTTTTAAACGAATGTCAGTCGCTATTGCGCTTATAATACGCCAAAGATTACAAAATAAAAAAAAGATTGTGTGGTTTTATGAAACCACGGTAAAAGTGAAACTTCTATAGGCGCCGCCATATTGGCCTTGGCTGCTCTGACGAGCGCCTTTCACTTTATCCCTACTCCGCGGCCGACCGTCACGCGACATGCAACACACAGACCAAAAAGTTTGAGACGATGTAATAAAAGTTTCACTTTAATAAATTACTTACCTAGTTTTTCTATTTTCTCGTATAGACGCACGCGCTGAGGTTCTATCTTAGTCGCGATTTGCGACAACTCTGCGCGAGCTTTGGTGAGGATTGGTCAACTGTCTAGAACGTGACAGCAATACGCGTATTAGTTAAACAGCAACTACCCGGTTTCACCCTCTATCCGATTTCCCCCCACATTGCCCTACTCGCTGTACGTAGACGCATGTCTATCGCTCGATGTATAAAGCCGACCTTCTGTAGATGTGTATCTATGATGTGTCATGAAATCGTACTCTCGTAGTTTACGGTACGCTATTAGTCAAACAATGTCCAAGTTGTGTGAGTTGTGTCCGGCAGTTAGAGGCGTGTCTCAGACATCAACCTGTAGATTTCAAGTTTGTGAACTTAGTTTTAACTTCGTTGAAATTGGTGCATATTTCACTCATTTATCCAACCTATCATATTCTGTAGACTTTCTAAAATTTTTGATGCTATGATCAAGCACATGGTAAGTACCTATCAAAGATGTGTGTGACGACTTTGAATGGTAATATAATCAGTATAGTCAATCTATCTAACATATCTGATTAAAAACTGAATCTGATAAACTGTGATGTTTCAAAGATTAATGTATAATTTCAGTATCATAAAGAAGTCAGATAGTTAAACAGTTCACTACGCAGTGGGCAACCGTTACCCAAATTACAGCTAAACATTAATCTGGATCAAGTGACCAGTGATCCAGAACATGTTACTTTCGCGAAGGCTTGTCAAGCTACTGATTGACAGCCGTCCACCGATTAGATATGCCACGCTATCTTTGAACCGGTCATGGCCGCGGTTTTGTATGTAAATGCACACGTCACACGCCAGACTCGCGGGATTTTTCGCTAGCAAACTGCTCCTCAAAATCATCAGGCTTGCAACGAATAAATATATGGAAAACGTGATACTCTTTTGCAATTCACGCTATGTGCTGACTAGTGAATGCATAAAGCGCTGTTATACACGTTGAACCATAAAACAAGGAGAATTCTTAGTTTTATAGTGCCATTAAAAGATCTCCAGAACACGATTCACGGAAATAAATTTAGATTAAATGAAATTGTGGTTAGATTTATCTCGTGGGAGACAAAGATTAAAATCGTTAATTTTAATTCGTTTTATTTTAAAGTTGAATTAAACATTATCGATCTAAGTCTATTAGATAAAAATTTATGTGAACACTGACCGTTGTTAAAATGCAAGAAATATTGGCCCATTAAACACGTTGGCGAATCCAATGCGTATTGTAAAACTCAAATAAAAACGTCCAGTATGTTGAAAAAGGAATAAAGATGTTGATAACATGTTCTACTCAATAAAGATATATCGCACGGTCATCACGAGGCAAAATTTATAGTTTCGGTGTTTGTACTGGTCACTGTGGCTGGCAATTAATTGGCAGACGGACGGACTTACACGTCCTCAGTATGGGCATTAGGTATGTGTAGCAGTAAAACCAGTCTTGCCCTATAGGGCATTGCAATTACACGTAGATAGGTGAAGACGAAGCCCTAGGCGTCACTACGCGCCGACGATCGCAGATTGATATCGCTCCGGACACAAAAGAAGAAACCTTCAGTGAATAATAAGACCTGGGCCACGAGACCAGCGAAATGGAGAAACGAAATTCAAAATATTTTATTTCACGTAAACCTACAAGGGCACTTATGAAACGTCAGAAGCTAGGTGCATGGTTCCAATTGGTCTTTTCGCTTCCTATGGAGAAGAGCCGGCAAGAAACTCCACGGTTACTCTTTTAAAAATAAATGTCTTTTACAATGTTTTCAAATTACAGTGTTAATAGGTATGAGAGGACAGTGTAGGCCTATCAACAAGTACCAGGTACTAAGCAAAATAGAAAATGGTCTACAAGTCTACAACGTCCTTTTTTTTTGGGTGGGAAATTATCAAATAACTTCTCCCGCTCTGGGCGGAGCGGGAGGGCGTGTCAGACTCTTACTGACTAAAACCCACCCGTGTTCCTTCGGTTGCCCTGTTGCCCTGTTGCCGGGGGCCACGATTTCCCTATCGGTTTTCTTCGAACCCCCGGCAGGCATTGGCCCTAGCGGACCCCGTCAATTCTGCTGACATCTTTGAGGCGCGCGTGGAACACAACGCGCCGTCGACCTGGGCTTGGTCCTTATCGAACGGCGAGCTACCCATTGCTCACCGTCCGCAAGCCCGCGCCTACGGTGGCCGGAAATCGGCTCGCGATTCCCGCCCCGGGTGTCTCCTTCTATTGCGGCGGTTAGGGGCGTGAGGGCGCGAAATTTGCCTCTCCCTCACGAGTTCCGCCTCCTCCTTCGCGAGCATTACCGCTTCGCAGAAGGAGGTGACGGCCTGCCATTTCCTCTCGCTCCGTACCATGGCCTGAACCAGGGCCGGACGCGAGAGATCATCGCCGCCGATCGCCTCTACGAGGACACGGCATTGCTCCACCCAAGCCGGGCAGACCTCCGCCGTATGCTCCACCGTGTCCTCAGGCCGATCCACACAATGGTGACACCCGGGTGTTTCCTCCCGCCTTAGCCTCTACAGGATTCTTTCTTTATTTTGTGAATGCCTACAACGTCCTCACATTCACAAAATCTAAAAGAAAAGAATCTAAATCAAATAAGGACCTATTTAAACCAAATGACATGATTGCCACATTAACATCTTTTAAGGATTCGCAGACTATAAAGTTAGCTATAACGATGACCAACAAGAGGTCGGAAAAATATACAAATCAGTTGTTGATCAGTTGTCGTTGTTGTTGTTGATGTCAATCTGCCTAGACTTTTCCCAACTGTATTGGGGTCGGCTTCCAGTCTAACCGGATACAGCTGAATACCAGTATTTTACATGGAATGACCCGTAACGACTGTCAAAAATTCATGAATGACAGCGGGGACCAACGGCTTATCGTGCTTTCCGAGAGACGGAGGAGTCTCGGTATGTAAAGATGGTCACCCATCCACGGACCAACCCCGGCAACCGTAGCTTAACCTGATGGATTAATTCGTGATTACTTAGCCACAAGCTCCTCATACAAATCAGTTGATGTAAAAGTACGTAATTGGTTCCGATTGAAAAAAAAAAAAATCACCCATCGATAGTTGGTCCAAGTCGTTAGCCTTTGCGCCTGTCTAGTGGCGTAGTTTCAATCCTCAATTCTTTATTGCATTCCATATGTATTACATAGATGGTATAACAAGTAAAAGATCAATATGGATCCTGTCGGGTACAGCAAAATTAGGAGAGAGGAAGAGGGTTAAGTAACAATTCAATATTATTATAAATTATTAGATGTGTTTAATTGGGTGTATAATTATGTATATATTGTATATTATTAGGTTTGTGTATATAGGTATAGTATATTAGGGGTTTTAAATATTGCATAAGAATAATATAGGTAATTATTATTTAAATTCTTAGAAGTATTTTCATTAATATTAAATTATGTTATTATTTATGTATTCATATTTATATTTGATTTCCTATATTCCTTATTATATTATATTTCATAATGTTTGGTGTATGAGAGAAAGAATAAGTGGCGTAGTTTTACTGTAGTAATCCTGTAATATGTTACATGTCCACAACACCTACGTATTATATGGATACCAAGAATCATTATCATGTCAAAGACACAGACCGCTCAAAGCATCCGCCTATTTAAGAGCTGCACTTTAGGGTTTCACGAGAAGTGAAATGATCTGCCGTAAATGTATCGTCTAAAGATATTCGCTTTGAAGCTACGATTACAGCTAAGAGCTTCGAATAACTGCATAAAATGAATTCACATTGGCATCTTTCGATTATTTTTCGATAGATTTTATTGCATCGTATCAAAATAGGAAAACCTTTTCTGAGAATTCTACTTCTAGACAATAAAAAGAACAACGTTATTCCTGCAAAAAAAAACGGATAAATTATTTGTTTGTTGAGCTAATAAAAAATGTTGCTTCTTTTAATTGTTAGCAAAAAACTTTCGACGGTGATTTACGGAGTTTCGTTAACAAGTAAGACATAACGACCCTAATTACGTAACTTATTTTCGTAAACGATTATAAGTAATTTGTTTCATTTTAACAGTTCAACAACATTCATTGCGTTATTTACGTTGTTAAGCAGATTTTTTTTTTCCAACTTACGAAGCAATGAATTAGCAATCTGTTTCAAATCGAAACAGATTGTGATTGATCGTGTATCACGTACTTAGGGTTCAGTGGTAACTCAAATTAAAAATCTAATTCAAACAATTTTACTTATTACTTTAGTGCTGGCATAACTTGCAGTTATAGCTATCATAAACATCTTATAAAACGCGGATACACTAAGCTTAGGATCCATTCAGTGTCATTTCTCGGTGTGAGGTAATTTCCTAGTTGAATCCGCACAGTGTGCAACCAAACGGAGGAAGTAAATCATGCGTTTAATCGTCCATATTTTACAATTTGCCCCACAGTAAGTACTCAAGTAATACAAACATTTTAAAAAATTGGCGTGGCGAATTCTCAAGAAGATATTACTGTCGTTCGATGAAAATTTAAGAAAGTGATGGGAGTGGGCTGTTGGGAAACCGCAAATATGGTGACAAACGAAATATTATACGACCGCAGCAAATTACGGCCATAATATTATATTTACGCCTTTTATAGCTTTAAAGCTGCATTAATACTAGATGGATTCACGCTGATCAGGCACTAAAAGAAAAGCTGAATGGATCTGCGACTTGTGCGAGATTCCGTGAAAGTCATAAAATTATTTCAACGAAAGCTGTTTTGTTGAACCAATAAAATATAAAGATAAAGAACTGGTACTTCAACAATTTTGTTAGTTAGTTTTAGTAACAGAAATATCCAATATTTTATATCTCGTTACTTATTTATACCAAATGTGGTTTCAAGCAGATAATATCAGGGCCCAGCATTAAATTATAATTGGCATAATCCGTCAGGTATTGTACGAATATGTATGCCACAACTCATGAAACGCCTACACAAATTCTCCAACCAGTAATCCATTTTCCTGGAACTATGTTTAAGCATAAGCAAACAATCTTGATAAAACATTAAGCATAATGAAATGAAATGAAATTGTTTATTCTGTAAATAGGATATCGGAATCACTTTTACACGTCATATAATTTTTTTTAATTAAAAATAAGCTAGATAAGTTCGGCGTTTCCTATCTGACTACTCTGAGAAGAAAGGCCGAAACAAACTCAGAGGTCGCAGTCTCTTTTAAAGTCCAGACATAATCTTGGTCAGGCCATATAAAGACCATGTAGATTAGTGTCTGAAAAGGTCTTTTGAGGAAAGAACCACACAGATTTGAGTTGACCTGTCCAGTCAGTGCAATCATTTGTCAGTAATCGTGGAGCTCAACTTAGAACTTAAGGAGCTCAACTCGACGAGCAATACCAAAGAAAGGACATTTGGGTAGGCCGCAAAAACTACTCAAACTGCCAGACCATCACTAAAACTAGAAGAGAAATAAAAATAATATCCACATAGTCCTCACATTCACAATAGTTAAAATAATATAATACTTAACATACAAAACCTAACCTAGTAAAGAACACAAACAATTGTGATACTTGTGACTCGCGTAGCTGTGAACTAAGCGTTGAGGTTTATATTGTATCGAACACGGTTCTTTGTCAATATGTAGACGCAGGAGTGGCAACAAGGGGCGTGAGAGGAAAAATCGAGCAATTTTCCGGATGCCGTTATAGCTAATACGACCTTCTGAGGCGGCGGTCGATTAATCTCTGTCGACCGCGATGGGCTCCGACTGCACGATATAAGGAACCAATAGAACGGGAACTCCGACACTTCAGATACAACCATCATTAGCTTCCTCTTAAGTGGAACGCGGGAGGGAAAAGGCAGGTCAATTTACGCTGGCTGAAGAACATGATGGATCCCTTTGAGCACGGAACGCGGAGATGATCCAACCGTTACACCCTGCTAGCAGAAATTATGAGTGCACTCAAACGTGTAAAGATAAGGCTGCCAATATACGGAGCAAAAGTCGCAACATAATATTGATTAAGGTGGGCGCTACCAAAAAATATAATCGGAAAGGCGTGACGGAAGCGATAAATGTGATTACGTGCCACTAATCATTCAAATGCGAAAAGCCAAGCGTTTGATAGTCTAATTGGCAATTGCGGAGATAAAGGAGCAATTTGGCTCTGAACTACGATTCGCAATGGATTCTAATCGGATTCGTCGAAGCTCTAAATTGCTTTTTACATATTAAACCCGATTTCCTTTCCCACTAAAACATAAGCAATCCACTAGGTAGTAAACTGGCCGCATTCCTAGTACTTGCAATACGGGGCGAGGAAAGCAATGCACTAGAACACGTTTCGATGCAAATAAGAGCGTTTATGCTAGGCGCCTACAATGGTCATTACCGCGTTTCAATTCGCAGAGAATTGCCGTTGCTCTAAACAGCTAAATGGCGTAAAACGAAACTCACGAGCGTCCGCGTACGAGTATGTTGCACATGAGGAATATTCATGACTCGGCCGGTAAATGGAGTAGCCGAGCCAATTCAATAACGTGCAACTTGAGGCCCATTTCAGCTAAGTAGAAACTTTGTATGTTGTAAGGAGAAACATTTTAAGAGTCTTTAATATTTTGCTGCATAATAAAATTGGAACATAAAATAGTGTTTCCTATGTTAGCAAGATTTATTAATTGCGTGTTAACTTTCGCACCATATTTTCTTTCGTTTAAGCGGCCACAGATTGAACGTTTTACCCCGTGTTCCATAATACATGCTGGTATTTTCTGTAATGCCGTGGACTGCTTAGTCGCAAGTGACTGCAAGTATATTATATTGACAAGCACACGTAAAATGCAAGTGCTTGTAAGGTTTACTTCACCAGGGCCCTTCGTGGTTCCTTGCAGCATATATGTGACGCGCTTATTACGTTCGTAAGTTGAGCTGTGGGCAGTATATTGAGATTGACATGATCCTAGTAGTGACTCATTACAATTTGTACATTGTCAACCCCTTTCGTGCCTGTACCTTGTTGCGTGACACGATGTGACATCAGCTACTCTGATAATGCACTTCCTGATATAAATTAAATTAACCACTCACCCGTACTGGCAATAAATAAACGCAGTAGAAAACCAAACTGAAGTCAAATCTCAAACAGATCCCTTGTTGTTAGCAACAAGGACACTAAGCGCCAACCCTTGCGAAAACAGTAACATAAATAAGTAAAAGCTATTCTATACCAAAATCAATGTATGCGTCCGTACAAAATATGGCGCGTATAATAGGATAATGTTTTTCGCCGCTCAAAACACAGGTCACATCGCCGGACACACATGCGCAATCCCAGAGGAATTAAGTTATTAGCTAAAACGCTCGGTTCCAATACACGGCAGCCAGTCCAATGTCCGGACATTTTACTCTTCAATTTGAATTCAATGGACGGAATTAGAGAACGTATGGGGACGCGTTGTGAGAACTACCACGATAAACTGTTAACGTTATGTGACATAAGGATTTCTGGTTTTCTAGATCTTGGCACCACTTGGAGCTTATATAATTTGTTGCCGCTGTTCCCGTGGGCGAGATTTTCCCCTACCTTGATGTCGAGTAATATCGACGTCGAATGAATATTTTTTTACTTTATTTTAAGTAACTAAAGGCTTGAACCAGAGGTCGGAAACCAATTTATTATGCTGATGAGACCCTACATTTTTAACGCATTTAATCAGTATGAGCGAGGCTTCAGATAATTAATTTATGTAGACGTTTATTTTGCCGTTTGTATGTCACTGTCCGATATTTATGTATGTAAAATAACTGTAGTTTCAAATGAGATTATTATTAGAATATGGATATGCATACTTTGAATGTACGAGCATCCCATCAATCTAATGATTAGCATATAAGACGACTTCATTTGCTGGTCAAATGATACGCTGATAAACGACTAATAGCATTAGGGGAACAGGTGTTTGTAATTTTGTTAATTCAACTATTTGTGTTGCGCCGACTAAAATATCACCGCTATAAATAGCCTCTTAATCGTCTTTCATCGGGTCAGCTCCCTCGAATGGGCAGACGACACAGTTGTCGTATCGTTATTCGTGAACGAACGTAAATCTGCGAAGAGTTGATTAGCTTAATTGAGGTCATTAATCGGTAGGATCGCGACGACGGGCGTATCGTGTTTAATTAACTAACGAATGGACGGACATTCGATTATCTTAATGTGGATGCGTCGGGCGCGCCGCGGACAATCCTCCCCCGTGCACACACCGGACATCGGCGCGACGGCCACTGCTTCCCCTGTCACGCACACGACACTGTGTTTGCAACGCGTTCAGTTTTTTAGCCAATAAAGCTCAGGCAATTTTGAAACAGACGTAGCTGGAAAACGAACGCTTTGTGTTTCAATTGACGTATTACTGTTTGCATCGGTTTTATTACACCTATTAATTTGCGAGAAAGCTGCAACATTAACTGTATTTCACCGTACAAAAAGAACATGTTTTCAACGAGCACTGTAGATCTTCAGTTAAGTGGATTTGAATTTCTGTTATTCCTTGTAAGCATGCTATCTGCAAGTAAGATCTGCAGAAAACGGAATGCGCTTATTAAATCCTTAGGTACACCCACGAACTAAGCCACAACTAATTAAATTTAAAGGCTGTCCTAATTGTTGTTTAGGTTGGAATCCCCTGGGCTTACACGTAACTTTCTTGCGACGTACGCGTAAACTGACACAATATTTTAAGCCTTCTCCTGAAACTCTAAAACCCCGAAGTCGGGGGCCCGTCAGCGCGTTATCATGCATGTACAATTAAACAAACAGCAGTTTGCGGTGACACAGCTTTTGTTTATCGTTTAACTCGACGCACAGCTGAATCTCTTAATCCTAAACAAATATCGCCGGTTGGTTGTACATTTCCCCTATAAATTTTCTATCTGCCGCATGGCACAGGGCCGTGGAAAAGCCGCTACCATTCAACGAGATACAATGAGAAACGGTAAACGAACGATTAAATCGCGCAGTTGCTGGCAATAATATAAACAACTGATTAAACCGGCCCTGCGGTCACAAAAGGAGACATTAGTTAAGGGGCCAGGTTTCGCTGCGTACCAACCCGATAATGGTAGGAAGTGATAGCGCCCGAGAAAAGCTACAGAGAGAACTGGTACACTTTGTACCAACACTTGATTACCGCCGAGTATTGTCCCTCGCTTCGTACCTACTCTTATCAGTCACGTCTTACCCCTTTGCCGCGTGCTTTACAGTTAAAATTCATAACCGCATCTAACTTATCTAAAACGCGAATAATCTATAAATCTAAATTGTGTAAGCAATTTGAAGTTGTTACCCTGAATATTAAATGTGCAAAGAAGGGTTGAAAGGCAATTACAGCTATACGGGGTGGATAATTACTATCAAACATTGCAGCGGGTGGCGCGCATCAGAGTGAGGGAGAAGGCACAGTGGATTTGTATAGGGTTGTCTCTCTCTTTAGTCTTAAGCTGCACGACTAGAGGAGTTTATATTACATCCTCGGGCTTTATGGGGCGGGCGCTGATAATTAGAACGAAAGATGCGCAGCCACGCGACTCGAACCGTAATCAGTGGTTCAAACTATGAGAACTTTAATACAATCATTTTGGGAGCAGAAAATATCCACTATGTGGGCTCACATTATAATGATATGGAAGCGTGGTAAGTAAAGTTGTTCACTGTATAGATAGTGCTTCCCACGAAGACGCGCCCCACTCTTCTTCCTAATCGCTTACAGTACAGCTTACAGCACGCGTAGCATGATAACCATAGAAACGGGTTTTCTACGGGTTTGTCGACGGAAGAGTAGACAAAATGACAAATTGTTGTTAATCTGTCATTTTGTCTATTCTTCCGTCGACAAAACCCGTTTCTATTGTGGTCATGCTAATCGCGTTTAGGAAGAAAAGTGGCCGCGTCTTCGTGGATGGCACCTATCTATAACCATATGTGAAGCTGATTTTCACCGTTGAGAGCTTTTATTACAAATGTCAATCTTTTAGAGCAGTGTTTTTCAACGTGTGGGTCGCGATCGCGACGCCCTAGGGGGTTACAAACTCTCTATAAGGGGTAGCGAGGCCTCAGAAAAAAAAAATACTTACGTATTTTTTTTAACTTTTGTTGCTTTAGATAATTCCAGCAGATTTTCTTTTAGGTTGGTTCCCAAACTTGCCTCATCTATACCTGCATTTAAAAACGTAATTACTCTACTGGGAAGTAGGGGGTCGGTTTTTTTTTTTTTTTTTTCTTTCTAAAGGGGTCGCGTCATGAAAAAGGTTGAAAAACACTGCTTTACAGAATCAATATTATTCAAGGAAGGATATGCGATGTCATTAGCATCTATCAAGATTTACGATTTGTTTCTGATGAACTAATTCATGGTATGTAAATCGCAATAACAATCAGTCATTCGAAATTTGAAAGATGACAACCCGAGTTATGTTAGTACCAAGTTTTAAAATAACAGCTCGGGATCTTATATATTCCGTATCACTTACATCACCCATAAATTCGACAGCACACAAAGAAGACGCGTTACCTGAAAATAAGAAAACAGTATTTTAGTAATGCGTTTTATCACAATGTTTTACTAGTAATCTGTTTTTAAAGCTACATAAATACGCTGATAGTGCGTTTACCTAGCTTCCATTCGCCCTCATTCTTATCAGTCCTGTCACCGCTATCGCCTCGTCACTTGGACCGAGCCTGTTTACAAACAGCGCTATCGCAACGCGCACTCGCTAATTTGCGCCAACCACTCGACGACCATCCAACAAGTTCTGAAGTCCAGACGCGATTACCCAGTCAGGATGATTTATTTATAGCCCGCGTTAACTATAAGTAGTTCATAAGATAGCGAATAATAAGCCCTATCGCTTAACTTATCATTCGGTTAATTAAAATTACCAATGTAAATGCCACTTCTTCTAGCTCATTGTGAGTGGTTAGTGTCCGTTTGCGTTTTTATCAGACTTTTGTATGGAAGGGAATTTATGCGTGCGTGTCAATTCATTCTTAATAGAATCGTGTATGAAGATAAAGTTGATGAGACCTAAACTTTAGACCTTTTATAGAGGTTTATGGTAGCGTAACAGGTATTTAATTACGGTTTATCAGTTATGGATACACTGTATTTTACAAGTAGAGTGTCTCTGTTCGATCAAACAGGCTTCGGAAATAATGACAGAACTCCATTATTGCACACACCTGCCAAGACATTAAAAAAATTAAGTTGACACGAAAAGGAGCTGAGCAAAATATACTGAAAAGAAGCTCTAGCTAGGTGGACACAACCTCAAGCATGAAGAAGCTTGAACCTTCAGCAATATTTTTCTATTCGATCGCAGATTTGCATGTTCCAAGTATTGATCTGCCATAAAGTAATTATAGACGATAATTCTATTTCTTTTTACCCGACTGCCCCAGAAGGAGGGAGGTTTTTCGAGAGTATGTATGTATGTTTGTATGTATGTATGTATGTATGTCTATTTCTTTGGCACGCTCTGTAGCCTAAACGGCTTGATGGATTTTAACATGTGAGGTGTCGTTAGATTCGTATTAATTGTGGGAGTGTCATAGGCTATATAATATTTATATATTGCATCTGCAAATAGAAAAAAAGGGAGGGGTAGGTTTTAAAAAAAGCATTATTGGTATCAAATAAAAGCTAATATCTAATCTAATAAATATAAAAAAACAAAAAACCCGACTGCAAAAACACATAACTGAAAAGAGAAAAACAAGCATTATAAATCTATAGAATTTTGGTATTGCAGGCGGGACAAACCAATAACCTGAAATGATGGTGTAAATTTTGTTTGTCCCGCCTGCAATACCAAAATTCTATAGATTTATAATGCTTGTTTTTCTCTTTTCAGTTATGTGTTTTTGCAGTCGGGTTTTTTGTTTTTTAAATAACTTTTTTTTAAAGGTTAATTTAACAATGCACTCCAACAAATGTATAATCCCCGACATCCGTTGCTCATCTATGATACAAAAACAAGCGCAGCACTCGAGCCCGCTCCACTAAGTGACAAAGGTACCGCGGTAAAAGCACGTACAAACCGTATCAACGGCCACGGTACTTAGCAGAACAAACAATGGATCAGTAGCAATCATACGGAATACCATCGAGACTACGAGACTGAACGAAAGCCTTGTTTTTGTTGGCTCGGACCGTGGCCCACTGGGCCCCGGACATGTCAAATCAATTAAGGATAACATTCGGGACAACGGGTAGACATATGTCTGTTATTTTACGCACTTCAGCTAATTAAGTTTACAGACTTACAGTAGTTTCCATGTACAGCCATTAGTTTTTTTAAAGTGTTTAAGTTTATGAGTAAAGTAATTGGATGATGGAGATCGAATGACAGAAGTCATTCCGTGATACATTAAAGGTAAATAAGTGAGGTTAATTAAAATGGGGTAGATAACTGTGGAATTAATGGCGCAACTACCAGATGTACGCGTCCCTCAGGCCATTTTATTACTAATAAAAATCTTACGGGCTATGTCGGTTCAATACGTTTTGATTGGTTGTAATAAATAAGTAAGAAAGACAAGGAAGCCGTATCTTGTTTGCCTCCTCATTAAAAACGAGCATTATTTTGTAGACCTACAATCTAATCCAAAAATATTCGTCACCTTTAGGGAAATTTTTGTCTGCTCATTGCACGATACTAAGAATCTGCTTGACCGACTCAGCATTATATATTTCGCTGTAATATTGCAAAATGACATTCAGCCATCTTCTTTACAAGTTAGACCGAACTAAAAATGTGACACTAAGAGACGCTGAGAATTAAATTTAAGAAAAATTTATTAATATTTCACAAACGGCCAGGCCATTAAAATGGTTTTAGGTTGATGTCAACTTGACATTCGTCAAAGGTGTTTGCTATTTTGATCTTTGATATCAAGTAATTAAATATAGTTTTCAACGCAATAGTCTGCTCAGCGCCGTAGCTTTAAAAGGTATTCTATGTCCTGACTTGATAAAGTAAAGATTTGAAAACCGAACGAAGATATAAAAGACTCGACTGTATACACGGCTACACATCAAGCTATACGTTTCCAGTTTACGTTGATCTCGCATTGTATTGGATTTCCGTACAATGCGAGGTCAACTTATACTGAAAATGTATAGCTTGATGTGTAGCCGTGCGTACAGTACGATACAATTGAGATGTAGCATGAAATTGATCATTTGCATTCATTAATTTCAATTTTACGAAAATATTTGATTAAATGACTTTACAAATTATTGCGTTTTCATAAAGATTAATTATTTTCACCTAAAGTAGTAATAAAGATTGATGATTTTGAAGGCGCATTCAGTTCGGATTGTGAACAGTTTTACGAATTTTGCCGATGCTACATCTAAGTTGTGTTGTACTGTACCTACTTGATAAGTACTAAATACACAGTTAATCAAACAGTCGACCCTGATAAGCTGAGTGATTATTATAGTATTCCGGAATACTAAACATGAAACAGTTTGCATGATAAATCAAAATCTGATGATACCCGTATTAAAGTTTCATTGTTTATTTAGGACGCATTACCATTTGACCCGCATGTTAGGGATCACTTATACATGCCTACCTACACTCCACAGAATTAACCCCATGCAAACTATCCCTATTTCAAACTCGTACACAATACATGAACGATTTATAACTTCTATATCTATACATATTATGAACTAGAAGTTCTGCGAACAGTAGACCTCGCGAGCACAAACATTTTTGATACAAAAAAAAATCTGCTGTTACATACATTTTAACCGCGTAGATATTGCACTTTTCTAAGAAACAGCAATTTTTTTTTTTTTTCATAATCGACGTAAAATTTTAGCGCAGGAGGGTTCAGAATCATGTACTGAATCCATGGTAACAGTTTTCGCGTCGATGTCCCCGCCACCTTGTATACCACTAAAGTTATTTAAAACGGAATATTTTTTTTGTTTTTGATAACATATAAACATAAATATCCCGTTTTAAATTACTTTAGGAGTGAAAATAACCATGTCAGTTAATAATCCTATAATTAATATACCCATCAAACATTTAAAAAAAAATTACTGCGGTTGTAGGTTACTAAAAAGCAAACAAAAGTAAACTAACCCATAACTAACCACTAATCTGTTAAACATTAGATATTACTTTTCAAGTTACTTTACACCTTAATTTAAAAAACTCAAGTCACACAACATGTTCGACGGGACCTAACCATTTGGCGAGCGACAACGACAGCGCGATCTAGCGGTGCACAGTAGCGCCATCTAGTGACCTTATTGTAAAATGTTTTGTGATGAGATGGTGGTCCCAGGTGCTCCATAAATCCCTACCTAGTAGTTAAAGGGTTGATTCCACTGGTAGAAATCTAAAAGTGAGCAATTTACTGCATTTTGAGGAGCTATTCTGCTCATCACACCGAAGATCCTTATCAGATCTTCACCAAATTTTTATGAGACCAACTTAATTTTAAATAAAAAAGAACCATCGAAATCGGATCTCATAAGGCGGAAATATCCAGTAGCCCCCTTTTTGGAGGAAGTACCCCTCCAATCAAAAATCCACGACGACAAAAAAAATCTATAAACTCGTAAAACCCAAGTTTAGTCCAGATCGATTATAAAATACGACCTGTAGAGGAGTACCAACAAACAAACACACGAAAGCAAATTTTGCCAGACTTGAAGCCGAGACGCTTCGCTCGCTCGGTCAATTAAAGTCGCTTTTCGTGTCTGTCTGTGTGACTGCGTTGTTCTTCTAAATAACGTAACAGATTTTGAGGCGGTTTTCACCATCATTTAGAGAATTTATTCCGGAAGATTTATGTGTACAATTGTACATTAAAATTAATCTTTTCTATAATAAAGTCCATGTTTTAAAACTATATTATATGTGAATCAAGAATCACAAATTTGTATGGTTATGTGCTAATTACCTAACGGCATGTCGGTATAATTATAATTGTATACTTGAATCCATTTATAGGTCCTTATTTTCCTAGGCATACAGCAGTGAGAACGCTATCTAGCAATTAAACTATAAAGCTATATAACTAGTTATCATTAACGAGGGAAATAACTATTATGCCTGAAAATTATTAAAGCAACATCATATAAGTGCCTGGGGAAGAAATAGCATGTTACTAATTTGCTGTAACTTCCTGCTTATATCATGCGAACTCAACATCTACAACATCTAGACACGCGGCAGCGTGTCGAGCCAAGTTTCTAGGCAAGACACGGCTGCAGTGTGTTATATTACACGAACCATTTGGAGCCACTTTTGACCCCTTAATAACTCAAAATCTATGTAACATAGACTCATGAAATTTGGTTTATTTATAAAAACCCCTTAGATTAACTAGAACTCCAAATTTCATAAATAAAACTCAAACGGTTATTGAGATATTAACGTATAAAAATCGGCATTTTTATCAACGACCTGCCACTAGACATCAAAAACATTTAACCCATTTCCGGGTGACCTAGAAAGTTGAAAAGAGATTTCCCGAAAGCAGGCCCATGGTATGATACTGTGTCAAAGCTTATTTATCAAAAATTATGTCGTATTTTTTTCAAGTCGTTTTATCAAAATTTATTTCTTCTAGCATTAGAGAACCTAATAAATATTTATTTTGTTGATACTTAAAGAACTACATCCGCCATTCAATCCTAACTTGAATGTTGCCAGATGACAGACTATTCCAATAAAATAATTTGTAATCGATTGAAAATATCGATACTAACCCACATGGAGTAGGTGGAGTATCCACTACACGAGTATGTTTTAAATGCTATTTATTATACTCAAATACTGTAAAATTATGATTTTACAATAAATAAAATATTATATGGTCTGAATATACTCAACAACTTAAAAGTGTTTCGAGGCAGTAATGTTATTTTATAAACTACCAGTGATCAGAGTAAGTAGATTGATTTGAGGTCAATGAACTGGCACGTATATTAGTATGGATACGCCTCCGGGATTCCGGGATTTTGAAATTATTAAGAATTTCAAATGTTGTAATGTGTAGAATAAAGAATACATCAATATGAATAAGAAATGTTCAACCCTTTTGCTGTCTGTTTAATAGTATATAGGTGATCGGACTCCAAGAAAAGGATAGATATACTATAAAACAATATAATATATTTTAAATATTTATCTATCGCATTCTATAAATTTCTAATGTAGTAGTTTAAAAATCCTTACTTTAACAATATTTGATTCAATCCCGTAAGTACCAAAATGAAATCCCGGAAAAAAGGCTTATCCATGTTATGATTTCTATGACTATTCATGATGCGAGTACGTAAAATCAATCTACCTACTCCGATCACTGATAATCACCCAATCGATTTCGTCAATCGATTACCAAAATAATTAAACCTGATAACACTGACACCATGCATAATGTCAAACTGTCAAAAAAAATCTGTCAGATCAATGGCATTGTTGGCTGTTTGTTTTACGTTGATTTGAATTTATTTTTCCGTATTTACTTTATACTTATATTACGTTACGATTTAATGCTGTCAATTTAAATTGAAGCCAAAGGAACTATTGCTTATCTTTCCATGGCCCTGGGTAAGTTTATTATGTTCTCTAAATATTTATAAACACCGTCGTATTGTATAACCTCATTGATTTTAGCAGCCTATTAGTAGAAGGCCTATGTTCAGTCAGGGGTACGTCGCGCGTCGTCAGCTGTAAATGTCTATAGTATGATGTAATTATATAGCATAAGTAAATACACTGAATTTTTTTACCTTTTTCAGGTATGACGATGACATGTGTTATTGCAAGACTTGACATTATTGATTATATTATCTACAACTCTATCCCAAGTATTACTTGCTCAGGAAAATCTAAGCATATTATGTTATGTATGTGACATGTCAATTGCAAGTCACAGAAGTCATCAGGTTAGTGTTTTTAAAATGGCAGAATTACTATGAGTGATATAATTATTATACAAAAGTAAATAAACAACAATAAGAGTATTTTCTTACTTTCTAGGTTAGGTATACATTTGGATAAAGTTTGTCATGCTTACTGAGAGAGGCTGCTACCAGAGATGTTTATAGGCAAGCAAGTGATGATAAAAACAGAGCCACCCTAGAGTGTAAAAGATTTACCCATAATAGATCAAAACAATAATCTGGTTAGGGCCAGAATCAAATCGTGACATGTGAGCAGCAGGACTTAGTGTACATAATTATTGATAAGTGAGCAAAATAGGACAAATTGTTTAAGAGATCATCATTGCTTATTACTGTTTTGTGGGAAAGCGTACATCTACCATCTACCGTACTTACGCTGCTTTCATACCATGACTACGTTATGAGAATGAAGCTGAAGCCGTTTTAAATTCTATGAGAAATAAAATGTTTTTAGTATTTAGGTATTGTTGTGTTATTTGTTAAAGTAAACCTTCCTATAGAAGCACTGAAAATGCTGCTGCCAATGAGATTATTCATCTTTAATTAAGAGAGTTGGCTAAAATAATGTTTATGCCATTAAATCTTTCATATTTAGCGCGCAAGATTATTAATTTACCTTTATAAAATTCAAGTCTGTAAATGCGATAATCGCCATTTTGATGACAGTCGAGGTCGAGGCTAAAAAACATAAAAATTGGGGATTGCGAACATCCAAACTCCACCATAAGGACAGCGACTATTACAACATTTAATTATTTGACGAATTCATAAATTTTTCAAGTTAAATAAGTAGTAGTAATGAAGTTTTTGATATCAAAAGTCGAAGATTCGCGCCAATCGTGCGTGTTTACATTTTAACTTTTCACAATTAACATACATACACATATCTGATACGACTTTAAATGTGACAAATGTGATTAAAAATATTATAAGTAACTAGAAAATGCCCAGATCTTTACTTATTATTCGAACACATGTTCAATAACACGTAATATTCATTACTACTACTCAATTTGTGTTAAAAATCGTCAATCATTGTTTTTTTTTTTATTGTAATGATGTGCGAAAACGATTATGCCAAACGTTTTTTTTTTTTTCAATTTTGATTGTCTCGATTAATTTATAATTATGTCGAATGTCTGAAATCTATACTTGAACATTAAAATAAAATTGTTTTAAGCATTAAATACAATAAACATTGTTTAAAATAATTATTTATACTTTTCTAGTGTTTAATCGTTTTTAGAACATTCAATATAAAACGAGTCAACACATAGAACGAGGATAGATACTTACCTCATTTATTGAATTTCGCGCCGAATTGTTTCTATTTATTTGAATTTAAATTCGGAACGTTGTTCAAAATTATTTTTAATTTTTTGGACAATTATTTACTGTGGATTTTATTTTTGATACTTTCTGATATAGAATGCCTAGTATACATTTTTTAGGTAGGCTTAAGAAAATTTTGTTTCGGAATGATGTTAAATTAATTATATAAATTAGGTAGGTATTCCGCAAACACTTTTAAATGACGTCTATATTTTTAAATTGAAACTTTTATTACATCGTCTCAAACTTTTTCGTCTGTGTGTTGCATGTCGCGTGTCGGTCGGCCGCGGAGTAGGAGTGAAAGGCGATCGTCAGAGCAGCCAAGGCCAATATGGCGGCGCCTATAGTTCGCAGCAGCTGACCGTGTAAAGTTTCACTTTTACCGTGGTTTCATAAAACCAACAATCATTTTTTTTTAGTTGTATGAGTTTGATAGTATTTGTTTTTAATAGGATAATCTTACTCGAGTAACAGAAATTGTTTATTTTTGAGGTAGTTTCAAAACGAAATTTTAAAAAATCTGCCCAAGTGTATGTCGGACTACGCACAGTGAAGGGTTCCGTAATTGGGGTGAATATTTACGCATAAACATTGCATAGTATCAATTTTATCGACTGCAAAAATAAGTTTGTATTTCTCGAAAAAACTATAACAAATAAAGTTAATTCTACGGTTGTAACCGAAAATAAACTGTATCTCAAAAATTATTGATTTCAAAAGCAAAGTCACTTAGAAACATCTTAACATTTTAATTATGAGATCCAACAATACACGCTTTATATGCATAGATTTTTTTCATCTCTCGGTTATATGTAAGTATGGAGAATGCCACCCCCACTATTATGTTTATCGTAATTTCACTACACCATTGTTTAACGGTGCAAAAAACACACCTTTTTCAAAATTTTCATCGATAGAGTGTAAATAGTCTCCATGTTAAATGACTGTATGACATCCGGACGCACGGACAGATGAACTTGACGAAATTAAGAGGTCCGTTTTTTTACGGATTTTGATTATCAAGTTTACAATTGGCATGAAATTGATGTCTATGACAATTGATCTACAATATTATTATTATTTGGAATAGCCGCCATCTTAAAATCCAGAATGTCCATCTAATTCGATATCAGCACTATCTCCCGAAAACTATGAAAATGACAGTCATGACGACAAATTTTCAAATGGGGTTAAAAACTGCCACTTGCTCACTTCAGATGGCGCTGATCTCCAGCGTCTTATAATTTGACAGCTAACTATACATTTTTGATTCGAATGCCAAAAGTTGATGTAAATTCCTGAATTTCATGACTGAATTCAAAACACCCCGTCGTGTCAACTGATGTGTCACGTGTCAAAATCTTGGTCCCTAATGTTAGGCGGCAGTGAATTCATTTCATTCATTCTCTGATCTCGAAAAACGTTGTTACAAATGTCAGGTTGGTATGTTCAAGGTAGTTGGTAGGTTGGTACTATGCTTGAGACGTTTTTGAATTGATAGATCGTATGACTATTGTTTTAGGGACTATTGTCGTTTAATTTTTTATATAAACTTACGAATAGTTAAGTCCATAGTGAGGTCAAAATGTAAATCCAAGGGGCGGCTGCAACGGCGGCGGTGATCTCTCGCGTCCGGCCCTGGTTCAGGCCATGGTACGGAGCGAGAGGAAATGGCAGGCCGTCACCTCCTTCTGCGAAGCGGTAATGCTCGCGAAGGAGGAGGCGGAACGCGTGAGGTAGAGGCAAAGTTCGCACCCTCACGCCCCTAACCGCTGCAGGAGGAGACACCCGGGGCGGGAATCGCGAGCCGATTTCCGGCCACCGTAGGCGCGGGCTTGCGAACGGTGAGCAATGGGTAGCTCGCCGTCCGATAAGGACCAAGCCCGGGTCGACGGCGCGTTGTGTTCCACGCGCGCCTCAAAGAGATGTCAGCAGAAATGACGGGATCCGCTAGGGCCAATGCCTGCCGGGGGTTCGCAGAAAATCGATAGGGACATCGTGGCCCCCGGCAACAGGGCAACCGAAGGAACACGGGTGGGTTTTAGTCAGTAAGAGTCTGATACGCCCTCCCGCTCCGCCCAGAGCGGGAGAAGATACTTAAAAAAAAAAGGGGCGGCTGCAAAAATTAAATAATTAAATCATACGTGAGAAGGAACTTTGTTCCTGACGGGGTCAAAGTCAAATCATTAATTTCAAATAGGCCCATGTATGGCACTTTTGAACGTCAAAAATTACAAAATAATAAAATTGATTCTATTCGCCCCTTCCAAAAGGTAGTTTTCGTATGGAGAAGAATGGGCAAGAAACTCCACCGTTACTCTTTTAAAATGTTTTACAATTGTTTGTATATGTACGTACATTTGTTAAATAATTATTATATGTGAAGACGGTGCACCTAGAATAAAATTACTATACCACAATAGGTAAAAAGAATTAAAAATGAAACAACGACAGATAATTTAATATGTGATAGATACATGGTGCTCACATATTTACAAACATTGTAAAAGTAGACGATTTTCCTAAAATTTTACAATTAATAAGTCAGTGTGTGAGGAAGTAATCACAGAATGTAAAATCAATGTCATAAAACACAAAGTAATAAATTTTACAATTAAATTAGCAAACAGTTTGATTTTGTCTTGATTCTAAATTGTCCTATGGAGCAGGACCAGCATGTTTCCAAGCACTCTTATCTTGGATATAATCCTCTAATTTGTAATATGTTTGTTTACAAAGTGTATTTTTAATATGAGTTTTAAATTTTCTTTCATTTAATTGCAAAATGTCACAAGGTATTTTGTTGTAACATTTAACACAGTACCCCATAAAAGATGTATGTACTTAAGATAATCTAAAAAATGGTTGATCTAGTTTATCTTTATTTCTAGTATTAAAATTATGTCTATCACTTATTTTATTAAAGAGACGTGGATTTTTCCTTACATACATAATATTTTCATAAATGAATTGGCAAGGTACCGTCATAATATTAATCCTTTTAAAAAGTTTCCTGAGAGATTCGCGGCGACGTAGATTATAAATGGCTCTGATAGCTCTCTTTTGCAAAATAAAGATGGATTCAATGTCAGCAGCCCGACCCCACAGTAAAATACCATACGACATAAAGCTCCCCGACTGTACACGTTTTTTTTAAATAATAATACTTGCCGCGCCGGCTCAGCGATCTGACATCATTGCGTAAAATTGTAACAATTGTTACGAAAGAAATACCTACATTCTTACACAATATTGCTACGCATATTTACAAAAAGAATCTAATAGATCACGTTTGATTGACGAATAATAATAATTTCTTTACAAAAAGTAATGATATCCCATCAAAAACATAAATGTGAAAATGGGAGCCAAATTCCATAAATATGGTTGTCGACTTCGCCGACAAAAGAATTGAAATCTAAATGGGTGCCAAGTTCTGTAGATAATCCTCAAATTTATTTATAAGAACATGCAACTTTCTAAAATAAAATTAAAACACATATTCTTGTTTTTTCTGCTATAACAATGTTTGCTATTTAAAAATATAACTTCTTAAATTTGAACAGTCGAATTATTTACACAAAGCACTTAGGATAAATTGAAGCTCAAGATTTGACTTGGCTAGTTTTACCAGCAAGCTGAAATTTTAGAGAAAGAAGATATTTTGACCTTACAATTACAATAAGAAACAGTAACTTGCGCATAACATAAAGAACAAATATATAAATACGCCTAGGTAGACAGTCAAAGCTGTAAACAGTTACAATAAGAAACAGTAACTTGCGCATAACATAAAGAACAAAAATATGAATATTTTACTTTATTTATTTGGCTCACCAACAATTAAGTACACCGATACAAAGATATGAGATACATGCAATAAACTTATAGACTAGTGTACAAATTTCTTACAGGTAAGCACATCATGAATTACTTATTTGATGTTGAGTGCCTACTTAAAATTAAATAATAATAATTAAATATGCCTAGGTAGACAGTCAAAGCTGTAAACTTGATAAAAAAATAGCGTCCAACTGTTAGCCGCTTAATGCACGCACACTAAAAAAGTAAAATTACAACACAATGACGTGGCGCGAGTGTAAGACGTAGCTGTAATGCACACCAGCATAAAAAAGTTACCCTGTTTGTTTTAGTTCTTTTGCACCGCGACACTGTAGACAAATATAAAGATGATAAATTGATTAGCCAAATATAAGATAACTTGTATGTAAAAACTAGCCAAGTCAAATCTTGAGCTTCAATTTATCCTAAGTGCTTTGTGTAAATAATTCGACTGTTCAAATTTAAGAAGTTATATTTTTAAATAGCAAACATTGTTATAGCAGAAAAAACAAGAATTTGTGTTTTAATTTTATTTTAGAAAGTTGCATGTTCTTATAAATAAATTTGAGGATTATCTACAGAACTTGGCACCCATTTAGATTTCAATTCTTTTGTCGGCGAAGTCGACAACCATATTTATGGAATTTGGCTCCCATTTTCACATTTATGTTTTTGATGGGATTGAAATTACTTGTTGTAACTTAAATGGATTCAGTTGAGAGTGAACTTTAATAAGTTGAAACAAGAAACTTACGTCAATAACATGAACTCTGTGGATAGTACTATCCACAGAAGATTGGAGATGACTGTGATTCGACTGCTCACAGTGGTTTGCTCTGATAGTTGATTTTCTCAAATCTATATAAATTCATCGTCATTTAACTTCATTTTAGCCGAAAGACGTCTACTTCTGGATATAGGCCTCCCCCAAGTGTCGCCACTTTGCATTGATCGATTCTGTGCTTCCCGCATCCATAGCGATATCATCAGATCCATATCGATAAATAAAAGTTGTAATTTATATTCACGTCATAAAGAGTATTCTATTCTGTTCTAAAAGCTATTATTTATACATATTGACAATTTAAATAAAATCGTGTTTTAAAATATAATTTTCATTTTGACGATTATAACTACCCTTATTGGCACAATCGTGTGAATTAATCCTTACTTAAGTTATCCTCCAATGCAAAGTCAAATTTCAGTCAAAACTACTTTTGACTAATTTTAGTCAAACCCTCATGAAGGAAAAACGCGTTGTTTCTTTAAAAAAAAATTGTTTTAACGTATCGCCTTAGTTATCCTTTCAACTGTCATTAACGAGACACAATAGAATTTTAATTGTTATCCACCTCAATGAGCCATCGTAACAGATAATGAGTTATATCTATACTCCGTTTGAAATAAGATTAGACATTTAACTAAACCTTTTTTACAGGCCGTTCAACCGATTTTGACTTTTATTGCGTTGGTCGCATGACAAATGGCAGCTGCAGTAAACAGTTGGTTTGTAACCACTTTTTTTGCTTTTAATGCCATCCTTATGCCTACGGTATAGAAGTCGAAATCGGTTGAACGGACTGTAAAAAAGGTTTGTTTAAATGTCTAATCTTATTTCAAACGGTGTATAGAATCACTATAAAAAAGTAATCGAAAGTGGTTTTGACTGGTTTAGACTTTTGTCTGTGACATTTATATCGAAAGTTCTTACTAAGTTCAAGACTACAATAGAACACAGGTCACTAAAGTCATATACTCTCCATCCACTGATAGGGAGTATATGACTTTATTAGCGCATTTGCACCTGCGATGATCGCAAAGATTAAATACCCTTCGCATTTCCCTATACTCCGTTTGAAATAAGATTAGACATTTAACTAAACCTTTTTTACAGTCCGTTCAACCGATTTTGAGTTCTATTGCGATGGCGGCATAACAAATGACAGCTGCAGTAAACAGTTGGTTTGTAACCACTTTTTTTGCTTTTAATGCCATCCTTATGACCACCATATAGAAGTCAAAATCGGTTGAACGGACTGTAAAAAAGGTTTGTTTAAATGTCTAATCTTATTTCAAACGGAGTATAGGTTGATTGCTGTTATAGCGGACACGTTAAATATTTTTCTGTAGTTCATTAGAACATATCAACTGAAAACACTCATTTAACTTCTTAGATAGCTAAATTATCGATTTAGTCACACTTAGTTATGAGTTTATGTACTCATAACTTATCTGTTTTCTTACATGCTTACCACGGAAGAAGACAGATAGGCATGCGTGACTATTTTGTATCGATGTCTTTGTTTGGTTCTTTATTACTTGTTTTTGTGTGCAGTCTTAGTCCACGTTCACACGGACGTAAAAATATCGCGGCAGAATTTGATCGCGCACTGGATTTTCAACTCTCGGTGTTGAGCCGAGCATTGAAAATAAAACAAAGTACATCCTAGCGCGTCTAAAAAACGCGCTGTTGTATTTTCAACTCTCGGCGGTAAGCAGAGCGTCGAAAATCGAATGCGCAAAAGAAAATCGCCGCGAGAAAAAAAAAACGGTCGTGCGTACCTGGGCTCAGTTGTCAATTTTGTTAAAGACTTTTAATGATCACTAACTTCTTTGTAAGTTATATCACGGAAAGGAAACATGCCCATTACTCATCCGCAACGGTTAACACAATTGATTAAGAGGTTAAGCTAAAACCTTACAAGTCTTCCCAACTTGGAGATAATTATGACGAAGGAAACTGAAAGAAAATTATTCATTTCTATCTTGACAAAATATCAAGCCTCTATCATTAATAAAATAACAATAAAGGCTTCCCGCAAACAAGCGCGACTCGACGACGCGATGCGACACGGGTAGAACAATTTCCGATAGCTCAAAAGAGGAGTGTTGTGTTTTCACGGTTCATGTTCCTTCCCGAGTGACACTGACTATATATATATTGTTTTAATAAACATCAAAAACCATACAAACCATCGCGGGTTTAATAGCGGTATGGCAATACCCACGGTGCGTGGATTAAAAGACATCAACGCGTTGATTACCGCGGCGACAATATTTTTTTTTTTTTTTTCAATTTGGTGGCAGTATGACTCCAATTTCAAATGTGAAAAAAAAGTCTTCAATTATTACAATACTCGTATAGGTATCAAATTAAAGGCCTTGATAAACAAATTCAAAAACTATATAATTCATTGACATAAATTTTACATAGGTAGGGCTGATGAGTTAACATTAGAATTCTTTCATCATCACACGAGTAACATAGGCTAGTAAAAAAACAGTGGCACTCCGGGAGTGCCGACAGAAGTGAAAACTTGAACAAGATCGCCTTTGCGGAAGAAAAATACTTGTATAGAACATTGGTCCGTAACGCAATATAAATAAAGAACACAATCGCGTTTACAAAAATGAGGTGTCATCAAAGTGTCGCGAAATCAATGGTTTAGTCCCATCTCAAAAATGCCCAACGCGTCTAAAGAAGTTTTCACTTCAAAAAACTTGTACCTAACTAGAACGTAAAATTAAAAATAATTCAAAAAATTAAAAACACGACTGCTCTGCCAAAAAACAAACTAAAGTAAAAAACAAGTTGTATTAGTTAATCTGTGTATAATATAAAAAGTAAAATGAAATAAAAAATTTCATTGCTGCCTTTTTTTTTTGGGTGGGAAATCATCAAATAACTTCTCCCGCTCTGGGCGGAGCGGGAGGGCGTGTCAGACTCTTACTGACTAAAACCCACCCGTGTTCCTTCAGTTGCCGTATTTCCAGGGGGGCCACGATGTCCCTATCGGTTTTCTTCGAACCCCCGGCAGCCATTGGCCCTAGCGGACCCCGTCAATTCTTGCTGCCTGAGGACCATTCTGTGGAATACTTTTAATCTACGAAGACCTCTTCGGTTGCAATGACAATTTTATTTATCTGTTTAGTCAGCGAGTAAATGCGTGACCTTTCACTTTGTTTATTATACACAAATTAACTGATAAGTACAATTTGTTTTTTAACCGACTTCAAAAAGGAGGAGGTTGTCAATTGTATGTTCTTTTTATTTATTTTTTGTATGTTACGCGATTACTCCGCCAATTATGAATTGATTTTGACGATTATTTTTTTGTTTGGTAGTTCATACTTCAGAGGTGGTCCCATATAAATTTTACTAACATTGCTTGGGTTTTTTTTTTGAGTTAGCTTCATTAATACGTATTTTTCCCACTTAGTCTATATGGATGATGTTATAATAAGTTCATGTCACTGTAATTTACATAGCAGGTAGTGGTATTCTAATTTGTGTGGGGTACACAACAAGCCGCCACAATTAAAAAGTGAAAAATAAAAAACATGGCACTCAGAGAGTGCCGACAGAAGTGAAAACTTGAACAATTTTATTGTGCAGGAAATACTTTTAATGAGGTGTCGGTAACGGTAACGGTAACAGTGTCGCGAGCTCAATTGTTTTTTCCCATCTCAAAAATGCCCAACGCACCTAAAGAAGTTTTCACTTCAAAAACTTTATACAAAAAAAAACAACCAACTTCCAAAAAAAAAATTTTTAGTTCGTTTTTTAGCAGGGCAGTCGTGTTTTTTGAGCATTTTCGCTACTACAAAGAAGGAAATCGCTGAATTCCAAGTTATGGTAACATTCATACCTACCCTTAAAATCCATGAAAACCTGTAAATAAAATGATGTCGAGATAGTGTTTTACTATTAAATAGAGAAACTTATACTGTAATGCCAACAAAGGACTCGATACTGTATTTTATTTAACAGACTCTGTACCAATTCACGAAACAAAATTAAAAGTTGCACAATTTACAAAGGATAACCGAGGAATCTCTTATTTGTTCGCAAACTTTTTCATTTCTTATTAAGATCGTATAGTTTCAAAGTGGAAACAAAAAACTACAAAGTACCGTTTATTTGCAGACGCAGCTTAATAACAAAGAAGGAAAAACGTGTATAGAGTAGTGGTACGTGTTGATAATCCTGGCAGACGTAGCGGGACATCCGGGGACAGTAGCGCGACGGGATCCGATCCGGGACTCCGGGATAAGATCCCGATCCCGGGCAGATTGTCGGCGCTGATTTCCTGGGACAATGGACGGTAGAGATCTGTGCGTTTATCCCGCACGATATACTGACAGCTTTAGAATAAAACCATGTTTTATTTTCAAATGGAAAATGTTTAGCGCTGCTGTAAAACTTACAAGTTGAGATCGACCAGTGCAATCAGTAAGTCTGAATGCTTAGAAGGCTATGTACCTGATCCAGTTGGGAACTAAGTCAAACTACAGAAACGTGTGTTGTATTTCGATATTTTGAAACTATTTCGTGCAAAACCTTGTTGTGCCTTATTATATTCATTTAGCAATATCAGGCGGCATGTCTTTCTCACAAACGAGCACAAAACACGGACACGTCTCGCTCGCACCGCTAGCGGCGAGTTTCATAGCAAAAACTATAACATCTCACGCGCCCGCCTCTCGCATCGACCCTCTTTATATTCAGCTAAAGTCCACTTTTTCCGTCGTTCCAATAAGCGTGGCAACACGAGAAAAAGTGACACCAACACCAGTTTCCGTTTAATTCCGAAGTATTATTAAATTGGGTGATAAAATTTGTCATTTATCAGCGCTATATCTACACGAATATGGTGTTTTCGTGACACGAAATAAGTTTCATTTTCTTGCTTTTTCTCTCTTGCCTGTTTTGGTATTTGCCATCTCTGTCGATGGGATAAGTACACGTTTGTTGTTGCTATTTGCAAACAATGGCGTGTTAGCCGCCGTGTCCCTGTCCAGCCACATCTAAGGTGCCGAAGACATCGGCGTCAAATTAAACACTGGTGCCGCATGGCACGTTCATTCACTTAGTTACATCGAATATATGCAAGCCTGGTATCTCTGATATTGGTATTTAAAATGTCAAACAAGTATTTAGTAAGAAATTCTCCATAACTTAGCACTTTATTATAATGCCTGTAAATAATTAGGATAATAGATTAAAGAGCATTATTATTCATGGATACAACAAGCCCTAAACATTCTGCACGAGTATATTTTACACGCACGGTTAACATTCAGACAATAAGCTTTACATGTTAGGATTTGCATAATCTGCTGTTTTTTAAATTAACACGAACGGATTTTACATAGGTATACGAGAGGTATGTATGAAAATAAACTCTGTTCGCCATATTAAGAGCTTAATGTTTTAAGCTGTCTATGGTTATTTAAAAGATTTTCTATTGGCAGCAGATAACGTAGTTTATGTTACATAAAACGTGATTTATTAATAAACTTTCCATTTCTTTCATGGATGTTGTTAAAGTTGACCAAGACGTTAATGTCAAGATAGGCATTGATGGTCAGCAAAAGACTTCTAGCGGCAATAATAAATTCCGTACTTGATTACCAATTCGCTTACCAGCCGTAGAGTACCCATAATTATTTATAGTATACGTACGATCCCAGCTATAAACCACATATTTACCGTCTATTTATTTGCCCACAGTACGCAGTAAAGGTGAGAAACCCTAAATGAAACGTTATTGATAATTTTCTAATTTAACACACGGAACCCATCTAAGATCGTAAATAGATAGTGATTCCCACATTGAGAAACAAAATATCTTCGTTTGGTAGTTAACGTTGCCGCATGCCGATGTTCTTATCGGCTCGCCCATTAATAATGGCACTTCGTCTTTTAAGGCACGAGACTCGACTACGCATTGTTGCGTTGTACAACGTCGCCTATTGTGGCGTGAACAATAATTTGCAACCGAACCTCTACTAAGACGCGAAAGGATCAAATAACTGTGGTGTTCGCGGTGTACAGAGCATTAGGCTTTTACGTGTAATCCCTCCCCCCTAAGCTGGATTACCTGGCCTACCTATTCCCTTGTATTAAGCTCCTTCAGTTCGGCTGACATCGTCTTTGTCCCTGATAGTCACCGCATGTTAGTTAGATTTATACATCCACCCACCCGAAAGCTTAGTTGAGCTGTCGTGGGTGGGACTGGAACACCTAATATAAATTGAGGATCGAATTGTTAATGCTTTAGACCTTCAATGTATATTCTTAGGGTTAGGTTAGAATCTTACTACTATTTCATAAAACTTTAAGTAGCTAAACAATATTTAAAAGCTTTATGTAATTTCAAGCTTTTTAACTATAAAATTTCAAAAGTGACCTTATACTCAATTTGAAATAAGATTAGACATTTAAACAAACCTTTTTTACATCCCGTTCAACCGATTTTAACTTCTATACCGTAGGCATTAGGATGGCATTAAGAAATAAGAAGCAAAAAACAAATAAGTTTAAAAACTGTAACCCGACTACGGAAAAATAAAAGTGATCTAAAATGTACGAAACAAGACACACTCTTGTATTTTTCCGTAGTCGAGTTACAATTTTTTTACAGATTTTTTTATTTTATACTTTTTCGTTTTAACGCTTGATAATTAACTGCGCGTACTAACGCGCAGTTAATAAATGATACCAATCATATTCATGCTTTTTTTTTTGTATAATAGGTATTAATTTTGACAGCCGCGCCGTACTTAGCGCAGTCTTACTTTTGCTTGTTTTTAATAATTTAAAAATATTTATTCACTAAGACAATATGACATATTTACATATTTGTAATGTGCTCATCAAGACCTTTCTTTTGGTACCAAACATGTCATGATTATCTCAATTGTTTTTTTCGAGTTCAGAAATGTACTTGTAAAGTCCAACATAAAATTTAGGGAGAATTTATATAGCCTATGTCACCCGGACCATTATTATGAATCTATTGATACCTCATTCATCAAAATCGATTCAGTAGTTTAGGCGCTACGGTGAAACACACGTAAATACATACATAGACTGCTAAAATTATAACCCTTCCTTTGCGCTTGCCGTAGTCGGGTAAAAAGTGGTTACAATACTAAATGTTTACTGCAGCTGCCGTTTGTCATGCCACCAACGCAATAGAAGGCAAAATCAGTTGAACGGACTGTAAAAAAGGTTTATTTAAATGTCTAATCTTATTTCAAATGGAGTATAATTATTTTATGAGGACTGAAATCGTTAAAAGTAAATAATAACGGCCACTAAATAATTCTCATACTCTCGGGAAAATTATGAAAATGCATTTCATAATTCACATTTTTACGACTGCATTAATTTAATTATTGCGATTCAATAAAAGTACTGCAATTATTTAACATTAAAGAGAACATTTTCCAGTGTAACGCGTGTGCATGAACGAGAACAGATGTGCTCGTTATTGCACAAAACGATACATTTTTAACAAACCTAGCCGCGGGCGCGAATTCCACGGAATAATCGAATTCAATTCAATTTGACTCACTTCAGAGAGCTATTTTCCAATACAAATGTGATTTGTTAAACTGAAATGCAAATAATATTAATACAAACTAACAATTTTTCCATCATTGTGTTAACGTGAAAAGGTAAAGAAAGACAAAGTGTTAACAACAAAATTAGCACTAACAACCGCAGCTAATAAACTGCCAACGCGGCAAAATACATTAGTGTAGTTACCTAATTCTTCCGAAAAACAAGGGGAACATTTCTATTTCCCGCGCGAACTTCGGAAAACAGGAACCACTATCGTCTTAATCCGCGATCTAATCCAGTATACGATCACCGTCGCTCATTAACAAGATTTATGAACAGAAAGGAGACGTCCGGACGACATCGTGCGCCCCGATGCGTTATTTACGACAACCAGATTGGCAAGATACAGTATCCACAGTGCCTTATGGTACTGTGACTTTTATAATTAAAATCTCTGGAGTAAAATAAAAGTCATAAATGGGGAATCTTTCTATGGTGATCTGAGGAAGAAGGAAAAGTATGGAGAGG
Source organism: Agrochola lychnidis (assembly GCA_963680765.1). NCBI lineage: Eukaryota > Metazoa > Arthropoda > Insecta > Lepidoptera > Noctuidae > Agrochola > Agrochola lychnidis. The sequence continues at coordinate 15,526,930 of OY796859.1, read as the reverse complement.
CTACTCGAGATAGTTTTTCCATTGACAGGATGGCGTTACTCGAATCATACATATAAACTCACGCCTTCTTCCCATAGAGGTAGGCAGAAACTACAGAATGTTACTCGAATCACTTTTAAACCGAAGCTTTTCGGTGAAAACTTCACAGTGATAGGGAAAGCCTAAACATTGGGAAAAGCTGGAAAAGTTTAATGGCATGATGGAATAGTCTGCGCTGCATTGAAATAAATTCTCAAAAACGAAAAACACCCATATTCAAATGGACAATAATTTTATTATGCCCATATCCACAACGAAGAAATACAAAATATATATCTACATCTTGTGACAGTGAAACATCACACAGATAATTTTTGGTCATGCAACCTCCTGAATCTGAAAAGATTTTAGTATCCTGAGAGTGTATGTCTTGGAGGATAATCTTGATAGATAGAGGTCTGTGCTAGTCCGAATGGTTTGCTCGCGTATCGGGAGTTCGTGCACGCCACGACGGCCCGGCGTATCGGTACGCCTGTAATCCGATAATAATGAATAGAAAATAGTACGGGCATCGTGGCCCAGTTGAAACTTGCCCGTAACTGGAGGCACGAGGAGTTTTATCGCGGGACATAATTCGGCCGCGGCGTCACGCGCCGTCCGCCCGACTTTATCGCGAAACCCGATGGTTCCCTAGGGTATCGAGGAGAAACAACTTGGCTAAACTAGAAACAAATCAAATTCAAGCCAACACCATGGAAGAAACTTTAATACACAAAGGCTTGGAAACAAAATGATTTGCCGTAACAATATTTATCCAGTTTATCCTAACCTAACCACAGCAGACTCAATTAGAATATAAATGCTCTTTTTAATTAAAACCGGTTGTGTATAATTTTCTCAGAAATAACACATAAGAACCGGCAAATTAACTACCTGGATCTTTTACGACGCAATTAATAAACAATTTAGTTAAGAGTAGCTGAAATAAAGCTCTTATTACTAAACAATAATCTTGTGCTGTAAAATTATAGACTATCAACCAGAGGAATAAATTTTCGTATTACGACTGGGCTCAAATGATAAGGGTTGAATGTACTGCTAATTTGGAATAGTTCAATGTTGTTCAGTTTATGCAGCACAATTTTTTCTGTTTATGTTGAATATTATCATAAGGAAAACATGCAGACTTTTATTCATGAAAGTAGTATAAAAGTTAGAACTGCACCCATTTAAAGTTTTCCCCACGTACGAGTCTGAGCAACAAGCTCTTCTTCCATACAATTTTAATATTAGACGAAGTGTCCGCACGATACAAAGTTTGCACTCACATCACGTTTCTAAGTTTGAAATTCGAAAACGTAAAATCAGCGTCTGAATGTAAAAATTGAAGGGGCGCGGGAACCACCACTACTTGGAAGGGGCATAGAGGCGCGCACGTCGCTTTCCGCTGTCACCTACCCAACGATTTACTGAAAATTGACGTCTAACACCGTCGAAGGAGACCTCGACACTTTAGAGAGGAAACTTTATCTGACTAGGGATAATCAGCTACCGGTGCTGTTTTTGAAATGTGTTCTGGGATCTTGGAAAAATGTTGCTACATGCACAATCTTATTTTCTGATGCGATTTCACACGTTTTCTCAATTAACATAACATCACATCTGTGCTCCCCCAAGGGTTAGGCAGAGGTGTACACACGGCTACACATCAAGCTATATCAAGCTATACATTTCCAGTATAAGCTGACCTCGCATTGTACGAAAATCCTATACGATGCGAGATCAGCATAAACTGGAATTGTATAGCTTGATGTGTAGCCTAATGATGTGATGGTGATGTGTAACCTAATAGTGCACCTACAGGGAGCGAGCTTATTGCCATCAAACGGGCACAAATCCCGAGTCCGGGCTACTACTGAGAAATTCCTGATGGAAAAACTCAATAACACTTTGCCCGACTTAGGAATCGAGCCTAGGTAGATAAGGCTCCTAGCCCTGAGCGCTTGCAACCACCAGACCAACGAGGCAGTGAAACTTTTCTCAATTATTTTCGCACACAAAAGAAAATCTCAAGATCAGACAAAACTTAGGTATACTGCGCTGGTCAGCAAAAATAGTAGCCCTGTCAATGTCACTTAGATATACCAAAGTGCTGAGCACTAGTCATCTGTTAACTTTGGTAGTCTATAGAGACGAAAGCAATTTATCATGATAAAAAGTAAAGTATTTTTTGGATGCTAGTTTCGTATGTCAGCGACTTGGTGCTGAGAAGTTTAGAAACAATGATCGATAGGTTCGAGGATCACAGAATTTTAAATAGAAAAATATACTTTCGAGAACAGAATACCGTGTTGCCAACTATAGTCTGGCCACGCTAAGTCTGCATAAGTAAAAAAAAAACTTTTTACAAAAAAAAAAAACAACCGACTTCAAAAAAACACTACAAAGTGAAAAATAACTTTAATTTCGGAAGTCAGTGACAAAGAACGAAAATTCAAAACCAAAGACACCGACTTCCGAAATTAAAGTTATTTTTCACTTTGTAGTGTTTTTTTTGAAGTCGGTTGTTTTTTTTTTTGTAAAAAGTTTTTATTTTTCACTTTTTAGTTGTGATACACCTACCCCACACAAATTCGAATATCAATACCTGCTACGTAAATAACAGTGACAGGAAGTTATCATATCATCCACATACTAAGTGACGAAAAAATACGTATTATTGAAGCTAACTCAAAAACTACCCAAGCAAAGTTAATAAAATTTATATGGGACTACCTCTGAAGTATGATCTACCAAACAAAAAAAGAATCATCAAAATCAATTCATAATTGACGGAGTAATCGCGTAACAAACATACAAAAAAAAAACATACAATCGAATTGAGAACCTCCTCCTTTTGGAAGTCGGTTAAAAACGGTGGAATTTGAAAATCTACAGACGGCAACACCATCCTGTCCTACGAAAAAAGAATTTGATACTTTGTTGGTCTTTTTGTTTTTGATACGTTATTTTGTTTTCATTCTGATTTATTCCTGGTAAAGAATAGTCACTTTAGCACGACGCAGTGTGGATTTGATACAGTTTTGTCATCTTATGGAGGTAAATCATAGGTACGACATAGTCTATTACACATAATCTATTATGCAAACATCAAAAGGCAAAATATGAAAATCATTAGGTCTACTACAACCCCGAAACTGACATAACTGACTGATGTAAAAGTATACCATATATAAAACAGTGGGCCTTTCCGACCCAGATGAACCCATAACACTCCTCCAGGAGAAGAATAGGGCCACCAGTACAGTGCACAAACACAGACGCCTCCCGTCATTCCGACCTCGCCGCCGAGGTCCTTTGCGATCGCGATCGTGCCCCCGAGTAAATGATACTCCCCCCCGACCCTTGCTCAAAAACGAAGTGCCAGCAGTTGTTGCAGCTGAGCACGTAGCTTTAAATACCCCGCATAATAATCATGATGAAAATCTAACTTTGATCCAGCCTATCCCTTCTTGCTGTCCTCCCCCCAGCGACGCCCTAAGCCAAGGTTTGTACCCCACAGCGGGTGCCCTTAGCGAGCGTTCGCTTAATATAATTTAGAATAGTTTTTTCCCCTGGCTGGAGGCTTTCAGTGTAGTAGCCTAAGGCACCCACAGGAAAGTTCGGGAGGCAGCCAATACCTCAGTGGTCAAAACTGCGAGATGCCCAAGTTAAAAACGAAAAAAAACTTTATGGGGTTGCCCATTGCAGAATTAATTGCAGACTCTACGATAAAAAGATGGGATGATTTACGCTAACAAACATTCATGCTTACCTACTACTAGATCTTGTAGCTCCCAATTATGCAATTTGAATAAGTAGACTTATGTTTCAGTCAGCAGGAGATTGACATAACTTTCCACATTCCCTAGATGGGGAGAGGATGCATGAAGAAAGACATTTTATACGCAATAGCACTGAAGATGACGTAGGTAACCCTTTAGGCCAGTGTCAAAACGAGCATCCCAACAACAACATCACAAGCAAGAACGTGAGCAATGAACCTTAAAAAAATCAATTAAGACCCAATTTCATACAGACCATCTCAATTTTTTCATCGTATAACGGAAACGAGGGTACCCTTGGTTGGTTCTACGACCAATCGATTCCCTATATTAGGCTTCCGTCAGAAAACAAACCGGGCCGTTCCGGCGCTTCTTTGTTCCATTGTGGCCCGCCCTTTGTTCTACCGTCGCGGATAAATTATTTTCTACGATCCTTCTTAGCTCCTATCTCGTTCCATTTCTCCCGTATTAGTTCCAGTCGATGCGCAACAATTACGCCCTTTATGTCTGGATGACGCGAAAATCATCCTGTCTTGCCCTACAATTTTACGCCTCAGTATTCCATCTTCTTCGGTTTAAATTAGAAATGCCGAAATCAAAGTAAAATGTTTTAAGCGATTAATCGACCGAGATAAGTAAGTACTTAAAATTGAAATAGTATTTAGGCTTGACTTAAAAGTTAAGCCTTCAATATGCAATATGTTTCATACTCGCTGAATAACCGAAACCGGAGAGGATAAAATTAACGTATTATAATATTCTTCGAATAATAAACTTTGCCTGGCATTTCTGATACTTTATTACACTTTTAATGCGAAGCACTTCTTATAACGTTTATACAGAGGTCAAATAAAAAAATGGAAGGATACTTTCATTAAAGTATATCATAAAAATATACATAAATATGAATGATTAAGGTAGACATCACATTGGATGCTTTGGGTTCATTCGAGAGAAATAACGTTTTACGACAAGATGCAAACAAAGTAACATTACGGACGTAGTCGATTGAAGTCGCTTTAACTCAGTTTAATTACATTTTTAACTACATACAGGTTCATTTTAAAAAGCTGTCGTCTGATTAACTTTCTTTTTATTGCCATCTTTCAAGTCCGTTACTGGAGTCGTAAGACAAATTCTTTTAAATCATTCCACATCAAATCAAAACAGATAATTTCGTCATATCGGCGCTACGACAAAGTAACGCAGTACAGTCTTTAAATTGACATTTTTATTATGGTTCCCACAAAATAGTTCCCTAATATACAGTAATTAGTACGATAAGAGGTGGCGGTCGTGACGCGATCAATCGATGCCACTTTGTAGTGATAACTCGCCTTGTCGCCGGCCGCCGCTCGCCGTTGATTGATAGAATAAACCTGCCTACCACTTAGCTAACAACTACGGGGAAATTAAGACATTCCCAGCGCTAATGGAAAATGTGATCCATCAAATGACCCGAAATTAAGACGAGGTACTATTATATCGAATGGCCTACATCTTTATCTAAATGACGGCAATATTTTTTTATGGAAACAATTAGGACAGTAACCCTTTATGGTTGACAAGCGTTGTAAAATGAGCGTTTGATGTCGACAATGAAGAGGCAAGTGAATGTCTGTAGGGTGAACATGACAGTAAGCGTCAGTCGTTGAGATAATTAAGCGGTGGGGCCCAATACCGCGTGGGGCTGCACCTCGGCGCGGCGACAATGATCGTTGAGTTGAAGTACCCTACTGGTAAGGCCCGCTTCTGAATAAGGATATGTTGTGTGGTGCAAATTAAAAGAGGTGGGCGCTGATACTCACTAAATGTCAGTTATCCTAAGGAAATGGTAGAGAACAGAATGAATCTAAATTCATCTAAAAATCGGTCAAATTATTAGACCAATACTTTACTTAGTAGCAAGAAAACTGTCGCCTGGCTTTTAAATTTATTTGTAACACAACTTTTTCGCTTGTAACTTCGGCCAAACTTCATCTGTTGCGCCAGTCAGGTGAAAACAGCTCCCATTTGTAAGGAAAAACAAATTGCTACTCTCATTACGACATTCGGAAAAGTTCACTGTGATTTCACAGTTCATTCAATTTTGATGGTGTGATTAGAGCTTCATTTGTTCGGAGTTGCTCGGAAATACTCGGAATTGCTCGCTTTGATTGCTTGCATACCTTACCTACCCATGATTCATGTTTATAGTAAATAGTATGGAGGCTTTTCAGGCGAGAATATTAAGGACGTGAAATTAGCGGGCAATCTGATCAAGAGACTTACTCCTAAATTGGTCACTTTATACGCGGTGTGTCATCATAATTTAAATATTCAAAAAGGAAATATGATGTAAACCGAGAAAATGCCTGAAAACTATTGAATTTTGGACACACGTTTAAAGAAGTTCAATATTTTTAAAAGGAAATTGAACTAAACGTGTGAAGTCACAAATGTAAGCTAGCACACGCATATACAGTTGCCTTTAGCGATCATAGTCCTTTGTGACTTGGCTTAGTTTTGTCATATATTATTGGTCAAAATCCAAAGAAGAGAAGTATTAGACATGTCGGTATACCGGCAGGAAGTCGGACCGGGGTCATTTCACACTCGGTCGGGTTTCAATTTGCCGCGTCCGCTGCCTCTGTTTATCGATGGCCCGCGGACTTTTGACACAATGCCGGGATTGTGAGACAGACATCTGAAAATAAACCTATTTTATAACTACTAGATTCTTACATAGGTAGTAGGTAGGCAGATGCTGCGATATAAAGTGTTTCATGCGGAGATAATTATTAAATGTTTAAGTTTGTTTACAGCTTTTATCATTAAGGGCATCCGTATTTTCTCTCGTTTACGCTGTCTTGTGCGAAAGGTGAGAACCGAAAAACTTGCATAAAAAAACAATTTGCAAAGAAAGTTCTGAGGAAACGCCATAAGTAATCTTATACTATTAAACTATTAAATGAGCAATATTTGTTTGGATATAGATTTGTACTCACAATCTCGAAATCGGCTATAACGATTTCGATTAAAGTTGCAATATATGGGTTTACGGTGGTGAAAAATCGATCTAGCTAGGTCTCATATCTGGGAAAATTAGTTTTCTCCGTATTTTCACCCGAGCAGAGCTCGGTCGCCCAAAGTTTAGAACAAAATAATGACATTAGAATAATGATCATGGCAACATGGAATTAGTAAGTACCTACTATCATGGCAGTATGGAATTAGTATGTACATGGTGAAAATAGAGCATTCACGAGAGCAGAGCTCGGTCGCCCAAGTACTTATTAATAATACGCCGAATGTCAGAAATAAGAAATGAGGAACCGACGCCCAGGCAGCCATTATTCTATAATTACTACAACGAGTCAGCAATTGGCAAATTGCAGTCGTAAAAAATAAATTTCGACAAGCGGTATGTAAATAAAAATTACAAGTATCGTTCGGAGAAGGCGTAGCGGACTGAATAATATTTGACAAGCAGTAAATATTAAATTGGACGAAAGGATCTCGGTTGCAACAAAAAACCGACGGTATGGCCGACTGACAGTCATAACTGAACGAACCCACTACGAAACGGCGACTCATCGTAACTCTGTTAAACTTACAAGGTAAGGACGTGTTATCTCAATGTTTCAACAATAGAATATTTTTCAATGCATTGTGTGAAGTACGACAAAAAATAGATAATGCATAGATATCGCGCCTCGCACTATGGGTCGATGTACTGACAGCTTTAATTAAATTCGCCGGCGGCGTACTGTTTTAATTTGTTTTAAAACAAATCTAATCAATAAACATTCAAAACGTCAAGCACGAAAACGCGTCGGCCATTAAAATATTGTTTCTCGAGCCAACGCCGGGGGAATTATCACGATGATAAATAAGATACACGAGCGCTGGGACAAGGGAGCCAATCACCATACATCACCGGGAAACATCCAAATAAAACTCAGTGAAACAAAAAGGTATGTGTTTTTGTGTCATGAACAGAGTGCCAAAGGAAAACAAATTGTAGCAAGGGAGAGATTGTATCATGCTAGGCGCCTTCAAAGACGTGAAAACTAATTAAGATCGGACGCTTTTCTAAGGCGATAACTTGCAACAGACAGACGGCCGGACGTGTTTGTGTATTGGCAATCAAAACAATTAACTTTTTGCCGTGTTCACCTCTATCTAAACAAAACGGATGTACGTTGAGTTTTTTACCCGTTCGTTGACCTACTCGTGAGATTTGGGGATTAGTCGATCGTTTTATAGCGAACATTAATAATTGAAATACCAAAATACAGTAAGTGATTGAATGGAAAGAAATTTATTGTTAGACATAATTCAAAACACACGAAATTCAAGTTTAAACAACGAGCGGAAATTACAAAAGTTTCTAACAAAATAAAAATAAAAGCGCTAACTAAACGCCGCGGTGCGATCGAAGCGTGAAATAAATAAAATGGAAGCGCCTCGCAAACGAGAAAAAAGGTATAAAAATTGTAGCGTTAATTTTCCAGCGAGATTTCCCAGCAGTCTCCAGGCAGGGGGGAAGGCGGCGCGTGCACTGGACACGTGAATTAAAAACGTTAACAATGGCATCGCGACTGGCTCCTTAATGAACTCGCGCCCCCGGCGCGGCGTCGCCGTCCCCAACCGCTGCATCGCATCGCCAGACGTCTCCACAAAACGCCATCAAATAACATGTGCTCATCGGCCAGCCATCTCAAGTTTTAATATTGTTGTCCTAAGCTGTTCTAGACGGTAATTTACGTTTTTGAAATAGCGGAGGACTCGTTGTCTTAGTCGTATCTGCAAACTTTAGGCCTCATAAGTTGAGGAGTACCAAAAGTTTTGTATGGTCTCTGGCCAGATTACAAAAGTTGAATGGTTTTGGAGCTCTGGCAGCATTTTATTTTTTATTTATTTATTTGGGATCACCAACAAAGGATAGGTACACACATGCAATTTAAATCACAACAATACGAAAGGTTATTTTACGTGTGCTCCTTTGATTACAGGAGACCACAGCATGAGCACAGGTGTAAACAGGACAAAAAATAAATGTCACAATTAGAAAAAAAAACAGTGCCGACAGAAGTGAAACCTTGAAAAAAAATCGGCACCGCGGTAATCAACGCGTTGATGTCTTTTACTCCACAGTGTCGGTAAATTGCATTACAGTGTCGCGAAATCAATGGTTAGTCCCATCTCAAAAATGCCCAACGCGCCTAAAGAAGTTTTCACTTAAAAAACATTTCAAGACTGAGCATTCATATTACAATTGTTAAATACAATAATAGTTATTCCACATTTGTAGAATACTAGCATTCGTCAGCCCTAAACTTCCAAGAATCACAGTAATGTGTGTAAATAATCAAACTGGTATAGAATAAACTAAAATTATTTTTAAATTAACACATACAAGTTGCATTGAAAAATGACCATAATAGCGAGGCGCTTGCCCGGTAAAGTCGCCATTCAGCCTACCGGTGGGAACTGTCACTTAGATTGGCAATTTGTCCCTTGAATATTCAGTATTATAGCCGGATAATTACCTTAGTAAATAACGAGCATAGCCCCCATGCCATAAAAGAGCAAAATTTCCGCTGCGAGAGGGAAAAGGCGTTATTGAAAAAGAGGCGAGCTGATATATAAATAAAATACGGGTTCAGCTATCGGCGGCTTGTTATCGCATGCCTCGATCGTGGCTATTACGCCAAAGTATCGGTTATTCGAGCGGCCGTGGGCACAGTTTGCTTTGCACTCGCCGCCGAGCCGCTAGTGCCGCTACCTCGTTATAATAATGTGAACTTCGGGAATTGCGACTTCTTAGGAGTAGAGCCGATAAAATATTTAACATTTTTGGGGAACACCCTAATAAAATCGAGCTATTAAATTAAGTCAATAAATCTAAATAATTGCGCCAACAATTTTGTAGCAAAGTTAAATTTCGTTTTCAATTTAAATTCTTATTGGGTACACTAAAATGTTTACCGCAATATCATAAAAAAGTACAGTAATAAAATTTAACAACTAAAAAAAGCACAAAGCGACAGCTGCATGTCCTTCACTGTTCGACGCCAGAAAGAATTTCTTTTACATACATAATAATTGCGAGTTGTCTCGGGGCGTCACGATCCTGATGCATAATGACAAAGTGCACAGTGACGTGAAAATTGCTCTACGAACTGCTGCGGACGCGCTTCATACCTTGCTTACTGCTCACACATATATTTACAATTATGAATGTAATTATTACCCAATGAGAGGCCGCTCTTTCAGTGGCAATTTTCTGAAGTTTATTTACTTGTTCGTCTCATAAATAACAAGTAGGTGGTGACATTATTAGATTGAATAAACGGCTAAGTACGTTAGTTTTGAAAGCACGAAGAGTACCTATTCTTTTGATGTAAATGCACATAAACTTTATTAAGCGTTCCATTAATATTGAGTATAGTCTATTGTGTCATAGATAATAGTGTTGTCTGAACAAAAAGCATGTCTAAATCAGATCGCTGCTCTCAACAAGTTTTAGCTTTAATAAAATTAAAGTTATTGCAAATTTAAAATGGAGCGAGTTAACGAAGTTCTAGACCTTAACGACGGCGACGGGTTGCAATTGATTGACAAGAACAGAATAAGAACCTTCACGCCCCGTGATGTGAAAAACAAGTCCTTTACAAGCAGCCTTTTATAGACCTTGCACATACAAGCAACCAGCAAGTGTTGATATAATTAATATTTTATTAAGAAAACGCGTTATTACACACCCTATAATTATAATAAAAATAAAACAAAAATAACTGATTAAAGTAGCTACGCGTTAAGTAAGACGTGAGTTAATTATATCAGGGTAAATAACTTTTAAACAAGTGCCTACAAAAATTACAAAAGCACACTTGAACTGAAATTGATTTAAAAAAAATATTTTAACGATAGAAAATCTGACACCAACGCATTGCCACTACGATAGCTCTGAATACAAAACAAAGAAGTACATTTGGAATATCACAGTCCATCTTCAGATGGCGAAGTTGGTAGCAGAAAATATAAACGACGTCATTTGAATTATTCCCTTTACAAAACAATCTTAATACGTAATGGCACATCTACTACCACTTTATCTCGGCAAGTGGAGCCGGTTCCAAGACGAGTGACGTTGAATCCAGTAATTGTATGCTCGATCCGTCCGCGTCGCCTGCGCATCTGAGATAACATGACTAATTTGCGATGTGCTAATCACATCACGATTATGTGCGTATTAAGTTCTCTTTCATTTTGTTTACCTTTTACCTTTTAATATGCTGGGTATTTTGGCAGGTATTTCGAACAATAAAGTGAAATGTAAATAGGAAAGTAAATTCCCTAAAATAACAGATAAATGAATCTGTATCAAACTTAGCTTGACACACATTGAAAAGAGTCTGTCTCCAAACACAAATCCTTACAGCGCTCAGACGTAATTGGATTTCGCTCACAATAAGCCCCCGCCGACTAATTTCGCGAAAATAAAATTTGCTCACAAAAGCTACAACACAAAAAGGCAAATAAAATTTGTATGTGTCAAGACAGTTAAATTGAGGTAACGAGATGCTTTCCGAAAACATTCGGGATGAAGGTTTGCTCAAAAGCAATCTGCGGGCTCGGAGCGGACGCAAAGGTTCAAAAATATTCCGCCTCGAGTGTTTGAAATTGAAAGCTGTAGCGGGTAGCCTCTTGCAGATCATTTTATGGTGAAGACGACTTTTCTGTTGTAAAAAAAATACTGACTTAATTCTAGCAAAATGTTTACAGGTGTATTGTCAGTTTAATTTACCTAGTCTTAATTAAAGTTGACTAAAATCATAATTATTAACTCAGAAATAAGTATCACCTTCAGATTGAATTCACTAGGTGTCAGCTAAAAAAATATTGAAATAGAATACTTCCAAGAAATAAAATAAAAACATAAAGCCTCAGGCGGAAGCTACTTTGCGTCCATGTGACAAAATATAATTTCTTTTTACCGAAAGCTTCGCTTCAATCAACTTTGTCAAAGATCTGAATAAAGCTGTGTGTATCTGGAAAATTAAAAATAGCAACGTATTTATAACAATCACATTGTGATTTAACTTGTTATATAGGGAATTTTCCAAGTGTACGTGGATCTAGGGAGTGGATGACCAAATTTAAAACTATATTGTACATAATATACTCACCTACTTATATAAGAAATACTAAAACTGCGACATTAGATTTTTGAAAATTTAATTTCCACAGCCGGAAATCCGTTTTCAATCAAATATTGTACCGATTTGATACTGACTTACTCATACTTATAATTATAACAAAGATATAACGATGTTACGGTATTTGAAAAAGTGGTAAATATTTTATTGTGGCTACATTTATGGGATTATAAATATAGTTGATCAACGGCTTGATCCACGGCTTTAAAATTACTAAATTGGTTTTCGTTCAATGACGTGGTTAGATATATAAAATTATCAAATGATTCATCCAATTCGATACCTCTATCGTAATAAAAATAACTTCAAGTAGGTATTTTAAACTGTTTCTTTCACTGGATACAGTTTTTATTCCGTATTTATTAATCACGTATTTTCCAAGAGGACATCATTATTTATGTTAATTTATATTGTTGTAGGTACCTATAATATTGTTTAAAACTTGAAATCATCAGAGGAGTTTTTAAAAGTTATTTCTTACAAACCCAAGCAATCATACAAGGGTTAGACATAGGTGCGGTCTACGCTATCAGAGGCGCAATTTTACTGTCAAACGTAAACAAACACTATGTTAGCGCGTGAGTGATCCATCCTGCCGCAAGTCTCAATGCACTTATACCTTCCTTCCCAGATAACTACATTACATACGCTAACCCATAATTTTTTAACAATTGAAAATAAGTTCCACTCTATAAAGACATCAAAATTATAGCTTTCATTAAGAACGAAACACTGTTGACTTTTGCAGTCAATAAGAAACAGTTGTAAAAAGGTAGAATGCCTCATTGATGGTCTGTATATGGTGCTATTGAAAATGCCAGGTATAATAAAGATAATAACAGGGAACATATAAAAGGCAATGTCTATTTATATGCTTATTAACTTCACAAAAGAACGATGGAGTTGGAATCTGGTCTAATCGAAATTGGAGATGGCTGCCGACTGCAAACGGCGTTCCATGTGTGAACAGTTCAAGAAATTAATTATAAATAGGATTCTTGGAAATATTCCCACTAGTATCATTAAATTGCACCAATTCCTTATTGAATTTCATTTGTGCGAAACTACTTGAAAATACCAATGTTTTCTATTTAAGGGTAAGTTCGTTCGGAATTACAAGTTGTTATAACGAGTACCAACAAAGTGTAGTTGGGCGTTGTAATCTGCGGCAATATTTACCACCTTATATAGCAGCATCAAATGTTGGCACAGCAATCGAATTGGAACGAGATACGAAAGCAAAGCGCGAATTGTATCGCCCGCGGGCACACTTGCTACGACTTGAGAATGCACTCGCGTTGCATCCCCGATCTGCTGTCGATAATTTAATTGGGTACCTGACATTTAATCAATACGCTTGATTAAATTAATTGAACGATACAAACCGATGTACTTTTATGGAATACTGTAGTTACTCGCTTTGGCGGCTCGGGGTTCTTGTCCTTTTTAGTTACGTTCATATCCGATAAATATCGAGGCGAGTGTCAATTTGATTACACCTCTATCTGCTCACTGCGATTGGTTAGGGTTATGTATAGGTTATATCGAGTAGGTAGGGACTTCTGTGGGATACCTTCGAGTAGAAGTCAGAAATATACTTTATTATTAGACTAGGTACAGCAAAGTCAATTGTGAATTTGAGTTTAATCATCATCTGCCTAGCCTTTTCCCAACTATGTTGGGGTCGGCTTCCAGTCTAACCGGATGCAGCTGAATACCAGTATTTTACATGGAACGACTGCCTATCTGACCTCCACAACCTAGTGACTAGGTAACACGATACCCCTTGGTAAGACTGGTTGTCAGACTTTTTTGGGCTTCTAACTACCCGTAACGACTGTCAAAGATCTACAAATGACAGCCGGGACCAACGGCTTAACGTGCTTTCCGAGGCACGGAGGGGACTTGGTATGTAAAGATGGTCACCCATCCACGGACCAACCGCGGCAAGCGTAGCTTAACCTGATTGATCGACCCGTGCAGCTGTTATTACTTAGCCACAAGCCCCTCAAATGAATTTGAGTTTAATAAAAACTCAAATTCACAATTATTGAATGTAGTATAAGAGTTAGTCTTCTAAAAACTTTTCTTGTCAAAAACTTGAGCTCCAAAATAATTCGAAAGGGACAGTGCTGTCACTGACACTGAATTAGTACAGTGGATGAACAAAAAATGAATGGTCACATGAGTTACGTACTAGAGAATGAGACGATTAGTGTCACTACAATTGCAGCACATGTATACGAAATACATTGCGTGCTGTAATTTGATCCAATGTACGTAATAATACTGGGTAATTTCGCTGGGTGCTTAAATTAGCTAGCCACAAAAAGTGGCCGTGAGAGTAATCTTCAGAGTTAATACAGCGTTCACTTTCTAAAACTATCAGGGCATAAGTGAGACTGTCTTCATTTTTTGTTTGTTATTGTTCAAAAATTTTCGCCATAGCATAAACAATAACGGTAACGGTACCTATTATCTCCCGACGGTGCAATTTAGAAACTTTTCCGTGCGAATGGATACTTTTTTTTGCGTCAAAAAGCCATTTCACGGATCAATAAACACGAAAGCATATTCGATAAATTAAATTAGGTACGTGAGTGAAAACTCGGATCCGGCATCGAGTATATCTTGATTAGGACAGTTAACAAGAGATGTTTAAATTGTGAATAATGTAATTCTATGATTCATGTCGACAGATTAGTACTAAAACCAGAAAGTGAATGGTTCAGCGCCCTGTGTTCGCTAGATACCTGTATTGGAGCCTAGCCTAACTGATAAATGGTCCTCGTCAGACGGACACTGCCTAACACCGGAAGCATAAACTGATTTATGTCTTTTACCTCTATTATTTAGAAATCTGCAGATCTTAATATGCCAATAAATAGTACAAATTGGTGTCAAGAGATTATTTCGTTACAAGTTGATTAAACTGAGAGTTTATACGGTACTTTTAATGCAAAGCGAATTTTGTATATTCCTTAGTTTTAATGAACACCGAAATATGTAAATATAAAACTAATTTAGATAAGTTTTTGTTTATGTTTGTGTATGTCAATTATCATTATCTATTTCAAAATCACGAAAAAGTTTCCGCAAAGCTATCAAATACAATTAAGTACATAGTTACCTTCCGAAGTATGTCAGTTTCAGTTAAGTACAGAAAGATTATTTCCAAGTATTTCAAATAATTCATAGGCTAAGCGACGTGACGAGACGCTTCTAAATAGCATGCCATTGATATTGAGAACTCGGATAAGTGAGAAGACAAAAATGAATTTTATTCAATTTAGGTCGGAGATATTTTCACAATATACCTATCTAATGCAAAGTGACGTTGTAAAGTGAGAAGTATTTATGATATTTTAGGATTCAAAATTAAACATTACTAAGGTAGTCTTAAAGAAAAGAAAAAAATACTACCATGGAAAATCTTCTGTAAGATATTGTGAACGTGCATATAGGTAAAGAAAATATTTAAGTTCGATTTCTTGTACTGTAAAACATTAGTTACATAATATAAATAACTGTGTCAAACGAAAACAGTATACTTATATTGTATTAGTTATCTACATGATTGTTTATTTGTAAGAAAGCCCGCGGATCATAAATAATGACCGAATCGCAACACAGTATGAGATAGCACAAAAAGTGATACAAAGGCGAAGCATTCGATACCTTTTCGTAGAAGACGAGGAAAGAATTCAAATTCAAAAGTGAATTTGGGACGCGAAAAATTCGACAAAATGAAATAGAATAAAGACAAAGATGACCGACGGCCAGTGCTATTTTATTTTGAGAAGATTCGTGAGATTTAAATAAATTTATGTTCTATAGGTAATATAGTTCAAATACAATTAAACAGAAGAACAGACGAGTTCAAAGCAACAAAGCCAATTATAGTAATATTCATCGAGCAAAAACAAAAGCGATGGTCCATGAAGACAAGCACGGTCTTCATTCAAAATGCAGATAATTGACAAATAAGATTTGATACTCACTAACTGGAGCGTGAAATTTAAATCAACGACAACAGACAATTCCGTGGCCATAATAGAAACGAATGCCAAACTTCAGAACTCCATTAAACCGGCATCCAAACTTCCCATTTGGGCGCGAACAAGCGCGCTCAACTCAGAAATGTATATTTTATTCATCTCTACAACATGCCGCGCCTCCACGATTGGTATCCGATAAAACTTCACTAAGCAAAAATAAGCAACACGAATAAGTGTACCTGTCACTCGGCCCTTGTTCTTGTTTCTAAAATTTGTATAAAATATTCCGAAGTGGCAGCGTCGCCGACAATGGTTTCTGTGGCGAATAATAAGACTAACACAGAATGAATAACATGAAACGGCCCAAAGAAAATGATATTTGAATTTCAATTCAAACCTGAACTAATAACAAACAAGCGAATTTCGTAACGCAATTATGTTCTTTGTAGTTTACTTCGGCGTAAAATATGTTATTTATACGCAGTGTTTAGGCATAAAAGAGAATATTAACTAGATGTTAATAGAGCTATGAGTGTACATGATTAGAAAAATTGTTTTAAAAATAAAACACATAATCATTATGATGAAAATCTAATTACCGCCTTTATAATGGAAAAAATCTTCTGAAGCGCCAAATACAACACATAACCAGAAATTCAACGTTCTACTGGGAACCGCATTAATCCTTAATTCCTTACATTTTAAGACACACCAAGTTTCTTCGAACAGCGATCGACAATACGTGTCAGTCATTCCATTAATGTCTCGATTTCCTAAAAACAACGCAACTCACGGCCTTTGAAGAAATATTTGACGCTTCAACGACAAAGATGTTTTCTCACGTGTTTTGTTTTTGATTCTTATTTTGATCTAATCGTGGGAACAAAAAAGGTCGAGTTTTCATATGTTATTTTGATTTTATCGCTTGTCATACACAGATAATAATCGCACGGATTAATCGTTGACTAACATTTACTGACGTATTAGCAAATCCTGATGTGCGAATGTGATACAAAAAGCGGTTTGTCTAGCGCAGACTGTCGTAGCAGGCGGCGGACGGTGTCCGGCGTCACAATAGCACAATTAAAATGCCAACAAGTCCGGTTGCCAGCCCAATCCAATTACAGTGGACACCGATTCCAAAGAGTAATTGGAACTGAGACTATACGGGAGCCGGCGAAATACATGGAAGGGAACGCGCCAGGAAGGACTTCTGTCGGCAATTACTATTTAACCCATGTGACTTTATATACGCACTGCCAGTCCGGAACTAAAACACATAATTAGATTTAATACCCATTACCTAGGAGCTAATAGAATGTAGGTCTGTTTTATTTGTGTCCAAACGAAGCTTCCTTAGTAATAATCGACTTTTAAGTCAGTAAGTAGGTAACAGCGTAATGAATCTGCCTAGCCTTTTCCCAACTATGTTGGGGTCGGCTTTCAGTCTAACCGGATGCAGCTGAATACCATATTTTACATGGAGCGACTGCCTATCTGACCTCCACAACCCAGTAACTGGGTAAAACGATACCCTTTGGTAAGACTGATTGTCAGACTTTCGGACTTCTGACAACCCGTAACGACTGTCAAAGATCTACGAATGACAGCCGGGACCAACGGCTTAACGTGCTTTCCGAGGCACGGAGGAGTCTCGGAATGTTAAGATGGTCACCCATCCACAGACCAACCTCGGCAAGCATAGCTTAACCTGATGGATCAAACCGTGCGGCTGTTATTACTTAGCCACGAGCTCCTCAGGTAACAGCGTAATGAGCAACGAAAAATTTAATATTGAAGAAAATCTGCAGGCTCTTTTCAAGTTTTACATAGCTTTTCCTCTTTCGTTTACTATCACAAAAGCAAATAACTTGAGCGGCTTGGGAGAACGCGGCCCAAACCAGATGTTTGCCTCTACCTGCTGATCGGCTGATCGAAAAGGAAACAATGTTAAACTGTAAAACAAACTGCTGCAGCGCTTTCAGTCTATTCGCTTTAGTGTACGTGTGACGCTACACAAGCCTGGACACAAAGGTCCCTCCAAATTGAAACAAGACGCAAGATCAACGATAAAATCAGACGTCGCAATACAACCCAATTGTTAGTTTTCTGTCGACTCAAAGGCCAATGCAAATCTAATTTTAGTTTCATTCAAGATAGCCAGTAAAAATAAAAGTTTTTGAAAAACCTTGGGATTCAGATAAGATTGCAATAAACAAAAGTTTTGTATTGCAAACAGGAAACATGCAACATATTTCGAATTGTGACCATTCCCAAATCCAAAGGAAGACTGTAGGTACTCATTCCAAGATTTAAATTCACTCGGGACATTGCAGTACAAGATTTTTAAATTAACGTTACAAATGACTCAAACGTTCCAAAATACGATTTATTGTACATTATCGTTACGAGATAAGACCCTTATCTACTCAATTACTTTAAATAATTTAAGCATACACCGTAATGCCGCAACCGAAGAATACACCGGCCGGCAAGACATTAAATTAAATCGAATGTACGGGTTATCAGCTGTTTCTTTTAAATTAATTTAAAATATAACAGGAGATCATTTGACCGCTATTTATTAGGAGAAGGTTCTTAACGGCACGTTATGGTCGGCCGCAAGGTGACAAATTAAGATATGTTAATGGGTATGGGCGGTCACTGGTACCCGAGGGATGTTGAACCGCATTAACCTTGTTCAACTTCCTTATGGTAATCATTTAAATAAACTAACCAGACAGCGCAGAGGAGTAAATGCCAAAAATAAATCTGACACTCCGAGCGCAAAGAATACAGGCTGTCGGATTAAAATGGGACTTTGAAAAAAATACGAGACATCCGTGGTATTGTAGGCGTTACTTTAAATGTATTTTCGCATTGTTGGCAATTCGCGCGGGCATGCGGTGCGTAACATAAATATCGGACACAGTGGGCACGCTCCCGAATGCAATCGACGGTAAATAAATCGGTGCGCATCTTTTCAGTCGGACGATGTCGGTAGGCCCCCGGCGGCGCCGCGCAGTAAATTGCACCGAAAAAGAACGAGCCAATATGGCAGCCGTATCGAACGGTGCTAAGTTACGATCGGGCGCGACACGGGGCGCTAAGTGGCCTATCGTGTTTTCAAAAATTCAAAAACCGGGATCGTCGTTTAGGGAAAAAACACAGGGATCGACGGTTGAGGCCTCCCCCATTAATCAGGCTTAAAGGGGTCACGAGCGTTTCCGTACAATGCCGTGGCGCCGAGACGTTTGGACGCCGACCGGTAGCTTCGCCGTTCACCGACATCTTAATATACGTATAAAGATAACACGAACAATGCAGGAAAATATCCTCTACCAAAAAGCTAGAACAACAGTGCAGTTGTTTTAATCTTAATCGACAACATGAAACCGAACCCATATTCAATGGTACATACTATTGAAAATTTTGCAACTTTTCCTACTGAGACAAAAAGGCAGACCTTAACTTGCTTGAAAATATTTCATACAAGTATTAAGAATAATGCGCTACTGTAACAAGCGTAGGCGAGAAACCAACCTCTTGCATAATTTTACAACATTCGATGCATAGAATATTGATGCAGTCAATATTTATTAATGCTTTGTAAAATAATTCAACTGCATATTTGCATGGGGAATGTCAGCACGGAATGAATCCAGCACAACCGGTTTTATCATTTTATGATATATTTTTCGTATTTTTTAAACTATACGCATTAATAAAAAAGTAAGTTGTTAATAAAATGGACCGACAGTTATTTCAGAAGCTGAAACATTTGGCGTCTCAAGAGATTTTATTTCAACTTTTCTCATTCAATATTTTATCTTCTTTCACTAGTAGGTTTATAAAATAAAACGTACTCTCAAGCTATCCATTTCACGCACAGTTACCCCTTTATGTAAAACTCATAGTGATAACCAAACATGAATATTATTAACGTGTTCATCTCGTATATGGCCTCTTCAGTTTAACTGAACCAGAAGTTCGTTAATCCGTCGAGGTTACATACAAAGGAAACTGCGGTGAGCCTGAAAATTAAGTTGACTCGCTCTATTGCCTTTAAATTAAACCACGGCTCTACTGAAACTGTACTATTACAACAGACGTCGAAGGTTCTACCTTTGAACTTTTTGAGAGATTTATGTTGAATGTATATTCAACTTCATCGAACGTGAAATATTTGATCGTTTTATGTTTGGGCATTATTCACTATTTTCAGACCACAACACAAGGGTTGTGGCGCTTTTCATAATTTGTTTAACAGAATTCCTTTTTGGCGTGTTTATTCTAATATTTGAAATGTTTCCATATTTTAAACCTAGGTACTGTGTCTATTGGTTACTAGAAATACTTATAGAAACAGTTGAACAATTTGTACATAGCTAACACGAATTGCTTTCTAGGAAGTGGTTTGTTCGGCTCTCACTATGCAGGTTATTACACAAACATAACTTCACCGTCCTTTGTAGATACAGAACAGCGTTTACGTTCATTAATTTACGATCTTGACTAGAAGTCCCAAAAAAATAATAATAGGTATTATTATTTTCAGTGTGTACAAGAGGGGCTATTTATTTCCTTCCGTGTGAAAGGCATCTTACTTCATCTCACGACTTATCAGAGTGGCGGGCGGTCGCATCGTCGTGTCTTGTAACAGTAATTCAGAGGTGATTTTTCCTCGCCGCTTCCGCACCTCTCAAAGAGGCAACGAGCCCGCGAGACGGTGATAATAATATTCAGGACCCTCTCTCAAATTGCTCGGACGTGTGTCTGATTTCGACGAAAATTGCCGCCTTGTAAAATTGGAGCCTTAACTTGTTGACCTTTTCTTATAATGATACGGCCGTCGAGAGGCCTGTGAACACTATTTGACGTAACTATGATGTTTATTTTTGAATGTTTTAAACAAATGAACGCTAATTTCAAATGAGCGTTCGCATGGTGGGATGTGGCGATACTCGCGGGCCACTCGTAAATTCACAAGTCGCGATGACGGCCCGGGGCCCGGGGCACATCGTGACCCGACTTCGTCTGCCTCACTTGGCATTATTTACGATTTTTATTATGCCGTAAAAATGCGCGAATTCTTACCGCGAGGGCACGCCTCGGTCGCACGTGGATCCACGCGTCGATAGCCACTTCGTGAGCGCAGCGTTACCGCATATAAATCTGAAGACTCCAGACGGCAAATTTCAAAAAGAATATCCAGGTCTTCCCTCGCGCCTTCATTTAAATAAAATTACGCCGGAGAAGAGGAGAGCACTATGTTTGAGTTTTCTTAGGAGCAAGATCAGTATATCACAATGACATTTCGGTAATGCATTCTCTCTATTCTAAAAAGCAAAGCGGACGGAGTGCTTCGTTGTTTCTCGTTGCCTGTCTCATTATTGTCACAGAAAGGGGTAAGTTCTGTCAGACACAGCTTCGCTCTTTTCGTAACATTTCAAAATAAAAATTATTGTGTACACTTTTAGAAGACTCAAATGTAGCACAAACCTATAAATTGGATAATATAGTTTTATCAAAGTGCCACCCTTTTAAGCGTTTCTACCGGATACCGGATACTAGAATTTAATTTTCGTAACATACAAAGCTTTTACTCTGTCACAATTCATTGTGGCAAACATTTACACTTAGTCGTTTTGCATTTTCATTGTTTAACGTTAAAGTATCTCTGTTTACTTTAGAGATGGAAAATGTAAACTGTGCATACAATATTTTTGAGGATTTTAATTAAATATCCTGTGTCCTTGACACGAATAGAAGAAAGGATGTGAGCAAAAAGAAGCCGGATGAAGTCATAAAACCTTAAGGCTTTCAAGACGTATGAAAATCTGTGCCTACCGATAAAAGTTTCCTCGCCAAGGAGCAGGCAAACGGTAAGACCTTTTTCCGGATCGTCAATACGGCACGAAACGGCGAATAGAAGGCGTAACGATAGTTTGAATAGAGAACGCTGCTTGTTTACAATAGCTGCGGGTAGTTCGTGAGCCGCTCTCCATTTAGATGGGAAGCGCGTCGATACCGCGTGCGGCTGCGGCGGTCATGTGAACTACCACCTTCGTTTGAACTCCCTATCCTGTATTACATGGAACATCAAGTAGGTAGGTCGAGGAATATGAAAGGGTGTCAAGGGTTCTCGTTGCGTTGGTCGCTTCACTGCCAACGCCTCTGTTATGGAACTTTATGGAATGAAGTGCGTTTTATACGGTCTTTGATGTTCGGTTTCGCGCTCTTAGCGTGTAGTGGCTCCCGAGGGGCGAGCAATAACAACATCGAGGGAAGTGCGCGCGGTCGTAACGTACGTTTAACGGCGCACGCATGTAAATGTGTTTTTGGATATGGTATTATTATTTCTACTAAGCATTGCAGCAATCACACATTAATTGCAGACTTAAATTAATGAACACCGAACGTTCATTGTTTAATGACCCCGCACTTGTCGGGATGAAAACGACGTGTATCTTGAAGCGAAAGCTATAATACTATTACAAAACATATTATTTTAGGACAGAAAGCTCTACTTCTCCTTATATAATTTCCGACATTTTTATAAACAGTTTGCCCGAATATTGGTGAAATCCGGGCAAACAAAGATGTTCCGCAACAACGGACCTAGTATGCTACCTCATGGAACACCTGTTTTAATAATATTGAGAAAGTAGACCTGTCATTGAAACTAACATAACAGACCATAAACTTCCAGAACAAAACAAGAACCTGGAACTGACATAGCAAAAAAACCATGAAACCACTCTTGGATTTGTAGTAAATATCAGCGGACGAGCGGGACCCTTCCCTTTTACGCGACACGTCTTGACGCCATCAATAGTTTTTATAGATATTTATTTAAAAAAAATTCAACACTTTCATGATCCCTGAAGAGTTGGGTAGTGTGCAGTAAGTAATCATATTTTCATGGTTAAAAGAATAGTTCAGTTCCAAGTTACGGTGGGCCAAACTCGTTGCCAAATTCAGGGCCGACTCTATTTAGATTTCCATCGACACGGTAGGAAGAATCCGGGCTAGAAACAGTGAATTTTCTGACAAGTATCGATATTAATTGACAAACAGAAAAAAAAGTAGATATTATTGACAAAAATAACTCTTATTCCCCAGCTTTTAGGTAGAACTCAGGAAAACAAAATTTTTATTGTTACGTTAAAGTCAAGCTAAGCATTTACACTTGATAAACTGATATAAATATCTTGGAATATAAACCGACCATTACTTTTAATGACAGAATTTCTTTTAATCTGCGCAGATGAGAAATGCCTTACAAATCACAGTTAAATAAATCTCGCGAGATGACCTATAAAATGTGCTGAAAGTAATCTCGTTAAAATCCTTTGCGGGTAGTTTCGAAACAAACGAGTGAGAGGGGAGACAGGCGGAGACGGGGGAGGAAGCGACATTCGTGAAGCATCTGATGGTGTCGCAGTCGTACCTAATTAAATGGGACGTTCTCATTGCATTCGCGACAATTTTATGCGAAGATTTTAAGTCTTCACAATAAAACTTAAGAATTTAGTGTCGAGACTACCCTCTGTGACGGATAATTATCTCACATACCTCGCGACGATAAAAGGAAATGTCCGATAATCGAATCGATATTTGTGTTTTGTCCTTGTCACACACCGTCTTTTAATTTTAAAGCCTTCACTGTTTAAATAATAATGATACTGTTTTACACTTCGAGCGTCTCTCGTTTTACGTCGTGAGTTGTTTCGAAACTGAAATATTACTAACATTTACTTAATTGCGAGTCCTTGTCTTTGTCTAGCGAACATTTCGTTATTAGTTACTACAAGGACTTATCGTAACTTTTAACGGCGCTCGCACCGTGACTATTTTAATCATTATCTTATAATACACCCATGCTATAAAACCTCTATAAAAGTTTCTGAAACAGCTTATTGGCAACATTATAACAGCCAGTGTCATAGTAGCCATTATATCATCCAAACGAGTGTTATAATGTTGTACTAAATTTCATTATGCAACTCGTTTCAATGTTCAAACGGGGGCAACAGCACCCGCTGCACGCATGTGTGTGTGTGATGTGCTGCTGCAGGCGACATACATACGTGGACTTGTACTGAATTTCGTGGGAATTTCTTTATTCTTGATCTTGAATTACAAATACCCAATGGTTTCAGAAACTTTTATAGAGGATTCATATCATGGGTGTAGATAAAGTCTTGTATGCAACTGTTATAATTCGGTATTAAAACACTCATAGTCACGTGATACTATTATCACACTCGGCTTCCCATAATAAACCCACATTCGTGTTTTAATACCCCTTATTATACAACAGTTGCATAAATAACTATTATCCAATTTTTTGATAACTGCTAAATTTCCAATATAACAATTTCGATCATTTTCGAAAACAAAACAAGGATATGGCCTC
This sequence comes from Agrochola lychnidis, assembly GCA_963680765.1. Taxonomy (NCBI): domain Eukaryota; kingdom Metazoa; phylum Arthropoda; class Insecta; order Lepidoptera; family Noctuidae; genus Agrochola; species Agrochola lychnidis. The sequence goes on along the minus strand of OY796859.1, from coordinate 15,502,500 downwards.
TCAAAAAAGAAGGAAAGACGAGATTGACTAATGTCACACCACTGTAAAAGCAGGTTCTTCAAAGTATTTAATATCAATAACGTTAGATAGGTCAATAAATGTTTGGTCATAAATGCTATGCTAACAATTTGTAGCTTTCTAATAGGCTAAAGCCTCGCAGCACTTATCAAGTCATCGATAAATGATCACTTCCAATATTATCCAATTAATGGGTATAAACCCATTAATTTGGATATAAATCCAACATCTTGCAAAAACTCGTAAAATCTACTGGTGTACGACAAGGTGCGAGTGATAATTTTCGACCCATAAGTGTTTCAAATCTTTTACTGACCCATTACAATGTGCAGTGTGCTTACTATTTATGGGGATATACTCTTAGAACTCAACAAAGTTCTTAGATTCTATCGCCATAAACCCTCTAGGCGCATTTTAATGACTATTTAAATCGTCAAGGAATCAAGACTGCTTTTCATAACACTTAGCAATATGTGTGGGACATTAAATAAAATCCGTTTAACATCGTTCGATTTACTTGCTGCAAAATTAACATAATAATTGTTATGATATTTAAAGATATTATACGGTTTAAACGAGCGAAAAATTATGTGGAACCCTGTACATTTAGTACCTATATATTAAATGCGTGTTAACGACTTGTGAACTATGTCTGATTCCAACCGTCGTGGAAGACATAAAATATCAGTACCGCTTGGGTACAATAAGTTTTAATAATCTCCCAACTCTTATGCTCGCAATAAAAATTTGGGCCCTAGAGATAATTTTATGTCTCGTAAAATACTAAAACGCAACAAATTACAGCATTACCTGATGTTTCTTCTATCTTCCTCGTTTATCTTGTGACTAAATAGGAAAACATTGTTTAAGGTGTCTAATCTAAGTTTTCAAACCGATGGGAATTATGAGAAATCCTTTCTTGGCTGCTCATGCTACATTATATTTTCTAGGCACGTTTCTCGGACTATCAATCACTGTGGGATTTTTCTACTAAAATATGATGTTGCGAGAAACCATCTGTTCAAAAAACTGTTTGTACCTAAGACCTTTACCAAGTCCACTGAAATATTATTTTCTTTTTTATCATCTGTCCAGGACATTAAGTTATCCAGTATACATCGATACAAAAATTACCTTCCTATCTCAGAAATTCTTGAAGTGGATTTCGTGGTTTGCGCTTTGTCCTTTATTAATTACGATGCTATAAACCAGGGGTGGCGAACCTATGGTACGCGTGCCATTGATGGCACGGAACCAAATAATTTGGGCACGGCATCATTTCAGGAATTTAGGTAAGTACCTAAATTCCTGAAATGATGCCGTGATATTTATTTGAATTAAAGAACAAATTAGTCCTCTCTCAAGTGAGAGAGGACTAATTTGTTCTTTAATTCAAATAAATATTAACATTACTGCATAATAATAAAGGTATTATTGTGCATTGTGAAAGTATTAATATAATATTTTACGGTTTAAGAACATTTATTTCACTCAAAAAGAATACAATTATTCACTCCTATGAGGAAAACATAATAATTAAGATAAGCGACGGTTTCGCTTGGTAATAAACTAAAATAAAAGTAAGTTATAAAAACGGTAAAAACTTACAATTTACCTACACATTATTAAGGTTGTGCTTTAATATTTTATTTTCCCAAGAGTCACTAAGTTAAGATGGTTTGTTGGCACGTCATAGCAACATTCAATATGTATTTGAAAAAAAATGGCACGTAGATGTAGAGAGGTTCGCCATCCCTGCTATAAACTATGAAATAACGTTTAAGTAAAATAGAAAGAAAGTAATAGCCGAATCCGACATGCAAACATGGGAACAACAACTATGATAAAATTATTTCACGACCATTCACCATTCAGTAAGCATCTAGGAGACCCATACAAGTGGACGTTAAAGTGCTGATAACTATGATATTGATAATCTTACTTCCTACTATAAACTATAATCCTCTCTCTTCTTTTTGGTCGCGTACTTCATTTACTGAAGGTCGTGTTCCTGAAAGGCCTTCGTGACTTTGTGTATGATGTTTTTCTACTTCGTTCGGTTCTCCGCTTCTCTCAGGGCGGTCTGACCAGCGATTAGGTGACCGGTCGCGAGGTCTTTTTCCATCTACCTTGCCCATCACCACTAACTTTTCAAGGTTATCCGGTTCCCGTTGGGCAATGTGAGCAAATTAACTGAGAATCCTTTGGTAACAGATCGTGGATAGTCTATCTCTTATGCGTAGTTGTTCGAGAATATATTTGTTCGTTCTCTTGGCGGTCTATGGTATGCAGATCATTCTTCGCCAACACCACATCTAAAAAGCTATCTTTTTCGTTCTATTGCCCGAATCGTTCACGACACGTCCTGAAATCGCGAAAAAAAATCTGCTGTTCCCTACATTTTGACAAGTTATGCGAACATAAATGTAGGGAACAGCAGATTTTTTTATTTTCGCGATTTCGGGTTTGGTCTCATAGTAAAAGTTGTTCATAATGATGAGTAAAGTCACGTGTTAAAGTTTACGCACTGGATAAAAACATACCCTGTATATAATCATATTATAAACGCGAAAGTTTGTGAGCATGAATGGATGGATGGATGTTTGTTACTCTTTCACGCAAAAACTACTGAACGGATTTGGATGAAATTTGGCAAACAGATAGTTTATAACCTGGATTAACACATATAATACTTTTAATACCGATATACCCACGGGATCGAGACTTATCCGGGTGAAACCGCGGGGCAATTCTAGTACCGCAATAAATAAAAACAGATCCTGATCTATTAACCAGTCTTCTTAATCATCTCTATTAAAAAAACACTTAGGGTTCAAAGTCTCGAAACAATTTGTAGCTCGTTAAATATTGAACTGTAGTAATCATGTGGCATGTTGGTCGGTAGTTATGACGTGTGACGTCACACAAGGACCAGTTCAGGCGGACAGACTAGTCTTGCCACTTTTTGACACAAGTCTGCTTGGAGCACATACAAGAGTTTGTTGCATACATATGTATGTACAATGCAAACGCGTGTTTTTTGTGGCAACACGGGGAGCGGATACATTCCAAATTAAATAAAAGTGTTGTTCATTACAGGTAAAGCTCTGACTGTGAGGTTTGATGGTTTTCGCTTGATATAGCAGTAAATGGAAGGTTGGACATGAATCAATCTTTAAACAATTTGAGTATTTAATACCAACAAGTGTAAAGTGTGCCTAGCTGGCTGGCTGGATGGCTGGATGGAGGAATGAAACCTGGCAAATACCTAGATGCATCAAACAATTGTGAATATTTTTTTAAGTGAAAATTTCTTTAGGCGCGTTGGGCATTCTTGAGATGGAAAAAAATAATTGAACTCGCGACACCGTTACCGATACTTCATTTGTGTAAACGCGATTGTGCTTTTTATTTATATTAAGTTACGAATCAATGTTCTATGCAAGTATTCTTACTTTAAAAGTATTGGAACAATTTTTTTTTTAATTGTTCAAGGTTTCACTTCTGTCGACACTCCCGGATTGCCACTGTTTTTTTGCCATTTGTGACAGTGGAATACTGTTTCACATATCTAATTAAGAATAAAACCAGTTTTTTAGGCAAAGAAGATCCAAGAACCAGACCATAAAAGCTCCCGGGCACAGAAATGTCTTGACTACATATCACTTTGTCTAGGTGCAATCTTCGTGGATAAACGAATAACAGTAAAGGCACTGTAAAGATTCACAGTAGATAAACGCAACAAGAATTCCAGTAAGTTACAACATTCAGCTATTCACTCAACCTATTCCGAGTACAGTTGTAAGTTGGGAAATAAATTCGGGAGATTATCACTCCCACTAAATCTGAGTAAAATCTTCCTCTTCTTTTACGATCAGCGTTAAAGTTTATTTTCCTAGCTTTCAGATTCCAGATATACTTTAAGATAATCCAGGAGGCGTAGCCGCGAAAGCTTTGAAATTTATTGCAAACTTAAACAATTAACAGCTATCTTCAAAGTTTTCTACAACTGAAACGGTAAGAGGTCCGGCACTTGCTCCTAGTTCATAACTAACTGAGAGCCGTTACAATGAGTGACCGAGGGAGCCGCATTCTGTGCGGGCGAGAGCGGGGGGGAGGCTGGATGCTGAGGGCGGGGTGGGGCACAGCACGAGCGCGCCACCTCGTAAATCTGAACAGCCCGAGGCACGGACCTGCCTCCGAGTACATCGTGGTGCGAAGCTACTTAGCAACTAGAGACAGTACCCAATAAATTCTCTATAGGTGAAAGTTATTATACTCGCCCGTATAACGTGTACGGAACTTGTTGTACACTAATCGCTCGTTTGTGGTTAAGAGAGTTTGTTTCTTCAAGAAAAACTCGAGTCGATAAATATCTGAAACCACTTACGGCCGCGAGCCATGTTTCAGTTGGTTAATATTTTCTTGTTTCGAAGAAAGAGTTTTTTATTCGTAGCTACAACTTTGTTCCACGAAGTTTTTTAAGTGTTTATCTATAATTTTCCGATCAGGAAAATATCCAACACCAGACACTTCATAGTTTTCTTTTCTATGGCGAAAACAAAACGGGGATCTTGGACCCGTAAACAGCGGTGTAACAGTTGCCATTCCCACATTTAAGCTCCATTGTACAAGTGCAAGCGAAATAATAGTGCACCTTTTCAATTATTGAAATAATAGCGAGTTATTGAAACAGTCGCAGTTCAGATCGAGGGATTGTGCTCTCGCCGTGTTTACGACGCAGGCCGTGCGGCACAGATTTATAGAGCCTCGTGTCACCTGCCAACCGCAACACTAAGCCTGTCCCGTAAACAATACCAAATAACACAACTGAATCTGAACCCTGCTGCATCTGTGCAAAGTTTATAATAATATCTGAAGGAGAAGTCGATTATAAGGTTGCCATGTTACTGGAATAGAATTTGGTACAAACTTTTGAATGAATGACTTAGGTATCGATTAGTTGGATTTTCAGTTTCAGTTATTTAGATGTCGGTTTTAACTTTTCTGTTTTCATTTATTTATTTATAAAAGTAAGATCACATCTATACTTATCTTTATCTGAAAGCTGTATCAGGCATTTACCAGATTTTTTTGTTTGGACCATTGGGTATACAGAGTTTATTGCTCTTTGAACTTGGACCCGAAAGTGCCTAAACAACCCTATTCGTGTGAGAAGTGGACGGCCGGGAACGGCAGGGACAGTCGATACGGCGGCCACCGTGACAGCGGTATTGTTCCGCGGCGATACGACACCGAGGCTAATTTATACCGATAGCGGCATCTTGTCCAACTCGATCTTGCCTAGACCTACTTAAAAATAAAGCTTGGAACAGCATTTTCTATTTATTTTCCGATAGAATCATACGTACTATTATTGTTGAAGAAGCAACACCAGCTACACAAAGTCAGTATTAATGATGCAGTCTTGACTTTTACGCTATGGAATATGCCTTAATTCTAGTATTGTCAGATGTAGCTCTATATCCGAATTTGGCACGAAGCAACTGTCACCTTAGCGCCAGAACGTTGTATTTGACTGCCTGTGAGGACTGTCATAGAAACCGAGACCCGGTGGATTATCATAATCTCTAAGGCTTGCAGCAAGGATCATTCATTCATGCAGTTATTTGACATCGTTCACCGTTGAACGATTAAACAGCGTAGCTACCCAGCCACTTGTCACGATGTCCTGAAGGTCAATTTAGCAGAAAGTCTAAAACACATAGGTACTTAATATGCCCAAATAAGTAAAAAAGCCATACAAACATTATTTAGACGACATAAAAAGCCGTCATGAGAAAGCCCTCAGTGATCCCAAACTCCCGGAAGGATAAAGGAAATAGTTTCAGATGTGTTACAAACAAAAATGAGACGAAATTGGGTTTGGAATACGAAATCACGCCAAAATCAAATTTCGTTTATATGACAAACATGTCTCGTACATAGCCGGTGACATTTTATTAGCTCGGGGTTCGTAGATGGGTAGTATAGGGACATCAAAAGGAGGTGTCATCGCTGGCGCGGTACTGTTTACGTGTGGTGAATATCGTGATACACCACGCTCCGCCGCATGATGTATGTAAACAAATTTGCTAAATTTTGATTAGATCTAGAACGGCGTACGCGACTGGAATAAAAGAGGATTGTGTCGCCTGCCTCTAGCAACGGCGTTGAAGTGAAACTCTTGTTTACGGAAATTTTAATGGAATTAAAAATTCATGACACGACACTGTTTATACTTAACTCCATACATGCGATGCTACAATATAAGCTATTTGTGAAGAACTATCATATATAATTAAATACAAGTCAATAGATTGACTTCCGTAAATAAATAGAACAGAAACGTCACCAATTGCAATTGGGACACGATAACGTTTTCGAATTGGTCAGGACAACTGTCACCGACCGACAAACACCGGAACTGCGATCAAAGGAGCAACTTTGAGCTAATTCGGACGTTTGCCAACGACCTGCCTGAATCTACCAATCAATATTTATCTTCTCTCTCTAGACAATTGGCATCAGCGCCGAACTTTGGTAAACAGCGAGGATTGTCAAGTATTTTAGTGCAGATAAATTCGTGTACACTATGTACTCGTGTATTTCGATACTGCTTCAAATAACATCACCTACTTCAAATAACATAATAAAAACAAAAGAAAACAAAATACGCTCCCCGTGTGCCTAGTTAAAATGCGAAAATACGGCAACATTTCAGATTGGGTACATTAAACTTTATACGGATGTCGCTAAATTGGACTGTTGGTTAGTTTGTTCTTTGCCAAGTTTTTTCCTGTCCAGTCGTCGAGGGCCGGGGGAAATGGTCGTGGACCGGGTAATTGTGTTAAAACTTTCATCAGGAAGTGTGAAATTTTGTGGAAGCAGCGAGGCCAATGTAACCGCGATGCCACCTACAAGTTTAATTTGTTTCAAAATTGTGGTGAGACACAAAGGCAAAAGTAAAAAGTCAACGTTATCTATTTCATAATACCATCACAGAAAAGGGAATGAGTGGCGTTACAGCACTTGCTATTCATAGCGTTCACAGTGAGACACTTGAAAACACAGCAATGAATAAGCAATTACACATGACAGACGACATCAATGACTCTTAACACTCAATTAAAAATGAAATAAATAATTCATAACCTACGCAAGTTGTATTATTTTTATTCAATGAGGGCACTGGGAGACACAAAGACTGAATACAAATTTATTTGACACACGTGACTCGACGTGAAACTGCCGTGGGACAGCGTGGCGCCACCAATCTCGCAGAATATAATAATGTATGGCCCTCATGTAAACATTATAATAAAAATGTTATATTATACTTTGAAACGAGGTTGTGATTGTGACTAATTTATTAATCGAATATATGCTGAAGAGAATTTCTTATCTATTCGTAAATGGCCATCACAGTTGCAAGTTTTAAAAGCGTTTTAAATTATCAAAGAACAGTAACAGTTTAAACTTAAATTAAAAGCTATAATATCTCAACAACGTTCAAAAGTTCTTACTAATCATGAATGAATAATTGATGAAGCGTTAAATTCGTCAGCTCATTACAACACATTATGGAAACGAGCAGGCAACAGCCCATTATCGCTGAATATTGAAAATGTGCTACGAACAAGAACCAAACGACATATCTCTCTGGAGACTTGCCTTATTGGAGTGTCTCGTGGAAAATCATTAAAACAATATGGAAGTGTCAAAGAACCGAGGCGAAATAACAAAGCTTGATCGGATGCTACCGTAGTTACATGCTCGAACTCGTGACACGTCCGCCGGCGCACCAAACGGAAGTTGTTATTACGAAAATATATGCAAATTACCAGCTCACTGGAAATATCCCTTTTTCAGAGTAGCGGGTTTTTGTTCTCCGTGCCGCTGGACTCGTCATTTGCATCTTATTATTGGTATGTTTTAGGGGATAACATGTCGAATTTGAATCGTGTTTACCGCCGCCTCGAGCCTCTGCGGGCTGAATAAGAAGTGATTTCACACGAACATGCTGCTGGTCTTCGAAGGTGATTCTATTATTATTCAAAACGCAAAGGTTACAAAAAATATTCTTAGTTTTAAATCAATGCACGTGAACCTAACACGAAGCCGATATGTTAACTTTGAAATTGGAAACCTTAACCAGGATCAGATTGTTAAGCCTACCTATATAACCGTTTAATCGAAGTTAAGCAACGGGCGCATTAACTCTCCATTTTTGGTAAAGCGGACACAATCGTTAAGTCGACTAAAATAAATTTCGTGGGAAGCTTCCTAACTCCTACCGACTAAGCTATTGTAAATGCAAATGATCTCTATGCGTGGTGCATTCAAGGTGTATATTGGTTCGTAGGGCATTTGTATCGAACACTCGATAATAAAGTTATTGAAAGTGGTAATAAGATTAACGGCTTGTTCGTTGCGCATAAATCACGATGCATTACGTCGCCGACGACAGGAGGCTCGTATCGCATTACAGTGGATTAATTGCGGCTGAGCCGGCTGTGGCGACAACTGGGGCGGGGCCTGCGCCCGCGCATACTACACGATCTTGTACGATTTGGTCCTAAGAATTACTGTGGAATGATTTCCTTTGGATTTTCGGTTTTAATTTTAGAAACAACATGAGCTGAGATGGTTACCGCGAAGTATCGATAAGGCACTTGAATTACAACCTTAGCTCTCGCCTTTGAGTAAATGGTATGCTTCATTATCGGGATGTGTAACGAGCGCGGTCGGATCGCAACAAATCATCGCGACGAGGCACGCAGCGGTGCGCCCGCCGCGCCCTGTCGCTCACTGCCAAAATTAATTTCCCGTAAAATCGCTTAAGCGATCTATCTTCTTCCGAGAAAAATAATATTCGTCGAGGCGCACTCAATAATAATTTCTCTCGGTAAGTAAGAAACGTTTAATCTGCATTGTACGTGTACAACCTGTTTATCTCGATATGAATTGAGTCTGCCCACTTGGTTGTACTCTGGAAGGAAATGGCTGGTGCGCAAACAAATTATTAACCCTCCATATAGGGCGTGAAGTATGTAGCAAGTAGTGCTGTCTCCATGCCTTTGATAGACACTAGAGCTTTTTGTACTAGACGTCCTGCTTCATTAATAACCACCGTTAAGATATTCTCGTCACATAAATGGCTTGCCTGAGTTTTTACTCATGTTTTTATTATTTTTTGGATAATAAAGTAGTAACGAAAGATTATTTAAAAAAGTAGGCAAATTATATGAACTTATTTTAATTCATATAAAAGGCCACACGTCACGTCTCTTCCAGTGCGATCAGGTAAGCTAATTAACTGTGTACAATATGAATTCAATTAATGTTGTTATTATTGGCATCTGTATGTTTTTAGGGTTCCGTACCTCAAAAGGAAAAACACGAAACCAGTTCATTGTCATTGTGTTTGTTCATTATCAGTTCGTTGTCCGTCCGTCAGTCTATCAAGACCCTTTTAAACTATTGCATAGCTTTTATCGCGGGCTTTGAGCGCGGCGACCGAATCAAGAAATTCCGTAACGTAACGAAAATAAAACCTAATACCCCCCACTCCGCCTACCATGTAATGACGGTTCCCATGACAACGTGATGTTGTCATGGAGGTTACAAATGCTATGCAATAACTTTACCGCGGCAGTCCCCGAGTGCCACACGTTTTTTTTTATCAAGAAAGCGTGGAGGTATCAAGTTGAAATTAATATCAAATATGTGGGTTACAGTCCCTAGGATTTCAAAAAAAAATCAAGCTTCTAAGTCGACTCAATAAAAATACAGCCATTTATGCTACATATTTTGACACTCGCAAATAAATCAAAACCTACTGGGTACTTGCCGTTGACCTAGAATCACACAGGAAGCAAGGTCTCGCAGCACAAGTACCTAATGGAAAAAGTCCGAAAATTGTATTTTTTTTGTTTTATCACATAAAAAAAATATTTTTGTGATAACAAACTTACATTTTCAGTTGGGTAATTGACCACGACGAATAAAAACGTATGGGATAGCATGTTCTACAAAGTTAAGTTTGTTTTTGGGGAAATTCATCCCAACTACGGAACCCTTCATTGTGCGTGGTCCAACACGCACTTGGCCGGTTTTTTTTTAAGCAGTCTCAATACATTTAAAATAAAATAACTCACTGAGTCCATAAGAATAATTTTCATCAGAACAGATAGGTAACTTCAGCTGTTAATTTAATTAATGCAAATCGCCAAAGTTGGCCAACAACAAATAAATTGTCTTAGCCTACCTATCAAACCAATAAATCAAAATAAAAGGCATAACTATCCTTTCTAGGCAAATATGGCAAAAATTCCCTCCGACTTGGCGGTGCAGTGTTCCCTGCTAACGAATGGAATGAGAGGACAAAAAGTGTCCGCTCGACTATTCTTAGCGCTGCGACACGCTGCCGCTCGATTAGTCGCTTAGCCGCCACGGAACTGATAATAATGAGATGCCTCAAATATCACAATCACAAATAAGTTTTTTTTTTTTTTGGGCGAAGTTATCAAGTAACTTCTCCCGCTCTGGGCGGAGCGGGAGGGCGTGTCAGACTCATACTGACTAAAACCCACTCGTGTTAATTCAATTGCCATGTTGGCAGGGGCCACAGTATCCCTTTCGGACTTTCCCGCGACCCCGGCAGGCAGCGGCCCTATCGGATCCCGTCAGTTCTGCAGACATCTCTTTAAGACGCGCGTGGAACACAACGTGCCGTCAACCCGGGTCTGGTCCTAATCGGACGGCGAGCTACCCATTGCTCACCGTCCGCAAGCCCGCGCCTACGGTGGCCGAGAATCGGCCTGAGATTCCCGACGCCCAGGGCGTCTCCTGCGGCGGTTAGGGGCGCGAGGGCGCGAAATTTGCCTCTCCCTCACGCGTTCCGCTTCCTCCTTCGCGAGCATCACTGCTTCGCAGAAGGAGGTGACGGCCTCCCATGCCCTCTCACTCCGTACCATGGCCTGGACCAGGGCCGGATGCGAGAGATCTCTGCCGCCGATCGCCTCCACGAAAACACGGCGATGCTCCGCCCAAGCCGGGCAGACCACCGTATAATCCACCATCCATGTCCTTCGGGCGATCCACACAATGGCGACACCCGGGCGTTTCCTCCCGCCTTATCCGGGACAGGAAACTCCCGAAACAACCGTGTCCGGTGAGGATCTGTGTCAGGCGGATAACGAGGATGCCATGGCGCCTCTCTAGCCTCTCCTCAAAGAGGGGACTTATCGCCGCAATTGTGGCGTGCCCAACAAATAAGTTATCTAATACTTCATTTATACTGATATTATAATGGAATAAGGACATGTATGTTTGTAAAGGGTATCCTTGAAATAAAGATCTGATCACATAAATTCTATCGCAGATAGAAAGCTGGACTATTCCCGAGTAACATAGGACAGTATCTATGCCAGAAAAAATCACTTTTCCTGGGGAAATCTCTATGCGGCTTAAACCGCTAGGGATTGCTAATTTCAAACAAACCAATTGGTAATGAGAAATTATCCTAAACAATGATAAAATCACAAATAATAATAAATATTCGTTACAGACAGGTCAAATTAAACTGAAAATGATAAATCAGTGGGCAAGTCTGATTATAATCAGCTTGTTGGTCACCCAGTGATTACTTGTCAATTTTTGGCTTGGGAATTTTACAACAAAAGTCGCACCTAATGCAAATTGTTGCACCTGGTTCTGTTCTGCAGTACCGACCGTTACCTAGTTATAGCAACAACCGAAATCAAACGTTTATAAAGTTACATCCAGTACATAGGTACCTACGTCAAACTATTACCAACTCTATCTAATTTATGCTTTAAGACTAAGGCCAAGAAAAAACACGTACCGACATTTAAATAGACACCGTGCCGTATCTACTTATTTCATAAATCCTGTTTATTGACGCTATTTCCTCCCGTTCGATGTCCAACTCTACCACTGAGAACCTGAATGCACCAGAAGCCTGTACTTGGAAAAATAATTGCCCGGGTACTTACCGTACAGTAAATGCTATTCTTACTAAAACTATTCGAAATACCTAAATAAAAAGGCAGCATTTAAATAACTCAGCCTCAGAAGTCCAGTGTAATGAGATAGGCTGGCAGACCTTACCTGTAATCACCGTTGGACCGTGTGAAGATACTTCAAGGATGTCTTAAGATGATGGATGTATGAGAACAAAGGAATATAGGTGAATGATTATATTGAACGATAAATAAAAATAAGTTTATCCCACTTAGAGTAACTACCTACGTATAATCCAAGAATGTTATTGAGCTAACTACCTCAATTGACATGATGAAGAGTTCAACGGCGTCGAACTAGGTCTTATAAAATAACGCCAAAATAGACACAGAAGTAGGACAATACTAAATAGCTAATTCTGACGAATTTCTATAGAAAAATAACCCATTCATCTACACATTAGCCTAATTACAAAGGTCAACGGTCCGAAAGATAATACGGCTCACATTATCAGGTGAAGCAGACCTGTGCCTGATCTCCGCGCGGTAGATGACCGTGATTTATGTATACCGACGACATTAAATTACATCTAGATCGAACAACGCTATAAATTATCTGTCCGTATTGTAAATCTGCCGCGTGTATCGATGGTCAAATCACTAGCCAAAGTGTATCGTAAGTTGATGAGTTGAGAACAGTCTAGAAATATCTGATAATAGTACTTGTATATCAATGTCGGGGTATCGAAGTAGATTGTGGAGTTTTGCTCTCCTTGTTTGCATACAAGTGTTTGCATGTGAAGTTAATTGACGTTGTCAGACTTTTTAGAAAAATATTCATCAGTTTTTGAATCACGTCAGGTAAGAAAATAACAAGTAACGAATTACTGGTTAACCTTTTCATGAAAAAAGTAGATTAAAGTAAAATAAGTGCAAACATGTTTTGAATTTTTGATACATATTTTTTTAATAAAGTAGGCCACTCCGTTATGAACGAATTATAGCATAATTAACCACTTGGCACTCGCTCTCAATTGCAGCTTATAAGCAGGAAATTTACACAATTTTGATCCATAATTAACACGTAACTGCGGACTATATGGTACTTTCGAGCCGTGGGGCGATGAATTCCTGTGTATAGTATACATACGGATACAAATCGGTGACCGTTAAAAATAAATTATAAATAACAAGCGGGCAATAAACGAGCTGTTCGCAGGTCGGAGATGCAGGCAGATAAATCACGGCGGGACTGGCGGTCGGACCGTCTGTGTGTAATAGTGTAAGTGTTACGAATGAGAAATGTGATGATGTACCATCTACATATTCAATAGTACTAAATACACGTTGATTTAGCTGTTGGCAACAATTATTATTTATTTTATTTTAGTTGGTATCGTGTGGTTTAATTTGTAGCATGTTGTGTCATTAACATTTAATATTCACACATGATTTGCTCTTGTGCCTACTTGAGGATTGATATTTAATTCTGATAACAAAGCAGTGTTAACTCATTAGTCATTAACATGTAGTTTCCACTACTATTGCTCGTCCATGTGTTTAGTCGTTTAAATAAATAGTAAGATTAAGTCTTAATTTGATGACAAACAAAGAAACCACTAATGGGTTTTTCATGCACCTGTCTTTGTAAAATAAACTCAACATTTGCACTTTAACAAAACGGCGTTATTGCAAACATGCGAGGTAAACACGAGCGGAGAAGGTGTTAAACTTGTGGTGTCGAGTGATTTCCAACACATACCAATTATCACCCAACCGATATCTACATAAAACACTACAAACCCAACAAACGATTACTTCCTGCATTAATTTCGCGTCATGGCGCGATATCTTTAGGGGATTTTGTGTAGAAATAAATCACTCGGTAAACATACCAAAGTGTCGTAGATTTCGTTTTCAATTATCGTTAGATCTTGATAAAAAAAACTTTAAACGAAAATGCCTAGCGTATCTGTGAAATATATTCTGACACTTTTACATCAGAGATAAAGCTGTGAAAAATTACTCAAATTACTCGTGGAGCACCAAGCCTAAATAAAATATTCCAATACAGTAGGTGCCGATCACGGCGCAGGAGACTATGACACTCTCAATTATCAAACTATCGTCATTGGCAACTTGATACTCGACATAATGGAGGGTTTCGAGCTTTACGCTCGAGTTTAAAAATACCCACGCTATTTATTATTTAAGCTTGCAAAAGTAGTGTAAATACAACGTGGCAGAACCGGTATTAAATCATCTAGAAGATGTGTATAATTTATGAACGGTCGAGAAAATATCTGTAGATGCTATTTTTTATCACATATGATATGACATGGTTCATTTACATTTTCTTTCAACAGGTCTAAGTCGAAATATGACTATAAGCCGATTATTGATGTCATATTCATGAGGCTTCTAGATAATTTGTGCATCTTGTAAATGTCAAGAAAGCAATTTTAGCCTCATAATGTCAATATCGTGTTCAACGGCCAGATTATGTTATGATACAACATAAACAAAGCATTCAAAAATTATGATATCTGTTTTTCGTAACTTAAGCAAAGCCGAAGTGTTCGTTTTAAATATGTCTTATCTTTATATTAATACCGAGCTCTTTACACTTACAAATCTTATCAAGACGTTTAAACCTCAACATATCAAAGAAACACACCGAATCCGAACAGAATGACTTCCGAATGTAAATAATTGGCGCAACAGGTGTGATATAAATCTTATACAAACGAGGTGGTGATTAAGACGATCGTATATCAAGCGTTAGCGGCTCACCACACGCGATGCCCCTACCTAGTCGCGGACAACCTATAAGCAATATCGATATAGGAGGAGAAATATAACAGAGGCACCGATAATCCTATTCAAGTAAAAGTACCCTATTCGTTTACGAGACCTACACTCGCGTGTTGATAAAGGTAATAAACTCGAGGACTGCTTAAGCCTAATTTATGCGTGTTGACAAAAGACGTACAAGAAGATCATGAGATCTTACCAACATGGGTGCTCGAGAGTTATTGGTGTACTGAATTTTATTGTAAATAACGTCATAGACATGTTTATGTTCTGGTGCATATTTTTATTAAAATTCTTCCTTATAAGTAGGTTTTTAATTCAATATAAGACCCTACGTTGCAATCGCTTAATACAAAATAGTTTCCAATCGTTAGCTTATTCTCGCCCAAAGGGTAACCCCTTTCACTTTCAAGCATATATGGTATATACACGAGCTGACCGTAAAGTCACTCAACACTAACGAGCCTTGATGTCAAGTACGCGACGCACGACAGACATTTTCATAAAATACTTTATCACTTTATGGTGCTTTGCCATAGAGGGACCAAAGTGACGATGCAAATTCAATTCTACGTTTACACATCTCATACTCAACGCTTATGGACGAAACAATATGTAAAGCAACGGTACAAAATGATCGACTAGCAGACACGAATCTCGTGGATGCCTCTTTGTTGAGCGCAGAGCGAGCTCTCTACCTTTTTATTTCTAACTTGCAAGTGAGCAATTTATCGCTTGCAGCTGCGTTTTTTTCTGGAGTATGGACACCATAAATCGTGTCCACTGGGCTTTTCAGCGCACATGATTTGCAGAAAAATCTCAAGTGTAAATCAAAGCGCACTAAAAACTAAGGCGCTTTTTTGTGTTTATATTATACAGTGCACGAGGCAATGACAAGTTTGTGGTGACACTCCAATTAAATACCATTTGGTTGCCAGTTGTAAATAAACTAGTTGTAAATAAATTTATTTCACGCCTTCGCTTTTATCTTGTATCAGTTGGATTGTTCTTTCCGTAACAATCGCGACTCGTTGTGTTTATACTTGACTCACGAGTGAATTATGCGCGTGAAGCTTCGTACGATCGCATTAAGAGCTGCAAATGAATGTTGACAGATAAAAAGTAGATTATATTCTTGAACAATTCTCAAAGAATTTATGGAAATCACGAGTTAAACAGACAATTTCTCTGGCTTGTTGATTTAGATGAATTCTAAAAAATAAGATCTAATTTTCACAGATGTTAAATACATGAGTGTGCACAGCTTAAAATTTATTGGTATTCGACTTGGAAATTGTATTTTCTGGAGAGGATACAATAAATATCCGAAAGGTCGCGTTAACGAGCCGCCCCGACGCGAGACGCACGGAACAATAAAGTACGATTTTACTGAAGACTCGTGAATATAAAACACATGAGGATAAACAACATTCAATTTGGCAAACGTTGAAGAGTTTTCGAAGTGATATATTAAGACAGGGTTAAATTCTAAGAATTTTATAATAAGACAAGAGATTCAATCAAAGTGCTAGGGGATTGGATTTCAAAATGCCTGTGCGCACATTGATCCGCTTACAGAGCTCTCCGCATATTTAAGCTCAGGGATATCTCTCGTAGATCTCGCAAAAAGCCGCGGCGATGTACCGAGAGCATGCTTGGCTCTGGTTAATGATTGGCCCCATATCGAACCGAGGAATCCCTTGTAAAATTACCGCCGCCTCATAATAGGTAGGTACGTATTTTCGGCAAGATTTCTGATTCCCCCTTCGTTATCATCTCATTTCAATCTTTCGCTTGTTATGAGTCGCTCACTTCACTTGTGGAAAGTGATTGAACCGCTTGATGTTTTTACGCTGTCAGAGATTCCATTCTTTTACCTTTTTTCCCTCGTCGTCGTTTCTTATTTATATTTAAATGAAGATACAACTTTGATACAAATTTGCGATGTCTTACAATATTGCTTTTGTTAACGTTTTATGAATTGACTTTTTTCGAGATGTTTTTCCGTGCACAACTAGATAGAACGTAAAAACTGCACAAAATCTCTTTTTGTAAACACAATTTTATCATAGCAACATTATTTTAAAAGCGAAATGATAAACAATGCTTTCTGTCCCATCTATGCAATTCAGATACCCACCACAATGTTCTAGCTTGCACGTTTATAACAATGACTGAAACAATCATGAAAATGCTATTCAACGCGAATAGAGACGAACAGTTTAACATAATTACTATCAATTTGTACGGCTTTCGCGGTACCACAGACTAAGTAATTGAAAACAGTTGTTATTTTTTCTTCTATCTTTGTTAACTATTTTACTAAAGCATTTTCTATTGGTTACAAGTATTTTTCTATCTTATTTCTTGTTTTGCTCTATTAGTAGTGTAACTTTATATTTGAGCGACAAATTGTTTAAATCTTAATTTCCTATGTTTACTTCGGTTTTATTTCGCGTTTTGTAAAGTAGCTTCATTACTAAATAGTAGAAAAATATATAATAACAGGAAAACATTTAAACGTCGTAATATTTCGTGGTTTTAATTAACAAAGTGCTACAATGAACACTGAAAATAATTATTACGCAATAAAATTTATTTCACTGAAGCCAGTTTCAAACGTTTTCAAGTGGCGCAGTGCGAACGTTTCTGCGAACTACTACTGCCTTTTAACATAACGGTTTAAACTTAAAGCAATCATCGTTGTTGAGATTGAAATGTAATTCTATGTAGAAACCAGCACTCTGACCTACGGCGGTGCTAAACATTTACATCCACTCAACCTTACTTAACTGATTATCTATCGTAATAAATTATGTTCAACCCGTGAAGCGTTTTACACATAGAATTAAATACAGATAATTACGTAGACGTGACTACGTGCTCATAAATTCATATTTATATGAACCTTTTTATTTACCAACGAAAAGTTCAACAATATTATAAAAAGTAAATGGTTTGAACAGCCCACCTGATATTAAGATACTATCGTGTCCTAAATCTTGAAAAGGCTGGCCTTAAATAAAAACCTGCCTTGAAAAACATTACTTACAGTACTTTTGTTTATGATATTACAGCAGTGAGTCATTTGATATCAAGACGAATATTACAAGAATTTAGTCAAACAATACGGCGCCCGCAATGAAGGGATTTATCAAACGACAAATCAGGTCGTTACTCAAACCGAAATAGAATTATTCATATTCTCAATATATTTATCTCCGCAGACATACCTACTACGTATCCTGGAACAACAGCACAATAGTCCAACATCCTTAACAATGATATATTGACATTCAAAGACAATAAGTTGACACAAATAGGGTACATTATAATACACAATACAATACAACGCGTGGGTGACCTGGAGAATGTTCGTGCTACCTACTGAGACAGCCAACGACTGCACATTTAACTGAGAATGTAACAAACTTACCGGAGACAAAGCTTTTGTGTGATTTTGTTCGTTATAAGATCATTTCCAGCGCGTAATCTTAATAACAACTCTAAAGCAAATACACACTTGAGTACGAAATGTTCTTACTTCTGAACTGAATTGGATACATTTACAAAATAAACGTTCTTGCGTGCTTAGTGCTCTGTGCTTTTAAGTGAAAGTGACACACACTTTTCTTTTGCAATACTCGCTTTCTGCATTTTATTAGGTACCTAGCTACGTGCAACCAGTGCGTCGATTGCGAACAAGGGTTAATTGAAAACTATGTTTGTTTGTATTTTAGAAAATACAAATATAGTTACATACTGTTGAGAATTCACTGTACCGAGGAATGTGAAAAAGAATTAATAAGAAAGAATAGAAAATAACGTTTCAAACATTGAAGGATCTTACCCTATTCCCAATATTGGCAACACATATTCTATCTTCTATAAATATTCGTAACAGTCCGAATCAAGTTCTTACGGAAAGAAAACTGAAAGTGGAAATATGGAAATTTTGTAAGAATTATTGAAAGATGGACAGGACAACGCCTGTCGGGTCAGCTCTAATCTAATCTAAGCCTGTATTGTCCCACTGCAGGGCAAAGGCCTCCCTCTCCCTTTTCCACACAATTATGTCTATTGCTAGTGTCGGCCAGTCCTTTCTGTAGGAATCAAGCTCGTCCCGCCATCTTCGTCTCGGCCTGCCGCGATGTCGTCGTGCGTTTAGTGGGACCCAATCAGTGGTTCTTTTATCCCATTTGTCATCTCCCCAGTCCCACTTAAGCTTAGCGGCTTTCTGGGTAACGTCTGTGACCTTGGTTTTGACGCGCAATGTTTATGTTCCTTACACGGTCCGGGTCAGCTAGTATTTCATATTTACGAGACATTAGAACTAACTATAGCAGCAGCCTAAGCAGATCGCACACATCTGCGTCATAATCACAAAGCGCATACAATTATAAAGGCTGTATCCAGATTAGGTCTCAAACCTTTAGTCTGTGTTACATAGTGAGCGAATTTAAAGACGACAATGTCATTAACGATCAAGATAAACTTCTTGCACTGTTCATACAAGAGGCATTAACTTCTTAATGTTTCAGTATATACTTAAAAGCGTGGCTGGATATAGCCTGATTGGGTCGGGATAAAATTTTGCATACAAATAGTTCCAAGAGTCCTTGGTTCAATGCAGACTACATTAAAATAAAATGTTAAATACAAATTGTTATTATGTTCCAGATGGCATTTCTAGATAAGGATATGCGCGAAAAATGCATTTAATACAAAGTATGTAATAAAACATTGCATGAGCTATGTCGAGGTGTGAAAATATCATGACTTGACTGGTTTCCTTGTAAGGATTGCAAGGCAAGTTGGCACATTATTATACAGTAGGTATGACGGACACAGACGGGTTTACTACTGAACATGGGCTATCTGATCAACCACTACAATTAACAGTCATGAAGGATATGGTAATGATGGATTTTTATCCATCTCGTTAACTCCTCTACTTGACAATTCCTTTTTTAGACACCCGTGGAAAAAGAAGATGATAGCCTTTTTGTATTTACTGCAAAAGCTTAAATGAAGTTAAATTAGTAGAATTAATGAAGATACTCAATAAGCAACTGCAATGTAAAGTGAACTACTTTATTGGGTGATTCGGGAATACAATTTACTGGCTCAAAAATAAACAGTAATTAAAAATGCTCCAAACATTTCTGCATAATATAATAAGCTACATGCTCAAGAAATGCCAGTAAAACTGTTTGCATAAGTACCTACTACTTAATTAAAGCAAAAATTTCTCAGTAAAAACTATTAAGGCCAAAATGTAAGACTCATATATTCTTTTAATCTTTCTCAATAATCTACTTATTGCTGTTACAGTTAATCTTAAACCACTTGTTTTTGTAGTAAACCACCGATGTTAAGCAACGAGATTTTTTCTCGAAATCTTTGCAAGAAATTCTCTAAATGTCGTCTTTGTAATGAGAAAGGCAAACTTCGAACACATTGAAAGAACGCTAGAGTAAAGAATGACGAAACCTATACAAAAGGCGGAAAAGCAGGAATGTAGTACCGAGGAATAAGTAGACCTTTCACGATCAAATAAAGGAGTCAGGGGTCTAAAGACTGACTGTTTAGCTGATGTCATGACACAATGAATAGGTAAAACTTTAGATATACAGCAGTAGCGGATCCAGGTGAGGGGGCTTAAGCCCCCAAAAGCGTCTGAGTTCTTCCGTGACAAATCTTAAAGTGAACTCGATATTATTCTAATTAAACTTGTTAGCAAGTATTTACACTACCCAATGATGACATGATGACAATTGTACATTAGGTAGTGTAAATACTGATACTACTAATACAAATACTCCTTACCTTAATTAATATTATGTTTCAAAGTTTTTTTCTATAAGATGTTTTGTTTACGTGACGAATTTTGAATCCGTGCGCCACTCATTCTGCCACTCACGATGCCCGATTTGGCCGCCATGAAGGTATATTCACCAAGATATCTATATCTCTGGGAGTCTGCAACCTAACGAAGTCATTGAGGAATTTGCGAAAAGTAATCCGAGAAGGCTTGTAAAATGTTGTGTGCTTTATTAGTGTTTACTTTGTGAAAACCCACCCCCCTCAGCGGGGTCAAGCCCCTCCCAAACAACAATCCTGGATCCGCCACTGATATACAGTCATGCTTATTCTTTATACCTCGTGAGAACGATGCATGTTTAACTTTTTCCTAACCATTGACGCACGTTTCTTCGATTACGAGTGTGAAAAGTTTCGTAACTAATAAGTCAAATTGAAAAATCTATATGAGAAATCTCAAGCTCGTTTATAAAATACACTTACAACAGTTACGAGTATGTAGACAATAAATAAATGTATTATAGATTTGAACGTTGACAGCTAATAAGTGGCGAACAGTTACCAGTCAAAATAAATCCAACGATATTAAACGTCGCCACAATCAACATTGAGTGTGTACATGTGACTACGAAACGTGGGAAACATTTATATAACGTTGTCTGTCCATCCGTTGACCCTTTAACGGTACTACGCGACTGATTGCATAACTTGATTGTAAAAACTCATTTAAAATTGAAATGCAACAATTATTGAAGAAATACACTGAAAAATCTGAAAAATTATATTTGAAAAACTTTTTCTAAAGCAAAAATTGCCCAAAAAGTTGCGCCCAACGTGGGGCTCGAACCCACGACCCTGAGATTAAGAGTCTCATGCTCTACCGACTGAGCTAGCCGGGCTTACTAACTACAGTCGAAATAGTAGTTCTGTTATCACTACTACTGTTTGTGTAATGACGTAGACGTTGAGTTGTGAGTCTATAAATAGATTGCGATTGTGACCGAGTTATTATCATTAGCTGTTAGCAGGAATTTATTGACACAAGTTCCGTACGAATAGCTTGTGATAAATTTAACTTTCCTACAAGCTTCGAGGTACACCGTTGTATGTTTGACTACGAAAATAGTTACTCTATTTTCTCAGTGCAGAATTTCAAATCGGGCCAGACGGGGCGATGGGCGGTCCGCAAACACTTCCGAGCCGTGTAATTTACTCGTTAGTTCGTATCGGCGTCCTATAGAGACTGTTATTTTATGTAAGAACTTGGCGACCGCCCGCGGCTTCTCTTCAATGGAATTCGGAAAATTGTGATTTTGTAAACTTCTATCTTTTGATAGGTAAATTGTTTTGCGAAGACAACGGCCATAATGTAAATATTTGATTTGATTTTTATGAGTAGCAACTTTGTGAAAATTAAATTGGTTTCGATTTGCTAAGATAGCTTCGTGTTTGATTTTAATCATGAGATATTATCAAATCAAGCTTTGCTGGTCACACGAAACTCAAAAGATCATAACTATCGATAAATTGACACAAGTCTCTTGCGAGTTAAAAACTTGCGCAGATACAAGCCTCTAATCCTTGATCCAAGTCTCCGAGCTATGTTTGTCGGCATCACTACACAGTCGAGACGTCTCATTTGGTCCTGTCTCCTGCCCGATTTATGAGACCGTAATGCGCGCGCATCTAAGGACCACCTTCCATAGAATACCAGAACATAAAACATACGCACCGTATCTTACTCATTTTCTAATATGGAGCACCCAGCACCAATTTGAGATAAGGCAATCGAGCATAGCTATTATTCGTAACGTGATATCCCATTGAATGTGAAGATTATAACGGCTAAGCATACAGCATATCAGTTTAAGTGAGCGGTTCCCATCGTTGCTTTATATACAGGGCTGATACCTTAAATTCACGACTTTAAAACTCTTTCAGACCAGCATTATAAGGAGGCTCAATGGTGCCGATTCCCTTGTTCAGAAACTAAACTAAATTTAAGTTCAGTGCATCTTTTTCTTTCTATTTCATTAAGAAAAGGACAGAAGATAAATTTTAGTTTAGTCCTGTCAAATTAATCATCGCCTGTCACTCTCCATACAAGTTTAGACGTGATTAAAAACTTGCCGACTAAAATTACGTCAATTTACGTCAAACGCTGATTAATTTATTTATGAACTAAAATTTAGTTTAGTTTGTGAACAAGGGAATCGGCACCACTGTCAGCCTAAAACCTATAAAATAGGTCACGACAAACTAGACAGTGGCCGGTAAAGAGTATTGAAGAATACCTCAACGCAAGCGTAAAATTACTTACCAAAAGCCAAGTGTGCTCAAGGACCTAATAGTATTTCCCAACAGTCGAGCGATACTACTCTTAAACGAAAGTTCCTTCTAACTTAAATGAAGATATGATTATTAACCAGCTGTAGAACCAAGTATCATACTCACATTCCCAACTAATAACTCGTTAAATTTTTGCATTTAAGATGAAGCGCCGTCCGCCGCCTGGATGACCATCCTTACATTATGTGAGTCCGTTACACCTCGCTCAAAGATGCTTTGTGAGCCCTTTCGTTACGGCGAATTATTATGGAGATATCTTATTTGAATATTATTGTGGACGGCAGATAACTTGATCTCATAAGTTTCTACCTGAGAATGTATTATAGGTGATAAGGAGATTCTAGTTTGTTTTTACCCGACTACGGCAAAGCCAAAAGAAGGGTTATGATTTTAGCAGTCTATGTATGTATGTTTATATGTTTGTATGTTTGTATGTATGTATGTATGTTTGCTTTTACGTGTGTTCCACCATAGCGCCTAAACTACTGAACCGATTTTGATGAATGAGGTATCAATAGATTCGTAATAATGGTCCGGGTGACATAGGCTATATAAATTTTCCCTAAATTTAATATGGTGGATTTTACACGTAAATTTCTAACCTCCAAAAAAATTAAAATGATATGATCATGACATGTTTGGTACCAAAAGAAAGGTCTTGACGAGCACATTACAAATATGTAAATAATGTTATACTTTCAAAGTAATTAAATATGTTTAAATTATTAAAAACAAGCAAAAGTGAGACTGTGCTACGTTGTATCGCAAGATGATACCAACGTGCAGTTAATCAAATCTTAATAAATAAAAACGGTTTGTAATTCCATCCTCAATTCCTCTATGAAGAAAAACAAGTACACACGGCTACACATCAAGCTATACATTTCCAGTTTAAGCTGATCTGGCATTGTAAAGGATTTCCGTACAATGCGAGGTCAACTAATACTGGAAATTTATAGCTTGATGTGTAGCACTGTGTACAACGAAATATTAATATTTATACACGGGGCACTCAGAAAATTTTGCAATAGGTAATAAAAAAAAATATACTACAGGTTATATTTTATTTATTAAATCTTTTCAAATAACTCTCCATTGGCGTCTATACACAGTTTCATGCGTCTTAACCAATTTTCATTACACATTTTCCAGTCCACATCAGACACCTCTTTAATCCCTGTTTTCCCTTGAGTTGATTTTTTATTTTGGGGAACAAAAATGACAAATCCATGATTCATCACCCGTAATGAAATCGTAAACGCGCCGAGAGGAGCCTGCTTCAAATTTTGCTATCATGTCTCGGCACCATTCTACCCGAACCTCCTTCTGCGTTAGATTGTGTGGTAATCAGCGTGAAACTATCTTCTTTACCTGAAGATGCCTATGTAGAATTTCATGTACACTTCCCGATCCAATCTGCAGTATATGCTGAATCTCTTCATATGTAATTCGCCTATTCACTTAAATTTAATTTTTCACAGCCAGCACGTTTTCTTATGTAACAGCCGTCATAACCCTATGACGGCCACTTCTTTCTTCGTCCGCCAAAGTTACAACGCTAAAAACTTGTACTTGACCACGCTTAAATTCGTTGAACCAGCGGAAAACAGTCGCTTTAGAAGGGCTTTTGTCTATGAACATCATTCGAAGTCTTTCAAATGATTCTTTTGGTTTTAGTCGACATTTGAAATCGTACAAAATCATTGCGCGAAAATGTTCTCGTTGTAAATTCAATTTTCAGTGAGATGTTGCGCGCGGCGTTGTTGTAACGTTTAGCAAGTGTAAAAACGGAAAAGTATAAAATAAAAAATAAAGTTTAATAAAAAACTGTAACCCGACCACGGGAAAATAAAAATGATCTAAAAAGTACGAAACAAGCAAATATTTCAGACAGAAATCAAGACATAGGTACAAAAATGGTCAAGGTAAAGCCGTCGTCGCATGCCATTATAATTTTGTAGGTGTTCCTGGCACCCACATGGTATACAGGCATGCGACCACGGCTTTACCTTGACCATTTTTGTACCTATGTCTTGATTTCTGTCTGAAATATTTGCTTGTTTCGTACTTTTTAGATCATTTTTATTTTCCCGTGGTCGGGTTACAGTTTTTTATTAAACTTTATTTTTTATTATAAATAGTTACTTACTGGACTTTTAGATACTTACCAATCCAATTACTTGCTAATCCAATTACTTTCATTATGATTTGTTTTATTTTTGCTTTCTATTTGTTTCTCTAATACTCGTAAATCTTGAATATTACCTGAAACAACGAGAAAATGGTTAAAACTTTTTCAAACGAAAACTAAATTACGAATACGTCCTAAAATTAATAATTTGAATTGGTTAGGCTTTTAGGGCTAGGGTCATACTATTCTCTTTTTTGGGCAACAAGTACCTAAGTAACCAACACGATCCGTTTGTAACATCACATAATATTCGTCGGCGTGCGTAGGTGGAGAACTAAATAACTGCGATTTTGGTCAAATTGACTTTTCACTATTTTCGAAACACCCAAATCATCATCTGCCTAGCCTTTTCCCAACCTTGTTGGGGTCGGCTTCTAGTCTAACCGGATGCAGCTGAATATCAGTATTTTACATGGAGCGACTGCCTATCTGACCTCCACAACCTAGTTACTAGGTAACACGATACCCCTTGGTGAGACTGGTTGTCAGACTTTTTGGGCTTCTAACCCATCATCTGTTACGACGCCTCATTAAGGTGGATAACAATTAAAATTCTATTGTGTCTCGTTAGTGACAGTTGAAAGGATAACTACCCGTAACGACTGTCAAAGATCTACAAATGACAGCCGGGACCAACGGCTTAACGTGCTTTCCGAACCCAAATCATGCCGCATAAATAAATCGCAATTTTCTCCAAACAAGATTTTTCTGTTATTTAGTTCTCCACCTACGCCAACGAATTATGTTGCGCTATTTCACTATATGCTGACGTCATCACGTCAGCGCCGACCGTCGCTGAAAACCAGCACTGGAGCTGTCTCGCATGGGGTCGCCCGCAGCTATAGTATGCTGAGCGATGGCCGTTTTGTGTGACGCATATTTTCCCCCAAATTGTTACTTACGTTTTTTTTTTCTTTTTTGCGTCATGTTTACCGCAAATAAACGTATTTTCTTTCTTCTATCTTTCTTATCACAAATATTTTATTTAAGAAGTTATGATGACTGCTGCCATCTAAATGCAGCATACCTCAAGGCTCTGTTGAAAAGCTACCTGTCTGTGCCTAAAACAAGAAACAAAACCAAAGCATCGAAGCAACATTCAACAAATATTCCACTTATCACAAACTAATCGGAAAGTGATGAAACCGACCCTACTACTAATAACTCGACAAGCAACAAAAAGATATCAAATAAGATAACCAGTTGTAAATGACATATCTTATAAGACAGTCCGCAGATAAACATATCCCGGGATCGGCACGCTATTCATCACTTTGTACGTTAAGTTTAACAACAGTTAAATGGTGGGCCGATGACTGTGAACAATGGCTATCGATCGATAGGATCGGTGATAGTGGGGAAGTGCGCTGCGCACGCGGCGCGTACTGTGTGGAAGCTCCCGGTAACCGACCACTGACATAAAGTTGCCGGAAAGAGTAACAGATCATCGATTTAAAGATTTTTGTTTTTATTTACATATACATTTTTAGCACGATTGACTTCCAAGCTTACC
Source organism: Agrochola lychnidis (assembly GCA_963680765.1). Lineage (NCBI taxonomy): Eukaryota > Metazoa > Arthropoda > Insecta > Lepidoptera > Noctuidae > Agrochola > Agrochola lychnidis. The sequence goes on along the minus strand of OY796859.1, from coordinate 15,475,805 downwards.
CTAGCTACACGTTCTTTCATAACAGAGGGATTTGGGAACATGAAACATTCTAATAAGAACGGTGTTTGTACTGTGAAGTATATGACATAATAAAAATGAAGAAAACAACTTAATTTTTCGTTGCATCCTTGTTGCAACTGATAGGCCAGTTTGCAGTCATCAGTTTCTGATACAAAAAGAGTATTATTATTAGAAGCAACTAGTGTATTTAGAACAAAATGAACAGTCTTGGAAACTGACTCGGGGCTTTTAACATCAGAGAATTTGTTTATACACCAAATAAAGAGCTCAGAATTTTTTAATGGTATCTGTAGCAGAAAACTCGAGAACATATTTATGTACTTTGTGTGAGATATAATTTTCTGGAGCAGTGGTGGCCCAGTGGTAACGGCCGCGACTTACGACTTGTAGGTCGTAGGTTCAAACCCAGACAGGCGCTTTACTTTGTGTAAATTATTTCATCACCACTGCTCTCAAAACGGTGAAGGAAAACATCGTGAGGAAACCGACATGTCCTAGAACCGAAAATTCGAAGACATGTGACATCTACCAACCCGCAATGGGCCCGCGTGGTGGATTACGGCCCACTCCCTCTCACAGAGAGGAGGCCTGTGTCCCAGCAGTGGGAACATTTATAGGCTGATGATGATGATGATGATGATAATTTTCTGCTCACGATTTGCCTTAGGTGCTAGAAAGAACATTTGCATTTACAAATATAGATGCTCGCATTTGAAGCAGTACTTCATAACTATCTACTTCTACTCTACTGGTTTACTAGTACCTACATAGAGTGGGTGCGTGTATATCTGGCGACAATGAGCCTGTCTCGTAACTTCTCACGCGGCGTCGCGTACGATAAAGTAAGTTCACAATGCCGACAACTAGTACTCCTGTGTACACAGTGGCTAGTGGCCGCCGCGTACACGCAGGCTCCAATGATGATATCATTCTCATCTCACTCCCCGTATCGCGCGATTCGATCGTCGATACGTACCGGTCTTCGGGATGCGGACGACACGAGATCTTAATACACAATTCATATAAAAAAATTATCAACATGTCATGTGTCAATTTTGTAGATTAGATTTTGTGATAGTGCATACTTTAAATTGATCAGATTTCGATTTTTTTCAAGAACAGCATTTATACACCTTAGAGACAATATAAATGTACTTATGAAATATAATTATTTAATTATAGCAACCTGGTACGAGCTGAAAGAAATGATTTCTAATAAATTCTAGCAAGACAATAAAATGCGTTAAACAATCTTAATCTCCTAAAGTCATTAATATTCAAAGGCGAGATGACAAAGTTAATAACTCACAATGAGCACAATGAAATGAGCTTCCTTATATTTATAATAGTGTGTTATTTTATATCATTATTAATGGAGATATGTGCAACTATGAGAATATTCTCATTACACGACACAGGTACGAGTTTATGGATTAGCTTATCTCATACCTATGGAGAGGATGGTTAATAATAGTTTCTTTGCACGAATGTGGTGAGCAAAAAATATGTATAAAGGGACACGCGAGATCGGGCGACGCAATAAGTAATGACTCGATACCAGCTCGGCCATCGATTGCGAGCGTTATCTCAATAAAGAGCAACAGAGTGCGTTCATTAGCACTCTGACACGGCGCAATCATAAATTGTGGTGCCCCGTCGCGACCCGCACGCCTACCCTTCCCTGCACCCCTGGTACCTGGCCCGCATTTCGACTTTTTGCCATTTCCATTGTTTTTGGTAGGAACCCCATAAACCGTAACGGCCCGATCTCTGATAGCAGACGCAGGTGTTACCCTTCACACATACCAACTTAATTACACACGTTTTTAACAATATATTCCAATTCGCGCAAGCGATAAGCACGCAGCTGCGGGGTATTAGCTAAAGTTTGATAATATCATATTTAGGACCACCGTCATTCCTTTTAATGGAAAGATAAAAACTTTCTAACAACCAGAAAGATTTCTGCAAGATAATAAAGCACACAGGATGAAATTACTTGACAAAATAACATTACGAGATCATAAACCGTATGACGTGTTCACACAACAAACAGAGCACTAGTAAATGTCACCAGATACAGCCAAATACGTAAAATATTAACCAAAACTTACAAACATGGGAAGTCATTAAAGCAACTGGCGTGGCACTTACAGAACTTCTATAGCCGTCTGGCCAAGCATAAAGATCAATATCAGAGTGGCTCGTTGCCAAAATCTTTTTAATATCGTCCCAGAAGCAACTGAAGAGTGGTTACGGCCGATAACAACAAAACTATTGCGTGAGCAGTTCGCTCGCGAATTGGTCAGCGCGTTATCTATATAGTAAGCGAGCGCTAGTTTAATCTTATTGTAAGGGACAATGGCGAATAATGGCCCGAACAGACTTCCCTTCAAGCACTTTTGAGTTAGCTGATAAATTCCACAGTCCTCGGCTGAGTTTCGAGGGTTCTCGCGGTCGCGTATAACTTTTAATGAGTGCAGTTAGTTCGGTTTCAAAGAACGCCCTGTAATAGTTGGTGTAAAATGAGCAGGCGTCGAGTGATACTTGTGACCGAACGATGGCGTGAAACTTAAAATAAACCACAACACTTTGATTACTGACACGGAGTGGGTAGTTACTGGCATTAACACTTTCACTTCGAACTAATTCGTCAAGTTTATACCTACGTCTCCTCTCAATAAACCAACAGAAGTCATTCGACCCCTAGACGTACTTACCTACAGGTGCTCTAATTTGACGGTCGCAGGCTTGCAGCAATATAAAAGGATTCTTAATATTTGACACCTAAAACCAGAAAACATCTTGTACTTATTAACATGATGCTCAAGAGCGTAATTCGATGAGCAGGCAGAGTTACGTGGCTGTAAAAAGCGAAATTCAACGGAGTCTATTAAAAACGACATTGGCTCGCTAAATCAAGTGCCTCTATAAAAAGGAACGTGAATGAAGGCGTTAAGTTTCACACCGCATCGCTCCCGCGCTCGAAGCGCGACGAAACGAACACCTATTATCATAAAGCAAACAAAGAGGTAGGAAAAAATCAACAAACACAAGCTTTAATGATTTGGTAGTTCTCGGGATGAATGCCAACGAAGCGAGAGAGGAAACAGCAATAAAATAGGGTTTTATTGTGGGCTCATTCATCGGTGTAACTAGAAGGAGCATGATACACCGAAGGCATAGTAATTAGTTGCATATTACTTCATTGACTTTCATCGGTTATCATTATATCAATTCTGGCAAGTCGTTCAAAGTTAGTGTGTCGTTAGAAGACGTTATGATTATCGAGTGGTTTCACGTTATTACCTCCTAAATTTATTTGGTGTAAGGCCTGTTATACCACCCCATAAAAGTTGCAAATTGGCTACTGGCGTGAGTAATAAATTTTATATTAAACGCGTAATATTTTTAAATTTATTTTCGGGTTAATGGCAGTTTGAAAGCGCTATGGAAAGCCTTTAACCAGTGTCTATTCGCCTATAAACAAGCCAGATTGCTATAAAAGTATAACTTACAAAACCCATAAAGTACGATTATGTCTTTTTCCATGAAGGCGCAATAAGGACAACAAAATGAGCCGAAAAGCGTATAGATTTTCAGTGTTTTATAAACAAACATAAACAACAACATATTCGGTTCATAATGTAGCGTTTAAATATACACTCACTGGACGCCTGAACGAGGGCAACGCCGTCGAGGTAGACCGCGGCGAAGGTGGTGTGACGACCTAGTTATGTTTGCGGGGCCAACATGGCCAGAAACGCACAAAACAGAGAGATTTGGAAGGAAAAAGGGGAGGCCTTTGATCAGCAGTGGGACACAAAATAACCTAACAAAAAAAATACAAATAAAGGCTATTCTTTTAACTTTTGCAAAATACTTCCGTTTTAATCCTGTCGTACACAAAACATAATATTACAAGTAAACAGTTATGCAACATGTTCAAAACAAATGACAAGATAAGCAACACCCGGCTACAAGAACATTTGTGTGGTCCCGGCCACAACGGCTGTTTTCGGCAAAACTGGTCGCTTTCCCAGAAATTCAGCACGTGGGCGATGCATAATAAAATATGACCTACTGAAACATTTACAACTTTCCTGTGATATTTTATAAAACACACTAAACATATTTAGAAAACTACTGACGTTTTCACACTTATTAAGTAAATAATTAATTAATCGTTTAGAATATTTGGAAAGAATCTAATTTAAATATTGATGATATTTAGGACATGGAAGAATGTATTCTGCATCTAAAAATCGGAAACAAAATTATTTTTGTAGGTGCTGCACTTCTACGGCTCAAACAAAGAGGTAGGAATTGGATACAATATATTGCGTAAGATGTGCTTATGTTTCTGACCAGCAGACCACCAATGGAGACAATAAGAGGTAAATTAGTAAGTACGTAAGTTAGCGAAACGACTCGTGCCTGCTATTGCATAAATAAATCTTATATTAATGCGTTGATGCACGTGTGAAACTCATAACAAGAACCAGGTTTTAAGGGTTTTATTCTATTAGGTAAAATAATAAAGTTTTCATCTTTTGACGTACATAAAGTCAGCAAAAAAGATAAAATAACTCTAAATGGTCAGTTTTTCAGTGGTTTGCTATAAAATACTATATAGGGAGACCTTTCATACTTAATCTGATGCATATCTCATTACAAGCAACTCTTTTGATTTACTATAGAATGTTATGCAGGTATAGGTTTTCAATTAAGTACTTTTGTTACTTAACTACTGCATGTTATCTACAACGTGCCCTAAAAGTAGATTAAAAAACTGTTTTGAAAATATTCAAATAACATTAAGTCCCATAAGAGGGTTGCATTAAAATGATGTGATTACGTTGAAAGGTGCTACCGTACGGCGGGATTATTGAAAACTGTCACGTACGGCATTACAAAAACTCATTTATTCCTTCACGGCATTTTAAATGACTAATTCAAATAGATCATTGTGCGGGTGTCCTTATATTGTACCAGAATACAAATAAATAAATTATACTAAACAATAATTTATTTTTGATTACTGCTTCCGGTAGCTAGAAAACTACCAATACCTACCTACAATAATAAAATTGACAAACGTAAAATTATTACTATATTTCTCATATATCTCACAAAGTTCACGATTCTCACGTATTTTATTACTTATAAGCTAAATTTATGGCATTTTTTAGAAAGAAAACCAAAAAACTATTAAAAAAGCAAGCTACGCAGAGACAGGAAGCATTCCCAAACAAAAACTAGGAGCGCATCCGCTTTGAATAGAGACATGACACGACGGAATGTAATGTTGAAAAAACTGTCTATCGCTTAATTTACGTACAAAGCGTTACTGGACAATAGCGACAAATATTTTACCGTGACGTTTGTAGAAGCGCCGAAATGTTATTAAACAAACAATTCGCCCATTCGGCAACATGTCTTCAAACAGGGGTTCGTATAATTGATTCTTTCCGGAGGCGTGGCGGCCGGCCGTGTCTATTGTGGAACCTCTGCTCACCAAATATTCTTATTCGACTAGAGGTCTCTTTGGGAAATTCCTCCTCATTTCCGTCTCTAAACGAAACTTCAGACACGACGGTGTTCGCGACAACTCTCCAAAGTAAAATGAAATGGGATGCTATGACAATATGTCGGGAACATAATGTGCGGTCACAACGACGAATTTGCTGTGAAAATTGCCTTTGCGAATTCAAATTACTTCAGGAAAAACGCCTTTTAAACTTTCTTCCTCAGCGACAATTCTTAAAAACATATCATAATATTATGCCGAGAGTTATGTAATAAGAGTCTTTCGCAACCTCAGTCATGTGTTAAATTGTATGGTTAGCATACTACCCATAGACAGATGGAAGAAAGGCAAAAGATAGCAAATTACAAGTTAAGTCTCCTGCTAACCTGATAATAACGGGTATGACATCTCAGGAACAGGTGACTGACAAAACGTATAAAACTGATCCTCCTACTTAATGTGAAAACATTTAAAAACGGTGTCATTATATTCTCGAGCCTGATGCACGCGGCCTGCTCCACAAACATTCACATATAAACGATGCCAACCCAACTCATTTCCAATCCCTCATTATAAAATATTTAGCGATGTATCTAATTTCGTAAATGATACAGAGTTATTTTATTAGAAAACCCGTAATAACTAGGCACCCGGACGCAATACGCCCCCAAGTTTTCGGTAATGACCGGTTCAGACGGACCCACGCGAGATTAATACATCGGAGGGATACGAATAATAACAAAAGTAACAACAAAAAACTAAAACGGCTGATAAATGTTCGGCTCTACCTGGTCCGTAAGCCAATATTCTATAGAACGGTCCGATGCGAGCTATCGAAGTAGCGATAAAATTCTCTACAAATATAATAAATCTATGTGATAAAATTCTTTATTTTACAAAGAGACCCGACTAATTGTTTCTGGAGAAACCTGTTATTAGAACAAACGTGGCCCAAGGGCTACATCCTAGCTGCCATAACGATATGGGAAAAAACCAATACTTGCTTTTTTTCGAAGTTGAGATGAAAATGATGAGAATCCTGTGTAAACACCGCTGATACGATTCCTCTTAAATACGACAGATAATTGCTACGTACAAAACAGACACGGATAACCCTTTACAAAATAAAATGAAATATTCTTTAGGAACCAGCGTTAAATCGTATTAGGTAAGTGTTACGCAAACTGGCTGTCGGCAACGGTCTCCAATAAAGAAACAATAAACGAGCGAACACCCAAAATGAAAAGGGTTTACGGATGCTGGAAAAAAAAACATTTTAAAAGGCAACTAGACAATGGGCACAAACTCATAAAGTAATAAAATAAATGAAAAATTTTGAATAACACCTAACCCAGATTGGTAAGTTCAAACCGCACAAATAAGCTAAACAGCAGTTTCGCTTTCTTTTTCCCTTTAAATTTTTCTAACCAATAATCTTGTATATTGTGCTGGTGAAAACAGAAAAAGACAAAACGTAGTAAAAATTATATTTAGGCAAATATTTAAAACAAGTATTAACTTTAGAAGTTTCGTACGGTTGGTGAAAGATTGCAAGCCGATAGCAAATTACAGCCAAATCGTGTCAGCCACAATACCAAACCATTAATAATGACCTGATTGGTCTGTAGCAATAGCAATGTTAATGAAGAATTAGCGCAGCCCATAATAAACATGCCTTAGTTAGTTCATGTTCATTGTAACTAAAATGGAACAAGTAATTAAAATCAGTGATATTTATATTATTAGTTTGTCGAACGCAAATTACAAGTTGTTCAGTTGTGAGTCATAGTAATACAAAACATATTTACAATATAGAAATGACAAAGACAATAGTGCGCTCCAAATACCAATGTCAACTTCTGGAACATACAACAAAAGACAAATTGCACGTGCAGTCAGCTGTCACTAACTCACTACCCAAAATATAGTTCTAAACAGAACATATTTATTAGAGTAAAACTGCAAAAATGAGTAAGACAATATATCTTTTTGAAACAAAACTTTTTTGGGTAAACAATAAGCTGTTAAACAATTAAGACAGATGACACACTCGACCCATTTGCCACAAAAAAGGGCCACACGTGACTGTTGAAATATGATACTTATATCATAGCAAAGCTTTTAGGTGACAATAGAAAGAAAATCAGAGATATTACTCTGATATTTACATTTATTAAATTGCACGTAATGGCTGATCCAATAAACTACTGTCATAAACATGCTATTGGCCCAATTTTGCGTATTATGTTCAAACAAAAATTGACAACAAAGATGCTATTTGCAATCTTTTCAAAATTGGGTCATATCCATAAAATCTTATGGGACCGGAGACAAAAACACTAAAGACAAACAAAAAGCGGCAAGAGAGTAAAAGGACGCAAGCTTTTATGAAAACAATAGAAAAATGATACTTAAACAAATTCCCGTTGCCGCCTTAGCATTGGCAAAAACCTCGTTCTGATTCAAATGAAAGGTGACGTAACGCGTGTTTTTAGGAAAGTCCCCCGTTGGGATGAATTTGTAATGCTGGTTTAGTCACTTACTTATGAAAATTCAACTTCGTGATTCAATAAAGGGGACACTGAGTGATAGAAAATAATGAAACACGATTTCTCAATCCCACGTTCTAAAGGGAGCGCACAATCCTATCAACCGCAAGATATTTGTTATCCGAGACAGTAACAGGCGCCAAAATGTTATGACTCGGTCTCAACCGCAAAACTATTTTAATGGCTCCATTAAAAAGTGATAGTAACAAATTGTTTCGTGGGTCAGTGTGAGTTGGTACTTTTGTCTAATAGATACTACATTTGGGAAGGAAATGTCTTCATACCGCAGCTGCTTATCGAAATTTAAATCAATGTACCTAGTTCACATTTTGATGTCTTTGTTGATACGTGATGATTATAGAAATTATTTGTTTGTGGTAGTTTTCTATTTAACAGCTAGGCATTGAACGGGTTGATGGTTATGTCATAATTCAAAATTGGTATTTTTCACTTGGGCTACGAATTTAAAGGTGAAAGTTTGTGGTCTAATTTGAGCTTTTTGGTTTCGACAAGTTAAACGCTGCAAACAATTACTGATTTGATATAGGTTGTTCTCAACGACATATTACCTTCTGCAACTGGTATTCAGTTACACAAATAAGCAGGACACGCTTCAAAATATACGGTGCCTACAGGTTACTTTACTGTGAATGTTGTTGATTGACAATTTATTAATTACAAAATCTTACATAATCAGTAAACACTATTGCGACAAACAGCTAAGAGGATGACGTAATTCAGTTGACATTCCAAGTGTGGGGTCCCGCTGGGCGATTCATTACAATTTGTTACCAAAACAGTGTGACACGAAACAACCGCCCACGTCAATCCGTCATTAATTACTGAACTGGGACCACTTCAGTTCGCCCCCCACGTGAAGGGAAATAAAAAACGGTAGGCGCCTTTACATTCGGTGGCGGGTTTTGCATTGGCCAACGTTCCGTCCTAACAAAACAATGTCAGGATAGCGCGCCATTGTCGGCTGCTGCGACTATTAGAACGAATTGCCGTACGTGCCCGGGGATAGTTCCTCCCTAGCCTCTTTATTACCCTCAGTTTCGCACTACTTTTGTTTGCGTTACACGTCTCCCTTTACCGCTGGAATGCTAACCTACCTCGGCCACTTCTATTGATCGAACATAATAAAAAGTTCTGATATACCATCCTATGAACACTTAAAAAGCATTATTAAACTGCCGCTAATTATAACCGTATGACTTTAATAGCATTGCAGTAATAAACGCGCAATTATGTTATTAAGTTTTCTCATAAAACAAGGTTGATGATCGTGATATACTTTATAACACGGCTTTATTGGTGAGTACTGTGTTAATTAAATTTTCAAAGTACTGATCCACTAATCAGATAAAAAATTAATGTAGAATTTTCTACAACAACAATTCTTAGAAATATTAACAGTATTCTGCTGCCTCTAACATCTCTAAGTACGCATGTTTTGCGTTTATTAAGTTGTTACACCTGTAATTGGACCAGTTTTAATAGTATAATGATTTTATTATGGTGTCTGTCAAACAAAAAACATTTAAGTAACGTTACTTTGATATAACAGTCATAAATTATCAGAAAAAACCTGCTACATAGAAACGCAATAGTTCCGAATGTTTTTTCTGGAATTCCGAAATCTGGAACAAAAACATTTTAGTTTATCTTTTGAGCACACGATCTGTATTGGTTGATGTTTTTGTGAAGTTCCTTATCTTTGGCCCAAACTCTCCGCTTCAACGGAGAGCAAGATAGGGTATCTATATCTCTATTGAGCTCAGTAACGGATATTGTATACTTTGCGGCCTTGGCGCCTAGTCTGCTTAGTAATTGCTAAGAAATTCTCTCGATATTAATCATGGTGTACACAGCAGTAATTGGACGTTGAGAAAACAACGTTTAAATGTCAGGTATTCAATTCATTTGACATTTAATAGATAGATGCGATCAAGGAACGCTGGGCAGTAAGAAATAATTTTAAAATGACTAGAACTCTGGTGTTGCTACATCTTGTATGCAGGTATCCTACGTGAAATAGGTACCTACATGCAGAATTTATCGATTAAGAAATGGAAGGCTTAGGATTTATTGAGGTGGAAGGGACATGCTATGACCAACTACCATCCCTACCAAAATAGCCGGTCATTTGTCGAACTTTTTATTAGTTTTCGAATACTGGATACGAGGCTTTTGGCTTTTGGTGAATGTGTATTTTATGTAATATTTTTTTTTTGTGTAATGTGCGTTTATTTCGTGCAGAATAAACAATTTTTCTTTCTTTTCTTTCTTTTCTTTCTTCTTTATACCATATCATTAACCTATTTTCCGGTTTGCGTTCAACATCCTGGATAGTTACTTAGTCACATGCTTGGACTTTAAGGTCTATCAAAAAAATCAAGGACCAGAATTAAAATCACTTATTTAAGGTTCCACTAGTCGACGGCTCGAACTCTTTGGCGGCGTAGCTTAATATGCATGCTATTTAGTAATTTATTTATTTTTATTTATTTAGTATTTATTTATTTATTTAGTGAAAGAGACGATGATTTATAACGAAAACGAGCACGTAAAATATCATGAACAGACCTTTGGGCGTATAGATATTATGAAAAAACTACTGGATGTATCTACAAAAAATAAAATTATTTGAACTTTTCAATAAATTATCTATCCCTGTATGGTTTCTATTTTGCCATTTTCATACTTCAAAAGTTATTTATTTACGCCCAAAGATGAGTTGAAATGAGTATTGAAATATGGAAGTTTCGACGGTCATAACTTCCAAACCAATACTTTTTTCCCAATTCTACTTCCATAGAGTGCTAGATAATGATAAAGGTAAATTGATATAATTTTTTAATTTTGTACGTATACTGTCAAGCAGACGAGTAATCACCATACTACATTTGTATGGAAGCATGACCGACTTGTGTACCCTTAAGAGCTTCCGCTTATGGCAGTCCAGCGTTGGAAATAGGACCGAGTTCAGTCATCCAACACTAATTATTTTTTTCAGCCATCAACTACGATCAGTAATGTATGTAACGACACTGCTAAATACAATCACTAAATTGACGGACAAAACATTTAATTCAAATAATGCATCAGACCCTCCCAAAGCTTGTAAAACTGATTCTATCACACAAAATGTAACTGCCTAATTAAACCGACATCTGCCCAAAATATTCGCTGATAATTCAACTGTTCGCCAACAAAAGCTACGCTAAAAACACGGACGGCCAACAGCCGGGCCGCAACACAAATTAGATTCGCATTAATGAAACGTGGGCGGACGGACGACTAATCTAACATCCCCGGGACAATGGCACAAAAAGGGCCAAACACTGAAAAATAGTTTTCGAGTTTAACGGCAAATTACACAGAATGGACGCTATCATGGCGAGAATGGCATAAAATAAAACTGGTCACGTAGCATTAGGGTCCCGCGGCCGTCCACCAAACTTTGAAAGCGATGCACCTGTTATTAACGCATCGCACGCTTTGTTCCAACACAATAGACGCTAAATTGCAACTCGAATTTCTCATATCGAAGAATGGGCGGCGTGCGCAGGTAAGCTTTTTTATTTGACGGAATATAGAGCTGTGATCCGTTTTTCCGTGTTGCGTTGGTGTTTGTAATCATTTTAAGTTAAATCTGGAACAACTTTTCAACGGAATGTCTACGGTTAGCTGAAGTCAAAAAGGATAAACAACATTTATACCAACAACGACACACATAATTGGAAACAAAACGAGCTACGTATGGTAATTTAACTCGTTGTAAATCCAGAACTAGGTATATCTAATTTATTAGTGATAAACCTTTCAATTTTACTATCTAGTCGAACAACTACCACAATTAATAGACACTGGATATAAAAATCGTATTAGATCAGTGTGAATAGTAATGGCCAGTTTATGGGGGCCATAAAATCACAACAAGCAATGTCTCACCGTCACACGAAAGATATTCGTCTGAGGCTATACTAACAATCAAGATTAACCTTCCCACCTCCTCCATTTTATTTACGACAGCCGTTAAATATTAATTATAAAACCCTATTACGGAAATTCGCAAAGCTATGTTCAAATTGTCTTATTAAATTATTAATACGGAATGAATTCATTTTATTGTCTCATAATTGCATCGCTCCGGAATGTTATAACATAACAGTCTATAATATCGATTTAATTAAAATAATATAACAATTTATTACCCGACCGACGTTACCATTCGTCATGTTACAAACGACATTTGTATAGTACAAAAAGTATCTATCGCCCGTTACATTGAATCGATTCGATTTGATTCCGTAAAAACTAAAGTGTAACACGTTGCTAACTCGCGGCAGAAAAAAAGCAAACATGCGTCTCCTGGATTATTCTTCGTTCTGCTTTTATAAATTATACATTTTATGTGGACAACAATCGTCTGATCTGTGATTATAATAGGGCCGCGACTCGATCGACGGACAACACAACATTTATGGGGTAAGTTCGTAAGTCATGTCGATGGATCCCATTTGGTTGGAGGCGTGCCCGGGGTGCTGGCTCTGAATGCTGCTGCATTGTAACGGTGTGCTGAGTATGATTGCGTCAATATTACACAGACGGTTTCTTCGTAACAGGTTAATGCCCCATACACATTATACCTAGTCTATCATAACAAGATTGGCACGTTGTAAAACGGATTGGCATTTAACAGCAACGCCTACAACGACTATTAAGTTATAATTTAAAATGAACGTTTTAGGTATAAGTTTTTGCCATGCAATGATGAAGGTTTTTCATTAAATTTACATTTTGAATACTTTTTTCGTGGCTTCGAATTTCCAAGTTGACCATTGCGTAAGCAATAGCTCTGACTAACTATGGTTAACTATGCTATAACAGTTACGTTGGCCGTTTGCTAACATGACCTAACCTAACCTGCGGAGCAGCGTCATAATGACGCAGCAGCGGTTTGTGCGCCGGCGCACAAAAACCGTATCGAATCGGTCACAATGTAGACTCACGTCACCGGGGCGCCTGCGATGCATATATCGACAACGTTCGACTAACCGAACCTTTAGCAATATTAGTTCCGGTCAATAGATGGTTTAGTGCTTACAATGGACAGGTAGATGCTATTCAATTTAAAAGTCTTTATTTGGAAAAAAGGCAGACACAATGACCTATCAACAAACTCACATCATAATCTGAGACCAAACTAAGGGTGTCTTCGTATTGAGCTTTGGTGCTGGCAGTATAGGCGTTGATTTTAACGAGTTAATTTTGTTTAAAACAACCAATTTGACACAAGTGCTCGATTCTTCGACAATCCACGCTTTGATGGAGTGTGCTCGGGTTGGGGTAGAACGGAGAATTTTGGAATCGGAAGCCGGACTTAGATTAAAGGATGTTGGCATGTGTAATTTGATCTTGTCTAAACCTACATCCAAATTAACTATTAAGTTATATTACTCGGTTGTTAAATTAATTATAAAAAAAGATCTTAGTTATTACCTACTTTCTATTTATTTTGTAAAACTAAGGGGCTGGCATAATCGCTTCGCGATTAAAGCCTTTTTTCTAAATAAAGATTTAAAAAAAAAACGTGTGGCACTCGGGGACTGCCGCGGTAAAGCTATTGCATAGCATTTGTAACCTCCATACTTCCTATTTGTTAACGCTACACTTGGGATTATGACGTGATGACATAAAACAAAAATTACGTTCCCATGACAACATCACGTTTCCCATGACAACATCACGTTGTCATGGGAACCGTCATTGCATGGTAGGCGGAGTGGGGATGTTAAGTTGTATTTTCGTTACGTAACGGAATTTCTTGATTCGGTCGCCGCGCTCAAAGCCCGCGATAAAAGCTATGCAATAGCTTAAAAAAAGTTTAAAAGTAACGATCGTGAACTTTGACTTTCATGCGTTTAATTGTCCAATAAATATACGAAAATGCTCGTTATCTGTCAGCAAAAAACAAACTGGACGTATGCATTGATTTAATAAACACGATTGTTTAATGAGCTTGTCAAATTAGCATAAAGATCAAACCGTTGACATAAAATACCAAGTGTTTATGAATTACGAACACCAGCAACCAGTGAACTGGTATATTATTATCGAGAATTTATCTAAGAATAAGTCGCACCTGTGTGGTTAGCCTTTAGCAGGATAATTTACACATTTATTAATGAAAAGTTACGTAAGTCAACGGTTAACGTATCTACGCACAAAGGGAAAAATTGAATTCCTCACCAGTGCCCACATCACGAGTGGATTGAAAGACTCGTTTGTGCTCATAATCACAATTTCACGCGTACTTATAGACAGTACAAACATGTTAAACTGTTGGTCACGCCTGTTTTTTGTGTACATTTAGGTACCCGTTCAAAAGTGTTTTAACGCATAATAAGGTCCACACACAGATACTTTCCACACAGCTTCTTTATTACGTCTTTTTTCTTATTATTCGTTTTTTAATAGCGTGTTGGAGCAATAAAATAATAAAATGTGATTAATTTTGGCTTCGATGATATATTATGTTCCTGTAGTAATAAAACATAACATAAATAAAAATTGTCTTGAAATTAGAGATTTGCTCATTGTTGGTACCGTTATAGGTAAGGTGTGCACCTGGATATTAAATATTAATATTCTTATGGGAAAATGATTGCGTTTCCTTGTGCATTATTTAGCGAAGACAAAATAATACCTAATGAATTTCTTTGCGATTTCCAGATATTAAAAGAAGTTGTCGGTATGGCTAAGTAATAACAGCCGCACGGGTCGATCGATCAGGTTAAGCTACGCTTGCCGCGGTTGGTGCGTGGATGGGTAACCATCTTTACATACCAAGACCCTTCCGTGCATCGGAAAGCACGTTAAACCATTGGTCCCGGCTGTCATTTGTAGATCTTTGACAGTCGTTACGGGTAGTTAAAAGCCCAAAAGTCTGACAACCAGTCTTACCAAGGGCCGGGGTATCGTGTTAAGCTAGTAACTAGGTTGTGGAGGTCAGACAAGCAGTCGCTCTGTAGCGGTTACACCACCACATACGAACTCCGCATCAAAGACATGACGTCACACAAATCCTGCATCGCGCAATTAGAGTTTACCGTGCAATCGACATATATACAAGATTCCGACATCAACCGTTGGGCAGTTGCCCGCCAGACACAACACCTGTCTGGTCGGAGGATCCTCCCTTTTCTATGGTGGATGATTGAACTTTACACCCTGTTTCTCATGCCACAAAAGTTTCATGTACAATACTGGTATTCAACTGCATCCGGTTAGACTGAAACTGACCCCAACATAGTTGGGAAAAGGCTAGGCAGAAGAAGTCGGTGCCTAACTGGGTGTTCATCCAGCCTTCTGAAAATCGAGAGTTTTCAGCGGAAAACTTGATAGCTGTTCCCCTATCTGAAGAGAGGCCATGTGCAGCTAAACAAAGAAGGAACGTCGTTATATGAGCACCAAATATCCATTACTACTACTTTAATTATTTTTGTGCAATAATCGTAACAAAAAGAAAAAGCCCAACGGAATTACTTCCTGGACTCATATAAACGACAATCATTTACGCTAAGCAATAACATTTGTCTGAGATTCGTAAAAGTCACGGCGTAACATGGAACATATAACAAGCAATATGGGAAGACGCAATTGTTCAGTACAATGACAACGGGAGCGAGAGACTATCACGAATGCCTGTGATCCGACCACGCAACGCAACGCTGAATAAACGCCCCGTGAAGTCATAAAACCGAGCCACGGTAATTCCAAAGGACGCCTATAAATTCTTTATTTTATGATCGCGAGCATATATTTAATTCTAAGAGCGTCCCCACTGTTTCCTTTTTTGTCACATAAATAAAGAATTTATAGTGAATTTTATACGTCCTGTAATCAGTGTTTAAACGCCTGAACAGCAGTTATGTAGGAACGTTAATGAGCCAAGATGACTTGAAGGCTGATGTAAATAATGTTATCACATATAAAAGTCCGGATCAAATTAATATTCGTTTCTAACAGAATAGGTCGTTTCAACGGAGTCTTTCATAATTTTGGATTATTTAATTGTAAGCAGACCGCCTCTTTTGAAAGGCTGACAACACCAAGACCGTGTTGT
The DNA here is from genome assembly GCA_963680765.1 of Agrochola lychnidis. Classification (NCBI taxonomy): domain Eukaryota; kingdom Metazoa; phylum Arthropoda; class Insecta; order Lepidoptera; family Noctuidae; genus Agrochola; species Agrochola lychnidis. Next base: position 15,459,571 of record OY796859.1, on the reverse strand, counting down.
CTGCCTTTCGTTTGAAAGCCCACACTTCCTATAGATATTAAACGCATCACAATAGATGGCCGGCGGCCGACAATACAAAGAGTATTTGTACCAAAAATTCATGGTTGTATTAGCTGTAGTACGGTGTACGCACGTCTCAGCATCACAGAGACGTAAGCTCAATTGTTGGTATCGAACAAAAAGAACGAATTTCTTACATGTTTACCTTTGAACAATGTGCGTAGGAGCTACGAACGATTTGATATGAAACCAAAATATCTTGATACTTTTTAAAAATTGATTATAAATTTAAATTTAGTAGCGGATTTTGTGCATGTCAGTAATTTTTTACAAAAACTTTGTAGTTACAATAATATAAAGCTCATTGGTTTTAAATTAATCATTTATTTTAATGTAGATAACATAACTCATATTTAAAATAGATCATTAGGTATGACAGGCATTTTTAATGACCTTAATATAATATAAACAAAATATTATATTTGTATATTAACAGACTAATTAGTAATTTCATAATGATATGTTTAACATAATCTACATTAATTATCACGCTATTAATGCGATATTTTAACAAATTGAAAAATAAAGAATTAAACTTAAAAAATAAATAATTAATTATCTTTGATTACCTTGATTATGTGATACCCACATAGTCGAATGATTAAATGTATTTTTATCGGTTAAATATTGGCGTAGAATATTAGGACATAATTTGTATGTTTATTTAATATTTGCTGTTAGATGTATGTTAACATTTATTTCATAAATTATTTTTATCTAGAAACACATCGAAATTTATTACGAACCAAAAGAAAACGACCCTTATAAACGGCGCATTAAGAAACGCAGAATATTTAAGTAGAAATCTATTTGGTTAACATTCGTCTAATATATGCAAAAAATAATTATAAACTTTTATTAATGATTTGTCTTGAAAAACATGTTACCAAAATCTTTTAATTTGAAACGATTTTCGAAAAATATTTTTCGATCATCATATTAAATTGTGTCAATACTAATCTTACGATTTGAATTTATTACTTGAACATAACATATCAACGTAACGGGCGAAATGTGGGTGCACTACAGGTACTCTGCCTAACCCAACTGGGATTACAGGCGTGATGTAGTGCTACATTTAAAATACAGATTATATATACCTAATGATCAAATATCGCATTCATTAATATTGCAATATTATTAATTTGATTGTCAAAAGTATCAAAATCGTTAGCATGTAATAAAATTGTACAGTGGACACACAAAAGGCATAGTGGAGAAGGCACTAAAGCAAACGGCCCTTGCCGACCGAACGATTTCAAGCACAATAGGGTCCGGCCCTACACGTCACTGACCGTCACATTGAGCAGAAACACAAACATTTAAAATATCATCAGCCACGATAATACTACAAAAAATACATAAAAAAATATGTCCGAGTACAATTATCGTCCCCGGGAGCACAATGGTAAGTCTTACAAAGATAAACAGTGACCGCGCAGCCAAGTTTCGAGAATACGAAGTGACGCGCTATGAAAACACTCACTAAGTACGATCGAGAATGCCATTCGGACCTTCTAACGTGATCTATTATCTGCTTCAGAGGACAGCAAAGGAGTGTAATGAAAAATTCTACGTACGAAATCGGCAGCCTTAACATCATAACAATCGGTAGTCCTTTGAAGTTCCATGGACCACATATTAGGAAGTTGCAAGTTATCTCTACCGTTATGTGCAGAACCAAATGAAGAAGTAAGCATAATATTATATTACTAGCAATCTACACAAAAATGGCTATTATCTAGGCACACAATTACCTATTTCCTATATCAATAAAATTTCGCCATGGACACCTTTAGAATCATTCGATCCGCTGTTAGCTCAGGTGTCAGACTTTAAAGCTATCATCATAAAGTCAATATTTAGAAAAGCTGTACGTCAAAGATCATATTTCTTTGCGAATAATGCATTATGCAACGCTGAAGTTTACTTAGGACTACTTGAAAGGAGGCTCGAATCATTTTGGGTATTATAATGATCGATGTTTTAATACGTTGATGTAAGAAGGAACTGATCAGCTGTAACGAATATTATAATGGCGGGTATTTTTTTGCCATCTTACAAGTTAAATCTCTCGTCTCATGAAATATGCTCAAACAAATATAGAACACCAAAGATGCTTGCCGCATGTACGATCATTTAAGTTTTATGAAAATCGATAAACTGAATTTTAATGTAACCGTTTTTTTTTTTTAAATAAGTAAATAAATTTTGAATAATAAAACGGCATTCAGAAAAATGTGGATTGCTGAGATTAGAATTTGTTAACAATAATAAGGAAACATATCGGTTCGTCCCACGACGTGTAGTGGCCGCCCACACCGCGACGGTGACGCCGCAATAATACTACAAGTGGAATACTTTTCAATAAACTTTGATTTATTCTACTTATTTTCATATTCCCGAATGACGAGATTCCTGACGCGTTTCTCTCAACCGCCGCCCGGTGGGGACGAAATGATTTCAACCGCAACGGGAGGAGCAATAATTACTTAATGAAAATATTCTAAAGCTGAGGGTTAAATGCCTACAGATTAATTAAAATATCTTGTTAATTAATCAGTTAACATTTTTGTCCCCAAGGAGAAAGAAATTTTGTACCAAGTTATCCGCACTTTTTAAAGTTTTTAGAGACCCTAACATCGAAATTCACTTTGAGATTGTTCCATAAAACCCATTTAAAAAACCAAATCAATTCCTTCTCGTTTTTATTTGTACGTCAAATAAAATATCAACGTTAAGGCAAGGCGATATCGTCGGACGCGATTGGCGAATATAAATTGTAATTTTGCGCCATACAATGTGGTGTTGAGAGGGCAAAACAAAACGATCGTGTGGTTATTCCATGTTTCCTTAAGCTCCAAGTAATTCAGTATAAACCTCCTCAATAGGCTATAACGAGGGAAATAAGTCGAAGAATGTTTAGAGAAAGGGGTCGATGCAGACGGCTATTTTTAAATCATTCGATAGTTTATCTACTGTGAGTGACGGTTTTAACGCTGAACTTAAACTAATAAACTGAATAAATAGCTGTTGACACCAATGCTATGGAAATAGTTTAACGATGAATAGCAATGTGAACAATTTTGAGCTGAAGACATTACAAAAATAAAACTAGCGTATTTCTGAAATAATCAAGCCGCTGTCTTTTATGCCATTTCAAGAAAAAAAAAACAGTGGCACTCCGGGAGTGCCGACACAAGTGAAAACTTGAAAAAAAATCAGCACCGCGGTAATCAACGCGTTGATGTCTTTTACTCCACGGTGTCGGTTACAGGTCGCAAAATCAATGGTTTAGTCCCATCTCAAAAATGCCCAACGCGCCTAAAGAAGTTTTCACTTCAAAAATATTTTTTACTGCTCAGTCTTTATTTGCAGAAAGGTTGACCTTAAAGAAAGTTATCAAACCCTCCCAAAGTAGCACTAATTGTAAATTCACGAAGTATTTACCGTAACGAAGGACTGTGAGATAGAAGCGTCTGGTTGTTGAGGCATGTCGGCACGACCGGCCGGTGGCAGGTGCCCTCAGTCACGTGCGGTCGCGACTTAATGACACAACATTTTTGGAACTAACCCACCGAACTATCAGCCACAAAACCAGCCTAGTTACCGATGGAAATTCTCTTCAAACTACTTTCATTATTGATGTTTGCGGAATAATTTAGCATCCACTGCTCCGCTTGGCATTTTGACCACTAAGGCTAGACGCACGAGCCAAACTTCTGATGCTGAATCTTTTATTACAAAATGGACGGTAATGGGAATTTTCGTGATTACCAAATAAAGGTACTGCGAGATTTTGTAACGAAACCACAGAGAATACGAAACGGGAAGTTAATACGAGACTTATACTGAAGTTCTGAAGCAGATTAAGCAAATGTAAGATTAGACGATTTAAAAAAATCTTAAATATATTCATTTTTACTGTAAACGGTTAAAAAACATCTTTACTAAACTCTGCTGACTTTTAATACTTTTCTTTGCGAATAAAGGATTACGCTCCCAACATCTTTTGAGAGGTAAGAATGGTGATGTTCTTTGTAATTGTTGCGAGATAATAACAAACAAAAGGACAATGAGAAATAATTATTTTGCTTGTACATTTACGGATTGTTGTGGCGTCTTGTAGTAGACGCAAAGATACTAATTGTGGACGTAAACGTTATTCTCCTGATAATGTTTAGTTGTAACAAAGACAGGTGCACGCTTTCTGGCTAACAAAGGCTAGTACAATGGAGAGTAGTGGAGTGAAAAAAGAGATAATGTTCAGAAGAATTAGACAACACAGTTTGAAAGTAAACTTTTACTACCCTGGCAATAATCTTTTCACCCGACTACGGCGAAGCAAAAAGGAGGGTTATGATTTTGACCGGTATGTATGTGTGTGTTCATCTGTTACCGCATGACTTCTAAACTACCGATTATAATTTGACAAATGAGGTATCATTGGAAGCGTATTGATTGTCCGCTGGTTATAGGCTATTGGACGTCACATTAAATGCAATATGGTCTCTAGCGGACATAAATTAATGAACAAAACAAAATATTTTGTTTTTATTGTGCCAATGTGGGTATCAAATGAAAACTTGACGAGTACATTATAAATATGTATATATCATATTGTCTAAGTAAATAAATATGTTTAAATTGTTAAAAACAAGCAAAAGTGAGACTGTGCTACGTACGGCGCGGCTGTAAAATTAAAACCTGTTATACAATAAAACCTAAACTCGAGGAGCTCGTGGCTAAGTAATAACAGCCGCACGGTTCGATCCATCAGGTTAAGCTACGCTTGCCGGGGTTGGTCTGTGGATGGGTGACCATCTTAATATTCCGAGACTCCTCCGTGCCTCGGAAAGTACGTTAAGCCGTTGGTCCCGGCTGTCATTCGTGGATCTTTGACAGTCGTTACGGGTCGTCAAAAGCCCGAAAGCCTGACAATCAGTCTTACCAAGGGGTATTGTATTACCCAGTAACTGGGTTGTGGAGGTCAGATAGGCAGTCGCTCCATGTAAAATACGGTATTGCATCCGGTTAGACTAGAAGCCGACCCCAACATAGTTGGGAAAAGGCTAGGCAGATGATGATACAATAAAACCCAAACAAAAAAAAATTAAAGCTGCTCTACAAATACTTTATCACGAAATTATAACCCTAAAATAATTTTAATAAAAAGTAAGTTCAAAAACTAAAACCCGACTACTGAAAAATCACGATCTCGATAGATCACGAATCGTAACTTTTCAGTAGTCGGGTTTTAGTTTTTTCTCTCCTCTCTTTGCTATACCATAGTCATCGTTGAGTATGCTTATTCTAATACGACTAGAAGAGTTAATAAAATCTTCGTACGTAAAACCCTAGGAGTTGAATCGAAACGGAATCCATTCAAAACCGATTTCGCAAACACACAATCAAAAATAATCCAATCCGAAGCATAGAAGTTGAACGACCAGACGTATCGTAGAAATAACATCGAAATTACTAAGATCATGCGTTATAAACGAGCGTTAAAGTGTCTAGCATAAGAGATTGCTCCAACGATTTATAATCTGACATTATTATTTAAATATTAACACTCGGATTGATATACGGTTTATCGGTTAACGTAATCGATATAAATAATACAGACGTGTGAATTTAGCTTTGTTAAAAGTAAGGCGTGGAGCACACTGAGTGGGGGCGAAAGACGCGGCTCTTCACGTTCCGGTAGTCGTAGCCGTTTGCAATGGCTATATTAATCATAGAGTTGACGCCTACGGGGCGTGGCCACGACTTATTAATTCATGTGGAGTTATTAAATTCGATGCCGAAGGACATTGGCCGTTTGGTTTCGACAATAGATTTGTGTGTCATTGCAATTATAGAGTTCGAGTTTTTATTGGATTGAAATATGATTTAATCAGTTGCTTAGAAGTGTGTGTGATGTTTGTTACTGTAAAAGCTTGATTAGTGGGTTGGATGGTTTAAGAATCTATGCGTTTTCTAGTTTGTTGATTTGTCTCTATTTCAAATATTCATTTACTTTTTTTTTTTCAAAAATATTTATGATTTCACTTTCGTTGTAGATCAGTTGGTCCATCGACTTGTCTAAGCCTTTATAATTATCCCTTTTACAAAGTTTTTCTGAAAATCTTAACTAAACCTTCATGCTATCTCATTTTAATAATTACTAATCATAAGATTTACCGAAAGTTTTCTGAAGTTTTCTGAAGTTTTCTGACGGGTTAGAGATTTATTTCATAAATCTCTAACCCGTCAGAAAACCTAGGGTTAACAGTAGTTCAGTTCTTCTAAAATACTGCAATAAAAAGATAACCCTCGCTTGTACAGATAGCAAAAAAAAGTTACATAAAAAAAAGTTAAAGTTTTTTATTTTTCACTTTTTAGTTGTGGTACCTACCCCACACACATTCGAATACCACTACCTGCTACCAATGACATAAACTTAACATATCATCTACATACTAAGTGGGAAAAAAATACGTATTTTGTAGCTAACTCAAAAACTATCCAAGCAAAGTTAATAAAATTTATATGGGACCAATTCGAGAGCACATCCTTTCAAACAAAAAAATAATTTTCAAAATCGGTCCACAATTGACGGAGAAATCGGTGGACATACATAAAAAAAAAAAAAACATACGCGACGAACATATAACCTCCTCCTTTTTGGAAGTCGGTTAAAAATAGGATAATTCTACTCTATTATTAGCAACTTATTGTCTCGTTATCTGCATCACCTACCTTATGAACTTCAACTTATTATAAAAGTAAAACAACGAATTAAAATAAGTTACATTAATAAATAAAGCCCCTATATTCTTAACCTATATTAATAAAACCAAATGAATACTCCACCATAATATCTTATAGCATTTTTGCAGCGATAAAGTTGCTCTATCTATTTACATTTCCCTTGGCCTTATAAGATCATCTTGTAATGATTTATCGGGTGTCGAGCGTACTAAATGGCGTATAGCCTGGATGAAGCACTTGCTACCGTAACGGACCAAGGGCCAGTTAATTATTATCTAGTCGTAAAGCTGTTTAGCGAGCACACTATTTATTGGCGGCTAACGAAGGTTAATTGTTCGAACCGATGCTGTTAACGACACCGCTGGAACGTTTCATATTGTATTTTTAAATTATATTAAAAGTTATTATAATAATTATGAAAAGTGTGGGGAATTGGATGTCTCACACACCTTATTTTTATTAAGGACGGAGGCACACCTTGCTCTTGATAAGATCAGAAATATTGTTATGTCTTAGAAAGATGTTGTGCTGAGGACAAGGTAAAAGTTTCTTACTGTCGATTGGCAGGTTTTGAATCTTTTTAATTAAATACATACAGAGTATCCAGACCTATCAAAATTCTTAATCAATATTAATTTACAAGGTTTTTTGCGCACATTCCTTTTAAACTTACTTTTTTAATTTGTGCTTCTGTATGGTAAAAACGAAATGATTAATTGATATAAAAGCACCGCTATCTACCTTCAAAGTGGACTCGCACAAAATTAATTACGAATATTCACACAACCAATACGAGTAACATTCAATAAATTACACTAAAACCAACTAAAACGGAGGTCATAACGCCGACCATTCATCATAACAACACTTGTAAACCGCGGACACTACATCATCTTTATTTGTGTATTTTCGAGCGTGGTGTCAGACATTGGTAAAAACTCGCGCTGTCCGAAGAAAGATTCGATCGAATCGATCACAGTCACATGCCTAAAATAATGCTCCATCAAGCGGTGCGCAGTATGCCCCGGCAGGGCACAGCCACTTCTTATGGAGATGAGAGGACCGCCAACCAACACCCTTGCGGTACCCCGCTGACTGCGACCTAACTGACGATACATAATCAAATATTTAATTCTTTCGCGATTGTAAAATACCTGTGTGACGTGTGCTTGCGAAAAGTAATTTCATTAGGTTTAAAGCTTTTTTTATTCAGTGCGAGATATATCTTGCAATAGTTACAAAATAAATTCTTTAATATGAAGAACCTATACGTCGAGAAGACTACTTTACGCGTTTGCCTAGTGAAATTGTAAAAACACAATAAACAGGAAAATATGTAGTATGTTTATTTAGAAGCAATACCATGAACATCGAACAGTCCGTTTTTATCGATGCTGTAAAGAAAATCGAAGACAGAAATATGCTCAGAGCTTTATCAATAACAAAATTCTAGCGCATCTTATCAATAAAACAAAGCAAGCCTCCGAGGACCGTATCGGAAGATCGGAAGCAAGCCGTCCTCGCTACAAGACGACGGATTAGAAAGCTCCGAACGTTGGTACCGTCCCTTGAGTATAAATTATTTATGTAAATTTTTTCGACCGTTCGAAATTATATTTCAGCATCGACGTGATTAATGTTGACGGATTTTTCACTTGGCCTCTCCTTAACGAAACGATCAAACAAATGAAGCTTCGACCGGTACACTCAAAATTACGTCTTATATTCCCCAAAGACGTTTAAGTTCATTAGAATTTTCTTTGCAACGAAAGAGGATAACTTGATTTATTTGTGAACTGATAAACAGAATGTCATCGCGATATAAATATATGTTATCAATTTTTCTGTAATAAAAGGGATTAAAATACCAAATAAGATTGTAGGCGCAATGACAAATCCGGCAAAATATTGTTTAGTCACGTAATAAGCCAACATGAATTGCTATTTTTTAAGAAATTGTAAATTCCAAAGGTTAGATTCTTTCAGGGTTCTGTGTCAAGTAAAATCATCCCAAATTTTGTAACAGATTATTAAAAGATACTTCAGAAGAGCATGGTCTAAGCAAAAACTGAAGTGGAAAATTTTATAGTCCTGAAATTATTTTTTAAGTTCTTATTAGCACCCGACTACAACTTTCGGTATTAATTAAATATTTTTCGTATATTTTGCACAATTAAGTAGGTATATTAAAATAATGGCCGTCAACTCTTTTGATTTCAGAATTTAATTTAGTATACGGAACACTTATCACAACATTGTTTTTTTACAAATAAGGTTATAAGATCCGACGAATCTTATTATGAACAATCCGAAGTAAGTTGGAGACCCCACACTCGAGTGATATTTCCGACAAGGGCCGAGGGGCGCATGCATTTAATGAAATCAAAAGGATTAAGAGCATCTGCCTGCTTGTTATTCAAATCGATTGGGAGCTCGTTTATCATTTTAAATAAGCTACTGCTTAGATAAACCCGGGGCGTGGTTCATGTATAACAAAAGACGGGGTCCTCGGTAGCCCAATTAACTAACCAGTTATTAATGAATGAGGCTTGGAAACTACGAGTATATGAACAGAAATTCAAGTAAATTGCTATCCAGTATTGAGAAACTTTGTCTATTGTTAACATAAATCGTATCGTAGGTGTACCTTTGCTATACAAAATCAAACAATAGTTAGGTTTACTCTCCGAATGGAAACAAGGTAAGTTTGTGTTGGGAAATGGGAACCATTATTTCCGTCCTCATGAAACACTCACCATCACAATTTAGGTAAACATTAACAAAATAATGACAACATCGTTTAAATTCCCTCGACTTGTTCAAATTACGAATGATTACAAAGCGTTCGAGCAAATGAATATCGAATGCGAACAGCTTCAAGTACAAAGCAACAACCCTGAAGCTGCGCGATGACGCTTCGTGTTTTCCCAGAGTAAACAATCAAACAGCCAAGAGGATGGAACAAATTACGACAGCATTGTCGAGGTGTTTAGAAAATTGGGGAACAATCGTCCTGCCGAGTTAAATCTCTGATAATGTCTTTGGAGAAGTCGTATGACGGCGAGGGGATGAATAAATCTCTCTTAATTGGAACGCGCCGCGCCGTGCGACAACATAATGTGGACGCTTTGTTGCCGAGCGTGCATTCTTCGTCTTGCCGGACTGAATACACGAATCAACTGAGCTAATGACGATGGGAACTTTTGACAACCAGTCCTGACAAAATCAATGCGCCTCGACCACAATGTATTCGGACGAGAGCTATTGAATGAGGGATTGAAAAGGCTACAAGACAGTTCTGTTAAGGTAGGGGAAGCTGCTTCCACCGCTGTATCTCGGAAAATATTCTTAGTAAGATTTTTCACTCATAAAATAAGAATATCGGGCGTATGCTAACCCGCGCATTCGTTCTGGGAGCACTCACTTGTAAAACTGCTTACTTTATTGCTCTAGCGCTCTGGAAATACGAACTTCGCTTTAGTTGGCCGCACAGTGTTGTGTTCAACTTTACTACAACTACACATCGCTCGTTACATAGAAATATTCGTTAAACTTGGCCCGGTGACGCATACATTAAAGGGTTGAGAAATCGATCGCCCGATAAGGTCCCAACGCTAGTGAAATACAAACTAGTTTAATTTCGAACGCCCAACCCAAAAAGAGGACAACGTTGTAAAACACAGGATGAGGCTATTGTTAAATATTTTACTGTCGGCTGGGAAAGTTAGTATCGTTTGATTAATCTATTTCCTATTTAAATTAGACATGAAATAGGTTAGCGCTTATAATTGTTACAAGCTTGTCTTAATGTAAACAATCGAAACTAGTTACTGATGTTATCATAATTAAACACACATAATATTATATTTGTACAGTTATACGTACGTATAAGTGTATACAGTCATAATTCTAAAGTCCCCGTCACGAGAAGCTATAAATTTTGTAAACACACATTCAGGGGTTTGCAATCTTTGGGTAAAATAAAATAAAAACAGTTTTGTACTATTTTTTTACAGGGATATAATTATATTAACACACACATCTAATTACAAACAATCAATATAACCTAATCCGCGAAAACATCACAAACAAACAGACGAATTCGAAACTCGAAAGACAGCAGAGACAACGTCATTGTGAACTTACTTCAAAATCGTGGCCCAAATGTTTACGTTCCATGAATCAGATGCGTTCCAGTACCACAAAACCTTAGACGACAGCGCTTTATATCGCTAAAATATAACCCGATCAAGTGAAATTGCTCATTAGTTTCGTATAACACGTACGTTACTTTGACTTCATTGAATTTGGGATTATTTGTTGTTGATTAAATTGTCGCTACGTAACTTGGTAGAAGTTCTTTATTTACAAAAATTATAGCTTCTCGTGACGGGGACTTTACTGAAATAAACAAATGTGCAATCATTTAAAAATTTCATGCATACCATTCGGCATTAGGTAATGTATCTAAGTTTGTGTATGAAATAAAACTAATTACTGATAAGTAGATACCTACGTATCAATCACTATTAAGGTCAAATAAATTAAAGCAAGTGTCACTCAAAGGAATCTCGATCAAGTGTATTCGTCAGTTGTTCTTGAACAAATAGGGAAAGTAACTAAAACACTTCAACTGAAGTGAAGAAGATTAACTTGGAAAAGCGGGCCACGGCAACAATCCTAGACAAAAAGATAAATAATCGATCTACAATTATTTAGGAACTAAGGAATAAGGACTGTCCAAAAATCACTACAAAACATCCATTTTACTGTGAATAACGTTTTTAATAAATCACATTAAATACTTGACAAAATCTATCAGGACAACGAATATCGCTTGGAACATAAACCATCGGGGTAGCTGTGTTCATATACATCAATTCCTCGTGCATACAGCGGCGTCTAAATTGGGAACATCTCTCTAACATGCTTGGACGGGCCGTCGGCAGGGAAAAAACGACCGTCCATCGTGATGCCGCCGGCAAATCGCTCGGCAAACATTAGCTAAGCGCGCGTGAAATTGTCTGTGCAGAACCGGGCGGCGTCCATTCTGCATACATTAGTTTATGGCACCCAGTTCCAGCTACTCGTATTATTTAAAGACGACATACATATGCTATACAGGAGCCAGTTTATCGGAACGATGGCGACGTGTAACAGAATGATGCTGTCGGAATAAATGTATTCGTTTTTGCTCTCATGGATGCAAAAATAATATCTTGAGTAATTACAATCAGACAGGGCAAGACAGGGGCTTGTGGCTAAGTAATAACAGCCGCACGGGTAGATCGATCAGGTTAAGCTACGCTTGCCGCGGTTGGTCCGTGGATGGGTGACCATCTTTACATACCAAGACCCCTCCGTGCCTCGCAAAGCACGTTAAGCCGTTGGTCCCGGACCCGGCTGACATTTTGTATCCTTAATAGTTGTTACGGATAGTTAGAAGCTCAAAAGTGTGACAACCAGTCTTACCAAGGGGTGTAACTAGGTTGTGAAGGTCAGATAGGCAGTCGCTCCATGTAAAATACTGGTTTTCAGCTGCATCCAGTTAGATGTGAAGCCGACCCCAACAAAGTTGGGAAATGGCTAAGCAGATGATAATGACAGGGGATTTGTTGAAGTAGGTAGGTACGTTAATGCTTTAAAATTGTTTTTATGTATAAATTGTAAAAGGCATATAAAATAAGGAATGAGTAAGTAAAACACAAGCTATTACAAAACCGTATATGTATTTCAATTCCATAATTTCTATACCTGCATTTCACGCTTCATAAAAAATCTCATAAGCAGCAAGGTTGAGCCCAACGATTCGTTTTTACATTGTGTTTTTATTCAATAACCGCACCATTTAAATGGAGGTCTCGTGTTACTTATACCTTTGTTGTTCTCAAATTGAGTGAAGCTGTATGCTATAAGTGTTAACATTTTAATTTCTTTTCCTAATGCAATTTTTTGAAAACTACATATATTGTATCATAATATATCTGAAGTGTTAGTAGTGCTTTATCTTCTAATCGACAGCTAATTGTGATAACATTGACGCAGACCTCATTAAAAACTGATCACTTATACATTACAAGGTTATAATCTTTATCTTGATCAAATCTATTCATTTGTACGTCACAAACTGAAGCGATAATTCTCAAATCTAATCACAACTAAAATGCTATTGATAAAGCTAATCCAGCATCGATAGAATAACTGCAACCAGTCATGGCTCTTGCTTTGTCACTGGCCAAAAAAATAGCAAACTCAGCTACATCTTCAGTTTTCACCAGCTTACTCAGTGGAACAGAAGCGGCCTCATTCCAGAACGCTTCGCTTGCTTCTTGATCGACACCAGCATTATTCAATATATTTGTTTTAACTACACCTGGTGAAATCGAGTTAACACGAATTCCTTTAGGAGCCAAGTCCAGAGCTACACAGGTTGTAAAATGATCCAGGGCCGCAATTGACGTCTGATATGGGACACTTTTAGAGGCACCCAAAGAACACGCTGCACTTGAAATATTAATGATGTTTCCTTGGGTTTCTGCTAGTTCACGGGTAACACAATTAGTGAGGTAAACTATAGACCTTAAATTAGTTGTCATTACGTCATCAAATACTTCAATTAGATTAGAATCCAATATACTTGCAGGTTTGTAAATTCCAGCACAGTTAATAACAACGTCGATTCTTCCAAATTCAGTTTTAGTATTTGTTATAACTTTAAGAACATCTTGATCGTTACGTAAATCGGCAACTGTAGTGAGTACTTTAGCGCCTCTACCTAATCTTTCACACTCCTCCGCTGATTTCTTTAAATTGTCAGCATCTTTGTCAACTAGTGATAATCTTGCTGCATATTTAGCAAAATGATAACTTATAGCTTCCCCGATACCAGAGCCCGCACCAGTCACTATTACCACTTTGTTTATGAAACTCATTTTCGTTAACGTCTATCACAACACAAGTGATACAAGCTTTCCGATCGTTTTGTAACTGAGTACGATACTTCCATAACCATCATAATCGATATCATTATCGCTTTTGTATTGATAGTAATATCTAATTACGTAGAAAAACGTACAGTCTATATTCACAGACAAACAGATTATTTTCATGTTTTATAACCAAATCGATAATATAATATCAAATGGCAGACTATCAAATTAAATCAGATTAGATTAATAATGGTAGTAGGTAAGTTGGTACTCTTTGATAAGCAGAAACGTCTTCTATACTTGAACTCTTCGTCTAAATACAATAAACAGTCATAATCATTCCCAAACGAATGTTTCAGTGAGAATTCAATAAATATAATTTTGTTAAATATATGAATAAAAAACCGGCCAAGTGCGTGTCGGACCACGCATAATGAAGGGTTCCGTAGTTGGGATGAATTTATCCCAAAAACAAACTTAACTTTGTAGTTGAAAAATATGTTCGGAATGTATGGTAAAACATGTTTTTGCAACTGCAAAGTTAAGTTGGTCGATTATTACTCGTTAACTTGTAGAGCCTACTTAGCTGTGATAGTTTTCCTTTTAATTTCGTTATATAAACTACTGTTGTGATTTTTTTCACACACCCAAAACCAACCATTAAGCCGGTAGGGGGGGCACTTGACTCTAACAAAAATTAGCACTTTAAAGCTTAATATTTCGCAAACGGATCCCTGAATCCAAAAATGGTTTTCACAAACTCACAATTTTTTTGAAGGACCTTTCCAATGATACGCCTCACCATGGGTAAAAAAAAAAAAAACAAAAAAATACATCACCACTTTACGTGTATGAGAGGTACCCTAAAAAAAATTTTTTTTTCATTATTTTGTTTTACTACTTTGTCGGCGTAATTAATATGTATACTTATGCCAAATTACAGCTTTCTAGTACGAAGGGTCTCGGAGCTAGACCGCGGACAGACAGACAGACAGACAGACAGACAGACGGACATGACGAAACTATAAGAGTTCCTTGTTTACTACGGAACCCTAAAAAACAGTAACACTCCGGGAGTGCCGACAGAAGTGAAAACTTGAAAAAAAATGGGCACCGCAGTAATCAACACGTTGATGTATTTTACTCCACGCACCGCGGTAATCAACGCGTTGATGTCTTTTACTCCACGGTGTCGTTAACAGGGCGCAAAATCAATGGTTTAGTCCCATCTCAACAATGCCCAACGCGCCTAAAGAAGGTTCACTTCAATAATTTTGGTACACTATTGAAATCGCGAGAGACCATTAATCACCGAAAACGCAAGGAAAAGTCAATGGAGTGATCGTACTTATCATGATTTTATAGAAATAATTATATTTTAGCTTAAGGGTGATGTAAGTACAAACAACATCTGTCATTATAAACATATGCTATAAGTAGTGAACTATTAACTGTTTATGGTAATAAAACGATATCATTTTATTCGAGAGACCTTATTATGTAATCAAAATCAAATTTAATGTTAATCATGAAACATCATGAGAGAAATACAAACATTTTAAACGTCATAATTTGCCCGAAGGGTAAACAGGAGATGGATGATTAAAATCCAAGAATAGGAGCAATTACAGATCCTTGAACTCAGAGAATTTAGTCCTAAGTGATTTTGTCTCAATTGAATCACATCATATACTCGTATAACTATGATTGTTTAGTAAGTAAAACGAACGTTATTACTACTCAAAACTCGGACACACACTTGCTAGAGCAACTATTTATACAAAATAAACATGCCACTTTCTTATTTTTTTTTTTTTGTCCGTATTAAGTAGAAGTTGAAAGTATTCAAATTCAAAGCAAACTTCACTTTTTAACAGTTCATGGGAACTCTGAATGCCAAGAACCCTTGAATCACAAGCACGAAAACTTGACAATATTAAAAAAAACCTATTTCACCGTGGCATCGGTAAAAAATGCCGGCAATCCGTAAAAGGAATTTCTCAGCCAATACCGATCGCTTGTACGAAATCGAGGAGCGTTCCTTTCAATCCTTTGTCGCAGCCATTTGATTAAAGTAAAGGGGCCGCAATCACATGCGAAGAGGTTTTGCGACTGAGGAAGTATCGCGTTTACAAATGGCGCACCGACTGCATTGTGACCGAGAAGCAGCCGCCGAACGGAGAAGACTTCTAGTTGAAGGCAATTGAAGCCGGATGCCGGGACCTCGATGCTCACTTGTTCGCGACACTCGACACCACGGCAAAGTAAATTGAAAACGACGACACTGATACCTTTAAGGAATAAAGAAGACGGCCGCCGAACACAATATCATTCAACTAGGTGATAGGCGGGTGAAGATACACTTTATATTGTAAAGAACTTACCCAGCAAAAGTATCAGAAGTAAAGGTGCAAAGGAGTGGCAAGACTCGCCCATGTGTTTAACTACATGAGCGATAGCTACCTACCCCCAATCGGCATCTTTGACCCGGGATGATAGTGATATTTATCTTTTAATTAGTTGCAAATTTGTCAAATTGAGAAAGGAAATACATTTAAAATGTTTTGTTTTAGTTCTTACGCGCATGGAAAACACTTATCGTACAAGCTTTGACAGCGGCTCTACCGCTGCATTTTATATGATGTGCATGGAGATAAAAGAGCGATATAAATACAATCTTACAAACTTATTGAAACATAAATCGTGATGAACTTGAAAAACCACTTAAAGAGTTACAGTCCATTATACGAAACCCACGCTCACTAAAATCGGAAAAAATATTTCGCGCAAAAAGTCAACAAGACTAAGCGGTAATTCATCGCGGAACAACGTTCGGATCATTAACGAACTGAGGATTTACGATCACGTGCGAGGTAGTTGCGGGCGACGGGGGACGCTGCGATGAGGTCCCATCAGCGATGCAAGTAATTAAATCCTTAAACGAGTGTATAACAAGAATGTGTTTTTAAGAGTCGATGCAGCGAAGCGCTGTTCGGAGCCAGCCGCGACACTTATTTACGATGAGTTTTCGCGGCGGGGGATACCGCGCCTAATTTCTCGGCGCGACGCGGTCTCGCGCGATTTATTTAAAATGAAATTCTTTTGTCGTACGCCCCGCTGTGCGACAATCGATAATACGCCATCGAGCCTAGATTGGAACGGCCACTCGCCGATTAAGATACAAAACACCTTGCGATTCAGCTTGTTAAGATAATTGTTATAGTTAATGAGCACCAATGAATAAACGATACATGTACGACGGTTTTCGTAATAGAAAAAGAACTTGCTGAAGTTTGATTTACACTTCTAACGCAAGATCGCTGTGCTGATGCAAGTCATTTGTATTAATTTCCTCGTATAATTGAAAATAATATGCCACGCTCTCGACAAAATGGGACTCGCAGTAATAAAATTTAGAATAAATGATCCTTTCCTTTCGCAGGCCGTTGTGTAGATGAGTTGACACGTAAATACACTTAAATAGTGCCGCCACCACCTCATTTGGGTTCCATATTAAGTGTCGTTTCGTTTTAATTCGTTCTCAAATTTCAATCGTCAAAATCTAAATATTTTTTCTTCATTTTATGACATCCTAAAATGCAATGGCTTCGTAAATAATAAATATACATACTAATAGCTTTAAATATATTCAACATGCTGATTTTATGACATGGCATATCAAATTAGCAAGTTATGCCGATATATTAGTGTTAAAGATACAAAGTGTGTTATTTTGCTATGAAGTCGGCTAAAGCAGCAACAAAAAATTTTTGACAGACTGTTTTTGCTCTTTGATGGTACATTTTGTTCTTTTGGAATCCAAAAATAACTTATCGTTCCGTAAGAAGCTTTATTATAAAATCCATTAATTATCGAAATCGAAAGCGTCCGTATTATTGTCAGACAAGACGAATTAGTGCTGGTAGAGGTAGACAGACGGGAGTAATTAAAATAACACTAATTTCTCACATGTTTGTGTCGCGTCAACATGGACAGAATTCATTAGCGGTGTGTCATGTGGAATCGTTCGCATCGACTCAATATCCGCAAGAGGCTGCAGTAATTACTGGCGTGAACCTTACGCGCCACAGTCAAAGAATCAACTGTCAAACTTAATCGATTTATGCGTCAAACCAGCGCCGGAGGAGATGTCCGAGTAGGTTCAAGCAGATCCATCACTCCTAACGACTGGTAACTTCCTCATTGTGGAAAATTTTCACTCATTGTGACAACAATGCTATTGAAAAGTGGGCGTAGGGCAATCCTAACCATCATGTGTAGGATGAACAATACGTTATTGTGAACTTGCGTAGGTTACTTCTATTAATTTTGGTATATTTTGTCTTAATGGTGTATATTTACTCCATTTATTATCAATATAAATTGATTACTTAAGTCAAAAAGTGGCATCGTGTCTTTTAACCTATTTTGTTGTAAAGCAACAGGTAGAGACGAATGAAACTGATAGTGATGTATTGGATTACAATTATCATATCAAGCCTTAGATCGGTTCAGCTTTATGGTAGCGATAAGGCGGCAGCTGACGGGAAAATATAAAGACACCTTTTAATGAGATGGGCCGGATCCCAATGTGAGAATCTTCCCAAAAGACAAGTTTATATCTATCTTGAAATCAAAGGGTTGTTGCATGTTCCTTTTAGAGAGGCTGTTCACAAAAAGAAACATTGATTGTGTTCAATTTCATGACACCGTTTCATGTATTCAGGAGACACAATATCCTCTATCAAGATGACAGGTTAGAGTTATTTTTGCTGCGTTATCTAAACGTACCGATAACTGTTATTTACAAAGAGCAACGCAAATAAAAAAGTATTTTGTGACAAGCTGAACAATACCGTTCAACTCGAGTGCAATCATAGTGAAGGTTGAATATGGTATTGGACAAATATTGGTGGAGCGCGCAAAACTATCTGTGTTGACCTCTGAGAGGTGTCAAAATGTGGGCCAGGCCCGACCAGGCCCGGCCAGGCAATTGACACGTTGCGTCAGCCACGCGTGAG
The DNA here is from genome assembly GCA_963680765.1 of Agrochola lychnidis. Classification (NCBI taxonomy): domain Eukaryota; kingdom Metazoa; phylum Arthropoda; class Insecta; order Lepidoptera; family Noctuidae; genus Agrochola; species Agrochola lychnidis. Next base: position 15,440,805 of record OY796859.1, on the reverse strand, counting down.
AATATTTGAACAAACATCTCCTTAGTTTATTCTAGTGCTAGTAATGAATCATTTCGTTAACGGTCAAACTCAACACTTGGGAAAAATCTAATACCGTTGTAGACACAACAGGCTATCGACCTTTCTTCCATCAATTTACATAATTACTACCATGACATCCGAGAAATATATAACAGAAATTATAATCGAAATCAATATGGAATAGCCAGTTTTGTTTAGTCAATGATTTGTAGCCACGACGATATTTCAAACATTGACATTCAATAAATAAAGATAAACGAGAAAGAAATGCATCAAATTCGAAATTATATTGAATGGAAAGAAACAAATATTCACAGAAAATTAGTTATTTGTGAAACATTCAACATTTATTCATATGATTGGAGCATACTGTGTAATTGCTGTGGGATCTTTTGATTTGACCCAAATAAACTTCAAGAGGCTTTGAATAAATTTTATTAATTACCTGATTGGCATGGAAACATGCCAATCAGGTAATTAATTAAATTTTGAGAATATCAGCTGGTTAAGTGCTCAAGAAATTGTAAATAACCATCATATTTTGATGGGCGGAAACAACTTAATCGTAGGAAATCTTAGATTATGAATGACAATATTAGGTTTGATAACGCATACTTTAAAAGATATAATTATTCGAAATGCGAAGCTAAGCGCTTCTTTGAAGAACGGAGCCCATTAAAAAATAAAAATAAATCCTTCAGAGGTAGATAAGATCAATTGGCGTACAATTTTATTAACCCGTAGGTCGCCTCGGTTCATATCAGGCGTTAAATTAACGCCATAAACGTTGTCAAATGACCAAAGATATAATGAGCCATAAAAATAATATAGCGAAGGCAAGCGAGCCCCCACACGGTTACCCGCCCGTTGGTCGTGTGTAGACTCGTAAATGATCTATAACTACGATGTGAGAATAAAAATCGAAAAGATGGAACTTGCTAGATATACAAGATTGTATAAATTATTATAACCTGTAGCCTTCAGTGAGAGTTTTTTGATACACGTTTCGTTGACGAGCGTAGGATACTTAACAACTAGATAAGTTGCAAATTGTTAGGTAGATATATTATGTCCAGTAGAAGCCCATGGAAGTCATTTAAACTAAGCATTAACCACAAGAAGTCATTCCAATATGTATCTTTGTTTACAGTGTGATAAGATTGAGAGTGACGATATATATAAGTAGTAATAATAGTGTGCACGAATAAATATGCACGATTTAAATCCGGATTTGCCTAAGGAGCGCAAAATAAACTATGATATGGGACCGACGTTGTCGCTTGCAGATTAACGTTATCAAATGCAACAGATAAAATTGATTCATCAAGAATTCCAGACAACACTAATTGTATAGTTAATTTTAAATAAAGTTTCCAGCAATGTGAACTAAGATGTGAGACTGCTGTTTTTTTTCGGGTTTTTTCTTCGATTTTAATACGGTACGGTTGGCCGGTTGTTTTCTACGTGTTTTTGTGACAAAATAAGTATATTTCTATTTTTCTAGATTTTAGTATGTACCTTTATACATTCCTTAAAGCCTTCTTGTTCTTATCTAGTGTATCTTTATTTTTATTATTACTGTCAAAAGCATAGTCTACTCTATATAAACTTTGTTCCAAAACCGCAACATTTCTGTCTACTGTCTCAATGTTTAAATATTGGGACACGATGCGGTTGTCGACAACCATAAAATAACATAATTATTCATAATTACGAGCGTCCACGACAAACAGCCTCAGATTTATAGCTGCTAATGAACGGTGGCGGGCTGAGAACAGAACGTAGTTTAGTAGCTCATGATGTAAACAATATCAGTGATTAAAACAATGTCTATCACAGGAAATGGCTAAATTATGTTTGAAACTATGTTGGTTTTATTTCGACGCCACTTGTTATTAAGTGGGTTAGTTAATAATTTAAAAGCTATAGAGTTATGAGCTGTCACAACAACTCCTATAGACCTACCACCTTTCCAAAGTAGCAAAGAGGCAACGTTTAAATGTACGGCGAAGCTTATCAAGTTAGCAAAAAGCAGAGGGTCATTCAAATAAAAAACAGTGGCACTCCGGGAGTGCCAGCAGAAGTGAAAACTTGAACAAGATCGCCTTGGTGGAAGAAAAATACTTGTATAGAACATTGGTCCGTAACCTTACCTAAATAAAGAGCACAATCACGTTTACAAAAAAAAATACTTCCAAAACCTTTAAAGTAAAAATACTTGCATAGAACATTGATCCGTAACGTGATATAATTAAAGAACACAATCGCGTTTACAAAAATGAGGTGTCAAACGGTGTCGCGAGTTCAATTGTTTTTCCCATCTCAAAAATGCCCAACGCGCCTAAAGCAGTTTTCACTTCAATAATTCGTACCTACTTAACAGTTCTACTACTCCATTTTTATATGGGAACTGATCCATTAGTAAAACGTGACGGTACCTCTCGCTTGCCAATTATTCGTGACTGTCGCTAGATAATAATAAGCTAACTCAATTTGTTATGAACCACGAAATATTCAACCGTCCGACGTAAACAAATGCAACCACATTAATTAACTAAAAGCAAATGTTTGGAAAATCCCAGCAGGAATTCGGATAACCAAATGTAGCAGTAAAATTTTATGTAGATTATTTTAAAGATGTGCTTTAGGTTCCGTATGTTGAGTAGCAGAGAAACATACCTATGACACGAAGGAATGTTTATTAAATATACAAAGCAAATTGTAAATAAAATACATGTGTTAAGGAATGAGCAGGCAAACAGGGCTTGAAAATTATACTAATACACTATTCATAGTAACCAAATTATCATAGGAATTGTAACAAAGAGAAGACAAAGTCGTGGGGGGTCACTACTGTTACATAAAATATGGTGCTTTAACACTTTGACGTTTTTATTATAACCATATTAAACATACCCAGAACTTAGTTCAAAATCGTATTTTAATAATGTCACAGAGCTCCCAGCTAAATGAATTACACGGTAAATAGAAAAGATGAATGTGACATAAGAAATGTCATCACGTTACGGTAGTAAACAAATTCTATGCTATGGGAAGTAAATTATAAAACGTATCTAAAACTCTTTCCAAACGCACGGTCGGTCTTGACTACACACTTGTTAATATATCAACATATTTCTATACTGCCAAATATTTTCATATATTATCCGTGATTTGTTACTTTGGCAATTAAGATGTCATCGACGTGTTCAGATTTATAAGTGGCAATTAGAAGAGTATAATCTGGACATGAATATTGATCGGAGTGACGACATTTATAAACAGCTCACAATTAGCCATCGATAGTAACGGTATACACAGATAAAACGTACATATGGCCTGGGCAAACAACTACATTACTTTTCATTAAGGATAGTTAAACGTAATAAACCTGATTAATTTACTCATTTGAGTATAGAGATTGTGAGAATATAAGAGATGGTCGATAAATGCCGCAAGCAGTAAATGTGACATGATGACATCCAATAGCGAAACATGACTATATTTGTAGAATACAAAAACTTAACAGAATTTCTTAAAAATTTTAGGAAATCTCCCCTTAGTCGATTCTAAACACCGCTCAATAAACACTGTCGGTAAATTCAGACACAAATATTGTCATTTTGTTCCAATCAATTCCAATACCTTCTACTGTATTAAATGTCGTCGAAATAGCTTAATGATTCTAGGTGGCAACAGCATCCAATTAGACATTGATAACATCACGCTAAGGAAATCTAGATCTCCTAAAGGTTGTGGTGCAGACACAGCAGCCTATATCTTGCGTTAATCAGAGACTTGCCATAGGATATCTTAAATTTCATTGTGAACTTTATAAATGTACCATTTGAAATCATTTTCCCGTACGGAGTTATCGGAATAAATATAACAACACCACAACTGTGTGTATTATTGCCACTCCATAACTACATTCAACAGAAAATGATAATTTGGATCAAAATTGTCAGCTCCTGCCAGCTGAACGAGCAATATATCTGGTTTTCCTCCACAATTTCTTATAACAGTTATGAATAATTCTGAGTAACGTAGGTGATAGACTGTCAATAGGTCACTAATAATCCTCTACATATTTAAATTCTTAAACCCACATTATTGCAGTGGCATGGAGTGATGGCGCCAGAACTCATATTTATGCCGATTGGATTTCTAATCAACAAGTTGGTTTTTGTAAGATGTAAACTAGAAAATTGTTGAAATTGATATGCGTTGGAGAAACTTCAAATGTTTAGTACAACAAGTAAAATGTAAACCGGTTCACGGAAACAAATTATATGAATGATGTTGGCTGGTAGAGTTATTTGATACCATGTTTAAATTTCTTAGCTCTTGGCGAACATAACAATGACATACCGCTAAGAGCCCTCTTATGCTCTTCCAACAAATATTTGTACAACATATACAAGCCAGAGACCTTTGTTTACAAATAATCAATGGGAACGAGCCGAACGACGCCGTACTATAACACCCACACCACAGCTAACGTGACAAATACTTATTTCATTCAGAAAAGTTTCCGCAGAAACAACAAACAAATATTGTAAACATAAAACCCGTTAGGTACTTATTCAAACATTTAGTTTTACAAACACGATTTAACATATACTTGAAAATGAAACGGAGTATCTAATACATAGTACGATATAATCTGACATTTCGTGGATGTACCTAAGTTACGAAATAGGAGTACACACGGCTACACATCAAACTATACATTTCCAGTTTATGCTGATCTCGCATAGTATAGGATTTCCGTACAATACGAGGTCAGCTTGATGTGTAGCCATGTGTACCTATACAATATTTATTTGCGCAAACAGACATTTCAACGCAAATAAGGTAACTACATAGACGATAGTACCGCGAATGATCTGAGTTAACATTTGTAAATTTTCCGGTCCCAATAAAATTCAGATGCACGGTGCGGGCACGCCCCGCGGACCGAGACGCCGAACGCGCCAATACTCCGGGGAAAACGTACGCAATAACGCTCAATTTTCAAGAAAACAACTATAACTTAGAGCTCTGCACTCTGTCGTCTGTGTTCCTTTCTTCCGGGCAATTTCTATTACCATATAGACGCGCTACTTTTCAATTCTTTTCCATTAAACTTGGTGCATCGCTGTGCGTTGCGCGGCCCGACTATCCACGTCTCGCTCGCTATTCTCAAAACACATTTATAAAATGCTCTTTACTCGGCCGCGGCGTCGGTCCCCTGCGACTGACATTCTATTGCGAATTTCAAAGTATATTTTCAAATAAGGAAAAGCGCTTGAGATCAATGAAACTTTCATGGCGTTTATGTACCCAGTCGCGATTTATATTCTTGTAAACATCGCAGATACTACGTGTATGGTGTCGGGTTTTAATTGATGTTCAGGACAAATAAGGAAACGGTTTTCATTTTTATTCAAAAGAGTCGTTGTAGCTTCGTGACCCAATATTTGAATAGGAAGATATTTTCTCTAAGTTTCATTTATTCTTTCGTACTGCCACCGCTATATGCAGACGTATTTGTTTTAGGTATTGGCAGATTTAATGGGTACCTACTTGATATCTGTTCCAAAATTATGTAGTAATGAAAGTTTTAACAAATCCTGTGCAGGTTCTTACGAAAACTCTCACTTAAGGTGGTTTCCTTTTTTTTTGGGTGGGAAATTATCAAATAACTTCTCCCGCTCTGGGCGGAGCGGGAGGGCGTGTCAGACTCTTACTGACTAAAACCCACCCGTGTTCCTTCGGTTGCCCTGTTGCCGGGGGCCACGATGTCCCTATCGGTTTTCTTCGAACCCCCGGCAGGCATTGGCCCTAGCAGCCCTCGTCAATTCTGCTGACATCTCTTTGAGGCGCGCGTGGAACACAACGCGCCGTCGACCCGGGCCTGGTCCTTATCGGACGGCGAGCTACCCATTGCTCACCGTCCGCAAGGTGGTATCCTCAGGTACATTTTCTGATCCATTTGTTTTTACTCGACTGCTCCAGAAGGAGGGTAATGTTTTTCGAGAGTATGTATGTATGTATGTCTATTTCTTTGGCACGCTCTGTAGCCTAAACTGCTTGATGGATTTTTTTAACATGTGAGGTGTCGTTAGATTCGTCTCTGTCTAAGAAGGTAATAGACACTTGTCATACCGAAATCCTATTAAGAATTCATGCTATAAACACAAAGTTATCACAATTCAAAGATTGTTTCAACAAACATTTACATTATGTAGACACAAATAATACTAAGTACCTAAATTCCAGGCCACAAACGTCAAAGATGAACAAATAAATATAAACAGAATAATGACAAACAAATAAACACCTGCGAAAAGTAACTTTTGCTCAGCTGCAAATTCATCAAAATAATTCAACATTCAAAGAATTATGACGTCGACGATATCTTAAGCCTGGCAGATGCTATACAAACGAAAGGCTTAACTTCGACCTAACAATTTGTCACAATAATAAATTTCATAACCAAAACACGGCACAACAATGAGCGACTGTATTTGTGTTTCACAAAACCAAACAAGCATTCTTCCCAACAAAGACATCTCTATCGGTAGCCGTCCTGAATTATCTGTCATGTTTCACAAATAAATAAGAGCTATTTTATATCACAATGGAAATATACCGTCTTCTGTGGGGCGCTTGATTCGAAACCATTGAGAAAAAATCTATTTATCAAACAAGAGATGGGCTGCGCGAGATAAATCTGGTCGAGTCTATTATTACCCCTTTTCAATCTGTTCCGGGATTTCTATGTATAGCTAAATCAAAATCAACCCCGAAGCGATCATATTCTATTACAGCTTCTATAGTAAGTTATCATTGTAATGGAAATTTAAACCCCCTTGCTATTTTACGAGTCCAGTACTAGCATAAAGCTTTGGGTAGTTTGCAAGGATTGTATTACCGTTGTCGATGTTCATTTTGACCCCCTGAAGCCAAATAGCAGGAGGTTAATACAATCGATGCATTATTTATTGTTGAAAAAATTCGGAGGTGCAGTTCCATTCAGATGTGTCACAATGCGCGAGGTACACAGTGCGATAGCGTCACATCAAGCAAGTAACTCATGTCCGGGGACCGCAGGACTTTCGCGAGTCTACCGCTCACGAACTCAGACTCACGATCGAACACCATGATCGAAATACGTGTAGGACCAGCCTGTATTACCATAAACGATTTACCGTATGACGACTCTTTTAGTTCGCGTGGAATATGAATTCGATCGTGTAATACACGAAATCGCATACATTGTCGAAAACAAGAATAGCATGTGCTCGAAATTATAAAGATGCATTGTTCTCTTAGCTTCTTTAAATGAAAACATAAGTTACATTAATATGGTCTGAAGACTACTTCTGTCATGTTTCATTTAAGCACGACGCGAAATCACGGTTGGAATATGTATTTCGGTCAAATGAACTGACCATGTAGCACTCGCAAGATCACATTACTTTCTTTTTATAACTCCATAAACAAATATCCTAACTTTTTATACTCTTTTAGTCACCAAATAATTAATTTTACCAGCTAACTTATGTTGGACCACTCACAGCTAAAAGTTTATCTGATAGGATAGAACATGACAGACCTGACATAATGACCCATTTTAATGGCGTATGATGTATTACGTCGATTTAATCGTAGATGCTCTTTGTTATCATTGGAATTAAACGTGATGTTAAGCGATCCGTCATTGTGTTGGGTGCGCGATAATCGCGGGTGACATAAGTAGGCTCGCGGCGCAGACACGCATCATTTGCCGGCCGTCGGCTCCGATTAACTTCCGCGCGCTGACACGGGTGTCGGTCAGACCGTGTGTAATTACGAATTGGGCTTCGGTGAACATCGCCTTAACGACCCCGACTACAAGCCACTCTGACATTTAAATTCCACCTATTAGTTTAACAGAGCCATTTAACATTAATCACGAATGAACTGTAATAACCTAATCATAAATCGATTTATGTTTGCAAGTAAGAAGTAATTCGAAAACCACGTTTTCGTGACCAAGTATGACAAAGTATTCAGAAATATTTAAGGACATAATAATAATAAATTACAAATTGGCTTGAGAATCAATTTATTAAAATATTCCTTGCTAACGAATACCTAATACCACATTTCCATAAACAACAAATCAATCCTTTTCAAACTCACAGAGGAAGCAAAAAAGAATCCATAAACCAATAAACACTTACTTGCTGTTGCACATAACAAATGTGATGGACTCCCGCGGCGATCAAATAACTTCGAAAGAGGTCGGACATTTAATTTTAGTTTTATAATAAAGGACATATTGTGTTAGATAAAGGATGGGTTGTAATAGTGTCGCGTCATCCACATTAGTAATGCGCGGCCTGGCGGGGCGCCGCGTCACACAACAGCGTCAAACGCACTATCCTGTTTATACAGCGTACTATTGAAAAATTTACAAAATAAATAAATTTAAAGAAGTCTCTGACTCGGCTACACTCGAAAATATTTATTCAAATAAGTCGCCATCAAGCCGACCGTAAAAGCACGCCGAGGGTTGAGGGGCTAGCAGTTTTATTAATATTAAACGAACGCTTCAGTTGACACAAATTGGCGATAACCAAAGCGAGTATGTCATAAAATTTTTGTTTCCCTTTTCGTTTATTATTTGTATCTCTCGACTTTTGTCATTTCGAACAATGTTTTATGCCCTGGAGAGTGGAGATGTAGTCAAATCCCTGGAAATACGAAAGAACGATAGACTGAAAACTTTCGATCGATAGGTAACAGTAAATCGATCTGTGTGAGAAACAATCGGACTCGCGCCGTCCTGTGTAGGGCTTTGCCACGCCAATATTATTATCGCGCCATAAAACAATAAAGTTAAGTGCCCTAGCGCGAGATGCAATTCTTCGCTAAGGTTTAAACGAACTTGCACTCGATCCGTGCTTACACTGAATTCTTTAGGAGGATACGAGATACATATTCACTATTACAGAGAGACATGAGAATATAAAACCAGCAGTATTTCTTAAAAAGTATTACTACAATCTAGTAAAAGATACACTTTCTGTTAATAAGGAGATATAAATTGAGTACGACATAAGTAATAGTTCCAAATAAAAATAAAATAAAGGAGGATAATATTTTATTGTTAACATCTGACTTTATTCCCTCAAACTGCGTCGTTTCAACGAATTCACGCGCTCGACCAACAACAAAGCAGTTAATTAACCCGTAATTTATATAAATGGGCTCAGTCGCAATTCGGGCAACAAAATTTGTGATAGGAGATCTTTTAGAAGGATACAAGTGCTTATAAAAAACGAGCCAAGTAATGAAATGAGAGGCAAAATAAATTCTCAAGTTGACAGAAGACGGTATTATTTAGCTAATAAAGTGGCTAACTATGTAAAATGCTCGAGGAACCAGCGCGATGTCCGTACCGCGTAGGTGCAGCACCTAGAAATTTATCGCTGAGATATGCAAAGCGGCCGTCAAACCGAGCATTTCTCACCCAATTTAGAGGAGTCCGGGAGCAGTAAAGTTCCATACAGCGAACCTATAAAAAGTTTGTCGACATCGCCTAGCTCACTGGCGATCTAAAGTTAGTAATTCGTTCGACACACTAAGGACAGAATTACAAACTATGAGCAACGAGATAGACGATCGTTCAAAATAAGGAATTCTGGGAATGGCGACAATCACTCGGTCTCGAAAAGGGATAGGTTAGAACAATGAACGTGGCCAATTAAAGGAGGCGACAGGACACGAACTTCGTGTCGACAGTTCGCCGAAGTTGACAGTTTATTTCATGAACGCTATAATTTTCAATTATATTTCAAAACATACTGGCAAGGTTCCGGTATTCTCGATTATAAGCAGAATGTCATCATCCCACGCCAGAAAATGTTGGGTTTTGCCTGACGTAAATATTTTTATTGCGCTTTTTATAACATATTTTTTTCTGTACTCCTTCGTATCTTCCTTATTAGCGAAGTGATTTTATGAACCATTAGTTGCTGCCCGCGGCTTCGCCCGCGTGGACCATATATTTTTTCTAAAATAGAAGTATCCTTAGTTACTCCTTATAACATCAGCTATCTGTCATTGAAATTTCCTTCAAAATCGGCCCAATCGTTTCGGAGATTAGCCGGAACAAACAGACAGACAGACAAAAAATTAAATATTAGTTTTTCTTTATAAGTAGGTACCGTATACCTATACTTTCAAATGCATTTAGTTAACAGCTGTTATTTTGACATTACAAACAGACACTTCAATTTTATTTATTTGTATGCATGTATGTATAGATGTAATATGGTAAATGCCATAAGTACGTATTATGAGTTTCCTATTACGGTTTTAATGATGGTAACTGTGTTATTTGCACAGACAAATAAGGTATTTTCTTTCCTTTTCCATTTGTATATGGTATCGGTTTTTGTGAAGAAACAATGAATTCTTTAGATTCAAAGGTGACAATTTAAAAAAAAGAGACTAAGAGATGCAATAAGAAGTTTCGTTCCTTTTTGTTATACAACTCTAATTAAAAAAATGTTTATCATAATGTGCATTACAATTTTTAATAAGTTACCGAAGATCATAAAAGAGCTCCCATTTAAATATTTCCAAATTTAACTACGTAGATGGTTGATAGAAAATTGTTTTTATAGTTTACAAGAATTTCTGCAAAATTAAAAAATATATATATTTTAAGTTTCCTATTGTTGTGTGACGTGTTTTTTTTAGTTTAAAGAATTGCTGTTATATGAAATGCTAATTTTAGATTAAGTTTTGTTGTGTGTACTCATATTTATAGTAACTTAAAATGTATCTTAATTTAAAAACTCTATTAGAACATAGAAACCACCAACTTTTTACAACTGGTGACACCTGTATTTTCTGCAAATAAATGATTATTTTTCTTATTCTTATTCTTTCAATGATTTTTTTCTCAGTGTTCTACTTGGTGTCTATCGCAGATGCACTACTGACAATTTCAGATAATTAGGTCATCAAATTAGGAAGGCAGCCCACGTTACGCTTACCTACTAGTTCTTGGTCTACTTTCAAGTACAAAACTATTTGGGTAGGTACTAATTTGTATTGCAACACTGGGTTTTATAGCTTAACTGGCCTTGGGAGTCCATGCTAGCCTATATTGAGGAGTGATCTTATTTAACAGTAATAAAGTAGAATATCTGCATCTCCCTTTGATAACTCATAATTCAAACAAAACTCGGTTAGTCAGAAAGAAATCCGGCGCATTTGGGTGGCAGCCAGGGCGTAGCATTTAGCATTGTCCCTCGATATAAAAGTGTGAGCATTATTGTCAAAAATTGTGAGGTTCTTCACCTCAAATTCGCGAATATACGAAAACGATGCGCGGGCGTCGCGAAGTCCCGCTGTGAGCGACCCGGCCAAGGGACTCGCCAGTTTAATTTATCGCGAACAATCACATTACCATATCACTAATATAATGCGGTCGAATCTGCGTATGGACCTTAAACGGTTTCTCGATTCCTTTGTTGTCCAAAATTTATGAATTCTGTTAACGCTTTCGTCTCACGCCTGCAGTCGCGGCCCGTAGCTTGGATACTTTATAAGCATTGTTTTACAATCGTCTTACAAGGGATTTACACGGAACTGACAATACACTGAGATATTGGCACGCGCTCAGTGTGCACAGCTGCTATTATTCCGCGAGCGTTTTTCAAATCCGTATTACTAAAGTAAATAGACGATTTTTATACGACGATTTTAATAATAGACCCGATTGACGATTTTATTAAAACAAAAGGATCACTGTTTTTAACGACTTCAAAAAAACGAAGGTTATTTAGTTCTAAGCTTATTTAGCTATTCTTTATCCACGAGCCAACCTTTTGAGCGCTCAATTGTACTCTTTCTGGGTTTAAACGTTTTTAAACAATGGGTTTACGTATTACCTCATTGCTTGCTGTTGCATTTTATAACAGTAATGCCTTTGCCCGGTTATAAACACTTAAACAGAACTGGGTAATAAGGTGGATGAATTTCAGGGCACTATTGAACAATGAACACCTTTACAATTACGAACCTACACAGGCTACACATAGATTAAAACTTGTGTCAAAGTTATTTCAAAATGGCATCTAATACAGTGCAGTGCAGTGCATAGAAAGAAAGAAAAACTTTTTACAAAAAAAGAACAACCGACTTCAAAAAAACACTACAAAGTGAAAAATAACTTTAATTTCGGAAGTCGGTGTCTTTGGTTTTAAATTTTCGTTCTTTGTCACCGACTTCCGAAATTAAAGTTATTTTTCACTTTGTAGTGTTTTTTTTGAAGTCGGTTGTTCTTTTTTTGTAAAAAGTTTTTATTTTTCACTTTTTAGTTGTGATACACCTACCTCACACAAATTCGAATACCAATACCTGCTATCTAAATAACAGTGACAGGAATTTATCATGTCATCCACATACTAAGTAACGAAAAAATACGTATTATTGAAGCTAACTCAAAAACTACCCAAGCAAAGTTAATAAAATTTATATGGGACCACCTCTGAAGTATGATCTACCAAGAATCATCAAAATCAATTCATAATTGACGGAGTAATCGCGTAACAAACACACAAAAAAAAAAAAACATACAATCGAATTGAGAACCTCCTCCTTTTGGAATTCGGTTAAAAATAGGTTTATTTGTCACAGAAACACGTGCATACATAAAAGACAAGAGTAATCAGAGGACAACACTAAGTACATAACAAATCACGAGCATAGAACAGAAATTACTTAGGCGGCAGCTGCACGACATGACTGTGACAAGAAGGCTTCCACTCAGCATGATGCAGTGCTATGGGGGACCCACAGCACAGCGCTGATTTTCAGTGGTAGCCCGAAAAAAAAGATGTACGGAAATCAAGTCAAAGTCTCGCCATCAAACGTAAAAGTTTGGCGAGTTTAGAATTAAGTAACACCTCTGTATTATAACATCATTAAAAAAAAATATATAAAAAAAAAAATAAAAAAAAAGTCGGGTCGGCAGTTTGCACTAACAAATCACGCAAAACAAAATCAACTTACTGCATTATGATTCTGATGTACTTACTTATTAACCGTATAAAACATGAAACGGCGCGCCCCATAACCACCCATTACTCGGTCTCCCTACCCAGTTATTATAAGAGAACAAGAACCCATCATATTAAAGTAATATTCAAATCGAGTCACAACAAAAGAATCCCATCTCGTAGCTCTGGTTTCAAAGAATGCGTGTAGCCTGGGTAACACAATACGCGCCCAACGCGTATGGGCCGGGACCTAGGGAACTCTGTATGTAAGTAAATTGATGTAACAATACACTAGTTTTTTACCCCTTTCCCGCTTGTATTACAACCCGGTTACCCCTGGTTACGAAAGGGATAGACAATCATTTGTATGTTCAGAATAATTTTTGTCGATTTTTTTTTGTCGTTTTTTATTGACGTCTAACTTTGGCTAACTTGTCATATTTATTAAAAAATATGACAAGTTAGCCAAAGCTAGACGTCTCTACGAGACTTTTCGTATATGATTTGATTTATTTTATGGATCAAAACTCCCTTACCTTACCTACTATTATCTACTGGAGTAGATGGACAATTTTCTACCATGAGTCACTATAGTCACCGTAGCAATAACATAACGGCTCCCACAGAAAGGCGCGACGCGACGGTGCAACGCGATACTGATAGAAAAATTTCCATGAAGTTTTCAAAGAAATTGTTATACTAGAGTCGCCGCATCGCGCCTATCTGCGGGAGCCTTAACGGCAAGATAAAATACTATAGACTGTGAACCAATCTTTCTAACTTACTAAAAAACCAATCCCGAATATTATTATCTTAGGTTTGAAAAAAAAACAAAACAAAAAGTTTAAACTCTTCCTTTTATATATATTTTTTTAAATCTATGCAAAGTGAGTACTTAATAAGCATTTATTATTAGTAGGGATCATGTACAATATGGGGCCGAGTCATTGTGAATCACCCAAAAGCGGGGAGTTTCGATAGAGGCAATGAATAACAAAACGTTTAAATAGAATAACACGATCCATTGCGGCTTGTGCAAGCAATGATTGACACGTGATCCGAGCACCGTGGATTGAATAGCTCATTCAATTTGGTGAATTTTTAGGGTTCCGTGAAAAAAAAAATTACTTTTACAAAATTCGCCAGTTTTTGCAGAGGCATAACTGAAATCTTGGAATGCCTTTTAAATATCAAATATTTGTGTTTACTTTTGGCTGGGTTTAGCTAAGAAAGGATTTTCAACCTCAGCCCTAAATGGGGTCAAACATCGTTTAAAGTATCATGCGGACAACGCGACATCGTGGCCTTTACATTCATATATATCGCCATATCTCTTAGCGTTATTGTGTAGTTCAGAATTATGCAGAAAACTTTACATACTAACAATGTTTGGCAGAAATTGCAGTTTCCTGATTTTCACACTCCGTAAAAGTCCGCAAGTTTTAAAATAAAGGATGTAGGTTAAAACGATTAACTAAAAGAAGTACCTGTTTGTTTGAGAAAAGCTCCGACATTATGCTGGGAAAGCGCTATAAGGCTTATCCTAGCATCACCTAGCATGCAAAGTTTTGCGAGTATATGATCAGCATAAAGTCACTATTCAATTCAACAATAAACAAGTTCAATTTAGGTACATCGACGGAACCCCGCTGCCGACGATGTATGATGCTTCACCGACTTTTTTATTCAGGTATTTTTATTACCCCATTGTGGGATAAAGATTAGTCCGCAGCAACGCGGAAAATATTTAATAGAGAGTTAATATCACAATGGTTCTGCGTTTGGCGTACGAATTGTGCACTTTTTACACAAACACCCAAGTGAATAAAAGTGATTAAGCTATTGTTACTTTTTTATAGAAAGCTTTACTAAACTTGTTGTCCACACAGTGAATTTTGAAATCCTTTAATGTTGATTTAGAGTTTATGACAGTTATACTTTGCCCAAACAGATTCCAAACATTTCTTTAAGAGTTGTGTTCTTTTGCTGCATGATCTTCATTCAATATTTACCAGTAAAGATTTACTACAAGTCCAATGATATTTTAATAACGTGTATAAAAATACTGCAACATAAAAGATATAATGTAAAGGTTGAATAAAATAATAATAACTACAGCTGTTTATTTAAATCGATAAGATATTTTTGTGACGATAACTAAATCGCATGTGTGCAAAGATAAGGATTTAGTGGGTATGCCGAAAGGCCAGTCCATTTCGCAGGCGTATGGTAAAAATGCGGTAGCCAGACCTTAAAAAACGTAAAGGGACCACCATGTAAATTATTTCACTGCCTGGCCAACTTGAATTATCGTACTCGAGTCGCAATAAAACTCCGACACCGGAGGTTTTATCAGGAATGAAGGAACATGTTGCCATATTTCATTAGGCCAACGGCAACGGTCCGCTTGTGTACGGCCGCAAAAATATTATATTAATCTCCCAAGTTACGGCGTTTGCATCATTGTGTCCCTTGTACAGTTGATATTTATTGTGTTTGTGGAAGGAGTAGGCGCGACAGTCCCTTCCTGGCACCACGCTGCAGAATTTGTCACCGTTCTGTTTAAACGCCATAAATAACAATATCAAACACCATTACCTCGTTTGCATTCATTTAAATAATAATGTCATTTGCGTGTTATTAGAATAAATGGCACATAAAATTGATAGTGAAATGAGTTTTTTACAATCAGATTTTTATTCACTGCTTCCATTTTAATGAATTCCGTATAATTTAGTCTTAAATTTTGCTATAATTATCTGTCTATCTGGTGCTTGAAAATATATTCTTTAAATATAATATTAAGATGCACAGAAAGATAAAACAAAGCATAAATTCAATAAAACGTAAATTTAAAATAATAAATAGATGTTCTAGCGAGCCTTGCAAAAAAACTCAGGTGTACAACATGCTCGCCGTATATCCAAGCCAAGAATTTAATCACATGAGTCAACATAGCGGCCGGTATGCCGATGATATCTAGAGACGTTCATTGGCGGCACACGAGCCGAACAAATTGGAAAGGTTGTGCGAACACAACAAATGTTACAATTGAAATTTCTAAGATGCCTACTAACATTTTTCTTAGTAGGAGCACGTATTCCTCAGCGGGGGATGTCACGCAGACCCAGTATTTATCACGAATGCGACGTAAAAACGTTTGTCACACCTTTTAATTGTATTACCAAAACCGTGCGATATTGGCGATGAACTTGGCTCACATTTACCAAATAGTGAGTAAATCAATTTGCAAAAGAAATGAATACCTACGAATTACCGTACTCAAGGCAATCAATATGAAAAACATAGATTGTAAGGCATAAGGAGATAAAAGATTGCCATACGATACGATACGACAGCCAAAGCTTTTGTCTAAGCTTTCTTTTAGACAATAGAATAGTGAAGCCCGTATCACATGCCGATAACCGATGAATGTCACTTTATCAATGAGTCATTCAATCATTCATCAATCATTAGTCAGCGTCCACAGCTAACCTTTCATTGTAGACAATGGTAACATATCGGAACTTTGTTACCGATCATGATGTACAAGAATGCAAAGATTTATAGCGTCCGTCTATGTCAGTAATTTAATAATTAGTCATTTTAGGTCAAGTTAAAGTCGGTTAGGTTAGATCGTTATAAAGTTGCCAAAATCTACAGTGCATCTTTGAAAATACAGACGGCATCAACAACCGATTTTAGTTTTCTTAAACAGTGTTGTAGATAGATTTCACTTAATTGTAACAAACATTTATCTAATGTATAATATATCTGCTTCGAACCCGGCCTAATTGAATGGGTCGCAATTAGCAGATGCTCCGCGTTCACCATTACTCAGCGGTGACACGGCATAGAGAGACGATAGAGAGGGGCGCAGATGTCGCCGACGATTGTTTGCAAATAACAAAGTGAGCGAATGGTTCCGCAACAGTTTCTAATTGTGCCACGACAATGCGTAATCTAAATCTAACCGGTCCCATTCGATGGCACGTCGTGCGTCTCTGGAGCAGCACAATAAGGATGATGAGTGGACTGGCGTGAGCGCATTCTTCATGTTTTTATTTTTGTTGATGCTACATTTTTATGTGCGGAAAAGTTATGGAATGTGTTAAACGAATTGAAATTGGTGCAATAGGTTTAAATTAACAAATGAGGGTTTTATTCCTGTCAAAATCCTGCAACTTAAAATACCATCAGTGTTTTCAGATCCCATCACTAAGTGAAACTTGCGAAAGAATAATTGCAAGCAGGTCCCATATTGCGATAAATGCGATGTAAAATTCAACGAGGCATAAAGAAACTGAAATAACGCCAACATAAAGTATCGGTTTTAGATAGAGTGGATTCTGATTTGTAAAATATGTAGTGTAATAAATCTGATGCGACTCCACGACACTTATGTTCTGCACCCCGTGGGTCCTGAATCGCCAGGTGCCGTAGTGAACAAATAAACCCGCGTTGGCTCTCTCGCGCGCCAAATTGCCCGTGTCGCGATCTGACGCACTACTAAGGGTTCCGTTCACGTGTAAAATCTCTTCAATTTACACGCTACAATTTAACCCGTCAGGGGTTAACACCAGGTAACATAACACTCCTAATGTTTAATGTGCGCATTAAGTTTTATTTTCTACATTATTCGTAAATAGGATTAAGTAAGGCCGCGAATCGTTTCACAAATCACCTGCAGTTAATATACTATCTGTATTGCGATCTTTCGTATCGTTGTGAAATTATTTTGTGGACACTATTTGTTTTTGCTTACCTCGCAACTCAGAATTTGAAATCGCTAATGTTGATTACCTGAAACAAAAACAAATGTCATTAGTCATTAATGTTTATAGGATTACTAACTCCTCGAAGTGTACACAAATAATTTACTTTGATAAATACTCTAAGTACTTAACCCTAATTCTACGTCATTTCCGTTTTCGTGTATCCAGAGGCCCCGACCGTACGCCAGACAGGACGTTAATTAGAAAATTATGTGGGAAATTATTAATAGGTCCGCCGTGTACCCGATTAGATAACAAACTAGTCCATTAGTCGACAAGGATAAAGTCTCGATGAACCCAGAACCGAAGGGTTATAAAGGCTGCGGCTATTGTTTTAAGGTCTATATTGTATTTGATGGGGCTAATTCAAAAAGGTCCTTGGTGCATCGGAGGTGAGATAAAGCGGTAGCGAACAATACGTTGTGCGTCGCCGTCGGTCTGGGGGCGGGTTTGACGCGTGGTTGAGGAATGATCAACCGCGTGGAAATGACGACTTAATGGATTATATGTGTCCGCCGACACCAAGATAAGTGTCGCGCCGGTATCTGACCTGTCGCCGGAGATTAGGCACCGAAATTACAAAAATTAATAACATAATGGAAATCCACTACGGAATGGTTTTACACCCCGATGAACTCGGCCGATAAAACGAAATAAAGTCGACGACCAGTACATGTTACGGAGGATGTTCGACCTTATTCTTGGAAGTCACTTTATGTATCACACTTCCATATTTTAAAAAGGGTTACAAATAACTAGCGGATGTATTTTTGTAAAAATGTGTTGCCTTATTGTATTTACTTAAAAGATATCAATCAGTTTAAATATAACTGTTCTTGATGCCCTACTAAATTGAATTTAGATTTGAATATTCCAGGTGATTCATAAGCTAGTAACCCACATCAAAATCATGATGTGCCCACGCGAACAATCCAATACTCAGTTGCGTGTCGACGTTGAAGCACAGTAAATTGAATACAGAAATTTTGTTATAGCACCCGATGGCAACCCTCGAAATATACATTAAATAGCGCCACAATAACCAACGATTTACCGCCAATCTGTTCTTTTATAAACATAGGACAAGAAACGCCTCGCCACTTATGACAAAAAGTCGAAGGAGAGGTATCCCGCTGTCCTTTTGTGGTGAATGTCTCTAGGCGCGATCTGGACAAACTACCCGTGGGACTCGGTGTGAATTATCGAGGCGGTATCATAGTGGGACGGACGCGATTCCTATTACAAAGCCATTTACGCTGTTTACATAAAGGAGGTGAGACGCGAATTCTATGGTCCCGACTGGTGCGATTGCAAATTTTCCGCTTCTCGCGTGTCAAAGGAGATAATTTATTGCAATTGAGATATAGCAGGCGCCTCGGGATCGGGCCACAACACCTCGCATAAATAGTACCGCGCGACGGACGCGCCACGTCCTCCTATCATCCCGACACCAAATAAAATTATGATCATGACCATTTATTACACGAGATTAAGTAGTATATTTATCGTGAACTAGACCACGAATACATTCTCATTTCTTTATAATAAAAAATATCAGTTGATAGAGCAATATTATATACCTCTTTCAATACTATTTTGGATGCAATAACAAAGTGTTAATTTTGGAAGCTATCGGTAACCAGATGTTGTGCTATTGCTGTTCCAGTGATTTACTTGATAGATGATAAAGAAAATTCAGGGCACGTTCGTCAATTTTTTTGCGCCACGGCAGGTGTGAATGAGCCCGACAATTAGCAACCAAACGGACACAATAGAAACAGATGCGTCGTGCCTACTTCTATGGCCACACCATACAATGTCGAGTGGTATTTTATTGTGACTTAATGGCACAGATATTCGAATACGAGAAAATAAGAAAGAGAACTCATAATAATACGTAAGGAATAAAAACGTTTAGGTTATTGGTATAATTCATGAAAGTGATCTAATATTAGGCCCGACACAATTTGTTAAATCAAACGGTTTCGAGCGAATTGGCGGCTACACGAAATACATAATGTGCAGATGTTTAATTTGATGAGAGGTTTGGGGCTCAACGGTGGGAATTATATCAAAATCGTTTAACTGAATTAAATGGTGATTAGGTTGAGGTTACCTGGAAAGAGCAATTTCGCTCGACAATTACTAATATGCAACGGAATCAAAGTTCTCGCGTGCTGAACGCAGGAAACATTTTATATAAAATTAAATCAATGGTATTTCCTACCATTTTAGCGCATTTTAATATTATTACACAGTTCAGAAGCTTTTGCAAGACATTTTAGTTTAGTCCCTTAGGCGAGGTAGGAAGAAAATGAACATAAGAACTCAAAGAAGTATTCCTGAGCAGAAGCAATTCTTTGAAATCTATTAGTTATGATCATTATATGACCCTTTAAATTTTTTAAATGTTAGTCAAAAAGTCTAAATAAAATGTAGCGTTACTGTTATTTGGTGCCAAACAATACAATAATGAAAAGAAAGCTTGTATTGTAAAAAATCTAATAAGATTTGTTACAAAAGCTTTCACAGAGTTAAAACAATTTTTATGTTTTAATCCAATTTAACAAACCCATTTTATTATTCGCTTAAGTAATTCCCAGGAACAAATTATTTTAACACTAAACATTGTAAGGATCTATTAAAGAATACTGATGTTAGCACGATAAATAATTAATACCTACCATTAATTTCATTAGCGATAGTGAGTTAACAAAATGTCAACAGTCATCAAATGTCTGCAATACAATTCTATCAACGGGAGTGTTAACAAGCAGCGACTGTGGCAGTGCGCCCGCGCACTACCTGGCCAGCTGCCTCGAGCCCCCACCAAACTATGCGCGCCTTACCCCGCTACCATCCCTCTGTCCTGCTCACACACACCGTATCAAAGCTTGCTTCAACACCACAAAAAGCGGTTTCGATCTATGGTGGTGTGCCCATAGGTGTCTGTGTGCGTTCAGTGTATTTTTCTGACAAGCTTTGTGGTAAAA
Organism: Agrochola lychnidis; assembly: GCA_963680765.1. Taxonomy (NCBI): domain Eukaryota; kingdom Metazoa; phylum Arthropoda; class Insecta; order Lepidoptera; family Noctuidae; genus Agrochola; species Agrochola lychnidis. The sequence goes on along the minus strand of OY796859.1, from coordinate 15,419,967 downwards.
CCGATAGAGCCAAACGCGAAACAATCTTGAAGGCGCTTAATACGTTCTAGCTCTAGGCGTGAATTTACCTGTTGGAACGCGTGAACCGGCGCGGCCTTGTGCGCGAGCGCACCGCAGGTTCGACTGCGACTCAGTTCCACCCCAGACCTCTGCGTGGTCGCTCGCGTCACGTGCACTACGATTCAGTACGTTGCAGACGCACGATCCCATCCAATTAGTGTTCTCGCGAGAAACGAGTTAAGTGGCCGGTTCGACTAGTGAAGTACTCGAATGCGAGGCGAAATAAAATGAACTAGTGCGCTGATAGTGCTTGAAGTGGAATTATAGTGAAACGATGATAAATAAAACTATGTAATGTAAAGTGATAGCAGTGAAAACAAAACAATGTTCCTCACATGGTTTACGTGCGCCTTATTGGTGCTAAGCACCGCTATAACTGTTAGGGGTGCATCTTTATCGGCGGGAACACGTTACCAGGCTCCCGATGAATGCGGGTGGATGACGGATTACGATGGCTCAGGAGTTGCGTTACAGTGTAGGTTAAGAACTATTAACAGCGAGTTGGAGAACACAAACTTCAGTGCAATTCAACCGCATCCGACCGTCAGGTTGCGGCTCGAATGCAGCGACGCGCTTTTCTTCCAAAGCAGTCTCGCTGCTGGTAGTTTCCGCCAGCTGGTTGAACTGCGCGAGCTTACTATTGAGTATTGCAAGATCGGAAACCTTTCCGATAGCGCGTTCACAGGTCTGCGTGAATTAAGAAACCTGACAATAAGAACACACAATACCGACTGGTCCACAATGTCACTTGAAATAACTCCCAGCGCTTTTTCAAGAGACGTTCAAAACTTAGAACGATTGGATTTAAGTGAGAACAATATGTTAGTGTTCCCAGAAGGTGCATTGTGTACATTAAGGAACCTAGAATATTTGAATATGACTGGTAACAGAATGAGAGATATTAGTCATTTTCAATTCTCTTCAGCACATCGACATCCGACGGAGAAATGCGGAGACAACCTACTAGTTCTGGATCTTTCCCGGAATGTTATCGACACCATGCCACCAAATCTTCTATCAGGATTAAGAAGACTGCAAAAATTATATTTCCAAGGCAATGGACTGAACTCAATCGCTGACAGAGCTTTAGAAGGTCTTATCTCGTTGACGACAGTAAGATTCTCCGACAATCAGCTTACCAGTTTGCCTCCTGAACTATTCAGCGACACAAAAGAATTGAAAGAAATATACCTTAACAATAACACTATCACAGTACTTGCTCCTGGATTATTTAGCGATCTAACTCAACTTTTAGTGCTAGATTTATCATTCAACGAATTAACATCAGACTGGATCAATACATCCACTTTCTCTGGACTGAAAAGACTGGTGTACTTGGATTTCTCACACAATCGGGTGTCAAAGATGGAAATAGCACTATTCAGAGATTTACATAACCTGCAAATATTAAAAATGCAGGACAATTTTATTGAACATATTCCAGAAAATGTATTCAGCTCGCTAAGCAATCTGCACACATTAACATTATCAAACAATAGACTTACCAATATAGAGAGCTATGCTTTTATGGGCTTGCAAGTGCTATCTGTTTTGTCTATAGACAGTAATCGCATATCCAAAATACATCCACATGCATTAAGGAATTGTTCTTCGTTGCAAGACTTGCACATCAATGGAAACCGGCTCGATGAAGTTCCACTCGCATTGAAAGAGATACCCCAGTTGAAAACCCTTGATTTGGGAGAAAATCTTATTGTAAGCATTGAAAATGCATCATTCATGACAATGGAACAAATGTACGGTCTCCGACTAACTGAAAATAATATTGGCAATATCAGCAAAGGCGTGTTCGACAAAATGACTTCCCTGAAAATTTTGAATTTATCAAGAAATAAAATTCACAAAATAGAAGCCGGTGCATTCGATGCAAACGTCAATTTGCAAGCAATACGACTAGATGGAAATTACTTGACAGACATCGGTGGACTTTTCGCGAAATTGCCTAATTTGGTGTGGTTGAACATTTCTGATAACAGATTGGAATGGTTCGACTATGCAATGATCCCAACTGGATTGCAGTGGCTGGATATTCACGCTAACAGGATAGCTGAACTTGGAAATTACTTTGAGATTGAATCGCAACTATCGCTCAGTACTTTCGACGCCAGTTCTAATAAGTTAACAGAAATAACTGGAAGTGCAATACCGAATTCTGTGGAAATGTTGTATTTGAATGACAATCTAATATCCAAAGTGCAATCTTACACGTTTTTTAAAAAACCTAATTTGACACGAGTTGATTTGTATGGGAATAAAATAACAAGTTTGGACCCAAATTCTTTGAGAATATCCGCCGTGCCACAGGATAAAACCGTGCCAGAATTTTTCATAGGCGGTAACCCGTTGGAATGTGATTGCACAATGGATTGGCTACAAAAAATAAACACTGGAAACAGAGCTAGAACACAGCCAAAGTTGATGGATTTAGACAGCATTAACTGCAAGCTGTTGTATAGTCGTGGAAACGCTCAAGTGGCTTTGATTGAAGCAGCGCCTCACCAGTTTTTGTGTAAATATGAATCTCACTGTCACGCACTATGTCACTGCTGCGACTTTGATGCCTGCGACTGTGAAATGACTTGCCCTAACAACTGCACTTGTTACCATGACCCGTCTTGGTCTGCAAATGTTGTCGATTGTGCTAACTCTGCTTATGTGAATATGTTGCCGGAAAAAATTCCAATGGAGGCCACAGAACTATACCTTGATGGTAATGATATCAAAGTTTTACCAAGCCACGCTTTTATAGGCCGCAAGAAGTTGAAGATTCTGTTTTTAAATGCATCAAATATTGAAACAGTTCACAACAGAACATTTAATGGATTAAAAGAATTAGAAATACTACATTTGGATTACAACAGCATTTCAGTCCTCGAAGGACAGGAATTTGATGGGTTGGATAACTTACAAGAACTACACATAAATAATAACAAAATCAAGCGTATAGGGAAAGAAATGTTCAATCATATGGCACGACTGAAAGTGTTACACCTGCATCATAATAGACTCGTTACGTTGACAGTGTGGCAAATCAATCCTGCGATAACGGAAATTACACTTTCGATTAATCCGTGGTCGTGTGACTGTGAATACACTGAAATGTTTCGCGAGTGGACGAAGAGAGTGAACTCAATAACAGATTTGATGGACATCAAATGCATCTACTCGAAAGGGAATACGACTGAGCTAACGGTTTATAACGAAAGCATGTACAGCGACCCAGACACTGGATTTAAAATTGCAAGTGAAAATGGAACTATGTGTACCGGATTGCCAAGCATTAACAACAGTATCAACGGAAATTTGACTGCCACCAGGACAATAATCACAAACGAAGAAGTACAAGACTATATACCACTCCTGGTTGCCACTCTAGGATGCTTCTTATTTGTGTCACTAGTGAGCATGATTATTTTCATATTCAGACAAGAAATGAGAGTATGGTTCCATTCAAAATTCGGTGTAAGACTATTTTATCGAGCCAGTGATAGAGAAGACTCGGAGAAGATGTACGACGCATTTTTGTGCTACAGTTCCAAAGATGAGGTATGGGTTACTGAGGAACTTGCATCCATGTTGGAGCGCGGTGACCCATCTTACAAACTTTGTCTACATTACCGCGACTTATCCGCCCACGTGACAGAGAAGATAAGACAAGCTGTTGAATCTTCGCGTCGCACAATCATGGTGCTCAGTGAAAACTTTCTAAGATGTGAGTGGGTGCGGTACGAGCTAAAATCGGCTCTCCATCAAGTGCTAAGAGACCGGCGAAAAAGACTGATTGTAGTGTTATTAGGTCAAGTGCCACAAAAGGATTTAGATCCTGATATAAGACTGTATTTGAAAACAAATAAGTGTCTCCACGCGGACGATCGACTGTTTTGGGAAAAACTAAAGTTTGCGTTGCCTGATGTGCGCAATAATCAGCGAAGTCGCGGCGTGCCGAGCCCGGTAGTGAGCGGTGGCCTACCCATGCACCGGCACCACCATGCCAGGAACCACCTGGGCATGCTGCCGCAGCCGCCGGTGCACGGCGCGCACCCTGTGCTCCCCCCACACCCCTCCCATACTTCTCACCAAGTGCCACCGCGTGCGTCTCCTCGCACTATGTCCGTCCATGTGTAAAGTGTAAGTGAACTGTTCAATTGTGACTCTCAGTGAACAAAGTGATTTCATAAATATGCGAATGGAGTGATCAAAGACTTTAATAGAAGTGACCGTTTTGTTTTAAATTTGTGATGGCTAGTCGGTTAGCGTTTATGAACTGTACATAATTAAAAATACTTGTAGTCATAGTAGTGTAAATAAGCCTGATTTTGTAGATGTTTAAAGAATAAGCTTACAAGAAATAATCTCTTAAGAATGTTAGGTATTAAATGGTCTGTTGTAACAACTTTGTTGTAATCACAATGTCTGTCATATTATGTGATCTGAGCTTAACTAAATCGATGTATAAATAAATAGTTGTATGAGTTAGGCCTATTTAGGCTGTGTTTGTTGGGCAAAACTTGCCGACTACTATTAAATAAAATGGCAATACTGCCGCAATCTGTGATAAAATTAGATATAGTTAGCGTTCATTTTATATCACATTAATGTATATTTTGTATTGTAGTCTGAACTAAAAGAATATTTATTGTGGAAAACACATAATCAAAAACCATAAAATTGGAAAAAAATATAAATGAAAAATAAAATACAATTCAATCATAACAAGTTTCTTTTTACTTTCATTAGAAAGAAATTACCCACGTCCTTATCACAGTTAAATATCCAAATTACATACACATTCAAACATTAGTTACGTACTTACACGGCACATGACAAATCTTATTGTTCTGCAATAAGCCATTTTACAAAGAAACAATGAAACATGAAAAACTTAAAAACACGATTTAAAAATAGTACTTTTTATCTTTCTATATCTTCAAAACAAATATTGTTCTAAACAATTTTGTATTAGTAAGTAAGGTATTACAAAACATTACAGAATTCATACTATATATTCAGAAACCAATTGCTTCACATGCTAGATCATTTAATTATTACTAATGACACCCATATGAATAAAGTAAATGTTTTAACTTAAACTTTTACATAACATTATATAAAAATAAAATAAAACATTTTTTTCTACCATAAATTAAAAGTAAAAGTACATAATAGAAATAAAAAATCTTTCAAAAATGTTTGTTAAAAAAAATCTATGAATATGAGAAATAAATGCACACATATAAACAAATAATAAGAAAGGAACAGAAAAATACGTATAAAGACAATGCTTTTTTCTAAAGAAATCTCTTCCAGCATACCTGCGATAGAAAAGTAGATAGAAAGAGATGTAGACAACGTGTGTAGCAGTAGAAGAGAAAACAAAATACATAAATAAACAAATACAATTCACTAATTTAAATAAAAACATACAATATGAGAATATACTTACATACATATTTTTAAAACAAAGCTCAATTCAGTTTATTACCTAACTCTATCAGTGACATATGATATAGGTAATTAAGTATTTTTGAAAGACACACAAATTCTTATTAACTTAAATACATACTTGAACAATATCCATGTGTTATTTATTGTTGATAACAACAGATATTTATCCACCTAATTTCATTTGCACCTTATGCGGCCTAACCCTGTACTTAAAATTTGCATATAAATGGATACGATTCCTTTTTGAAATCCAGATCAATTTATTTTAATTAGAATGTCCAATGTGACCATATTGAGAAGTTGCAGTAAATAATTGAATATCAGCTAAAAATAGCAAACGTGGTGGTTTTTATGAAAATACTTTTGAAATGATTATATTTGTATGCCTGTTACTACAAACAAAAGTTGAATGTAATTAGTATTTGTTAGTACTATTAAATGAAACGTTAATTGATTCCAAATTATTTCGAATTCGAACTCATATGAATTCAAATAAAGCAAATTCAAATAACAGTGAAGAGTTCACGATAGTTTTCCACAACATTAATTGCAATTACTACAGATATCAGTATTCATGCACATGCTAGTAAAATAGGCCAATATAACCATTGGACAAACTCAGCAATTAGCGAGAACGTGCAGAATCAAGTGAAGCCTACGCATGAAACCAAATATTGTAAGTGATACTTTATATATTTCTAATGTGAATCTTGGCATATATTACACATAAATTCACCCTATTGTGTGATCATGACAATAATTACCATATAACACAAAATAAATAAAACTTAATGGCTTGTTAACACTTTTAAAATGACTAAAAAGGTATGGAAGGGTTATTAAATATTCTTTATTTTTATAATAACAACTGGTTGGCGCTGTGAAGTAATTAAAGCCAGAATTACAACAACTAAAACCGATTAAGAATAAATTATTGATTCAAATTTTTTACATATTCTTGATTTATCAACAATCAACAAATTGTTCATAAAAATAAAGAATCTATGTGTGTAAAAATTCAAAGTTTACTTGGGATTAAAAATAACCAAAATTGCTAAAACAGGATACATTCTAACTCTGTATGGCATTCAATACAAAATAGCATCTAATATAATAATATTAGAAAATCACTTTCCAAACACATTATTTACCCTAAACTCTGCTATCAATAACAGCACACACGTATAGTGCAGACTGTTCAACATTCCATAGGAATGAGAACTCATAGCTATACGTACCTAAGTGGGTAGGCGTGGGCATGCGAAGTTTTTTGCCACAGGATCAGTGGGGATCCGGCCGACGACCGTGGCCCTTCAATCTGAGGTAACGAGCCCTTGGCTCACACCTAAGCAGGCGCGAACGAAGCAACTGGACGCCCGACGCTTCAAGCCTCGCTCGAACAAAAGGATAGCGCGTTTACACCTTGTACGCCGATTGGATTTACAAGCGTTTTACAGCCACAAGCCTTGCTTTTATTGTTGGGAATCATTATCGATGGAGCTGCTGAAATACTTTGATGAAGTTACTACTTACTGGAACAGTTAACGATGTACACTTTTCTCCACTTATACCTTTAATATTTAATTGTTTTGGCCTTCTAAAGGCCAATCGACAAATGATCGGAGGATATGGATTGATGTTTTTCCTATTAGATTTAATAACGGTAACGTTTGAGGACACTTATCTACAATTATTTTTTCATATCATTATATTCATTTCACAAACTATGTCATATTATAAGATAAATAGGAAAGACATGTTTTTATCATATAGAGACTACAGGAAAATTTTAATAGATTAATTTTCTAATTAGTTTACGTTCTTACGGGGATATTATTAAGAAATTAAAATCCGACGAAAACATTGCATTTTTAAAATATATTATAGTACTAGCTGTTGTCCGCAACTTCGTCTGTGATCCAGGATGAAAAGTAGCCTATGTTCTTTTCCAGGTCATGGTCTACCTATGTGCCAAATTTCATCCAAATCTGTTAAGCCGGTTTAGCGTGAAAGCGTAACAAACAAATAAATTCACTTTCGCATTTATAATATCATTACATTATTATAATATATTACGTTGGAACAGCCTAGATTATAATATTGACATACATTACGGACATATTTTAGTTTCCTTTGTATAAGATCAGACTTATATATTTTATACCAAAAATTAATCCTGTGCAGAAAACTCTGTTCACAATTGGAACTAGTATATATAGATAAGCAATAAAATCTTGCTAATATAAAATCTTGCTAATAAAGATCCAGCTATATTTTTATTCTTCGTTAAGCAAGTTTTAGCGAATGCATATTATGTGAAGTTAATGTCGGTGATAAAGAATTCAATTTATTAGATAATTAAATAGCTTTGACCGTGGTTCCATTTGCGATAAGATTTTACAGTTTTTTGATATGAGTAGGTGTATACATCTGTGCTCTGCTAAGAAGGCTATACGTGTGACAGTTGCGTGCCGTCCGTCGGCGTCGCCGTCGTAGGGACAGGTCAATTCAAAGCTGTTAGAGCTCTTTCCCCAAAAGCCAAAAGGCCAATCCAGAAGTCGCCATACATTACTATCGTCAAAAAATTACCATTAAATCAGGACTTAAAAACTATTAGCTCTAGAGTTAGTTTCGGTGTTTCGTTTCAGATTTTTTAGAAATATCTACAGTCTTAATTTCTGTTTGATTAAAAACGTACTTAAAAAAACCGGCCAAATGCGTGTCGGACTACGCACAATGAAGGGTTCCGTAGTTCGGATGAATTTATCCCAAATACAAACTATTGTAGTTGAAATACATGGTCTCCCATACATTCCAACTGCAAATATAAGTTTGTGCGCACAATATTGATAGATTTGCCATGTTATTTTAAGACCATAGACTTCTTACAGGTTTTCCTGTAATCTATGAGTGAAGAACAATTCTCTGTATATTAAAAAAAAATTAGGGTCAGTTGTTTCGGAGATAATGGTCAATTTTCATAAATTTTCTTAAATATATTTCATTTAAAATTATTAAAAAAAATTGAGATTGTAATAAGCCATTTGATATGTCACACTACAGTTTGAAAAACTTTTTTTTTTAAATTATCTTATTTGCCTCCCAGAAGTGACCCTCATTTTCAAAATTCATTTATTTACGTTACACGTCCGTGTTTGGGTCACAGAAATACATGTTATGTGTACAAAATTCTAACTTAATCGGTCCGTTAGATTCGGAGCAAATTGGCATTGACAGACGGACAGACAGACACACGAGTGATCCTATAAGGATACCGTTTTTTTTCCTTTTGAGGTACGGAACCCTAAAAAGTATCTTAATAATATGGGCTAAAGAAATAAATGATTTACACAAGTAGTTCTGAATTTATTCAGCTGATTGGGTGACAAACACACCTATAACTCTTCTAAGCTTTAGCGTTTATAGCTCACAGTACCTATTTCCCTTAGTTCAAGGAATATCAATGCCCTCATAAAGGCGGTATACGGTAATAATGTATTGGATTCATTGCTTATTTGAGTATCGCAACTGCGTTGAATAATGATCGCTCACGAGAAGCATAGTAAATCGATTATTAAATCGATTCTCGCTGGTTGCAAAGAAAAATATGACGCGATAGCCTATGTGATTATTCCTTTTATAGGTATCAAAATCTGTTTTACTTATTGCATTTGTCTTCAAAGCAAAAATAAACTTAGCATGATATACGTCTCAAGACAGTTTCTTTCTTAGTGCAATTCATCCATAAATTGTTATTGACCAAAAATATCCGTAGTCTGTAGTTTCTTCGCTCGATGCAACCATCCGTCCCGGCGAGGGTAACGCTCTGCGCGGCCGCAGACCCCGAGCAAACGCATGCTGCGGTCAGGAAAGACCAACGCACTTCAAACAAAACTAATTCCACACTATATACAACAGCAAATAATTCTACAACACACGCATGTCAAAATGCGTGACAGAAAATTAATTTACATGTCAGCAGTACAACAAGACTATAATTTTGAAATTCGCAATGTCATGATAATTGCTTACTTGTCAAAATATGTAATTACACACTTCCATTTTTTCGTGTCAAATATACTTAACTGTCCATTACGGATGTCAGCAAACATCTTCTAGGTATACAAACAATGAGAAATCGCAGTTTTCAAACACAAGTCGCGTTCTCAGTCACCAGCCTTCATAAATTAAGCTAGAGAATAACACACATGTGAAAAAAAATAAAAAAAAACGAGACGCCGCGCTGTGTACAACATTAATCAGAGCTCTGAGAAGGCGTAGAGAATTTATTTTACGATTGTTACAGCACCGATGAAACGTTAAAAATGCTGTCGGAGCTATATTGAAACATTCGATGCATTGTTCGAGCCCGATTGAGTCGATAACGCACCGCGGTTCCGACTTATAGGCACACTATAGCACCTTGTTGATTTTCCAACGTAAACTGTCGGATACGACCCGCCCGTAACTAGTTTCTTTTTTATTAGTACTGGTTTAGTGTAGAACGGAACGCGACTCCGTATCGATCGTACGATTAAACCACTAGATATCATAATCACCGGTCTGCGCGTTTATCGAAAGTATAATCGGAGAGCGGCAATAAATTTGTCTCATTTTAATATCCTAGAGCGTGTTATGTTCCGCCATAACCGTTTTCGATGTTTGGACTTAAATCTCATTAGAGACGTGAGGGGAAAAAACCGGGCACTGAGCCGCCCGCGCCCGCCATACGAAAGACTTCAACGAGGAGCCCGCCTCACCCGTATCCATAGTATTTGTGGAGCTTGATATAGATACAGCATTTAATCAAATATAAAAATGATATTGTGTATTCAATAAAAGTAAGTAAGCACATCAAGCGCACTGTTGTTATTAATTAAATTATATTTAGTCATTTCTTTTTATTTTGAAGTGAAAACTTCTTTAGGCGAGTTGGGCATTTTTGAGATGGGAAAAAAACAATTGAACTCGCGACACCGTTACCGACACCTCATTTCTGTAAACGCGATTGTGTTCTTTATTTAGATAAGGTTATGGACCAATGTTCTATGCAAGTATTTTTCTTCCTCCAAGGTGGTCTTGTTGAAGTTTTCACTTCTGTCGACACTCCCGGAGTGCCACTGTTTTTTTTTGTAAAATATTAGTAATGGGGAATCATTTAATCCATTGTTGCAAATTGCACTAAAACTCTATTAACTGAAATGTTTAAAAATAAAATCTTTATTATAACAATCGTTCTCGAAAACAATAAAAATAATCTTCTCAACAGACACATTCCCCACGCAATTTTGATATCAAATTAACTTTTTTTCGACTGGTTGTTAAAAGGCGGTACTGTTAAAACATAACGGTGCACGAAAGATGTTCGCAAAATCAGCGTCGACGATGTTGACGGAGCGGTTGAGCTTCACTATAAATACGAGTGTTAATCTCTCTCGTTAACGTTATGAGCCAACCTGTTATTTTGTACTGCTATTACGAAACCAAACAATATCACGTGCTGGCTTATAATGTGTTCCGTTGTGACTCACCGAACTAACGATCTTCATTGGACGCGAAACAATTTTGACGCAAATTATACGCTGTTATAAGCAACAACGATAATTAAGTTGCCTGCATGAGATTAATTTGATTATCAAATTCTTATTTCAATTATGTTCACAGGCAGTTATTATTTCAACGAAGCTATTTGTTTTAACTACGTATCTTGAAATTAACGGATAATAATGTAGTCACGTCGTGAGACGAATGTTCTTTGCATTAACCTCTTTTCGACATAAAAGCTACTACAATTATGAAAATGAGTGCGGACCTATCACGTGTTATGTTGTAACCGGACCGTAATTCTTAATAAACTGAATATGTTGGGAAACTTGTGCTTATAACTAATTTATGGGTACAAAGTAACGAGATAAAAGTTACAAAGATTTGGGTATCGTGACAGACATTCGACATAAATCGCAAATAACGCGAATCGCTTCAATGTCACACAAAAATTCGTTTCTATTTATAATTCATTATAAAAACTCATTCAATTGAAACATGAACGGTTTAATACATGAATTCGTCACGCCTTGTTATAATAGCTCGTACATTTCTCGCCTAAACAAATGTAGTGGACGAAGCGTAAAACGACCAATAGAATCGCTTTGTTTGGTCTTAAGTGGTCAGAGTGGTTACTTTAATTACTTATTGATACCCACTCGAGTCGGTAAGTGTGTAAAGCGGCTATCAACGAACAAACAAGTCCAATACACCTGGTACTGTTATGAATTTATAACATAGTAAATAATATAAAAGTTTAAATGACATTCATACGAGTACGTTAAACGAGCAAATAGAACTGAAAAAGTTCAGATGCTAAAAGCACATGTAAAAGTTTGCGAATTGCATGACAATTGACAAACATTGTTGTAGTTGCAGCGTTTATTTCAAACGATCTTATTTATGCTCACCAATTTTACATTGTCTTTATCTGAAATACCTAACCCTTACTATAAAACTAAAAGCAATTTCGATAAAACAACAAGCCGGGTCCAATCTTCCCAGATACTTCCACACCTTCCCAAATCACAGTATCCCAATGGTAACAAGCATAATTGGTTGCCGCAGGTTTAAACGAGTCGCTCGATATACTGTAATGGTTAGAAGTATTTAACGGTGAGATAAAATCTTAACAAAAGCGATTTGGTTAGCCGTCTTGTTTTGGTACTCACATACCACACATATGCGTCTATATACCAATCTAGCTTGGTGCGTCCAGCAGAATTGGACCTCTAATTCTTGAACACATTTCTTCTGAGCGGTCCAACTGTTGACGGAGAGCTAGCGGAGTCAGGTGTCATGATAAACTGGTGGTAGTGTAAATGTATTGACCCCGGCTGCGTGCCGCGAGTGTCGGTGCCTCGTCTATGATATGTAAATGATAATTGGTTCCCGAATAGAAAACGTTCTGTTTATGTTGCTCCGAACGTTCGGGGAGCAAGTGTCGATAATAATTTTAATACGGGGCATACCGTACACTCTGACTGTAATTATGTGATAAGATTATGTTAATATTTTTATTTGTTTATGGCACCATAATATCAACACGTTACTTGGTAACAAAACAGATGTATAATAAAGTATATCAATGCACGACAGTTATGTGTCGCAATAAAAGTCAACTTCACTGCTAATACGAGTTCATGGGAACGTGGCCCATACAAAGTAATGTGGTAAAAGTTACTTTATAAGAGTGCTCAATATAAATACAAATAATGTCAGCGTTTTTACCACATGAGGCATTTGATTTAATACAATTACAATAGACGTACAATAAAACCCAAATCAAATGATAAGCTCTATATACGTCTCCACATGCTGCGACTATGCGTAAATCCCTAACAATACATTAGAGAGCAAACTCATTTCTTACACAATCAAATAATCCGGCTCAAAGCTATGTCGTCAGCATTTCACCCGGGGGAGCGGGCGAGACGCGGCGGTGGCGACCGAGCCAACCTTTTGTCGTGAATGTCACGCCACTCGAATTATCCGAGACGCTTTTACTCATTAATGAACGGTTTTATTTGCTCTTATTTAATTTAGCATTTATTCAATCTGCCCCCGGCGCGATACGTGTTGTGTGCCGTGTTCTTATTTCGTTTGCACCTTTTGTGACAGGCTCATTGAGGCCGAGGTGTCGGGATGTGTTCCCGCGACTCGCGGCTCACTTTACACGTACAACTCCGGCGCCTTTCATCGCGCACAAAGCGTAATTGAATCCCACAGAATCCTACGCAGGCCGTAAGATTTAATAGGGCATTTAAACACTCGCATTGGCCATTGTGAGACGGTTTTGTATGCGATTATTCATCGCAAAACCACAACGCAGCTAGCTTTCCGCGAAAGAGCATTGCATGTGTTAGACTAAGTGCGGCATGAAATGTACCCCCACGTGTGGTTCCACATAAAGCTCTAAATACCGGTTCCACAAACACTGCACAACGTTAAAACACACACAGTCCGCGTAGCGAATTCAACAACACTGGAATATTATTTTCTTAATGTAATTGTTAATAGTTGCAGTAATTTTCTTAAACGAAAGACAGGAATTAATTTTAAGTGTAAAGTTGTGCGTAAGTTGTGTTGGCGTAAGAAGAACCCTCGGGCCCGAGGCCTGCTCGTAGTCGTATAAATTTAACTGAACGTCAGAGCAGCTTAGTAGTGGTGTAACAACGAATAGGAACTAAACGTGTGGACTGAGTGCCGCCGATGTAACATGACCTACCGTTTCTGCGCACAACAACTTTCTAGCTAGACTGTTGCAGCCAAGGATCGGAGTTCTCGTATAAATGGGCGCGTCAGTCAGCTCGTAAAATTGGAAATGGATCCTCGTAAATCGGCGATATTGAGCCGAGTCGCAAATTGCTGCGCGTACGCGGCCGCGCATTCGGGTTCTTGATCAGACTGAGGTTCACAGTACTTATATGCGCTTTTCTTAGGAAAGCTCGTAAACATTGATTCAATGTAACAATAAAAATAATATTGTTAGAGATTGTAGTTCTCTATAAAAGCCGCCATTGTGTTTGGTAAAAACAATTAAAATCGGTTTATTACTTAATTAATATAATTTACGACGCCTTCATTTATTAAATAAATATTCACTTGTAGACGTAAACGTTGAAATTGATGTTTAATTAAATAAATTCTCTTTCAGGTAAGTTATCATTGAATTATTAACAAGTACGCCTATACCTTTATTGTGTTAATATGAAGCTGTTCCGTTAGGAACCTGATATACTATGAATTAATAACGCAATGTATATCTATAATGTTAAAGGCTTGCTACACGGCTGCCAACCGCGTCCCAACAGAGGTAACCTTGGTGGTTTACAACCGTGTAGTTGGTGGTGTACGACCAAATTTCAAACAGCTCTGCCTGTCGCCAACCAAGGTCACCACTGTCGGGGACGCGGTTGGCAGCCGTGTAGCAAGCCCTTTAGACTTTCATGTAACGTTATACTTTGTACGAAAAAGCTTGTGTGTAGGTGGGCGATGTATAAATTAACTTGTCATAAAAGCTTCAATGTGCGGCCATAGAGAAACTACACAGTGTCCTGTTTCCCTCCGTTCAGTAGTCTGAAAATCTATAAAAAATATAAAAATATAGGAGATAGTCAGTCCGGGGCGTCACCTATAAAAATGCAATATCATACATCGATCAGGTGGTACACAGGGCCAACAATGGGCTGGCCATTGTGAACTGCTATCTAATCGTAATGAATATAAATTTTCAGATGACATTTACGATCGGTGCGCGCCGTGATACTGCATCTATATAAACGTGTTAGATAGAGGTTTTAATACACGCACACATTGGCGAGATCAACAATAAAATACTCGGGTGAACCGCTGGTATCAATTTGTAGCATCGCCGGCGTAAAATAACTCACTTATCTTTCCATTTATCAACAAATATTGTTAGGAGGCAGTGTTTTGAGCCATTTCTTGACTAGTGAAACACAATCCCATCAAAAACATAACGTAAAAATTTAAGTCTCACAACGCAGTTCTTCTACCGTAAAAAGATGTGAGATCTAATGTAAAACCAAGTCTGTTAATTTATTTAGTACCTATCTATTTGTCATCTTTATTTCTTCAATAAATAGAATGACCATTGCACGGCAACATAATCACATAAGAATAATGTACTATTTTCATCATCAGCCTATAAATGTTCCCACTGCTGGGACACAGGCCTCCTCTCTGTGAGAGGGAGTGGGCCGTAATCCACCACGCGGGCCCAGTGCGGGTTGGTAGATGTCACATGTCTTCGAATTTTCGGTTCTAGAACATGCCGGTTTCCTCACGATGTTTTCCTTCACCGTTTTGAGAGCAGTGGTGATGAAATAATTTACACAAAGTAAAGCGCCTGTCTGGGTTCGAACCTACGACCTACAACTCGTAAGTCGCGGCCGTTACCACTGGGCCACCACTGCTCACTATTTTAAATAGTCCTAATTGAATAAAGCGCAGCGCTAATATTATGTAGATTTTGTTGTATATAGAATGTAGATTCTATTGCCGTGTGCGACCACAACGAAGTTAAAGGGGGTCGAAAATGTCCTAAATGGCTTCGAGAAAAGATGGTATGGCAGTGTCTTTGTGTTTGTTTTGCTCGACTTGGTGAGGGCACTGCCCCCTGATTAGCCGGATAAAAAAAGTATACTATGAACTCATTCAAATCGACTTGCAACGGCGAAGAGGTCATTAAATTAATTTCATTTATTTAATACATATTTTCGATATTTATTAATTGAATTCAATAGTTTTATTCATTACCAGGCGTGGTCGTCGTCACAAGCAGCTGTGTGAAGTTCGCTCTCTTTTGAACACTTAATTATTAGCTGAACTAAAAATTCAAAAATATAATTTTAATATGTTTCTATTTGGTGTCAATCAATCTTATAATTAACATGGTTAAGAGAACAGATTCATAGGTTCATGAATCTCTACAATATTCACCAAAAACAGCAAACTTTTGAAGAAACTGTTTTAGAGAGAGACTCAAGGAGTTATAAAACTAACAACTTCTTCTAAGAAATATTGAAAGAAAAAGATGTCAATTAATAGACAACATTCCATAATTACGACTCAACAGCTTTACCTCCGCAGTGAACCGGGTTCAGACGAGGATACGACCGAGTGAATTATTTATCACAATGACATCGGCTGGCATATAATTTGCCATGCACGCGGCCCACCATTATGCTCTCCGCCGATTCATTCGATATAATGAGAGACGCACTCGCTACCGACCATTCGGGCATTCGAGCATTTTTCCACACAGAATTACCGAAACACCGACGCGCGTGAACGCAATGGGGAACGAGTATTACCAATACACTTTTAGTTCCAAATTTTGTACAGAGGCGCTCATTCGGGTGGGCATCAAGTCAACGTAGTAAAAATATCGCTTTCTACATAAGAAACATTAAAGGGCCGTGCACGAAATCGACTGATTTTTATCAATTTTGTTCATTAGTTGTGAGAAAGGGAAACAGAATTGAAACAAAATTATTTGTGATTTGAAAAGTCGAATTCTTTGTCTTGTAGGTACATAGCGGAAAGGGATTTTTCAAATAAATTAAGGATTCGATTGACACGAGACTGACGTTTGATCGTTTCGTTAGAAAAACTACTTTTGATTTTGAAAATGAAAAAATATAATCAACATCATTATATTATATTATGGTCTACTTGTACATAGGGGAACCACTTTTTTCAACTTCAATACAAAAAATAGCAGTTTTTTTTTTTTAAATTACCTTTTTTTTTAAAACCCTGTTAGTAATGTATTTTTTTCTATTATTTAACAAACCATACCTAGAAATTTAAAAATCATACATTAGCTATCCTTGTAATAAAATCAAAATTTTATTTTAAGATAATACTATATCTTCATTAAGTAAATCAAAGGCGAAATAAACCATGTTTTCAAGAGCGCATAAGTGATGCAACTATTAACAGGTGCTGTGACTGACACGAATGGTTTAGCACCACGAAAACTACTTTTATACTTACACAGACTTAATGTTTCAATTACATTCCATCTTTCTTACAACTAGATAAGTTACTGACGAAAAAGGGATTTTTTCGTGCACGGAGCCTTAAATGATTACTGAATAAAAACAAGTTTGTCATTGGAAGTACTGGGTGGAAAGCCAAAGCACAGAAGTGGAACAGTTAGGAAAAGAAAAAAATAACATCGTTAAACTCAACCTGGTAGGAGCTAACTTAACAATTATGCTGAGTATAAAAATTTTACATAGTGAACTAATTAGCAGCTGTCTCTTTCGTATTTTGCTTGTTAGTAAAAGAAACAAATATTTTTAGTTATAGTCCGTGCCTTACAGCGGCGCCAGTTAAACGGCAATTTATGGATGCAAGTCTTAAAAGGCATGCCTACATTCTGAATGGAAAATGAAAGGAAACGTAAGTTGTTAGAGCTACTGTTATTAAACCAGTGTTGTAAGGGGTTTATAACTTAGAATAACACGATGTGATTATTGTTTAGCATCGTGGGTAGTTGTCGCAACTACTACGTCTGCGCATACAAAATAGGCGCAAAATTTCTGGAAAATAGAGGCAATAATAAGCAGTGGTCCGATAATTACTATATTTCGTAGTCAATATTTTTACACAAGTGACAAAGTACTAAAACATAATATGCCGTAACTTTATTAATTTGAATCGATGACAGGCATGTGCAACATGCCAGTACATAAATATATGCGACCTCTTCGAATGAATGAAAAAAAATTGAATGAACCCCAAGATTTGCACTAGCCCCTGGACCCTCATGTTTCATGGGGCTACAGAGGTCATTGCATATCAAGGAGTAGACCGGGTGGCACGGTAATGGTAAGGAATATGAAAGGATTTGCGAGCCATACCGGATCTGCATCCTCGTTCCAATAAAAATGTCTTCGAGATGAACGCTAGACAAATTATGTAAACAGCTTCTCAAAGGGATTTTACATCACTGTAAGAGTGTCCATGATTGCTATACTCACCATGCGTTCTGTCAGTACAACCAACCCTTATATTGACGAACTTTTTCACTGCGGCATGAGTTTTATTATGTTTAAAGCAATAGCTTCAACGATTACTATCACACCCTGCGCCGCCTTCACCGCAACTTACCCTGATATTGATTGCATGCACAACTTGGCAAAATGGGGGATTAAAGACACGTCCGGCATCCAATGTGAGTACAGTGCTGTCCAAAACATGATCCACTTGCTGGAATATCCCAAGTGCATACACCTGCACTTTTGATGATCTAATTAATGCCACTGACGCAGCCATATAATGGGCACATCTAATTTGAAAAGAACCATGGATTCTAAAAGAAGAAGACCCTGATATTGGTCATTCTTCTCACAACGCCATTAACTATTCTCGTATCGTAGCTCTAGCCAATACGAGAGGAGCTTGAAAACGAGTCACCTAAAGAGAAGAGGTATGGTAGATATAACATGGTACATTAATAAATGTACCTATAATTGCCCACGCGGCATACTGCATTAGCACATCTAGATATCTAACAATGCAAATTAGTGTAGATATCAAAACGGTTGATCGGCGTTCAATCGTTTTGCATATTGTGTATTGTATGGAGTTTATCTCAAAACATTAATCACTTAAGTCATTCATATGAATAGATAGGAACATAGGTACATGAGTGGAAAAAAAATACGCAGAAACATGATTGGTCTGGATTTTATGAGTAGATATGAAATTGATAGAGCTTACTCACATTATGTGATCATTGAAAACAAATTGGCATCCGGACTTTTTAAGCAGCTTTATGATTTAGCTGAAGTCTTAATAAATTCTACATAACATAACATCACGCCTGTAATACCCGAAGGGATAGGCAGAGATGTACCTACCTATAGTACACCCACATTTCGCCAGTTATGTTAAGTCCCATGTAATAAATAGGGGGCGCGCCTATTGCCATCGACCGGGCACAAATCCAGACTCTGGGCTGCTACTGAGAAATTCCAGATGGAAAAACCCAATAACACTTTACACGACCCGGGAATCGAAATCAGGACCTCATACTTCCAATAAATAATAAATCTAATAAATTCTAAGCTTACATAAAATTTCATACGGTAAAATTAAAATGCAGTAATTTCCAGATATGAACCGAACACAACAGAATATCCCATAAATGAAATAACAATTTTAATATGACAAGAAATCCAAAAAGTTTGAACAGCACAAGCAGTCAGTCAATGAAGCAATCCAAATATGTGGAAAGCATAAACAAAGATTACATTCGATTCAGGAATTTGACTGACACCACAGAATTCCAAAGGCCATAAAATACTAATTTTAAACCAGACACATATAAAGGCCGGCGCAAACGAGAGTTATGGTATGGCCATAATCGACTCTAGCACGCCATCTCTCATAACGAAGGGATCACGTAACAAACAATATGATACTAAACATTCTCAAAACTTTAACAACCGGTTAAATACGTAGATAAAATTTAATTACACATATATATTAGAATCGATCGGAATGAGCAGGCGCCGACCAATCAAGTATCAAGATGAAATGAGTGACATATTTTTTGAGCTTTTAGAATAAATTAACGCTGACGATTTTTAATGATCATGTGGACATATCATAAATATCGATTAAAGAATATTAAAATTTCAAAGGATTTTGAAATAAGACAACAAAATCAAGCTTACGAGCAATAATAGCCAATTCGCATATACCCGAATTGAACTGATGAATGTTGTGTTAACACATCAGATTAAGATGCTTATAGGATTTTACACGTCTAAAAAAATATTAATACAGATTGGAAATAGATATTTGACGGTTCTAACGGGATTTTACAGTAACATTATATGACTGACAAGAAAAAATTTACAGTCGATGTAGACATGTGATAAATTGTTACTAGAATTGTGAACTATGACATATGTTAGGTTCGTAGAGACACGAGAGGCACGACATACCGATCCGTGCCTGTTCAAGTACGTCTGGCACTAGTCGTCGGTACAAAAAGTGACGTCTCATTGATGTATTGACTAAAACGAAGGCTTCTAGACCGTTAGCTAGTTAACAAAACGATATGACTATTAATCACGCTACGATGACTATCTCTATCTTAACATGCAAGGGGGAAAGTTGATACCATAACACGTAGATACGTAACTTGCTACCGACATAAAATAAAAATTATGTTCTCATTTTATAAATATTTTCAATCGACAAAAGCTCCTCTATCAGTCATGTTCGCCGTCCAAGGCATATCCTCGTAGACCCCGATGACCCCATAACCCTCCTCCAGGAGAGCAATAGGGAAACAAGTACAGTGTACAAATACAGACGCCTCCCGTCATTCCGACCTCGCCGCCGAGGTCCTTTGCAATCTCGACCGCCGCGCCCCCGAGTAAATAATACTCCCCCCCGACCCTTGCTCGAAAACGAGGTACCAGCAGTTGTTGCAGCTGTGCACGTAGCTTTAAATTCCCCGTCTAATAATAATGATCAAAACCCTTTGATCCAGCCCGTCCCATCTTTTGATGTCCTCCCTCCGGATAACGCCCTAAGCCGAGGCTCGTACCCCACAGGGGCTGCCCTTAGCGAGCGTTTATCCTAAGCTTTTTAGCTTAGTTTATGTATGCCCTGGCTGGAGGCTTTGAGTGTAGTAGCTTAAGGCAACCACAGGATTGACCGAAAAAAAAAAAAAAGGCTCCTCTTCAGACAGGCGGGGGCCGAACAAAAGGAAAATGAAATGTTTTTAAACGTAACATTTCAATAACAATCTAAATTGCCATGAAAACATAATCTGAAGCGAAACTCTACAAATATGTAAAACCGGAACATTAGACCACTATCGTTATTTCGCAGATTATCCAAATCGGCCGCATAGGTTATCACTAGTTTTTGACCTCGACTTTAAATAAAAGAGGAAATATAAGATAAACCGATACTGTTATTTTATTTATTCGCATGCAAATAGCCTACCATCATTGAGATAAAGCACACAATGAGCTAAATAAATAGATTGGTATCGTCATTTAATTCAAATCTGGTTTAAAAAAATGTACAAGCCAATATTATTATCTTAACAGTTATCTTACGGTCTGCATTTATCTACTGCATCTCACATGCGTGACCATATCAATGTGAGAGTGACGAAATTTACTGTAAGGCAGGCATTGGCACCATTAAGCCAATCCGCTAGCCAATAAGGTGGACACTTGACGTATGTCTTTCCATTAGGTTAGCGAGCAAGAAATACATCACAGCGAGCCTTAATCAAAGACGCGAAGAAACCGACCAAGATTAATACGTGGACAGCGGGGAGGAACGCGCAGAATTGGGAATTGGATACATACAAGCCGGAAATACAAATGAACAAGGCAGCTAGAAAAATATGGTAGCTTTGCAAGTTCTACATGAAATTGCATGCTTTGACTATGACGCAACTGGTCCCTACAACATGGGATCCTCATTTAATGACTTCATTTATTTGAAGTAGGTCGAGTAAAGAAAGCAGTAGGTAAGCAAGTCCCACAGTAACTCCAACTCATAATTAAATTACCGCATGGTCGCCACAGTTTCGCAAAAAAGTTGAAACTTTTCTAATAGCCAGGCAGATGAGAGCCACAGAAGGGTTAATTAAAACGAATGGACGGTCATCCGCGAGCAGAATGTCGAAGTTTAGCGGATCACCAATTTCAATGCTTTAATATTGTTACAAACTCAGCTCCCGCGTTTCTTTAATTAAAATTAACGACGCAAAACTTTGACAGTCAAACGAATTATTAGTACAGAAGCTAACTTTTAATTAGTTCTCCTTCTTCCAGCAATACTTTTGTGCATTTACTTGTCTAAAGTAATTTAAATTAATTTGAATTCTTTCTACGGCATAAAGTTTTTTACTGTGTAACGCTTATTTCCAATTTAATGGCAGGCAAATTATCGTTATTTTTTTCCACATGTATAATCATTGAGCTTTCATACAAATATAATGATATAATTCATAAAAGAAAAACATCCAAACATTTTTCTATTCTATATGAACTGCCACAGCTTCAATCAAAGTAGTTATTCACACCAAAGAAAGAAATAATCTCAAATTGCTTGTGCGCCTCCAAACCAAGTTGATAAGTTTAAAATTATAAATTTCACGCCGGAAGCCTGCGTGTACAGATCCATGACAATATTTGACAGCTACTACTATTGAACTTTATCGAATCATGCATGTCTAAATATAAAATTATCGATGAGTACAGAAGCTGGAAAAGTAATCATGGAACGTATCTAAAAATTCTAAGACGTTACGGTGGCTTATATTTCGGTAGTTATACGAACAGAAGTAACAATGTTAATTCGCACATTGGTCTCAGATAATTTGATCATTACGTATTAGCGGGTTACATAACAGGTACAAGTAAAAACAATGACTAAATCACTCGGTTAAAATTGTCACAGTGCGTGAATCGGTACAAGTGCATTGGTCCGCATATTCACACCTCATGAAGCCCCGGGGAGTAAAACCGGCTGGCCGGCTCGGCGGCTCGTCGTCGTCGGCTCGCCACCGAGGCCAGCTTAAGATACCTTTTAATTTGACCACTCTCTACCTCGGCGCCTACGCGTATCGACGTAAACAAATCGAGAGACGAGATCAATGAATATTAAGCAACCTCCGAAACAATTTCCAACACCATCTCGAGATAAAATAAATAATTCTCTTCAAATAAACACGGGAAAAGAAACACTGATTGCTTCATAAATTGTCAAAATGTTGCCATGTGCCAATGAGTTTCACCAATCTTTTTCGATTGGAATAATGAAAAACATGAGGCAAATTGGCAAATAAATATAAGTGTTCCTTTTTCAATACGTTCCAGGTATTGGGTTTGCAAAAGTTATTGAGATATAGTATGTGCTGTTATTTGAGAGAGAGAACTGTCATTTGAGAGAAATTTGATAATATTGACAGGTCTAATAACAAAGTGTGGATCGAAAACCGAAGTGTTTTAAGACAATTTATAAACTTCACCAAACAAGAACAAGAGAAAAGCAATTCAGTCAATTTTAACACAGCATCTATTTCTTCACAAGTGTGTTAATTGTGTTCCAGCACAAATCCCCATGTTAGCAACACACAGATGATTTATTAAATGTTTGTACTGAAATAAAAAACACATCATAAACTTTCCTCTAAAGTTTCTTTAAAATATTTTTATCAGATAATGTAATGATCGGCGCGCCGGAGGCGATCCTCGCTCACAAAAATCGGTGTATTGGTTAGCTGTGGATGGATGTATTTTATAAAATACCGTTAACAAAACGTACATCGAACTTGACAAATTGCTTACGCTCCTAATATCCAGACACCTCAGCCTATGAGGAGATAGGGGTCTTTATCAACACTTACATCTACACTATGTTTAGATTCCGAGATAACTTGATCGAGTTGATGCAGGGACCGGCGCGCTCCGAACGCTAGTGTTGCCACTAACTAGCGATAAAGTGCTACATTATTTTATATTTGTATTACGTGACACTGACTCACCATCATTAAACGAATTTCTTTATTAATTTTTCGAGAGCCATAAACAGGTATATTACACGGCATGGTGTTTCACGATCTAATAATTTATAATAAAGTCAAGGAACCGAGTATGTTGCCATAAACAGGCTGTGTCTAATGGCTACGAGGTATCGTAAAGGTGTATTTACGGTGTTGTAACTTATTTTTATTGAACGCATTAAGGCGCAGCACTATTTTGAACAAACTAGTTCACAGTGTCGAACGCAGCAGCTCGCAGCGAGTCGACTGTCGCACATCAATACGGTGAGCACAATCAATATGTTAATATCTGAGATAAGGCAGTCAGATTCCTAAACATAAAACATATAGTCACCGACGTGGAACAAGGGTAACCCACATTCTTACGAGATACGATCATAAATAAGGCAATCATCTCACCGCTGTAGAGACAATCTGATGAGTTTTTCTTGTTGTTATCTCAATAATATGTAAATATGCTCTATGAAAACTAATAAAAAGTAATATAATTGCTTAAATAGAAAATTATTTTAATAATGCGCTTGTTTTTATTAAGTGCGAAAACCGGTATCAACGATGTTGAATTCATAAATTAATACTATTAAAGAATTTCGAGATTATGATCTGAGATTATGAGATATTACATAAGTTATAGGTACATCACACCGACAAAATGTATAAATTCTTAGTAAAAAGCTTTAAGTGTTAAATAAAAATATGTAGGTACAGTCAGGGAAATTAGTTGTTTATCAAATTGTCGAACTACGTCAATATTTAACGCCATTTCATATAAAACGAAAAAAAAAAGAATAAAATAAATAAAAATACTAGAATAAATTTCAAAGAATGGCAGTTGTGATTTAATCATACGGACAATTTAATCTGGTACTTGGTAGTAAATTGGATAAACAATTAATTTCCCTGAATTTAGATAAGTATGCTATACCGACTTTATTCGTATTTGTTTAAAAGCTTTATCTGGCGGATATACCCACCACTAAAGATTAAATTCTTAAGGGGGATGCGCTAAGCTCGCCCTCGAAATTCAAAATTTCTTACGTTTTTTGCAATTTGGAGCACAGTTGTTTGATCAACATCCAACGTAATATTTACCTGAAAATTGCAAAATATTTAAGAAAATTTGAATTTCGCGGGCCACCCTGGCGTTTCCGCCGACTACCTTTATTAAACCACCTATTTATTATCTTTTAATAAACATTTCAACTAGGTTATAAGCGCAATGATCAAACTTCCCATTTCATGCCTTCACAAGGGGTATTTTTATAATAATTAAAACTCAAAATATGTGCGCCGTAAAATCGTGATTGGCTCCAAGTGAAACCTCGTTAGGTCGATCGTAAAAGTCGACAATAATTAGGCGGCCACAACCGCGAGAACCGATATGAGCTGATTACGAAAGAAATACAGTCTTACCGCGTTGATTTATAGTGCTCCGCGCCGAGCTTCATCGCCTTACCTCACTAACATCGTACCACCATGTACTTAATGCCCAGTTAATGAAAAGAAATTCTTAACATTTGTCTTCTTGACTATGTAACAGTGAAAATACAAAGTTGAATTATTGTTGTTCATAAAAATAACAAGCAAATCCAATAATGGCCTCTCCGAATAAACTTTTTATAGACGCCTTTTTCGAAAACATTATTGTGTTATTCTATACAAGCGACGGTTGATTTATAAATTAAATCTTAATTACAAGTGAATTCTTCCGATAGTCTTTTATAACAGCAATAAAAAATCCATCAGTCTGTTCGTTAGTGCGCGAAAATTTAATTTCATGATTTCGATAAATTTAGGTGTCTTTATTTACAAAAAGGCTCGTTGGCTTCATAAACTTCGATTGTATATTAAGAATTCGTGAATTTCACGACCTAACCAATGCAATATCACCTTCTTTAAGGATATGATACAAACATTATAATGACATAATTTAAAAATCTGCATGACACATCCATGTAACAAAGCTCAAATTAGAATAATGCTGTAAATTGTAGCTCGGAGCAATTTCAATCTTCTAATATGATAAACGATTCGTTCAACAGAGCAATTACGACGGGCAGTTTTAGAAGTAAGCCAACAGTCACAACCATCACGTGTACGCCGTGAAATCCATAGACCATTAACACTTCACAATTTGCTACATACACTTATTAGCGGCTTTTTAAATAGTTCGTAAATCAAGCTTAATTTTTTAGACGGCTTGTTGGCCAGATCCCGTTTCCAATCACCTGCAAAAACCATTTGTATATTGAGGTGTACCGGTTGTGATTGCGGTAACTTTGTGTTCTTGAACAAAGCGTTACGTATGCAAAAACTAACCGAACGGCTGGTTTTT
This sequence comes from Agrochola lychnidis, assembly GCA_963680765.1. NCBI lineage: Eukaryota > Metazoa > Arthropoda > Insecta > Lepidoptera > Noctuidae > Agrochola > Agrochola lychnidis. The sequence goes on along the minus strand of OY796859.1, from coordinate 15,393,979 downwards.
GAGTGTACGGTTCTCAGTAGGTGTCTGAAGCCTGCTCTAGTTCCTATTTGTTGCCTACATTTGTCAGTGTTGGCGCGAGGCACGCGCTTGATCCTGAGGTCATGCATGCCCTCGCTCACTCGTTTCTGCCTCGTTAACACGCTCATTTCAATCCACCTTGTAATGTACAGTAAGATACCGCATAATATCGATGGTAATCGCTCGCCTCGTACCATTACTTGAACACAATATGACAGACCATGAAATGCGAAACTTTATAAGCTCCCGTACATTACTTTAAATAATACTTCACTTCAGAGTAACTTATTGAGTGCGTGTCTGAATAAGATGTTTTAAAGAATCTGAAAGATTTAAAACAAATCGCTATCAATTGAGATATCCGGCAACGTAAAGCAGTCATGTGGTACATTAATAATTAATAAAACTTCCCCACATAGAGATTATACCTATGTTTATTCGGCCCATATAATATGCAAATCATGAAATAAAAATACAAATAAATTAACCACCGGAGACAGTAAATCTAGTAACTATAAAATAAAATCTTGAAATATATCGGTATAAATGTGTCTTACACGTTTAATAGCCTCTATTTCTTTATTCGGCTACTGAAGAAGGTATGTACTAATTTTAGAGATACTTAAACATCAAACAACGTATATGTGACATATACGATGACTTTTTTAACATCGGTCAGCCCACATAAGATCAAGCTCTATTAAATAAGTACATTCTTAGTTGTAAAAAGAATGATGTGAAATGTTGGAAGGTACAAAAGTTAACAGTGTCATGTTCTTTTTATTATCAGCAGTGAGTTGCTTTGTAATAAAATCTTTAGCAGTGAATGTTCATTGCGTGCTGCGTGCGCGCCGTCACCGTGTGAAGTCACGCGTGCTTATCTGATGAGCTTCTACTTCAAGAGAGTGACTACAACCGCACCGCCCGCGACGTACCTATATCAGCGTTCCCAATGTTCATGTAACTCGCTACTTCACACTTACTAACCCACTAATAAACACTTTTACTAATGCCCAATTAAAATATCGATATCGCCGTTAGCTAAGAATAATTGCTTCAATTATGCAACATTTCATAAATGGCGTTCGGTGTTACATATTAAAGTAAGGCAAGTACGTGTAATCAAAGTGAATGATCAATAACGAGGCAGCGCGGTAAATCGATGAAATGTCAGTTGGGGCTGGCGCAGCTCTGGTTGCTTTCGATCTACCAGATAATAACTAATACGGCACTAGATAGACTCAGTGAGTGAACGGCAACACGTGAAGATAGGTGTTTAGCGAAGCTGGCAGTAGCGAGGGTTAATCGAGTCAGCGGTAACTGGATTATGTCATTAAAACTGCATCACACGCTCGTCCGCTCGCCTAACTGGACTTCGAAGATTCGCAGCAAACTAGACAATCTTATATTTAGTTCGAAGTTAATTCAATTTTGTTCCACAAAGTCGTCGATCGCAGTTAATCCAGATTATTTTTATAGTAGCGTATTCGAAGACAGCGTGCGACTGCCGCGTGGCATGCCTTCCCATTACTGTGCGCGTTCCGAGCAAACCCAAAAATTGGGAGACAAATTGTGAATTAAAATTCCATTGGTAGAATTTACCAAATAGCCTACATTTTGTTAACAACTGAAAAATATGTTGATAAGCTGTTTTCAAATTTTGTAATTAGTTTGAATACCTATTACACATAGTAGAGCTGTAATTGGAGAATTTGTAAATACCTCATTTCATTTGACATTATATTATTACAAGGACGATTCTCTGCTACAAAGATAAAGGTACCATTCCGTAGCCGACCGCAGGCGGCAACTGCAGAAGAGAATCGTCCTTGCAATAATATAATGTCAAATGAAATGAGATATTTTGAAACAGAAAGTAAGCGAAAATATAAGCCTTCAACAATACAATAACGGTGCTATGAACTCAAAAACACGTTTGTCAAGTTTATGTGGCAAAATTTTATTAGCAGTTACAATCGGTAACATCAAACGATTGTATGAGATCAAATATGTTGAACTTGGCTACATACATACTAACATCTTAATTATTGATCGCGTGAGCAAATTTATAGCAGGGCTACCCGAACGATAATTTCACAAAGCAAAATAAATACGACAGAGCGACCAAGGCCATAATTAAGAATTAAAGCTCTTTCCGAAATTGTCGCAAGAAGCCGGAGGAGACTCCTGATTTATGGTCGCCGAATAATATTTCCAGTTAAATTGAAAATGTAAATAAGAATTCGCAGCAGATTAATCGATAAACGGTGCAAGTGAATTCGTCGTAAATTATGGCGATGTCTTTTAGTGTTACTGCTTATCAGTGCAAATTAAAGTTATAATAAATTGCTCTGTACTCAGTATCGACCCTCTAGATCGGTATGGCGTGAAGCAAGAGCGAATTATTTTTTACTTGACTGGTGCTGAAAGAATGCGTACATATGTATGCAACATGGAGGTCGAGAAAGTCAAAGTGAAGCGCGACAAGTTTGTGGTGCAAAAAGTGCTAGTGTAATGGCGGCAGGCGAAACGGGGCGCAGTTTTTGTGGAGGCCGTCAAAGCTCGGTGTCGCGCGACGCGTCGGCCACTCAAGTGCGGCCCCCTCTAATTGGACGTCTACCTGTTGCTTCGCCTTACTGTTTTTTTTTTTCAGTTCCCGAGCGAATACACTCAGAGATGAGCACTCCACGTGAACAGTTTCGTAATACACCACTAGGCAATTTTTCTTGATGTCTTTGCACTTTTTTTCCACCTCGTGTGTCTCAAGAATGTCAGATGAAGTTGTGAATTTTTTATAGTTTGTGAAAACAGAGTTTAACATAATTTCAATTTGGAGTTAACAAAGGTTTTGAGGTTTAGAGATAAAACAATTCAAACTTTACATAGACACTTGCCTTCTGTAGAAGGAAGAGTTCCCAAACGGTAGAGAATGATCACCCAGTTTGCACAGCACAAAATCATAGAACTGCAAACGATTCGTCTGACACGGTGCAGTTTCTCTGCTTTACATTACATCCAAACAGAATTTAAAATTGATTTTGCATTTGGAATGCAGTCTGTCTGTTTACACTCTAATTGACAACACCTGCTAGCAGGTTTAAGTCGGTAGGAAGAAGAAGCACAAAGTGAGCTAAAAAAAGGGAGACAAAAAGCCACTAGCTACATTCTACCAAGCAACGGCACCGGCACGTTACAGTACGGTCCCATGATGATCGGTTATTTTAGGTTGTTTTTCAATCACTAATAACTGGTGGAGCATGTCCACCGCGTGATGAGGATAGGGCTGTCATACAACAAAGTCAGAAAAAAATATCCAGATTTTTTTCTGGGTCAATTTGAATTTTTATGTTAGACTTGCGCTAATGAACACTAAGACGGTCTGGTTACAATTTTATATTTTGTGGACAAGTAACTACAGCAGTTATACTGCATCCTTGATGAAAAAATCTCAAGGAAAAGGGCTGATGGTGGCCCTAAAGGCGATCAAGTGCGCGACGGTCCGACGCGTACGGCGATTCTCCACGCGCGCGCGCTGTCGTGCGACCGACCGACCGCCGGAAACGCAGTGACAAGTGAACAAAAACTCACTAACATTCATTCATGGTTTTTTCCCAGCACACTCTGAGGAACAGGTTCACAATACCTAATACGAACATCACCGGAATAGATTCGAAATTTTATAAAATCCGATAACCAAAAGAAACAACCAATTAACCAATTCATTCATCAACTTTTTGGGCGATTTTTTAATATTAAAAAATTTTGATTAATTTATTCGCCACTTCCATAACCCATTAACAATCTATCTAAACTATCGGCAGATTACAGCTCAGCCGTATGCGTACTCTTTAATTTGACTAGCAATCTGATCAAGCGCATTTCCCATTCAAGAAATTGCAAGCAACGTAAGATGGGATCAGGCCCATAGCTATTAGTTAAATGATTTCCAGCAAGCGTATGTAGGTCCCAAGGTATTGTGGTATAAATAAGTTGGTTTTGACGATAAGCGGCGGGTGGTTGCACGATCGCCCCCGCAGCCGTAGCCGCCATTGTTTTGACGTGCCGGTTGATTTGTGCGCGAGCGCCGCGATCGATCGCCCGCGCCAATTTATTACCTTTCCTAGGCTCATGCTCAGGACGGCATTACCCGCAAATTAGAGAGAACGGTCGTTCCACTTGTTCCACAAGTGATACAATTAGTTCACTGTGGGAGATAGTGAGATATTTTCTTCGTAACACTTAGAGGAAATCTCAGTGGATGAGTTTTGTAACTGCTGTACGAAAGTGAGCTAAGTTCACATTTCCGTTATGCTTGAACAGTAAGTTCAATCAGACACCAAACTATGTGAAAATCGTCATTAATTTAAGAAAAGTCAACAAAACGGGCAGAATCCACATTTGAATAAATGTGGACAAAGCTTTTGTGCTTTATTATTATAGCTTCACCTCTCACATTCCTAACCTCATCAAAAACTTAAATGAGGTAAACAAAATCATGGTTCTTTTATAGCTGTTAAGGAGCAACAATAAAGTTGAATTGAGTCATCGAAAATAAAAAGAAAAAAAAGTAATAAGGTTGAACACGTAATCTCACACGAGCCGATAACGGCAAAGCTATAAACCTGGCACTACAGTAGTAATTAATGTAACCAACATTCATTATACGCAAGCTGCTATGCTTGCGAACCGAACGAATGTAAACAATCATTCGATTAGTTATTCCGGTAAGCGACGCATTAACGTTTTAATAGTAGAGCCGATAACCTAGCTTTGATTAAAAGTTAATGAAAAGGAAGTGAAACAATTGAAGGAGTCATTTCCGAGCAATACAAAACGTAGCTTTACAACACTTTCAAGTGAGTATGTCCGCAATCGCACCTAAATTGACCCGCATAATAGTTTTTGATTTAATTACACCGATTCCATCGCTCATAATCATGCCACAATTAGTTGAAATCTGATAGATAGTTAGGATGAAGGGGCTTGGATGGGTTGATTAAATAGGACTCTATAATTGATCTATTAACATATCGCATATCAGGGCTATGTGAATTTCCCTCACAATTATATCAGCATAGCTTTGTATGGAAAGAACAAAAGCCTTTTAGTCCATTTAGCTATATTATGTATCGATCGGCGCAGTTTATCAAAGCTTTATTTTCACTTTGCACTTGTGTGCCTAATAAGTTGACTGTATGGGTTAGTTATATCGGGCTCTTTGCTCTACTTACAGTCTTTTTTTGAAGTGAAAACTTCTTTAGGCGCGTTGGGCATTTTTGAGATGGGAAAAAACAATTGAACTCGCGACACCGTTACCGACACCTCATTTTTGTATACGCGATTGTGCTCATTATTTATATTACGTTACGGATCAATGTTCTATGCAAGTATTTTTACTTTGAAGGTTTTGGAAGTATTTTTTTTAATTGTTCAAGTTTTCACTTCTATTGGCACTCCCGGAATGCCACTATTTTTAAGCTATTGCATAGCTTTTATCGCGGGCTTTGAGCGCGGCGACCGAATCAAGAAATTCCGTAACGAAAAAACCTAATACCCCCCACTCCGCCTACCATGTAATGACGGTTCCCATGACAACGTGATGTTGTCATGGGAACGTAATTTTTGTTTTATGTCATCACGTCATCATCCCAAGTGTAGCGTTGACAAATAGGAAGTATGGAGGTTACAAATGCTATGCAATAGCTTTACCGCGGCAGTCCCCGAGTGCCACACGTTTTTTTTTTTTTTCATGCTCTATTGTACCACTGCTGGGCAAAGGCTCTAACAGTCTACGGGATTAAAATATGCACTGAGGTCTACGAAGAGTTGGACCAATCTTTACACAATACTATACAATAGGTAACAATAATATTACAAAACATGAAGTGCAAGTATACATGTCATGTCAGAAAAATATGCATCACAATAAACGAGCACGAATAAGGATCCGCTCGCTAAACAATCATACGGTTGTTGCGACAGATGCGATTGAAAATCGTAAATATCGGGAGCGGGCGCACGTGTCACACTAGCTCGTATATAAACTACGAAGTCGGGATCCAATTTCGGTGAAATTTAATGTAAATGCATGAATTTTCCCCGTGCCACTCGTACAATCAGTGTCGAGAGCTAACATTTGCATATGCGTTGCTGAAATTTCAGCATAGCTATTTCGCCAAGCTTAACCGAGTTCAAAACTCGGCGGGCACACGATTCGAGGAAATGTTGCTGCAATGTGGCGGGATGTATCCTCGTGTTTGACATAACGGGGCGAGCGACTCCCTAGAATCTAATATTAAAATGCGCACTAAATTCTTCGAATACCCGTACGCCACAAAAATGGTACGTAGAGTGGCACAGTAGCGTTTAGGAAGCCCCGAGTGTTTCTAAGTGTAATTTATCTGAGCAGCATATGTTTTAAAGAAACAGATCATAAGGGCTCGCGCCATATTCTAAGTGCGTACTTGGAGCAGATTTACCGTAAAAAACGGGCAGGTGTTGCGAACAGTGCTCGGTGGCAAATTGGTTGGAAAAATCTTATCGGTATTACCGCGCGCTGCGTCGGGCTCGAGTGACATCCCACATGTCAATACCTGCTGATGCGAGGGGTACAATGCTGTTGCGTACACTCGGTTTATTGCGACTAAAGCCGATTCAATCCACCAGTTTTAAATTGGTTGAAAAAATCAACGTAGTTTTCCGTGTCATACAATACAACCTAGCTATCCTATCACAAAACATCCAGCAAAACTTGATTTTGGGATATTTAATAAGAGATCCTCTTCTATCATACATTTATATCTTGCAACTGATACTTTTAAACCCGGAACGCAGATCAGTATCTACTTAATTAACATAAGCCCTTATTTCGCAGCAGTGGAAGGTGCATTTCTGCTGCACTTGGAAGACGCTCGCTGCCTCGAATATGAAGTGCGACCCGAATACGGTAGCGGATCTAGTTAACGGTTTTCCCAGTCTTAGTTCGTCCTCTGAGGCGTTCCGCCTGATTGGAATGTCTCGCAGACAACGGGTATGGAGAAAGCAATCACAATTTATGAGTTGTGATGCAAGGACGATGGGAATAGTTCCACACTGTGTTAAAATATGAAAAAATATAGGAGCAATTATGTTTATTTAAGCATAAATAAAGACTTTTTAATGAAAGTAACATTAGTAGATAAGGTAGTTACTTCTTCTATTATTCTCTCACACGGGTACGAAATAAAGGTCTGATTGGATTTAATGTCCAAAACCAAATTATAAACAGCAATCCTAATGAAATAAATTTTCTAAAGCCATTTAAAATAAACGATTCCACATTCCAAACACACAAATGTTTCTTCAGTCAGGTAAGTAGTTCATCCGTCTCGTCAAACCAATGCTCACATTAAACTTGAACAGGAAAATTACAGTGCACGAGTCCTATTTGCACATATAGTACTAAACAAAATCATAAAAGCTTCACCCTTCGCGGCAATCGGATAAAATGAGACACGTCCCTACAACTCATAAAAAGAGTACAAAACGACATGGTTCCCTATCCTGACAATACGCAAAGAGTAGGCATTATTTAACAGTGGTCCATAAAACGAGGAGACGCACAAGTTGCCGTCGTAAACGCCCGGGCCATGTCAAGTAAAATTAAAGCCGAGAAACAAAAGTACTACTAACGCAACAATATTACTTATAAGATATTTTACAATAAAAGCTACTCTCGCTCTCAACAAAGTATGATTTCATTTTTGTATAAGAAGACAACATAAGTATTTAAAATTTAAAAAGTGTAAAAACTGTTGGCAATACTTACTTATTTATTGAATCGACTTTTACGCTCCAAAAGACAATGTTAAAAAAACTTTTTACAAAAAAAAACAACCGACTTCAAAAAAAACACTACAAAGTGAAAAATAACTTTAATTTCGGAAGTCGGTGTCTTTGGTTTTGAATTTTCGTTCTTTGTCACCGACTTCCGAAATTAAAGTTATTTTTCACTTTGTAGTGTTTTTTTTTAAGTCGGTTGTTTTTTTTTTGTAAAAAGTTTTTATTTTTCACTTTTTAGTTGTGATACCTACCCCACACAAATTCGAATACCACTACCTGCTATGTAAATAACAGTGACAGGAAGTTATCATAATATCATCCACACACTAAGCGAGGTAAAAATACGTATTATTGAAGCTAACTCAAAAACTACCTAAGTAAAGTTAATAAAATTTATATGGGACCACCTCTGAAGTATGATCTACCAAACAAAAAAGAATCATCAAAATCAATTCATAATTGACGGAGTAATCGCGTAACAAACATACAAAAAAAATAACAACATACAGTCGAATTGAGAACCTCCTCCTTTTGGAAGTCAGTTAAAAAGTACTTCAAAAGTTCACCTGAATATTTCATTTGACAGCTCATGCTCTTATACTTCTGGACATGCAGAAGGAGCCTACTGAAGTAGTAAAAGTAAATCGAAGAGACTCAAAATTAACATTTGTAATTTAGAATAAGTAATAAATTTTTTAAAAGCTTTCACCAAACATCAAATTACCCATAGGATGAAAAGTAATCAAAACTGAGACCTATGCCGTGGCCCCGGGATCAAGCAATCGCCTGGTAAACAATTATAACATCCAGAAAACTGTAATAGTATCATAAAGCCATGATAGAATGACGCGACATACGTACGGGATTAAAATGAAACCCACGCATATCTCGCATTACAAGTCCAACAGAGTGCAAGAGTTTCGTGTGAAACCATTCATAGTAAAGTTTATTCGTATTGCTCACCGAGACGGCGACCATGCGATGGCCGCACAAAGGGCGTTTAAATTTTAAACGCGATCAGCATTAATGCGATCAATATAAATGGAAGAAACTATAATGGGTGCATTTATACTACTATTACTGGTTATCAAAGAGCAATTAAAGAGACAGCGCGAACCGAGAGCCGCCGCACCCGCACGCTCGATTTACTTTTGACTTCGATTAATCGTTCTTTTTGTTCGACTCCAATCTTTTACATTTGCATAAGAATGTTTGTGTTGTTGGTATATTGATGTGATGGGTAGGCTGATATTACATACAGCCGAACCGTACCGAAATCATGTTAAAAACATAAATATAAATCAGCAACATATTAAAAATATCAAATTTGTTTGAAAGCCTATCAATAGACAAGAGAAAAAATAAATAGGTACTTAATCAATGATCGAGGATTTTCATCCAAACCCTCGTCTATAAATAAACATGTTGAAGAATGCAACGTATTTATATAAACGAGGCATTGACGCGCTGACACTGTTGATGAGTCATGACGCAAGTCATGCGTCTGCGGTGCGGAGCAGAACCGGCGCGTTTGCGCAACTTGCGCGCGCGCCGTCTGTCCGTGCGAACTTGAACTTGCAGACGGTCAAGCGTAATGTTAACCATTCATTGCTGACTTCTCTATTATGAATTTATGATTTATAAATCTCCGTACGAACTGTTTGATGTGTTAAATGTTTAATGCTTAACTTTTATAAAGTAATAAAGAGGTGTCGCATTCTTAAACTTATACAGCCAAATGAGAATGATAAAGCAGAGCATGCTTCAATTACCGATTGACATAATTTAAAGAGGAAATCCTCAACGTCGTCGTCGTCGCCATAAATCTAGAGTACTGCGGCAACCTGTAATTACTTTAAAAAATATGGGTGGAGCCGCGGACCGAGATTAAATAATTCGATGACCAGTAGACTGCTGAAGTACGGTCTTGTATTCAGCTTTTTAATCTCTTTTTATTCTATATATAAATAAATTAAAAAGCTATCATAGTTTAGTAACCCAGTGATACTTTCCTGCTCCACAAAGCGTAATGATTAGAAATAGTAGAAACAGGTGAACTATTAAATTTCCTGTCGATATTATAGTAACGAAAGCTTCATTCATAAAAGCTATGTTCAATATAACTGAACGCTTAAGGCTTAATCGATTTATACCAAGTCACCGTAATTCGAGACCGCTCCAGTCGAGTGGATCTTCACTTCCCATAAACTATAGTGAATGAAGAGAAAAACGTCGTCTAAACAAGTTGACGGTGATTCACTAGTAGAAGCGTCCGGAGTCCGGAATGTCTGTCGATTGTGCGAGGTGGAGAAGACAAAAAGTTAATTAAAGCTGTTGACGGTGACAGTGCGAAGAGCCGCAGGTGGCTATGGGAAGCGCGGCCGTGCGCGTCGGGCCCGCACCGCGACCAATCGGGGCTAATTGTAACGATGCCAACGAACCACCGACACTGCTTCTATTGACACTGTCAACCGAAATTGATCGTCAAAACCGCGCTATGAACGACAAATATTTTACAATTAAAAACCAAGGTTATTTATAAATATTAAAAGTACTTACATGTAATTTGTACTTACCTGTGTCAAAAGATCAGAAATACATGTTGATAATACCTATATCCAAAATATTGTTATTCAGAAATAGCACAGTCTAGCATACCTAATAGTACATCAATGGATTCTGTATTATTCAATTCTAAATAAAGATCGTTGGAAATGCGTTAGGTATTCATAAGCTTAAAGGATCAAGCCCAGACTACATTCCACAGCCGTATGTTGTTTATCATGAAAGCTGCATATTAAAATGATCGATATCAAAGCAACAATACAGACCGCGTTCGTACAAAGCCAGTGGCAAGAATATTTTATGAATTTCTGTTCTTTATATATTTGAGCGAGAACGTAGTCTAGCATGAACAAAGCTTGCACTGCCTATCTAATTAATCTTTAGATTAAAAACAGTGGCACTCCGAGAGTTCAGAAGTGAAAACTTGAAAAAGTCGGCACCGGGGTAATAACGCGTTGATGTCTTTTACTCCACGCACCGCGATAATCAACGCGTTGATGTCTTTTACTCAACGGTGTCGGTAAATTCCGTCACAGTGTCGCGAAATCAATGGTTTAGTCACATCTCAAAAATGCCCAACACGCCTAAAGAAGTTTTCACTTCAAAAATGACCTTGAAAAATCGTGGCAGGATTAACATAGACAACGAAGTTATATGTAGAAAGCAAAAAGGCTATACCTTATTTCATGAAACATCTTACTTGACACGTAACATCATAAAGTTAAATGCAAATCTCTTCATTACAAGAGGTTGCTAAGAGAAACAACGCCAAGAACAACACATGTTTTATCAACACAAAAACCGACAGACCCCGTGTCGCGTAACCCGTTCTTACTGATCAATGTCTCCATAACGCATATCTGAATATCCCTGTGACGTGTAAGTGAAACAATTTATGTGCGTTACCTATTTATTCTGACTAATTTACTGTGAGTGAGGAGCCGTTTATCTCATAAACATCGGATTATAAATTTCAGCGGGGAAAGATATTCCCTTGTAACTGAGACCCGTCGAGGCCTCTCTTATGATTATGTTTCATAACAACCTGCGGATGGGATGTATTATTTTACAACTTGGAGCTTTTAGTTCCGTTACAACTGTTACAAGGTGTCGTTGCGGTTATTTCGGACGACTTTGTTGCAACACAATACTATATTATATTTAACTTTTTGAATGGTGTGCACGGCAGTATTTTTTTTTTGTTCTGTACCATATTTTCTTTCTTTAGTATAGAAAGAAGAAGAGACAACCGCATTATCCTATACTATTAAATAAGCAATATTTGTGAATATTAGAATTAGTAATATATATTTGTAATCACGTTCTCGAAAACGGCTCTAACGATTTCGATGAAAGTTGCAGTATAGTGGGGGTTTACGGGGGTGAAAAATCGATCTAGCTAGGTCTTATATCTGGGAAAACTCGTATTCTCCGTATTTTCACCCGAGCAGAGGTCAGTCGCCCAAACGGTAAAAGAAGCTATTTGAATGATGAATTGACATGAGAATAATGAAATGGCAACATGGAATTAGTAAGTACCTACTATCATGGCAGCATGGAATAAGGAGGTGCTATACATGGATTAGTATGAACTTTCCTATACTATTAAATGAGCATTCGCCATTTTCACCAGAGCTACTAAGGATGTAATTTCAGTTTATAAATAAATTTTAACTGTGAATACTTAAGTGATAGTAACTAAATTCGCATCACCTATACGTATTTTTCTGTTCATAAATCTTGTATATAAAATTCTCGTGTCACAATGTTAGTTACCTTACTCCTCCGAAACGGCTTTACTGATTTTTACCAAATTTTATATGCATATTCAGTAGGTCTGAGAATCGGCTACTATCTATTTTTCATACCCCTAAGTGATAAGGGTTGTCCACCCCAAACAAATAATTGGCAAAACAACGTTTGCCGGGGTCAGCTAGTCGTTTTATAAAAATACTAGCGGACCTGACAGACGTTGTCCTGACCGAATACCGCCACCTATCGGGTCCGATTGTGAATCTAAACCATTCCCAGATCCCCTTGAACACACACAAAAAATTTCATCAAAATCGGTCCAGTCGTTTGAGAGAAGTTCAGTGACATACACACTCACAGAAGAATTATATATATAAAGATTATATATATAAAGATGTTCCACCTTGGGTAGTATAATATACTTTGGGTAGGTAAAGTATGTAACCACACAGACAAGAGAACAATTTTCCGATTTCCACACCCACGATTTGAAAATTCCATAAGTAAGTGAATAAATCCTTACCAATATTCTGGATTTTTGGATACAAAATAAAACCAGGTAGCTACTTACTTTTAAATATTGTTTCATGAAGTGATAATTTATGCGAACATATTCTCATCACTGCAATGATTACCATCATCGCATCGACCATTATCAAATACTGATTACGTGTATCCAATCATAAAAATCTATAAATATCCGTATTTAAATGTATAATGGTGGACGGCGGGGACTCTCTTCACATGTCTGGGTGCGCATGCACACATCTTTCGACGCGCCCATTAACGTGCCGGAGATCAATTGGCTTTCGAGCCGTGGGCGGACCGTTTCATTAACTATTATAATATAAAAGCAGTCCAAGCTGATTAGTTCCTTGAACGTCTAACGCTTTTTAAACTATAATCGATATTTATACAAAAATCTTGTAAGGCGTGTCAGAGCTCCTCAACGTTACGGCCATGTTTTTTTTTACGTTTTATTGAATAAGAGTAGCATAAGTATCACAAATAAAGAACACCTACCACGCGCCATAAGCGAAGCATGGTTCCGAGAAACATAAAACCGACGCGATCTATAATATAAAGGCATAAATCCATAAAATGATATCGTAAGACGCAACGTGACTAATGCATAGGCGATTCACGGAGAGTTGTATAATAGTCGGAGACACACGAATTACCCAGTAGCGGGCGCTTATCTGATAATAAATATTATGGTCCATTCTTTTAGGCGAGACGGTCATTAATCGAGCGGTCGATAGCGCGCATATCGCCTTACGAGCCGCATTGTTGGGCCAACAGTTGTTCCTATTTATCAAGACGCCAGTAATATTGTTGTGGCTCACACAAAGAGCTAGCGATCGCGACGCGACGCCGGTACAACGCCAAGCTCTTTGTTTCATGACAAGCGACATCGGTATTAGTGAAATATTAATCGAAACTTTGAATAAAAAGGCGTTTAGGTACTTGTGAAACAACTTGTTACACTTTTAAGTTCATGGTTTTACTGGACTTGGAATGACAACGAAATGATTTCTACAAAAAGTATATTAACGCCTTTTACAAATCAGTTGATAATTAATTCACACCTAATAGTACCGTTAGATAAATTCGGAGGCTTTGTAGCTTTAGACTATGACAGCCGTATTAGAGTCACGAAATCGTCAAGGTTGAAATGATTTGCATATAAATTACTTTCGTCGATGCGTAAATCCACGTGTTGCTCGGCGAGAATAGAGATTAATATGGTAGGTGTCCGTGCAGGCCGGGTGACAGACAAGTTAAGCTGACATCCGTCAACGCCGTCGGTCGTAATCGCCGGATCGAAGATCGATGCTAAGCCTGGCTTATTGAACTCTTCAACGGATTTGGATCAGCCCAACACGTTCGGAGTTCATCGTTCGTCTTACTCCCAGCCTACACTATCGAACCAGTTATCTTTTCTAAATCTGACAGCTTTCGGGTCACTGGACATTCACGTATGCAAGTGCCGTAATGTAAGTCGTTACGGCGCTAGCATTATTGGAAGTATTATTATGGATAATGTTTCGACACATGGACCGCTCGATAACATCGTCTCTTATCTCGCTCGTTTCATATTGTAGATCAAGCTATCTAGATAGATAAATTGTATGTTTCCATTAGACTAGAGACCTGGTCGAACAATCTAGCATCTTGCAAGGATGTCGTTTTGTGAGTGTCAGTACATTTATACATACTACCATAAGATTACCTTCAGCGTCTCGTCCGGGTGCGAGTGGTCGTGAAACTTTACGACGACTACTGACCCGCGCGTAACACTAGCTTTAGAAGCTGTCCGCAATTATGGTATAATTGACGCGTGTAATCGAGACTGCGTCCTGTGAACGCCGCCGACGACCGAACACTTTGTCAAGCCTTTTTCAGGAATTCTTTTTACTGCAAATTACCTAACCAACGACGTCATTATACTTTATGATGAGCCGAGAACAAATGAGATTTCTCTTCCTTTTCTAATCTCAACATAAGTTAACAAGGAGTAAAAATTTCTCGCAGCATATTTTTACCAGTGAAAAAGATCCGCAGAATTAAATAAGTACCCTAGTAAAAGACATTCTGCTAACTTTAAATATACTAGATACGAAATCGACAAACTTGTTCCTTTTGAATAAACTTTAACAGTAGCAAGAAGTTAGGTTAGTAAGTACTTGAAATGGCAAATCACTGCGATAACAGTTGATACTTAATTAATATAGATCATTATCAAATCACTGTTGAAGATTAATGAAGCTAAGAGTAGAGGTTGTACCGGTTTGTGCACGCGATAACGCATCAAGTGAAAACTGAAACAGGTAGAGAGGCACGCATATCGCGCACTCACAATTCTTCTATTTAAGGTAATTGGAAAGCGGCGCCAGCGCTGAGGCAATAGCAGCACATAAATAGGTCCAAATTGTGTTTGTAGTAGGGGCGGGGGATGTCGGGAGGCTGGCGAGGAAACGAGCAGCCGCTACGTATTTATTCTATTTGCCGAACGTGCCTCTCCGCCGCGGTCGCTGTTTGACGATGCAAATTTATCGCGACGCTTAATAAAACGCGCACCGACCTCATTGATTCGCAGATGTTGCTCATTACGAGGCGATGCGGCGGTGGCGGCCCGACACGCTCGTCCTGCCGTGGCGCGACTACCTAAACCTGTTAACTCAGCAAATTATTATGAATTGTCGACGTTCCGACCGCGTACTTATCGTGCTCCAATAAAATTCCTGAGGTATTTGGTATCGTAACACCTAGATAGGAGATCCTACTTAATAGAGCATACATTGAAAAGACCACTGGTGTTGTAATACTGGTACTAATGGTGGTGCTACAATATAACTGCCTGCACAAGCAAGGAAGTGAACATAAGGTGAACATTAGAAGGAACAGGAATGCCCATTGCGGGTGAACATAAACTGCTAGCAACAGTCGTTCGATCCGATAAAGTCCCACATCGAAGGTTGGAGCAGCTCGCAGTTGCGCCCGATATCGACATATTCGAGCCCTTCCTCTTTCTCGAAACAATGAAGCTCGTTTGAATCGATTACCGAGTTGCGGCGCCGCTGCACACATTTTTTACGCCATAAGAGCTTGTTTGTAAAAATAGCAATTTTCTTGCCACTACGCCCCCTTATTCGAAACTGACTCGATCGCCTCTCATGCAGAAACACGAGCTTGTTGGAAAAAAAGAGCCGAGGTGTTGCATTTACCGCCCGCTGGGTGAATCGCACCTCAGCGCGAACCTTGCCGCCTTCGCCGTCTGAGTCCAACGCATGCAATAGTGTCTGTATGCACGTATGTCGCGTATAACTACAACTTAACGACATTGTTCTAAGGAATGTTCGTATCAGAACTACCGAAACATTTTATTATTCACTTCGTAGAGAATATGTAATTGCTAGCTTGCTTGTGCATGCGGGTTTCTAACATAATTTGCATCGTAGTCAATAAAAGCGGCATTGTCGAAGTCGGGCCACTAGTACTGCGAACGCAACAAGAGCTTACAAGGCGGCGGGTACCCGTACTCCAGTAAGAAGTATGACAGCCTCACAAGTGAGTTCAGTTTCGCCTCTTTTAAGCGAGATCGACGCGTTTACCACTGGCGCGGCTCGGCGCAAATTGATGGTTTCACCTCGTTCCATGCAAAACGATCACAGCGTCCCTTTCGCACGACGCGAGCTCCAGACAACGCGGTAATCATTGTTTTTGAAACGAGAATAAAACGACACCCATTTCAAAGTATACACGGGACGGGAGAGAAAAACGAACACGCTGCGGTATTCTGATAAGTTTAAGATAAATAGCGCGCTGAGTTTTACTTGGCCTTTACTCGGACTTGTTCTTTTTTTCCGTTCCAATTCTGCATTCGCAATCTAAACTGGGGATCGATTTAAAATCATATGTAACGAGCTGCATCACATTAATGCATCCGTTGTGTAGCGCAGAAAAAGTAATCAGATTCGCTATTAATTTCAATTCTGGACCAGCAATGTCAGAAAAAGCTAAAAGACTCGATCAAACTAAAGTATTTGGTTGCAAAATGCTAGATAACCAACTGAAGATAGGTCCAACTTCGAGAAAGAGGTCAATCGTCGAATCCGACTCGGCTGGGCAGCGTTCGGGAAGCTACGCAATATCTTCTAGTCCCACATACCACAGTATCTAAAGACGAAAGTCTTTGACCAATGCGTGTTGCCAGTGATGACTTATGGTACTGAAACGTGGTCGCTCACAATTTGCCTTATCAGAAGGCTAAAAGTCACCCAAAGGGCAATGGAGAGGGCTATGCTATGCCCTACGTGATCGAATGAAGAGATCCGTAGGAGAACCAAGGTAACCGACATAGCCCGAAGAATGGCCAAACTTAAGTGGCAATGGGCAGAGCACATTGCTTGCAGAACGGATGGCCGATGGGGTCGAAAGGTTCTGGAGCGGCGACTACGTACCGGAAGACGTAGCGTTGCAAGGCCTCCCACAAGATGGACCGATGACCTTGTGAAGGCCGCAGGAATCCGCTGGATGCGGAAAGCACAGAACCGGTCGAAGGGGCGGTGCTTGAGGGAGGACTATGTCCAGCAGTGGACGTTTTTCGGCTGAAATGATGATTATGATGAAGCAACTGAACTAAATAAGTAATCATTCGTTCATTCGCCACGTGGCTCAACTTAGTAAGTAGTTGATAAGCAGCTGATCCACTGTACGCTTTCCTGATCAGCATCGAGAAAGAAATAGAAATTTACAAAACGAGATAACCAAGCCCCTACAGCAGGCTACAAGAGGGGTTTTTCTGGCCAGACTGTGCCACTACCTTCAAAAGCCTCATGTATCCGTATATGCTTTAAAAACCTTAATATTCCATGCCCTCAAAACGGTAAAGCTTCGTATTTACGGTACATAAAAGTTCAGCAACAGTCGCTCAACCTTTCGGTTTTTGAAGTCCATAATTATCAAAGCTCACCCCACATAACTAAAATACCCTATACAAGTTAAATATAATAAAAAATAAAGTTTAATAAAAAACTGTAACCCGACTACCTACGGGAAAATGAAAATGATCTAAAAAGTACGAAACAAGCAAATATTTCAGACAGAAATCAAGACAGGTACAAAAATGGTCAAGGTAAAGCCGCGGTCGCATGCCTATATACCATGTTGGTGTCAGGAACACCTACAAAATTATAATGGCATGCGACGACGGCTTTACCTTGACCATTTTTGTACCTATGTCTTGATTTCTGTCTGAAATATTTGCTTGTTTCGTACTTTTTAGATCATTTTCATTTTCCCGTAGGTAGTCGGGTTACAGTTTTTTATTAAACTTTATTTTTTATTTTATACTTTTCCGTTTTTACACTTGATAAACGTAAATAAGAGTAATACAATAGTTCAGTAATTAACCTATTTTAAATTCCAATAGCAGTGCATAGTGCTTTGGACGAAACCATAGAGCGATTTATTTCGACGCCAACACCATATATCGATATCGAGCTTTGAAGAAATCCAAAATATAAATATTTCGTTGTACTTGTTTATCTTCATAAGAGTGGAATTACAAATCGTTACTATTTATTAAGATTTGATTAACTGCACGTTGGTAACATCTTGCAATACTACGTAGCGCAGTCTCACTTTTGCTTGTTTTTAACGATTTAAACATATTTATTTACTTTGAAAATATAATATTATATACATATTTGTAATGTGCTCGTCAAGACCTTTCTTTTGATACCAAACATGTCATGATCATCCCATTTTAATTTTTTTTGAGGTTAGAAATTTACATGTAAAGTCCACCAAATTAAATTTAGGGAAAAATTATATAGTCACCCGGATCATTATTACGAATCTATTGATACCTCATTCATCAAAATCGTTTTAGTAGTTTAGGCGCTACGGTGGAACACACGTAAAAACAAACATACATACATACATACATACAAACATACATACATAGACTGCTAAAATCATAACCCTTCCTTTTGACTTTGCCGTAGTCGGGTAAAAATACTCTATACAAGTTAAATATAAAAATACCAGCCACGATTGACATAAAAGCTCTCTATTTTATTATAATTACAACGCATAGAGAAATCTTTGACCCGTATCATATCCAGCGCGGCACAACGTACAATGTATAATATCGTAAGAGCGCTGATAATGAAGCCAGTGTCAGTAGTTGAGAGGTGAGCACAAAGCGCATCTCATTTTCGGCAGCAAAGACAAAAGCGGTAATTACAGTTAACTATTGTACCTGCGAACGTCAGCGCAGTGCGTCGTGGTTCGTGGGATGAAGGCAATAAGTTTTATTACGGCTAAATTGATGCACTAAAGTTATTAAATAATAGCTTTTTACGTGAAAGATCAAAGGTTTAATTAAGTTATGATGTAAGTGCTTATGAATATTTTTGGTCGTCATATAAGTAGTCAGGCCTTTTCTAGCCATATCAAAGCACAGTACAGTCAAACACAGCCGTACGGATTTTTTTTTATTGGCTACACTTTTCAAATTTGACCAAAGGTCCCACCTACATTTTTAGGTTTTCCTGCTACCAACATACAAAACTTTACAGAAAAACTTATTGCGGACAGCAAATAAAACGCTTTTCAGGAAAACTTTATGCACAGCGTTATTTCACGAAAAATTGCTTATTGATCACCTAGTATTTCTTTCAAAGCTTCCGTCCCACATTCTTAAAGGTATTTCCATGTACCACAGCAGCCACCGCGCTTCAATCGCGGTGGCGTTCTATTCGGAGTGCGGTATAATGTGCAGGTCGTGTTCTCACGTAGCCAAGTGTTTCCTACCAGTCCAGCGCGTTTCTTTTGTGTTTCTAACCCCGTATGAAGTGGTATTGTAGAGTTAGTGACTACGATAGACACGATCGTGCTATACTGTGCTGTTAAATTCATGCCTCTTATTTTACCACCAGTGAAAGTGGATAATTTAAGATTATTTTAGAATTAAAAGATTTAGACGCCATTTTAAATCTAAATTAAAAAGATTTAAGTGATCACAAAGTACTCATGACTGAACATGATCTACCCATCAAAATGTTCTGACGCTTTAATAGAGAAGCGCTGCTTGCAATGAAAGTTCTGTCAAGTTTAACATCAGACGAGATTTTAATCTTTCACTTTGCTGTTATTCATTTTAAAATTAAAAATGCTCAAGGTTTCAAGTTCTTAAAGACGCGACGGCGACGTAGAGTCAATTATTTCTAATCAAACAATATTTTAGGAAAAAATGGTGTGAAGAACAATGTGGATTGAATAAACAACTGTTCGTTACCGGCTGCATTTTGGCAAATAATAATCTGTTATTGTTGCAAATCTTTATAAAAAAAGACCACCTTATGGCATGATCTTCGGCTATAAAGGCAACAATCTCTAGCTGTTGACGTGCTGCAAGATACAGGGGGTATACTGTCGCAATTATTTGTACACCAAACCCTTGCACTACGGCTTACAGTCAATAAAACCATCGCTGTCGGTGAGCACTCACCTTTATATCGCGCGTTAATCCTGCCCCAGGGAAAGTATACAGCGTACACAGCAATCAGAATAGGTTTCAGTTTAAGTGTACACGCGTAAATTCTGTCCACTGAATAACGTTAAAATATTACGTTTTATGCAGAAAAAAGAACGATTTTTATTTACAGTAACCACCGTGTTTATAAAATGTGGAAAACATGTTTTAGAAAAGTGTATTAAAAAATTATCATTAATCATGTTGGCATGCCGACTGATTAATTAATTGATTGATAGTAAATTGTCTATTACAAATTACAACAAAATGCTATCACTTCAAGAAAATTGTAGACCTAAAAAACATAAAAACACAAAATTACAAGGATCTAGTCACACTACCATAATAAAATACATCAAACACGGAATGAATCTGGAATCTGAATAACTCACGATCGTGGTACGAGAGGCACCTACACATAACAAAGAGTAGTGTCAGTGTCAGGTTGTTCGCGTGACCACGACCAAGCGGGATTCCTCCTCACTCATTTACAGCATCGGCTTACTTCGGCATTCCTCGGAGGCAGGACGAAGCTTTATTAGACCGTTGAGTCAACGGATCACACGCCCTTGCGCCACTCTCACTGTTGAAGGAGCTATGTTTTGGTAAAAGTGTTTCTGTGGGAACGTTTGGAGGTAAAGTTTGCTACGAGGTTCGTTTCAGGGGTTTCTGCGATTGCCGAAATCTTCAAACGCAGGTAATTATTTATAAACCTGTCCGATCCGTTACATTACAGGCGAATGCTCGCGGTGATGAGCAACTTAAGACTCTCGATGTGTGATCTAAGTTTCATTGATAAGTACGAGTAAATAATTTTCATTCAAACCATTCTGGACAGAAAGACGTGGAAAGAGAATATGGAGGCCTTTGCCCAGCCATGGGACAATAACGGCTAAGAAAAAAAAAAACATATTTACTACTAAGAAAATGCGACGCTTTCGTTTTTCACGTAAAGGTGTTTTACATAAATAATCGTGACTTTATCGAATTATTACGAAAAACAAAAAGAAAATATATATGCCAGTTAATTCTTTGACATGGTCTGTAGAGTTATGGGATATCAAAAGGAACACGTTGTATATTCCTCGCGCTCGCACCTACGGCTGACTTTCAATGTGTCTGACAAGATGTACGAACCATCGAAACTGTCTGACTACTGAGGAAACATCTTTTAATTAATACTTCCCCAAGTAACATTTATAAAATTCAGCTTTTATACTATAACGTAACTTAAGTACAATTTTATACAACTTTGCCACACGTTGGTGATCGTTCTTCCCTGTACCTATTGGGGAATTACGCAAAATAATCGCACGATTCGATCTATCAGGTTAAGCTACGCTTGCCGGGGTTGGTCTGTGGATGGGTGACCATCTTAACATACCGAGACTCCTCCGTGCCTCGGAAAGCACGTTAAGCCGTTGGTCCCGGCTGTCATTCGTGGATTTTTGACAGTCGTTACGGGTCGTCAGAAGCCCGAAAGTATGACAACCAGTCTTACCAAGGGGTATCGTATTACCCAGTTACTGGGTTGTGGAGGTCAGATAGGCAGTCGCTCCATGTAAAATACAGTATTCAGCTACATCCGGTTATACTGGAAGTCGACCCCAACATAGTTGGGAAAAGGCTAGGCAGATTGATTGACACAGATAAACTTTCAGCTTTTATAAAATAACGTAGCTCTGATCGTCACAGAGTCTTGGGCCAAAAGTTATTATGATGAATTGAAACTTTAATTAATTCCTTGCTAAGTAGAAACTCAACAGTCAAGACGTTTTTTAGAAAATTAGTAATTTCAGTTACTTAATAACGAGTGACTCTGGCAAGTAAATTAAATTAAACACGCACGAAGTAACCCCGACGATAATGAAAGCCGAGGCGAGCGAGCAAATTATCATCCAGTTGGCTTCACCGGGTTACGCAAGACAATAAGCAAACAGCTGGCTCGATGTGCAATAGGTAACCCGCCCCACAGTTGTAGCCGTTGATCATAATCCAGATACTGCACCAACTATGGCAAGCATTTGTGTCCGTAGGCCGAGAGGCGCACGACCGCTATCGAAAGTGAATTGTCGTGCCCGCAACAAACATGTCGCCTAACATTTGCTTATTGTGCGCCGTGACTAGACTTTCGCGCAATCGGACATTAAGAATACAATCATAAATGACCTTAGCGTTTCCGATCGATGACTTCGACATTAAATGCTGCCATTTAATTTCGACTTCCTTTAATGATTATTGTAATAAGTAAACAAAGTTGCGCCAACAGCCAAGCTTACAGCAAGCTAAATTTTGCAGGACCTAATTCGTTCCAAAATTGTTCTTTGCCCGTGTGAGTCAAGTAATATAAGATGAAGACAGATATCAAATTATGAAGCACGTTATTTGAGAGCTAAATCTCGTTGAAAAGTATGTTCGCGGTCACAGGTTAAGCGCAATATTTACATTATCAATTGTATGTCATCGGCGTCTTCGGAGCGATGTTTTCACTCGCGCGCTCGCCGTGTTACCTTTCGAAAGCGTTGACTCATAAACAAAGCGACCTCTGAACTTAATAACAATGTGAAGCGGGCGTGCGAAACGGGAGATGCACCCAGCGACTTGCAATAATTCTTTCGGGGCCCATCGAGTCGCTAGGTACATGACATGCCATAATTTAGTGTTGTGTACAAACGGCAAAAACTGTTCATGGTTTGCGGCGATCGCTCAACGAGATAACACCCCTATAAAGAAACTTTATTGTCATACTTCTGACCCACATCTGTTGTTACAACTAAAATGGTAAAGAATAATGAGAAAGTATAAATTCTTTTCCAAAATTTACTGCTATCGCTTTTGGTCAGTATCGTAGATGGCTAACATAGGACCTTTAAATTTCAAACTGCATTAACGAGACAAGGCCAACAAGAATTTATTGTTAAGAGAAAATATCGTTGCAATTATCTGATATGGTGGAAATCGTGACTAACCTGAGGTCAATATATAATTCGGCATCTTTGACATATAAAGGACCTTGTGCCACTATTGTTTCTGTCTATTGTGTTTGATTTATAAGAAACAATAACCCTAAAATATTGGAGCAAAGATTATTGAAGTCAAAACATCTTTAGACGCGTTGGGCATTTTTGAGATGGGACTAAACAATTGATTTCGCGACACTGTTACGACACCAGCTTTTGACCAATAAAAAGACATCAACGCGCGATACATTATTTCCTGCACAGCAAAATTGTTCAAGTTTTCACTTCTGTCGGCACTCCCGGGGAGCCACTGTTTTTTTTTTGTATCTTTCACTTAGTGTCTAAAACGCACACAACTGCCAAAACGACATGATCACGTAAGCTTTCCTTATTGCGTGTTTGTCATAACGCAAAAACCCATAGCAATCGGAGTGATTACGTCGCTATTATTATCAACAACTGTGTGTAAAAGTAGATCCGAATCGACAAGTGATGTCAGCAGACGGGGCAAGACAGCGACCCCGATGTCGCGTAATCCGCAAGCTTTGTTACGAAACCGGTATACGTTCAAATGTTCCACTGGAATCTGTAGTCCGTGTACCAAATGCACATTTAAGTTGGACTTGGACATCATGCATACAAACTCGTCTATTTTGTACGGGCATCGAAGATCGAGTAGCGATCCAGTTTACAGAGATACATAATTCGAAATGTAGCCGGCAATCTGATGCACTTTGGTCTCGGGGAACTAGCACGCTACGTGGAGCTATTGAGCAACCCCGCTGAAACGGCGCGATCCCCACCAAAGAGGATCTTTGTTAATCCGGACACGACTTCGCATACTTGGTATTTTTAAGACATAGAGTAGATACTAGACCACCTACACAATTTGCAAGGGAGAATGCCACAATTTTTTTTTTCGTTTAATTCTTTGTGCCTATTTTACTACCAGATAAAAACGATGATTTAATTCCTTTTGTCATGAATAAGACCGTTAACAGTTACATTCTCTATATTTAAATCTAATCTACCACCAACACCAATGAATTTGTAAATTAACTTTTACGATGCGAGCATACGATAAAACAACTGGGTAATTTGGGCATTAACAACTTGACACCTACAAATTAAATTCGTGACCACAAACAATTTCAAATGTATACACGAATTAACAGAACGATAGTCGATGTTCCCACACTCTCCTGCAATTCACTAGATAATATAAAACGCAACGTTAATAGGAACAAAACATTTCCAAAATTAAATAAACACGCACAGGCACGCTCTGGCGGGTTCGGTATAATTCGATAATTTACAACATTGAATCCGGCGCGGGCGCCTTTGGCTGTAAATAAGATTCTCATGAAATTCGGCGGTAGCCGCCGATCGTATCGTAGGCACGCTATCCATCATACGGCCCTAGCTAGTCACGCAACCATCAACCTAACTAATTATTTTCAACTATAAAATACAACATGTCAATTACAATAAAAATCAACATGTAATCATTTATCACACTGGAAGAATCGAGATTTGTACTACATATCTACCAGCAGTACCAACTATCCAGTTCATAATTTGTCATAATATACTAACAGGCGCACAATCTCATTAACGAGCACCTTGTTATTGAAAGTGACAAGCGGTCACAGCAATATTAACCATCAGTGCGCTCGGAATGAATAAAATTAAGATAAAGCAAAGGGACGATCCTCCACTTCAATTACGGCAACCCACACAATGATTAGACGTTTCAGTAGAAGCGCTGCTCGATCGCGGACCGACTTGAGTTATTAAGTGCTAGCTTTGTTATAAATACATTCAACATGACGGGGATTAATGGAATAAAATGCCCAGCCTTTTTTATATTTGATTGCGTTCATTCCTTGTCAACATTCTAACTCCCGGATTAAGTGCAGTCGTTTATCCAAGCATTTACGTCCTACATAGTTGCTCTTTTATGGGCTATTTTGTGGAGGCACGTAACGTTTTATTTGGGCTACTCTGGTCGGTTCAGACAACGACATCACTAAATGAATTTGTAACTCCATAAATCCTTTAGATTTAAACAGAAAGATTGAATTTTCCAGGCCAAATACTTTATCACTGTCAACTTAAACTATAATTATGAGATACCAACGTATACCAATGATATACAACATATACCAATGAGATTTGAGTTTGGAT
This sequence comes from Agrochola lychnidis, assembly GCA_963680765.1. NCBI lineage: Eukaryota > Metazoa > Arthropoda > Insecta > Lepidoptera > Noctuidae > Agrochola > Agrochola lychnidis. Next base: position 15,368,632 of record OY796859.1, on the reverse strand, counting down.
ACAATGTTATAAGTAGAGTCGTAGCAGTAGATAAACGAATAAAAGAAACTAGTTGTTCGTTATCTCGAGCAGAAGGGCGACCTTCAACTTAGCTCGACCTGAATACAGAGTAGCGTAATAACAAGAGACACTGGGCGGTAAACGTTGGACGCTTTCGTATGCAAAAAGCGTTAAGTGTTAGCCGACGCGGTTGTACGGGCCGAACGTTAAACAAGCGGTTGCGACCTAAAATAGAAATGGGTTGTTTGAGTAGGGTTCTTTCGCGAACGCAATTGTACTCGAACGTGTCTTGTTACTGAATGCGTTATGCTAATGCTGAGAAGCCACTAACATCACCTCTAGTTTGACAGACATTAGGTACTTGAGATTTCGTTCATCCAACGTTTTCCTGCGCTCGGATCCACAAGTCCAGTTTATTACTTCCCTCCGTAAAATGTTAATAATTTAATTGCAACATCGTAATTGAGAAGTTTCTTTTAAGTTCAAAACATCACTTCAAATTATCGTTAACTAGTTTGTCTATAGGTAGAGAAACAATTCACATAAACAATTATACTAGCACTACCGTTTAAGAGCTATTAATTGCGGCGATTTGAGGGTGATTAAATACGAACGGGTATACTGAGCAGCCAATCAGTCAATTCTCGACAACTACTCATGTTAATACGATGATTGCTTCAAGTGGGACTTTCAACTGACGGAATCGATTTAAAACCTAATTGCCTTGATTTGTTGTTATGAAAGCGTAAAAGTTATCCATTGCATTGACTTTATCGTTCAACATAATTCAGAATCTTTTCTTCACTGTAATTTAAATGAAGATTATAAAATCTTCATGTAAATGATTTGTCTACGCAAGATGGATGAGTCAAGTAGTTGTCAATGGAGTGTTTACATGGCCATTACTTCTAATTTTTTTATCTGATGTGGGCCTTGTGAAAATCCCAAAAAATCGGAAACACCTGTCTGTCGGTTTAGGCTCATCTCTGCTTCCTATCACTAAACCAAGACTTCCGGGCAAAGCAGGGGTTATCCCTCATCTGCTGGACTTGGTGCATCTAGCTAAGAAAGCTCTGTTACAACAATAGCGACAATCTATTAGATTAGAAGAAGATGATGGATTGAGAAGATGTAGTGACAAATATTGAAAAGGATATGCTGAGATGGTTTGGGCATATTGAGAGGATGAATGAAAGGCGACTAACAAAATGTATTTTCAAGGCTGATGTGAAGGGAAAAGCCGGGCGGGGACGCCCTAGGAGGACATATACTGACCTTATTGATAATGTTCTTCAGAAAGGCCAGGTGCGTAGTACTTGCAACCGGCGTGCGGGTACGACCAGATGTATGAACGTAAACGAGGCAAAAGGAGTATGTAAGGATCGTAACAGATGGCGTTCTGTAGTTTCTGCCTACCCCCATGGGAAGAAGGCATGAGTTTATGTATGTATGTATTAGATTGGAAACCTCTAATAGATGCCAAAGAGAGAGAGAGATAAACTTTACTTCTATCGGCGAACAGAAAGCAAAACTTAACATACTGCCAAGTATGTAGAATTTCGCTTAGCACAGTTGTAGATCGCAGTAACAAGCTAACAACTTCCAGTTATTAGTTAGCCCTAACATATAGTTGGGGGTCAGTACAATGTTGCGCTCATTATGCGAATGTCGCGAGTTCGCGACGTATGGATGACCCTGCGGCCGACGACGCTCACGACCAGCCACAGGCCGCAACATTCGTTCTAACAAAAGTACAATACACGGTTAGGTTTCTTTAAGAGAATTTACTATAGTATGCGGGTAAAACTTAGAAACACTGGTCCGCCTAACTGCTAAAAGAAGTTGAATGATATAGTGCAATACCATATTTTGGGTTTAAAATGTCTTGTTTTTGATGTATTTTTAATATTACGACTCCAGGCACTTCATAACTATCTTACAAAACATTCATCTTTATTCAAACATAAAGAGCTTTTATAAAAATCATAAAAGCTGACAAATACAAATTCAATAAGTACCGATCGGGACTATCGAGTTCTCTGTTAACTGCCAGTTAAAGGCTTACATATTGTAAGGTAATAGCGACAAAAGGCTTAACCTTGCAATCTTTAAATAATAATGTATCTTGCGATTATAATTTGATTCAAACCAGCTTTTACGACCGGATAGGACATTGGAATCGTTCCTGTCTCGCTAAACGGCCCTCGTAAATTGTCGATTAAGACGGTACACATTTGAACGACAAAAGCCCTTGCGTCAGAAACGACCGCCGCGGCAGAGGCCGGTGCTATAAATTTCATAATTAATTTTATTATCGAAGCCATTGCTCGCACGTCGACTTAAAGCGAGATTTGCGATCCAAAGCCACCGCCGCCGTCCGCTTTATCATTAAACGTTCACGATACTTCGCCGGCGCTCCGATTTCATAATGTCCCTTAATGTTCTGTAATTGTTTGTGAATAAAAGCAAGCGCCTGAAAGAGTTCGACACGACATACGGAGCGCCTCTGTCAAAAGCCATCGTTGTAATAGAGTTTTCTTTCTCGACCGCTGCGCGGTTATAAAAGCTAACTTCTTTTTCAAAGAAAAGTAATGAGAATTTAACTCAGCGGAAAACGGTCGACGGGGCTAGCGTTTCGTGAGCGACGATGGAGAAAAAATATTTTTTTACGTTATTCGCGAGGGTGAACGTCGTCGCCGCGATAGTCCGCGCACAGAGCACCCTCACAAAGGCTGCAGCGGCGTGCCGTCGTCGCTCCCGCCTGCCTCTCCATTATAAGCTTAACGCCGAATAGAAACGGCTTTAATGCAACTTTATACCCACCACGGGTCGCGGGTTCAAAGAAAATTATAGTTAACGTCCCTCCCTAATTAACATAAAACAAAGGGTTAAAAATTAATTATACAAATAGTGATGGTCCTTATTTGAAGGGCTAAAATATGGAAACATGGACAAATTATTTAAGTAGGTACTTACTACATGAACATTTTCTACTCCGACTTTAGATGAAATTAGCAGATAACACGCTTATTTAGATATATATGAGGTATATAAATAGGAGGTCGCAACCAAGGAGACCTTTAACTTCGTTAACGCCATATACGTTGACAGTGTATTGTAACCGCGAATGGTGTTCAGGAAAAACGTGACTTTCTTTAGCCGGCTTACTGTTTATTTCTACTCACAATATTGAGACTGAAGCCGAAAGTAGTAGCGGTTTGGATCCAGTCAATTAATTTTCCTTATAATAAGAACCTGTTATAAGTAAGCAACTTGGAATTAGATTGATCTCACTGCAACTATCGTAAAACGTATGTAGAGTCTGCCCGTTTCAAAATGAGAGAAATATGTGCATACATTGAGTGCATCAGCTGCACAAAAAGGCACAATCTCGCCAAGATAGGATAACAAGATAACAAGCGTGGAGCGGCGGACTAAGACGGATAAAAACAAGACATGGAGCCTACTCGCAGACGTGTACCTTGTTTACTTAAACGAGGCCTACATTAAGTGCCTCCGGAGTAGATTCCGCGCATCTCCGGTTCGCTGTGGTGCTAGCGGTGCGCTACGTTACGTTTCAACCGTCTACATTTATATTTTAAAGACACTTCCCTCGTAGTCGGAACCCATGTACGGTGGGCTGCATCACTTGGGTACCCCAGTTATGTTAAAATTTTAATACAACTGGGGTACCCAATTGATGCAGCCCACTGTACCTATTGACATCGGTAAATTATTAAAAAACCCGGCCAAGTGCATCCCAGACCAAGCACAATGAAGGGTTCTGTAGTTGGGATGAATTTATTCCATGAACAAACTTAACTTTAGTTGAAAAATGTTTTCCCATACATCGATATACGACACGGTCAATTCTCCAACCACAAATGTAAGTTTGGAATCGAAAAATAATAATGTATGTCATAAAACTACAAATTAACGATTTTCTTTTACTTCTTATGTGAGACCTTGCTTTTTGCCAAATGTCATGATTCTTTGTCAACGGGACTTACCCTATAGATTTTGATTTATTTGCGAATATCAAAATATATCGCATAAATGGCCGACTTTTATATTGCGTTGACTTAAACGATTGTTTTTTTTTTTATTTGCGCTATTGGACCGTAGACCTACGTATTTGAAATTAATTTCTACTTGATAACTTCACGCGTTCCTGAGAAAAATGGGTCTAGACAGACAGACGGACAAATGAAGTGACCCTTTCTGTGTTGTTTTTTTTTTTTTTTTTTTTCATTTTGAGTTTAGGAACCTTTAAATTGGAAGTTATAATACCTACACAATTAAAATAAAATACGATCAATATTGAGCAAATAAAACATGCTGGATTACATAGGTAACATTCCATTTAGGAAAACTGACCATTTCCCGCGCGGTCGCCGCAATGTAGATGGCGCAGTCACACCTCTTACAAAAATAAAATAAATATCTGTTTAGAAATTCCTGTAATAACGGCAATCATGTAGAACAATATTTACATTCAGAGCAGAGATTGGATTCTACTTTAACTTATGTTTCCATGCATATATAATGCATTACATTAACAGAAAATGTATACTCAAATCACGTAATCAAAAGACTTCAACGCGTTTCTATCGATTTACTTTTAAAATCTATGAATATCTCTGAACAAGTTCACACATATTTTCATATTTAAGTCACGTATAGGAATCCTATTATATTTAACTTACTTCTAACAATATGAAGTTTGCGAATAGAATAGAATATAAAATATAATTAAAGTCTACAAATTACATTTTTTGCACAACCTTATCTAAATTTTCTGACAGATTTTGCTTTACAGTCGCGCCTTATCTCCAATGTTAGGCAATTGCCACTATAATGTGAACATTTAGATTTCTTAATGACAAAACTATGTAAATTTAGGCTTAAATCAGCCAATACCGGATGTTAGGAATGTGCAAACAGGTAGGTAGTAAGTTGACGCTTAAGTAACCGATGTATTATTCAAGGCATGAGTAAAATGTTTATCTATTGTTATCAGTATGAAGCGATCGTGTCATTATACACGTACCCTGCCCAAGGCCGTGCAGTTGATGACAGAGATGCTGTGACATACTCATAGAGCTTCAAAACTAAAGCTTCCAGCGATTTTGGTGATCTATGCTCATTCTCGTAAATATTTGAATAAAAATATATTTTGGGTGTAATAATACAAAGTCAGAGAGTTTGTATTACAAAGTCAGAGAGTTTGTATTACATAGTCAGAGAGTTTGTATTACAAAGTCAGGGAGTTTGTATTACAAAGTCAGAGACTTTGTATTATTAGCAAACCTATAGTAAACTTGATTTGAAAGTAAGTATTAATTATCCGATCTTAGTGTCGATTTGATGTCGTCTATTATGCTGATCCTAATCTGATAAGAAAATGATAATTTATTTTCTTTAGGTTTACATTTACTCAGATTTTTATTAGATTCTGTTCGCAGGCGTTATTTTTGGAATAGTTAATTAATTATACTAGTCAATGAATATAACACGCTCTCCAAATCTGTACAACACAAACTAGTCGTGTTACTTTGAAATATAGGTAAATTTAAAAATGTTAAAGAAAGAAGAGGAAAGAAGCCAGTCAATTATTCTAGTGTCTCCATACCGCTCGCCGCGAAATCTTCTTATTTGAGAACGTACACGCTTTTTGGTACATTCCCGTCGGCCCACTCGCGCGACAATCTGATGTGTGTGTGAGAACTTACGCGTACCCATACCAAAATTTGTGTTACTCACCACGGTGTGAACTTCCTTGTTCTGAAGAAAATCCTATCTTATTATAACACTTAACAAAACGTGCCAAGCATAGAGCAGAGTTATGAACCAACGCTTTTATCACTCCGAAACATGCCACATATAAAACACGGCATCCATTAAGTGCTCGAATAAAACGTACTTTAACAACCGTCTACGTAATTATTCATTCAATTCTGATGATACTTTATACACCTGTGAAAGTAAACATCAAATCTCACGAATATTGTTAATACAACGAAAAGAGCCGAACAATCGCTCGTCAAACATTAACAACTCCTGACATAATAGAAACAGACGAGTGCAGTAATCAACTCTAATAAGAAGGTGAGAAGGCGAAGCGTATTTATTACTTTAATGGAATATCAGCAATTAGAGCCACAGATAGAATCAGTAGCGCTGACAAGGTGCAAACGAGAGTGGTTCGACCGGATGCGTAGGGTCGGCACCCGAACTAGTTGCTCACGTCAAAAATATATATACGCGATTGTGGTGAGTACAACCTTCAAGTATAGAGACTATAATAGCATGAATAAATGTGACAGCTTATGCTAACTTTATTGGCGACTGTAACAAAATAAAACAATACCACCGATGAATTACCATAGAGAATGAGCGGAACGGACGGATTAAGTGAAATACAATCAAACAAGGAGGCGTACGTGCCAGGAATTTAAAATAGATAAAGAGAAGTTCCCGATTCGGCGGCTAAGTGTACGGGAAATTTGTTTGTCTCCATTTTTGTACATCGCCATTTGCAAGTTAGATTAACTCAGTGTTCCTTAATTGGAGATTTCTAAGTTCTTTATGGCACCATATTAAATATTTCTATAGACCAACTCATTTCAGACAGGTCAGAAAGGCCAGGTGCGTAGTACTCGCAACCAGCGTGCGTGTATGACCAGATGTATGAACGTAAACGAGGCAAAAGGAGTATGTAAGGATCGTAGCAGGTGGCGTTCTGTAGTTTCTGCCTACCCCCATGAGAAGAAGGCGTCAGTTTATGTATGTATGTGTACCAACTCATGTGTAGTATTTCTACGTTTAACTCCTTGCTTTCTTAAAATATAGTCAGCAAAAACAAGCTAGTCAAGTTAATTCTAAGTCAAATAAAATAACAAAAGGCATGACCATTAGGAAGAATAAAGTCGGTAGCGACTAGCGTGTGAGTATTTTAACGCCAAACTATACATTAGGCGCGAAGAATCAGGAAGAGCTGGTACCTGACGGCGCCGGCACCGTTCAACTGCGCTGACTCAGCAGGGCCACACTCCCGCGCAGCCGCCATTACCGCGCAACTGATCATTACGTCGCGTCGCGCGCGCACTTCGCACTACCAAAAACACCAGTCATCCGTCCCATTCTGACCAATTAACGAGCCAACTGCAATTTGTAAGCATAAAAAAGCAACCGTGACGAGATGTCGATATTACGTGTCCTTGTTAACTACTGTGAGTTTTTATTTTTCGATGAAATTCTGAACGGTCTATTGAGATGTCAGTAACCTCGTGCGACCCTTTCAGCTCTCCGTAAAACGTAGAAATTGTATGCCGATCTATTACGTCTATAAATGGAGAACTCAAAGTTAAGTTCAGATGGCAAGCGCTTCACGTGCGTTTCGATAACGCAGGCATACAATGTACCAATTAAACTAAGCTTTGGTATGTAAACGCCTATCAAGCTTTTGTCATCTGATCGTAACCTTACGCGAAAGTCAAGTTACGATCAGTTGATTAGCAAAATAATTGAATGTCGTTGACTCTTGCAACCATAAAAGTATTTCGGAACGTATGATTATTTAAATTGGAAACCGAAAAGTCAAAATTGACAGTGATGTGATAAACAAATTATACCCGTGATTATTCCGCAGAAATCATAATTGTTTTCTGTTTTTTATTGGAAGCACGTAACTGTTTTTTTGGAAACAACTGATTGAATAAAGATAATTTGAGAAGTTTAATACCTAGTGACTACACTTAATAAACTCTCTGGATTAGTCGAAGAACGGTACATTCTAGTCTGATTAAAGTCAAAGTCAAATAATTTATTTCAATAAGGCACATAAAAGGCACTTATGAACGTCAAAATTTACAAAAAATAGAATTGATTCTAGTCGCCTCTTCCAAAAGGTAGTTTTTGTAAGGAGAAGAATGGGCAAAGAAACTCCACCGTTACTCTTTTAAAATGTTTTACAATATTTTGTATACATTAATTATATGTGAAGACAATGCACCTGGAGTAAGATTACCATACCACAATCATCATCTTCCTGCCCTTATCCCATGTTACTTGGGGTCGGCGCAACACGTTTACCATACCACAATAAGTAAAAATAATTAAAAATTAAACAATGACAGAAAAAATAATTATGTAATGGATACATGGTGTTCACATATTTACAAAAATTGTAAAAGTAGGTACCTATACAAAATTCCAAAAAAATTACAAGATTATTAAAATCGTCTTTCCAGCTGATCAGTTTCCTATAGTCTATTTCAAAAGTATCTGATGAAACTGTAAACAAACCCTATTCAGGTTAAATTCTTACGCAATCACTCACTAAAGGGAATTAGTAACACATTTATCTGTATTTTTTTTTTTAACAATGACTACTCGCAGTGATTGACCACTAAGGTCTTGGCTGCTTAACCAGATTTTTCCTGTGGGAGCCATAAGCTTCTACACTTAGAGCCTCCAGCCAGGAGCTTTTAAAACTATTCTAAATTAAAATTAAGCGAATGCTCGCTAAGGGCACCCCCTGTGGGGTACGGACCTCGGCTTAAGGCATCGCTGACGGGAGGACAGCAAGAGGGGACAGGCTGGATCAAATTTATATTTATATCGTGATTATTATTCGGGGTATTTAAAGCTACGTGCTCAGCTGCAACAACTGCTGGCACCTCGTTTTCGAGCAAGGGTCGGGGGGGGGATTCGTTTACTCAGGGAGTAGATCGCGTACGTAAAGGACCTCGGCGGCGAGGTCGGAATGACGGGAGGCGTCTGTTTCTGTGCACTGTACTGATGGCCCTATTCTGCTCCTGGAGGAGTGTAATGGGGTCATCTGGGTCGGAGAGTACATGCCTCGGACGGCGGATCTGACTGATTTGGGACGGGACATAATTGGCTGCCTCGACTATCAGAGGGTTCAGATGTCGAGGAGCGGACTCAAAGTAACACTTGGACATGCGTTTGAGAAACTGGTGGATCGTAGGGATCTTACAGTCGAGATGGAGGATCTCGTTTCTGATGTACCACGGGGCTCCCGTGGCCTTGCGAAGGAATCGGTTCTGAAGGGTCTGCATCCTATGGATGGAACGGGGTTTGGCGTGGGCGAAGACTGCTCCCGCATAGGTCATTATGGGACGGACACACGCTGTGTAGATACGCAATTTTCACTTTATCTGTATTTAGACCGTTTGAACTTTATATCTCGCCACTTTTTCCTACAAATTTCGTTTGAATAATAGAAATTTGAGGTTTTAAAATTAACCTCAAAATACATCTCATAGGTGATTTTAAATAGTACATTACTGTCGCGGCCTGCAAAAAGGGCATTGATGGATGATCATGAAAATGTAGGCCAAGGCGAAACCGAGGCATACATACGTGAGTCCATCAATGCCTGGTTGCGGCCAAGGTTTGTATAGTACTTTTCTCAAATAATGCGCGGAAATTCAAACTAAGTAAATTAATTAAATATTCCGGAATCAATGACGAACAACGATAATTTTTCACACGCCATTGTGTCCATTTGTTTCTTCTTTACTTTAAACAACTCTATTTGCAAACCAAATCGAAATTTAAATAATATCTTTGATAGGTCACCTCCTTGGTTGCCATGTGTTGAAGTAAAAAGTTCGTTCCATTTTTATATAACACGATAGATATGAGTTTTCCTAATAATTTATTTGGCCGCATATGGATTTTCATATAAACATTGCCGGCCGGGCGCTCGTATGTATTCGGATATTACAGCAATTTCGATTTATCTCGAAGAAAGCTGTCAAAATAATGCTAGAACTTCCAAGCATGTTTGAGAAAAAAGAATCCCATCGAAAATGTCAGTGACAAAATTAAGGAACTTTGACCTACAATACTTCTTAAACTAGAGGTTCAATTTGAATGTAATTTAGGAATATAATTAGTTATACTAATCCCTCTTGGTCACTGAAAATTCAGGCTTCTGGCTTTATCTACCACGAAGTTACAGGGTTTGAAAATGTCCTGAATGGCTTCGAGAAAAGATGGTGCGGCTGTGCCTTTGTGTTTGTTTTGCTCGACTTGGCTGCCGTGCCGATTTCGGGTTTAACTATTCAAATAATCAAATCAAAGCACTCTTGTAAGCACTACAAAAAAGCAGCCACAGGTTTACTGATCCATTTGTTTCCATTTTCAGCAATTTTCTATTTTGCAATAAGATGGTGCATGGTGCAGTACCAAATGGTTAACGCAACAGCCTATTAGGTACCTCCTTTCTAACGTGTATAATAAAAAATATTTCAAAAACATTTACTTAGCTATTGAGGTTACGACCATCTGTTATTACTAGATGTATCGTAAATCTTTTGACAGCAGCTTTTATGCGGAGGGCCTCCGACGACGTCAGCCGCCAACCAACCGAATATTCCTCATTGTGCTGTCATCATATTAACTGACAGTACACAAAATAATCTGCTATTCATTTAATATTCATACATACAATTACTTGCGAAAAGCTGCCGTTATGACAATACAATCATCTCAAAACTCGACGTTGAGCACAATTAATTTAATTCACACTGTAACCGCAAGGCCAGGGCGTTTACATTAGATCAGAGATATAATGGCTATTTTCACTTAATTCGATTGCTAACATTTCACACACCACACGAGTGGTATACTGAGCGTCGGAATGCTACGAATACTCTGCTATCATTTAAACGTAGACAAAATGAGTTGGTGAACGAATTCTCGGTATTATAACAAGCTGCTCAGCGGCAAGCCATAGTTTTAAAGCAATGAGGTGGCTACTCAACTGGAGTGCTAGTTAATTGATAGGTGCCGCGACTGCGGACGAATGAGATGTCGGTTAAGGGGCGAGAGAGGCTGGAAGCATTCAATTTGCTCTAAATCAGCGCGGGGAACGCACGCTCGGACCGCAATTAAAAACCAGTCGAACACAAGGCTGCAGGATATAATCTGCGTCAACACTCGCAATGACCGTCCAATTTCAAAGTATTATTCTACGCGTCCATAAAACGAAACTGGTAACGAGCAAGGCCCAAACTAACGGGTTGCTGTGAAACCAACCTTTAATTACTTTATTTGAATTTACATTCAGTTAGCAATTTCACCACCAGTTTCCAAAACTAATAGTTATCACATTTATCAGCTCACACAAGCACTAAACGCGTGTTACGTTTACGAGTAGGTAAAATCTCTCCTGTATCTATGTAAGAAATTAAGTAAGAAACATAGGTAGGTTCAGCTAGAAAAAAATTTAATGAATAAAAAGGATTGTGTGGTTTTATGAAACCACGGTAAAAGTGAAACTTCTATAGGCGCCGCCATATTGGCCTTGGCTGCTCTGACGAGCGCCTTTCACTTTATCCCTACTCCGCGGCCGACCGTCACGCGACATGCAACACACAGACGAAAAAGTTTGAGCCGATGAAATAAAAGTTTCACTTTAAAAATTCTTATCGTATCCCTCTACGATAAGAATTTTAGTTGATAAAGACGAATCTTTCAAATTATATTTACTTTAGTTTCAAATTATTCTTATTACTGCAATCAAATTTTACAACAGTAAACAATGTGACACAGAAAACAAGAAGATTTCCAATATGGATGCTGATTCGCATTAACAACGCCGAGGTGATAACTGCAGATACAATAGATAGAGTCGAAGTCTTGAGACAATTGGAAGCATTGCAGCGTCAAATGAAATGTTCTCAACAGCCAATCTCCCGGTTCAATTTGCTCTAAATCAAAGACACGCGCGGCGTACCACGGTACGAAGACTACGAAGCTCCTCCAGCATGCAATTATATTACTCGTAATTTTGCACGCATAATTATAAACGCTATCAGATGACAACGTGAACGATACACAGTATTTATCCTAGGGGTTAATTAATCCTCTATCGCGGTTAGCTTTGTGATTCAATTAGAGGATTAAGCTGATTGTGTTTTAAGAATATAATTGAATTCATATTTGTGGAATTGGTACAATGAATGTATAATTAGATATTTATCGATAAGTGATATTGCATATTTCCTAAAATCGTTTAAATTCGATTGTTAGTAATCGTCACAATCGTAACTTATTTTCAAAGATTGGCTGTCATATTTTGGCAACGATTACAATGATATTTTTTATCTATTAGGAATTCATCACCTGCAGCACGTACTTACTGGCTGCTAGTTTTCATGCTTGATTTGAACGTAAAAGAGACACTCTAAAAGCGTTTATTAACCCAGCAAGACGCTTAAAATATAAACTAGAAAGAGAAAACGTTCGAATTGTGGTCAGAATAATACCTTACACTGACAATGAGTCGTAAAACCGTTGTGTTAAATAGGTAGGAGAAAATCTTTACAAATATTAACGTTAAAGTTAATTCGGGCCATCAAGTGTTGCGTGCTCCAGCGAATCTAGAACGCTAAGAAAATCAGAAATTGTTTGGAATAAGTTTTATGTTTCTTAACAACTGCACATAACTTTAAGTGAAGCAAACAGTAAACTTTGTTCGATCATTATAAGAAAAGGCAGCTTATTTTATACTTTAAGTCTAGTTTTACTGTTGTTTCATGACTAACATGATTTCGTGATTTCGTTTTTGAAACATCAGTACCAGTAACTTTTCTCTACGTACGTATTATTTATGACTAACTAGTCGTAAAACATTAATGGTTTAAGCTACTCAGTGTTTTAAAATAGGTACTTACTAGAACGTTAAATTAATTTCATTCTTATAGAAATACTTATACATATTTAAGTTATAATATATTTATGCGTATATGTGCAACGAGCATTGTTAACCAAATAAAAGAAACCTCAACATAAGTGCAATTGAAATAAGATAATTATGTTTCTTAAAAAAAAATCCTTTAAACCCCTTTATGAAAGAGCGTATAAAGAGAATAAAAGTAAAAAGGTAAACAGATGTATAGCGAATCACATTTCTTCAGAGGAAGTCTTGTGGTGGGGTAATATTTAATTATCCCGTGGCGGAAACGCGAGGCGGGGTCGCGTTGACCCCACCCGCAAACAAAATGGCCGCCGACGTTACAATTACATTCCTTTATCAACCCGCGGAAGTCGCCACTTTAATATTTACACAAGTTGCAGTTATCGAATTAAAGGAGCTGCACTTTCTTTCGTATTTATTTATTATTTAGGAAACTGCTGACAATTCAATTACACATTCTGATTTACAAGTTTCGTTTATAAATACTTACTAACATAAAAAAAATACGTTACCTACGGGTACATTCCTTTGATTCACATTAGGTAGACATACCATTACGGCTCCAATCAAATACACAAAGCGAACTAAACAACCGTTACAATTGGATTAATAAGCGCATCATACATTTAAAAAGCTTCGCCGAGGACGTGTGACACACTCTTATTAAAACTTCATGTGGACTAGACTTCACGACTAAAAATAAATCATTATAAACTCTATTTCCTAGACCATAAGGTGTAAAAGTCAGTTATCTGATCAACGGTGTGTATGATGCTCGTAAGCTCGATTCTCATCCTAAGTTGGCGTGGATAATCGCAAAGCATTGCAAATGTGCCACTGATACCGTCTACCGTTTACCTTGATGCAGATGCGATGCAACGTTGTTAAATCAGAGTTATTTTTAAAAAAAACAAGTAAGTTAAAAAAAACCATTATTACAAAAATAGCTTATTTAATCCTATGTTAAGAAAATCAGTACATTAAAATCAATCAGTGAGAAAGAGGGGGGAAATAATAAATACCAAAAATATATTATTAGACATAAAAAAACTGTATTTTTAAACATAATTATCTTCTTAGCAAGTGCCATTCATTGAGATTTTAATTGAATCACCATATTTACACCTTAATTAATTAAAATCAAAGTTATAAATGTTTTTAACTGCAAAATACTGAAAATAGACTGCAAAAATAAAACCTACTAAAAATAATAAACAGCACATCGTAAGCCACCCGTTGAAGTCTTTTGTATACGCGTCAAAATTAACTGTTGGGAACGAATTGGCCGCTATTTTTTTAACATGGCCGGTCGTTCACTCACGTAAAATGGCAATAATTTATACTTGTAACTAAATAAATAACTCGACAGTTAAAGAGGGAACATTTCGTATCAATCTTAATTAATACGCAGCGAAGACAGAGAGTGAATAAATTGGTGTATTAAAGGGCGCATGAGATATTTAATTATTGTCGATTTCGATCAACGCAGCCTCCTTGCGTGACATGGACAAAAGGGACAATCCTAAAAGAAGCTGACTTCTGAATATTATCGGATGCAAAAGTGTTTTCTTAATTTCGTTTCAATATCACCGACGTTTCGGGGTATCATGTTACCTAAGAACTAGGTTGTGTAGGTCAGATAGGCAGTCGCTCCATGTAAAATACTGGTATTCAGCTGCATCCGGTTAGATTAGAAGCCGACCCCAACATAGTTGGGAAAAGGCTAGGGAGATGATGATTACGGTCGTTTCAATGAATTCAAATAATTTATTTTCTCTTCAGAAACAATGGCATCTTATAATTTAGACAGACTTGAAAAACTGTGACAATAGTTTGTGAGAGACTGGTGTCTGCACTAGGAATACCTGTATCGCAGATCACCAGGGTCCCACCACACGGTATGTAAACATAATCAATTAGTTAGTAAACGTGAAGGGACAGGGCATAACATATAGATTCAGAGATTTAAACAATATAAAACAAACAAAAAAACAAAATAAGAACTAAATGCAAAAAAAAATAAAAAATGCTTAACTATTAAGTGTCGGGAAATTAGAGCGATGGACTATTTTGGATGAGTTAGTAATTCCTCAATTGAATTGGGATAAGGGAAAGAGAATGATGATTATGCTACTAAGGACATTGTTATTTTAAATCTGAGTCTCTCGTTAATTTTGGAACTGCGATGATCAAAATCGCCTAAATACATTTTAGAACTAAGATCATTAGCCTCATCATCATCATTGTTCAGTCCCAAATTGAAATAATCGCAATGTATTTCATATAAAATGTATATTGGAATACATTTATATTACAGACTGCGATTATTTAACAAGTTGTTAATGTAACATGGATGTAACATTAACATTCCTGATCGTCTAGTGGTAAGATGTTTTGAACAGCACGATCAACAGGATTATCTAATGTGTGCCTATAACCTATTTTCACCAAATTTTATTCGCGATATCATTAGTTTTCTGGTAACTTTCTAAACTCTAATATTCCCAACATCCTAACACTTGAGCATACACCAGTACGACCGCGGTCAACACTTATGCGCGGGCGCCTCCCGCGGTCCGATTAAATGCTCGAGCGGTTTGTGTAATGAAGCGAGATAAATCAACGGCGTCACACGCACCGGCTCCCGTGACTCATGACCTTACTCGTGCAGTTTGTCATTTCATTTGCACTCGCTACAATTGGATGAAGTCATTTTCTGTTGCAGTGTATACGCACTTTAGGAGTATGTTGCTTCTAGTTGTAGAGCTGCTGTATGATTCTGCAAAAATTTCATCGTTAAAACTTAAATGAAGTGAGCATGAAGTGACCTGTCAATAGTGTCAATGTCGTGGCCAGATCTTAGAATTGATCATTTCATGAAATGATCGACCATTTCATGAAATGGTTGTGTTTCATTAAATGACCAGCTAAAATTGATCATATCGTTCAAACGTCAACGTTTAATGATATATCGGTCGACGTTTGGCCATTTCATTAATTAATATCCATGCAAATATTACAGGCATTCATTAACTTTTAGTAATCTGGGTCAATGGATAAATAAAACGTTTTAAATAGCTTTCATTCCAGAATAAAAATAATAATTAATAAGATTTGAATACTAACCTGTGAAATGCGTTCCAAACTCCATGGTTTTTAAGGTTGCATTCGTTTCTCGAGTGAATTTCATAAAAGTCACGTAGTATAATAACGATACTTCACTGCACTTTTATCTTCCATTTGCATATTTATTTATAATTGCTTTTCCAATGGAATTATCGTCCGCCGCCATGATACACAACAAAAATAAAGCGACATCAACGCCTCTACCGGTCGATAATCTAACTAGTTTACGATATGATCACTAAAGTTTGGCTATATACTGAAGTAGTCGTGCGCTTAACTGTTCATATCGTCAAACGTTAAATTTTCAATGATCTGGCCAGACCACATCATGATGTGGCCAGCGGTCGATGTTCTGTTTCATGAAATGCAAATATTTCATGAAATGGTCGATCATTTCATGAAATGATCAATTCTAAGATCTGGCCACGACATCAACACCACTTGGAATGACAGCTCACTTCACTTAAGTTTTCACAATGAGATTTTTACACGAAAGACCAACTAGTAGCATTGCAAAGATTTCATTTAATTTTCGAAACTATTTTTTGAGGATCTACGTGTAACGTAGGATGATAATTAACTGCATATTATGTAAGTTAATAATCATGAATTAAAGTGTTCTATGATAATTCATTAGTAGTTTTCATGCGGTTATGAAGACACAAGTTTTAAAGCTTCCTTTTGCTAAAAGTGAGAGTTCCCTCAGCGATGTTCACACTAAATGCATCGTCACTAATCAAACTGTCTAGCTAAGAGTACGTGCTAGTCTAAAGATCAAAGCCGAGAATAAATATCAACTGGACAGGAGTCTAGTCCATTACGGCTTACATAGAGAGAGTTATGGCCAAGTTGCTAGAATAAGGTAAGTCAACTTTTCGAAGTCCACAACTGACGCGCTACTGTGATAACTAGTGACAAGACGGATTTAGTCAAATCTCTCTTATAGCGCTACAAGGATATTTCGGCACGTGGCCAAATTCGGAACTAACGCCACCATCTTGCCTTTTCAATGCATTTTACATAACAACATTGCTACGAGCGTAACCAACAGCGCCTCCCTGTTAACTTCATTCGAGCGCCAAAAGATCCTTGTAGCAGTATACAAATTATTCCATGTTTTTTATTCGACAGACAAAACAATTGAATCAGACATTCAAGGCCACGACAGAGTATTCTTTCCAAATACCCGTGCAGTACATTCATAATTTCATCAATTTAGAGCAATGAATATAGAGCGTAACTTAGGTTACTGATAAGTTCTTGGGATAACTTAACTAACTTATTAAATATTTTTCGTATCAATTTATTTCTCAACCTCTTAAAATACGGTGCATGACAAGTTACGATAACAAACTGAATAAATCAGATTAATTTAATATTAATTCATAAAAGTATTTATATGTAATTGGGAACAATCTAAATAATGATTTAAATTCAAAAGCAACAAATTTTAAAACGCAATTTAAGATTAAGTACGTAGCCCTCCAACGTTTTAAGTAGAAACAATAAATTCATCGACACTAATTGGTGGTTTTCTCCCATTTATCAGCTCATTACATCACAGTAGCGCGAATAAAATAAAATATGTGTGCGGAGCGGTCCGTGCGCCGTGGGCAGATCATTCGCATGCGATAAGCGTCGGTCAGGCACATCGTAAATTCAAAGAGCAGGCCCTGCCGAACTACAGACCTGATTGTAAGCTTTAATCAGTTGTGTGCCTACTCGCAGCCTCTGCCAACGACCCCTCTGTCTTCATACCACATACCAGTTTCTTCAAGAAATATTTATCATGGCTCAATAAACAAAAAGCTCCAATAAATGTTTGGTTCGGTAACAAATTGTTTATTATTGTATCTTTGGCTTGAAACACAATTTATCACCACTACTAAACTAGTTAGCGCCTCATAAATAAAGAGCTTTATTTTTATCTTAGAGTTACAGTTGCTCATAACTAAAACGCTTATGCCATGATTATATATGTTAAACACATCATTGTCCACAACTTACTAAATAAAGTAATTAGAAACCGGACAATCTGCCCACTAAAATAATATATTATAATCATAATTGTAAATTATTATTTGAAAATATTTGGGTGTAATACTTTCACCAAATCTCATGTTCTCGTTAACATTTGAGGAGGTTCTTTTCGAACTTGATTTTTCCAGTTTAAAAAAAATCATAATATGAGATAATAGTTTTTAAGAATGAATTTCGAACTGGATTAAACTACTTTTGATAAAATCATGCGTTTTTTCTGCTAGATCATGTAAATTTTAATATTACCAACCAAAAAAGGTGTTCAGTCGAAAGTGGAATAGTCAAGTTTTGAAAAGAACCTCCTCTTTTATGGACATCGTTGTATTAAATATATAGCGTATTACTTAAGCACATTCCGTGGTATTTTGTTCCAAATACGAATGTTTGGAAACGGATCCACAGTACGACTACAAATCCGAATTTATTCGAGCGGCTGCGCTTTGAAGACGGCTACTGCGTTGCATGCATGCAGATGAGCGAACAACGTTTAATCGTTTAATGGAGACTGCATTAATGTATCAGATTGAATGTTTATTTTTTATTCAAGAAAGTAAAATTACTCTTGCCAACTGAAACAACGAATATTGTTATTGGATCTCTCGGATATTGCGCTCACGCATTACAAAAGGAACCTTTACCATAATACCTAGCATATACAATAAACAGTATTGTATTATTATTGTTCATAAATCATAAATACAAGCGCTAACGTAGCGAAACATACTTATTGAAAATGTAAACACAGCAGATGCAAGCTCGTGGCTCGTGACTTGTGCACCAGTGAACTTTAAAATCGAAAACATTGTTTCGAAAATTAATCGATATTAAAGCCACGGTATCGATAGCATTTACAAAGCATGCACGCGTGCGGCAGAAGCATTGGCAACACAAACATCGCCCCACAATTCCATTATAACATTCTACCGCACGAGAAAATAAAAGGTCTCAAATTTACATAGCACGGGTGACCCGATCCGAGGCACTCGACGGAAATTCACAAAATTCACGACGTCTCTTTTCAACGTGCCGCTGCTTTTAGCGATATGAGATGAGAAAGAGCAAAGGAAATCGATGTTGCGGTTCAAGCACATGAGTAAAATGTCATGCAGAACAAAATCCAATTTCATTTTCAAACATTGGTTATGCGCGTGAGTTACAATGCTCGTGCTTGTTGCAACTCATACCTTGGAACATATCGTAGCTGCAAAACGTTTCTGTTTAAGAAAAGTATCAAATAACTCGTGTGTTTAGTTTAATAGAACTTCCCACCTCAACATAAACCATAGCATTTATGTAAGTAGAATGGAGATATAAATTGTCAATAAAACCTATAAGCTAGTGTCGCAACTTAAACACAATCTGGAGCAAACGTAATGTAAATGTAAATTTTATAGTGCTCCAAGGCTTTGATCAAGCTTTGGCACTGACTTTAGATCTAACTTCAAGATAATTGAGTACATTATGTGCCTAGACCTATGTAGATCATGTTCGAAGGTCAAAATCTTAGGGAATACAGTAATAATGAAAGTTATTCTTGGCAATTTCTTATACTTCTATACATTCCCTTTTAAGGTCATGTTAATAAACTTTAGTCAGACTTGATTAATTCCATACTTTTGTGAATAAATGAACTCGAACAACAGAGTTAATCGCTACAGCCAGTGAATACTAACACTGAATACTAGTAAATGACTGTTAAAAAACTTTTAAATTTTAACAATGTAGATCTTAGAAATTTGTCTCACGTAGTGGCACTCTTCGACGATATTTATAACAAATAGTACCTCATTTTCTTAAAGATAGCCTAGAGCTAACCTAAAATATGAAATCATCATTTCATAACGCAACCACTAAAAGGGTAGTAGAACGACAAAGCAGACAATGTTATCTCTATGTCAATCTATCGATCACGCAATTACCTAAAGTGTTGCGCAAATGCACGCGATATTTTAGCGGGCATTAACCGGGCCACGTAACACATAACTATGGCAATTAGTACATAGACCAGTGAGCGACAGCGTGCCTAAACCGATTATATCCAGCTTTATCGCGGGATCGCCAGCGTGCGGCAGTCCCAACAATACACGTGAACAGATTCCTGCGCCATGACCGACACGCAGAACCAACCAGATCAACAAACTGCACGACTAAACTACGCCTTTTCGACCATTTCCAACCGGACTCCGGACACTTGCGAAAGATACCTATTTGCTTATCAAAGCACGTTCCTGCAACTGGTATTGTTGCACACCATTCTGTAATCATAATTCTTGTAAAACATGACAGCCTACCACAGTAGTATAAACAAAATAATGACTAAGATTGATAGAGTACTAACTGTTACGACACAAATAATATCTAAGTAAACAAGGTACCCTTCGGAAGTTGGTAACCGGAAGGGTTTACTAACGGCAATATTTTACGGCACCCTCGTCGTGCAAGCAAAAATTGCATTAACATTTTTTGACAGTCACTAGTCGAAACGATGACGAGGGCGTTTAGTCTCGCCGCTGACAGTGAAAAATTACGACTCCCAGGTCGGCGTAAGCAATGCGATCGCTCGATAGTTCCTAATGTATCGCTGTCAATCGCATGTTTTGACGTACGGAATCACTCCTTTGCTATCTGAGAGCCGCCACAGCCTCTGGTGGCGCAACCTTTGCTTAGTCATCACCAGTAATAGAAGCGTCACCCAGACGTCACTTTTGCAATTTAAATTATTTCTGGTATCCTTTCAAATCTATGTAGTAAACTTTTCCTTTAGTAAATATACTTACATTTAAGTCAATCTTTGCAAGAAGCTTCCTAACAGATATTTCCACACTCATAAGCAATTTCTGCAACATTTACGTCGGTTAACGATTGGAAAGTTTACGTAAAACCTATGAATAGACACATAAAATACTTCACTGTGAACCTTAGCAAAGCGCCCTACATGCAAATCAAGTCACGGTTCGACCTAAATTACAACTCGAGTACTTCTAACTGTGACTGACTCAGTGGAACCGAGTAATAAGCCAAATTATGTCCATCAGACAACGACACCACCGTAATTATGTAGCAAATGATGCCAAATCTAAGTTTTTGAGAAGAACAACTCTATTATAAAGAGATTTGGCGATGACGAACCCGTATAATATCACCATAAGCGTTGTTTAAACAAAACAGCTCACGTAATTACACGAAACCGTTTCCCAGTAATACTGCGAGTAATCAAATACTAAATTACATTTTCAAGAAAATTTTGTTCACATCCTGGTAGCTCTTAGTTTATTTTCTGAATGCTTTGATGTTTATGCATTAGAAAATGTGTTTATATACCTTTGATCAATTTGTAATATTGAACGTTTGTTTTTGTAAAGATTACCCCGGCAATACCCAAGGAAGTCATGGAAGACGGCAAGTAATTAATTTATTAACTAATTATATAAGGAGGGTGGCCAGTATCTTGAGGAATGATTACATCTAACCAACAATCTAAGATCTTATAATTTTTTCAAACCAAGCAATTTTAGCAATAACCCTTGAAGTTAATTGTAATTGTAGTTTGTGGGAGAGGACTTTCTGTACTTAATACCTACTAGTGCCCTATTTTTTATTTTATTAAATAGGGCCGATCTTTACAGCTAAAAAATAAACCTTTTAATGCTTACTACTTTAAATATTACCCTGGTTAAGTGGTAAAACATAGGTGAGCAAGTTAACATATTATAACAAATTTGTTTATATTGATGAAGTTGTAAATTATTCTATACTAGCTTCTGCCCGCGACTTCGTTCACGTGGAAGTCGTAAGATACCACAATATACTATAATAACAGCCACATTTTTATAAAACATCCCTGTATACCTACTACATTTGTAGTTTTATTCTCAGCAGTCAAAATATGCAGAGTCAGGAATGGTGACTCGGGAGCAAGCGACGTACAGTTGTCCGTGTGAAAAGCAGCTTGTCCTGAGGTTGACACCCGCAGCTTTCAGCCTTCGGTGTCGGATCCTGTGACTTGTTGATCGCAAAGCATACGTTCCCAGAGAACTGCATGCGCTTGAACTGATAATTTTGGGGAATTAGTGGTATACGCGCTATAAACACTGTCTTACCATCGCCATAACCTGTTAGAATTTCCACCTCGATGACGTTTCTCTGCAAAGACGTGACTTTGAGCCGGGTTCCGTTACACAGATGTACAACCGGAAGTCCACTTGCCATTTTCGAATTGAGAAATTCTACGGGGTAATGTGCGGCATCATCTTCATCCACATCAGTATTAATGGAGGTGTATATCACTTCACTCAATTTGTGAGAGAATACTGTGGTTGATCGCTGCAGCTTGATCATTTTCGGAGTTAAAATGGAAACACGCCCAAGAATTCTCTTGATACGGTATTTGACTGATGTCCCCGTATACCAGACGAATAAGATCTTCTTAAGTGGGATCTACTTTACCAAGAGTCTCTGGTAGAGTGCCTCGAACAACTTTTAGAAGAACATCGGAGAATTCTTGAGCATTTGAATTCCCGCCAAGCCGAGCTCGTATGATGATGGTCAAGCGCAGTCTATGAACTCTCGACCGTAGAGTCGACCTTTTCAACGAAGTATTCACTTTGTCAGTCAGGACTGTAACACCACCCATCATGTCTTGGTTCCTGCGGATGTTCTGCAGGGTTCTGTTTACAGCTTCCACTGCTTTCCTTTTTGCCATAATGCATTCATCCCATACGATGAAGCGCAATCCCTAAGCACACATCCCTTGTTACTGTTGCGTGACACCCCACAAACAGGCGTTTCGTTGCTCTTTAAATTGATGGGAATCTTAAACATGGCGTGCGCTGTTTTGTCACCAGAAAGCAGTGTGGCAACGATTCCAGAAGATCCACACACAGATTTTAAAATCGCTAGGACACATCTGCTGTCAAAATCTGTAAAATTCCTTTTATTCCTATAGTCTTCAGCTCTAAAATGATCAGAACACAACCTTGAATGTTTTGTGACTGTAAAGTACTTGTAACGTAGCAGTTTCCCATAGCTTACGAAGTTTTTCTTTTTAGCCAACTTCAAAAATAGGAGTTTTCTCAATTCAACCGTATATATATATTTTTTTTATGTGTGTTCGCGGATAAATTCGTCGTTTATGAACCGATTTTGATGATTCTTTTTTTGTTGGAAAAGAAATATTTCAAAAGTGGTACCATGATAAGGAAACCAGGATCTGATGATGGCATCCCAGATAAATAGAGGGAACTCTTCAAATATTATAGGCAAACCTATAGCAATTTGGGTATTTTTTATAGTAACTCGTGCAGTTGCTCTTGGAAAGCACTATTTGGTTAAGTGGAACTGATGATGATGACCACAAATAGCCACCGGAACTACTAAATAATAAGTATTTCACGGATTGCGATTCGATTACTTTAATAGGTTGCAATGCAATTTATGCTCGTCACAATGCATATGGAGAAGTGGAGTTGATGGTGAAGTACCAGGAGAACTTTCAATGATGAACGTCCCTGCATCGGGAAAAGCAATATTTTGTAAAAAGTGATGAGCAGTTGGCATTAAGCTAATGTAACTTAGACAAATTACAAATTGACCCACTAAAAACCGAGAAATAAAAACTTTTTACAAAAAAAAACAATCGACTCGTATTACAAAATGTAAAAAAAAGAAAAACAAAAATAAACCGTAGTTGGGAATCGATCTTACAACTCCATGTTTACAAAGCAATCGTCCAACCGCTGAGTTAATTGCTTCGTTGAAATTTACCTAAAATAGCCGTTCCTATATATTTCATGATTGACTGCTTAGTTCCATAAAGGTATAGTGTGATGATAATCATTTAATAAAAAATAAAGTTTAATAAAAAACTGTAACCCGACCACGGGAAAATAAAAATGATCTAAAAAGTACGAAAAAAGCAAATATTTCAGACAGAAATCAAGACATAGGTACAAAAATGGTCAAGGTAAAGCCGTGGTTGCATGCCTGTATACCATGTGGGTGCCAGGAACGCCTACAAAATTATAATGGCATGCGACGACGGCTTTACCTTGACCATTTTTGTACCTATGTCTTGATTTCTGTCTGAAATATTTGCTTGTTTCGTACTTTTTAGATCATTTTTATTTTCCCGTGGTCGGGTTACAGTTTTTTATTAAACTTAATTTTTTATTTTATACTTTTCCGTTTTTACACTTACTAAACGTTACAACAACGCCGCGCGCAACGTCTTACTGAAAATTGAATTTACAACGAGAACATTTTCGCGCAATGATTTTGTACGATTTCAAATGTCGACTATAACCAAAAGAATCATTTGAAAGACTTCGAATGATGTTCATAGACAAAAGCCCTTCTAAAGCGACTGTTTTCCGCTGGTTCAACGAATTTAAGCGTGGTCAAGTACAAGTTTTTAGCGTTGTAACTTTGGTGGACGAAGAAAGAAGTGGCCGTCATAGGGCTATGACGGCTGTTACATAAGAAAACGTGCTGGCTGTGAAAAATTAAATTTAAGTGAATAGGCGAATTACATATGAAGAGATTCAGCATATACTGCAGATTGGATCGGGAAGTGTACATGAAATTCTACATGGGCATCTTCAGGTAAAGAAGATAGTTTCACGCTGATTACCACACAATCTAACGCAGAAGGAGGTTCGGGTAGAATGGTGCCGAGACATGATAGCAAAATTTGAAGCAGGCTCCTCTCGGCGCGTTTACGATTTCATTACGGGTGATGAATCATGGATTTGTCATTTTTGTTCCCCAAAATAAAAAATCAACTCAAGGGAAAACAGGGATTAAAGAGGTGTCTGATGTGGACTGGAAAATGTGTAATGAAAATTGGTTAAGACGCATGAAACTGTGTATAGACGCCAATGGAGAGTTATTTGAAAAGATTTAATAAATAAAATATAACCTGTAGTATATTTTTTTTTATTACCTATTGCAAAATTTTCTGAGTGCCCCGTGTATAAATATTAATATTTCGTTGTACACAGTGCTACACATCAAGCTATAAATTTCCAGTATTAGTTGACCTCGCATTGTACGGAAATCCTTTACAATGCCAGATCAGCTTAAACTGGAAATGTATAGCTTGATGTGTAGCCGTGTGTACTTGTTTTTCTTCATAGAGGAATTGAGGATGGAATTACAAACCGTTTTTATTTATTAAGATTTGATTAACCGCACCTTGGTATCATCTTGCGATACAACGTAGCAGTTTCACTTTTGCTTGTTTTTAACAATTTAAACATATTTAATTACTTTGAAAGTATAACATTATTTACATATTTGTAATGTGCTCGTCAAGACCTTTCTTTTGGTACCAAACATGTCATGATCATATCATTTTAATTTTTTTCGAGGTTAGAAATTTACGTGTAAAATCCACCATATTAAATTTAGGGAAAATTTATATAGCCTATGTCACCCGGACTATTATTACGAATCTATTGATACCTCATTCATCAAAATCGGTTCAGTAGTTTAGGCGCTATGGTGGAACACACGTAAAAGCAAACATACATACATACATACATACATACAAACATACAAACATATAAACATACATACATAGACTGCTAAAATCATAACCCTTCTTTTGGCTTTGCCGTAGTCGGGTAAAAAGTTAAATCAAAAACCATCTACAATATCCTAATCTTTTGGCGCGTTTTTTTCCAAAAATACGAACATAATATAATATTGCTCGTCCCCCATAGTAAATAGCGTGATCGTTTATACCCTACAATTTGACCAGACTTATAGGGAATACCTATGCAAAATTTTAACATAATCTATCCGGTAGAATTTGTGTCACGTTAGAACATACAAATACGATATAATGTAATATTGCTCATCCCCATAGAAAATAGCGTGATAGTCTATACCTTACAGTTGAAATAGACAAACATTTTGAACATAAGAACATACATTTTCTGCATAAGAATCGATCCCAGACCTCGTAGCAATAACTTTCTTTCAAAATATTCAATGTACAATTTTAACTTCGCTACGATTTTATTATATGTATGGATACATAATCAAAAAAAAAAAAATAGTAGTACAAAATGTGAAAAAAAAAGAAAAACAAAAAACCGCAGTTGGGAATCGAACTTACAACCCCATGTTTGCAAAGCAACCGTCCAACCGCTGACTTAATTGCTTCGTTGAAACTTCCCTAAAATAGCCATTCCTATATATTTCACGATTGACTGCTTAGTTCCATAAAGGTATAGCGTGATGATAATAATTTAAAAAGTTAAATCGATAATCATCTGCAATATCCTAATATTTCGGCGCGTTTTTTTCCAAAAATACGAACATAATATAATATTGCTCGTCCCCCATAGTAAATAGCGTGATAGTTTATACCCTATAGTTTGACCAGACTTATAGGGAATACCTATGTAAAATTTTAACAGAATCTATCCGGTAGAATTTGCGTCATGCTGGAACATACAAATACGACATAATGTAATATTGCTCGTCCCCCATAGTAAATAGCGTGATAGTTTATACCCTATAGTTTGACCAGACACACAGGGAATATCTATGTAAAATTTTATCAGAATCTGTCCGGTAGAATTTGCGCCATGCTGGAACATACATACAGACAAACAGACAAACAGACAAAAATTCTAAAAAAAATATTTTCGGCATTAAAATCGATCCCCGACCTCGTAGCAATTACTTTTTTTCAAAAATATTCAATGTACAGTTTTGACATCGCTACGATTTTATTATATGTATAGACTAGCGACCCGCCCATGCTTCGCACGGGTGCAATGTACTTTCCGCGCCACTTTCTTATTTTTTCTTTCATAAGCACCTTCTCCTGACAATAACAAACACAAAAAAAAAAGAAATCGGACCAGCCGTTCACGCGTGATGCCGTGATCAAGGGAAATAGGGACTCATTTTTATATATACCTATAGATTTTCAGGATCAACTTCAAGTACACACGACGTGTACACGAATAGTAAATCCCATTTTCAAGGCTGTTATTAAAATTTCTCCCATCTTAACTTGCATTTATTTTATACGAAGACATGGAATAAATTAAGCAACAATATGGTTACATCTCGGTACAATTATTCGTGTGTTGAACAAGCCCGTAGGCTGTACGACAACGCGCGACGTCGACGCTCTCACGCAAATGCCAGCGTTATGAAACCGCTACGAGGTTGAAGCACTATGCCCAAACACCATTACTGTGAGACCTATACAGTTGTACCCTTTCTCCTTTTCTGGGCGTTAGTCGCAGAAGCGGTAGAGGTCATCTTAAGATGGTACCGTAAGAGTATTGTTATATTACCGGCATTACGTTCCCCAAGAGCGCTCTATGTGTCACAGCGTGCTCCAGTTCTGTGGACACGCCAGTATTGCCGTGGGAAGTGGTTGCGGACAGTAATTGTACTCTATGTCATCAAATTATTTTGAATTAAGATATCGCCTCAACAATGCGACAAGCTTGAAGTAATTTACTGCCGCTCACATTGAGGTTAACTGAAATAATGTATCGTAAAGCTAATTTAATTCTAAGAAAATCGAGTGAGTCAGAATATGAAATCAAAAACGTCCGCGAAATTGTTGGATTTAGCTTAAATCGATGTCGTTATAAACTACAATCATAAAATTGTTTTAGTAAATCGATTTCAGTATCTGTACAGCAAATGTCAGGGTAGAGTATAATTTATCCTCATTTGCAGTTCAAGCAATTTAAATAGTTGAACTAGTAAAATTACTCAGTGTTTCAGTGTGCGGTCTAGATATTCAATCAGCGTCGGCTTTGTCAACCGATACCTGGAGGTGCGCGTGCGCAAATCAATTTGCTCGCGATCTCGATAGCGTGAGATAGTCAATCTCTAACGAGCTACCGACCACCGACTATCTACTCACCACTTACTTTAAGTCTACCCATTTTAACGATTAAATGTTATTCCCGTCTTTTCTCTTGAACACTTTTTCGCAATCTGATGGAGGCATTTGTAACAAAATAATGACGTTTACGTTATATCCATGTATCAAATTTCACGATAAGGATAATTTTGATTCATTTGTGAAAGAGAAAGTGAACTTAATGAAATAAGCTGACACTTCACATGTTTTTCATTCGTTTCCCAATAAACTAGGCAAGCACATATGCATTTTAAATATTCTACCGCCAATTACGTTTAAGGGTAAAACTAATTCACCGTTAGGCGTTAGGGCATGACATAATTCTTGAATTCAATTATATTAAAATGTCATAGAGAATAAATTAGCAACAAGAAGCAGAACTTCATAACGTATAGGGGTACAACTGCCAGTCACTTTCATTTCTCGCGTGAATAGAATCAGTTCTGTCGGTACTAGCGCCTTAATCGTTATGACTTACACAATTTCAGAAACCAGAGGTTTGCCAATTTGGAAATATTTAAATAATATTCAAATAACTATAATTTATAGAGTTGACACTGTTTTCAGATAGAATGAGTGATTAAGTAACGCTTGAGTACTAAATAAATCAAAAGCACATAACGAAACATTCTCCTTTGACACACAGCCCAGATTCGTGTTGCGCAGTGGCTGAAACGGGCCCAAGAAGCCTACTTAAAAAGACGTGGATGTGTAATCGAGCAAGAAAAATGCGGCGTCACAATGAAGGACAAACTGTACGGGGAAACTCGGAAGAAAGTGATGATTCTTTTCACACGTAATCTGTTTACGGCTGAAATACAAAATTATCTCCCAAACATATGAAGTTTGCCGGCGAGCAATCAATCATAGCGACTGAAGGGGCGCGGAAAGCCGCAGACGCGAGCACCTAGTGAAGGCACTCTTATGAAAGCAACGAATAATACAGCACGAATCAATCATAGATTTTGCGACGATCCATCATAAATTTTCATTGAAAAAAATAACCATGTACCTATATCAATACGCAGCGAAGGTTGGGGAGGACTTTAACTTGTGTTTAATTTATTGATTAAGATGTTATTTTAAATGTGCACAAAAATGCCTTTGAGCAACTAAAATACTCGAGAAAAATTGTTTTATAACATCAAGGTAAAACGGTATTCAATTACCAGCACTAAGTAAAGATAATGATTCTAAAATAATTGTGCGCAGGTGCAATACAGTAGCAATAAGCGATCTCACAAGAGATTGAGCTCTCAGGCAGCGTGTCTTCACGAATCAGCCAATTCGATCTCGCTTCCGCGAAGAGCGGCAGCTATTCCAAACCAGTCAACGCACGACAAGTGCACAAAGGGCGTCGGGACGTGGCATTGTAAAGTGGCTTTAAGTAGGCACAACTTCCTCTTCGGCTCGTAGTGCCGATACCTACGGGACGGAGCGGAGGTCGCACTCGCTGAATCTGCGATTCACTTATGCAGCGAAACTTAGCTGCGAAGGAAAAGTCGTGGAACGTTAACACCGGAGGGTTTTGTTCTGTTTTGTTTCGACATTCACTTTTTTTCTTTTGGTGTTTTACCAAGTAGCATCCTGCTTTTATAGCCAACTGAAGCATCTATAGAAAAGGAAACTGTTATTGGTAATATTATGTACTGTGTATATGCTTTCACTACATGACTTTCCCGAGTGTTTCGTTTTAGAAGGGTCAAAGTCAGTTAGTAGTTCACAGTTTTTATCCACACCTACAAAAAAAAACGGCACTCCGGGAGTGCCGGCAGAAGTGAAAACTTGAACAAGATCGCCTTGGTGGAAGAAAAATACTTGTATAAAACATTGATCTGAAAGCTTATCAAGAGCACAATCGCGTTTCGAAAAAAAAATACTTCCGAAACCTACCAAGAAAAAATATACTTGCATAGAACATTGGTCCGTAACTTAATATACGAGTAAATAAAGAGCACAATCGCGTTTACAAAAATGAGGTGTCGTCATGGTGTTGCGAAATCAATGGTTTAGTCCCATCTCAAAAATGCCCAATGCGCCTCAAGAAGTTTTCACTTCAAAAATTCACACAAAAAACAGTCAAAGCCTGATCTAAGCCCAGCTGGCTGGCTACACTAATTTAACTCGGTTAGCTAATTTATCCGCTATTTAGCCGGCGGTAAACGTGAGATCCATATCGCGTATTCTGAAGTTTAAGCTCGAGAGGCGCGCATCGAATTCGCGGCAGGCGGGCCACTTGGATTACATACACGAACTACAATTTACCTACTACCTACCTTAATTATGTAACTTAGTAAATAGGATCATTTTTACTACCACCAACCTGCTCCGTGTCAAAAGGTACCTACGTCCGTTAAAATTTGGCAACGTAGGTCATAAAGTCACAGAATTTTAACTGCTGCTAACATAACAAGCCGTTTCGTGATGTCGCATTATGCATTCTGCGAGGAGTGCTCGTAAAGCCCTAAAGATTTAGTTTATACCAAGAGATTTGTTTGAATTACATATAGCTGAGAGTAATTGCTTGTTTACGCACCTGCTGGTGTTAAGTCGCAAAACAAATGCCACGACTTCTTACAGATTCGGTGATGGAAATAGTGTTCCACCAATTCTCCACACCGCATCGATAAAGTTAAAAATATGAATATTTTATTATTCCAGAAAACTACGTTTGGATAGAATTTTAGTGAATTCGAAATTATAATCAAAGTAATATTCCTAATCAAGAAGCGGCGGTGGCCGTAACTCTATTCAAAATTCGCAGATATACTGTAACCATAAGAGGAAGTCACGGGTGTAATCGTTGCCATCTCACGGGCTGTTGTGG
The DNA here is from genome assembly GCA_963680765.1 of Agrochola lychnidis. Lineage (NCBI taxonomy): Eukaryota > Metazoa > Arthropoda > Insecta > Lepidoptera > Noctuidae > Agrochola > Agrochola lychnidis. The sequence continues at coordinate 15,338,005 of OY796859.1, read as the reverse complement.
TGCTGGTTGCGGGAACATTTAAATTATCGTGGAGTTAGATCCGCGCGCCCATAATCACACCGTTCATTTGTAAGCTAGCCAGCTAACAGTACAGCGCGGCCCAACGAAAGTATCGCCATCAGATACCGAGGGACGTTCAAGTTCAATATTATTCAGAACTGAGAAAAACAATCGTGGCTCGTTAAATTGCGATAGCGGGTACGCGATTGTCCGCATCGAGTTCCTTACCTTATACTCCTATCTATTGAATTCTGTACACAGTGAACTATACACGACAGCCTATTCACATTATAGTGTCTAGATACACAACGTTTTGTATAAAGTTAGATCAAAGCACAGAGAATCGATCAAACGTAAACGAAACCAGATACGTCAAGCTAGTAGTTCTAATTACGATTGAAGTTGGAGCAGGTACTAAAAGGACCTTTACCGTCAATGTATCAATCTGAGGAGGTTGATAGGCCACAGCGATCAGACCATGCTAATGAGGCCGACCGGTTAAAAGGGACAATTGCTTGCCAGCAACTGTGAAGCTATCTTTAAGACATTTAAAGGTTGTATTTCTTGCGCTCCTACGTAGACGGGAATAAGAATGTTTTTAGACGTTGATTAATCGCTTTCTAACTTCAAACAAGGTTAAGAAATTGTGCTACTGTATAGTGAATTTAAATTGAAAATGTAAATGTTGGCCTAAATAACAAAAATAGGTGTATCAAAATCAGACTGAGCAATCGTTTCATTGTTTAATGAAGTGAAGAGATTACAAATGGGTGAAGCTAGATAGTTCGTTTGTCGGTTACGTTAATTTCCTGCTAATAAACTTTAAACAAACAGACGGCTCTATGTCGTGAATGTCTTTCAGTTGCGCAAAGCAATTAGTGCAACATTTGGCGCCGACTTACAATGACTGTGAAATGTTACTGTGTATTAGGCATTGACTAAAGATTTCAACCTTAATTTGATGGTAGAAAACTAATTGAAATGTGTTCTCAGTTCAGGAAACTAAAGGCGAAAGCGTCAGGGTAGCCCACGAAATTCAAATTTTCTTACATTTTGATTTGAAATCATGACATTTGACACCTTTGCTAACTTATGGAGTTGTATTGCTGATTGTAATGATTATGATTGAGTAAAGCCATATATGTTACGGCCGCCAATTATATTAAGATCAACATACAACATGATACTGACCTGCAAATTGCAAAAAACGTAAGAAAATTTGAATTTCGTGGACTACCCTGACGCTTCCCCCTTTAAGTTATTGCATAGCTTTTATCGCGGGCTTTGAGCGTGGCGACCGAATCAAGAAATTCCGTAACGAAAATAAAACCTAACACCGCCCACTCCGCCTACCAAGTAATAACGGTTCCCATGACAACGTGATGTTGTCATCACGTTGTCCCGCCCCGGGCGTCTCCTCCTGCGGCGGTTAGGGGCGTGAGGGCGCGAAATTTGCCTCTCCCTCACGCGTTCCGCCTCCTCCTTCGCGAGCATTACCGCTTCGCAGAAGGAGGTTTTCTTTTTTTAAGCTATTGCATAGCTTATATCGCGGGCTTTGAGCGCGGCGACCGAATCAAGAAATTCCGTAACGTACCTACCGAAAATAAAACCGTAACGAAAATAAAACCTAACACCCCCCACTCCGCCTACCATGTAATGACGGTTCCCATGACAACGTGATGTTGTCATGGGAACGTAATTTTTGTTTTATGTCATCACGTCATCATCCCAAGTGTAGCGTTAACAAATAGGAAGTATGGAGGTTACAAATGCTATGCAATAGCTTTACCGCAGCAGTCCCCGAGTGCCACACGTTTTTTTTTTTACTTTTAAATAAGGAATCAATCATTTATAGCTTCGTGCTAATCCCAAAGCTCTCCTAACAATCACAATATTGATTAAGGGGGAAGCGTCTTAATCAATATTGTGATTGTTTCCGTTACGGAATTGTGTGTGTATAAATGATTGATTCCTTATTTAAAAGTAAAAAAGTGCAAATAATTTCACATGCAGAAGATGTATAATTCAATACAAAACAAATGTAACAAGATAATACAAGCTCACCGATTCGATAAATCTACTGCTACCACTATCTAGGCAGAGCATACAAATACGAAATTGATTGCTTCGTGTGGCGAGTGACATTTCAGTATCTGTGAAGAGGCGAGCGCGAGGTGTGCGCGGGGAGGAGCGACGGTCTTCACACTGACATTTGAATAGGTCTGTCTCGGCATGTACCGGCACCCACCGACGGCCAACGAAAGGCGACAATGTTCAACGAACACAGAACAACATTCCCATTGAAAAGAAAATTTACTTTTATTCAACGGTTGACAATAGTGCGCCTTATTTTTCAACATTTCTGGTTGGTTTTTTTTTTTTTTTTTTTTTTTAATCTTTATTCATTTGAAAGGGTTTTATCACTTAGTGATAATGTCACCCCCGTAACAGAAAACATTCAACAACTTAAAACTAAACAATGGATAATAAACAGAAATTATTATAATTATGACCTACCTACTTACATATTCGTTTTGGTAAATAACCAACAACAGTCTACACAACATCCGTGCCTCCTCCGACAAAGGGGACGCTAGGATGCTGTTACATGCCCCCACTTCAAAACCCACGAGCGAACATTGTCTGTCGTTTATGTTCCGGTCACATTCCATCAGCACGTGGTAAATATCCTCAATCACCCCACACACTTCGCAGTTTGGTGAGGTACTTTTACCCATTAAATATTTAAACTTATTCGATGGGATATGGCCGGAACGCATCCTCAACATAGCTACTACATATTTCCTATTTATGTCCACTCCATCAAACCATGGGTAACGAAGCGGTTCAGACTGGATGGTTTTATACCAGATTCCCTTTAACTTTGATCGTTCATCAAAATATTCGTGCCATCTTTGTCTGCATAGATCTTTGACATGACCAAGCCAATCTGAGTATAACGGTGTGCATGTGTAATTAATACCCTCATATGATGCTTGTTGGGCTGCTAAGTCTGCTTCCTCGTTACCCATGATTCCAATGTGTGAGGGAATCCATTGAATGGTGACGGTTTTATTGATAGACTGCATCTTACAGATTGAGTCTAAAATAATTATGGCTATCGGGATCCCTCGAAGACTCGAGGGTACTCGAGCCAAATGTTGGAGGCTACTTTTTGAATCCGAAAATATGACAAAGTTTTCTTGATCTATACTCAGCAAATACAACAGGGCTTCAGATATAGCTATGAGTTCACAATACATAATAGAAATATTGGCATTAATTTTGAATTTAGCTTTAGTATTAAGTTGAGGATCAATAAAAGCAGCTCCCAAGTCTGAACCATCCTTGGACCCGTCCGTAAATATTTTATAGTGTCGGCTAAACTTATCATCTATCATTTTTACACACGTATTGTTAAGATCCGTTACATTCTTCGTCTTTCTTTAAATATTTTTTTAATTCCAACCAACTGGTACTTACTCATTTCTACAATTAACGCTTTGTTTTATCTATAAAACTGTCAATTCGGTATCTCGCCAGTTTTTATTAAAAAGATAAAGATATACTTACTACGATTTCTGCAATGAACCGAACCATAAATTGGCTATTGTACTTACAGATAGTGGCCCTTTTCTAGAAATAATTATCGAACAGACTATTGTGTAAATACGGTTTGTTTAGGTGGTAATTCAAATGTCTCCGATTAATTACGGCTACGTGAGCTTACATAGGCAACACATTTGAACCAATAAATGCGTCATAACGCTTCTGCATTAGATTATCTGAACGCGATACGTGTTCTGAAATAATGTTATAGCTGTGTCTCAGCTCAGGGTACGTGCTGCTAAAAAGTAGGTACTAAAACATCGTTACGGAAGGTTCTTTATGTGACCGCTTTAAAATTCAAAACTGTAAACAAAAATGTATATTTTAATATAGAAAGCTGAGTTTCATACAATCTGTGGTTAAGAACGCGGCGACGCATGAATTGTCCATACAAACGTAGTATCTAAATCATTTGCAATTTTGGCATATTTCCACCATATTATATTGTTATTCGGATTTAGACAGTGTTTATCTAGGCTCATACATCTTTTTTTTTCCCAAAAAACTTTTCTAAAATGAAGTTTAAGCGAATTTAATTTTGCATATTTTTACAGCGTAAATGACATGTCTTCATATTGTTTTTTCTGTATTATAAACAACAATGTTTATAATATTGTTTCTGCAGATATTATCAAGTTACAAATAATCGAAAAAAAAATTGGAAAAATATAAAGTTTTCATTCATCATTTTTGGTATTACGGAACACATCCAAATTTATCATAAATTTTCGAAAGCTAGCAGTGCTATCGCGTCAAGCAATAATTGTCAATGTGTGCGTGGTAGTATTGCTCATAATAGGTGTATATCGTTCCGACAGGCACTCACACTAGCGCAACGTGTTTGAAATTGAATTTTGCAAACATCTCGATTTGTAGTTGCGAGCCGTATTCGCAGGCCTCTTAAGTTGAATTCAACCAAACTTAAGTAATACTGAAATCACGATAACTTTTAAAATATCTTACTGTCGAATGTAACGTAAATGGGTAACTTTAGCCAGTACACATATTATCTAACATAATATTTTATGTCTGGTTCGCTGAAATGGTTTTCAATCAAAGGAAATTAATTAAACAGTGTCTGTGCTACACGAAAGTTTATTCGGTTGTAGAGTAGCTAATGATGATGTTGAAACTATATCGAAACTATATCGTACCAACATAACTACTTAGTATGCCATCTATATTTAATACATTTAGGTGCAGTGACCTATGTAAATGTAAGTAGCAAAGCCATCCTCTCTACTCACTCGCAGTTTCAGGATTCCTCACCGACTATGTGAGAACTTCGCGAAACAAAGTTTCTAGAGAATTGTTTGTATATATTTGTATAAGAAATGAGGAGCAAAACAGGAAATGTAAACCTTTTTATCTGAATACCAGGCGCGGGTATTATCTTAGCAAAAAATATTCACTCAGATCTGAGATTACCAGAAGAAGCTAGAATATTAAATTATCGCAACGGACCAGCATCTTATTACCCGACTGCGCGACAGCAAAGGCAGGGTTATGTTTTAGACATCGTTGTAGTGCCACACCTATCCAAGTAACAACATAAGTACACACGGCTACACATCAAGCTATAAATTCCAGTTTATGCTGATCTCGCATTGTATAGGATATCCGTACAATGCGAGGTCAGCTTATACTGGAAATGTATAGCTTGATGTGTAGCCGTGTGTACCTACTTGATTCAATGAGAATAAAATAGTTAGGTATTATGATCGATTATGACCACTCTGATTAATGAGTAATCATAATCGATTTCACACTTACCAAATGATTTCAGGTGCCGCATATTTGATCAAGCTCGTGTCAAATATTGACAGCTGATAATTAAAAAGCCGACACGCGTATGTCGCGACTCGGTCCCCACATGTACCCACCTTGCCTTTATGATTACCATAAAAAATATAATCTAAAAAGTTTCATTAAAAAACTAATAACGGTATGTGCGCGTTCAATATGCTCGGAAAATGATACGGAGCCACATGTCACATTATAAAAAACTTTATGAAGCTTTCATCTGCCATTTTTATTAGCCTACACTAAGATTAATTTCTATCAACGAGAAGACTCGACAAGATTAAAACAATCTTGATCCATTAACGATAACATTGCTCTGATGAAAGAAAGAATGAAAGAAAAACCGGCCAAGTGCATGTCGGATCACGCACAATTAAGGGTTCCGTAGTTGGGATGAATTTATCCCAAAAACAAACTTAACATTGCCGTTGAAAAATATGTTCTCCCATACATGTAATCCCAATGTAAGTTTGTAATGGCAAAAAAGATTTTTTATGTGTGATAAAACTACTAATTAACGATTTTCGGACTTTTACCTTTACATGTGCTGTAGACCTTGCTTCCTGCCAAAAGTGGAAGTGCCCTGTAGGTTTTGATTTATTCGAGAGTATCAAAATATGACTATGTCGCATAAATGGACGTATTTTTTTATTACCCTTGTAGGTTTATGTGAAATAAAATATTTTGAATTTTTTTAATTGCGTTGACGCAGAAGCTTGATTTTTTAGAGCTCCAAGGGACCATAAACTTACGTATTTGATAATAATTTCAACTTGATACCTCCACGCGTTCCTGAGAAAAATGATCTTCACAAGGGTCACAGACTGACAGACAGACAGACGGACAACGAAGTGATTTTATAAGGGTTTAGTTTTTTCCTTTTGAGGTACAGAACCCTAAAAATGTTTGATTGTCACATGAACACGTACATATAAAAAAACAAGTTAATTGTAAATAATGTTATGTCAATCAAAAACATTAGTATTCATGGATTTAACAGCCATGTTCAAAAGAGTCTCAAAGCAAAATGTAAAACTAATCTAACTAACATTTGTCATAAACATAGCAACTAATTCATCCTAGTTACGGAAGCGTATCGGCAATAAACATGCAAATAGTCGTAGTGATACACGAGTCCCTCCCGTGGGTCCCGGGCCCCGGTGCAGAGAGGCCAGGGGGTCGCATTCACCACCTGCACAGCTAATTGCCGCGCCTCCTAGCTGTAAACAGTTACACCCCGCTCACAATAACTGCGTGTATACTGATCAATGTATTACACAACTATTAAAGCTTTACAAGCGACTACTTGGCTCTTGAATCGATATTTATGAGGTTTTGTAAATTAAACGATAAATCTTTGGATTACTGGGTCTCTCACTGCAGTATTTGTCTTTAATTGGCTTGGTTTATCGCTATTTAAAACTTGCCTGTAATGAAACACGTATCATTATCGTACCATTTATGACTTGGAAAAATGTAGGCTAAGATGTACACTAGTACGAAAAATTATAAACAGTAGAGTTCTTCCCACACAAACCAGAAAACACCTTACTTATTGCAGTGAAAACTTCTTTAGGAACGTTGGGCATTTTTGAGATGGGACTAAACCATTGATTTCGCGACACTGTTACCGAGTTTACCGACACCATGGAGGTAAAAGACATCAACGCGTTGATTACCACGGTGCGTAGAGTAAAAGACCGCGTTGAATACCGCTGTGCCAATTTTTTTCAAGTTTTAACTTCTGTCGGCACTCGCGGAGTGCCACTGTTTTATGTCTAGCGACCCTCCTCTTTCTGCTCCTGCTTCACATGGCTTTTACGACTTAACAAACCGTCGAGATTCATTTTTAAAATAATTATTTAATATTAATTTATTACACACAAACCTCCCGAAACAAATGATCTAAATTATGGTCAAAACCGCATCAAAATACGTTGCATAGTTTAGAAGAACAACGCAATCACACAGAAAAACACAAAAACTGACTTAGTTAATTTGTTATAAACTAAGATAGATTTTGACAAGTACCGTTACCGTACAACAGAAATCACCAGCCAACAAGTGTGCATATCTGTATGATATTGAATAGATAATGTAATAGAACCTTCGACTACGTAGCAGAGAATCAATGGGCAGGCGTGACCTAACGCCAAAAGGCAAATTGCTATTGTTTATAAACAAGTCGCGAACACATTGTATGAAACAATACACTAGGAAGTTACTGCAGATTTGTATAAATGCATGTAAATGGATAAGTTAGCGGGGCATGAATTCCATTACAATTAAAGTGCACGGTGATGAATTAAACCTATGTATATTTATTTTGTTGTTGATGACTTTTAAATATTTCTAAATTACATCGAAATATCAAATGATCAAGTAGAATCAAAAACATTTTACAGATTATTTAACATTCATCACGACAAATTATAATCATGAGACAATAACCATTTCTAACGTCTGTACCGAAATAGAAGGTAATTATGATCATGAAAAACCTATTGAAGGATGTGTCAATGTATATTTACTTCCGTCACGGCACGAGAACGATTCTTCGTGCGTACCGGTCACGGCGAACCTGTTACATCTTGTATTTTATATGTCGACACTAGACACCTTTGTAATACAATCTAAAACAATAGCAAGTACTGGATATGTCATGCAAATTGCGACAAACTGTACTTACTTTAAATAAGTTTTGTAACTACTATTGCAATGTTACATAGTTAACTATGCATCAATTTATGATGCTACAAACTATTGAAATGAAAATGCCAGAAACAATTCCACTTTCGAGTTATTTTACAGAATTTACATGTTTTACAGCTGCAGAACTGACAACTTCAGATTAAAACTGGCCATAAATACTGCATTACATGCGTTGACGCAAAATTATGTGATAGTAAAAAATAAATGTTATAGCAGTCTTATGAGTCAGATATGTTAAAACAGTCGTTAAAATATTAGAATGGGACTCAATCTACAAGACTGTCAGCATAAACCTCGAACGTACGTGTATTATTATTGAAACACGTCGATTAGAGAGACTGGCCAATTACCATCCATAAGGTATTGTGGAGAGTTTAGCGCAGCGATGCAACCAACAATTTCTATGTCGACGGTATTGAGTTACGATGCAGCGAGCTGATGCTTTATTATCCGGTCCATCTCTTCCGCCCTTGTTGGTCCGCGATCACTCGTGTCGCCGGCATAACGGTCCGCCCGATACGTCCGCATTATTAATCTTACCATTGTATTAGCCAACTACATCTCACAACATATGCGCATTGATAACACTAATGGTAAACCCGCTTGTTTAATGCAATCAATAACTTCGATTACAGTTAACTGACACCTCCTACCTTACTTACTGACGGTCACTATTCAATTTATTAAAACTTGTATGTTTAGTTACCTTCGGGACAGTTCGTTAGTGTTGACCTACATCAAGAGAAGGGTGGAAGCGAGCACAAGTGTGTAGTTAGGATATTCGTCGCGTGCCCGCCCACCGTCATCATCCAGGCGGCGCGCACTGTTCACCTACCCTCTCTCCAATTATGATAACCATCACTCAAGGCGAGCGGAACGAAAGGGGGCAGGCACCGGTTAAAACGTAAAATTACACTTCAATTTTTACTCGACGGCGGCCGCACAATAAAAAACAAATATTCTCATGGTGAGTATCGACGAAACGTGACCGGCCTTCGTCAAAATAGTCGGCTGTTGTCTTATTGGGCGGCGCTTTACATCAGTCCAAGTGCTAAAGTGTAAAACGCTGCAGAGAAATTTATAAGCTTCACGTCACGAATATTGAATAATGACTTTACAAATTATCAGCGTCAACGCGTATTCAATTATTTATTATCGCAGCACACTGTCATGTTTCGAAATAATTATGTTGACTTTTATTTCTTGCGCAACTGAGGAGGTAGAGTTGAGGTTTAATGAATTCAAGGTATAGCACTTCCCGACATGACACGTAATAAGTAATAATTTTTGCTCAATATATTCAATGGTCTCGAGCGCTAACTAGTGTAGCGTGCGTCAGAATTATAAAATATTAACCTCTCCTTATTTATATGGTGGCTCGTTAACTTAGATCGCCGAGGGGAGTGTCCATTTATATCTCGTTGTCGAACCGTGTGTTTTTACACGGGCAGCGAGTGTTACAACAAATTCAACAAACGACCGGCCGTCATCTATCAAAAACACTAACGAGCTCAGATGCCGCGGTCATTTACAATCACTGCGCTGACCAACTCCAATAATATGCGATGATGCTGATGAAATAACGAAACCAGCCTCTTATTTACGACTTAAAACAACGTCACAACATTGTTGCATTGTGGTGCACTTTAATGAAGGCTGACTAATAATTTACTCCCACAACAAACATAATAAATTCCGTATGGTCCACCTTTACAAGCAGAAGATATAAAGAAATGTAGCTTTTGCGTGGTTGAAAACACAATTTAGCTACCATCTGAGACTCCAGATTTAATGAGAATCTCGAGGTGGATTTCAGTGGGTAGAAAAGCAATATTTCAAAAAAGAATAAGAAGATTTCGCCCATTTTCTAAAACTGCTGTTTAAATGCTTTTGTTTTTTGACAATGTGTGTGTGTGTGTGTGTGTAATTCATCAGTGTTTTGAAGAAAAATTATAAATACCTAAGTTACCCCATAACCACTTACAATATTACTATTTTCCTAATGTCCCTCAGGAATCATCGTATTTCCGAATACAAACGAATGCTAATTTCCCTGAAATATTAGATTGTTTTGTTTTGATTTTCGTGTGAACTATATAGAGCTGTAAAACTATTTTCTTATCTGTCGTGCCTGCGACTTTAGCAACTTTCCTATTTTTTAAATAAAGAGTATTAACAACTCTACATACTTCCAAGTCGATTGAGAGCGTCCGGTCTGCACCAAGTGCAAAGGGCAACTGATACAAATCCGACGACTGACGAAACACAAGGTTTGCCGAGGGACATTAAGAATATATTCGTACTGTACCTACTGACTTCCACTAACTTGAGTAACTTGTGATTTTTAAATGCACTTTACAGCAACGAAGAACCACTCTCAATATGGAAAAGGCCGTAATAATAGGGCGTAAAAAGGAAATAGTAATGAGGAGTAACTACCCACAGAAACAGAAAATATATAGGATATAGGCCAAGTTAGTTCCTTTTTAGTTACATCGAGCTATTCGACATCGTAATGTGTATTGACCAATAAATGTAATTTATTCGTTAATTAGTTTCGTCCATTCAGCTTAGAATCATCATCTGCCTAGCCTTTTCCCAACTATGTTGGGGTCGGCTTCCAGTCTAACCGGATGCAGCTGAATACCAGTATTTTACATGGAGCGACTGCCTATCTGACCTCCACAACCTAGTGACTAGGTAACACGATACCCCTTGGTAAGACTGGTTGTCAGACTTTTTGGGCTTCTAACTACCCGTAACGATTGTCAAAGATCTACAAATGACAGCCGGGACCAACGGCTTAACATGCTTTCCGAGGCACGGAGGAGTCTTGGTATGTAAAGATGGTCACCCATCCACGGACCAACCGCGGCAAGCGTAGCTTAACCTGATCGATCGACCCGTGCAGCTGTTATTACTCAGCTTAGAATAAAGGTAGTGATATTTTAGCTAAGACGTAGACCAAGTGAAAGAACTTTGAAAGTCCGAATGGAATAAACTTTTTAACGATGTTTACGGTATACGGATGAATAAAACAATAAATTTTATTGATATCCATAGTAATTCGATAAAACGGAAAAATGCACATGCAACAAATTGGGGTAACCATTAAAACGGCAACCTGCTGTTAATTTTACCAAGAAACAAAATTTTGACAGTCAAATCGTACACATGACATGCATTATGTGAATTCAATTCCACTTCGAAAATAATTATTTCGATCGGCAGGTCTATTGAAAACGCCATATGCCTTCATCCACGCCTTATTATTTCGGTGTGAATGGAGCTTTCGGTTTTGTAAGGGAAATTAAATTATATCGGTATCTATCTATAAGAAACTTCACTTTTTATCGATTATACCTTTTTGGAAAAGGTTCACCCTCTTGAAAAGTAGAGTTTTTTTGTATTTGCAGTTTATTTAACGGTGCTACGAACACCCCTGACCATGACATGCTTTTATTACGGTTGGTTTTTATATACTTACTAATCGAAAAAATGCTGTTACATTCGAACAAGAATATAACTCACAGGTGTTTTAATGACTTTTAAAGAAATTCGAAGACATTTCTTTTTTTTTAAGTGAAAACTTCTTTAGGCGCGTTGGGCATTTTTGAGATGGGACTAAACCATTGATTTCGCGACACTGTAACGCAATTTACCGACACCGTGGAGTAAAAGACATCAACGCGTTGATTACCGCAGAGCCGATTTTTTTTTTTTTCAAGTTTTTTCTTCTGTCGTTACTCCCGGAGTAACACTGTTTTTTTTTTTCAAGTTTTCACTTCTGTCGGCACTCCCGGAGTGCTACTGTTTTTTTTTTTAAGTTTTCACTTCTTTCGGCACTCCCGGAGTTTTTTTTAACGTTTTCACTTTTGTCGGCACTCCCGGAGTGCTACTGTTTTTTTTTTTCAAGTTTTCTCTTCTGTCGGCACTCCCGGAGTGCCACTGTTTTTTTTTTTTAACGTTTCCCCACTCTAGGAATTTCTTTTGTATTGTGGGTGCGTTTACAAACATTTAAACTCACATACACAAACAGCCAGACCCGGAACAACTACTTGTCATACAAATGTTTGTTCCGTGCGGGAATCGAACCCGCGACACGCAGCGCAACAGTCAATCGCTTAACAACTGCGCCAATCGTAACATCCAACTAACTGCACAGGGCCCGTGTGGTGGTTTCCGGCCCAGTCCTTCTCACAGAAAGAGGAGGCCTGTGTCCCAGCAATGGGAAATTTATAAGCGGAACATGCATACGTAGTTTCTAGAGTTTTAAGCTCATCAACACGCAACTTAAAATATTTAACTCGAAACCGAAAGGTAAACATCCCAAGAACTACAAATCAAATAGAACTGTGACTCCGAATTTCCGAAATGTAAACCCAAAGGCACAGAGGTCTATTTAGTTAGACAGCCCAAGGAATCCAGTTAGTTAATTACGCTACGAAAAGCGAATAGAGGATATTCTTTCTCATTACCGTAGTCGGTGGTTCTCATTAGGTGAGGATATGTCAATGGCGGCGTGTTGTATCGGTGGGCTCTCGTTTGTCCTGTCGCCGTGTGCGCCGGACATTTTTCAGTGAAGTAATAAATACGCGCCAGCGCACCTGCTTTTTCGCGTACTGCGAGTCGTGTGTGACAAATAGTGGCCGTCGTTAACTGTGATTGCCTTTACTGCCCGATGTAGATCAACAATGGTGTAGAAGCTTTCCCAAACGAACGTGGTTCAAGAAAAATTTACTGCAACATGTCGCCTATCGGCAATGGGCGCCCGCAATTTTCAATTTTTTTTCAAAAACGAGTTTAAAAAAAAAACACCTTCGTTTTTTTTTGCATAGTTGACAAATTTTAATAAAAATGTTAGTTAATCCGATAAAATAACTCATAAGCTTTTAGAAATAATAAACAGAATCCAAATCGAGCCAATAACATCGGAGATATTATGGCAAACGCCAATCAAAACATAAAAAATTAAATAACATGAAAAATATTAAAGATAGACCCCCTTTTAAAGTTATTTTTCGATAATTTTTCATGAATATTCAGAAAAATTCGGGCGGTCATATGCCGACTATGGGCGACATTGTAGAGTTAGTGCTCTTATTTAGGAATGATTTTGTTATCACTGAACTTTAGGTGGCGATAATCGCGCATGTCTGTCGAAGGAATGAAAGGCGGATTGCCATGTAACCCAAATTAATGTTCGTTTCCTCTAAATTAGGCGTCTATTTAAACTCACATTACTCCGTCTTCTTACAGCATCTACTTTCTTAAGTGGTAACAAATTCGCAAACTCTGAAAGCGTATCAAATATCAATTTGCATAATAACGTAAAAGCTCATACGCCGATACAAGCTGGAGCACGCCCCACATTAACGAGATTAAGTCAAAATTATGTGATGTAGGCACAGAGCTATGTTGACACTGTGTTAGGAGACCCACAACCAGACCACGGCAAATGCAAGGTAAATGTTGATTTATTGTAATTAGCAAGCACTGCCTACATACGGGTTCAAAAGAAAACATTTTTCGTTTTTGTTGTTCGCAATAAAACCTGTGTTGTGAATTAAGCATAAAGAACTTGACAATAGACTGGTGTTTGTGCGCAGCAAACCCGTGGCGTGTCCGCAGCGGCTGCCGCTTCCACGGACAGACGCGGGTGGTCCCAGCGGGAGTCCTGGTTTATGTTTACAATGCCCATAATTCAGTGATTCGCGCGAATACTAACATTGACGCTTATCTGACCCGACATACAATACCGTCACAGGAAGCACTAAAACAAACTTTGTCTATCCAACTACTAATTATTACCACATAATCTGCGATGTTTGATGTAGCAGGAAATATTAAATCTTATCAGATCACAATAATTATGAGAAAACCGGCCAAGTGCGTGTCGGACCACGCACAATGAAGGGTTCCGTAGTTGGGATGAATTTATCCCCAAAACAAACTTAACTTTGTAGTTGAAAAATATGTTCTCCCATACGAAATGTATGGGAAAACATGTTTTTGCAACTGCAAAGTTGGTTGATTATTACTCGTTAACCTATAGAGCCTACTTAGCTATGATAGTTTTCCTTTTAATTTCGTTATATAAACTACTGTTGTAATTTTTTTCACACACCCAAAACCAACCGTTTAGCCGGCAGGGGGGGGGACACTTGACTCTAACAAAAATTAGCACTTTAAAGTTTAATATTTCGCAAACGAATCCCTGAATCCAAAAATGGTTTTAACAAACTTACAATATTTTTGAAGGACCTTTCCAATGATACCCCTCACCATGGGGTAAAAAAATAAAAAAATAAACATCACCACTTTACGTGTATGAGAGATACCCTAAAAAAATGTTTTTCATAATTTTGTTTTACCACTTTGTCGGCGTAATTAATATGTATACCTATGCCAAATTACAGCTTTCTAGTACTAAGGGTCTCGGAGCTAGACCGCGGACAGACAGACAGACAGACGGACATGACGAAACTATAAGGGTTCCTTGTTTACTACGGAACCCTAATAAGCGAATCGCTAAAATTTTATATGAAACGTAAGTGCATAAAGATAAACGGTATTATAAAAAGACACATTTAAGAGATAGCGTGACGACGAATTAAAAGACTTTGCGGTCAGTTTCAATTTGCGGCCATTGCTTGTTAGGAAGCTGCTATAAAAGTGTTTATGACCGAACGCTTGTAAAATGACATAAAAATATATTACACACTAACGAATATTCTTAATTGAATTGGCGAAATCCGAAACTTGATAATGATTGTCGTTAATGCGATTCAATTAACTCCTTTGTAAGTCGTAAAAGTTTTACGGCATATATGGACGAGATAATATTGTATCTAGAAGTTTCAATTTATAAATAACAAATAGTTTTATACGTATCTATACTCCATTTGAAATAAGATTTGTAACTAAACCTTTTTTACAGTCCGTTCAATCGATTTTCTATTGCAACTTGGTGGCATGAAAAATGGCAGCTGCAGTAAACAGTTGGTATTGTAACCACTTTTTTGTTTTTAATGCCATCCTTATGCCTACGATATAGAAGTCAGAATCGGTTGAACGGACTGTAAAAAAGGTTTGTTTAAATGTCTAATCTTATTTCAAATGGAGTATAGGTATAATGTTTCATGAAATGTGGCCACCGACATGCATGTTTCAAGGATGACATAACATATTAGCTAAACTGACTGTGTCAGTCAGCTCTATTGAGTCGTGTCATGAGCACGGGTCACTAAATAAACATTGTTCAAGCCAATCCTTGCATTTCCATTGTATATTCACTTGATTGATAAGCAAATTGCACAACTATTACTCTCAGTACTGTCTATCTGCTTAACAATCTAAGTCCCTGATTGTCCAAAAAACCTTATTAATAAACCTAAATTTGCTAAATCTTTATTTAAATAATTCTTCTGTACAAGTGTTTGTCACCTAACTCCTCCTAAACGGCTGGACCGATTTGGATTAAATTTTGTGTGTATATTTGAGTGGTTCCCTGGGTTGTTTGAAAATACAATTGGACCCGGTAGATGGCGCTGTTCGGACAGGACAACGTCTGTCGGGTCCGCTAGTAAAATTATAATTTTCATACGGCCATAAACAGTTTTTATAGTTTTGTGTTACCATCAGCGGAAGCGGATATTGAAAGCTTGCGGGATACCTTTTCCCTAGTCCTAAACAAATATTTTTATGATACTATTCCGCGGTATCTGAAGTAAAACAACATTAATTTTATAGGTACTGCGTCCCTATAATTAATTTAAACGTGAACATTGTGTAGTATAAAGCATTAAAGGATAAAGCTGCGTAGTCAATTTGAGCCGAAGCTATTACCCATTTAATGAAGGATACAAGACAAACTAGCTTCGTAGGAAGCCATCAGAGAGCCATCTCCACGGCGCGGGCGGCGCGAACCCACTTTAGTAGAAGCACATCGCCTACTTGCTAAGTAGTTCGACTCATTCCAATGTGTAGCGCACGGCAGATAATACACTTAGTAAACGATGTTTGTTTAGAGGCAAATGCAGTTGTTACGGCTTTTAGTGCCGCTGCCTGCAACTATAACGTCGGATTAAGAGGTTTATAAACTTAGATCGTGTAGTGTGAGAGAAACTGCGCGCAATAAGAAAGTCAATTTAGTTCGTTAACGAGATTGGATGAAAGGCGGGAGCTTGATTAAGCTCTATTAGAGCCGAGTTGGTGTTGCGATGACATTCCATAAACGAACCGCAGCGGACCGCAACGTCACGCGGCTACTTTGTATTAACTATGCGGTGAGACATGCAGCTATTGCAAATTACTGTTTTCATGGTGTTAGTACCTGGGCGACCGAGCTGGTGAAAATAGAGAATACTCATTTTATAGTACAGGATAGTTTATAATTATCCCATGTATAATACATACTCTACTAATTCCATGCTGCCATGATAGTAGGTACTTACTAATTCCATGCTGCCATGATAGTAGGTACTTACTAATTCCATGCTGCCATGTCATTATTTTAATTTCATTATTCATTATCTTGTTCTAAACTTTGGGCGATCGAGTTCTGTTCGGGTGGAAATACGGAGAAAACGAATTTTCCCAGATATGAGACCTAGCCAGATCGATTTTTCGCCCCCGTAAACCCCTATATTGCAAGTTTAATCGAGATCATTAGAGCCGTTTTCGAGAACGTGAATAAAAATTAAAATACAATTATATGTACAAAAATATTGCTCGTTTAATAGTATAGGATTTAAAATTGGAGGAAAATAAAATAAAAAAAAGTTGAATATATTTACAAGCAAACTTGGACAATTTAACATACTAACTATCAAGTATGTACCTAGTTCATAAAAAGGTTGGTTAAAAAGCTAAGATGAACGAAAGGAACTCCCTCATTAAATGCTTACCTATCACCTTTCGGTGCGTGACACGCACAAAGGTGTGGAACCAAGAACCTCCTTTTTACGTCTTTTAAAAACAAGCATCGCGAAAGTACCTACTCAATTACCTACTTTTCATAATTATGGCACTCAATGTCGTCAAAAACGTTGAGTTTCTTTCGTCGAACAAACAATTTTCTCGTAGTTACTGGCGAGTGAGAGTCACGCGATGAACGAGGCAGATGTAGGTACTCAAATACCTGACCGAAGAGTACGTATATAATTGTTAAATTTGCATTCATAATGGTGGCTAACAAGCGCAGATTGCGATCGGCTAGTTCGCGCCGCAACGACAAGTTGATACTAACAGATCGCAACCACCCTTAAATTTTAGTGATGTCAACACTCGCTTATCGATGAAAGTGAACAATTGAAAGTTTAATAGCAAGAAGCCTTCAAAAGGCCAATTTCTTGGTAAGAACTTACAATTGAGGCCTATAACATCAAAGGCAGTTAAACGCCTTAAAGTCGTAAAATGAGTTAACTATGGCGCCATCTAATTTAGTTACTTGGACACGCTTTGGTGTATTAATTTTACTAACAAATACAGTAAGGTCCCTAGCAAATTCAGTTCAAAAACCGATATTGGCATCAAATATGCCAACCAATAAGAATCAAAAGCAAGACAAAAATATTAAGTTTTTGTAGCTTCCTGAATATTTGACAGACTTGGATTTAGCTGCCTTTGATTTAGTAGGCCTCAATTAAGGTTGCACTAGTCGACGGTTCGAACTCGTTGGTACCGTGGCTAATATGCACGCTATTTAGTATAGTTATTTATTTATTTCGCTTTATTTACTTATCTAGTTTTTATTTATTTATTTAGTGCAATAAACGATGATTTATAAAGAAAACGAGCGCGTAATATTTCATGAACAGACCTTTGAGCTTATAGATATTACAGAAAAACTACTGGATGTATCTACAATGCCATTTCATACTACATAAGTTATTTATTTACGCCCAAAGATGAGTTAAAATTACATACAGGATTAGATAATGACAAGACAAATTGATATAATTTTTTTTTTAAACGTACTCCTTCAAACAGACGAGTTATCTCCATACTACGTTTGTATGGAAGAATGATTGACTAGTGTACCCTTAAAAGTAAGAATGATAAGTACTAAAAATCAACCAAGAAATTGAATGTCTTCGTTTTACATTAAAATGTCATCAAAAACTGAAATATTTTTAGATTTCAGTTTCAGTCTGATAAATAGTTAATTGAATTTATTTCTCAAGCTAAGCAGCGTCTGTCTCTTTATTAAGTTACTTCAATTTTAACCGCCTTCAAAAAAGGAGGAGGTTTTTGAGTTAGGTTCAATAATACGTATTTTTTTCCCACTTAGTATATGGATGATATCTTAAGTTCCTGTCACTGTTATTTACATAGCAGGTAGTGGTGTTCGAATTTGTGTGGGGTAGGTACCACAACTAAAAACTGAAAAATAAAAACTATTTACAAAAAATATCAACCGACTTCCAAAAAAAAACACTGCAAAGCGAAAAATAACTTTAATTTCGAAAGTCAGTGGCAAAAACGAAAAGTCTAAACCAAAGACACCGACTACCGAAATTAAAGTTATTTTTCGCTTTGTAGTGTTTTTTTTGGAAGTCGGTTACATTTTTTTTTGTAAAAAGCTTGTATCTTTAAATACAGTAGTGTTTTCATTTTCTATATATTTTAATAAAGAACCTGCTGGAATCGGTTCGAATACAAAATTAAATGTTATCCGGTAAACAGGTAAGTAAATCGATATCGACATTTTACAATTCTCGTCCGCAACTAATCGCAGCGACAAACGGGATGGCTTGTACATAATTACAGTTATTAGAGAAGTTGCTAGGCCCGCGGGACCATGGTCACCGATCCGGAGACCACCGAGTACAACACTCATTCCGCAGTTATTTATACATTCGAGTACAACCACCAACGGAAACGTATGACTGAATATACGCACTACATGACCAATTAACCACGATGATAATATTTATTTATACTACCTAGGGTTGCAATTAATTTGATGCGCAAATAAAGTTGGAACGAATTTTATTTTATTAAAACGGTCCTCCGAGTAGTGGGAATCGAAACGAATTGTTCAGAAACAATTCACAATGGACGCGGAATATGTATAATAGCACCTACACAGTAAATCGGAGAGCAAAGGAGCCTGTATTCAAAATGCTCTTCCCTTTACAATACGATACCCTTGTTTGTATTAAAAGTAGATCGAGTAAATTCACGCATTAAATATGAGTCAAGGAGAGAACATTCATTCGTACAATAGAAATGTGACTGGTAATGGCTGTTAATCAACCATGCATGGACCGAGATAAATTTTCATTAGCTTTATTTAGCATCAGTATGGCTTTCTGTCTGAGCTAAGCGAAGCATGTTCGTAAAATGTTTAGAGTTAAACATAATTATGTTAATTGGAGATCCACATGAGTATTTTTTTTTGTCCTGTATTCTTTGGTCATAGAACACAAAAGGCGTACGTATGAATCGGTTTATGTATATCGCCGAGAACATGCTGCACGGCAATAAAAAGTACGCTTGAACTTATTTACATAATCGACACATGTTGCGACATAAGCGTTAACATTAAAACAAACTACCAACATAACAAAGTAAAAGGTCCCATAAGTATCACAAAAATCCCTCTGAAATGTTTAACTGAAAATATGAAAACACACACAGGGAGATACAATTGCACGTGTAGCAGATGTGTTTAATTACTGACCCGACGAAATCTCGGAAAGAGTTGAGTTTCATTATGAACAAAATGGCCTTTGCCTCAGCCAGCGATAAAGTAAATAAAATATCAACACGCTGCTAACACCCCGCACATAAAATGATGGGTCGCACACGTTAATATTTGCTTTAATAAAGTTCAGACATTTTGCAAAAAAAAATATGTGCCCAGTGCACGAATTAACTGCCGAGTTAGGCTTTTTACAGCGGTCGCCGCCTGTCCCCTCCATTACATTACCTAAACAAAAATCCAAGGCAGAAGGATTTAAAATATACCCCAAAACATGTCGAGTGTAATTTTCAAATTAAAAATATTACTGAAGCCCTGATTACATTAATACCCTAATAATTTAAACCGCGAACTCTCACCTACCTAGCATAAAATTAAAGCCGAGTTTATACCTGAATGTGGGTACGCATGAAACACGAATTCTCGAAACTTAATACGGACGTGTTCAAAAAGATAAGGCGGGTGTAAGGCCAGGATTACATGAAAGGTGGCGAGTAAAAATTTTGAGAAACGTGTGCGCCCGCGATCGTCCCACGCAATAATGCGTGGGCGAGTACGAATATTGATGCACCTCTTCGGTGCCGCCTCGTTACGTCAAACTATTATCGTAATTGTATTAACATACCTGCTGATAGGTATGTAGTGAACTGTTAAAGCTGTTATATTAAATGTTCACACTTCTTTAGTCACTGCATAAATTAAGTTGTTGAACTATTGAATGACTAAGCAATAAGATCTTTAAATGCCCATTGTTTTTATCAAACTCATACACTTTGTGCACTAAAAACTAACTTCACTGAAAGTAAAGATCGTTTTATGAGCTTTTCAAACAAAAGATTTTGACAGCGGAACATGGAAAATCATATTCTATGAGAATAGTTTTCGTCGTATTGAGGCCGCAATCCTGTCGACAGTGACAACAGCTAAGGGACGCATGCAGCGGTCTGCACTCCTGAAATCGGTCGTCGGTGTTCGTACGCAGAGATTTACGATGCGCGCGCGCATTGAACACGCACTGCGACACAAGAGATGGCTCGCGTGCGTGTCGCCTTATCGCCACACCGCCGCCCAAATTAACTCTCCTTATGAATGCAAGCAACATGCTGAAATATACTCGAGGTGCGATTTATGTGCTCTAAGAACCATTACATAAAGTGCTTCAAAGTATTGCAAATGGAAATAAGATACACGATAAAAAAATATTGCTATATAAATCCCCATTACTACATTTTCTTTGCAGAGACATCTCGACTCAAGGGGTATGATCCATTTCAACGCACAATGAATACGAAATAAGAAATCAACGCACACCACACATTTCCTGAGCAATTTTCTTTCATAGCCAATATTTTTAGCAGCTTCGCAAAGAGGCACGCTCTCTAAAATATGTAGCGGCACGTTGTTGAATTTTTGTTTAATATGCAATTTTGAACCCGAGCAGACGTATATCACGTTTTTCGCAACCAAAATGGTGTAATAAATCTGAAAGTCCATTTTCATATAAAAGAAAACCGATTAAGGAGCTTTTCCGATACCGATCGTTCGAATGAAGCTATATATTTTCATGATCGAGCGAATCCAAGATCACGGACGTCTGACGACCGGTGCGTGAGAAAATTGAAAAGGAAACGTTTTTTTTAATGGAATTGTCCTTGAATGAAGAAACATTCATTTGCATTTTGCACCGACTGATTCCTTTTATCTATGGCTGTTGATTGTTATTTGAAACCTCTATACTGACTCTTGCTGGCTTTAGAACTCTTTTTAGAAACAATTTATTTTTTAACCGACTTCCAAAAGGAGGAGGTTCTCAATTCGATTGTATGTTGTTTTTTTTTTGTGTTTGTTACGCAATTACTCCGTCAATTATGAATTGATTTTGATGATTCTTTTTTTGTTTGGTAGATCATACTTCAGAGGTGGTCCCATATAAATTTTATTAACTTTGCTTGGGTAGTTTTTGCGTTAGCTTCAATAATACGTATTTTTTCGTCCCTTAGTATGTGGATGATATGATAACTTCCTGTCACTGTTATTTACATAGCAGGTATTGGTATTCGAATTTGTGTGGGGTAGGTGTATCACAACTAAAAAGTGAAAAATAAAAACTTTTTACAAAAAAAAACAACCGACTTCAAAAAAACACTACAAAGTGAAAAATAACTTTAATTTCGGAAGTCGGTGACAAAGAACGAAAATTCAAAACCAAAGACACCGACTTCCGAAATTAAAGTTATTTTTCACTTTGTAGTGTTTTTTTGAAGTCGGTTGTTTTTTTTTTTGTAAAAAGTTTTTATTATTACTACAAAAATTATCTTAGAAATATAAGTTTTGCTTTATAATATCATCATACGTACTAATAGCAAGTGACGCTCACTGAAAAATTACTACCGTATTCAATCAAGAAATGAAATCTAAGGCAATAAATTGCAAGTCACAGTATTATTTACAACTATGCAGTACTACCGGGCATTCTAATGATTATAGAAAATCATAAACCTTATACGTTCTTTACGATACGGATTGAATTATGAATATTTTGATAGGTTTCCGCATTTTGCAGGCTTAAACGTTAATGGCAAATGGGAATGATATACTTAATGTTGGTAAAACGTGCTCAAAGCGTTGTCATGCAAACTAGAATCCTGCTACAAGTGAAGTTTACGGAATCGCTTGAATTGCTTGCTAAGTAAATTGAAGCGCAGTTGAGGTTACTGTACCGTTGACTTTACCAATCGCGAGGCGGAACTTCAATCAGGCGTCATCTGCACTAACTCTCAAAGCGCCGAGTAATGAGCGATTATGTTTAACACCTTTTGCAGAGCGATATAGGACGGGTAATATTTTTTTCTGAAGAACATAAAGCACAATACGCTAATGTCATTTATCAAATGAACTTCAAGGTACACGATACACGTTGTTTGTAAAAAAAATCCTGCACGTTTTGATGAAAGTCTCGCAAATTTTTCGCATCTTTTCCTAGTCATAATCTGGGAAATTACTGTTTTTCCTGACTTGTACTGTATAACAATTCTTTGAAAATTGAGTTGTAACCGTGTGGTTCTGAAATTATAATAATAGAACTTGCATGCGTCCAGACAATGCCTGCAGCAACCGTTTGACTGACAGACAATTTGTTTGTCACTCATTCATTCGTTATCTTCATGTACGCGAGCCCTGTGCTTAACAACCGTGCCATTTTTACTACACGCGACCACCATGTCTATCAACGGTCGTAATAGAATCATTTGTGTCTAATATGTAGGAAGTAAGTTATCTTCAAAGGTGATTAACTTGTTGTAAGTGCAGTCACTTAACTTTGTCATAAGAGAACGTAAACTGAGAAGACAAAGACGAACGACATACCTAACAATGACGCTATCAATTTTAATGAAATATTGTAAAATAAGTACAGTATTTCTATTTTCTTAATGTCCCTCGGGTATCATCGGATTTCCGAATACAAACGAATGCTAATTTCCATGTCCATCAATTATTAGATTTATCGTGTGTAATAATTTGAATTCAGAACTAAGTACTTTATTGTTGTTTTGTTTTGATTTCCGTGTGAACTATATAGAACTATAAAACTATTTTCCTATCTGTCGTGCCTTTAGCGGCTTTCCTCCCATTTTTAAATAAATTACATTAAGTTAAAAGAGTATTAACAACTCTATATACTTCTAAGTCGATTGAGAGCGTCCGGTCTGCACCAAGTGCAACGTACAACTGATAAAAATACGCCAACTGACAAACATGAGGTTTGCCGAAGGACATTAAGAACATAGTTTGTCTGTAAATACGAAATTGACAAACGATTGAACAGCCCGCTAATAAACGAGATTCCCAAAATGTTTTACTTCCATAAATACTCAATAAGGCCCCTTTTCCCACGCCCGTTTCGCAATCGACTTCGGGATCGGCGATCGACGTTGCGCCACATTAAATTCTTCACGTTTAATCAATTCCGGAGGTCGGTACTAAAAAAATATCAAAGTGAAGTGTTTCCTTCCGTATCGACGGCGCCAGAAGAGTATAGCAGACAACAAATAAATCGTTGGCGCAGTTTCAAAAACCGCCGAAATCGTCGGAGTTGGTATCGTGGACACGCCTTTTATCTGTTACGTCTATCAGTCTTCGCTTTCCTCTGTTCTAGGTAAATAACAAAAACAAAAATAGCCCGGAATAAAATAATCATGCCGAAGAAACAGAGGGATGCGTGCAACCGTGCAGGATTAAAAAAGTACTCGTCGGTTTCGGATGACTTGCCTTGCCTGACCTACTTTCAACCGCGACCATCATTACGATAAAAGCTTGCTTGATAAATTAATGCGCACCTTAGGTTACGCCCCAGTGACGCTCTACGGTGACAAGCTGAAAAGTAAAACGTAATCCGAGCCTAAATATATTTGCATCGGGTTAATATTGCGAGTCACGACGCGACTATAAGCGAAGCCTTGTAAAGTACCTGCGTTCGTTACTACTCTGTTTTATGCCGGGCGTCGAGCGGTTGCAGCTATCGCCTCACAACAATGTGCCGGCGAGCTCATAAATACAAAACAATTAGACGATAAATTCCCACTTGAATTAGTATTTTTATTTGCGCGTCACGTGCGCTCGGCGCTCTTTCCAACAATTTATGTAGGGAGGCGTCAAATTTAACAGCTCAAAGAAACTGATGGCGCTCTCCTAGGCTTTGGCGCGCACTCGTGATGCCCTGTAATTATGTTTACAATTTATTTGTAAGCGAACAATGGGTGCCTTGTTTGTAATGCGTTAATATAATGGGTAAATTCTTACATTTCACTTCAAACTTATGGTAGACCAATTATTTTACTCAGATGTATTGAAAAACGTTAAGACAAAGTAAAGGAGTAGTATCGATCTGATTTGCGAACCCGGCCAGCCACTCGAGCTGATCAGCGGCGTGATTAAGTAAAACGAATAAGAGCGAAAGCGTGACACAAAAGCAATGCGATAACAGAGGAAAAACGAGCAGAGAATCGCCTCTGAGCAGACGGTATCTTCGCCCGCCCGGGAGTTATTAAATATTAAAATAAACTCGCATTCCGACACGAGTCCTACGCGATACGCAAGATTATAGCCAACACAATGAGAGCACTGGCTCCGATCGCTCCCTCGCCTTATCATATCAAAGCACGAGCTTACATAATTCAACTAGGGAGGATATTCTCTCGAGTGATCCCTTGTTGCTGATGAAAATTTAGCGCCTGTGTAAACACGCGATTCCGAAAATCTTCGACAAAGTTAGCGGCCTATAAAAAGAAATTTTATCGATATGTTTAAATTATATTTACTAACCTTTACAGAGGTAGCAGGTTCAAGACAATACATAAGTATTGTTTGAAAGGGCAAATGAGCACATTCCCACGTGACGATGATGACAACGTATTGCCTCATGGAGTCTTGAAAGTGTATCAGTCGTCTCATCTCTCGCTTGCCAAGCAGCTCCCCGCCCACTTACCTGAAACAATACATCATTACAATATCACTAACTGAGAGGTAACGCATATGTTTAAATATTTAACACCTACAACACGTCTCCCGTGCACCACACATAGAGAGGAGCGCAGGATTTCATAATTTACTTCATGGTATTTTAACTATGGATTGCCGTAAATTCTATAACGTTAGACTTGTACTGACCAATTCATAAATGGCTTTTCTGATTTCACGTCTTTTGGTTCAGAAACAAATATAAGACTTATGCTCCTAATGGCCCATGCAGGATTTACTTCCTGAGTCGATATTTTGATAATTCCTGAAGAAATATGAAACTACAAGGGTAAATTTGCCAAGTCACTTAAGCGGTTCTTTCTCAGGAGTTTGTAAGCAATGTTCTTAGGAAAGTGGTTTGCAGATTGTTGGGGAGAGCAGATGAGTGATTTGGTAGTTTATTTAATTTTTGTGTTATAAGTCATTTGATGTAAGGATATATTCGTTTGTTACTATAGATGTGCATGCAGTAAGTGGAAATTAAGTGTCCGCACTAATAAACCTTATTTATAATTTTATTTGTTCTGTTCCCACAGACAAACCGTGAAAACGGTTTTGCGGGGCATTGTTTTTAAGTTAAGATTTTTTATAAACTTTGTTTGATAAATAAAATAAATAATAATAATAACACACTCTTAATCTTCTGAAATCATTATCATTCATCGTTTCAAACATCCTACCATAACTTATTAATCATCAACGTCAGCATATTAAGACAAGATCAAGTTTTAAAGTATCCGGATTTACCTATAAACCAAAAAACCGTCACTTAAAACTGCCATTCACTTTGCCAATTGCATAAATCTACCAGAAAAAACAGTGGCACTCCGGGAGTGCCAACAGAAGTGAAAACTTGAAAAAAAATCGGCACCGCAATAATCAACACGTTGATGTCTTTTACTCCACGCACCGCGGTAATCAACGCGTTGATATCTTTTACTCCACGGTGTCGGTAACAGGTCGCGAAATCAATGGTTTAGTCCCATCTCAAAAATGCCCAACGCGCCTAAAGAAGTTTTCACTTCAAAAGTCATTTAGTTTCTCTAAATGCTTATAAATTCTGCTAACTAGCTATACATGACGCTGCGCACAGATAGTGCACACGCCATGCGATAAAATTTTATTTAGAAAACATTAGCATTCGCAGCGGCTTATCGAAGCTGCTCTCGCAATTGTATGTGAATGGCCTGCGAATTTCCCCTCAAAGCTTCGTACTTACGGAACCCCGTACAAGACTCTATGGTATCTCTAATACCTTTATATCTGCTAGTTCCGTTCATATTTCAGTTTGTCTTATCATTTGTTTTCATTTTTATGTCATTCGAATTTTCTTTAAGTATAGGTACCGATAGTGTTAGAAGTATTCTACAGTTTCCAGAAAAACCTATCGCTTCTAGATCAAAGCTTTACATTTATTGCGTAGGCACTAGCCACTAAGCAATTGAGATAGAAGGAGATTTTCATTGATCTAGACCAAAACAGGATCCTGAAAGCGCTGAGAAATAAGTAGACTTTTATCCGATCGTTGAAATTAGTCCGTCAACCAAGATTTCTAAGATAAACCATCTATTTATAGGCAGATCACAGAAAAACTTAGACAGGGCATCACAATTATTTGGAATACATTATATTAACGATGTTGGTTCACGTGGCAATCGCATGCCGGATCTCTCATCGTGTGGAGGCGCCGATGTTCGAGCTAATGTTGCTTAATTAACTCGTATTCATTATCGGCGGGAACACGGCGCATAGGCGCGTGCGCAGCCCGAGCGGCCGCTGCAGGTGCCATCGCATGCGGAAACACGGGACCACCACTACACGACTTACTATATTTCCATTTCACTTGCATCTACATTTCTTCAATTAACATTTCATGAAATGACATCTGAATCAGCTTCCTATACAGTTGGTCTGAGTCATATTTTATTGCAATATCGGCTATACGGATAACTCAATATCAAAAGAGCGAAAATTCTATATTTCACGTTGGTTAAAATAAAATGGTGGTGATGAATGGCCCGTTAATGAACTTTTCAGCAAAACGACAGACCAATTGATTCAGCTATATTTTGAACGGAAGCTGGCAAAACTGATCCATTTATTATTTTTCACTTATTTCAAGTATTTTTTTAAGTGAAAACTTCTTTAGGCGTGTAGGGCATTTTTGAGATGGGAAAAAACAATTGAACTCGCGACACAGTTACCGACACCTCATTTTTGTAAACGCGATTGTGATCTTTATTTATATTAAGTTACGGATCAATGTTCTATGCAAGTATTTTTACTTTAAAGGTTTTGAAAGTATTTTTTTGTAAACGCGATCGTGCTCTTTATTTAGATTAGGTATGTATTTTTCTTCCACCAAGGCGATCTTGTTGAAGTTTTCACTTCTGTCGGCACTCCCGGAGTACCACTGTTTTTTTTTAAATATTTTTGTTTCTTTAGTAACATTCCTTGACTCAATTTTTCCGATCTTTTACAGAGCTAAGCTACGAACAATAATAGAAAGGTTTAACCACACAAAATGTACATTTTTATTCTAACGAGACCATGGCAATAGGGACTGCATACAGAATCGTTAAAATTGCAGTGTTTTAATAATAACCAGGTATCTTTTTAACATGGAGTTATCAATCCAAATGTCAAAGCAAGTTCCGTGTCGTCGGCTCGGCTCGACGTAGCAAGAGAAATATTACAGTTATTAATTTTCGGTGGTTGCACACACGAGATAGCTCAAAACTACCGAGGGTTAAGATGACCGTAAAGCATGGCTTTGAGCTTTATACCAATGTATGCATTGCCAGGGTTAAGATTTAAAGAAAGAAAATTGATGCACTATTTTAAACGCTATTTCAAAGAACTTTCAGATTTCAGGAAGCCGTTTCAACTCTAAACGAATAAATGAGAGCAAAGTGCACTTAAAACACTTTTCTTTGGAAAACTTTGTGTCTAGCAATAATAAAAGGAAACTTAGTAACTACTTATTTACTGATATTTTCTCATTTTATAGTTCTTTATTTTTTGTTTTGTCTTTTTAAGGATCCTTTGTGCCATCCAACTCAAGCTCAAAACTACGTGGTGTTTATAGACGAACTAAAGATGATCATTCTGTGCTGTGTACAAAGAATGAGAAAAATCGACCATGCACGCTGTTTGGCTTGGATAATTTGGAGCTAGTTAAAATTTGCTCATTGATAAGAACTATAATTTCATTCAAATAGGTTTGGCTTTGTGCAACCAATAAGTGTTAAAAACTTTGTTTAGTCAATTTGCAACTCTGCATGCAGACGCAATCTGCCGCCACAAAAAAGAACTATCATGCATCGATTTCAAGTTTGAACAAAGAACATGCACGATATTTGTGACCTGGGGCTGTTAATCCATGAACACTAGAAGCGGCACTGCAACCACTGCGTCTCGGTCGGGACTCGGGCGCCCGCGGCAGATCCTCAACAAATACGCATGCGTGCTCTCCGCCATTATGCAAAACACACACCGGATACACAACCAACTTATTAAGTACATAATAAGTCTCATCTCGTTACATATCGTCAGACTGACTCAAAGTAATTTTCTTGCTACCCTTCCAGTGCGCCTGATCAGTACCTACGCAAATACTTCACAATTACATTTCTCCAACAAGGACACAACAAACCGAATAGGGTCCAGTATCGAGTTCTCAAGCGCAACTTTATGAAAATGGAGAACAAATAAATTCTCGTTATGTTATATATAATGGAAATAGAATTTTGCAATGTGGTAATGAGATTACATTTACAGTTATAGCTTCTATTAGGCGGTCTGTGGGCGTTTGCCACAAATAGAAATAATTGAAAACTCGCTTTAGAAACATGAAAATCATTTTATATTGCAAAATATTATGTTAATATTATTCAGATAAAGACTATTAACTCATAAAATGGCCATATAGTAAGGATATATCAGAATACATTTTAAAATTGTTACTCAAAACCAAACCGGATCATTACCAGAAAGTCATTTGATATTCGAATTTGTCATACCGAGAGATATTAATCTAACAATCTACGATCTATGATCTTGTTAACTGTCATGTTATTATAGCGAACGCGAAAACTCGATTAACATTCAATTGATTAAATAAGGTGATCTAATCGAATGGCCTAACCTTATTTTATGCTAAAAGCTATTTTAAATCAGTCCCAAATGGCAAATAGGTGACAATAAAATTGAGCGCGGTGACAATAATATGAGCTAACACGAGCCACTTCTCGCCGAGTCAAGAGCCTTATCGCTCGCATCCATTGAGATAAAGATCTCAGATGTAGTTTTAAAAGGAAATTTACAAGTTGGACCGCTAATAATCATATACATGCCAGCGAGATGTCCGTCCGGCCGCGACAACTTCGGACGACGCTTATGGCCCCACTACAGCGTCAATTTATGATCGTCCCTTTTATACAAGGGCAGGAAGGACAATTTACAACTTAATTTAGAACAGGTTTTTTTCTTTATTTAGGGATCGACACGGATGTTCATCACTCTTGTCTAAATTAACAGCTTAGATAGACTCGATTCTGTCAATTGACCGATTGATTAATTGATTGAATTGTTGGTCCAAGTATGTGTATCTCAATTAACCATCCAAATACTTTATACTTTTACTCGAAAATGCATGTAATGTGGTCATTATTTTGACAACCTTCTTTGAGCTAAATCGACCTTTCAGCGCTACTTGAATAACCGCCAGCAAAGTTGTTGTATAATTTCATTTGAACGTCCATTATTGTCGAGTTTTGTTTCAAAAATAGTCAGGTGCAAAAAGATTTTATTCAGAATTTGGCTGTATACGTATACACAGTACGATTGTACTGGCTGTACGTATACAGCCAAATACTATTGTTAAGCATGGCCTATCGCATCGGACCACACACAATGAAGGGTTTCGTAGTTGGGATGAATTTATCCCAAGAACAAACTTAACATTATAGTCGAAAATTAAGTTTTCCCACACATTCCAACTGTAAATCGACGCCTTTGAGTAAAAACCTCGTAAGTGGAAAAAAGACGCCGTACAAAAATTTTAAGCACGCAGTTTTTTCTTCCTCCTGAAAAGTTACTTCTTTTACACTTTACACCGCCGGACATTCAAAATGAAGCGAAATTTGTGATTGAAAATTTATTGCCACCGAATTCAAAGGAAAAAAAATACAAACTTGCCTAAGAAAAGTTTGAGCAATGGAAAATTGACAAAAAGTCAATGTCTTTATCAGAAAACGTTTTTCTAGCTTATTTTAACGACCTTTCAAAGAAAATGAAGGCCTCTCTGGAATATTTACTCCATGCTGAAGTGCACGGTTTTGGTAAAGCACAATTTGAACATAAAAGACTATCACAGCCTGACAATGGGGTATGCTGCAAAGGCAGTCAGATGGATATAAGTGTAAAAAATCCAAAGTCTTGACAGGACAAAATATGGAAAAGTTTATAAATGAAGCTCCCGACTCTGAGTAATTGGTGGTGGACCCCTAAAAAAAATCAGTAGGTAGGTCCTATTAAATACCTACAAATAATGTTTTTTTCTCAAAATTCGAGCATTATTTTGACAACCGACTTCGAGATAAATCAATATTGCTGTAGTGGTCGACAAGCGAGCGCAATGTTTGTATGAAAATCCATATCTATCGTGTTTAGCGGCCGAATAAATTACTATCAAAGCTCACTTTTTTTCTTCTACCGCAAAAAGATGTGAGATCTAATGTAAAACCAAGTCTGTTAATTTATTCAGTACCTATCTATTTGTCATCTTTATTTCTTGAATAAACAGAATGACTTGGCCATCGGATGGCAACGTAATCATATAAGAATAAACTAGTATTTAAAATAGTCCTAATGAAATAAAGCTCAGCGCTAATATTAGGTAGATTTTGTTGTATGTAGAATGTAGATTCTATTGCTGTGTGCGATTGCCTCAGAATTTTGACGATCGGTGAGTAAGTAAGTATGTCAGTAACAAAACTAAGGAACTTTGACCTGCAATATTTCTTAAACTACGTGTTTAATTTCAATGTAATTTGGAAATTTACCTAGTTATACTAAGCCCTCTTGGTCACTGGAAATTCAGGCTTCTAACTTTATCCGCAACGAAGATACAGGAGGTAGAAAATGTCCTGAATGGCTTCGAGAAAAGATGGTACAGTTGTGCTTTTGTGTTTGTTTTGCTCGACTTGGCAGGGGCACTACCGTGCCCCCTAATTATTTACAAGGATCATGTTTAACGCAGGCAATGTTATTATGTATTAACGTTTTGGCTGATTTTGAAAATATATGTACTTGTTGTGCGTGTTATGTTGTCGGCGAGATAAATAAAGATTCGGACTACAAGGAAATAAATTGTCTTTAATTCAAGTTCCACAATACTTTGCTATAGCTAACTAGGTACTATGTATGCGTCGAGGCAGGGCGGTGATATGTAGGCGACTGGCGAGCCGATTGCCCGCTCCCACATACTTCGTCAATAATGCAACTCAGCATATTACAATTACTAAGTCGCCACATCACACCCCCCCTTTCTCAAAATTTTTTTACAAAAAAAATTTTTTACTCTATTCTTAACGTAACTACGTGCTTACATCACTATTATGGTGCTAAGAAATCTCCTAAGTTACAATGTTGCTTATGATAACATTCTATCCTGTCAGCATTCCAACAGTTGAATGCTCCTATTGTTTTATTTCTATCGCTAAATATAGATCCTATACACCTTATTTTCTAAGAATTTTGCGGTCTCGTCATTGCCTGGGCTCTGAGCCGACTTGAAATTTTACATTTGGGCTGTAACAATATAACAATTAAGGGTAGTTACCATGACCTCCGCTCTGCAATAATTAAATAACACCTCGCGGGTCGGCAGCTTTGGTCATGGTAACGCCGTTCACAAAATAAACTACATATATTACATGCTACGTATTCTTACTCACTATTTTGTTTTTTCTTTTTTTTTTTTTGCACAATTCACAACGTCGCTTAGCTAAACGTATCCCGTGGCGGTGGCCGGGTTTCCCACTGTACCGGGTTGTCTTGCCAGTAACCCCGACACTTCTTTTCTTAGCCATTCCCTCGCATGGCCTGCGCACCCTCTCTTGATAGCGTAGCATAGTAATATGCCCATTATTGCGGCGATAATGATTAACATTATCCCGAAATAGTTTAGTTTGTTTTCTAACTGCTGCCCTGATAATACTTGGGCCTGTGCTATGGCTATGTTTTCTTTATTTTGGTAATTCCCCATTCTCAAACTTTAATCTGTATTTTTAACCAAATAACCGTAGTGAAATGTACAATAAATTCTTGTCGCTATTCGATGCACTAGCATTATTGTCATGTGAGCAAAAATCGCACCGGTTGCTTTATTACTCGACCACGGCGCGTGGTTTTAACCATGGGCGGTAGCGATTTTTGCTCGCTTGGTTCTACATTTGGTTCTCGCTCATTTTCAGTATGTTTATTTTCTGACGGTTTTTCCTCGTGATTTAATATATACGCTGGTTTTAATCTGTCTATGGAAATGGTTGCTTGACGGTCACCTATTTGTATGTAAAAGGTTTTCTTGTCCCTACTGATTACTTTGTGTGGGCCGTTATATGATGGGGTTAATGGACTTTTTACCATATCGTTCCTCATAAAAACGTGAGAGCATGTATTTAAGTCTTTATGGATAAAGATTTTCCGCGAATCGCTGCTCTCCCTTGCCTGTGGCCGCATACTGTTTATTACGCTTCGAAGTTTGCTTACGAACGTAGGTAGATGTTCTACTTGTGTTGTGTTGTTTTCGCAATAAAAATCGCCTGGTAAACGTAGTGTCTGTCCTAATACTAATTCCGCTGAGCTTACGTTTTCGTCATTTTTACAAGCCGCACGAAGTCCCAACAATGCTGTCGGTAATTCCTCGACCCATGACCTATTATCTTGTAGCCTAGCCTTAATTGCAACCTTAAGTGAGCGATGCATTCTTTCAACCATACCGTTCGCTTGCGGATGATACGCTGTAGTACGGGTCTTTTTTATGCCTAACTGGTTTAACAGGCTCTTGAATAGTTCGCTCTCAAACTGTCTTCCCTGGTCACTAGTTATTGTGAGTGGGCACCCAAATCTGCATACCCAACCTTCGTAAAAGGCTTTAGCTACTGTGTCCGCGGTAATATCGGTTACCGGAATCGCTTCTGGCCATCTCGTGAACCTATCTATCATAGTGACGCAATACCTATAACCTTCTTGTGACGTTGGCAGTGGTCCGACTATGTCTATGTGTACATGCTCGAATCTATCTACTACCGGAAAACTACTCAATTTGGATACTGTATGACGCTGTACTTTTACTTTCTGACAATGTATGCATGCCCTGGCCCACCTGGTCACGTCTTTGTTCATTTCTGGCCAAAAATAACGTTTCGTTATCATTTTCCGTGTGGCCCTAATTCCGGGGTGGCTTATGTTATGTACTGCATCGAAAGCTATTTTACGAAATTTGTGTGGTAGATATGGTCTTACCTGGTTCTCTGAAATGTTACAATGAATTGCTCTGTTGCACAATGGTGAATGAATTTGTTTTAATACGATGTTACCTTGCGATTCTGCTAACATACGTGCCATTTGTTCGTCTGTTTCCTGTGCCCGTGCGACTTCGTCGAAATCAACTTGCGTCGGGCAAAACACGGACTCCACCCGTGACAGCGCGTCAGCAACTTGATTCTCGTTTCCGTTGACGTATTGTATGTCGCTCGTGAATTCGCTGATATACAATAACTGCCTTGTGCGCCGTGGGGTCTCTCGGTCAGTACCTATTTTAGAAAAAGCATACGTTAATGGTTTGTGGTCTGTGAAAATAGTAAGCTCTTGACCTTCGATCATGTTTTTAAAATGCGTTATGGCTAAATAAATCGCCAGCAGTTCTCGGTCGTAAGTGCTGTATTTTTGCTGGGCTTCTGATAGTCTCTTAGAAAAATAACCTAAGGGCCTCGTTTTTCCGGCGACTCCTTGTTGTAGCACTGCCCCCACGCATGTATTGGATGCGTCACACATTAGGGACAATCTACCTGTGGCCTCTGGGTGAGCCAGTGTGATGGCGCTTTGTAGGCTTACCTTACACTGCTCGAAAGCCGCCGTGGCCTTATCATCCCATGTTATTTTTGACTTATCCTTTTTCTTGGCCCCATGCAAGAACTTGTTTAGCTCTGCCTGATGCTCAGCCGCTTGCTGTATGTGTAACCTATAAAAATTTACCATTCCCAAAAATCGCCGTAGCTGCTCGACGGTTTCCGGCCGCGGGTAACCTTGTATCGCCTCGACTTTATCTTTCAAGGGTTTTATTCCTTCCTGGCTGACATTGTAACCTAAAAATTCTATTTCGGGCTTACCGAAACAACATTTTGACATATTAATAGTAATTCCGAACTGCTCGAATCTGCTGAAAACAAGGCTCAAATGTTTGCGAAGTGATTCGGCGTCAGTACTTGCGATGATTACGTCATCTATATAACAGGATAGGTATGAACACTCCCCTTTCCGTTCTCCGTTTACGTATTCTAATCCTTGTAACACTGTGTTGTTCATGAACCTCTGAAATGTTTGCGCTGCGTTGCGCAAACCGAATGACATTCTCGGAAATTCGAACAGTCCGAAAGGTGTAATAATTGCTGTTTTCTCTATGTCCTGTGATGCTACGCGAATATTATGATAGGCCCTATTTATGTCTAAGCGTGCGAAAATTTTCTTACCTGCTAGTCCATAGGTGAAATCCTGTAGTCTTGGGATCGGGTATCTGTCCGGCTTCGTGATCGCGTTGAGTGCACGATAGTCGCCACAGGGTCTGATCTGGCCATCCTTCTTAGGCACGACGTGCAGCGCGCTTGCCCATGGACTCTTTGATGGCCTACATATACCTAAATCTTGCATTAACCTAAATTCTTCTTGTACTATTTTATATCTATGCGGTGGCAACGGCCTAGCACGGGAAAACACGGGAGGGCCTGTAGTTTCTATGTGATGGTATGTATTATGGCTAGGGGGGTCTTTGTACGAAATCGGTTTAGTTACTTCTGAGAATTTTTCAAGCAATTCTTTGTACGGATTGTCATGTTGAATGCTAGATATGGTAAATTCGGAACATTTCACTGTAGTTGCTTCTCTACTTATTTTAGTGAGACCGTCAATCAACCTTTTGTTGTGTAAGTCTACGACTAATTGGTGTGCTCTTAAAAAATCTGCCCCTATGATTGGCTGTTTCACATCGCAAACTATAAATGACCATTTGTAATTTCTATTTAATCCTAAGTTTAATTCTATAGTCACTACACCGTAGGTTTTTATTTCCGTGTTATTTGCTGCGTAAAGTTTATATGTACACTCTTGTTTGTGCTTTGTTTTCACGTTACTTACTGGTATCACTGATACATTCGCACCCGTGTCCACTAAATACACAATTCCCGTTTTGAAGTCTTTCACACAAAGTCGGTGGTTTCCCGCGGCACAATCGTCCACCGACGCTGACTGCACCACGTCTAGTTTTCCTGCTTCTGTTGCTTCTTGGTCCAGCCACACGGTGCTTCACACGTCCGCGCGTTGTTCCTGTAGCGGTAATGATATCTGCATAGCCAGTCGGGAGATTCTGGTGTGCGCCGCGTCCGGCTTTTGGATCTAGGACGTTGTTGCCATCGTCTACCGCCCGAGTTGTCTTTTCGCCTCCTGATCTCATTTATTTCTCCGCGTAGTTCTTTCATTTCCATTGTTAATTCTTTTAGGTGGCTGGCAATACCGTCATCTGTTGATGTGCTGGGTGTGATAGACGCGACCGCGCCGCTTCCCAAGGTTTCTAGTATTTTATCTGCCTTCCTAGCCAGATCCTCCAACTTGGTGTCTTCGCTCATTGCTAACATTGCGCGTACATTAGGTGTTAGCTTGTCCAGCCACAGCCTCTTCAATGGTTCTTCTGTCACGCTGCATTTCTTCGCCAAGGCCGACATTTCTCTGAGTAATTGCGACGGTTTTTGGGTTCCCAGGTCTGTGTCATGCATTAATTTGTGAAATTGTTTATCTGCACTCTCTTCATATACTGACAATAAGCGTTTTTTAATTGTTTCATATTTGGCCGTATCCGGCGGAGCTTCTATGATGTCGGTTACTTGGCGTACAACGTCTGTTGGTAATTTTGCGAGCACCATTTCGTACTTTTGGGTGTCGCCTTGCTTCTGTGGTGCCATCATTGCCTCGAACTGGATGAACCATGATCTTGGTATCTCTCTCCAAAATTCCGGAACTCTCATTTGCACTGTTACCATTGATACGTCTCCAGTGGTAGCTGCCCCGGGTTGGCCGATTAACGCTTGCGGGTTCATCTTGAAAACGGTACACACGCGTCGCTTTACTTTGCTAAAGCACGTTACGTTTCACTTTGCCACGCGGTCTGATCGCCTCTGCCTCGTAAGCTTTTTTTTTGAGTCGCCTACCCTGTTGCTACGTGTTTAATAACGCGGAATCTTTAAATCGTCGAAAGGTCACCAGTGTTGTGCGTGTTATGTTGTCGGCGAGATAAATAAAGATTCGGACTACAAGGAAATAAATTGTCTTTAATTCAAGTTCCACAATACTTTGCTATAGCTAACTAGGTACTATGTATGCGTCGAGGCAGGGCGGTGATATGTAGGCGACTGGCGAGCCGATTGCCCGCTCCCACATACTTCGTCAATAATGCAACTCAGCATATTACAATTACTAAGTCGCCACATACTCATGGTACATTTCGTAGTCTGTTATTAAGCGACGTGACAGCTTAATGTGAGAATGTGACACAAGCATCAATCGTGACGTCTCAATCTCGCGATCTTTTAACACGGAAAAGCTCTGTACAATTGGTCGATAGGGCACGTTGCGCGCGCGCACAACGTGTCAATCACCACTTGCATAATAGAGAAAGCTACGCGTGCGATCTAAATGTCACGTCCAGCTATAGTGGCTGTGTGACAATGCCTATATTTATCGTAATGGGTTTAGTTTATCAATGTAAGAGCTTTGCGTTTTTTTAAGCTATTGCATAGCTTTTATCGCGGGCTTTGAGCGCGGCGACCGAATCAAGAAATTCCGTAACGTAACGAAAATAAAACCTAACATCCCCCACTCCGCCTACCATGTAATGACGGTTCCCATGACAACGTGATGTTGTCATGGCAACGTAATTTTTGTTTTATGTCATCACGTCATCATCTCAAGTGTAGCGTTGACAAATAGGAAGTATGGAGGTTACAAATGCTATGCAATAGCTTTACCGCGGCAGTCCCCGAGTGCCACACGTTTTTTTTTTTTTCTTAATGCCAATGAGAAGGATGTTTTTCTATATGTCTGTGCCTATTTTCTCAAGATTAAATCTAGAAGCGTCGATTTCCATAGCTTTGCTCAATTAATAAGTACCTAAAGCTAATGTAAGCTTAAAAGTAACGATGCGTGAAATAACACAGAATACTCAGCAGAGAACAGAAGTGTATGGAAGCGGCAGACCTTTGCCCAGGAGTGGAACAGTCCAGTTTAGTTCAGATAGATAGATTACTCAGCCACATTGTCTAATGCTAATGTCTTTATCCTTCAACAAAACAGGCTATCGTATATATTTCCACAAGAGTCAAAGCCACGTGCTGGTATGATATACATCGGTTATCGCAGTAGGCAATAGGCATCATATTAAGTCGGGTTGTTAATATTCATTGGCTGAGATTGTCGTAGTTCGTACACTGCGTAGGCAGCCCCATACGCCAGGGCGCGGTCGGGCACGCATTAGAGACAATGACATTTGCATAGCTGGGCGTTCCTAACTGTCAACCAGAACATTCACATTAACTAATCCGAAGAAAGATAATGAATGCGAAATAGTTTCATTATACGCTCGTCGTTCGTTCAATTAATTCGATGAATAAATGTAATGACGCCTATGTTACAGATGTGAGCTTTGTAGTCAGTCACTGAACAGGTATTACTGGCATTGAACGATCAATGTATATGAAGCCAGTTCTTTTAAAATTTAAACATGTCTAATTTTAGCCAAGGAAATAAGTGTTTACACGTAAAGACGTGTAAAAATAATAATTCCCTAAGATAAACAAATAAATGTAGGGTTGAAAAAAACCGTATAATCCTATAAAATCTTAAAAGGGATGTTTTATTAAAAAGCCGCGAAGTCACATGCAGCCAGCCAGAGCTTATCCTCTCGTATGGTAATTCCACTACAGAGAAAGTGTGTCGCATTTCCAAATAAGGCTCAAAAAGCGATGTTCATTTTGACTACCAAAGCACTTATTCTGTGAATACGTCCACCCGGAGCTTAGGGCGCATTGTACATTCGAGAGGCGTCGCATCTCACCACGAACCACCCGCCGCCGCCACCACCCGCGCTTTGCAATAATGCGCTTACGGCGCTCCATGGTTAGATACCCTCATAATACCATTCTTCGTATACTCCGACTTGTATCCTAAGTCGAAACTCATGTTACCATCAACAGACTTATTATGTACGTACAATAGGTAACGAACAATGTTTTCTTATCCTCTCATAATAGAAATAGGAAGGTAAGAAAAGCTTTAAAAGAGGAACATATTTTCTCTACAAAAGAAAATAAATTCCTTTCTGGCAACACTGACATAAAACTAGGACTTCGTTTTAGTGGATAAGAAGTAGGAAAAAAAAAGGTTATATTTCTTTACATTTGCATCACCTTGATTATAGAAATTACAATCAAAAACGAAAAGTATCTACACTAAGACGACCCACCGACCTTAACCTTAGTTTCGGTGAGTGTGCAAGTATGTTGTAAGTAGTAGTGCCTAAAATGATCAACATCACCATATTCGGCGTCTACTGCACGATAGTCGGCAATTTATTCATTCATTTCCAGATTATGCACATGATTAAACACGGATGAACTGCTAGAATATAGTTAATAAGTAAACATTGGTTATTAAGAATTACCCCAAGGCATATTAAGAAGCGAAAACAACGTTTTGTGTTGTATTTTTTTTTATATTGGCTGAATCATAGAGACATTATCTCAATAAATATTTTAGTTAGAGCGTCTGTGTTTTGGTATAAAAACATTAGTAAATCAGTTCCCAGCACGGATAGTTTAGCAATTAAAGGAGGAATCCGACCGGTTCGCTATCTTTCCTCTGAACTAATGGGTTAAGACGGCCAGCGGACCTCGCCGCACACTCCAGACACTTATCTCCTTGATAAACAAGTACAAATAGGTTACACGTTGCTTCCAACCCCTATGGCTCTATTTCTCCTTTAACGTCTTAAGTGAGACGACAAAACCTTTATCAGCTGGACAAAGAGTTGTCTCCAAAGTGATTTACTTAATGTGTGACAAATATACCAAGATGAAACTTAAAGGAAATGTTTAAATAAGGAGGATATGAATCTCTAGGAAAAATAAATGGAGGACACGCAGAAAAACATAATATTTACAGGGCACTTAATTATGCCGTAGAGACGACAAACGAAAATGTTTATAAATGTCACAACACCATAGAGGCGGTGTATAACCGGGCAGCCACAACACGTGGGCCCCGAACAATAATAAAATGGGTTCTAACACGTCCGGACATTGTCCAAAGCGCTTTTATTGCTACATATTTTAGATAGACGCGGGCAAATACTGCCAACCAACAGTTACAGTAGAGAGCATAATAGTGACAAACAAATTAAATTCTGAACTTTTTAAGAGAGATTAATAATTATAAGCAAGATTTCGGACTGCATTTTTTGACGGAATAATTGTGCCCAAGGCTCCAAGCAGTTTACTTTATTCTAGAGACACAACAGTAAGAGGACACACAACGTATTATTCTTCTCCTTTGTAAATTTCTTCAAACAAGGCTATACGGGAACATGAGTCCTTCATCTTTAAATAGTCTACAGCTGGACATGGAATAATAATAAGCTTGTAAAAACCTGAACCAAATACACTGTAAAGACTATTACAACAATGGGCCAATCGAATTTGATAGTAAAGCGTTACATTAAAACAAACAACACGAAAATAGGAATAATGCTTCCGCAGTTTTCAGCATAGTGCTTAAAACATACAAATGTTCCGTTTTACAGCAGACCTATCGAAATACATCAATGTTATTAGCAAATATATTCACGTATAAAAACTAATTCACCTTTCAGATAGCTGTTATTAATTCATGATAGATTAAACTTGATTTCACGTCGATATTTACGGCACTTTGCATCTACTACGTGCCTCTAGACCTCATTATTCGAGGTGTTAAAATGCAAAAACGGCAGAGCCCTGAGGGTGGAACAGTTCGCCGCGGAAGTTAGCGGCTGCAGTACAATTCAATGGCGCAGGAAAACCGCACCGAGCGATGGTGCGGAATGAAAAAGGCCCTTAATGAGTGCTCTCGTTTAGATTAATGAGTTTATTTACTGCTTATATGGCGACAGTGGTTTTTTTTTTTTTGGAACGAAGTTCTTTAACGCGGCTTGTCAACTTTCAGAAATCGTTACGCTATAAAGTTTTAATACTTGCGACTGTCTTCTTCTAACTCAAAGAGAAAGAGAGAGAGAGAACATCGACCGAAAAAAAAAAGAAAAGTAAAATGGTTACAATGTCGTAGGATAAAATTGTACACATCGGCCCGAGTACACTGCATGCCGGAGAAAGAGAGCAAGTGTTTTGATCAAAATGAAAATTATTGCAGCTGCGAAAATTATCAAATTTTTCGTCATGGGTGTCGTTTTCATGGTTTTTGAGGGTGTTAAAGCCGATAGTGGGGTCGAAATGTACAGTCCGCGCAATCCACGAAGACGCGCCCCACTCCGCTCTGCGCCGTACTAAAGTTCAGCTTACAGTAAAGTAATCGCGGAGTGGGGTGCGTCGTCGTGGATTGCACGGACTATAAATCCAAGATGGTGGCTGCAAAAATTTTCAAATTTTTCGTTTTGTTATCGTTTCCATGGTTTTCAAGGGTACATAAGCCCATAGTGAAAACAAAATGAAAATTCAAGATGGCGGCTGCAAAAATTTAATATTTGTATTAAATCATACGTGAGAAAGAACTTCGTTCCTGACGGGGGTCCCACGATCGCACACTTTTTTTTTTTATTGTGTCTCTATACCGCCTAATCTGCCCAATTTCAGCTATTTGGAAATACTTAGGATTTGCGTCCTCTTGCATCCTGTCAAGAGTAAAAATCCATGACTTTGTCATGAAAAAAATCGTAATTGTATTTTAATATCGCGTTTTGGGACCAACGCAGAAAGATTATCAAGTGTAAAAAGATCATCATTAGCACATTGAGTACATTGACACTAAGCCCCAGCAATTGTCTCAGTCGAAGCGTCATCATGCTCGAGCCACTAAAACTTTGAGTTTATCACCTTACACATCAAGACTTTAACACCACAACTCGAAAAACAGGTTAATAAGAGAGTTGCTGGCTTCAATGAGATGTGAAAATAATGTATGATATTATCTGGTGGTAGCGGTGTTGGACGTATAATATTCTAAGTCGCACGCGTTTCATTAACCGCCAATCCGGTTAATGATCGCCGAACTTTTTCGCTTAAATAAACATTAAGAAGAGAATGGACGGTGCGCCCGCCGAACCTTTTACCGGAATTACGCTGTGGTTAAGTGCTCGCTTTTAGGAGACCACGCCGGAATTACGTTGCATACATTGGAATTCGTTGAGGTTTTGATAGATTCATATCCGTGCTCAACGTTATTCTTCACTAGCTTTTGCCCGCGGCTTCGCCCGCGTAATGGTCGGAAATTATCCCACGGGAACGTACTATTGAGATAAAATGTATCATATGTCCTAACCCAGGTCATGGTCTACCCATGTGCCAAATTTCATCCAAATTCGTTCAACCGTTTTAGCGTTAAAGCGTAACAAACAAACTCACTTTTGTATTTATAATATTGCTAGATTCCGCCAGCGGCTTCTACTGGTGAAAGAATTATTAAAATCGGTCCAGTAGTTTTGAGTTTATTCATTATCATTACAAACAAACACCGAAAATCAAATGTTTTCTCGTTATAATATTAGTTTAGAAGATAAGTTAGGATTAGAATATACCACGCACCAGTAACAGGTGCAAAGTCTAAACATCTTTTTCACTATCTTTTAAGAAAGTTGACTTCAATAGGTACAGATTCAAAGCAACTCAATCATCAATTTAGATTTTTCTGACTATGAACTGTCTGGTTGGAAAGATTTCTTATTGCTTTTACGTTTATATACAATGAGCATGTTTTCAGGCTCGATCGTAGGTACTGTAGGTATTGGTAATTAGACATACATAAATACTGATCAGGTTAAATTAAATAGAACCTTCATTAAAGAGAACAAATAACGTTGAAGAGCGGACGGTGTCTCAATGAGAGACACAGAAAGTATAGCCACAACGCGGCGACGAGATTAAAACTTTGCCACTTGGATGTGCAGTGGTCGCGCAGTTCAAGAGAAATTTACTCGAAGCAAAAGTTAATATAAGGGAAATTCGTCCTGCGGCCGACGTTTTGCGGGGCGCCTCCAGTAAGTTGGACCTTTGCTGAAAACTAGCTCCTGGCTTCAAGCTAACACCTGATGTTGTTCTTCCACCTGACGACTTCTATGTAAGTTATAAACTTTTTTTGTCACAAGCAAAAATACTAAAGTACGTAAAAAATTGTTTCACTTTATTTAAATGACTCATAATTACCGTTTGAAAAATGTTTAAGTATATTTTTTTTCGTTTAATGTGTGATCTTATCTTAACATCACACGTACCTCAAGAGCAAAAAAGTCAGTATTTAATTAAAGAAACTTCACAAGGCGTTTTAGTTGCCTTATCAGATGTGCGTCCAGACAAGCATCACATGTAATTGCAACAGGCAAAGCTTTAAATATGCCGCTGGACGGACATATGTATAAGTTGACCATCTACATTCAATAATACTCAATACATTATTTGCAATAGTTCTAAATTTATTGTATTATTGTAAGTAAAAATATGTGCGTCAATGTATCTCGGTAATACATAAAAATGATTAAATAAGTATTTTAAAAAACGTGTACGGTCGGGGGACCCCCGGCAGGAAGGAAGTTCTTTCTCACGTATGATTTAAAACAAAAACAAAATGTTTGCAGCCGTCATCTTGGATTTATATTTTGACCTCATCATCATCATCAGCCTATAGCAGTCCACTGCTGGACATAGGCCTCTCCAATTGCACGCCATTCAGCTCGATTCACCCTGCGAAGATCGTCATTCCACCTAGCCTGAGGGCGTCCTATCTTACGTTTGCCAATTCGCGGTCTCCACTCAAGAAC
The DNA here is from genome assembly GCA_963680765.1 of Agrochola lychnidis. Classification (NCBI taxonomy): domain Eukaryota; kingdom Metazoa; phylum Arthropoda; class Insecta; order Lepidoptera; family Noctuidae; genus Agrochola; species Agrochola lychnidis. Next base: position 15,294,305 of record OY796859.1, on the reverse strand, counting down.
ACGTGTACCCCAACACGGTCATCGGTTCTACGGCTGATATGGCCGGCCCACTGCCACTTCAGCTTGCTAATTCTGTGAGCTATGTCGATAACATTCATGTCATTTTGACCTCACTATCGGCTTTTGCACCCTTGAAAACCATGAAAACGATGCCCATGACGAAAAATTAAAAAAAAGTTCAGAGCCACCATCTTGGATTTTTTTTTTCATTTTGACTAAATTCACACTTGCTCTCTCTCTCTCATATGCAGTGTACTCGGGCTGATGTGTACAATTTTATCCCACGACACTGCCACTGTAATCACTTTACTCTTTTCTTTTGTTTTTTTCTGCCGGCGTTCTCTCTCTCTCCCTCTTTCTTTCTCTTTGAATTAGAAGAAGACAGTCGCAAGTATTAACACTTTTTAGCGTGACGAATTCTGAAAGTTTACAAGCCGCGTTAAAGAACTTCGTTCCAATAAAAACATCTTAGCATAAACAACATCATTATATTGTTATTTTCTGACTGCAGTCTCGAGAAACGTTCCAACGCCACTCCGTGCCTCCTTTAAAATAAAGCATAATCGTAAACATTCATTTAGAGTGGCGCTATGGTGTCGTTTGTTTTAAAATGCAGAACAGCTCTAGTAGTCCGCGTAAACAGCAACAAAGCTGTGGTTGCAAATGAGGTCGCAGATAGCTACGAGCTCGGAAGTTAGTGTAAGCATAAATTAAAACAAGCGTTTCTATAAAAAGTTGATAAATGGCCTTCCACAGGCGGCGCGACAAAAAAGGGAACTGACGTCAGCCGAAGCGCTAACGTGTTTCATTTTACGCTTCCAGACGACATCTGGGCCGTTTTCAGGACCAACTGGCAACGACACCAGCCTGATCCAAACTACATAGAACATAAAATCTCAACAGGATTGAAATATTTTCCAGTGCTTCTAGTACATTCTACAGTGAAAAGTTTATTTTTCTGGTTAAACCATTTATCGTTTGTGACTTTTGGAAAGGTTTAAGCGGATTTAAGTTTAACAAAACTATTCGTTTTTTGTGTAGCCAGCCGGCGCGGCGCAGCGCTAGTGGCACTGGAACGGGCGTCCGCAATTCACGCTGCGCTGACTGCCGGGGCACTCGACCGAACGGAGTGACACAACCCTGCACAACGCTCCTATGAACATATACCTAATGCATACATAACTTAATCCTACAGCGTCAAATACAACTGCAAGTTAACCAACATAGTATCACAAATAAATTTAATTTGTTTATCTTTGTAAAAGCAGTAACACTTTAAAATTTAAAACGAGTTAGAAATGGTATTTTAAATAAACTGAATTGCACCACCACGACAAGACAGAAAGATTTAAAGAAAATCCTCGTACCCCGGAAAATAGATAATACATTCACATGTGAAGAAGATGCTGCGGAATGTAATACGAAAGGAAACAACGTTAATAAAACCGCAATACGCCAGCATTAGAGACGACCGAGTCCACGGGCGGAATGCTAAGCCGTCAGAAACGCGCAATAAAGCGACATATGCACCGCCGAACATAAACATCTGCACATATCAGACACACACTGTGCGAAAACACATGCATAGCTATTATTTAATACAAAATTGTAGTCAGTTCTTCCAATTTAGTACCAGATTTGAAGGTACCGTTTCAAACTGAGTAGCGAGTTGTAGAGTCAGTGACAGCAGTAGAGCAACATTTTGGTTGATACCAAGCTTGTGGACACAGTTTTACTAGCAATAAACCCAATACGGACGTGCTACTTACTTCCAAAACCTATGGTGAAAGTAACATAACATTCTAAGAAACAAACGATCAGGCTATCTACATAAAAGGACCAACGTTTAATTTCTCGTGCATGCAGAACCCACAAACTACTAGCCAAAAGTTGAGTAATCCACAGACGTACCCTTTAATTGGTTTACCACAGACCTCTATTAACGAAATAAGATGGGAAATCAGAGTATTAGCATAACAGTGAATTCAATTAGGGTCCACAAAGAGGATTACAACTTTTACAATGAGAGGAAAGTTGAGCGGAGACCCGATTTAAACTAACGTGGAATAATCAAAATTTGAATGAGTACGTAGTAAGTTCAAATTAAATTGAACCTTTGTCACTCCCAAAATATATTCTGTGAAGCCTTAATAGAGGGCTTTGACAATAATGTTATGGGAAAAGTAGGGATGACAATCAGTAGTAAATATAGGCACTACTCATGAAACAGAAGTTCTAGACACGGCCATGTTTATAGTAAAATTCAGACCAATAGAAATAGTCGACGAGAAACAATATATTAAACAGTATGACGGGCGAGCGTGCAAATGTTCTCAGATAATGGCCAATTGTTGGCAATAAAACTACTACAGTACACGATGCAAATTATATTACTGGCCGGAGTCGCCCAGAGGGTGCTGCTCCACTGCAGATTAGCACAATTATCAAAAACAAGTTATCTCTCGGTGCACTTATTACGCTTAAGATTCGTACCGTTCGCTACATTCTAACTCAAACTCAAAGCATTTATTTAAATTAAACCATTTACAGGCACTTTTGAATTGTCTATGCGACGCTACGTGTTTAAGAGGATACCAAAAAGCTTCAATAGAGAGCTTAAAGATTTGGAACTTTTTACATAAAATCAATCTTCCGATAGTTAAAATTGTCAATTAAACTGTCAGATGTAGGAATTTGATACAGGCGAAGATGAGCAGCTTGTTAGTCGGGCCGAGTGGGTGCAATCAAGTGCACGAAGCTCGTTAGACAGGTGTGACGCGTTCGCTTCCGGACACTTGTCAATTAGACGCACAAAGTGCCGACCCGTGGTAACACAATGTACCACATAAATCCTCCACGGTGACGTGCACCACAGAAAATTCGTGTCAAACGGAACCATCTTGATAAACTACTTCTTCAACGATTTTCCTGCTAGTCTCTAACAATAATAATTTACTATCTGAGGCCAAGTTTCCTTTTTAGACAGGCCCAGTTGCAACAGTAGGTAGCAATTGACTGAGTGGCAATGTTGCGGCATAGATTCAAGTTTACACTGAAATAAAAGATAAAAAGTTCAGCCATAAACTTTCTACGATCAATCCTTTTCTTCAGAAATTAAACAAGTAACATTTAAGGCATTGTAGTCGCGACAACGACTTACCACCGTATTGGGTGCATTCCAAGCTATATAAGGCTCAATAAATGGAAATTGCACTGCATCTAACACTGCAAGCATTTAGGTCGCAAGCGTTGTGACGTCATCGCTCGTAGTGAAAGCCACGAGTCGCGAACAATACATGTCGCTTGCGCAAGTTGAGCGATCGCAAGGCAACAATGGCGGTCTAATAGAGCCATTCGTCGTTTCATTGCTTATTCATCCACGCCCCTGACGCCTCCGCAGGCTACACCACCGTCGCGATTGACATCCTCGTGAGTCAAAAGACCTTTATGTCTTTACACCATACTGATGTGCAACAACTACTGTAAGTAGGTACTTTCCAGGACTGCGTTAGAGAAGTAGTTTTTGTCAGTCTATCCTATCCCGTTTTTCGTCATAACTTCATTAGTCATCGGGAACTCTCATACTACGCAAACCAAGTAGCACTTTTTAGAGTCTCATCTTTTCTAAAGCGCATCGGTTTTTAGAAAGACATGCTACAGATTTGTTTATGTTGGTAAATTCGGTTTTAACATCAAGAAAAACCGGCCAAGTGCGAGTCGGACTCGCGCACGAAGGGTTCCGTACCATTATCTATAAAAACGGCAAAAAAATCATGTCTGTTGTATGGGAGCCCACTTAAATATTTATTTTATTCTGTTTTTTAGTATTTATTGTTATAGAAAGAAAGAAAAGAAAGAAAATGTGTTTATTTGCGGTAACCATGACGCAAAGAAAGATAAAAAAAAACACATAAATAACAAATTAGGGGAAAATATGCGTCACATCCATGCAAAACGGCTATCGCTCAGCATAATGCGGCAACAGAAATACATCATCTGTGAAAATTTCAACCGTCTAACTATCACGATTCATGAGATACAGCCTGGTGACAGACGGACAGACACAGACGGACGGACAGCGGAGTCTTAGTAATAGGGTCCCGTTTTACCCTTTGGGTATCTACGGAACTCTAAAAAACAGAAATTTCTTGAGGATAACCCACGACTCTCAAAGTTATAACACCCGATATCGGCCATATGTCGCGACTCGCGCCATTTATTACCATGGTTATAAACTCCAGGATTGTCGCGAATACATTCGATTACTAAGCGTTCACCACGTCGATGACCCTGTATCCTTTCCGTTAGAACAGTTAGCTCATAGTTATGATTTTAAGGAACACTGAATCATGTATGTTGAGGAAGACTGAATTTTGTATGGGCGGTAGGGACGTAGGGTCTACAAGAATCTCAACTATTTACACTAGCAAGGCTTTAAAAGTTTTAGCTATATAATACACTAGTTTACATATACCGCATATTTTCATTACATGCGATCATAAAAATAAATGTCAACTATTAAGGGGACGATAACCGACTTTAAATTATTTTATACTGAAGATGACGTTTAAACGAGTAGTGTTAGTGATTTGGAAAAAATATATGTTAAATTAGAGCATATTCTCAATATTTTAATATAAGCATATTTTGGATTATGTTTATATTACATAGTGAAATTAATTTATAAAGTTATGTCCAACGCGGATAAAAAACTGGGAATGACGCAAAATCTATCAAGCGTATTTTTCTGAAAACTTCACCATTTTAAAGATAATTAAATTATTGATCTTTTAGTATACGTGTTTTATTAAAATACTTTTTGTTTTACGTGTAATAAATTAATAATGGGTCTAATTTGGGACAGCGCTCCTTGATGGGCGAGTCCTATTACTGGCTGGACGTACGACGCGTTGCGTGAGCTCAGTACAGAACACGCAAGCTAACCATTCAAGGTCACTGTCATATATCTGCGTCTTAAGAAAGAATAAAAATCCGAAACCACTGATCCGACATCTGTAATCAGAAAGTATTAACTCACCCAACTACAACACAATTGCTCTCTTCGGTAACGGATCGACGAAATAAGAAAGAAAATAGACTGTGGATACTCAGAAATCTGAACGAAATAGTCCCTAGTGGCTGTTTTGCACCAAACAAAGAGACTTAACAAGAGCGAAAAGTGTGAATTTCTCCTGAGAGCCGCATTATTAGGTACTACTGAAGATTGTGATCGCCCGGCTGTGAGCCGTAAGCGTCCCGGCACGACCAGACACTATCCGAAAGGAACGTCGAGATATTTTATTCATAGAGCGGGTGATAAATGAGGAAGGTCGCGCTTGTATCACATTCATTACTGCCTCGCATCTTACCACGCACACTCTTATCAAAACTTGTTGCCGCCGTGAGCTCTTCTACAGTCCGATCATTTGGCCCTCGCCGCCACCTCGGGGACTTGTTTCAAACGCCATTTGTCGTTGGTAAACAGCTAAACAGCTTATAATTCATTCTGACCGTGGCTTTGTTAGTTTTATTTATGATTTGCGAATGCCTCAGTCGTAATACCAAGTCGGTAAATTATTGCACGGTGTAATTATCATTGGAATGTAAAATTTATTCTGTTGCAGTAGCGCCAACCTATTAAAAATAAACATTAGCTAAATCAACAAATAACTCAAAGTACCCTAAATACAGAATTTCCGTGTTTGTCGATAGTTTGCCAACTAAATAGCAATATTACTAACAAAGTTTGTATCAATGTTAAAATCATTAGATGTGTTTTTCAGTTTTAGACACAATTCATTCTTGTTTGTTGCGTTACCCCGGGGGGCAACGCACTGCAATGCGATGTCCTTTTCTGTCTTATGCTGTATCCCAAAGCCTTGCCTGCAAATTTTGTGTTCGTATATGATCTTGGTACAAGGTCCCAAAATTCGTTCCCAAATTAGATGTGCCGATAAGTATCAGTATTGGAAAGAAAAAGATTACTAATCCGCGTGGCACAAGTCGCAAAACGTGTAGCGCGACTTGTGCTCCATTGCGAACAAGGCTTAAATATTATAATTAGATTATTTACTATAATATCCTAACAAAATATGTTATCTGCGTAAGTACACATAATTCCGTGACAAGTCACGATAACAGAGTTTTCAAGGAACGGTTAACAATCGTTCAATTTGTAGAGCCTGGGGCTGAGAACCCCAACAATGGCGGTGCACGCGACCACTGCGACTCGACATTCTCATGAGTAGAATAACGCACAACAATCAAGATGTCATTTTTCAACTACCCACGCCGCGAACACACCACGGAGCGAGCGAACACCAGCAAGAAATATGGCCGACAACACACGCACAGCCGACGTACAAAAGAGGCGTCTCGGGGATGTCGCGATACATATCTTTTGACTGAACAACGGACGCAACAGTTCACTCCTTCCCTTTTTATATTTTACGCGTAATCGACAAACAAAAATGAAATCTAAACAAATGTTATTTTATTCAGCAACTGACAGCGACAACCTGACGCTAACTCAGAAGAATACATTATGCAAATCTGGTTAACGAATAGTAGACAAGCAACATTATTTAAGTAGCTTACACTACTTACTTCTAACTTTTGCTTGAGCTATAATTAAACATGAACAAGCTAAACGAGTAGGTCTTAGTTGTCAGTCCTACACATGTGCAAAGTAGCTAAGTACTGGGCTTGCGTTTTCTGCAACGGTCATTATGACAATTCACAGAAGTCAGTTGGTAATTTATCGGCTGTAGAAGATGGAAACTTGCGGTCAGAAATGATAGTAATTATTGACACGAACCGACGCTCGGGGCTAAAATCCGCCATCCGCTGCTAAAGATCACAACCGGCCACTAACTCGAAAATTCCACATTCATAACGGAGCAAGCCCTTGGGCACGAACGGAGCCACTGTCGAACCACACTCGCGAAGAATCGATGTTCACTGCGAAAGCATTTTGTGCAGCAAACGGTGTACTTTATTTAAAGCTTTTTACGATGCAGTTTGTATATATTACAAAGCAATAACATCAATAGTATGCAATCAATGACACTAAATGTATTTAGTAAAAAGGCTAGGCGAATAAAATATGTAGCTATATACAAAAGCCTTATAAGCCCAGCAGATTCACCGTTGCTTAGATGGGATGGCCTAAGTGGAAACAAATAACACACCGAGGTAAAACCACCCTTATAGGGACAACTATTGCTATTCGGTAGCATCTTTTGTATGTGATACAATGGCGCATCGATCGTGCTGGATTGCAAGGAAACGTTCAGTAAAACGCTAACGAGTGCCGTGGCATCGGCTAATTGAAGTTATTGCCATCGTAGGCCCGACGCCCGAATGCCCAGGTGATTAGCGACAGAAACCATTCTAATGGAGTGTTTCTTTATCGACGCCGTTTGTCACTTCATCGATCAGCTAATCTCGTACCTTTGTTTGATTGATGAGTGTCATGGTTTAAAGTAGTTGATTCACGCAAAATACGTCTGAGTTTAAGATTTTTCTCTTTACCACAACAGTATCATTATATTTTCCTTATCACAAACTATTTAGGGTCGTTGCAACATGGTCTTTTTCTTCCATACATACACAACATTACGTCCAACAGTAGAACAATAATTCGGCTTTTAGATACCTAATAGTCGAGTCCTGAATCATTTATAATGATTAGATATCCATATCCGTATGTAGTTTCGGAACCAAATGGAGCTCCTAAATTAATTAAGTCTTGTCGCACACGGTGACAATTAATACACATTATGGTAATTTCGCTAATTGACACACTGATAATAACGAAAACGGAAAACAATTTGACTTGCTTTCTAATGACAAGTGCACTAGAACCACACGCTTAAGTTATTTATTTAATTTTATTTACTTAGTTTTATTTATTTAGTTTTATTTATTTAGTTTTATTTATTTAGTTTTTTTTTATTTAGTTTTATTTATTTAGTTTTATTTATTTAGTTTTATTTATTTCATTTTATTTATTTAGTTTTATTTATTTCATTTTATTTATTTAGTTTTATTTATTTCATTTTATTTATTTAGTATTTATTGAAGTGAAAACTTCTTTAGGCGCGTTGAGCAATTTTGAGATGGAACTAAACCATTGATTACGCGACACTGTAACGGAATTTACCGACACCGTGGAGTAAAAGATATCAACGCGAAGATTACCGCGGTACGTGGAGTAAAAGACATCAACGCACTGATTACCGCGGTGCCGAATTCTTTTTCAAGTTTTCACTTCTGTCGGCACTCCCCGGAGTGCCACTGTTTTTATTTATTTATTTACATATTTATTTAGTGAAATTCACGATGATTTATAACAAAAACGAGCGCGTAAAATTTCATGAACAAACCTTTGGGCGTTAAGATATTATGGAAAAACTACTGGATGTACTCGTATCTACCCAAAATAAAATTATTTGTACTTTTAAATAAATTCCATGCCCGTAAGATTTTTATTTATCCATTTTCATTCTCCATAAGTAATTTATTTACGCCCAAAGATGAATTAAAATTTGTATTGAAATATGGAAGTTTCGATACTCATAACTTCCAAACCAATTTTTTTTTTGTTCGATTTTGCTACCATAAAGGTCTAGATGAGACAAATTGATATAATTTTAAATTTTGAACGTACACCGTCAAATAGACGAGTAATCACCAAAACTACGTTTGTATGGAAGAACGACCGGAAAGCGTAGGGATTTCATTTTTCCATAAACTGCGATACAAAGAACGGACGGTTTCGGATAATTGTCACCCTACTTGGAATCAATTTGGAAAAGGCAGAGCGTGTTTTGGAACGAAGTTTTGAAACAATTTGATATAATTTTATACTGAAGATCACGTCATAACGAGTAGTGTTAATGATTTGAAAAACATATATGTTAAATTAGAGCTTTTTTTTAATAACTTAATCTGTGAATATTTTAGATTATGTTTATATTACATAGTGTAATTAATTTGTAAAGTTATGTCTAACGCGGATAAAAAACTGAGAATCACGTAAAAACTATCAATCGTATTTTTCTGAAACCTTCACCATTTTAAAGATAATTTAATTATTTATCTTTTAGTATATGTGTTTTATTAAAATACCTCTTGTTTTATGTATAATAAATTAATAATGCGTCTAATTTGGGACAGCTCGCCTTGATGGGCGAATCCTATTACTGGCTGGACGTACGACGCGTTGCCTGAGCTTAGCACAGAACACGCAAGCTAACCACTCAACTCAAGGCCATTGGCATTTAGTGGCGTCTTAACACGGCTTGCGGTAGGAGTTGACTGGTCGTCACTTAAGGAAAAAGCGTAATGCAACCTCCATGCGACTTTCTGTCAGTGTCTCTTTCTAATACATACGTGTGTGTGTGGGTGCGAGTATCGCGTAAGGAACTTCGTTCCCGTCGAGGCCCCCGAACGCACACTTTTTTTATTTGTAAATAACATTTTTAATAGCGCCTTGTCGACTGACTGTACGTAGGGAATGACTAAATATGAGGAACGCCTTTTGAGCCCACATGCGTTTAAAATTAGGGCGAGGAATAGAAATTATTTGGTATTTCTTTATTAATCCACCTTCTTCCTCTTCTTCCTTCTCATAGTGACGAGGCCTGTGTCCCACCAGTGGGAACGTTGTAGGCTGATTATGCTGTATGCTTCTTAAATGCTATTTATGAATACCTATTTTGCCGATAACGTAATTACAAAATTACGAGAAAAATAAAACATTTTTAATAGCGCCTTGTCGACTGACTGTACGTAGGGAATGACTAAATATGAGGAACGCCTTTTGAGCCCACATGCGTTTAAAATTAGGGCGAGGAATAGAAATTATTTGGTATTTCTTTATTAATCCACCTTCTTCCTCTTCTTCCTTCTCATAGTGACGAGGCCTGTGTCCCACCAGTGGGAACGTTGTAGGCTGATTATGCTGTATGCTTCTTAAATGCTATTTATGAATACCTATTTTGCCGATAACGTAATTACAAAATTACGAGAAAAATCAAAATTTCAGTTCAAAACAAGTATGTCTCCATGTCCTTGATGCAGGAAAATATCAAAATTATAATTCGATTAACTTTTTCATTCGTTCCGCTACAGAACAAAAGTCAACGAAAGTCTAATAACCAGGTCAACTAACTTTAACCCCTTTTTATAATAATATAAGAACTGTGCGTGTGGTTAAAGTCTTGGCTGGTTGTCTTTTCTATTGACTGTACAGTGTTCGTATGGTCCGTTCCAAAAGCCTCTGATTCAAAGGTCATTATTTAAACACGTGAAATTTCCAGAAGAATTTAAACAAATGGGTCAGAAAATAAATGGATCCCTGTGGGAGCCAATAAGTAGTGCGACTAATTAGTGCTTAAAGATGTTTTTCAAATCGCCTTAAAGATGTTTTTCATTTGACAGTCGACGTTAATTTTAAAACCTTTTTTTTTCGTCGACGATTTTACAAATAGTTTTAAAATGTTTATCAAACAATAATTGTTGAAAAGAGTGATGAGATAGGAAGTATAAGCCTTCTGAATACAGATGAATCTCTCAATAATTCCCTTTAGTGAGTGATTGCGTATGAATTAAATCTGAACAGGGTTTGTTTACACTTTCATCAGATACTTTTGGAACAGATATTAGTACAGTCTACCCATCTGTAGTAATTTACGTTGACAGCACCTTTATTTCGTAGCAATTAGGGCGATTTTCGTAGTTCAAGTCTTACTACTGACGTGGTTGACCTTTAAGGTACCATTCCGTACTCGACCGCAGGAGGCAACTGCAGGCGACAAGTCACCGAGACACGACTGGTTTCTATGAATTTCTATGAAATACCTTCTGTAGCTAGCGACACATCGTTGGCAGCTACGGGCGACTGACAGGCGACACGTGCCACCGACCGCAGACCAGTAGTGCCGCAAACGCTCGAGCGATAGTCATGTTTATCTATCTTCTATCTACCGACTGGAATACTGTCAGTTGCCGCCTTTTTTTTTTTTTTTTGGGTGGGAAATTATCAAATAACTTCTCCCGCTCTGGGCGGAGCGGGAGGGCGTGTCAGACTCTTACTGACTAAAACCCACCCGTGTTCCTTCGGTTGCCCTGTTGCCGGGGACCACGATTTCCCGATCGGTTTTCTTCGAACCCCCGGCAGGCATTGGCCCTAGTGGACCCCTTCAATTCTGCTGACATCTCTTTGAGGCGCGCGTGGAACACAACGCGCCGTCGACCCGGGCTTGGTCCTTATCGGACAGCGAGCTACCCATTGCTCACCGTCCGCAAGCCCGCGCCTACGTCAGTTGCCGCCTGCGGTCGGGTTCGGAATCATGACTGCAGCGACATGACACCGCGACGTGTTGCCGCGACATGACGCGGCGACGTGTTACCGCGACACGTCGCCTGCAGTTGCCTCCCGCGGTCGGGTACGGAATGGTACCTTAAGTGATATTATAAACATACCTGTTAAATGGTTCCCAGTGAACTCGAAGTCGTCATCTTGATCCCAGTGCTTGAGTGACAGGTTGCCCAGCGGTGTTGCGTTCGCGAACTCCAAATTAGCGAAGTGCCAGTCGAGTATTTGTCTGTCACGTACCGACAAATATACCGAACTAAAAACATATCTAATTTGAGTATTTGTTGAAATTTTATACGAGGAATAATGTATCAGCATGTTGGTGCTTTTTTAACACTGATATTTTCTAGTACACCGCTGCCCAACCCTCCGGGGATTACAAGCGTGGTGTTATTTGTCACGTTATGTATGTTTTCTAGTAACTTGTTAGTTTATTCAGTAAAATATTACGGATGTACAATGCATCCATTTTATACCTTTCAAATAATAATATGTTAGTAAAGTCTAGCCACGCTAAGTCTGCAATAGAATAAATGGGCAACCCCAACAAGTTTTGTATATGTTATACTTTTACATCAATCAGTTATGTCAGTTTCGGGGTTGTAAGTAGATCTAGTGTAGTGTAGTCTATTTATCTATCTATCTAGTGATTTTGATATTTTGCCTTTTGCCTAATAGATTATCTGTAAGACTATGTCGTACCTATGCTCTACCTCCATACGATGACAAAACTGTTTCAAATCCACACTGCATGGTGCTAAAGTGAGTATTTTTTACCAGGAATAACCTATCAATAACAAAAACACAAACAAAGTATCAAATTCTTTTTTTATAGGGCAGGATGGTGTTGCCGTCTATAGATTTTCAAATTCCATCGTTTTTTTACTTCTGCAGTCTTAGCGTGGCCAGACTCTATGCGTCATAACTTGACAACTATTGAAAATTATGCCAAAAGTAAATCAAGGAGTTCGATAACAAGAATTGAAACTAGAATCTAACATAACATCACGCCTGTATTCCCGAGGGGTTAGGCAGAGGTGTACCTATAGTACACCGATATTTCGCCAGCTATGTTTAGGTCCCATGTAATAGGGGGCGAGCCTATTGCCATCAACCGGACACAAATCCAGACACCGGGCTGCTACTTAGAAATTCCAGATAGAAAATACCAATATAACTTTGCCCGACCTAGGGATCGAACCCAGGACCTCATGCTCAGCAGTAAGCTGACGTACGCACGGACGTAATAAAATCGCGGCGGGATTTTATCGCGCACTGGATTTTCAACTCTCGGTGTTAAGCCCAGCGTTGAGAATCCAACGCGCTGGGACGCACTCTCGTCCCAGCACGTTGAAAAACCACACTGTTGGATTTTCAACTCTCGGCGCTAAGCAGAGCGTTGAAAATCCAGTACACGAAAAAAAATCGCCGCGATTTTATTACGTCCGTGCGAACGTCTGCTAATGCTTGCGACCTCTAGACCAACGAGGCAGTCCTACAAGATATTAAATTGTTGGTTTACATACCTCGGCGGATTAGTTTCCAATTGAGCCAACTTTTCTTCAATCGTTGCGTTAGTAGAGACCAGACCCTCATATTCGTTACATAGCAAGTTCATCTCTCTGTTCAGGCGGCGTAAATTGAACTCCTGCAAGATACTCGCGTCTCCTGTTACACCTTTGTCCCTCTCTACGAGCAAAGCGTCCTTCTCAGCTTTCATAGACTGCAAGAGCTCTTTCATATCGGACATTCTGGAAAAAGGTTTTTATTTAAAAATCTATTTCTCTCTCGTATTGGCATGAACTATAACAACTCACAACTTTTAAGGTCATAGCACACATTTCAACTCGGAAAGGGATCGTCACCGTATCGCCGCGGTTCGTGAGCTTATCCCGAGGCGAGTACACCACTGACTACCTGCAGTATTGTCTCTCCTTTTCCATTTAAATCCATCCAAAGGTTGTCTGTAAAAGATCGCTTTTAGCGATAAGACCGCCCATTGTGTCACCTACTGTAAAATTTCTAAATTAATGGTGCCGATTCCCTTGTTCACAAACTAAACTAAATTTAAGTTCAGTGCATCTTTTTCTTTGTATTTCATTAAGAAAAGGACAGAAGATAAATTTTAGTTTAGTCCTGTCAAATTAATCAGCGCTTGACGTAAATTGACGTAATTTTAGTCGGCAAGTTTTTAATCACGTCTAAACTTGTATGGAGAGTGACAGGCGCTGATTAATTTTGACAGGACTAAACTAAAATTTATCCTCTGTCCTTTTCTTAATGAAATAGAAAGAAAAAGATGCACTGAACTAGTTTAGTTTTTGAACAAGGGAATCGGCACCATTGCCCTGTTTTATGGTGTACATAATAAAGAATATTCTATCCATCTGTTACGTTACGATTCCGATTAGTGTGCGTTGCAGTAGGGAGTTTCATACAAAGAATACTGAATGGCTCGAGTTGTTACGGTGATGATCCCTTTCCGAGTTGATATGTGTGCTATTTCCTTTACTTCTACGTACTTGTTTGTGTTAGTTTTAAGTCTCTCTTGCAGCGTTATGAGTGCCTTTAGATGTTGTACCTAGAACATAAAACAAAAACAATAAGAACGAAAAACTGGTATATAAACGCAAAAAAAAACAGTTTTTTTTTATGTTTTCCACGAATATCCTATAATTACTAGTTATAATTCATTAATTACACTTCACGCCTGTTATTCCCAAAGGGTTAGGCCGAGGTTTCTACCCACATTTCGCTAGTTACATGTTTAAGTCCCATATAATAGGGGGTGAGCCTATTGCCACCAACCAGGCACAAATCCAAACTCCGGGATGCGTAAAGCCAATCTCTTTGTCGCAACATTTTGTATCACTGCTAAAAATAATGTTTAATTTTTTTTGTGTTGGGAATGTTTGTTACTCAAAAACCACTGCTGGTGCTTGGTGGTAACAACACATAATAATTACATACATCATTTGTTTGGTATTTTTTTGTTGACTGATAATATTTTTAAATATTTGTAATGTTTAATTAATTTGCTATAATTGATTAGTACCTGCTTATGTTTCACATTCTTCTGCTGCAGTTTGATGACCCATTCCAACGCTTGGCCAAGGGAGACCGGCGTGTCGTTGAAGTAATTAAAGTCCACTTGGTGTGAAAGATAAGACGTAGCATCCAGAAGTCTGTTAAATTCGCGCTCCACCTGAACAAAACACACGTCTTTATAAAAAGTATTTTGTGAGCAGGTATTGTATGTTGCGGATTTGTCCGAAAGGGTTACCGTGGCCCCTGGTAACATGCAGGCAACTGAAGGAACACGGGTGGGTTTTAGTCAGTAAGAGTCTGACACGCCCTCCCGCTCCACCCAGAGCGGGAGAAGTTATTTGAAAATTGCCCACCCAAAAAATTAAAAAAAGGTATAAAGGTATGAAAAATATTTTGTATGCTGATTTAAATCGATCAGCTCAGTCTCTCACAGTTCACAGCTCAGGAGCTACAATCGCGACAAAGATAGCTATCGCTATACGATCGAATTCGGTCGCAAAGTCCTAATGGCGTCCCAAAACGCGCGCGATGTGCTTGACAAGCACGTGAAGTTTTCGTGCTTGTCAAGCAATTTTGACCGTCTAGGGACGCCATTAGGACTTTGCGACCGAATTCGGTCGTACAGCGATCGCCATCTATGTCGAGACTACAGAGGCATGACGTTCAGGACCTCCCAAGTTCTGCCAAAAAGAACCGATTCTTCGCCTTCCGTATTCAACCTGTCCCAGTGGCCTTTGTCGTCGTGACCCCAGGGCACACTTACCGATTCACTGTATTCACTACTAGATATGGCCGGTCCATTGCCACTTCAAACTTTGCACTTTGCTATTTCAAGTAACCAATCACATACACGTTTCAAGATCACTACTTTAGTGAGTCATGTTAGTATTCCAACATCCTAATTGCGTTTCACGATCAATAAAAATCTGTTTCATTTTGTCAGTTCTACAACATTCATTGCGTTTTTTACGTTGTTGAGCAGACAAATTTTTCGAAGATATGAAGCAATGGATTAGCAATATCCTTCAAAATGATTTAAAAAAATTCAAAAGTCATTTATTCAAACTAGGCTGAGAATCACCACTTTTCGAACGTCAAAATTACAGTCCCCCAAAAACGACCACCCTTCACCACTTGGGCACTAGGCCTTTAGCTGGGAAGAAGTGGCGCAACAAACTCCCCAGCAGCACAGCTGTCTGTTCAAGTTAGAAAAAAATATTCTATGCAATAGTATGCAAAATAATTTACATTGTGCAACACAAAACGTAATTTAAACGATAAATTACTGGCCATATGTCAGCTAGCCACGCCAATATACCAACCAAAAACATCGAGAACTACTCAAGCAGAAATAAAAAATAAAAAAAAACTAAACGTAAACAGAACTAAATATCTAAATAAAAATCTCCAGGCATAAAGGGCGTGCCCGCTTACTAATGTATAATAGCTATATAAAGCTGTAATTGGAAGTTGTAAATGATAAAATAAAATGATTCAGATTATGATTGATCGTATGTTACGCAATTACGGTGCGGTTCATTACTCAAACTACCTACTGTAAATATACCATGCTTACGCAAATTCGCACAGTCCATACAGTAACTCTAGCCATAAAACATGCTCTTTATATACCATTTCATCCTTATGCTTCGGCACTTGGTTACCAGTTGCTTCATACAGAGGACACTTTTGCTTGATTTTATGCAATTCCATGTTCATCTGTACTGATAGTGTAGTTACTGGGTTACCACCCAAACCAGTCACAACCATAGCACCTGAAAATTTATAACATTTAAATGTATAGTATATCCATACTAATATTATAAAGAGGAAAGATTTGTATTTTAATATTTTTGTATGTAACAAATAAACTTAAAAACTACTGGACCGATTTGAAAAATTATTTCAGCAATGGATAGCTACATTATCAGCGAGTAACATAGGCTATATTTTATCCCCGTACTCCCACGGGAACGGGAACTACGCGGGTGAAACCGCGTGACGTCCGCGAGTAATAATATTATAAAGAGGAAAGATTTGTATTTTTGTATGTAACGAATAAACTGAAAAACTACTGGACCGATTTGAAAAATTCTTTCAGCAATGGATAGCTACATTATCAGCGAGTAACATAGACTATATTTTATCCCCGTACTCCTACGGAAACGGAACCTACGCGGGTGAAACCGCGTGACGTTCGCTAGTGTGTGGTATTTAGATTCATGATATATTTTTTTTCTATTTTTTTGTAGCAGTCTACACGATATAATTTGATGGAAAAAGCTTTGCGGTAATTGTATACCATTAATTTGGTAGCTTTAATAAAAAAAATTGTAATGCTTTATTTCATCATCATTTTCTCCAACCATAATTTAAAAAAGTATGCTAACCTAAGTCTGCTACATAAGGCCCTTTTCTGTATGTTACAATCCTGCCTCCAACTCGATCTCTTCCTTCTAGGATAATGACTTCACAGCCAAATGATATCAGTT
The DNA here is from genome assembly GCA_963680765.1 of Agrochola lychnidis. Classification (NCBI taxonomy): domain Eukaryota; kingdom Metazoa; phylum Arthropoda; class Insecta; order Lepidoptera; family Noctuidae; genus Agrochola; species Agrochola lychnidis. Next base: position 15,277,382 of record OY796859.1, on the reverse strand, counting down.
GTCGCGCAGCAGCCAATCCTGACACTCCTGTAATCATCAGAAAATATTTTTTATTATTCTTGTAAAATAACAAATACACAGACGAAACTTTTAACAAATTAAAATAAATTTGTAAGCAGATGGCCTTTTATTAAAACTTATCATCATTAAATAATACGTAGGTACAGTCAAGAGCATGTCAGTACTACTTCTCTCACTCTACTTATGTCTCGTCTGTTGTACTTGAACTAGGACAACAGACTTCTTTCACTGGTATGAAATAAAGGCACTATCACAGTCAAATTAATTGTTACCATGAACATGCAGTTGATTGTACTAGAAATATGGGAGCGATATTTTACCAACATATCACCGCCCCCAAAGAATAAAAGCGTAAATGCTATTACGGCGGTTTTTTGATGTTAATCCATATTCGTTATGTCTAAAGTCAAAATACATCACCTCAATTTTTTCCAGGTTTTTTTATCAAGTATTTACGAAGTTACATACCACGACATACCATTACATAATGTTATAATTCCGACCGTGATGATATATTATCCAGAACAAAAACTTAATCAACAAACATTATAAACATTATCAGAAACTATTCTACTGCACCAGAATAAACGCGTAATAGCCCATTAATGGTATCACTGTACTGCGAAAAATGCAAGTTATATTACATTGCAAAACAAAAAAAAAACAATAGTTGACAGGAAAAAAACTCAAAATAACTTTAACGGAAAAAAATAATCTGTAAAATGTTTTTTTATCAATAACTCAAAAACGGTACAGCTGTTAACACTTAATATTAATTAAACAATCCACAAAAAGAAATATTTTACTTAAACGAACCAACTTCTATTTGGTGTAGTCATAAAGTTATGGATTAATTTAGGTTTTTTATTTTTCCTGTAAAATTTACTTTTTACACTTGCACGTTTATCCTGCGGGGGCGACGATATTATTTCATAGGTTTATTAATATTTACATTTCATACCTGCTCCAATGATGATTACTTTTGGCCTCTGTTTCCCTTTTGGTGGAGTTGGAATAGGTGTAGTTCGCTCATAGATACCATAGTTTATAAAACCATGTCTTTCTAAGAACGCGTGAGTTCTCAATACTAATCCAGGATCACCATTGTATGGAGCCTAAAATAATATTTATGGACATAAATTAGAGAAAGTATACATACGATATAAATGCGCTGTTTGGTTCAACATTCTATTTGATGAGTAAACCATTCACCATTTTGATGTACTTAATGTACAGTCAGAGAACAAGGTTTTCGAGCTGTGACATACTGTGTCAATTTGCTATGTCATCATAACCATTTCATTTGACTGACAAAGAATAACAGTTGCGATTTTAATATACTATCAATTTAAGTTGCAGTTGATAATCAATTTGCTCATCAATGAAGTTTCCTGACTGCACAGGTAACTTACTTCCATTTTCTGAACAGAAATTTCTTGAGTCAATTGTTTCTTGGGATCTTCAAACCACAGCTTCAATATGCGGTTCCTTATTTGAACAAATGCATGGCTTGAAGCTCCTTGCAGATCAGAGAAACACTCAGCTTCTAAAGATGACATCTTATCAAACGGCAACCGAGATTGGAATGCTGCTCCTTCCAAGCTGTAAATTAATATATTAAATGATAAAGCCTGAATGGGCCAGACATTAGTTTACTTTACCTAGTGCAGCATTTAATAGAGCGAGGAGGTTTGAGGACCTCCAATAAAACTCTTGGAAAAAAGGACTTATTAGTTCTAGTTTTGGGTATACCTGTTAAGCATTTCTTTGTAGTTAATTTCCTCAATATCGTCACTCTTAGTATCATCCACTTTAACATCTTCCTTTTTCTCTTTCGTTTCTTTTATAACTTCGGCGGTACGGCTCGATGACGACTCGCGGCGACCCCCAACCGATGTGGGACTTGACGAAGTAACCTTACTCCTTTCTGACTGATCTGATTCAGAATCATCTTGTTTTAATTTTTCATCCAATTCCCGGGTTTCAACCTACGATCGATAAACATAACCTGATCATCAAAACAAATAAACGGAAGAACATTGATGACTATCGTTGATTTTTGATAAGGGTAATTTACCTTTGTACGTTTCCTGCGACTCATTTTGAAGAAGAATTACTTTAGAATTAACTATTTACTGAAAAATTACAGGAGAAGCCAAGTTTTTGCAAACAAAACAAAATACAATTTTGACAGTGACATTTGTTTGACAATAATAATGACACAAAGACAATGACATTGACGTAACTGAGCAGTGAGCACAGAATATAAATACGGAACTGAGCCGAATAGGACACGTTTGGAAACAACATACTGTTCCTAAAAAAAAGTCTGTTCCTATCTTGTCCATTGCCGTCAGGTTAGCACATGGACTTATTTATCAAACTGGACTGAGCTCTCGTACCAAAAACACGAGCAGAGAGAGACATGTATACCGAGGCTGTTTATCTCTTTCTAATAGGGTGACCAAACATTTCTTATCAAACAGGAAAGTTCGTTTTGAAAGAGATAATTTGTGTCCGGTTGTAACTAAGGTGATTTCAAATAATTTTTTGTATTACAAAAATATTGAAATTAAGTTACCTTCTAAAATAATAATTTATGACAAAATAATTAAAAACTCTTATTGAAGTACTTTTTCTCTAAAGCTCGATTTGACACTTACATAGTTGTGTTGTAGGTCGGTATTGGATCGTGTACCCTTTTTGAGAAAAGAAGTTATGATAGCTAGACTAGACTACAATATTGTTGAGTCACGTCTTGAGTCGAATCATCAATTTAATATGATCACGTATACGTGACTTATGATGAAGTAGGCAAGGGTGCATGCAGAATTTCGTTCCGGGACCTTTTCTTGCTCTTTTTTCCGCTTTCTCTACAGAGCTGGTGTTTGGGTATTTAAATAAAGCAAAGGGAAATAAACCAAAGTGTGTGTGACAAACATTTATTAAATATAAATATAAAAATCTGCCGGCTTGAAATGAAGGCTGCACACAACAGAATTTTTGGTATTCGTTTGTGATTCGGGAATTACATCCAACCATTTTTGCTTCATTTCTTCTTTCGATGGAAAGCTGTAACCAATATAAAAATAATGCTATTTCAATAATGCGAAACATAAGTACAAATTGTATTTATTATACGCATAATTCATACATACATAAACTCACGCCTTCTTCCCATGGGGGTAGGCAGAAAGTACAGAACGCCACCTGCTACGATCCTTACTACTCCTTTTGCCTCGTTTACGTTCTTACATCTGGTCATACACGCACGCTGGTTGCGAGTACTACGCACCTGGCCTTTCTGAAGAACATCACCAATAAGGTCAGTATATGTCCTCCCAGGGCGTCCCCGACCGGCCTTTCCCTTCACATCAGCCTTGTAAATACATTTTGTTAGTCGCCTTTCATTCATCCTCAAACCATCTCGGCATACCCTTTTCAATTTTTGTCACTATGTCTTCTTTTAAATCACATAATATTAATAGTTTTAATCAGAAATACACAAAAGCTTTAGTGTTCCGTCTACAAAACGTCTAGAGCATGGTCAACCTACTTGACACCATTGTTAGTAAACAAAATATTGTTATTCCTTACCTGTGAAATGAAATGCCACAACCAGCATATGATTCACTTTTACATGTCGTGATACAACACTTTTTCACCATTATCATTACAAAAATTAAAAAGAACCGAAGCTAACGAAAACTTATAATGCGTTATGCGTTTCCACAAAACAACAGAAAAAGTCGCCTATGTCGCCATGACACCAATTGATGTTAATTGAGGGAAAATTAACAATATTATGTCTGGCAGGGATATTTTATTTTGACAGGCATTTAGGGAATTTTGGGGAAAAATTGAACTTGAATTGGTAACCCTATTGTTTCTAGTAGGCAGCACCCAATGAATGTTTTGTATCTCGTCAATTAATGAATGTTTTTTAGGGGAATTTTTAAATCTTTTTTGGGATTTTTAGGGATAGTTCATTAAAAACTGGGGAAAAACCAAAAACGTAAGTGAAAACACTACAAGGGGCGCGAAAATACCAAATGCAAAGACAATCTAATTTGTTTATGCTATGGGGAATCATCAATACAGCAAATAAAACAATTGTCATGATTTCTTTGTAGATACTTAGAGAGTTGCGAGTCTGCAAATTGCAAAAAATTTAATAAAATTGAAATCGTCCCGAACAACGGATTTCGTCGCGTCATCTCTAACACTGACCACCTCCACTCCATCAACCAGATTATCAAGAAACATACAGAGTTCCAGCTCCCACTTTATAATGTATTTGTAGTGACACAGTACCTGTCACACAGTCACCAGAGAACCGTATACCACATACCACCGAACCAGCTACCATATACCACTGAACCAGCTACCATATACCACATACCACTGAACCATTACCACGTTTTTGACAGTCCGCAAGAAATAGAGAAGCAATCATCTTGATAAAGACGAGTAACGAGTATCTTAATAAAGAAACAAGATAATCGACGCAGCACGAGCGTTATCACAACGCCGCACTCGTTCGCCGGTTCGCTTCGAAAGAAGCGGTTTGTAAGCGCAAGCAAAATAAGCAGAAGCACCAGCACCCTCCGTATCTTCACGCTTCGAGACCACGCAGATGAACATCTTCACTCGACGACGGCTCACGGCGAAAAGGACCGAGCTCTTTTTTTTTTTTTTTTTTTTTTTTTTTTTTTTTTTTTTAATAATGGCTTCTCGCAGTTTTGACCACTAAGGTCGTGGCTGCTTAACCGGACTTTCCTGTGGGTGCCATAAGCTTCTACACTTAGAGCCTCCAGCCAGGAGCTTTTCAACTATTCTAAATTAAAATTAAGCGAATGCTCGCTAAGGGCACCCCCTGTGGGGTACGGACCTCGGCTTAGGGCATCGCTGACGGGAGGACAGCAAGAGGGGACAGGCTGGATCAAATTTGTATTTATATCATGATTATTATTCAGGGTATTTAAAGCTACGTGCTCAGCTGCAACAACTGCTGGCACCTCGTTATCGAGCAAGGGTCGGGGGGGGGATTCGTTTACTCGGGGAGTAGATCGCGTACGTAAAGGACCTCGGCGGCGAGGTCGGAATGACGGGAGGCGTCTGTGTTTGTGCACTGTACTGGTGGCCCTATTCTGCTCCTGGAGGAGTGTAATGGGGTCATCTGGGTCGGAGAGTACATGCCTCGGACGGCGGATCTGACTGATTTGGGACGGGACATAATTGGCTGCCTCGACTATCAGAGGGTTCCGATGTCGAGGAGCGGACTCAAAGTGGCGCTTTGCCATGCGTTTGAGGAACTGGTGGATCGTAGGGATCTTACAGTCGAGATGGAGGGTCTCGTTTCTGACGTACCACGGGGCTCCCGTGGCCTTGTGAAGGAATCTGTTTTGGAGGGTCTGCATCCTATGGATATGACGGGGTTTGGCGTGGGCGAAGACTGCTCCCGCATAGGTCATTATGGGACGGACACACGCTGTGTAGATACGCAATTTGCACTTTAGTGACAATTTGCTGCGTGAATTTAGGATACAGTGAAGCCTACCTAGAGCGAAAGCGGCTCGCGAACGAACCGTCTTTATGTGCTCTGAAAAGGAGAGACGCTGGTCTAAGATCACACCTAGGTACTTGGCTCGCTTCTCCCAAGGGATCGGCTTGCCGAACAGGGTGATCGTTCGGGGGGGAGGGGGGGGTCTAGATCTCGGTTTCGAGAATGAAACCGCTTGACTTTTGTCGGGATTAACTTCGATCCTCCACCGTCTAAACCAGGCGCCAAGGTTACTGACGGCCCGTTGTAGATTTAGGAGAGACGAAGGGGCGTTGCCTTTACAGATGATCGCAGTGTCGTCTGCGAACAGAGCGAGCTGCGTCCCTCTGTGTCTGGGGATGTCGCTGGTGAACAGCGTGAACGCGAGGGGGGCTATCACTGAGCCCTGAGGGACTCCTGCCCTTATGGGGCGAGGGGAGGATAGGGCACCTTCGATACGGTAGCGGAAGGTGCGATTCGACAAGTAGTCTCGTATGATGAGTACGAGACGATCCGGCACTCCGAGTTTGTATAGCTTGTATACTAAGCCGTTGTGCCAGACTTTGTCGAAAGCTTTCGCTATGTCGAAGAAGACTGCGCATGTCGGATAGCCGCGGGTGAGACCACCTTTGACCAGCTCGACTATGCGGTGGACCTGATGCACGCTAGAGTGCTGAGTTCTGAAGCCGAACTGCTCGTCGGGTATGAGGCCCTTAGTCTCGGCGTAGTCTCTGAGACGCTTATAAATAAGCCTCTCGTAGATTTTTCCGACAACTTTGAGCAGACTGATTGGGCGGTAACTAGAGGGCTCGTTTTTAGGCTTGCCGGGCTTTGGGATACCTATGACCGTGGCCTCTTTCCACGTCTGGGGAAAGATGTTATTGCTTAGAGCCCCATTGAAGATGGTGGTCAGTAGCATGATCAAGTGGGCTGGGAAGAGCTGGACCACCCTATTGGTGAGTCCGTCTGAACCGGGGGCTTTGCGCGTATGCAGACCTTTGATTATCTCGTGCACCTCATCTGGTTCGATGGGGGGCAGGGGAAAATCAGGGTCTTCTACGGGAGGAAGGGAGGCTCTACGTTCGACTTCGGCGTCGACCTCATCGAGGTGAGCTTTGTCTACTGGTAGGGTGCTGGGAGAGCATTGAGCTTCTAGACTGTCGGCTAGGCACTCGGCTTTGTCGATGTCGTCGAAGGCAATGGTTTTATCGGGGCGGACTAACGGGGGTACGGGGGCCGACTGGGGGGACCTGAGTTTCCTCTGGAGTTCCCAGAAGGCTAGATGAGAGGGCTCTAGATCGCTCAACATCTTATCCCATCCCGCTTCACGCAGCTCCGCTATACGTGTCCTAACAGATCTCTGATAGTAGCGCATATGGGCTTTGTTGGCGGCACAGGGGAAGACGCTGTAGGCTCGAGTAGCCGCGTTCTTCTCAGTCATCAGGGCACGCACATCGTCGGGGAGATTCAAGTAACAGGGTTCTGTTGCTGGAACCTCCCTGGAGCATTCGCTCAGGACGGTCTGTACGTGCTCCGTGAGTGAGTCGATCGCGGCAGTCGTGTCAGCGACTGAGTCGAAGTTGTCGGGGATCGAGTCTAGTAAGGGGGATGTGTTGGATTTCAGCTGAGTGCTTACTTTCCTCCAGTCCGTCACCTTTTTAGTGGGGAGGGGTTGGTCAGGGTCGGAGGGACCTATGCGGGAGGTTAGTTTAACAATTACCGGTCGGTGGTCAGAGGTAAGCTCGTGCACCGTTTCTATTGAATCTAATCTTAGATTAACGTTCTTAAGGAGCGTTACGTCTAGTACGTCAGGGGTATGACTGATGGTATGGGGATAGTGAGTGGGACTCATCGGAGCGATGATGTCGAAGTTTAGGGAGGAGGAGAGGTCGAACAAGTGCCGACCTCTGGTGTTAGTGGTGGAGCTATTCCAAGAGGGATGTTTCGCATTGAGATCCCCCGCCAAGATGACGGAGTCACTCATGTTTAACAACAGTTGGATATCGTCCGAGAGATTTTGGAAATTTTCCGAAGCGTTGATAGTAATGGGAGGGATATAGACCGACACTAGAGTGATCGGTGCGTGACCGGTCATGCCCAGATGGCATGCTGATACTTCTAATCGTGAGAGGGGGGGAGGATCCATTGGGATGCAGTACAGATCCTTTTTGTAATAAATGAGGGTGCCGCCCCCATGACAACGCGTTCTATCGTTCCGAACGATACGATAGTTAGCTAAGGAGGGATTGCCTCTGTGGGGCTTTAGAAAAGTTTCCTGGATGAGGAGGATATCTAGTTGATGAACGCGGAGGAAGTCCGCGATTTCATCTTTTTGTTGATTTAAGCCATTGGCATTGAAGGTGCCAAGCTTGAGGGATCGGGGTTTAAACCTAGCCTGAGTGGTGTTAGACATGATGGGGGGTAGAGAAAGAGGTGAGGGCTTGCGTGATCTCGGGATACGCATTGAAGACGTTACGGATTGCCGCTAGGCTACCCGATTTCTGGGCTGTAGAGATGTCCAGGGCCATCTGTGTAGCCCTGGGGGAACAGAAAAGTTCGAACGCGGTACTGATTACGTCGAAACGATCGTCCACGGGTTTAATTGGGGCCACGGGAGTGGGAGCGGGGCGCGGGGGTTTTAGAGCGGTGGCGGGTTTCGCGGGGGGCGCAGAAGGCGCGAAAGAGGGGCCGCGGAAGCCGGGGGGAGGGGGGAGGTGATGGACTCGCGGGTCCATCATTGTATAGAGAGGGGTGTGAGGGGGGGGGGGGGGGGGGGCGCGGAATACCCAGGGCTGGGAAAGCCTGCTGGTGATTGAGCATAGTCCATGGACTAGGCCTCTGAGGGCTTAGCCGCTCAGGAATCTGGGAGGAGGGGAGGGGATGGAAGTCCCTCTGTTTTTGCTGCCTCACGTCTAGACGTTTGGTCAGCTTGTTAGATGTAGCCTTAGGGGCTTTAGAGCAGCCGCGGTAGTTGGCTGTGTGGCCCTCGAGGCCGCACAACACGCAACTAGGCGGGCTGTTGCACTGGCTACGGTCTTTTGGACGCGAGCAGTCAGCGGTGCCGTGGTCACCCAGGCACTTTACGCACCTGGGTTTTGCATGGCAATTCTTTTGAGAATGGCCATACAATTGACAGCGGTGACACTGTCCGATCGCGCTATTCTTCCAGGGCTTCTCGATCGAGAAGCCCATGAGGTTACATAACGTCTTTATGTTGAATATGGGGTGATGCCCCTCGGTGGGGGAGCACACGACTAGTACCATGTCGTATGCTTCCCTGCCGCGCGAACGATGCATGCGGTGCACCTCATCTACAGGGATATTTTGCGACTGAAGGTCGGCTAAAATTTCGGCGGGAGAGATTTCCTTGGGGATCTTTTTGATCACCACACGGATCTGCCTATCTTCTGGGAGGGAGTAGGTGTGGAATGACACACCTCTCTCTCTCAGAACTCTGGTAAGGTCCCTGTAGTCTTTCGACTTAGGGACTAGAACCTTGATACCCTGTTGGGTAGATCGGGCATTGGTGTAGGAGATTTTCATCTCCATACACCACTTGGATACAGCCGTCCACTTCTCCTTGTCTTGTATGAAGACAGGAGGTGGAGGCGCGACCTTCTTAGGGCCGGAACTAATGGGCGCGGAGCAATCCATCGCGGTGGATGATGCGGACGGGGAGGCAGAGGGCGCGGGGGCATCCTTTGCGGAGGATGACGCGGTTCGGGGGGCGAGGGGCGCGGGGGGGGCCTTCGCGGAGGACGTAAACGAGATCGGTGGGGCGGTGGAGGGGGAGGGGGAAGCTACGGTAGCGCAAGTCGCGACGGTAGCACGCTGTTTGACCACAGCTGGTTTGATGGTGACGGTGGATGAAGAGGAGTCCGAGTCCTCTATTGCGGCGACCTTACTGGCCTGCGCAGAGGTCTGCTTCCTGTTCTTCCTCTTTCTTCCCTTTCCTTGGACGGCTATGAAGCCGTCGTCGGAGGGGGAGGAAGAGGTAGAGGACGCAGCGGACTTTGGCTCGTCTTCCTCCTCCGAGCCAGAAGGGTAGGAGGGTTGCTTTGAAGAAGCAGAGGGGGCGTCGGTGTCCATTGACTCCGACGAGGGGGAGGGGGAGGGGGGTCTGGGCGACTCTGCAGTCGGAGGGGTGTCAAGAGCGTCGCTGAACGTAGCGACGCTGACATCTTGGTCGGGGTTTTCGCCCCTTGAGATGCTCAAGAGGCTAGAGAGCTGATCCTTATACTTCCCTCTGAGGGAAGGCTCCGATTCGAGTATATACTCGAGAAATAGGGTTCTTCGAGAGAAGCTCGAGATCTACCTTTTTGGTGGCCATAATGGCGGGGGGGGGGAGGGAATGGCCTAACTAAGCCTGTCTCCCCGGTGGGAATGCCGGGGATGTGTACAATCCCTCCCTGTCGGGTAAGACAGGGAGGATGAGTGCCTATTGGTGAGCCCTAAGCTTGATTTGGCCCGTTGCCTATCTTAATGTGCAACGGGGTCCTGACCAGTCTAGTGTGAAGGGTATGAAGATACCCGACCACGCTAGGTGAGTTGCTGTGGAAGCAAAACTGTCACCACGTGTTGACTAGGAGATCCCCCAAGGCCAAACACTGGGACCCGGCCAATTCACTGCCTTACCCTGAAGGGGATCGGCGGGTGTGTTGGGTCAACACCCCACTCGGCTTCGTTGGCACCGTATGGTATCCACCGAGTGACCACGAAACTGTGGTTTTGCCCGGAAGGGGCCTGGTGAATTTACAGACGAGAATCTCTTGTTAAAGAAATAAGATAGCCTTGAAAAAGTCCTTTTTGTGGATCTATGCCCGATCGATAAACGATCGGAGATCGGGTGTAGTCGAGCGACTACGAAAATCGTTACGTAATGCAACGAATATATGACTCAGAGCAATGAGTCAAGAGCGGGAGAGCGCAAGCACACAACCGTTCGCGACCGATGCCGGAGCGTATATTTCCCAATCTATTACTATACTCTATGGCGTATATGCCGGACCGAGCTCTGCGCGCGACTTCTATTTATGCCTTCGCAGTGAATAATGCCGTGTGCAACGCAGCGCCCCGCGCCCCTCGCGCGGCGCGCCCTACGGCGCATCGCTATTGGTCGATTTATTGTTAAGTAACATGCTAGTGCCTAAGAGTATCAATGTATGAATAGTATAAAATAAGGTGTTTTAGGAAATAAAATTTAGTCTATCTGATTTCGTTCTCCAGTACAGTCTAGTTTTATTTACGACAGTAAGAGTACCCTAATACACTCTACCTAATTAGCGACCCAAACGCTTAAATATTCGTAGATCACAAAAGCTTTTGATAGCATCAGCCATAGCTCAATTTTCAACGCCTTACAGAATCAAAAAATAGACACCACGTACAGACGCCAGCACATCAAGCTACTACAATCTGTCAAATTTATTTAATAGAATTTCAACTTTATCGCTGATGTCTAAGGTTCAAAGTTGATTGGGAAAATTTGACAGTTTCGGGTAGCTTGATGTGCTGGCGTCTGTTCAAAACCTTTTGCAAAATATTTGTAGAAACTGCACCGCAGCCATTAAAATGGACCTTCTTTCCAAATCAGTAAAGACAGTGCCGGTTTTAGTAATACCAACGCGCCGGGCGAGATTTCTGTGGAGCCCCTTTCTCAGGGGCGTAGCTACCGCCGCCGCCGTATCTGCTGTATCAATCATTATACGGGACCCCGAGTCACGGGGGCCCCCGACGCGCGAAAGCAAAAATTAATAAAAACTACCCAAATTCATCACCAGCTAGCTATAAATGATTTAATAAATCAGTTTGCCGAAAAAAGGCAAGGAGAGTGTATATTGAATTTTTTGTAAAAATTTTGGAAAAAGTGACAGATAGATAATTATGATGAATAAATATTTCTTTTAATTTTATGCAAACATTTTTTTTTCTTTTGTGAGAAATCTTTACCCTTCATAAGGGCCCCCAAACAAATTTTTATACGGGGCCCCGTCATGGCACGCTACGCCACTGCCCTTTCTACTTTTTTTATTTTGAATTAGTCATGCTGTTTTTGATGTTCTCTTTCGGCATACCTACTTAATTGTACCTATTCAGACCGAACTCGACGCCCTGGATAGGAGGGTCCGGACACTGCTGACTGCAAACAGGATGTACCATCCACGATCATCGGTGATGAGACTGTACATCCCACGGAAGTGTGGGGGTAGAGGCTTTATAATTGTGAAGACCCTCCACAACCGCGAGGTGTGCAATCTCAGAAAATATTTTTTAAAGCCGTAGTGGGTATGCACTGTGATGTGGTGGCAGTGGACAAGGGGCTTACCCCGCTCTCCATGGCTAAAAAGAACTGGCACAAACCTGTGGTACTTACTACAGATGACCGCAAGGAGGTACCTATGGCAAAGCAAGGAGCTTCACGAGCGCTTCTATCGGGCTTTTCATGTGCCCGGTGTAAACCTGACGTCCATATCCTGGCTACACTTTGGTGAACTTTTCGGAGAAACTGAAGGTTTTGTCTGTGCAATTATGTACGAAGTCATCTTGACGAATAACTACGGAGACATATTATGAAGGACGGGATGGTTGACGTGTGTGGGGCATGCCACCGTCCGGGTGAGTCCATCAGACATATCTCTGGTTGTTCTCGTCTGGCTAACAGCGAGTACTTGCACAGGCATTACCAAGTGGCCAGGATTATTCACCAGCAACTTGCTTTGAATTATAAATTTGTGGATTCTGAGATACCGTATTACAAGTACCTATGTGCCCGACCCAGTTCCCGAAAATGACCAGGTCACGTTGTACTGGGATCGGTCATTACTGACAGAACTACTGTTGCCAATAAGCCTGATATAGTGGTGATAGACCGATTAGCGCGCCGCGCAATGATAGTCGATGTTACTATTCCACATGACCAGAAAGAGAAACAAATTAAATATCTCGACTTAACACACGAGGCTGTCGACATGTGGAATGTGAGCTATTATTGTGCCGATTGTCGTAACGGCCAATGGCCTGATGGCTGAAAGCTTCGATCAACATCTCTCGAGGCTCTCGTTGGGCGGTTGGATCAAGGACCTGATTCAGAAAGCAGTACTCCTCGATACGGCTCGCATTGTGTGTGAGGAGGTCTCTGCAGCCCTAACCACCGGTAGCTCGGACCCTGCTCCCGACACCGGCGGACCTCAATTTTTTATATTTTTAAATGTTTTTTTATTATTTTTATTTTAAGAAATATTTAAAATGTAATTTAATAAAAACCAAAATGAATAAACGACATAATAATAATCCATTTAATTCAGGCGACGCAGGCCCATAAATCAATACCTACATATTTTTTATTGTAATTACCTACAACAAATAATTATTGAACACGAAGTGATGACCGTGTCGGCGTCGTGTTATGCTGCGTGGTGACTGGTGTCGCGTAACCTTCCACGAAATCGTCGGTACGCCACACCTTACCAGCCAAAACTCTTCTTTCATGAAGGTTTCTAGGTACTGTTTATGTTATGGCGCGACTCCAACTTCTCTACTCTCAAGGTCCACTTGGTCTTGGTTCTGATGTATTCCACGATGTCTTCAGTCATCGTGGAGTGATGCAGACGGGATACCTACAGCTGCGTCAACGGTATAGCAACACGCAGCAACATATTTGGTCCCGCCAGAGTAGTACCACATCGATTACGGCAAGTGGGCTTCCTTCGCTTGGATTCCACCCGAAGCCTTACTTGTCTGGCTGCCCTTTCTTAGGGGCTGGGGACAAGATACCGGAAGCCGATACAGTACGGCTCTTAAATGCCCCCTCGGTTGACTTTGCACTTTTAGCAAAAACTTTCTTTTGTTGCTGCTCCTTTTGGATGGGAGGTTGTGCAGCCGCTGCTGAGTAAGCACGGCGTGGTGTTGACGTGCTAACTTGTATCGGCATGTAACTCACTGATGGTGTTTTGAGACGTATCAAGCTTGAACTTCATCTCGGCCAGGCTTGCCTTCAGAGTAACAATATCCTTCAGCAACCTGGTGACGTCGACGTGGTCAAATGTAATCCGCAGCTCCTTTGCCACAAAGGACGGCACGTCGTTAGGGTCAGTCTCCTTAAACACCCAAAACTTGTCTTGGAGACTCCTTTCTCCCTTTTCGTCCTTCCTGCGCGCTGCGGTACGGCATTCAGTCGGCTAAGTCAAGCGATGTGTACAGGGTCGTCTTCGCACTGCGTATTTCATCTTCGGTGTAGCCCGAGGTGCAGATCTGCATGAGGCTAACTTTGTCCATGACGTTCAGTTAATGTTGGAGGAACGCCAGGAGCTCGTTGACTATGAGTTTTTTGGAACCCGTGATGGCGACGGCTAATGCCACGCTAAGCGCGAATTGATAATTCGCAGTGAAAACTGATGCGCGACCGTTTCCGAGCGCACATCACACTAGATAAACATTACGTCGTTCAAGTAGGTTCTCGAAAAGTCACTATTTCTCTCGATCATCTCAAACCTGCTTATGTTATTACCAGCCCTGCATTTGAGTCACCACATAAGGTTTTCGTTTCACGCGAAACGACGGCAAAAACTATGGTTGGAACCCAATCGACCCCACTCGACAAAACTAACCAGACTTTTTTTTTCTTTGATGAATTCCTTGTAACATTAGTCTGGAGAACGGAGTGTTATGTTATGCTAGAATACTACATCCTACGGTTCCTACCGATTAAAACCACACGGTTATAATAGATACCATGAATCGGGACCGGTAAGGTAAGGGAGGGGAGGTATTGAAAAACGCTTCCAAACTCTTTGCGTAGCGCTTAAAGTTGACATTGACAATAAATGTCGTTTTCAAAGATGATTGAGATTTGAGGACTCCGATCCATAACGGTTTGAATTTAATTTCTAATCACAAAGGATTATTTCATTTGAGTTAGAACAATATTAATGAAATGTTAACTTACGGCACTGATAAGAATGTTCAAGTTGGTAAGAAACAGCTAAGTCGGTATTTAAGCACAGTAGATCTAACCATTGATGTAAATCGATGATACATTCTAACAGTCACATTAGTGCATACTGCAACGAATTATGAACAATTGTTTGTTACATAATTACTCTATTGTTGCATAATTAATTTCAGAGCAGCTAAGCTTGGTAGATAAGGCTATTCCCATACGCGAAGATGTAACTACAAAAATCATTGGTGATTTTGGAAGGTGGCAACTAAAAATGAGTATTCTGATGGCACTCTTGAAATTGCCCATCGCTTATTACCAATTAAATATAATATTTATGGCACCACAACAAGATTTCTGGTGTACTAAACCAAAAATCTTTGCTGAGTACAGTGTTGAAGAATGGAGAAGAATTTGTTCGCCAGTAAGCTTGTTTCATATGCATCCTACATTAATAGAGATTATTCACTAAGCGGATAAAGCAGAGTCTTTTAATGTCACGGGCGCTATTTTTAATCCCAAACGCAATGGAGGAATCGAGGGAGTTACCGGAGTTAACTAGAATCCTGAGTGCAGCGAAGGATTCAAGCACGCCCAAGACGAAGACGCCTTTATCCCCGAAGAGAATACTCTACTTTTCGCACCTACTACTGCGAGGTAATAAAAACCAATTCGATTCTCGAATTAGAAGTTCATGAAACTGTTAAATTAAATAACCCGGGAATACCTATATAGTTACGTGCAGTAACATTATTTCAATTTATGTAAAGCTGTTGAGACACTTACATTAGGTACTTATTGTTGTTATCTCTATTATGTTGCGTAATTAAATTATTTTGTTCGTCAACGGCAACTAAAACTTATGAAGTAAGAAATTTTTGGTTGAGCAGAAAGGTCTTCATACGAATTTTAGGGTTCTGAATCGTCCCAAGCGCTGATTTGCTGAATTCGGTTTCTCCTCTACCTATCGTTATTTCTCCTGACTAAGTTTATTTTGTTTATATGTATGTATGTATTAGTATTTATTCTTATTCGAGTTGTCTTTCAATTATGTTGCACCTGCCATATTTTGTTTCCGCATGACCCTAAGGTTGACTGGTAGAAAATGCCTCAGGCATTAAGTCCGCCTTTGTACAGTATTTTTTTTTTACTTGTGCTGTTGTGCATAATAGTTTTAATCTTCTTATATATAAAATTCTCATGTCACAATGTTAGTTACCTTACTCCTCCGAAACGGCTTTACTGATTTTTACCAAATTTTATATGCATATTCAGTAGGTCTGAGAATCGGCTACTATCTATTTTTCATACCCCTAAGTGATAAGGGTTGTCCACCCCAAACAAATAATTGGCAAAACAACGTTTGCCAGCTAGCGTTGGTCAGCTAGTAAATAAATAAAAGAAAAAACTGAACCCTTATAGGATCACTCATGTGTCTGTCTGTCTGTCTGTCCGACTGTCACAGCCAATTTGCTGCGAACCTAATGGACTAATTAAGTTGAAATTTGGTACACATATCGCACCTCCGCTCAAATAGTGTCGTAACACAAAAAAGCAAACTTTCTGAGAAAAAGACGTTTAATTCTAACTATTTTTCACATTTCAGGTCTTAAATCGAAAACTAACAAAATTAGCACAATGAGTTTTTTAGCAAGTTACAATGGTTTTTGAAGCTCTACAAAATGATGGTATCTTGAAAGCATGAAAAAAAATTTAAAAAATGTGTTGTGACACTGTATGAGATAAAATAACGAATAATTTTACCAAATATTAACAAATATTGTTTAACCTTTCAACTGTCATTAACGAGACACAATAGAATTCTAATTGTTATCCACCTCAATGAGGCATCGTAACAGATAATGAGTTAACTAAAATGATTCAAAAATACTTTCTTAATAAGAAATACAATAGAAACAAACTTGTGACTCTCATTAACTCAGAAATAACTGATACTTAATATAAATCATTTTTTTTTATCATAAATGAGTTGGAACTCAAAAACAACTATTACGAAAAAAACTCTACTGTCATAACTCGACAAATAACAGTTTATACAGTATTTAGGTAGGTACACGTTTAGTTAAAGAAAAACTTGCGCAACCCGTGATGTGACACTGTTTATGTTTGGTATGACATAACCTTTGACACTAGTGCCAACTAGGGATAAATAATTAAACCATATGTATGACACTATCTGACATCAAATTTTGAAGTTTTCTGAAACGAATGGTACAATAAAAGAATTTTTTTTTTTGAGTTGTGACAGTATTTGAGCGGAGGTGCGATATGTATTTCTGTGACCCAAACACGGACGTGTAACGTAAATAAATGAATTTTGACTATAGATTGTGCAATCCACGAAGACGCGCCCCACTCCGCGATTACTGTACTGTAAGTTGTACTTTAGTACGGAGCGGAGCGGAGTGGGGCGCATCTTCGTGGATTGCACTATCTATACGGGCGTCAGTTTTGGAGGCCAAGAACAAAATTACAAAGAAAAGTTTTGCGAACTGTACCGTGTGACCGTGTGACATATCAAATGAAAGAGCTTACTGCGAGCGTCTCAATTTTTTTTTAAATAATTTTAAAATATATAAATTTCAGAAAATTGATGAAAATTTACCAATATCAATTTTTTTTTCATATCCAGGGGGCCAGGGCCAAATAAATTAGGGCTGAGTAAGTAGCAGATGACCCCACCTATCCACCATTTTCGTATGTTCAACGTTCTGCCAAACACCCTGTATAAAGAGCACGATCGCGTTTTCAAAAATGAGGTGTCGGTAACGGTGCTTTTTCCCATCTCAAAAATACCCAACGCACCTAAAGAAGTTTTCACTTTAAAAAAATGGTCACAATCTGATTAAGACCAGCACCCTATACACGATCAATCACAATCTGAATCATTTTGAAACAGATTGCTGATTAATCCATTGGTTCATAAGTTCCAAAAAAAAATCTGCTCAACAACGTTAACGTAATTAATTAATGTTGTTGAACTGTCAAAATGAAACAGATTAGTCTTATTTATTTACGAAAATGTGTTACGCAATTAAATAGCAGGCGCTATAGTAGACAATTTTAACGCAAGCTCCGTCTCCATATGCACCCTGCCCTGACCTGACTGCCCTGGAGCGTCTACCGCGCGGCGGACGCTGCTCGTGTTATTATATGGCGCCTTGCATACCTACGCGACCGTAAAGGCTCTTACAAACAGGCGCGACACGCGACGCGATACAAAGGCACCGCTTGTCGCGCGACGAGCGGTGTCTTTGTGTCGCGTCGCGTGTTGCGCTGCACGCGTAGCATGACAAGCATAGAAACAGGTTCTCTACGGGTTTTGTCGACTGAAGAATAGACAAAGTGACAGATTGTGATTGTTTATCTGTCATTTTGTCTATTATTCCGTCGACAAAATCCGTTTCTATTGTGGTCATGCTAAGCGTGCAGGTATGCACAAGCCTTGACGCGGGAACACCACATCGGCAAAGCGGGAGTGAGCGTCTTGTGGTCAGACGTGTGTACAGATCGTTACATTATTACGGACGTCTCATTATTTAAACTCCACGATGACAGACTATAAAATATAGAAATGTTTGTCGAAAAAGTAAGAGAACATACTCTTCTATACGATCTGAAAAATCCTGGATATAAAAATATACGTAAAAAGAATAAAATATGGGACTCAATAGGCCAGACTCTGCGGCCAGAGTCAGACTCTGATGTTAAATATGAGACTGACATAACACAACAATTAGGTGGTTTCTAAGCTATAAACGTGCGGCTGTGACTATTCACTAAACAAAATGAAGTTCGCTGTTCGCGCTGTAGTCGCGCGGGTGTGCACGATAATTCCTGCGTTAGTTTCGCGTTGTTGACGCTCCCGCGTCCCGCTTTGTAATACTTGTAATCGCTCAGGTTTGGCCGAAGCTTTATTCTTGTGTCAAGGCTTGTGCAGACCAGCGCAACACGCGACGCGACATAAAGGCACCGCTCGTCACGCGACGAGCGGTGCCTTTGTGTCGCGTCGCGTGTCGCGCCTGTTTGAATGAGCCTTCAAAAGTGCGCTACTCGCTGCACAGTATCCCACCCCTCACCC
Organism: Agrochola lychnidis; assembly: GCA_963680765.1. Classification (NCBI taxonomy): domain Eukaryota; kingdom Metazoa; phylum Arthropoda; class Insecta; order Lepidoptera; family Noctuidae; genus Agrochola; species Agrochola lychnidis. Next base: position 15,258,779 of record OY796859.1, on the reverse strand, counting down.
CCGGTGAGCCATGAATTCAGGGACTCGCCTCATGAGTCATGAGCGAAACGGGGTGTGGGAAGGTACCTCCCTACCTATCGAATATTTTTCAGTCTTAGTTAGAGCTAGCGCGCACGGGCAACTTTTGTCTCCGCAACTAATTTGTCTCTTACATCAAGTCTGTGGGTTAGTATGAAAGTGCGCGCACGTAGCGACACGACTGTCGGGAGACTTTTTGTCTACGGGTTTGGAGACAGGCCGGGGCGACGCAACTGTCGCCCCGCCTATTGGTTGCGCGCGCGGCGACAAAAAACTTGCCGGCCTTTCAGTTGCAGCTTGCAGCTCAACCGCCCCCGTTGACAGAGCGCGTATCTTCACCTAATGTATTTATTCGCGTAGGTACGCTATTCTACACAAAATAGAGAAAAATGTCGATTTCGGAAGAAGATAATAATCGGATAATAATAGAGTGATTGTTTTTTTTTTTTGGAAATGCTCTCCATTTTCTAAACATTGTATGAAATTTTCCTATGTTAGTCTGAATCAGAATCTTTATTTGTTAAACATAGGTATTTACTTAATTAATGGTGTTAGGTAACATATTTGAGCGTTATTTTTTGCCAAATATGTTAACCTGTTAAAATGTAATTAAAAAAAACTAAAAACTAAAATACTCAAAAAAAAAACAAACAATAAAAGCAAAACCAAAAATAAACTAAAAAATAAAAATAAATATTTTAAAAATTATCATTTATAAAATCTTGAACAGTATAATAACATTTTTCTAATAAGGCGAAAGCGTCTGGGTAGCCAGAGAAATTCAAATTTTCTTACGATTTTTGCATTTTGCAGGTTAGTGTCAGGTTTTATGTTGATCTAAATATGATTCGCGGCCGTAACAAATATGGCATTACTCAATTATAATCATTACAATTAGCAAAGGTGCAAGTACAGTTAGCAAAGGTGTCAAATGAAATCATGACATGGAGTATGGAGTTGTAATGATTATAATTGAGTAAAGCCATATTTGTTACGGCCGCGAATCATATTTTAATCAACATAAAACCTGACACTGACCTACAAAATGCAAAAAACGTAAGAAAATTTTAATTTCGCGGGCTGCTCTGACGCTACCCCCTAAATAGAGAGGTGGGAGCTTTCTTAAATTTTGATAGGGGCATATTTTTTACACTATCGGGTATTTTATTATAAGTTTTCGAAGCCATTCCAAAAAACCTCTTTTTCATCTAAGTGGTTCTGCATTTTATGTCGCACAATTGATTTTCATATTGAGAACGCATTGGAGTTTTTTACATCGGAAATTTTTGTAAAAAGGTGTAAATTCATTTTAACAAACAAAACAGTCTCTTAGATGTATGTACAGACGCCAGCACATCAGGCTACTACAATCTGTCAAATTTATTTAATAGATTTTCAACTTTATCGCTGAAGTGTAAGGTTCAAAGTTGATTGGAAAAATTTGACAGTTTCGGGTAGCTTGATGTGCTAGCGTCTGTACATAGCTGACAAAATAAGTAATATTAAAGATTTAAAATGGGGTGAACAAGATTCGGTCGTTTTTAAGCCACACAAGGATCGAATACATCGTTTTTGGGCTTTAAAAACAGTATCTCTTTCAGTAGATTGCCCCCAAAAAATAACACCAAATCTCAGAACTGATGCAACCAATCCATGATACGCTTTAAAAGTGTTTGTGTATTAACTTTTTTTGACAGCTGAAATAGTGCATAGGCAGATTTATTTAATTTTAGACAAATTTCTGTCACTCCATAATAGGTGCACCCAATATTGCCTTTTTCGCTGTCGTCTTCGGTTTCTTAGAACAAGGGCACAGATCACAACTCTCTCTTCGAAATCCATGTTGATGAATGCGGCAAAATTTTACGAAAAAGTTGCGTTGCTGTCGCTCCCGTGTGCGCATCGTTCAAATTTCGGCGCGGAGACAGCGACAAAGACAAAAAGTTGCTGGGAAACTAAGTTGCCCGTGCGCGCTAGCTCTTAGGTACCTAAGTTTGAACGTTCTACTTCATGTTTTAGCATGTAGAGGAACACCCGTGCTTAATTTTTGATCCTGATTTACTAATAATTGACCCAAAAATGGACAAGACTCTGATTCCACTTGTGCCATGTCCAAAATTTGAATATGACTTAAGCGTATTTAAACGAACAATCACATCCGAGTGGAATTTGGTATGCTCCAGACGTTGGCTGGTTCATGTACGTAATTCAAATGTTTATTTTATTTCGGCCCACCACTTCTGTAGACTAAATTCCGTACCTACTCTAGGTAGAGTAGAAATTAATAGACACCTATGCGAAACTATAAAAATTGGTGTTTCACCGATTTGTATATTATAGGTACAGGGTGAAAGTGAATGCATGGGCATCCTCATAAAGGGTCAGGACCCTAATTGCGAAATACACGATCAATCACAATTTGTTTCGATTTGCAACAGATTGCTAATCCATTGCTTCATAAGATGGACAAAAAATCTGCTCAACAACGTAAATAACGTAATGAATGTTGTTGAACTGTCAAAATGAAACAAATTAGGCGTAATCGTTTACGAAAATAAGTTACGCAATTAGGGTACAGACTGATGTCACACAAATTTTCCGCGCGGTCGACATTATAATAAACAAGATCCCGACTTCAACCGTTGGGCAGTTGCCCGCCACATATGACACCCGTCTGTGTCGGAGGATCCTCCCTTTTCCATAGAGGATGAGTGAACTTTACACTCTGTTCCTCATGCCTCTAAAGTCCCATAGTGAAAGTTAAGTATCCATAATGATGAGTACAAGGACCCCTTAAGAAAATATCCATGAATTCAATTTCACCCTGGTATACTCTTGGTACCTGCCTACAAGGGCGTCGCCAGCCGATGGCCCAGGCAACTTGCCCCCCGCAAGTTGAGTGCGAGTCTTATTACCTCTACGGCTCACAATGGGGCTAAAATCGACGCGGTGGAAATTTGATTTTTGACAAATCAGTTTTAACTCGGTAGTCCCGATAGGAACAGAAAAATAATAATTTCCATACTCAATGTATGAATAGGAAACGTCGTTTTTCCCAAAACTATTCAAAACTGTAGAGCTGAAACATAATAGGTGTTATGACTGGGCCTACCACTAGCACTTAGATACGAATATTACGTCCCCGGACCCCGGATTAGACCTCGTTTGGATCTCCCCGTTTGGGAGATCCTACGGAACTTTAAAAACCAAATAAAAGTCGTCCAAATATACAAAATTGGCTTTATAGGTAAGTAGGTATGTAGTTTCTTTACATTAAAATGCCTTGTATTTACAAAATTTTTGAAGCTCTAGTGGCATCTGCCCCCTTTGCCCCCCTCGGCGACGCCCTTGTCTGCCTTTACTTCAGAGTATATAGTGTTAGCAAAGTGTAAAGCCGGGTCTCCTGCGCGTGCTTTTTCGAAACATTACACAAAAAACCTTACACATAAACATTTATTTTCATACAAAACGTCGTGTTAGCATAGACAAATGTGTTTGGCCACGCCTCTTTGCGATATTTTTGTGTAAAAACACGAGCAGGAGACCCGGCTTTAGAGTTACACCTACCTATATTTCTTACAGTTCTGCTAACTCCCTCGAAAAATACAGGTGTGATGTTATCTTATAGATAGACCTACATTACATTTTGTCCACAGGAACAAGTTTACATTATTATGAAGGCAATGGTACAAAAGGTGCCTTTTTAGGGTTCCGTAGTAAACAAGGAACCCTTATAGTTTCGTCATGTCCGTCTGTCTGTCTATCCGCGGTCTAGCTCCGAGACCCTTAGTACTAGAAAGCTGTAATTTGACATAGGTATACATATTAATTACGCCGACAAAGTGGTAAAACAAAATTATGAAAAACTTTTTTTTTTAGGGTACCTCTCCTACACATAAAGTGGTGAGGTTTTTTTTTTAACCCGTGGTGTGGGGTATCATTGGAAAGGTTCTTTAAAAACATTGTGAGTTTGTCAAAACCATTTTTGGATTCAAGGATTCGTTTGCGAAATATTAAGCTTTAAAGTGTTAATTTTTCCCTGCCAGCTAAATGGTTGGTTTTGGATGCGTGAAAAAAATCACAGCAGTAGTTTATACATGTAACGAAATTAAAAGGAAAACTATCACAGCTAAGTAGACTCTACAAGTTAACGAGTAATAATCGACCAACTTAACTTTGCAGTTGCAAAAACATGTTTTCCCATACATTCCGTATGGGAGAACATATTTTTCAACCACAAAGTTAAGTTTGTTTTTGGGATAAATTCATCCCAACTACGGAACCCTTCATTGTGCGTGGTCCGACACGCACTTGGCCGGTTTTTACTTTTACTATCATTGATGATAGGTATTTTTACAATAATTAGTAGCTATAACTACTAGTCTAGTGGCCTCATCGCTACTGTTGAGCATGAGGTTTTGGGTTCGATTCCCAGCACCTTGATTACGTCAAAAAAAATACGTTTTCAATATTTTTTATAATCAAGCTACAGACGCCAGCACATCAAGATACCCGAAACTGTCAAATTTTCCCAATCAACTTTGAACCTTACACTTCAGCGATAAACTTAAAAATCTATTAAATAAATTTGACAGATTTTAGTAGCTTGATGTGCTGGCGTCTGTACAAGAAGGAGAAAAAAAATTTGGACAGGCCTATTGTGCAACACACGATCAATCATAACCTGAATAATTTTGAAGGATATTGCTAATCCATTGCTTCTGAATATGTTCGAATTTGTCTGTTGAACAACATAAATAAACGCAATTAATACTGTTGAACTGTCAAAAGGAAACTGATTGTGATTGATTATGTGTTACGCAATTATTTTAGGGTGCAGGTCGGGCAGTGTTAGCCGACGTTCGCACGGACGTAATAAAATCGCGTTAAAAATCCAGTGCACGAAAAAAAATCGCCGCGATTTTATTACGTCCGTACGTACGTCGGCTTATTGGGTTTTTCCATCAGGATTTTTTCAGTAGCTTGGGTAACGAGGCAGTACCTACTACTTTTTTATTTTGTAATAGGCATACAGGTAAATAAGTACCTTACTTATTACAGTTATTACAAAATAGATACTTATCTACTTCTTCATCCTTTCAGATATGCCAGTGTGTAATGATGTGGGGAATAGTAATTGGAGGTATTATTTTCGGATCTTGGGCGGACAAACATGGTCGACGAAAACCTCTTATGTCTGCAATAGTTATCCAGGGCGTCACTAGTGTCACTGCCAGTGTAATTCCGGTGTACCCGTTGTTTCTGGTTAATTGGTTCATTCTAGCATTAGCGTCTGGTGGTGTTGGTATAATATCCTTCGTTTTTTGTATGGAGGTAAATCCCACTCAATATACTTCAATATGATTTCAGAAGCGGCGCAGTCATTATCATAAGTTATGATTACTAGTCGGCAACGTCGCAAATAGATGTCAATATTTCACTGTTTTGATTAATTTGGCAATATTACTGTATGGAAATAAGAAATGTGGCTAACTAGCTAACTAGAATATTAATAATGAATTACAGTTATAACAATGAATTTTATTTGATGTTGTAACCGTTTAAAGGCTCATGTAGACCAGCGCGAAACGCGACGCGACACAAAGACAGCGCTCGTCGCGCGACGAGCGGTGCCTTTGTGTCGCGTCGCGTGTCACGCCTGTTTTAAGAGCCTTTAGGTGTTAAAACGGCATTTGGAAAGTTTCCAAATACTTAATTTTTTAAACATCTAAAACTTATTATTCGGTGTTACGATATTAATTAAGTATTGCATTTCATAATCAATATATTAGTTCCCTAGTTAACCACATTTCTTAATTCCATACAGTAATATTGCCAAATTAATTAAAACAGGTAGATAATTATTTGACAACTATTTACGACGTTGCCAACTTTTAGGATAAACCCTCTTATGATTCATCATAACTTTGTTTTTAATTTTAGGTGGTGAGTGGCAAGTGGCGTACCTTAATTCCGGTGATTTATCAACTGCCTTTTGGTCTAGGTAATGCGATGATGGCAGGATTAGCATATTGTTTCCGGGACTGGAGACAGCTTGAGTTGACATTGGGGATTTTTTCTTCATTATTCATATTTTATTGGTTTTCGATACCAGAATCGCCGAGATGGTTGTTAGCAACAGGACAAACAGAAGCAGCTGTCGGTAAGTGACGATCAGCACCCTAATTGCGTAATACAACACAATCACAATTTGTTTCGATTTGAAACAGATTTCTAATCCATTGCTTCATAAGTTGGAAAAAAAATCTGTTCAACAACGTAAATAACGCAATGAATGTTGTTCAAATGTCAAAATGAAACAAATTTCGCGAAATTGTATACGAAAATGAGTAACGCAATTAGGGTGCAGGCCTATTATAGACTCAAGCATTAATTTCATTCAACCAATTAAATTGTTTTTCACGAGTAATGCTTACGTCTTCATTTAGTTTCTGACTGTCGGCATTTCTGTACCTAATACCGAATTTAACATGAATAAGCTAAGTAGGTACTTACCTAAGTATTTAATTTATTAATTAAGATCTCTACCTAATTACAGTAATTCTAAAGCGAATCACTAGAGAGAACAAAACGCATGTCAGTATAAAATGGATTCGAGCGTTAATAAAAGAGAATGAACATCAAAAACATCAGGAACCAGATTTTATGGCTTTCTTGAAGTTGAAAAATATGAGAAAGAAAACTTTATTGCTTTCGATAAATTGGTAAGTATGACTGCCCAACAAATGTGATAAATTCAAAACAAACTAACTGGATAAATTATATAACTAATATCGCTTGCAGGTTTTGTACCGGAGTATCTTTTTATACATTTTCACAATACTTAGGTTCGATAGGTGGAGACATCTTTGTTGCAGTGTCAATGACTGGAATAATTTCAACATTTGGAGGATTGACATGCTGTTTTGTAATAATGAGAGTCGGAAGGAAGACAACCTTCATAATATACCAGACAGTTACAACCTTGTGCTTCATTTTTATGTTGGTTATACCTAAGGGCATGTTTTTAAACGACTTTCCGAGGCTATTGTTTGCTGGAATAGGTTTTGCAGGAATGGCGGTAAGTCAGCAATGTGCGAAATTAAATTGTAGACACTAGATAGATAACTTTATTTATGTTTTATCTACTTATGTTTGTCTTTGTTGCATTATTGTAGGCTGTAGCCCATTCATACCTCAGAATCTAGAATTCAAGTAGGTACTTTGAAGGTTTTAGGTCAAACAGGTATTCCATAAAAAAATGTCTACGTATAGGAGAAAACAGTAAAACGCAATAATCTATAATTATGGGATACTAGGTACCTACTCGCAACTTTAGCTAAGAAGAGTCTAAAGTTGGTACCACATTCAATGTCAGTTGCATGATGAGCACCCTTATTGCATAGGTAGGTAAGGTACTTAAAACAAACAATCAATCATAATCTGACCCTGCGGTTGACGCTCTAAGCCGAGGTTCGTCCCCCACAGGGGTGCCCTTAGCGAGCGTTCACCTAGTTTTAATTAGCATAGGAATAATCCCTGGCTGGAGGTTTTAAGTGTAGTAGCCCCACAGGAAAACCCGGTTAAGTAGTCATGATCTCAGAGGTCAACTACGAGATTAACTACCTAAATTAAAACATAATTTGAATCATTTTGAAAGATATTGCTAATCCATTGACACAAATTTGTCTGCTCAACAACGTATGTAAATAACGCAATGAATGTTGTTGAACTGTCAAAATGGAACATGGAGATTGATCGTGTGTTACGCAAATATGGTGCTGTTTTGGCGTGACTCTAAAATACTCCAAATCAAATTCATGGCAAATGCATGGACCAGCGTTGCCAGATTTTTTTTTGCCGAGTCAGGATTCTGAAACTTTTTGAGTAAAAAAAGCGGGATTCTTTTGTCGAAAGCGGGACATAGTAAAAAAACGTATATAATCAGAAGTTTTTGACGTGACAACGTCTTATAAATTGGTTTGCCGGGTGACACTTCAAGAAACTGCGTTACGCTCCGCTCACGTTATGCGCTCACAATGAGAGCGAGTGAGAGGCACGCGTCCCTTCCACTCGGGCATGGTTAGCCCGCCTAAGAGCGAGAGAGACAGACATAAAAAGTGAAAGGCACGCGTCCCTTCCACTCGAGCACAGTTAGCCCGCCTAAGAGCGAGAGAGACAGAGCGAGAGAGACAGAGCGAGAGAGACAGAGCGAGAGAGAGAGAGTGAGAGAGATAGGCTAGATAGATAGGATATCTTTGTATAAATTAATGTTTTAAATATAATTCTTTGTATAAATAAATGTTTTAAATTGTTACTATTATTTCATCCTTCTTCCTACTATACGAATGAATATTCACATTAAAATTATTTTACCACTCAAAGTCGTTGTCACGTAAAACTTTCGCCCGTATACCGACTTTACAGGCAACCAATTTTTAAATATTTTTCTTTATAATTGAAAGAAAGAAAGAAAAATAGGTTTACTTGTCACAGAAACACGTGAGTTTTATGTTACGTTTACGTGACAATGGGAAGCAAAAATAGCCATACAAATTGTATTTTAATAAAAATATGATATTTTAAATCATTTTTACCCTATCGGTAGGTAGTCAAAAAAAGGTTAATTCATTAGAAAAAATTGGTGTTTCAAACAATATAATCTAAGGAGCTACCTAGTGAGATTACGCGCCGGGTGGGGGCCGCCAGTCCACACTGCCCAAGTAGCACAGATAGCTGTATAACTACTCACTTTTAGACCTATTTGAAACTCTATGCGTATTAAGACTCTTTTAAGAGTACACTGGTGATCCTACAGCTGCATAATAGCTGTCAGTGATATTTAAACAGCTTAGGCTGATTAAGAGCTTCATTAAGGCTGATTTAGACCGACAAAACTACCATTAATACGCTAAGAGTGCTATAAAGGTATATTTTCAACGACTCTATTCAGCTTTTAACCTTTTCTAATGCCTTAACCGTAGTAAGGGCTGTTTAGTGGATGAAATAAAAATGCTGTGTAAAACCGGCCAAGTGCGTGTCGGACCACGCACAATGAAGGGTTCCGTAGTTGGGATGAATTTATCCCAAAAACAAACTTAACTTTGTAGTTGAAAAATATGTTCTCCCATACGGAAAGTATGGGAAAACATGTTTTTGCAACTGCAAAGTTAAGTTGGTCGATTATTACTCGTTAACCTGTAGAGCCTACTTAGCTCTGATAGTTTTCCTTTTAATTTCGTTATATAAGCTACTGTTGTGATTTTTTTCACACACCCAAAACCAACCATTTAGTCGGCAGGGGGGGGACACACACTTGACTCTAACAAAAATTAGCACTTTAAAGCTTAATATTTCGCAAACGGATCCCTGAATCTAAAAATGGTTTGCACACGCTCACAATGTTTTTGATGGACCTTTCCAACGATACCCCACAACATGGGAAAGAAAAAAAACCCCTTCTTTACGCGTGGGTAGGGGAGATACAGACGTCAGCACATCAAGCTACCCGAAACTGCCAAATCTTCCCAATCAACTTTGAACCTTAAACTTCAGCAATAAAGTTGAAAATCTATTAAATAAATTGGACAGATTGTAGTAGTTTGATGTGCTGGCGTCTGTACATTAAAAATAAAAACAATCATGATTTTATTTTACCACTTTAGCGGCGTGAATAATAAGTACCTATAATCATGCCAAATTAACAGCTTTCTAGTACTAAGAGTTTCTGAGTAAAGTCGCGGACAGACAGACAGACGGATATGGCGAAACTATAATGAAATGAAATTGTTTATTCTGTAAATAGGATATCGGAATCACTTTTACACGTCATATAAAAAAATATTAAAAATAAGCTAGATGAGTTCGGCGTTTCCTATCTGACTACCTACTCTGAGAAGAAAACCCGAAACAAACTCAGATGTCGCAGTCTCTTTTAAAGTCCAGACATAATCTTGGTCAGGCGATATGAGGACCATGTAGATTAGTGTCTGAAAAGGTCTTTTGAGGGAAGAACCATACAGATTTGAGTGGACCTGTCAAGTCAGTGCAAACATTTGTCATTAATCGTGGAGTTAGAACTCAAGGAGCTCAACTCGACGAGCAATACCAAAGAAAGGACATTTGGGTAGGCCGCAAAAACTACTCAAACTGCCAGACCATCACTAAAACTAGAAGAGAAATAAAAATAATATCCATATAGTCCTCACATTCACAATAGTTAAAATAATATAATACTTTACAAAGTAATCATGTCATTTTGAATATAATTTTCAACAATATTAACGTGTTCATAAAACTGGTATACCTATGTTATGTTGATTTTACATAATAATTAAAATGTCTAGTTTTATGGTTTTATCACAAGGCTTAGCAGAGCGAGCAGTTCAATCCCAAGCTTTTTTATCTTCTAAATAATCTGAAATTGTATAGTAAGTACCCTTTTTTACAAAGTTTGGTTTTAATACAGATTTTAAATCGTTTAATGGGTAAGTTTCGAATGTCAATGGAGAGTTTGTTGTAAAAGCGTATACATTGGCCCATGAATGAGTTGCCTACTTTGTGGAGACGTGTGCGATGTACAGCAAGGTTGTGTTTATTCCTGGTATTTAAACTATGAATATCGGACATTTTCTTAAAATTTGATATATTTTTGTGTACATAAAACGGTTTTAAAAAATATATTGTGAGGCTACAGTCAGAATATTTATTTCTTTAAGGGTTATAATGGTTTCTTGTTTACTATGGAACCCTAAAAATCGGGTTTTAGTTTTTATAACTTTTAATTTTTTCTGAAAGGACGTCACGTCAACTGACCGTGAATTTAGTAGGTACCTAGTAGGTACTTATAGTACCGACCACATTCACAGTTTATTTACATGAACACCTGGCATGGAACCCCGTACCACAACCCCCATAGATATACAACCCCGTAGGTAGGTAGGTAGGTACCTACTTAATAGCTACTGCGCTGAATTTGACTGATCTGACACGCCCTCCCGCTCCGCCCAGAGCGGGAGAAGTTATTTGATAATTTCCCACAAAAAAAAAAGATAATTAAGTAGGTAAGGTGCATTCGGGTAATTACGAAAGGATTTTTGCAGAGTTGAGGGTATGTTCATATTCTCATTCACCACTCAGAATTGGTGGAGCGAATGACACTAGTTTAGGTCCCTTTATTTACTTGAATATACAGCCTATAAAGCTCTGTTTCACATACTTTTATAAATATCCTCGGTATTTAGATACAAGTGTTTAAAAATCAGGTTGTTTTTAATTTGTACAAGTGCAATTCCGAAGCATGTTAGGGTAATTCTGAATAACAGTTAAAATTGGGTTTTAGTTAGTTTATGTATAGAGAACATATTCCTTTTTCGTTCATATTTACCATTCAAGTCGATTTCGGCCTCTTAGTAGACTAAACATATTTATGACAAAATTGATTTTCGGAATTACCCTACCAGTTGCAGTACTTAGATCCGGCCCTAGGGTTTCAACCCCAAACGACTGATTAGTGTAGATTGAATAGGTGTAACTGAAAGAAAATACCAATTAGAAAAAAAACGATTTTACTTACTTAAAAAAAGAACTTAAAGATTGGAAACCATGGACTATTTCTTTGTAAATTCGATAACGTGCAAATCCGAAATGTTCATAATTCAGAATTACCCTACTCGACTAATTCAGAAAAAAGCAAAAACCTTGAGCTAGGGTGTTCTAAATCCAGTCAACAGTAAACAAAAACGAAAATCTATCGAATTAAAAAACAACCAGTTAAATAACTTAGGTACCAGATTTCTGAATTATAGATATTCGGGTAAATCCGATTATCCAAAAAACGCGCGAAATATCACTCGTTCACAAATGATATTTGTGCCGCGAATATGCCGCGTTACACATCAACGCTCGCTCATATCCTCTTGAGCCATTGACATATATATTACTGCGTAAGGACTGGGTGGACCGCATGTTACAATGACGCCTCGAACGTGGTCCCAAAATGGTCTTCCCTATAGCGAAGTAAACTAGAACGCGTTCGGCTGTCTTCGGGAGCGGTCGTAAATTTTACAAGCAAAAATGCCAAGTTGTGTCGTGAAGGGTTGCGTGAACTACGATAAAAAGCACAATAAAATAAATGATAACATTTCATATCACCGGTAAGTTAAAAAAATGTTGTTATATCAACTTTTAAAATTATTTAAAACAATTTTTTTCTTATTTGTCTCAACGTTTGGCAAAGACGACGCGAAGGCGCGTAAAAGTGAGACAGAACTTTGTAGCGGCGCGCGTTTTAGCCGATGAAATGAAAAGATTTAATAATTAATATTATACTTATTGTACTTATTTTTCTTCATAGAGGAATTGAGGATGGAATTACAAACTGTTACTTTTTATTAAGATTTGATTAACTGCACGTTGGTATCATCTTGCGATACAACGTAGCAGAGTCTCACTTTTGCTTGTTTTTAACAATTTAAACATATTTATTTACTTTGAAAGTATAACATTATTTACATATTTGTAATGTGCTCGTCAAGACCTTTCTTTTGGTACCAAACATGTCATGATAATCTCATTTTAATTTTTTTCGAGGTTAGAAATTTACGTGTAAAATCCACCATATTAAATTTAGGGAAAATTTATATAGCCTATGTCACCCGGACTATTATTACGAATCTATTGATACCTCATTCATCAAAATCGGTTCAGTAGTTTAGGCGCTACGGTGGAACACACGTAAAAGCAAACATACATACAAACATATAAACATACAAACATACATACATAGACTGCTAAAATCATAACCCTTCCTTTTGGCTTTGCCGTAGTCGGGTAAAAATAAAAGGTTTTTTATTTCTTTGTACCTCAAAAATACCCGCTCTTACAAGGTTACGTCTAGGAGCAGACCACGCCGATTGACATCGTAGTTCATAGTAGTTCTAATAGATGGCGTTAGTGTTTCTGTATGGCGACTGCGTCCAACAAACGTTCGGACGACCGTATCTTTACTATTTAAATCAATGTCTTGAGCCAACTGAAGCGCGGGAGCTTAGTAAGATGGCGGCTAGGTGAGTGTTGCTAGAGCAAATAATATTGCTGCGATTTCTAGAAAATTTATATTATTGGAAATTTGGAATTACCCGATATTCGGAGTTAGCCGAATGCACCTTATGTCAATCAATGTACAATGCGGAATTCATATTACCACTCAAAAGTTAAAGTAATACCTATACTTAATTCTTTCAGGGCACGATACCCGCATTATATTTATTTTCGGGAGAATTATTTCCAACATTGGGAAGGAACGTTGGTGTCAGTGGAGTGACGACTTTTGCTCGTATTGCGTCCATGGTCGCTCCGGCTGTCGTTAGTTTGAACGGCATATTTGCGAATCTTCCAATTAGCATATTGGCGGTCATTTCTTTCGCACAAATATTTATGATATTGCCTTTACCTGAAACAAAAGATCTTCCTTTGCCAAACACTTTAAGTGAAGCTGAAAGATTTTGACGAGCTAGGTAGTACTCCCGAGTCCGATCCACTGTTTATTTAGCGGTGGTTATGATACAGACACTGGAATGACTCGTAATTTTTGACGGAGTCAATCTGCAATTTTTACCTACATAGTAGGTAACTACCTATCTGCCTTCGAGTACGGAACCCTAAACAACAATTTTTATAGCTGTGGTCAGTAGCTAGGTAACCTACAGTTACAAAAAGCTAAAAGGGCAGTTACAAAAAAACCGGACTTTTGTGTATTTTACTTTTAAAACTAATACAAACTTAATACATTCTATTTTCAGTAAATAAAACTTTTTTTTTTAAAACAATCCCCTAAGTAGAAAAGTCCGGACGGGTGTCAAAGAGCCGGACATGTCCGAAAAAATCGGACGGATGGTAACCCTATGTGAGGTATAGAAGTAAATAAAAATCCCATAGACACTACATACTGGTATTTATTGTTTGAGAACAGACATTGTGTAAAAATAAAATATATTAGGTACAACTTTTTACACTTCTAGGTTACGTAGGTAAGTATGTAGGTACCTATATAATGTCTAGGTATCCTTCGGAAACATAGACTTCAATTTTACAGATAAATGCAAAGTGCAAAATAAATGCTGTTGTGTAACAATCTCGCATGTTATTTGATATTATTATATTAGATCAACTCACTGGTAAAACATTAAAGATTGGATTAGTTACTTTTTTACTTACATAGTAGGGATGTGCACCTGTGCAGAATTTGGTTTTGGAAAAGCATCAAGATGAAAAATAGAAAAATAAAAAGAATGGACTAGAATATACTACAAAATGCAATTCACAATTACACAGAAGTATATTTTAACTTGTACTGTTAAAAATGTATTGACACTATAAAATTGCACATTCTAAATAATATACCATATAAAATATTATTCCTTTTTTTCATTTTGAATATGGTTCCTTATATTTTCAATTCTGTGTAATAATGTTGGATGCGAGTGGTACCAAGATGAATATAATTTGTCATAAATTGGATAATCCAAATTGTCTTTTCCTAACTTAATTAGAGCAGATCTCAATTCATTAGGATAAGAAAGCGAAACAGCGAAGTTGTCTGCTTCAAATTCAAACTTTCTAGACAGAGCTGTAGCAAAGAAAGATAACACGGAATTGTATGGAGCAAGGATCATCTGTAAAACTACAATTAAGCCAATAATGATTGGTTCTTGTCCAACAGGGAATCCAAGGGAGGTATACAACATGGAATATTTGAACAGCACTCCAAATGCAGTAAATAATAGAAGCAGGTTCACTTCAGTCAGAGCAATTGATTTGTAAATGTGACTGCAGCTCCAGTGCCCAAGCTCATGAGCTAAGACCCCCAATATTTCATTATCTGAACAACCAGTTGTTACTTTCTTTTCTTCATCAAATTTCTCTAATAAAGTATCAAATAAAACTATCCTCTTTGCACCAAACAAGCCACTGAAGTATGCATTGCTATGTGCTGATCTTTTAGATCCTTCAACAATGTATACTTGGGATAAAGGAAAATGAAGCCTTTTAGCTAGATTTTCAATTCCTTTTCTTAGAGAGCCTTCAGGTAGAGGTACAAACTTATCAAATAGTGGAGCAATAACTGAAGGATATATTGTCAATAATAACAATGTTGCCACTGTTGTGAACAACCACAGCCACACAACAAACATGTTTCCTCCAAGCATTATGATAAATATAGCTATAGATATGATGGGAAGTGTAATTACAAGGCTAAGCACTAAAGATTTTATCTGATCCTTTACAAAGAAGCCTGAAGTCTGCTTGTTGAAACCATGTTTTTGTTCTAATACAAATGTTCCATAAATGGTAAATGGCATGTTAACAACAAAATTAAACAATGTTACAAACGTCATGAATACACAACTGACTAGAATTTCTCTTTCAGGAGCAATGTTTAAGCCAGCTGCAATATTTTCTGACTTGTGCCATGCAACATATATCCACCGATTATATAAAATCACAGATGTTAATGCTATGCTGTAAAATTCTTTCACTATCTTGAACCGTGATTTGTCAATTCCATAGAGTCGAGCTTTTTTGAAAGATTCTTCATTTAACATTTCCTTCAGATCATTTGGTATGGTGTTATTTGTCTTGTATATTTTCAACTGCAACAAAAAACATGATTTACATTATCGGCTTACAATATTCCCACTGCTGGGATACAGGCCTCCATTCTGGGAGAGGGAGTGGGCCATAATCCACCACGCAGGCCCAGTGCGGTTTGGTGGATGTCTCATATCTATGAATTTTTTGGTTCTAGGATATGCCGGTTTCCTCACAATGTTTTCTTTCACCGTTTTAAGAGCAGTGGTGGTGAAATTAAATACACAAAGTAAAGTGCCTGCCTGGGTTCGAACTCTTAAGTCGTGGTCGATACCATTGGGCTACCACTGCTCTTCGAAAAACGTGGTTATTCAGGTTGAAAATAGATTTCGTTTATGATAAAGAAGCAGGTACATGGCGTCATGATAACATTGTATGTATGTAGGCAGGCTTAAGTTGGCTTGTCACCGCAATATACCTACCGTGCATGAAAATGAAAAGTTTAAATGAATATGTACAAAAATATAGTACTACAACAAATTCATAACGATCGCAGTACTTAATGTATCAACAACACTCAATTGACATAGCTATGACAAAGTAGTCAACAATATACATGCAAAGACCGCACAAGATAAGGCTTAATTACCTGCCGCAAAGACAGATATAACTCCCACAGATATTCCCCCCATGAGAATAGTAGAATCAGAAACACAATACAATCTTCATCGAATTTCATTTTGATTCTCTTCTAACGGATATAAAATCCTGTAGATGACTTTAAAACTCAATAAAAATAATCTTTTTGTTCCAAACCAACCGGACAGAAAATGACAGATTTATGCCGCGTTTGACATAGTGAATTTGTGACATTGCACAGGTAATAAATCAAAATCAATGAAAAAGAACCGGAAAATCAACACGTTTGGATCTTTGTTTGGAAGCACGCATTAAAAACAATGGAACAGTACGATCATAATACTATGAATTATTTAGGTATGTCACATAAAAAATATTAGCTTCATTATACTTGAATAACTGAAAAACAAAGTCACTACCTACACACTTACGTTTACAAGATATTTCAATTATGTTTTCGATGACCCGCTGATAATCCTTGCCTCTGGTCCCCATCCCCTTGTTCAATACCAGCTTGGATTTCTATAAAAGGGCAACAGAGTTAAGAAAAAATATATTACAGCTTCAAACTCGGCTTGTTTCATACAAAGAGGGACAAAATAGAGTAATAATAATGTCTTCAACGAATTTTAAGATTCTATCAATTTATGTCATTCAAGTATTATTCGTGGTCATTCTAAAATGTACTGCAGAAGAAGCTTGTGAAACAATTCCATCTGAAATACATGTAACTAAAGGTAAAAATAAATATTTACTCTTTTACCAATCTATGTAATGTTGCCATTCTCTGATTTAGGAGTGTGAATATGATCGGTCTAAATTCAAATATTATGTTCACGTCTGAAATATTACAAACATATTTGGGACATACATACCCGTTCAACTGTCGATTTGCCTTTAGATGTCGATAGCAATAAAAATTCTTGGCAGTGTAGAGTGCCGCTAGCGGCATTCTATCATTACCTATCGGATAAAGAGCTGCACAATAGTGGCGCCTACCTAGAACCGGATAAAGTGCTGTAAGGATTTGTATTGACACTGTCACTTGTTATTTTGGTTGAGTGTTGAAGTTAATTCGCTGCTTTTTGATTTGTATTTGTTTTACTAGTGTTATAATAATTAAAGGTTACTACTACAATGACTGAATTTACGTCGTTAGTAACAGTTAAACTCATAGATAAAAAGCAAGAGAAAAATTAATGCTGTTGGTGGACCAAAGCATTAATCCTAGAGACAGACAATATTGTAACATACCTACCTATAAAAAAAAAATTTTTTGGCCATTCTTTACTAATTGGTATAATTTTGAACATTTCAGAGGAATACGACGATATGGGCAGATTAGTAAGATCATGCAGCGGGGATGTTAGTGTTAACAAATGTGAGGGGATGTGCAGTAGTCAAGTGCGACCATCAATTTCTGCTCCGACGGGATTTTCAAAGGTACCATTGAAATTTAACAGTTCAAAGAGCAAAGCAAAACGATTTTTACACAATTAAAGATTCTATTTGCATTGCAAACTCGATAAAATGTCATGTGATGTGCACAATCCCAAATAAAAGTTGATAATAAATCGAGCGGATTCAAGCGCACTCTGTTGCGTCCGCAGATCACGTTTTCTACCCAGGCACAGCACCCGCAGATAAATCTCAGGTTACAATAATGTCGTCAACATAGAGTAATATAATTATAAATGGTCGTCCATATAGGACAATACATAACACGGTGATTGCTACATGGTATAATTTTTGAGTAATTGATCGGAATATTATAACCAAATCGTGCGGAAACTTAGAAAATCACCGAATTTGAATTATATTATTTTACTTTGTATTTGGCAGGACTGCTTCTGTTGTCGAGAAAACTACTTGCGGGAACGCTTGGTTACCCTGAGCCACTGCTACGATCCTGATGGCATTAGGCTCGAAGACGAAGACAGTGCCATCATGGAAGTACGCCTGCGTGAGCCAGATGACTGCAAATGTTACAAGTGCGGAGATTACAGCCGTTAAAGTTTTGTTTTGTATATTATTATGGTTGGAAAACGATGAAGATCATTAATTTGAAAATCAATATTATTAATATGTATTGTGTAAGTACCTGCATTTAAGAGTTAGAAATAAATGGTCAAGGGTTTTTATTATAAAAATAAACAATAAAATAACTTAGTTTAAGTTCATCGGTGCCTGTGTAGTTATGTAGGTAATAAAAATATTTTACGTAAGTAATCACATAATTTAACAATTGTGTGACATGTTGAAATAAATAATTTTAATGAAGTTAAACCAAAATTTTATTCAACCTAGAAGCGATACCAACCCTATAATTTATTGAGTAGACGTCTTTGACGGTGCTGTGTTACTGCCCAGCAAAAGTCTTCCTCTATTTTTCCACTTACTGATACCACCTTCTTGACAACAGGCAAAAAATTCAATATCATCCTGACATCATCATTTTGGCCCGCCTTGACTCCGTCCGTCTAGAGTCTGGCCACGCTAATTGTGCAATGGAATAAATGAGCAATCCCAAAAAGTTTTTGTATGGTATACTTTTACATCAGTCAGATAGGTCAGTTTCGGGGTTGTAAGTAGATATAATGATTTTGATATTTTGATTTTTGCAAAATAAGTAGATGTCGTACATATTGCTGCACCTCCATACGACGACAAAACTGTATCAAATCCACACTACATCGTGCCAGCCCCGGATCTAGGGGGGGGGGGGGCAACGACAAATTCAAGCATAGCAGATAAGTGCACCACCCAGCACACAGCAACTTTGCAATAAATAAGACGAGCAGCTCATTTATAATCTTTCTATTTTTTCTTTTTCACAACAGTTTTAGCGCCCCTGTTGAATTTGCGAGTTAACGATCGATACAATTTGATTAAATGTTGCAGATAAAATTTTCATTTTGAAAAAATTGTAATTTCGCGGGGATAATTTAGCCCATCCCCATAAAAGATTGACGGGGGGCGGCAGATGGCAGTTTTTGCCCCGCCTCAACAAAAATTCTAGATCCGGGGCTGCATCGTGCTAAAGTGACTATTCTTTATCAGGATAAATCAGAATAACCTAATAAAAAGACAAAAATGTATCAAATTCTGGGTAGTAACAAAAACATCGAAAAAAAAAATGAGCATACTCAAAATATGAAATTTAGGTACTGCTTTATATACTATTTTTCTAACAACTTTTAAGCGAATACAAATAAAGAAACGACCGAATAAAATACTGAAAATTCTGAAACATCAATCAATACAGCATTTGCTGACGTAATATTTTTCAAACATGCAAACAAGCATACACCATGCATGCAGCATGCAAACGAGCATGTAATATGCAGCAGGCATGGTTTCTCTCACGGCTCCGGCGCTGCGAGGCTCCGGCGGGCGGTCCTACGCGAGCTTATCGCCGCAGATGGTTTTAACGCTCACCACCGCAGCTTTGGCTTGCTCAGCCGCGGGCGGCGAGTTCCTCCGCGATTACGCGGGCTTAAATTACATTCTAGGGGTAGCAGACAAGATTACGTAGAGTCGGTACTGCAGCGATTCGTTTCTGTCACTAACTTTGACTTTCAGAAACTTAGTATTTTTATTCGGAAGTTTATTTTTTTGGAATTTTAGTATTACACAGTCAACCACAGATTTTCGGAAGTGAATTTGTTTTTCAGAAGCTTTATTACTTCCCATTCTTTTTTCGTAGGACAGGGGGCCTACCACAAGCTCATAAAGCAGTATGATTTTATTACTTTAGTGTGGGAAAGAGATGAAGCTCTACAGGACGTATAGCTCCATCTCTTTCTCCCATTGAAGTAATATTACAACAATACTGTTTTTGAGCTGGTGGTAGGCCCCCTGGATGGTGTTGCCGTCTATAGATTTTCAAATTCCACCATTTTTTAACAGCAGACAGCGTGGCCAGACTCTAACCTAACCTCTTTATGAAGAAAATACGACATTTCTCCTCAAAAAAATATTATCAAAGTTGCAAATCTTATTTGACCAACACTCTACCTAAAACAGAACTGTAATAAACAAAAACTGAAAAAAAAATACGCCAGAAAATGAGAAACCATTTTTGTATAGAAACGCGTGCGAAAAATAAAATGAATAGATTGCTAATTTAATATAACCAAGAAATGAAGCACAAATTTGTGGACTAGGTATAGCGTGATTTCGCGGCATAATATTATTAGAGCCTTCTTGCACTTTCGGACCGAAAGTGAAACGTCTCCTTTGAATTTCCTTCTAGGCTCTATAAGTCTATATTTTAGGCTCTATATTTTTCAGGATTCCTGTAGAAAATATATTTAACTAGCTTCTGCCCGCGAGTTCGTCCGCGTGGAATAGTTACTTTGGGCGTATTTATTTGGATAAGGATTAATATCATGTTTATAAAAACACCTTGGCAAATAATATATTATTTAAAACAAATTTGGTTATCATAAAAAGGGTAATGGTGAGCCAACCTTAAAAGATAGACATATGCTGTCGCAGACTTTTTTTAGACCCTTTAAAGGGAAATAATTCTGTCATACTTGATTTTTGCGAAACAGCGCACGCAGCGGAAGATCTCAAAAGAAAAAAAAACCCGATTTTGAAACATTCTTCAATGGTGCTCCGCTCCTATTGTGATGATATATAGCCTATAGCCTTCCTCAATAAATGAGCTATCTAACACTGAAAGAATTTTTCAAATCGGACCAGTAGTTCCTGAGATTAGCGCGCTCAAGCAAACAAACTCTTCAGCTTTATTGACCGAGCGAGCGTAGCGAGCGAAGCGTCTCTGGATCAGTAGTGCTATTCTGTAACCATCTCACCGTGTTATCTTAGGTGAAGTGAGCGTGGAGTGAGCTGTCAGTTGCTAAGGATTGACACTATTCAAATTCAAATTCATTTATTTTAAAAAGAGAACTTACTGGTCCACAGTAGGTGTTTGTAGTAGGTACTATTGGCAGCTCACTTCACCTAAGTTATCACGGTGAGATTTTTACAGAATAGCACTACAGGTCTGGCAAAATTTTCTTTCTTGTGTCAGTTTGTACGTACTCGTCTATAGGTCGTATTATACAACCGATCTGGACGAAATTTGGTGTACAGGTCTGACGAATTTTTTGTAATTTTTATTCGTCGGGGATTTTTGATTAGAGGACTACGTCCTCCAAAATGGGACAAAAAGGGATATCTGCGCCTTATGAGATCCGATTTCGATGGTTCTTTTTTTATTTGAAAGGTAGTAACTCTATGTTGGTCTCAAATAAAATTTGTGAAGATCTGATGAGGATCTTCGGCATGATGAGCAGAATAGCTTCTCATTTAATAAAACCTATTATTTAATTTTTCTTGCTGGCCTACATATTTTTAATCATAATTTTTCTGGTTTTTAGGGTACTGTAGTCAACAAGGAAACGAAATAGTTTCGCCATGTCCGTCTGACTGTCTGTCTGTTTATCCGCGGCTTAGCTCAGAGAATCTTAGTACTAGAAAGCTGTAATTTGGCGTGTGTACGCCATATGTATGTAATGTATAAATACATTACATACATTAAACATGTACACGGCCGACAAAGTGGCAAAATAAAATCATGATATATATTTGTTTTTAGGGTACCTCCCCTTCCTACACGTAAAGTGGGGATGATTTCCTATGTTATGGACTGTTGTGTGGGTGTATGTTAACTATTTTTTGACTCAGGAATCCGTTTGCGAAATATTAAGCTTTAAAGTGTTAATTTTTGTTAGTGTCAAGTGTTGTCCCCCCTGCCAGCTAAATGGTTGTTTTTGGATGTTTGAAAAAAATCACGGCAGAAGTATATAATATATATGTCGTGGCCAGATCTTAGAATTGATCATTTCATGAAATGATCGACCATTTCAAGAAATGGTTGTGTTTCATGAAATGGCCAGCTAAAATTTACTATATCGTTTAAACGTCAACGTTTAATGATATGTCAGTCGACGTTTGGCCATATCATTAAGTAATCTGGGTCAATGGATAAATAAAACATTTTAAATAGCTTTCATTCGGAATCCAGAAGAAAAAAATAATTAATAAGATTTGAATAGTTAATAGTAAATACTAACCTGTGAAATACATTCTAAACTCCATGATTTCTTAAGATTGAGCTCGTTTTTCGAGTGAATCTCATAAAAGTCACGTAGCTTGGTATAATAACGATTCTTCACTGCACTTTAATCTTCCATTTGCACATTTATAATTGCTTTTCCAATCGAATTATCGTCTGCCGCCATGATGCACAAAAAAAACAAAGTGACATCAACGCCACTACCGGTGGTTAATCTATTTTACGATATGATCACTAATGTTTGGCCACATCATGATGTAGTCGTGCGTTTAACTTGTTAGGTTTCAATTTATTAATTGTTGGATATTGTACTGGCAACACCCAAATTTGATATGTGAAAATGGGGGTAATAACGACCTTCTGGGTTGGGCGCTCGTGACGGTAAGATGTGCTTAGTGGATGTGTTGGAGCATGGTATTGGTTGGAGATTTACTGTTAATTAAAGTAACCTATTAGTTTAATGGTAAATATTAGAATGCGATTAAATTGTGATATTATGTGGGGAATAGCAGATGTGATGGTATGGTCGTATGGTGTAGAATATTGAATTTGATGTTGGCAAAGAAATATAAATGACTGACAAGATATCTTGGTGTTGCATATTATTTTCCTTATCCCTGAAATATTATGAATATGTAGTTTTATTAAACAGTTTTAGATTATGATATTGGGGTAACGACTTTAATATTCATTTGGGTATTAGTATCTATTTTGAGGTTAAATAATTATATTCAGAATTAAATTAGTTTATTTTAGAGTAAGGATGGTTCTTATTTCAAACTGTTAATATCGTCAAACGTTGAGTATTCAATGATCTGGCCAGACCACATCATAATGTGGCCAGCGGTCGATGTTCTATTTCATAAAATGCAACCATTTCATGAAATGATCAATTCTAAGATCTGGCCATGACATATATAACGAATTAAACAGGAAAACTATCACAACTAAGTATGCTTTACAAGTTAACGAGTAATATTCGGCAAACTTACATTTGCAGTTGGAATGCATGGGAGAACATGTTTTTCAACTTCAATGTTAAAGTTTGTTCTTGGGATAAATTGATCCCAACTACGAAACCCTTAATTTTGCGTGGCTCACGCGCTTTGCCGGTTTTTAAATTTGAATTTGACGTATTGAACGATGCCATGTTTTTTTGACAGGAAAAAAAATAGGTCATCGCCGTCAAATTATAGAAGTGTGTTGGAAGCATAAAATATTTTCGAACGCTAAAACTACAAGCTATCGTTCATGTTTTCTTCCTGCAGGTTTACTACCTAAACACGAAATCCGAAGATTCGACCGCAATTAAGTGCGGATTAGTTTGGGGCCCGATCTAATGAATGACAACACGATTTAACAATCTGTTTATTGTCTTTACATCCAATGTGTCTTTGCCCGTTCAAAAAAGTTAATTATTCGGGTGTACTCGCTGGTTGAGGGCAAGAAAGGCTACAAGCGAAGATTTTTGAGCTGCAGTGCTCACCATCCTCGAGCCATCGAGATATAAGTACGTACTTATATCTCGATGCCTCAAGCATATTTCCCGGTTGGACCCACAGACATCGAGAGAAAAGGAGCCAAGGTCTAATCAGTGCCGAAGGAAGAGCGTAGCAGTCGAGCAAGACTATAAATTTTAATTCCGTCATCCTCCAGGTGGGCTCGCTGCAAAAGGCCTCAGCCCAGTATTTTGTTTTTTTAGAGAATTCTGAAAATTATTTTCATTACTTATTCTCTAAAACGTTTTACAATAAGGTCACCAGATGGCGCTACTGTACACCGCTAGATCGCGTGGTCGTTGTTGCTCGCTAAATGGTTATGTTCCGTCGAAGATTTTGTGTGACTGAGTTTTGTTAGGTGTAAAGTAGCTTCAAAAGTAGTCTCGTGTTTAACAGTTAGTTTTGGGTTAGTGTATTTCTGTTTTATTATCGTGTTGCCACCACATGCTTTTTAGTAACCTACAGCTGCAAAGTTGGTTAAGTACATTTAAATAGGATTTTAATCTGACATGGTTATTTTCACTACTAAAGTTCTTTATTTACGGGATTTTTACCATCGGGAACGAACGGGATATTTTGTAAAAAAACAAAATACATGGTAAATATCCCGTTTTAATTAACTTTAGTGGTACCTATATTAATTGTTGTAAAAAAGTTTGTGTTAGCGAGGTCTGCTGTCCGCAGAACTACTAGTATATTTACCCGGTTGGCACGAAGTTCCTTTCGTTTTTGGCGAATGAGAACTACCCAAAAAAAAAACCGGCCAAGTGCGTGTCGGACCACGCACAATGAAGCGTTCCGTAGTTGGGATGAATTTATCCCAAGAACAAACTTAGGTAACATGTAGTTGAAAAACATGTTCTCTCCTACATTCCCACTGTAAATGTAAGTTTGTATACACATTTGTACACACAATATTGTGAGATTTACTATGTAATTTTAAGACAGACTTCATAATTATAGGTTTTTTCTAAGAAGAACCATCCTCTGTCTTTTTTTCAAAATTGTATGCCCAGTAGTTTCGGAGTTAAGAGATGTCTAACTATGCGTTCGCACTAGCGAAACATCACAACAAAACATGTTGAAATCTCTAGTGCCTGTCAAACTTTGTATGGAAAATTGACAGAAAATAGAGATTTCAACATGTTTCGTTGTAAATGTTTCGCCAGTGCGAACGCACAGTAAGAAGTAAGTATTTATTATAAAATTATTTAAAAAAAACAATTTGATATCCTCACAACAAGTCCTTTCATTTGATATGTCACACGGTACAGTTTGTAAAACTTTTTATTTTTTCCAATTTGCCCCCGAGAAGTGACCCCCATATTCAAAATTCATTTGTGTTACGTTACACGTCCGTATTTGAGTCAGACAAATTCATATGTGTACCAAATTTCAACTTAGATTCGGAGCAAATTGACTCATATACTCGAAGGCACACGAGTGAGCCTATAAGGGTTCTGTTTTTTCCTTTCTAGGTACGAAACCCAAAAAAGTGTAACATTTTGACCGTCAAAATGTTACACTTTTTCGGTCTAGCTCTGTTGCGCGTGTGCTTAGTAGGTACAACATGCATATAATCTGCTTTCTGCAGTATCACGCACGCTGTGTCTACTGCTCGCTAGGCCCGTACTAACAAACCCAGGGCCCCTAGGCACTTCGACATTTGAGGCCCCCCATTCCGAAGCCATTTTGGAAAAGTAAATGAAATGCAGTAGATTTATGTGTCGATACCGTAAAAAAATTGTACAATGATTGGAAAATATGACGAAAAAACATAGATTTTAAAGACTAAATGTCACTTCAAGATAAGATTATGACTATTATTCCCAATTCCTTAAATCTTTTGAAAAGAGTCACACAAAAATATCAGTATAAATGTGAATTTTAAAATCATCCCCTATTTACCCTCTTGAGGAATAATTTTAGAAAAACACTGAAACACGTAATTTTTTATTCACAAAAAGTATTTTTATAAAACTCAACGGATACGAAATCATGGGTTTCCCATACAAACTTTTTTTTTTTTCTCTCAACATATACATAATTCTATTTCCGCTTGCCGTCAGGCTAGCAAGCTAGTCGGGGTAGCTGGGTGGGTGGGGCCCCTAGGCTAGTGAAAAAAAATTAAAAAAAATCCAGAGCTGTTGCTCGCACAAAGGAAATCAGATGACAATCAGACACACATAGTTGTCACAGTAGTGCCAACGTGTGTTGTAGGGGTAGTTTGCTCCATTTATGTGAATTTAATGCCACCACTAAGATTAGCTGTTTCCATAATGCATAGGGATGTAACGGATATCCGTATCCGCATCCGCAACTGCGGAGCATCCGCATAAATTTTGATATCCGCAAAACATCCGCTTCCTCAAGTTTTGATTTTAAAATTTCCGCATTCTCATTCGCATCCTCATAATTTCTATGGGGATGTGACCCTACCTAAGTTGTTCGCTCAAATAGTGAATTTTTTTAAACTCGCGCCGAGTTAAATGTACGAGCCGGAGTGAGAGTGACGCGTTCCTATTGCCTGAATTCGCAGTGTCCCTGTCCTATGACAGACGATTGACCGCACGTGACAGTGGTTGCATGACTGTGGTGCAGGGTTGTAACGGATGTCATATAACAGATGAGGATGCGGATGAGGATATCGAGATAATCGGGTTTGAGGATGCGGATGAGGATACGGATATTGGAAAATTCCTTATTGAGGATGCGGATGAGGGCGCGGATGCGGATTTCGTTAAAAAAATAGCCCTTGTTTTTATAGTATTTATATTACTATTATAGGTTGTAGGTAATCATTTGGTACCTAGGTTACCGTAGCGTAATTCGCCTGCAAAAAAATTCACTTCTACGAACAAACAAAAAGTAAACAATAACACCACCCCAGCACCCAGTAACTCAAATTGTGACATGTGACACCACAGTTGTGCCACCATTGCCACGTGCGGCCGATCGTATGTCATAAGACAAGGACATTGCGAATTCAGCCAATAGGAACGCGTAACTCACTTATCGGCCCGCCCACTTAGCACGGCGCGAGTTTCTAAAAATTCACTATTTGTGCGAACAACGTAGGGTCACATCCTCATAGAAATTATGAGGATGCGGATGAGGATGCGGAGCTTTTAAAATCAAAAGTTGAGGATGCGGATGTTTTGCGGATATCAAAATTTATGCGGATGCTCCGCAGTTGCGGATGCGGATACGGATATCCGTTACATCCCTGCTGTGGTGTCAGTAGTGCTATTCTGTAACCATCTCACCGTGTTATCATAGGTGAAGTGAGCGTGGAGTGAGCTGTCAGTTGCTAAGGATTGACACTATTGGCAGCTCACTTCACCAAAGTTATCACGGTGAGATTTTTACAGAATAGCACTACAGGTGTCAAAACAAGGGCCATTTTTCATACGAAATCTGCATCCGCACCCTCATTCGCATCCTCAACAAGGAATTCTCCAATATCCGTATCCTCATCCGCATCCGCATCCTCAAACCCAATTATCTCGATATCCTCATCCGCATCCTCATCCGTTATACGACATCCGTTACAACTCTGATAATGCACAACCACGTATAGTGGAAAGTGATGCAAAAGATAGCACTTGCCCAGTTGATCCATAAATAATGACATAGCCTGGTATCACACGCAACTGATTGTTGAATAATTCTGGTGACATCTAATCGGATCGCTGTTTGGTCTCGAACATAAGGGCTAATGAAGCTGGATGAAAACTACTCAACCAAAGTTATTTAAATCAAAGTTAGCAAAGTGCGTGTCGGAATACGGAACCCTAAAAAATCAGAAGTAATAGATAAACAAAACATTAATTTACTGTTGCTTCTTGAGCTGAATGAACAGTATATTACTGTCGCGTCCTGCTGCATTGGTGGACGAAAGTGAAAATGTGGGCCGAGGCGAAGCTGAGGCACAACCCCCGGCAGGCATTGGCCCTACCGGACCCCGTCAATTCTGCTGACATCATTTGAAGCGCGCGTGGAACACAACGCGCCGTCGACCCGGGCTTGGTCCTTATCGGACGGCAAGCTACCCATTGCTCACCGTCCGCAAGCCCGCGCCTACGGTGGCCGGAAATCGGCTCGCGATTCCCGCCCCGGGCGTCTCCTCCTATTGCGGCGGTTTGGGGCGTGAGGGCGCGAAGTTTGCCTCTCCCTCACGCGTTCCGCCTCCTCCTTCGCGAGCATTACCGCTTCGCAGAAGGAGGTGACGGCCTGCCATTTCCTCTCGCTCCGTACCATGGCCTGAACCAGGGCCGGACGCGAGAGATCACCGCCGCCGATCGCCTCTATGAGGACACGGCGTTGCTCTGCCCAAGCCGGGCAGACCTCCACCGTATGCTCCACCGTGTCCTCACGCCGATCCACACAATGGTGACACCCAGGTGTTTCCTCCCGCCTTATCCTGAACAGGAACCTCCCGAAGCAGCCGTGTCCGGTGAGGACCTGCGTCAGGCGGAAGTTGAGGACGCCGTGGCGTCTCTCAAGCCACTCCTCAAACAGGGGTCTTATCGCCGCAATTGTGGCGTACCCAGCGCGGGTTGCATCATCATCAGTGTTATGCATCTAAACACGTACCTATTTTCTTTTGAAGGTACTCGGAAGAAATTACATTTCCTTCTTCTTTTAAAATTTTAAATAGCAGCATAAACACGCCACGCGTGACAGTTAGTATTGTCGCCATTTTGTCGCTGGTGTTAACGTCTAGCTAGGGCAATAATATCTTGAAGGCTACCAAAATTACCTACTACATATTTCAAAAACTAATGAAATTTTTGCATTGATCGCATATTGCTATTAAATAATATGTATTTTACTTAATAACTCCTGCTGAGTAGTTATCCATTTAAAGATCGATTAAATCTTGTTTGCGCTGTTGGGCCCCATGTTGGGTCGCATACAGAGATGTACTCGCTAAAACGGATTTCATGTTAAGTGACGAGTCTTCTGGTTTTGTATTAATGCACAGTGGCTATAAATACTGACGCAATTTTCCGATATTTCACACATCTCCTTCTTCCGTCAAAGCATCAGGACGAACTAAAAGTTTAGATTCTTAATTTAGTTCAAAATGTTTCGTTTCGAGATTATTACTTTATGTTTGATATTTATGGCTATTTGTCAGCTACACGATAAACCAGTAAAGGCTCAGTCAGTAGAAGTACAACTGCCTCCAGGTGAATGCTTCCAGTTTTTCTTTAAGTACCTACTTTAATTCTTCATACTCTGACAAGTTACATTGGTACTTAAATATAACATAATTTGTGAATATTTTAGCAGGACAAGAATGCCAAATGACACCTGTAATTCATATTCTTAAACATCCCGGATGTATACCTAAAGCGATACCCTCCTTCGCTTGTATTGGGAAGTGCTCAAGTTATGTCCAGGTAATTAAAAAAATCATAACCTGTCAAAATCATAACCCTCCTTCTTTGGTTTTGCCGTAGTGGGGTACCTATCTATGCTTTAATTTGAATAATGTGCATTGGTAAGAATCGATACGCTAAACATTATTTTCAATGTTTTTAGGTGTCTGGCAGCAAAATCTGGCAAATGGAACGAACTTGCAACTGTTGTCAAGAATCTGGTGAACGAGAGGCTACAGTAGTTCTGCTTTGCCCTAAAGCAAAAAGCGAAGATAGGAAGTTGAGAAAGGTATTTTTTTATTAAATAGTACAATTAGGCCCATAAAATCAAAGGCAGCTAAATCCTAGTCTGTCAATTATTCAGGAAGCTACAAAAACTGATATTTTTGTCTTGCTTTTGATTCTTATTGGTTGGCATGTAGCTGTATTTTGATGCCAATATCGTTTTTTGAACTGAATTTGCTAGGGACCTAACTGCATTTGTAGTAAAATGAATACACCAAAGCGTGTCCAAGTAACTAAATTAGATGGCGCTATAGTTAACTCATTTTTCGAGTTTAGGCGTTTAGCTGCCTTTGATTTTATAGGCCTACTGACCGAAATTAGTCGAGAATCTGCACCGGCCTTAACACTGGCATGCTAACTGCTAAAATATAGGTACAGACGCCAGCACATCAAGCTACTACAATCTGTCAAATTTATTTAATAGATTTTCAACTTTTTCGCTGAAGAATAAGGTTCAAAGTTGATTGGGAAAATTTGACAGTTTCGGGTAGCTTGATGTGCTGGCGTCTGTACTATATGCTGGTAGCAATATGTTACTTCAACCAATGAAACCTAAAAGATGGTTATAGGTAAGGTATGATAATATTGTCACTGAAACTGACTTCCTGATGCCTTTTTCCGGGTGGATAGGAATGAGATTGTAGATTTTAAACCGAGTTCTGCATTCCAGATCACCACCAAAGCCCCTCTGGAATGTATGTGCCGTCCTTGTGGCAGCATAGATGAGAGTTCCATCATCCCTCAAGAAGTTGCCGGATATGCTGACGAAGGACCTCTTTACAATCATTTTAGGAAGTCCCTCTAAAAATCCCAAAAATTTAGTTATAAATTGTAACGTTTCGAAGTTGAAATGAATGTTTAATATTTACAACAATAAAAACCCTTCGACCAGTTTCATGTTTTATTTTAACATAATAAATTAATAATATAGTTATTATTTAAATTAAATTGTTTGGGTAAAACTGAGAATCAAATAAAACTTACAGAATTTATAGGTACAGACGCCAGCACATCAAGCTACCCGAAACTGTCAAATTTTCCTAATCAACTTTGAACCTTAGACATCAGCGATAAAGTTGAAAATCTAGTAAATAAATTTGACAGATTGTAGTAGCTTGATGTGCTGGCGTTTGTACTACAATAACCTACAACATGAAATAATTTTTTTTTAAAAAAAACCGGCTAAGTGCTTGTCAGACCATTGAACTTCATAATGAAGGGTTCCGTAGTTGGAATGAATTTATCCCAAGAACAAACTTAACATTGTAGTTGAAAAACATGTTCCCCCATTTATTCCAACTTTAAGTTTGTACGCACAATATTGAGTGATATACCATGTTATTTTAAGACAATAGACAGGTATAGGTTTTCCTGTAATATTTAATATAGAACTATTCTCTGCATTTTTTCAAAATTTTCGGAGTTATGCGGTGACCGTAACGTAAAACCTACACTTGTTTCTATAGACAACGTTTCAGTGACGTCATTCAACGTTACGTTACGGACTTACGCAACGGTCACCGCTCTTCTAGAAAATGTGAACATGGCTCGCAATTACAAAATAATCCAGATGTTTGCAAAATTCAATTATATGCACGTTGCGCTAATGTGAGGGCCTGTCGGAGCGATATAGACTAGTACACCTACAGTGAGCAATACTACCACGCACACATTGACAATTATTGCTTGACGCGATAGCATTACTAGCTTTCGAAAATTTATGACTTTGGAAGTGTTCCGTAATACCAAAAATGATGAATGAAAACTTAATATTTTGCCATTTTTTTTTTTCATTTTTTTTTAACTTGATCATATATGTTTGGCAATTCTTCGGGCTATGTCGGTTACCTTGGTTCTCCTGCAGATCTCTTCATTTCTGATTCGGTCACGTAAGGAAATTCCAAGCATAGCCCTCTCCATTGCCCTTTGGGTGACTTTTAGCCTTCTGATAAGGCCCATTGTCAACACTGGCAACACGCACTGGTCAAAGGTGGAAAGAAAGAATGGGCAGGGCACATTGCTTGCAGAACGGATGGTCGATGGCATTTTGCAGGTCAGTGTCAGGTTTTATGTTGATTAAAAATGATTCGCGGTCGTAACAAGCTTTCATCATCTGCCTAGCCGTTTCCCAACTATGTTGGGGTCGGCTTCCAGTCTAACCGGATGCAGCTGAATACCAGTATTTTACATGGAGCGAATGCCTATCTGACCTCCACAACCTAGTTAGGTACTGGGTAACACGATACTCCTTGGTAAGACTGGTTGTAAGACTTTCGGGCTTCTGACGACCCGTAACAACTGTCAAAGATCTACAAATGACAGCAGGGACCAACGGCTTAACGTGCTTTCCGAGGCACGGAGGAGTCTCGGTATGTAAAGATGGTCACCCATCCACGGACCAACCCCGGCAAGCGTAGCTTAACCTGTTGGATCGACCCGTGCAGCTGTTATTACTTAGCCACGAGCTAATTAATGGCTAAATATGGCTTTACTCAACTATAATCATTACAATCAGCAATAGTGATTAAGAAGAAGATAAAGATGTCAAATGTCATGATTTCATGAAATCATTTTGACACCTTTGCTAACTTATGAAGTTGTATTGCTGACTGTAATGATTATAATTGAGTAAAGCCATATTTGTTACGACCGCGAATCTTATTTTAATCAACATAAAACCTGACACTGACTTATAAAATGCAAAAAACATAAGAAAATTTGAATTTCGCGGGCTACCCTGACGCTCCCTCAATAACTCATTATCTGTCATGATGCCTCATTGAGGTGGATAACAATTAAAATTCTATTGTGTCTCGTTAATGACAGTTGAAAGGAGAGTGTGTAGCATAGAGGAAAGAAATACTCGTATATATCGGGTATAGAGAGCCCCCTCGCAGAATTTATTGAAAACAGGGCCGGCCCGTTCATATAGGCGAACTAGGCGACGGCCTAGGGCGCTCGTATTAGGGAGGCGGCAATCGGCGGCATCGAAATTAAAAAATAATACTGTACATTAATTTTTTATTTACCTACTACTTGAAAATACTCCCAATTTTTTACCCATTTTTCTACCAAAATGCGCTCATGGACATTTACGAAACCATCGGTACGGTTCATCTGGAAATCAAAAGCGAGTTTAGTTGATTGATAGCCTCAACTCGCTCCATTGCCAAAAAAATCGCGATTTCATATTTATTGCTTCTCTTGTTGTATGTTATAATGTATTGTTTAAAATTAATTTGACTATTATACTTTGACCGCGATCGCTGTATCGATCGCACCTGAGAGATATTTCTCGACGGCATGTAAAGCTAAGTCAGAAGCCCATGGGCGGCTTTAAAACTCTGACACCGTCGTGGCCCCCGGCAACACGGCAACTGAAGGAACACGGGTGGGTTTTAGTCAGTAAGAGTCTGACACGCCCTCTCACTCCATCCAGAGCGGGAGAAGTTATTTGATAAATTCCCACCCAAAAAAAAAAAGGTTAGTCACTAACCACACGAAAAAGAAAGAACATTGTTTTATTTTGTCACGAATTTTCTTAAAAGGGCGGCGTTCCAGCCTTTCGCTTAGGGCGCCAAGAATTCTCGGGCCAGCGCTGATTGAAAACGTGTGTGGTGTTTAGTCACCACAGAACGCAGTCACGTATTTCCACATACTAAGTAGTACTCGTACTGCTCAAGCATAATTTTTCGTTCAAAATGGCTTGACAAGCAATGGTGCTAACCCATGGACTTATTATACAAACTGGACTGAGCTCTCCAAAAATCATATTATACAAAAATGAACCATACGAATTGCAACTTAGGTTTACATTTGTTAGGCAATCTTAGCCGAGGCAAAACGAGACGAGAGAGATAGCCGAGCCGAGGCTATTTGTCCCTTTTTCTCAATTGCCAAAAGATAAAAATCTTACAAGTTGGTAGAAAATATTTTAACAACTACAAGTAAAACAAGTTACATATAAATATATTCAGCTTTTACATTAGTTTTAAATAATTTTATTTATAGATTTACAACCTGTACTTAGTAGTAAATAATTTATTTTAAGTAAAATAAAAATAATGTGATTTTTGGTAATTATCATAAAATTACACTGGTAGGTAATACTGAAAAGTGACATCAATTCATTGACATAAGGAGAAATCCCTAAAAGTGGAAGCACTGGCCTCTTGCCACCTGGCACTCATCTCGCTCTACCCTAGGGCTGGTGCCGACAACCTGCACAAGCATGCGACGTAACCGTGTGTACCTCGCATTAACCCAATAGAGTTAGTTTTGGATTGGGAAATAGACCTTTCAGTACAGGCATTTATAGAGTAGCCTTTCAGTCTTGACATAAAGCGTCGATAAAACTATCGAGAATATCATCCACTTATAAGCACAAGATCTTTTCATAATTATGTCAACTGGAACGCAATCAGTGCATTTTTTTTTTAGGGTTCCATGTTTATTTTCAAAATCGTGAAACCTCATTTGGATAAGATAAAATCTTTTGCCCTCCTAATAATTTATTATTTTATTGGTAACGGTTTTTATTTAATTAAACTCTGTTTTATGTCGCCTATTCCGTAAATTATACTTACCTAAATTAACTAACGTTTGTTGTTTGGCGCGTATGTCACACGGCTACACATCAAGCTACACATTTCCAGTATAAGCTGACCTCGCATTGTACGGAAATACTTTAAAGTGCGAGATCAGTATAAACTGGAAAAATATAGCTCTATTTGTAGTCGTGTGTACATACGCGCCATTACATTATGTAAATCATACGGAACCCTACTAGTGCTACCATAATCAGTCTTGTCTTAATTTTCATATCATGTCTGCTGCTGTCAATGATTGTGTGTATTCGGTTTATTCACGTTATTCGTGGTTTATGAATGAGAAATGGAATAGAGAGTAGTTAAGTTTTAATTGGTTTTATTAAATTGTTAAAGTATTTTACAGTGAATGTTCAAGTGCAAAAGTTGTAAATCATGCCTTTGGCTAACACCTCGTCCTCCGATCCTTGGCGAATGCAGAATGTTGGAGATAACACGGTATATTTAGAATTTATTGGCGTAGTAATTGTTTTGCATTATTTTCCTCTATTCTCACAGAATACTTATTTGTATTATTGCTTACTGCTCAAATTACAATCATACATGAACGAATGTGTCTTACAACTTCTTTGGAAAAAGTCCTTTTTACGCCCACTTGGAAACTACTCAGAATTAATTGCACGAGATAAATTTTAATAGCTAGCCCTTGCACTGGCTCTAAAGGGTACTCATTCTATAATTTTTATTCAACACTTCAGGAAAATTTGTAATTCAAAGGCAGTGCCAACTAATAAGGAAAAGTGATATTACACTATGTAAACTGCTTGTATTCTGTGATTCATTAACTTCTCTGTATTAATAATAATTCAGTATTCAAAGAATGAAGATGTGCTTTGTTATTGAATTATGAATGTCCACGAATAGTGTTGCTTCTTGTTAAAATGTTAAAATTAAAATCAAAACTTGACTGTGTATAATAATGAATTTGATTGCAAAAATGAAGCAGGTAATACCTTCCTTTAATGAGTTCAAACCCAGTTCTATTTATTAATTATAAATATCTAATAAAATACATGCTTCTTACTGTTTGAATAAGCTGTGTATAAAAACCCAGGCAAAAATAAAATTCCTCATTCGTAGCTAGGAATTTGAATGTCAAGGGTAAGGACAGTAGTACCATTTTGTTTACTAATAACAATGAATTTCAATTTTAAAAGGTCTAGTGACTAGAAAGAAGACCTAGTTAACTGCCTTACTATAAAAACTACATTTTTATAAGGACATGTTAGTTTGAACATGTGTCTTATGTTTTTGTAGTAAGCTCTTGAATATTCAGGTTAAAGAACTGAAGTGATTTGCAAATGAGTTTCTATTAAACCCAGAAGCTCCACATACAGCCGTTGGGATTTAGCATGCAGCTAATAAAGCTTGACCAAGTCATTAAAATATATTTTTAGCTCGGTACATCTGCACAGCCAGGGAACAGTCTTCCAATAGTGGTTGAAAATTTAGCTGAATCTCGTCAAGCATCAACGACTGAGAGTTTAGATACATCTGTTGACATCAGTGAAGAAAGGGAGGTTGAAATACAAGATGTGGTTAAAGAAGGACATGACAAGGCAGACCCGTCACAGTTTGAATTGCTCAAAGTTCTTGGTGAAGGTTCCTTTGGAAAAGTATTTTTAGTACGGAAAGTTACTGGTGCTGATGCAGGCACTCTATATGCCATGAAGGTGATATTCATTATATTTTTATTTTGCATTTTATAGTATGACATTTATCATAAATAGCAAACAATAATACAATTAAATTATATTTTTTTTAGGTACTTAAAAAGGCCACTTTAAAAGTAAGAGATAGAGAACGTACAAAAATGGAGAGAAATATTCTAGTTGAAATGGGCCATCCATTCATTGTTAAATTACATTATGCATTTCAAACTGCTGGTAAATTATATTTAATACTAGACTTCCTGCGTGGTGGTGATTTGTTTTCTCGACTCAGTAAAGAGGTAAGTTTTACTACCTATTGTTTATGTTTATGAATATGTATGTCATAAATAAACCATGAGGTAGCACATTGTAATGCAGAAAAAGGATACATTAATTTGGTTCACTACATTTTTCAATTATTTCTAGGTAATGTTTACTGAGGAGGATGTAAAATTTTACCTAGCTGAACTAGCATTAGCATTAGAACATGTACACAAATTGGGAATAATATACAGGGATCTCAAACCAGAAAACATTTTGTTAGATGCTGATGGCCATATAGCTCTTACTGATTTTGGCTTGTCAAAACTCCCTCCAACTAGTGATAAAGCCTATAGCTTTTGTGGCACAGTGGAATACATGGCGCCAGAAGTGGTTAACAGAAGAGGACATACCTTTGCGGCGGACTGGTGGTCTTTTGGTGTACTTATGGTATGATATGCGCAACACTCTGATATTCAAATTAAACTAGGTTTTAAATCTTCTATTGAAATTAATAAGTTTTTTTTTTCAGTTTGAAATGCTAACAGGAAATCTACCTTTCCATGGTTCGACTCGACATGAAACTATGACACAAATATTAAAAGCGAAACTTGGGATGCCATCAAATCTAAGTGAAGAGGCGCAGTCTCTATTGAGAGCTTTATTCAAAAGAAATCCACAAAACAGGTATGTTTAAAAATATTCATCTTTTCGTGTGGTTAGTGACTAACCTGATGTCAGAGTTGGAAAGCCACCCATGGGCCTCTGACATGGCTTCACATTCCATCGAGAAATATTTCTCAGGCATGCCTTTTCCTCATGGTGTGTTTTTTTCACTGTTTTTGAAGCAAGTGATAATTATACCAAAAAAAAACAGTGGCACTCTGGGAGTGCCGACAGAAGTGAAAGCTTGAACAAGATCGCCTTGGTGAAAGAAAAATACTTGTTTAGAACATTGGTCCTTAACCTTATCTAAATAAAGAGCAAAATCGCGTTTGCAAAAAAAAATACTTCCAAAACCTTTAAAGTAAAAATACTTGCATAGAACATTTATCGTAACGTAATATAAATAAAGAGCACAATCGCGTATACAAAAATGAGGTGTCGGTAACAGTGTCGCGAGTTCAATTGTTTTTTCCCAAAGAAGTTTTGACTTCAAAAATATTTATTATTAACTATCAAAACTAGGTTGATAATTAAAAAAATTACTGATTTTTATCTATTTGTAGATTGGGAGCTGGAACCAATGGTATAGAAGACATTAAGAATCATGAGTTTTTTGCAAACATAGAATGGGATGCACTTTGTAAAAAAGAGGTATG
This sequence comes from Agrochola lychnidis, assembly GCA_963680765.1. Lineage (NCBI taxonomy): Eukaryota > Metazoa > Arthropoda > Insecta > Lepidoptera > Noctuidae > Agrochola > Agrochola lychnidis. The sequence goes on along the minus strand of OY796859.1, from coordinate 15,221,430 downwards.
TATCTATTAACATTTTGTTCTGGTGGCTACATGATACTATGCTAAGTTATTAGTATATGGAGTGTATTCAATCTAGAATAACTTATGGTGTTGCTTTGAATTAACTAATTTTTATCAGTCCTTATATGAAAAGCGGAAAATCCAAGGTGTAAGCAAATTGTAATTTTAATGCATCTTTAGGTAAGTATATTAAGTATTAATTTGTTATCTCTCGATGGAGGTGTTTGTCAGTGTCCTACTTAAAACATTTTCCTGCTCCTGTGGGTTTTACTGTGTATAAATCAAATACCTACTACTAGTTTAAATGATTTTATGCTACGTAATTTAGGAGTAAACTTCATAGTTCTATAGGTACGGTGGGCTGCATCAATTTGGTACCCCAGTTGTATTAAAATTTTAATACAACTGGGGTACCCAATTGATGAAGCACACGGCTACTTTTGCTATATATTTCCAGTAAATGCTGACCTCTCATTGTACGAAAATCCCATACAATGCGAGATCTGTTTAAACTGGAAATGTATAGCTTGAATTGAAGACGCTTTTCGTGTCTGTCTGTGTGACCGCATTTTTCTTCTAAACTACGCAATCGATCGCAGTGGACGATCGACTTAAACGATGTTCTTTGGTTCATACAAAAATAATGTTAAGCACATGTTCTTTTGGCAGTTACGTTAAGTGGTAATTAGGATGCAATTAGATAATGTGTTTGATGTTACGGCTACATTATTGCGATAACGCGAACTACACTTTGCGCTCTCTCTGTTAGCCGACGTTGGCACGGACGTAATAAAATCGCGGCGGGATTTTATCGCGCACTGGATTTTCAACTCTAGCTGTTTAAGCCGAGCGTTGAGAAATCAACGCGCTGGGATGCACTTTCGTCCCAGCGCGTTGAAAAACACACTATTGGATTATCAACTCTCGGCGCTAAGCAGAGCGTTGAACATCAAGAGTAGGAAAAAAATTCGCCGCGATTTTATTACGTCCGTGCGAACGTGGGCTTATACAGCGAGACGTCCAGCGTTGTGCGAGAGAGAGCGCACGAAGTATAGTTCGCGTTATCGCGACAATGTGACCCCAGCATTATAACTACGCTATACATACTTACAAAGTGACGTCGTGGCCGAAGGATTCAGCTTGATTTCGAATTGGCGATACTATTAACGGCACTCAAGTAGGCACCTCTATTGATGATTCGATGGTATGTTATTATATTAATTTGGCCACCTACTGGGCCAAATTAATATAATAACATACCATCGAAACGATTGCCATGTTCCCAAATTACCATGTTTATTTAAATCTTTTTTTTTTTTGTTTTTACATTCGTCCTTGACATATTTACTATTCTATTATTTGACATTATATACCTACGATTTAATTTCAACTTTTTTTTTAGTGACTTGTGGACATGATAATTATTCAGATTGATTACAGTTGTAACAGCAATCATATAATTGCGTTTTATTAAAATAGGTTTTTTACTTTTATTAATTTATTTATTTTTTGTATAGATTCTTTTCTACATATTTTGTGAATGTGAGAACGCTGTAGGCTTAGTGGATTGGAGACCTGTTGTCCATTTTCTATTTTGTTAAGTACTTGGTACTTATTGAAAGACCTACACTGTCCTCCTATACCTAGAAACACTGTTATATGAAAGTATTGTAAAAGCCAATTATTTTTAAAAGAGTAACCGTGGAGTTTCTTGCCGGCTCTTCTCCATAGGAAACGACCAATTGGAACCGTGCACCTAGCTTCTGACGTTTCATAAGTGCCCATGTAGGTTTATGTGAAATAAAATATTTTGATTTTGATTATAAGACGAACTATGTATAAATAGGTATAGGTAGGTACAGTCTCGAATATAAATACGTTACACTTTCAAGATGCAAGATTCAAAAGCGATTTCCTCCTAAAGTATTGATATGAATTTTATGGTGTTTCTTTCTTCGTTTCATCCTCTTGATAAGAGTTACTTGGCTTAGGTATCCAGGCTTAACTGGGTCTAGAAGCATGAACCTTTTTTTTTGCACTAGAGTTCCTTATATTACGAAGGTGAGCACTAAGGATCTTTGAAAATTCATGCCCTAAACGTGTTATGCCCGTTGTACACGGTACGGTTTCTGTACGGTACAGCGCGCTAGCCGCACCGAAGAATAATCGTGTGCCGTGAGCTTGTAAACACGGCTACACATCAAGCTGCTATACATTTCTAGTATAAGCTGACGTTGCATTGTACGGAAATCCTATACAATGCGAGATCAGCATAAACTGGAAATGTATAGCTTGATGTGTAGCCGTGTGTGCAACGGGTCTATATAGGGGATGAAAGTTTGTATGAGAGTTGATTATTTTTGTCAATGGGAAATTCCATCAGGCACAAGGCTTGTACAGACGCCAGCACATCAAGCTACCCGAAACTGTCAAATTTTCCCAATCAACTTTGAACCTTACACTTCAGCGATAAAGTTGAAAATCTATTAAATAAATTTGACAGATTGTAGTAGCTTGATGTGCTGGCGTCTGTAGTACAGGATATTTCGGTTATCTTACTTTACTCTTTTATTAAATTGAGACATTGTCTGCAGGTGGTGCCTCCATTCCGGCCGGCCGTCTCTCGGGCCGATGACGCGTTCTACTTTGATTCAGAGTTTACGTGTCGCACGCCTCGAGATTCGCCGGGTGTTCCCGCTTCGGCGAATGCACATGAACTATTCCGGTAAGATTGATCTTCCATGAATAACATGAATTCACATTATAACAGGAAAAGCGTGGTCACTCGATATAAATTGAAACTCGTTTCGTATACAGCCAACCAGCTTTTGCGTGATCACTGCTCCTTATTCTGTAAATGCTTCATTTACATCTATTACAAACAACATCACGCCTGTTCTCCTCGAAGGGTTAGGCAGAAGTGTAACACCTACATTTCGCCAGATAAGTTTAAGTCCCATGTAATAAGGGGCGAGTCTATTGCTATCAACCGGGCATCCTATAACGTTATGTTACCCAAATTAAGACTTTTTCGATAACGAGGTGCCAGCAGTTGTTACAGCTGAGCACGTAGCTTTAACTTCCCCGACTAATAATCATGATGAAAACTTTGATCCAGCCCGTCCCATCTTTGATGTCCTCCCTCCGGTTGACGCCCTAAGCCGAGTTTCGTACCCCACAGGGGGATGCCTTTTTTTTTTTTTTTTTTTTTCTGGGTGGGAAATTATCAAATAACTTCTCCCGCTCTGGCTGGAGCGGGAGGGCGTGTCAGACTCCTACTGACTAAAACCCACCCGTGTTCCTTCGGTTGCCCTGTTGCCGGGGGCCACGATTTCCCTATCGGTTTTCTTCGAACCCCCGGCAGGCACTGGCCCTAGCGGACCCCGTCAATTCTGCTGACATCTCTTTGAGGCGCGCGTGGAACACGACGCGCCGTCGACCCGGGCTTGGTCCTTATCGGACGGCGAGCTACCCATTGCTCACCGTCCGCAAGCCCGCGCCTACGGTGGCCGGAAATCGGCTCGCGATTCCCGCCCCGGGCGTCTCCACCTATTGCGGCGGTTTGGGGCGTGAGGGCGCGAAGTTTGCCTCTCCCTCACGCGTTCCGCCTCCTCCTTCGCGAGCATTACCGCTTCGCAGAAGGAGGTGACGGCCTGCCATTTCCTCTCGCTCCGTACCATGGCCTGAACCAGGGCCGGACGCGAGAGATCACCGCCGCCGATCGCCTCTACGAGGACACGGCGTTGCTCTGCCCAAGCTGGGCAGACCTCCACCGTATGCTCCACCGTGTCCTCAGGCCGATCCACACAATGGTGACACCCAGGTGTTTCCTCCCGCCTTATCCTGAACAGGAACCTCCCGAAGCAGCCGTGTCCGGTGAGGACCTGCGTTAGGCGGAAGGTGAGAACGCCGTGGCGTCTCTCCAGCCACTCCTCAAAGAGGGGTCTTATCGCCGCGATTGTGGCGTGCCCAGCGCGGGGTTGCGACAATCGCACCCTCCATGACGCCATGAGATCCCGACAGGGGGGATGCCCTTAGCGAGCGTTCACCTAGTTTTAATTAGCATAGTTGGATAACCCCTGGCTGGAGGTGTTAAGTGTTGTAGCTTAAGGCATCCAAAGGAAAGCCCGGTTAAGTAGTCATGATCTCAGAGGTTGAATACGAGATGAACTACCTAAAAAAATAAAAAATACCCGAATTAAGAACCATAGAGCTATTTATTGAGTACATACTTACAATTTGCAAATGCATTTGGTAAGTAAGTATTCAATTTCTGATAGCTTGGGTTATTTTTTTACCTATACACCATTACTTAACCCTATAAGTTTTATGGTATTGTACTTGATTAGATACTGTAAAAATGCAACGGATGCTTAGGCGTGGCCATATATAACATTTCGGCATATTATAAAATAATAAACATTACGAATAAACATTTGCAGTACTGTTTATGATAGACAATTGCATAAATAGATAATACCGAACTTATCATATCATCGGATTGTCTAATGATAAGATAAACTCATTTGTCACATATTTTATCCTTCGCACACGTTAAATAAATCGTTATTGTAATTTTTTTCAGCGGTTTCAGTTTCGTCGCACCCTGTTTACTTGATGATAGTAACAAAACCGTTACTAATCAAAATCAGAATCATGTGGCCACGAACAATAAGACGTCTACTGAAGACTTTTGGGCTGGATTTGTCAATAGAAATAATTTCTTTGATGAATACAGGTAGGCGATGGGAATTTGTTTTGTGTTTTTGTTTTACACAGGATCTAACAATATCCAACCATTTGTAGGGTTACTTGCTATCAATCGGGCTCAAATCCAAACTCGGCTGTGCCTGACTGATGCAAAAACCCAATAACACTTTGTTCGACCAAGTAATCGAACCCAAGACCTCAAGTTCAGCAGTCGCTTGCGACCACTAACTAGAGAAAGAAAAAATCTCAAGGAAAAAGTTTCCATATTTAGTTAAAATTTTATTATTTCAGGCTAATGGGAGAGCTAGGCACTGGATCGTTTTCAGTCGTCCGCCTCTGTGAACACAAAACCTCAAAAACGCAGTATGCTGTTAAGATCATGGATAAATTGCAGTATGATCCTCGAGAAGAAATTGAAATACTTTTGAGGTATGTTTATTAAATAGAATTGAATAAAGTAGGACAATCTGCGGTATGTATTAAATATTAATGCGGTATAATAAGTATGTAACAACTAAATAAGCTAAGATTTAAAAGAATCTATAATAAGAGAGAAGAAATTATAATATCTATTATAGTAATTATTAAAATTGAGCCTGGAATAATAAAACAGTGACACTCTGGGAGTGCCGACAGAAGTGAAAACTTGAATAAGGTCGCCTTGGGGATTAAGGGGATGTAGGAGAGGTCATGTGCAACTAAATTACCCCTTGTCACACCCTTAGAATAGTCAACCATTTTAGAGTAATTTTATATTTAAAAATGAATGAAATAAAAATACAATATATCAAATAACTCGAAAATTGTTGATATTTACATACGAGTCATAATGGTTGTTTAGTTGTTAATGACCTCTCCTAATTCCCCTTAATGGATTGCCGAAATATTATCAATAACCCTGTATACACACAACATAATGTTAAACAATATTTACATGTGGTGCGTGCGTTATGGGCAGCGCCTCACGACTCGTGCACGGAGTGTAGAAACAAAATAGCGTACAGTCACGAACATAAACATATTACTATAGACAGTAGCATAAGTATCATAGATAATGTTTCGAGCATTTTTCTTCTATAAAGTAATGAGTGTCATTTTTACTTTCAAACATTAATGTCAGATATAAATAAATAAAAAAGTGGTGGTACTCCGGGAGTGCCGACAGAAGTGAAAACTTGAACAAGATCGCCTTGGTGGAAGAAAAATACTTGTATAGAACATTGGTCCGTAACCTTATCTAAATAAAGAGCACAATCGCGTTTACAAAAAAAAAATACTTTCAAAACCTTTAAAGTAAAAATATTTGTATAGAACATTGATCCGTAACGTAATATAAAGAAATTTTCACTTCAAAAAGGCTTATTTATTTAACAATTTAAGTAGTTCACAATAAAATATTTTTATAATTAAAGTAAACAAATTGGTTTGTCTAGTCTACAACTCAGCCTATTTAATAAACAACCCACTACAAGACAAATGGCTGTGATATGAAGAATAATACTTGGTTGTTTTTGGCGTCACTTCCGTTTCAGACAAAAACATTAGGTATCTTTATTTCATATGTTTCGGAAATTAGATCTAAAGACTCGAGAAGTAGACCAAGAAACACTTAATGTTTTGCGATAATATAAGACCTAATGACCTCGGAACTAGAACTTTAGAAGCGTAAGAAGTCCGAAGCCGTACAATGATTCAGTATCAGGTCAGTGAGGAGACGTTATGTGCATTTGTTTTGTATACATTTAGGTATTTAAAGTAACAATTAGTTTAAATGTTACATTGTATGACTGGACTGTAAAATAGTGGGTTTAACTGATATAAGGCACTAAGTATTCAAATTATAATAGTGTAGTAATACACTTCTTTTCGTGTTATAGTGACTGGCCTCTGACTTGGCTTCACATGGCGTTGAGAAATATCTCTCAGGCATGCCGGTTTTCTCACGATGTTCCTTCACCGTTTTTTAATCAAGTGATAATTATACAATACGCACATGAATCCGAAAAGTCAGAGGTGCATGACTTTTTTTTTGGCTGGGAAATTATCAAATAACTTCTCCCGCTCTGGGCGGACGGGTGGGTTTTAGTCAGACTCTTACTGACTAAAACCCACCCGTGTTCCTTCGGTTGCCCTGTTGCCGGGGGCCACGATGTCCCTATCGGTTTTCTTCGAGCCCCCGGCAGGCATTGGCCCTAGCGGACCCCGTCAATTCTGCTGACATCTCTTTGAGGCGCGCGTGGAGCACAACGCGCCGTCGACCCGGGCTTGGTCCTTATCGGACGGTGAGCTACCCATTGCTCACCGTCCGCAAGCCCGCGCCTACGGTGGCCGGAAATCGGCTCGCGATTCCCGCCCCGGGCGTCTCCTCCTGCGGCGGTTGAGGGCGCGAACTTTGCGTCTCCCGGGCCAAATAAATTAGGGCTGAGTAAGTAGCAGATGACTCCACCTATCCACCATTTTCGTATGTTCAACGTTCTGCCAAACACCCTGTATATTATAATAGTAAAGAGGCCAGAACAACATTTTGTCGTCTAAACAATCATCAGTTGAAACGAAATCAACGCAAAATGCTACTTTGTCCCGGTAAAATAACAGTACACCTACAACTTGCCAGTTGTGTTAAAAGTCTCAAACACACGGCACACACCTACAGAAAAATTTGCGACAGAACTTCGGCGTACTTACGACCTTACGCCTACAATGTGAGTTATGCGGCGATATTTCAGCCTGATATGTTTATTTATTAGGTTCTTCAACAATGAGTAAACTATTGCTGTACAATTTGTACATTATAGTCCGTGCAATCCACGAAGACGCGCCCCACTCCGCGATTACTTACTGTAAGCTTAACTCAAGTACGGCGCGGAGCGGAGTGGGGCGCGTCTTCGTGGATTGCACGGACTATACAAAAGTCTAGGCGCCCCATTGAAGCATGCACTACATTATGTGCAGATAATCATAATTCTCCTGCCCTTATCCCAATTCATTTGGGGTCGTCGTAACATGTCCCCTTCCTCCATATTCGTCTTTTAGCCGTCACCCTCTTTCTAGCCATATCATCTTTCACACAGTCCATCCGTCGTTTCTTTGGTCTTCCTCTACTCTTATAGCCATCGACATTTACACTCAAAACTTTCCTCACGACATTTTCCTCATTCCTCCGCATCATTTCCGCACTTACTTGTTAGTAAGTGCGGAAATCGGTTATCATTATGGTTCAATCAATTAATTAATTAAAACAATTAATATACATATAGTTAGAACACGACTTTAAGATGTTGCAGTTAATTTAAAAATAATTGCAGGTGTAAGTAAGCACAAATTTTTGTAATGTGTGCCCCTTCATGGAATACAGATCTAATATTATGTTCAAACAGATACAGTCAACACCCGCACATAATAACCCTGCGAGGTGTCTACGAAGAGGGAGGCCGGATCCTCGCAGTGACGGAGCTCTGTCGCGGCGGCGAGTTGCTCGAACACATCACGCAACGCCGCTACCTGCCCGAACATGAGGCTGCACCCATACTAAGGAATGTCCTGCACGCCATACATTATCTACATAGACACACCGTCGTGCATAGGTAATGTATTTATCATCAGTTTCGTCATGAAAATAGTTGCTAATACGTGTTCTTTTTATCGCTCGGAGATAACGTGATAATGAGAAAACATGTCTTGTTCATATTATGAAAACGTAGAATCATCTGTTCATTGTTGATATAGAGGTTTTAGAATTCCTTATAAACAAATATTTACATATAAGGAGATATCCCTCAGAAATAAGTCATTAATATGGAATTTATTTAATTTATAAGTTATTTTTGTCATAAGCCTGCAACTGGCTAGACAGGTCCACTCAAATCGATGCGGTCTTTCTTCAAAAGGCCATCTCGGACACTTTATCTACATGGTCCTCACATAATCTGACCAATATATATAATGTCTGGACGAGACCTCTGAATTTGTTTCGGTTTTTCTTCTCAAAGTAGTCAGAGAGGTAACACCAACTGGCCTCATCTAGTTTTTAAAATATTTTTTGATGTGATTTTTAAAACTAATTTACAAAATAAACATAATTTATCATTTGAGCATGATTCATGGATTGACTAATCTGCGTTCGTAATTTATTTGCCAAACATGTAAACAAACACGAGTTTTAGGAAAAACAACTGTAATGCCTACACATAAGGTTCAGTTTGCGCTACAACTTGATTTTTTTATGAGTTTTTCAACAGTACTAGTCAGTTTAAAATCAAATTTATTTACACGAGCATAAAGTTGGATGTTTGTTTAAGTGGAAATAACATGAATTGCAAAGAAGGTTATAAATAGACGTTATGTTGTCATAGTAATTACATTCGCAATCTTGTTTATGTATTTACTAAACAATTACAAAAAAAAACAAATGCTGACGATTTTTTAAGTAAATAGTTAAGACTTCCCTAACTACTATGAAATAAAGGCGCTGTTAGTGTCAAATTGTTATCATAGACGTGCGGTCATGATGGCGAGAATAGCAATTATAGACAAGTCACAAAAAATTATAATAATGATACAAGGACACACTTACGAGCTCCAGTAGTAAGAGAAAACGAGTCAAATTTATTTTATGTTAACTTTAAACCCAACAAAACGGCTGTCACGGTACGATTTCTTTGGAAAGTATTTTTTATTTATTCAGTAGTATACTTACATCTTTATTCATAATAAGTTGGTGCAAACATAAACTCATTAGAGTACATTAGAGTATTACCCAACTGTATTAGATGGTACCAGTTCGTACAAGGAACTGTCAAGGCCTATCGCTGTCTCATAAGATATACGCGGACAGCTCATCTATACCATACTCTATCTAAGAGCTAACTAACATTTTAATGTATAATTTGATACATCGAATACTATTATTATTTTCAGAGATATAAAACCTTCGAACATATTATTTGCAACGGCAGAGAAGAGACCTGAGGACATTCGTCTCGTCGACTTTGGTTTGGCGAAACAGTTGCGCGCTGAAAACGGCCTACTGATGACGCCATGTTACACTGCTAACTTTGTCGCTCCCGAGGTGCTAAAACGTGCTGGTTACGATGCTGCTTGTGACATTTGGAGCTTAGGTACGAGTTTCTCAAATATTGTAGTAGTAGAAGAGTAGAACATTTTATTTGTCGTTAATATCACGGAAGTCGTTTTACCGGAATCGGAGGTTTTAAATTTGATTGATCGGAATCAGAACCGGAACCGGAGTCGAAGGTGGAAGTAGAAGAAAGATGTGTTATGGGAAGGCTTAATGAAACAATTGAAATATAATTCGGTCTCTTTAATCAGTCAAATATTAGCGATAACATCCACAAATAAAATAATAAACTGAGACGTTGAGCGCGAGCGTGTATAAAATAAACTAAAGTTACACTGGCGACGAGGTAAAACTTGTTTGTATGCACTGTAGTCACGTGCATCGCTGCGTTTCAAACGGTATAACTCCGATTCAAAATTATCTGAATCGGAGGTGTAAAATTAATCGGAAGTTCCGACCTTTCGGAACCGGAACTGAAGCTCTAGAACATCCCTGGTAAACCTTTCAACTGTCATTAATGAGACACAATAGAATTTTAATTATTATCCACCTCAATGAGGCGTCGTAACAGATGATGAGATAATTACATATAGTCAAGTCTTTTATATCTTCGTCAGTTTTCAAATTATTTCCTTTATCAAGTCAGGACACAATACCCTTTGAAGTTATGGCACTGAGTAGACTGTTGCATAGAAAATTATATATACTTGGTATTTAACAAAATTCTAAATAGCATACATCAATGTCGAGTTGAAATCAAAGTTAAACCTTTTTAATGGCCTATATTATTATTATTTTTATAAAATAAAATATATAAAAATTGACAGAATTTGTCAGGGTCTTATTTTTTATTCGCTCATCATCTGCCTAGCCTTTTCCCAACTATGTTGGGGTCGGCTTCCAGTCTAGCCGGATGCAGCTGAATACCAGTATTTTACATGGAGCGACTGCCTATCTGACCTCCACAACCTAGTGACTAGGTAACACGATACCCCTTGGTATTTTTTATTCGGTCTGACATGTAAATACGTAGACAGATAAGATAGCTGAATGTCATTCTGCAGTTTTGTCATTACGATGCAATGTCTAATGCCGAGTCGGTAAAACAGATTCTATCGTGCAATCAGCAGCCAAAAATTGTTAAGGTGACGAACATATTTTGGAAACACAATTTAAAATATAGGTACAAGTTACCTGTTGTTTAAACTGTGAATTAAATTATTGAGTCCAATTTTTTTACATTGTTAAGAACCAATTTTTATATCTGCTGACAAATAGCAGTAAAAGTCTTACTAAATAGTTCAAACTTTATCCTAATCATCTAAGGCCTGATCTGTGTTATCAGAAAAGCAATAATATTGATATAAATTATCAAGTTGCAAGTGACCTACAAGGTTATCTTCATTCTAAGTTGGTATCATTCTCCCAAGCTAATAGAAGTATAATATTATACAGTATGGAGCCTTGAATATGGTTCACCGAGTTTTAGAAAAAGTTTGAATTTATAGAGCGTCGTCTCTGTCGCTCATATAAGTGTGACAGCGTAATCAGCCTAAAATGTTCCCACTGCTGGGACACAGGCCTGCTCTCTTCGAGCGGGAGTGGGATGTAAATAACCACGCGCGCGGGTGCGGTACCAGTGCGGGTTTTGGTAGATGTCACATGTCTTCGAATTTTTGATTCTAGGACATGCCAGTTTCCTCACGATGTTTTCCTTCACCGTTTTGAGAGCAGTGGTGATGAAATTATTTACACAAAGTAAAGTGCCTCTTTAGATAGAACCTACGATCTACAATTCGTAAGTAGGGGCCGTTACCACTGGGCCACCACTGCACTGCTCCATGTGAGAGTCTCTTTCTAAAATTCGATGTGTCATCTTAACGCCTATATCAAGTTCCGAAATTCTCACCAACAAGTTTCTGTTGAATGAACCTCAATGGGTAAGTGGACTAACTATAGCAACAAAAAGAAACGAATTACGTAGTGTATACCGGATGATTTTAATACCGTCTCGAAATTTTTACAGGCTGTTCTACCCTTGAATGTTGTTGTTTCATACATTTTGGTCAAGTAGGTATTGAACTTTTGTATAAACAGCAGATTTTTTTTCGTGATTTCAGAGTTGCTCCCATAGTGAAAGTTGTTTATATTCATGGGTCGAACAGCCTGTAAAAATTTCGAGACGGTAAAAAAAATCACCCGGTATAATGTGAAGTGTATAAAGAAAAGTATTTAATTTGATGATTACAGGTGTACTAGCTTATATAATGCTGTCTGGTAGAACACCATTCGCTTCGACCGGAGATGATACCCCAGAAGCCATTTTAGCAAGAATCGAATCGGGAAAGGTAATTTTTCATAACTTGCCAGTTCTTATAAATCATTGTGCATCTCACTTTCTTATATAATTTAATGTGAGAAAGAATGCCTATGAGCAACGCTCACCAACGGTTCGAGCCGTCGTCGCCTTAAAATGCGGCATGGGCGCATTGCTCAACATACTACGTTACAAGGTTATTTTTCTTGGCCCGTGGGCAAAATCGGAACTGACGTCGCTATATTGTTTTGTCAATACAATTTCTGTGACACAATTTCACAAATGTTCACCATCAACGCCCCATCCTGTCAATGTCAATAAGGCGCCAAACGGCTAAAATATCCTCGTTGCACTCTAATGATTATGATTTCTGGTGTCAGGTGGAGCTGTCGGCCGGCGTGTGGCGCCACGTGTCGGCGGGCGCGCGCGCCTGCGTGCGGCGCATGCTGCAGCTGGAGCCGGCGCAGCGCCCGCGCGCCGCCGAGCTCGTGCGCGAGCCGTGGATCTGCACGCCGCCCGCCGCGCCGCGCGCGCCCGCGCCGCCCGCGCCCGACCACGAGCCGCCCGCCGCCGACCTGCGCCGCGCCGTCGACCTCACCTTCCAGGTACTGTATACAGCGCCCGCGCGCCGCCGAGCTCGTGCGCGAGCCGTGGATCTGCACGCCGCCCGCCGCGCCGCGCGCGCCCGCGCCGCCCGCGCCCGACCACGAGCCGCCCGCCGCCGACCTGCGCCGCGCCGTCGACCTCACCTTCCAGGTACTGTATACAGCGCCCGCGCGCCGCCGAGCTCGTGCGCGAGCCGTGGATCTGCACGCCGCCCGCCGCGCCGCGCGCGCCCGCGCCGCCCGCGCCCGACCACGAGCCGCCCGCCGCCGACCTGCGCCGCGCCGTCGACCTCACCTTCCAGGTACTGTATACAGCGCCCGCGCGCCGCCGAGCTCGTGCGCGAGCCGTGGATCTGCACGCCGCCCGCCGCGCCGCGCGCGCCCGCGCCGCCCGCGCCCGACCACGAGCCGCCCGCCGCCGACCTGCGCCGCGCCGTCGACCTCACCTTCCAGGTACTGTATACAGCGCCCGCGCGCCGCCGAGCTCGTGCGCGAGCCGTGGATCTGCACGCCGCCCGCCGCGCCGCGCGCGCCCGCGCCGCCCGCGCCCGACCACGAGCCGCCCGCCGCCGACCTGCGCCGCGCCGTCGACCTCACCTTCCAGGTACTGTATACAGCGCCCGCGCGCCGCCGAGCTCGTGCGCGAGCCGTGGATCTGCACGCCGCCCGCCGCGCCGCGCGCGCCCGCGCCCGTTCCAGGTACTGTACACAGAACGCCGATAATGATCATGTGGCGTGTTTATACAAAGTAGTGGTCAGGTTCATCGTTTAAGTAGTCCGTGTCGATGTTAACCTTAAATTAAGTTAAATATTTAAAAAAAAAAAAAAACCCGGCGACAAATTTCAACTTAGGAGGTTCAGAATCATGTACTGAATCTATGGTAACAGTTTTCGCGTCGATGTCCCTGCCACTCTGTATACCACCAATGTGTCGCAACGGGTTATCTTTGAGTCGGGTCCTCTCAGTTTAGGTATCTAGGGCATGTTGTGACCGAAACCCTACTTGGTGACGCAGATATTGAGAGAGAGCGGAGAGCATTGTCGGTGCGCGCTAATATGTTGTAACACACATGTAACACGTGTACAGCATAGGTAAACATAAATTTGTTCAAAACCTACTATCAAAGCTTTTACACCAGCGCCCTATGGACCAACTACGCGCAGGGGGCCTACAATGCTCTCAGAGTTCAATATAACAACGCCTTTAGGATTCTGGTGCGACTACCTCGATTTTGCAGTGCTTCGGGCATGTTTGCCGACGCGATGGTGGATGATTTTTACGCTATAATGCGCAGAAAGTCAGCCTCACTAATTCGCCGGATTCGAGGGAGTGGCAACGAAATCCTAAGGATGATTGCAGACAGACCAGAATCGACACCTGATGAAATATTGTTAAATTTAATTTATTTTCAATTATTTGTCCATGTTTTATTTATTTATTTAACCATTTATGCACACATATAAACAGACAAGAAGAAAGGAACAGAAAAAAACTGCAAAGGCAATATGTTAATTGCATTAATTAACTGCCTCGTCGCGACAAACATAGTCGTTAAAACTAACAAAATATGAACAAAAATAGTCAGAAATAAACGAAATTTATTGAAGTGAAAATTTCTTTAGGCGGTTGGGCATTTTTGAGGTGGGACTAAACCATTGATTTCGCGACACCATGACGACACCTCATTTTTGTAAACGCGATTGTGCTCTTTATTTAGGTTAGGTTACGGACCACACGGTTTCTATACAAGTATTTTTCTTCCACCAGTGCGATCTTGTTCAAGTTTTCACTTCTGTCGGCACTCCCGGAGTGCCAAAACTTTTTTTAATTTATTTATATCTGACATTAATGTTTGAAAGTAAAAATGACGCTCATTACTTTATAGAAGAAAAATGCTCGAAACATTATCTATGATACTTATGCTAGTGTCTATAGTAATATATTTATGCTCGTGACTGTACGCTATTTTGTTTCTACACTCCGTGCATGAGTCGTGAGGCGCTGCCCATAACGCACGCACCACATGTAAATAATGTTTAACATGTCATTTTGTTGTGTGTATACGGGGTTATTGATAATATTTCGGCAATCCATTAAAGGGACTTAGGAGAGGTCATTTATAACTAAACAACCATTATGACTCGTATGTAAATATCAACCATTTTCGAGTTATTTGATATTAGTACATTACTGCCGCGGTCTATAATGACTACTTTGCTGGTCGCGCTGATGATGGCCGACAGCGCAGCGTAGCGCAGCTCCAGGCCGACACAGCGCGGTCAGCGTGCAGCACTTGATGGACGAGCTGAGATAAAGGCCGAGGCCGTAGGTCGAGGCCTTTACAGCGAGGACAGCAAGGGCTGCAATGATGGCCAAGCTGGAAGGCCTAGAGCGTAGCTAGGCTAGCTCGAGGCAATCATAGCGTGACCAGCGAAGCAGTCATAATGGGCCAAGGCTTGTATAGTGCTTTACTCAAAAATGCAAGTACCTAATCTAAATAAAACCAGCAAGTAAAGATTTAGATTTCCTACTGATTTTCCTCTGCACAAATTTTTCATATGCAAGCTTATATTAATTTTCCTTTGAGTTTCGCGGTATTAAATTTTCAACCACTAATTTAGCTTCATCTTTAATGTCTGGCGGTGTTAAACACATTGAATCGGAATTATTTTCGCTTTGAGAGCTCATTTTTAGCAAAAAAGTCACTAAATAAAAATAAAATTTTCGCTGAACGGTGCTTTTGTTACTTCTTTGTTTTTTTTTTTTTAACAATGGTAGTTGGAACTATACAGCCAAATATGGAATAAAATCTTTTTGTACCTATCTCTATAAATACAAACAGCTGTGTTTTAAATAAAACCTTTTTGCATTTGATTTTTTAAAACGTTGAAACGTCAAAATAGCAGCCGGCAATGTTTTGCCGGCCTGTTAGAGCGACCAGCAAAACTTTGCCGGCCGCTCCTTGAAACAGAACGGCAAGGTCGATTTTGCTCAAACAAGGTTGTCAAAATAATGACCACATTACATGCATTTTTGAGTAAATTGTATTTTTATTTCATTCATTTTTAAATATAAAATTACTCTAAAATGGTTGACTATTGTAAGGGTGTGATAAGGGGTCATTTAGTTGCATATGACCTCTCCTACATCCCCTTAATGGATTGCCGACATGAATACCAATAACCTTGTACAGTATAACTATTTTCTTAATGTCCCTCGGCAAACTTCGTGTTTCATCAGTCAACGGATTTCTATCAGTTGCCCTTTGCACTTGGTGCAGACCGAACGCTCTCAATCGATTTGGAAATATATAGAGTTGTTAATACTTTTTAAACTTAATTTAATTTATTTTAAAAATGGGAGGAAACCTGTTAAAGGCACGAAAATAGTTTTACAGCTCTATATAGTTCACACGGAAATCAAAATAAAACGACAATAAAGTACTTAGTTCTGAATTAATAGTACATTACTGCCGCGGTCTATAATGACTACTTTGCTGGTCGCGCTGATGATGGCCGACAGCGCAGCGTAGCGCAGCTCCAGGCCGACACAGCGCGGTCAGCGTGCAGCACTTGATGGACGAGCTGAGATAAAGGCCGAGGCCGTAGGTCGAGGCCTTTACATCGAGGACAGCAAGGGCTGCAATGATGGCCAAGCTGGAAGGCCTAGAGCGTAGCTAGGCTAGCTCGAGGCAATCATAGCGTGACCAGCGAAGCAGTCATAATGGGCCAAGGCTTGTATAGTGCTTTACTCAAAAATGCAAGTACCTAATCTAAATAAAACCAGCAAGTAAAGATTTAGATTTCCTACTGATTTTCCTCTGCACAAATTTTTCATATGCAAGCTTATATTTTTCCTTTGAGTTTCGCGGTATTAAATTTTCAACCACTAATTTAGCTTCATCTTTAATGTCTGGCGGTGTTAAACACATTGAATCGGAATTATTTTCGCTTTGAGAGCTCATTTTTAGCAAAAAAGTCACTAAATAAAAATAAAATTTTCGCTGAACGGTGCTTTTGTTACTTCTTTGTTTTTTTTTTTTTAACAATGGTAGTTGGAACTATACAGCCAAATATGGAATAAAATCTTTTTGTACCTATCTCTATAAATACAAACAGCTGTGTTTTAAATAAAACCTTTTTGCATTTGATTTTTTAAAACGTTGAAACGTCAAAATAGCAGCCGGCAATGTTTTGCCGGCCTGTTAGAGCGACCAGCAAAACTTTGCCGGCCGCTCCTTGAAACAGAACGGCAAGGTCGATTTTGCTCAAACAAGGTTGTCAAAATAATGACCACATTACATGCATTTTTGAGTAAATTGTATTTTTATTTCATTCATTTTTAAATATAAAATTACTCTAAAATGGTTGACTATTGTAAGGGTGTGATAAGGGGTCATTTAGTTGCATATGACCTCTCCTACATCCCCTTAATGGATTGCCGACATGAATACCAATAACCTTGTACAGTATAACTATTTTCTTAATGTCCCTCGGCAAACTTCGTGTTTCATCAGTCATCGGATTTCTATCAGTTGCCCGTTGCACTTGGTGCAGACCGGACGCTCTCAATCGATTTGGAAATATATAGAGTTGTTAATACTTTTTAAACTTAATTTAATTTATTTTAAAAATGGGAGGAAACCTGTTAAAGTCACGAAAATAGTTTTACAGCTCTATATAGTTCACACGGAAATCAAAATAAAACGACAATAAAGTACTTAGTTCTGAATTAATAGTACATTACTGCCGCGGTCTATAATGACTACTTTGCTGGTCGCGCTGATGATGGCCGACAGCGCAGCGTAGCGCAGCTCCAGGCCGACACAGCGCGGTCAGCGTGCAGCACTTGATGGACGAGCTGAGATAAAGGCCGAGGCCGTAGGTCGAAGCCTTTACAGCGAGGACAGCAAGGGCTGCAATGATGGCCAAGCTGGAAGGCCTAGAGCGTAGCTAGGCTAGCTCGAGGCAATCATAGCGTGACCAGCGAAGCAGTCATAATGGGCCAAGGCTTGTATAGTGCTTTACTCAAAAATGCAAGTACCTAATCTAAATAAAACCAGCAAGTAAAGATTTAGATTTCCTACTGATTTTCCACTGCACAAATTTTTCATATGCAAGCTTATAGTTTTCCTTTGAGTTTCGCGGTATTAAATTTTCAACCACTAATTTAGCTTCATCTTTAATGTCTGGCGGTGTTAAACACATTGAATCGGAATAATTTTCGCTTTGAGAGCTCATTTTTAGCAAAAAAGTCACGAACGGCGCTTTTGTTACTTCTTTAATTTTTTTTATTTTTTTTTAACAATGGTAGTTGGAACTATACAGCCAAATATGGAATATAATCTTTTTGTACCTATCTCTATAAATACAAGCAACTCGCACCTTTAAAGTAAAACCGTCACTAAACGAAAATTTTCATGAATTGAGTTATCAATGCCATCTATCTAAAATACGTATTTTTAGATAGATGGCATTGATAACTCAATTCATGAATTTTTTTCGTTTAGTAACGGTTTTTCTTTAAAGGTGCGAACTGTGTTTTAAATAAAACCTTTTTAGAATAGAAGAATAGAATTTTTCTTTATTCGAGTAACCAAGACTCAACAAGATTGTTAGTAAAACTTACGACTATGTTAGTAAGCACAGACACTAAACAAAAACAAGAAAAACAATACAATCGGTTGGTCACCGCTGCGACATCCCATGAGAGAGGGCACAACAATGACCAACGTATTCACAGTCCAGGCGACTCGCAACCATGCTTAAGATACTGTTGGAGCTGCCCCACACCCTGCGCACCAGGGAAGCGCACCTTTTACGCATTGTTGCGTAAAAGCAATCCACATGCGCATCTGCGAACATCCCTGATGCACTACAGAAACGGGGCAGCCCCACCAATATCCTAAACGCATTGTTATATTGAACGCGGAGAGCGTTATACGATCTTTGCGTATATCTAGCCCACAGGCTGCACGTGTAAAAACTAGTACAGTAGGCTCGAAAGAGCGTGATCTTTACAGGAAGTGAGCATCGTGCAAACCTGCGAGCCAGCATGTTCGCTCTAACCGACAACGCCCTCCGCTCCCGTTCAATGTCATCATCGTCTTTGAGGTTGGGAGTCAATATATGACCAAGATATTTAAACCTGTAGACTCTCTGCAAAGGTGTACCATAAAGTAATACAGGCGGTACTGCATCAGGACTTTTACCCCCACCCTCAAAGACCATGATTTGATTTTTTGCATTTTTTGCATTTGATTTTTTAAAACGTTGAAACGTCAAAATAGCGGCCGGCAATGTTTTGCCGGCCTGTTAGAGCGACCAGCAAAACTTTGCCGGCCGCTCCTTGAAACAGAACGGCAAGGTCGACTTTGCTCAAACAAGGTTGTCAAAATAATGACCACATTACATGCATTTTTGAGTAAAAATTATTATACATGATAAATCTAATAATTGATTGACATGGAACGATGACACCCGAGGGACATTAAGTTTGTTTATCGCCCCGGTCCTGCAGGCCGAGTAAGATGATTGTGTTTGCTGCACTTACTTCAACACTATTTGTTTCCTCCCTAGGCAATGACAGCATCGCCACTGACACCGCAAGTTTTGGGTCCCGTATCACAGTCAACTCTCGCGAAGCGTCGTAGTCAACCCCAGCGACGTTTCCCACCGACACAACTGTAAACTACCTTCAGGCATACAATTAACAATGGTAAATCGTCAATGGGTACATTATAGACGATAATGTAAGTACATGTTTCATAGCATAAACACCCAACGAGGCTCGCGACGAGTTCTATAAAGTTTTATAAGTTCATAATGTTTTATGGGACTCATTTCTATAATAAACGGTTTAAAAACCAATTTATGTTGAATCGAAACGAACTTAAGTATTAGTTATCAATTTATCATTCATAATTATGTACACATTGTTTTTTTTGACAGCTCACTTTTTGTGACTGCTAGTGTTGCGCAGACTATTGTTTTTTTTTATGTTTATGAATTATGTCATCAAGAGCAAGATCATTATTGTTAAGACATTCCACGTCTATCGTTCATTACTAAAAGTTGGTGTTGTGGATAATATAAACTTTTTTTTTGCTTTTTACATACTATATTTTTTACGGCGTATAGAAGAGCGATTAAGCTATTATAGACGTTTAAATCCGCTGCAGTTCATAAAATTGTGCGGAAAATAGCTTTACTGTTGTAACAAATGAAAGTCGTCTTCCTGTGAAATATTTATTGTAGAAGGCAGGTACAGTCAACTTCACGCCCGTGGTAACATTTTGACATTGACAGCGCCTATATGTCTTAGCAGTAATTCGTAGTTCAAGTAATACTACTGACGTGCGGTTGACCGTACAACGGCATATGGAAGAAATGGCTTGCCCACCTTTATCGTACTCCTAACTTTTAATAGTTCCCTGTGCCATTATGTTATCATTCTTATGCTTGCTAAAGTGCAATATTTTTATTTTCCTCGTATTTCTTAACTTGTTAGCAATGATATTTATTTTTATAAAGTATTACCTTCTATAAGTATTTCTCGTAGTAAATCTTTCTTTATATCTAGATACTCATAGTCATTAGTTGTTTCAAATTTATTTTATTTTGATGTTGTTCTTGTAATGGAAAAATTGTTTATATTTTTATAAGACAGTATCATTCGATTTAAGCATAGAAGTTAAATGTAAGTGACTGACTTAAAAAAAAAGACAGCGACACCACGAATTACTTCCACCTTTTTGCCATCAGAGATACGTAACAGAAACAATTGTTATCTTTCTTCTATCTAGGTATGTATATTTTTTGCAAAACTACGACGCGTTTAAGCTAGATAATGAATTATATGTATATCAGTACAAAAATCAATTTTATCTATTTTTATAGAAAATCATGTATTCACTTCGTCGCGTCAACTTCATGTTACCATATCTGTATTTCACCACCTGACAATTTGGAGTGTTTTTATCCAAATTGAAGACTAGACATTTTGTCGAACAAAACCAGTAATTTATTTTTATAAAGGTGGTGATGTACTCGTAATCATTTCATATCAGTAAGGCCTAACTTGCTCATAAAAGCATAATTCATTTTTCAATTACCCTCAATATAGTTCTTAAAGTTATTGTCATGTAGGAATGTCATTTAGTATTATTATAATGTAGAATAAGTAAAACATTATTCATTTATTTTTGTTATTTGTGTTAGATGACTTTATACTTAACTATGTAATGAATTAGGTTAGATACTTTATAAAACTATTATTTTGTAGTTATCACCCAAACTTAACTGTGCCATTCCCTGTGCTTTACTTCCTATTTATGGATATTTATTGCTTTAATTAGTAAACAAATATTTAAAATATGACCTGTATACGACATCATTTCTTTTAAAATTCATGTTGTATCAAAATTAATTCCAAAACGAAAAGTCCATAATTATTGTTCTTCCATTTCTTTTATACTTAATATTTTCTAAAACAAGACATCAACTGGACTTACTGCTATCAACATTGACTAACTCTCTATTTCCATACCAACATCTATTCAGTATTATGCTGGAGATCGAGCAAGTCCCTATGCCAAACTATTTAATAATAATTACTAATTTTAGATAATAATACCCTCTATTATAATATTCTTTGCATACAACTATCTACGTAACTAGTTATACAAATCTGTATTATTTTCATTCTATGGTGGCAGTAATTTATATTCATATATTTTTATACTAATTGTATTTTATTTACTACGATAAATAAATAGTTTAGAAAATATAATATGGTGATTGGTTTTCTACCAAAGATTAGAAGGTTTTATTCTTATCATAACGTTATATTCGGGATTAATCGTGGAAAAACTTAGGATTGTGTAGATTTATCTTCATCTTAGAACTTTAAGGTGTATTTAGCATAATCTTTAAAAAGTACTTAGCAACACCTATGGTTATTTTATTTACCAAAACCATTCGATTTACTGAGAGATTTTCAAACATTGACTTAAATTTTTATTATAACTGTGGTTATGGTAAATATAACGATCGCTAAGTGCTTGCAGTCTGTACCTCGTCATGTTTTACCAAATTTAAATGTAATTCTTTTGACTACAGTTTTATGAACTGAAGGAATTGATATTAAATAAAATATAAATCTTAATAGGTATACCTAAATTAAGATTTTAAGAATTTATAACATTCAAACAATTTCAACATCAAACATATCTGAAAAAGTAAAATGTCCATGTAAATGGGTGCTGGTGCGACATACAATTATATATTATGATCTATTATAAAGTATATAGGATGTAAATTTGAACCGGACACCTGCTTTCATATACTGTAGTATAATGTAAATATTTTTTAGAAAGCATTTTAGTAACATACTGACTCGAAAAATAATAGATACCGACAAAAACATAATAATTTATGTATGTACTTCCCCTTATCGCTGGAGGTCATTAGATTTTTACATTAGGAAATTCTTTGGCCGAGATACAAGTTGTTTGGCTGAGCTTAGTGGTCCCCTTGCTGTCTTTCTTTTGTAGTTTGAAAGTTGCGCGACAGTGACAGGGATACTCCTTAGCCTAAGCATGAAGAGTAGTGTTGCTAAGGAACATCTATTTATCTTGACCATAGTAACAGCCCAGTCCGGATTTTTGCCCTGTAAAAATAGGCTTGCCCTATATTACTTTGGAGTATGAGTCATATCTGACCATACTGACGAAATGTGACTATTCTATTACACGTCTGTCATCCCCTTTTGGGAAAACAGGGGTGATTTTATGATGGTAGGTAAATCAAACCATGAGCTTTTCGAGAAAAAATAATCTATCAAGAATCGAACCTGATTTTAAAATCCTTTTCCTATGAGTATGAGTCCTCTCATAGTCCTGTTCTTGCTGTGTTTGATCCGAAATACGTGTGTAAAATCCGTATCTGTAATATTGCACTATTCCTCAGTGCAATATTACAAGATAGTATTTTTTTGGGAGAAGCTTTAAGACGTTTACGATTCCTGATAAACAATTTTCTTCAAAATCGTGCTCATGGTTCCTTTGATCGCATTGCTATGTTATCATAGACTCTGTTCGTTCTTTGGAGTCCCATCGCAAAAAATAATTATAATATAACTTCATTGTCCAAGTTGATCTTGTATATATGTAAGGAGTTATATAAATGCATTTACCAGTAATATTGAATATTGCATAATATTTTTTATTACATACTTTTTTATTTTTTGAGTGCTCACTATGACTATGGGCGTTCGCAGACAACTGACTGTCAACCAATGCAACAATTTGCTTGAAATGAAAAACGTTGGGATGTTTAAAGCTTTGGTTTTCTAGGAAAGCGGTTCCGTCATATTCTGTCGGCCGTCATGACAATCTGTTATTTTCACCAGTATTTGACATTAAGGGGGAAGCGTCAGGGTAGCCCGCGAAATTCAAATTTTCTTACGTTTTTGCATTTTGCAGGTCAAAGTCAGGTTTTATGTTGATTAAACTATGATTCGCGGTCGTAACAAATATGGCTTTACTCAATTATAATCATTACAATCAGCAATACAACTCCATAAGTTAGCAAAGGTGTCAAATGTCATGATTTCATGAAATCATGACATTTGACACCTTTACCTTCTTCTTAATCACTATTGCTGATTGTAATGATTATAATTGAGTAAAGCCATATTTGTTACGACCGCGAATCATATTTTAATCAACTAACAACAAAACTTGACACTTACCTGCAAAATGCAAAAATACGTAAGAAAATTTGAATTTCGCGGGCTACCCTGACGCTTCCCCCTTAGTAAAAAAAAATTAATAAAAAAGGCATTTATTCCATATTTCTAGGTTCCATTTCAGATGTTGTTAGTAGGGTATTAGTAAATTTACTTATTGTATAATATGGACCTCTTTTTGGGTAAAGGCCTCCTACAGCTTTATCAACAAATCCCTGTCCTTGCCTGTAGTTATCCAGTTGTTTCCTGAAACTTGAATAATGTCATCAGCCCACCGTCTTATAGGTCTACTAGCATTCCTCTTTTCCTATGGACCTTTCCATCATGTAGTTTCTATGGTCCACCTTTTATCTGTGTAACATGTGATGTGTCCAGCCCACTTCCATTTTAGTCTTAAGTGCATGTGTGAGAGCATCAGTTGTTTTTACATTGTCTGTTTTCCTGAGCTTCAACATTCTCCTTTCCATAGCCGTTTGAGTACATTTACGTTTATGTTCGACTTTGTTGGTATAAACCGAAGTCTGGCAGCCGTACAGTTAGCATGGTAAGAGACGTATCAAATACTGTCTTTTTAACCGACTTAGAAAAAGGAGGAGGTTCTCAATTCGACTTTTTTAAGTTTGTTACCTAAGAACTTTCGACTGGGTGAACCGATTTTGATGATTCTTTTTTTATTTGAAATCTGGTACTTCCCGTGTGGTCCCATTTCAATTTGGTCCAGTTCTGACAATGGCATCCATGAGAAAACCATTATAAGTCTTAAATTTGCATTAAGTATGTGCGCGACAAATGGACGAATAACTCTTCCTGTCAGTGTGATTTACATAGCAGGTAGTGGTGTTCGAATTTGTGTGGGGTAGGTACCACAACTAAAAAGTGAATAATAAAAACTTTTTACAAAAAAATAAAAACCGACTTCCAAAAAAAAAACACTGCAAAGTGAAAAATAACTTTGATTTCGGAAGTCGGTGTCATTGTTTTGAGTTTTTATTTTTTTGCCTCCGACTTCCGAAATTAAAGTTATTTTTCACTTTGCAGTGTTTTTTTTTTGAAGTCTGTTGTTTATCTTTTTGTAAAAAGTTTTTATTATATGCAAACTGTAGGTTCCTTTTAAAATTTATTTCATTGACCAGTATTTTTTATATATTTGTCATCAGGGTATCAAAAAACGCTCTGACCGTTCACCGCTTTCTTAGGTAAACAAAGCTTATGAGAATGCACACTGTCTGTCACCGTCACTGGTACGCATCGTCTAAACGCTCGAACCTTGCCTACCTACCATTGCCTGCAGCGCATTACGCAAGTGTCTAAAATGAAAGTATAATCACAGCTGTGATACCAAATTGAACCACCTGTTTTTCGTAGCAGCTTTCGTAATTCAAGTGATACTAGCTGGAGAATAGTTCTCCAATGGAGAATAATTGGCGATAAAGATTACCCGAACTAGTTTACATAGTATAACAATATTATGAACTGGCGCAATGTTTGTGCACTTTAGGTATTCCTCTGCTTAACCCTTCGGGGAATACAAGTGTTGTACCATATTATTATTGGATGTCTGTGGGCGCCTGAACACAGGCCAACGTTATTGTTTCATTCAACTTACTGCTGTTGTCTTGTACTAGGTACATTCAAACTATCAGTTCTATTAAAGTAATTTATACCTCTTGGGATCACTAGTTATGTAATACGTATATTATGTATGTGTCTGTAAGTTGTAGGTAATTCACGCCCAAAATATGTGGGTATATATGCCTACATAAAGTTAGGAAACTTGATTGTTGAGTATTTGCTGCTTCATACAAAATGATCGCGAACTTTTGCATCCATGCCTGGCCGGAAAATACTAATATTAATAATCCCTAAGGCCGGCCACATACATACGGAAAAATTCGTACGCTCATTCCGAACGGAATGTGATTAGTCCTTGATTTGAAATTCCGTTGGGAATTTCGAAGGCAGCAATCAATCTGCCTAGCCTTTTCCCAACTATATTAGGGTCGGCTTCCAGGCTAACCGGATGCAGCTGAATACCAGTATTTTACATGGAGCGACTGCCTATCTGACCTCCACAACCCAGTAACTGGGTAATACGATACCCCTTGGTAAGACTGGTTGTCAGACTTTCGGGCTTCTGACGACCCTTAACGACTGTCAAAGATCCACGAATGAGCCAAGCCCAACGGCTAAACGTGCTTTCCGAGGCACGGAGGAGTCTCGGTATGTAGAAATGGTCACCCATCCACGGACCAACCCCGGCAAGCGTAGCTTAACCTGACAGATCGACCCGAGCGGCTGTTAGTACTTAGCCATGAGCTCCTCCGGAATTTCGAAGGCAGCAAATCCATACGAAATCCTCATTCCGTTCGGAATTTTTCCGTATGTATGTGGCTGGCCTTACACGGCATTTAGTTGGTCAATCATCTCAACAATCAAGTTCTCTGACTTTAGATACCATTAAAGTACAAAACTTTAAATTCTAGACATCCCATTCAAGCATCAATGTAAATGATGAGATAATATTTAAGAGCGGAGTTACGAAATACTGTACTAATAATAGGCAACTTGACCATGTAAAATATTTTGACAGACATTTTAAACTTGTCGTGAGGTCAATAACCATTTCACTTTACAAAAGTAGGTATTTACAATGTATAGACGTATATTCTGATCATATCGCACAAAGGATTGCATCTTTTTATAAATAAAAGTAGTTTATCATCGTTCAACATTGAACAACGATATTTCAGATAATGCTTAAGTACAATATTGGCACTCAACAAATAATTCTCCTATATTGTGAAGCACTAGTTCCTTCATAGAAAGTAGTGGACGCTTTCACAATGTAACAAATAAGTACTAACCATTCACTTTGAGTTGGCCATAACCTTCTGCCGCGCCTCGTTTATAACCACCTTTTACACCGACACCAGTATTCTGCCGGTTAAACTTATTAATACTACTTACATGCAAATATCACTGTTTTAAATTCTTTTTATAATAACAAAATGGTGCCTTCGTTTTTAACGGTCGATGACGGCCAACTCGAAGTGAACGACTAGTCCCTACATAGTTGCATCAGAGCAGATTATATATTTTTTTACCTTGATTCGTAAGGTTTCGTGTGACTGCATCTTTGAGTAAGAACCCGTGGCCAGTAAGTAAGAAGTTTCGGGAAATCTTATGAAGTTATGAACCACGATTTACTATTTTGGAGTCAAGGTTTGCATCAAATAACTCTGGTTGTATGATAATTATAATTTATAAATACTTAAAATACCTACTTCTTTTCGTGTGGTTAGTGACTAACCTGGTGTCAGAGTTTTAAAGCCGCCCATGGGTCTCTGACTTGGCTTCACATGCTGTCGAGAAATATCTCTCAGGCATGCCGATTTCCTAACGATGTTTTCCTTCACCGCTTTTGAAGCAAGTGACAATTATACAATACGCACATGAATCCGAAAAGTCAGAGGTGCCTTGGGTTCGAACTTGAAACCTAAGACTTGGCAGTCTGACGGTCATACCACTAGGCTATCACTGCTCAATATCGACTGATATAATGCTTTTCTAAAGTACCAGCATAGTATAAGGAGAGGTAGTAAGCTATCTTTATACAAACGCAAGCGCGCGGCTTGTATGTGTGGGGCCATAGTATCTATGAGAAACCGGTCGAGATTTTGTTAAGTGTGCGTGCGGCGACGCATAGATACTATGGCCCATACAAGCCGCGCGCGGTACGTTTGTATGAAGATAGCTTACTACCTCTCCTTATATTATGGTACTAGTCTGTTTTCCGCGTTCAAGTGCTTAAAAAATACCGTCTATTTTAAGTTGAAGCTCGATGCTTCATTGATTCATTACGTCTAATGATTGGCATGCATAAGCTGCGTCCGAAATATTTACCTATGTAAACACGGCTACACATCATGCTATACATTTCCAGTATAAGTTGACCGCTCATTGTACGGAAAACCTATACGATGCGACATCAGCATAAACTGGAATTGTATAGCTCGATGTGTAGCCGTTTGTACCTATACATTTCGGAACTCTGCGCACACTCGACGCACAATCCGATGCGAACAAAAGCTAAGGCATCACGCCTCAAAGAGATGTCAGCAGAATTGACGAGGTCCGCTAGGGTCAATGCCTGCCGGGGGTTCGAAGAAAACCGATTGGGAAATCGTGGCCCCCGGCAACAGGGCAACCGAAGGAACACGGGTGGGTTTTAGTCAGTAAAAGTCTGACACAAGCCCTCCCGCTCCACCCAGAGCGGGAGAAGTTATTTGATAATTTCCCACCCAAAAAAAAAAAAAGGCATGTGGAACGCGCACACAAGGCGACTGTCACAGTCGTCTGTTTTTATACTTCAGGTAGATTATTAAAAAAATATTCGACACGTATTTTCCCATATTTTTCATAATCAATAGATTACAGCGATACATTGAGTTGAAATGTGGCATCACGTCATGCCTTGGTAGATTTTATATTGAACTGTGACATAGCGAGCCCCACTCCCCAACTTCAATGCGTTTTTATCGAAGTCATTTTTTAAATATCACTGTTGTATGTTGTTAGCAAAAAATACCTTATTTAATATTTTTTTATTATCTGACTGACGGACTAAATAAAATTTCTTTTTTTTATACCCAGGCTTCATCCCTACGATCATTGTTTTCAGAGATCTAATGATTTTCAAAGACAGATAATGGAAAATTACAGAAAATCACCCGCGACCGCGATTGTTGCAATGGAGTCTGTCTTGTATTATAAAAACTATCTTACACATAATTTAAGAACTCGTTCAATAAAAATGTTGTCAAAAAACAATTTCAAAGGATGTCTCAATTTCTTACTGGTACTTACGGAACTTGAACATCCCGAAAACATTTTTTTTTAAGAAGTTAAATAAATCTAAATATGTATGTTAGCTTCTTTTTAATAAATATTTTATATAAAGTAACTCCACCAATAATAGTGAATATAATGGTGCCGATTCCCTTGTTCACAAACTAAACTAAATTTAAGTTCAGTGCATCTTTTTCTTTCTATTTCATTAAGAAAAGGACAGAAGATAAATTTTAGTTTAGTCCTGTCAAATTAATCAGCGCTTGACGTAAATTGACGTAATTTTAGTCGGCAAGTTTTTAATCACGTCTAAACTTGTATGGAGAGTGACAGGCGATGATTATTTTGACAGGACTAAACTAAAATTTATCTTCTGTCCTTTTCTTAATGAAATAGAAAGAAAAAGATGCATTGAACTTAAATTTAGTTTAGTTTGTGAACAAGGGAATCGGCACCAATAAGACCATAACTAATATTAGACCATAATATTAATATAAATGTAATAGATTAAATAAATTGATGTATGTTCATTCACTTTGGACCGAGCTTGCCTGCACATTTGTTAATTAATTATAAAGAAATATTTTCTTAATGGCTCATAATAATGTTGATGTTGAAGTAGGTAATTTTTCAAGGACACTTCAAAATGTAGCATACAAAAATTAAAGTTACACATGTTAAAATTTTGTAACTGACACCAATTATAATACAAATATCCTAACAAGACCACAAAAATCAAGGAATTGAATATAAAAATGAGAGAATTATAACTTTTCATTCGCCCCATTAGCGTAAAGACTTTAATTGTATGGAGTTTTTGTGGTCTTGGATGTTAATGTTATGTCACATCTATTTTTCTATCTGAAATGAAATTTCTACATAGTGAATAATGACATCAAATTGTTGCATAGAAATCACATAGATATGTAATATAAATATTGTTGATATTGCTTAAAATGTAGTTTCATTTATGTTTATGGGCTTAACACATTGACTGTCTGTGCATTACAATGCATTTTAGGTCTGGCTGTGACGTTCGTGCATTACATGTAATGCATTAGCCAAAGGCAACTGAACCGCGTTTCCTGGGCTGGACACATGAGCTAGAACTTTGATTTTTTAGGGACGTATGAACAATAAATTTGCGAAAATAAAACTCAAATGTCCCTTCGATTTTTTTATGGACTTCTTAATCTGAAGAACAAAACTTTAATGAGCTTCATTGAAACATGTTAGGTAAAACGCTTTTTTGCAAGGAAGACACTCGGCTGCCCCATTTCAAAACCTAGTAAAGACTTAAAACGAAATTTTACAGGAGAGCGCAAAAACGTAAATCGGGTCAGCCTTTGAAAAGTATTTATGTAAGGTAAAAAAAATCTATTGGTTGTATAAAATACTAAATAATGAACACATAGTACAGACGCCAGCACATCAAGCTACCCGAAACTGTCAAATTTTCCCAATCAACTTTGAACCTTATACTTCAGCGATAAAGTTGAAAATCTATCAAATAAATTTGACAGATTGTAGTAGCTTGTAGTGCTGGCGTCTGTACTATATTTTAATATGTCTATATTACATATTTTAAACCCCTTACTAACTTTGATAATTGACACGAGATAGATTCATGTAGCAACTAGTTTCAAACATAGTACACTTTTGTTATGGTTTAAGGAACAATCTCACAGACAAAATTCTAGTAACTTTAAAGGGTATGTGAATAAAATAATGATTAATTGAATACAAAAGTTCATTTATTTATAAAAACCGGCCAAGTGCATGTCAGACTACGCACAATCAAGGGTTCCGTAGGTGGAATTAATTTATCCCAAGAACAAACTTAAAATTGTAGTTGAAAAACATTTTCTTACATGCATTTCAACTGTAAATGTAAGTTTGTACGCACAATGTTGGGAGATTTACCACGTTTTTTTTTAAGACCATTTCAGATTTCTAATAGGTTTTTCTGTAATTTATAAGTATAGAACTATTTACTATTTTCTGTTTTTTTTTTATTGTAGGCTCAGTATTTTACCTAGTTAGGTGCATCAACCATTTAAAAACCTAGCAAGTCTCGAGAATTGCTAGGTTTTGAAATGGTTAAAGTAACTTACTAGGTTTTAAAGTGGTCACGGGGCAGTGAATGGGGCGCTTACTAGGTTTCGATGTTTAATTATATCTGCTTATAAGTGAGTATTCAACGCTGGTGTTTTTGTATTTGGTGGGGACTAATTAGATTAGCAAAATTATGCAATAAAACGATTTTTGGATAAAGTGTCCCTTACTAGGTTTTGAAATGGGGCAGCCGCACTCAGTTATGACTTGTGTAGCCATTTTTCTTGCATCATTGGTTGTAATGTTGGTTTATGTCATCCACAAAGATCTAGTTGAGACGTCCATGCATTACATGTAATTCATGCTGAAATTCAGGCCTCAGTCATCGTCATATCAGCCCCTTCTTTGGAACATAAAATAAAGCTGTTTATTAAAAAAAATAAACCCATTGGACATACCACAAAATTACCCAAAATAGATGGAACAGTCAACGTGTTAATATTAGTAACAAAACAAACCACTGATTTAATGTTTTTATTTTTAAGTCTTACTTTTAGCTACATGCCTTACTGAACTTAGTTCAGTGATATAAATGCAACTTTATTTAGAATTCCCAAGAAAAAAATATACTTTGATGAACTATTTTAGGAAGGACATCCACACCAGCATAAATGTCCAATACAATATAAGACGAGTTGTAGACGACTACAGGAAATGGTTCAAAACATATTTGGGCCTTGGTGGGCCACTTTTGTCCGATGTTATAATAAATAGAGAGTTGTAAAAGGAGAAAGGCTATGCCTTTGCCCAAGCTGGAGCTTCAAACTAGCTAACAAAAAAACATAGCCTACAGCTGGGGTAACTTTTACAAATGGAATCTGTACTGACCAGAGAATACATTAGATTTTATTAAAATATAAAAGTGAACTGTCTACAAAAGTAAAATATTTATAATTATTTTACATTAACTCCTTTAAGAGTTGGTGCCACTATAACTCCCTTTCCTGGAATCATTAATGGGCTTCCCTTATAGCATGCAACTTTGTTGTTATTTGTTAAAAGATCAGGAGCACAAGTCTCAAAATTTTTTTTCTTGGGATTAAGTATGGCTTCTGGCTCTCGAGGGTAGCCCTCACATTCAACCAAATCACCAGGAACTGCTCCACTGGGTGGTACAAGGACTTCTACTTTTTCAGGAGATGAAGCGCACATTACCATAGCTTCCGAAGTCACTCCCCTCATCTGAAAATGATGGATATTTTTATGCTGCAATATTTTGTTAATTTATACTGTAATATTAAACTGACACCAATTCTGTTTTACCTTGACTGGTTTCAAGTTAGCAAGAATCATGACAGTTCTGTTTTGCATCTCCTCAATTGGTACATGATTTACAAGACCAGACACAACAGTTCGAGGTTTCTCTTCACCACAATCAATCTTTTCCACGTATAATGAATCGGCATCTGGATGTTTATTTATATCAACGATCTTTCCAATTCTGAAATCCAACTTCCTAATATCTACTACAGTCTCGTTGGAGGACTCGGGTTTCTCTTTGATTTTCTTGGCAGTGTCTTTCACTTTTTTCACAACTGGTTGTCTTTCTGATTTGGCTGTTATATCCTCTGATAAACATGTAGCAACAGATTGCACTGACACCTTCCCGGGTATAGGGTATTGTTTTTTACCATTCGTTGTTTCCAAACTTATTAATTCAGCCTTAGCAGTTTCCACTTTAGCAGCTAGAACTTTATTTTCCTCTGTAAGTTCTTTTATTTTTTCTTCAATTTTGACTTTCTTAATTTCATGTAACTGGAAGATAAAACATTTAATTGTAGTTTTAATATTTTAATTCCGTATAATCTAGTTATATTTGAAAAACTTTACAAAGGAAAGAGGTCTTTGCCCAGCAGTTGGATGGATCTATCTATGAGTTGGATGTTACGGCAAAGATTGAAATAGGTACCTTGCTTCTCAATTCCGCCAGTCTCTTTTCAGCTGTTTCGGCATTGTTTATAATTCTACTGACAGTATTTTGAGACATGGTTCTCTTTAATATGTGCGATATCATCGAAAGTATTGAAAGTAAAGCTAGGAAGAGGTTGTTTTTTTCTAACCTCGAAGTCGCTTTACTATTGATGACAATGACATAATGAATGACGGTGACAGGACAGTGATGAACACAACTTAGGCCGCATTCCGAGTTACGCTAAAAGTGATAATATCGCGAATCCGACCAAAACACCCCCATGTATGTTCTGCTATTATCTAGAGTTTGTGTTAGACGGTTTTCAATATTTTTTGGGAAATCCACACTTTCAGTGACGCATCTTTTTTTTAAATGGGGATAAGAACTGCCACTTGCTCACTTCAGATGGCGCTGATCTCCACCGTCTTATAATTTGACAGCTAGCCATACATTTTTTGTAAACAAGTGACTTTTAAGCATAATTAATAAATTATTGAGCCCAGTTGCACAGCTGTATACTGCAAAAATACGGGGACCCATGTATTTGCCAAAGATGTTAAAAGAAGAAAACTGTGGGAGAAAGCTCTCCGAAAAAAATTGGAATCCAATATTTCGTCTAGACGATGTGCTATCCTTAAGCCTTTAATCGATAGGACCCCTTCCTTAATGTAACGTTATAACTGTCAAGCCCCGCGGTGACGCGCCTCACGTCACTTTCGACATTTTTTAGATATTTTCGGTGTTATCTGTCATTTTTTGAATAATTTTCATAGAACGTTTTCATAGAACCATTATTAGCTATAGAGCGAAACAAGACGAAATTAGCCGCGTGGGTGAATTGACTTCCATGGATGACAACGGGGCCTGACGGTTTTGGAACATTTTGACATCCATGGATGTCAACGGGGCTATATTGGTTCGTTTTTGCTATAACATCTTTGGCAAATACATGGGTCCCCGAATTTTTGCAGTAAACAGCTGTGCAACTGGGCTGAAGCGTAAAAGAAGTCGCTCGTTTACAAAAAATGTGTGGTTAGCTGTCAAATTGTTGGACGCTTGAGATCAGCGCCATCTGATGTGAGCAAGTGGCAGTTTTTATCCCCATTTCCACCACCTTGGACGATTAATCCACAGAGTACTTTGTAATATAATGAGGATCATCCACGTTTTAGGTTACATTTTCTACCGAACTGCCGAGCATAGCCCCATAATTTTATTGCCAAATGCCATTATTTTTGGTAGAGCAAAAAAAAAAAAAAGAAGAACAAAGATGGCCGTTCGAAGCGCGTCATAAATACGCAACTGACGTTGTTTATATTTGCGCAAAATTAAATGATTCAGTTGTTATCTTAACTTGATTTTGTGTCTGTGTTGAGTATAATGTAAGTGGATAATCCTGTACATTTAGGTCGTAATACTATAATGTATTAAATCTGCATACAGAAAGATGTCTAACAACACTGTCGGCTCATCGGGGCCTGCTCCCGGCAAAATACGTGGACCTGGAAGACCTCCAAAACGTACATGCACTTGGTGTGCTCAAAGTAAAACACCACTGAAGTATGTTCTGCCTACAGAGAACGGGAAAAAAGAGTTTTGTTCGGAAACGTGTTTGTCTGAATTTAGACAGGCGTATAGTAAAGGCGCCTGTCTTCACTGTGATAATGTTATTCGGGGTAACGCACCTTCCAGTAGCAAGAACTTTTGTTCCACATATTGTTTGAATAAGTACCAGAAGAAAAACGAGAAGCGAACTACATCTCCACAATCTGGAAATGGAGCTAATGGATCAGAAAATCATGCAAATAATAATTCTACAGGTTCCTTTTATGATATTTATCAAGATTTTGATTGGAATGAGTACATGAAGGATACAAATAGTTTGGCAGCACTTCAAGAATGTTTTAAACAGGCACCTATGCCTCCTGTAAATGACTTCAAAGTGGGAATGAAATTAGAGGCTCTTGATCCCCGAAATTTAACATCTACCTGTATTGCAACTGTTGTTGGTGTTCTGGGCCCTCGATTAAGGCTGAGGCTTGATGGCAGTGACAACAAAAATGACTTCTGGCGTCTTGTAGATGCAGGGGACATTCACCCTATTGGTCATTGTGAAAGAAATGATGGTATGTTGCAGCCACCTCTGGGATTTCGTATGAATGCCAGTAGCTGGCCCATGTTTTTACTCAAAACTCTAAATGGTGCAGATATGGCTCCTGCTAAAGTTTTTCAACCTGAACCCCCAACGCCCAAAACAAATTTGTTTGTTGTTGGTCAGAAATTAGAGGCAGTAGATAAGAAAAACCCTCAGTTAATTTGTTGTGCTACTGTTAGTGCAGTGAAAAATGATCAGATACACGTAACATTTGATGGTTGGAGAGGTGCCTTTGATTATTGGTGTAGATATGACTCAAGAGATATATTCCCAGTTGGTTGGTGTGCTAGAGCTGGGCACCTTCTAGCACCTCCTGGTCAGAAAAGTGCTACAACTCCGTCAAGGTAATACAAACCTTTATGATTTGGTTATGTTTCTTTTGCTAGACTATACAGGGTGGATTTTTGAGATGGGGCTGTAAGGGCAGCTACCTTAACCATTGTAGCTATAGGAAAACAGTCTTAGGAGACTGTCCTTAACTTTTTGAAACAATTTGATCTGTATCAGATTTTGAAAAAAATGTAGTCAGCAAGAAAATAGGCAGTTTTCACAAAAAAATTGATCTTAATCGATCCTGTTTCTTGTAAGGATCAGAAAACTATTGCACCAACTGAGGTCTGAGTACCAGAAAAGTCAAATCATTTCATAGACTCCAACCTACTTTTGACAGTGTATAGACTGGCCGAAAATAAACAGAAAAAATGGAATTTCATATTTCAAATGAATACATGTTATAATTTTATTTGTTTTGAGAGCAAAATTTTGATAGTTTGTTACTTTTGAAACAAGTTTTTCTATACAAAGGTTTTTTGCAATTTCTAACTTTTGTAGCAGACAGTATTTTTTCAATGTTTCCCATACAAGTCTGAAAGTTCAAAATTATTTGAGGTAATTTTTTTCTCAGAATGTCGGAAATCACAAGCAACACACTATCTTGTTCTCAAAGGAAATAAATATCGTATCGATCGTAGTTTAATTTTTTGGTTTATTTTCGGCTGGTCCATCCATTGTGAAAAGTAGGATGGAGAATGGAGTCTCATTTCCTACGAAATGTATGGGAAAAGTTTTTTTGCGATTTTTGGCTTTGGGAGCGTTCAAGTATTACGTAACGCAATTTTTGGAGATTTTTGACCCCCCCCCTCCCCCCCATGTAACGCGCCGTAACATTTTTCTTCCCCCCCCCGCCCCCTAGTAAAACGTTACGTAACCACCACCAAGTGATCATTTTTACCTGAAAGTCACAATTATGTGGCGTAGAATAGAATATTCTTTATTATGTACACCGTAAAAATTACAGACATTAATTTAGAAATTTTACATTAGGTGACACAATAGACGGTCTTATTGCTAAAAGCGATCTTTTACAGACAACCTTTGCGCTTTTGCTTTACTTTGGCGTAAAGTACAAGCTGATGATAAATATTTTTTTTTCTTTACAAATGGAGATAAAAAAAAAAATTCGCTATCCTGTAAAGCAAGCAAGAAATTTTGTGAAGGTAAAAAAATTTGAAGTGGTCATTCCATTTGAAATTTTGAGAAAAAAAACGTTTTAAAAAATGCTTGAGAAAAACATCCTACGCGGCCGTTTGAAGGGTTAAAACAATGTAACGTAACGCGTAGTTCAAACCCCTCCCACCCCTGTAACGCATCGTAACGTTTCAGAAGACCCCCAAATTACGTTACGTAATACTTGAACGCTCCCTTTTCTAGTACTGAAACCTCAGTTGGTCCAATAGTCTTTTAATCCTTTTATGAAGCAGGTTGGATTGGGATCAAAAGAAGTTTTTGTGAAAACTGCCTATATTCTTGCTGACTACTTTTTTTCAAAATCTCAGATTACAATTTTTTTTTTGTAATCTGAGATCGAAATGTCTCAAAAAGTTAAGGACTGTCTCCTAAGACCGTTTCCTGCAGCTACGAGTACAACACTTAAGGTGCCCTTACTGCCCCATCGCAAAAATTCACCCTGTATGAGTTTTTAAAATTCGATATCTAGATGATTGCCTATTTGAGTTGAGAACCTGCCAAATGACAGTCTATATTTTACTTACAATATAGACAAGGAATGTTCGTTATATCCTATATTCCATGCAACCATTTATTGCAGTGGGTGTATGTGAGCTTTCAAGTATAAACACATTATTATATTTAGTGGAGATGAGGGACTTATACATGTTAATAAATTTTGCAGATTCAAAATGAGGCCAAGTGGTATGCCCAACCCGGCTTTACCAGAAGGCGGATCAACTGGTGCTGGAAACTCAAATAGCTCTGTAACACCTACGCCAGTAGCCACAGTCTCTCTTCGCATTCGTAGTAGTTGCACAGGTGGCAGTAGCTCTTTACCAAGTTCCGTCTCAGGTTCTGGTCCGTCAGGGGCAGCTGAAGCACTGGTAAAGGAGATGCTTAGTGTTCACCCAGACCCACAAAGGCTGACAAGAGCAATACTTACAGCATCTAGTAGCTATTCTAATATAACTAATGTTCAGGTAAGGCTCAATTTTTTTTATTTGTAGTCACAGTCATGAGTTTTGACTTGCATAGACATTCATAACAACTTATAATGGGTTAAGTAGGTGTCTTGATTGTCATTGATTTCATATAGATTGAATATTGAACAGTTGATGGTTGAGGTTTCTTTTATGAGTGCTATATAATAGTTTGTTTGTGAAGAATTGTGCCTATAGTTATTTAATCGTTGTAAAAATATTATGATTTAAAAGAGTTTCCATGGAGTTTCTTGCCCGTTCTTCTCCATAGGAACCTACCAACTATGCTTTGGAATGGGCAACTAGCTCCATTTTTCCGACTGACTGACTGAATTCAAAAGTGCCTGTAAATGGTTTAATAGAAATAAATGCTTTGAGTTTGAATCTGTTGCAGGTTTCATCAGGAAATAAAAACTACCCAGTGAAAGTTCCATCAGAGCTGACAATAGAAGAACTTAAGAACTGGCTAAAAGGAGTATCTAGTGGTGTTGGCAGCTGTATTGGTATGATAGAGGTAGACACAGGCGAGGCTGCTGGTCGGCCTTGCACTCTTTGTGGCGAGTCTACTTCTAATAATGTTACATCAGGTATCAAGAGACCTAAAAGTGTGAGTACATACATGTATGATATATTATACACATTTTAGCATCACATTATGAAACCATGGGTGGTCAGTTGGCCATAGTGTAAGTTGTGATTTTTCCAGATTGTTTCCTACATTCTAGGAATCTATATCAAAATCAGGAAATTCTTGTGGGCTCCTGACCAAACCATGTCCCATATGTTGGCATGTCAAAAGTGTCCATACACCTGCACTTCTCTGGGATCTAAACTGCCCCTGTGGTCTAGTGGTTAGACCACCTGTCTCAGACCCACTGCTTGATTTGGTTGGTGGTAGGGCTTGCTCTAAGTTCGCCTGGCTAGCTACCACCATCTTACCTAAGTCTCGTCATAGTAGTTAGAGGTAAGATAGCCAGTTCCTCTGTGGTTGAGGATTCTGGGTGAAGATCGTTTCCACCTTCAGCCTGATCATTACTTACCATCAGGTGAGGGCAGGCCAAGAACTCTGCCATTGTGGTTGAAAAAAACGCTTATGCATCAACTCGAAAAGAAAAGGGGAAAGAGTCAACAGTTGAATAATAAAAATTGTAATAATATTTTATGTGTTATCGTAAAGATTCTTCAGAATAATAATTTTATTATTTGGATGACTAGAGTCTGGCGCATAAAAATTGATCCAGAAAATGCGCGGCAAATAAAATAAAAATACTTGACAAAAACATAATATAAATATTATGTTAGGGCTTATTGATGTGTACTGGGCCCTGTTTAATAAAGCTGACAATTCGACACATATGTCAAAACATTACAAAATTGTAGAATTGTCGCGCTTAGGCTGTTTAATAAAAGTGACAAATATGTCAAAAATCGACAGGTGAAATCTTGACATATTTGTCATTTAAAACCGCGTTTAATCAAACTCGACATATGTCAAAAAACTATAGTCAAATTATTTCTGACAATTGTCGGTGACAATGAGGTTAAAAACTGAAAGCTCACAACAGGTGGCAGCACAGTTGTACGTCTTTAAACCGCCATTGTTGTGTTTATGTTTACTTTTGTGTCGATCACAAATTATACGAAAACTAGATAAATATGTATGATACTTGGAATGTAGCACTATTAAAAGACGAGCTAAGGACAGGGAAGCGTCTACTACTGGCAAAAAAGCAGCTTTAGTGGAAAAGTCAATAAATTATGAATGTTTTATGTTTTATAGGTTATTTTGTGTTTGTTGACTTTAAGTTCGTTTTTTGTTAAAGACTGGAGGCGTACGATAGAAATAACCTGATCAGAGTTGAAAACCAACTCGGGCATGATCTTCCTGACTGAAAAACCTCAGAGATAGCACTTCTAGCACTGATCTAATATCATAATATAAACACAAACTTTATTATAATTTACATAATATCACATCACAAGTGCCTGTATGTAATGAAAGTTAAAGTTGTTAAAACAAGCAAAAGTGAGACTGTGCTACGTACGGTGCAGCTGTAAAATTAATGGAAGTGCCTCAGCTGCCGGCGCCGGCTCCCGAATTGGCTGCTGTTGACATCAACATGGAGTGGTCTAAAGTAGACACGGTGAAGTTTTTTTAGAAAGTCGCGCATCCAGTACCTAGGTTTCTTCCTAGGTTTTTACCGTTCCAGCACGCGTAGCATGACCACCATAGAAACGAGTTTTGTCGACGGAAGAATAGACAAAATGACAGATTGTGATTGTTTGTCTGTCATTTTGTCTACTCTTCCGTCGACAAAACTCGTTTCTACGGTGGTCATGCTTCGCGTGCAGGTATGCAATACTGGCAGCTACAAACAAAAAATCGTCTTCATCGCTTAAATCCATTTTATTACCTACTTTTGATATTACCCAGTTACAATATTTTAGACTTTTAGTTTCGTAAATATTAATTTTGACTCCACTACGTTTTGGCCAGAAATTAATCACTGTCAACATCATAAAGATTCCCAGAACATAAAAGTCGGCTAAATGCAATGAAATGTCAAAACAAGTCTTACATGTTGCTACATTCATATAGATACATTTTGGTAGGAAATTGGTTTGTAAAAACATGTGACGAAACATGTCAAGTGATATGAAACGTCAAACATGTTTCGCGTCAACAAGTTGTTAAAGTAAAAGTTGTTAAAAACAAGCAAAAGTGAGACTGCTACGTACGACGCGGCTGTAAAATTAATGGAAGTGCCTCAGCTGCCGGCGCCGGCTCTCAAATTGGCTGCTGGGGCTGAATTTGGAAAAAAAAAAAGTGGATAATGGGGGTTGGCAATTTGGCATGTTGGAGTAGATAGGCGGGGTAGGCATGATTAAAGAAAACGTAATAAAGCATTTTTTTTTTCAATAATATATTTCCATAATCAATGATTTCATATTCCAGTAATCAAGTACTACCCGAAACCGAACTAGTTAGTAAAAAAAACTGATTTATTAAGATTAATAAATAAATTAATGATATGAAATAAAATTGTTTATTCTGTAAATAGGATATCGGAACCACTTTTAGACGTTATATATTTTTTTTTATTAAAAATAAGCTAGATGAGTTTGGCTATCTGACTACTCTGAGAAGAAAGGCCGAAACAAACTCAGGTCGCAGTCTCTTAAAGTCCAGACATAATCTTGGTCAGGCCATATGAGGACCATGTAGATTAGTGTCTGAAAAGGTCTTATGAGGAAAGAACCACACAGATTTGAGTGGACCTGTGCAGTCAGTGCAAGCATGTCAGTAATTGTGGAGCTCAACTCGATGAACAATACCAAAGAAAAAACAATTGGGTAGGCCGCATAAACTACTCAAACTGCCAGACCATCACTAAAACCAGCAGAGAAATAAAAATAATATCCACATAGTCCTCACATTCACAATAATTAAAATAATTTACAAAGTAATCATGTCATTTTGAATATGATTTTCAACAATGTCAATGTGTATATAAAACTGGTATATATTGATTTTACATAATAACTAAAATGTTTAGTTTTATCACAAGGCTTAGTAGAGCGAGCAGTTCAATCCCGAGCTTTTATCTTCTAAATAATCTGAAATTGTATAGTACCATTATTTACAAAGTTTGATTAAGGCTCCTGGCCGTGACTTCACTCGACAGAGTTTAGGTAAATTCTTGCGATGCTATGTTTGTGTGCACCGTTCACGCACACACGCCTAAACCTTCGAGCGTAGTGATCGCTTAAACAGTTTTGATCCTATAGACGGTATTTTGTTAAGTTACGTAGGTACGCTTATGAAATAAGTCTGGAATGTTTGTGTATATTCGTTTAGTATATTTATAACAATTCTGTTTTATATGGAATTTTATACTTTTTGTATGGAAAACATGAAAAATTATTACCTACATGTTGAGTTTTATGGGTTTATGGGTTTCATAAAGGGGGTCGAAATTTTCATTATTTTTGCGATAAGACACAATTTTCGAGATATAAGCAAAAGAACAGAAAAAAGATAAAGTACAGTTTTTGCAACTGAATGAGTTATTAATTTAGTGAAAATGAAAAATTCGCTATTGGTGCCGATTCTCTTGTATACCGAACTAAACTTACTAAACTATCACTAAAATTCCTTAATTTTGACTATGAGAATCTCAAAGCTATTCTGCAAAATAAATTCTCTAAATTTAAAAATAATTTTGACACATCTAAATCGAATTTGACAACCGCGACTCCACACGTGATACCTAACCACGTGAATCTTTTTAGAGCCGGAGGCGCGCAGGGGGGGCAGCCTCGACGTGTTTTATATGGATTTTTCGCTTTTTGTGTGGAAAATAAGAAAAAATATTACCTACATGTAGAGTGTTAGAGGTTTAAGGGTTTTTTAAAGGGTGTCGAAATTTTCATTATTTTTGCGATTGGACACACCGTTTTCGAGATATAAGCAAAAGAAAAAAAAAAATTCGGTACTGTTTTTTCATCTGAAGTCGAGGTGTTTGTGTGAATTTTAGTTCATGACAACCAATTTTATTCCACATGTTTTTAGTCACGATAAAAAAATAGTCATATTTAGTTAGAAAATCTAAATTTTAGGTTAAAAACGTCAAATTCAGAATAGCAAAATTGCCATTTTCACTAAACTAATATCTCAGTGCCATCTTAGTGCTGTCAAACTAAAATATAGTTAAGTTGTGTCACTTTAGTCTATTTCAGAATGGGAAATCGTCGTTTGACAGGAATAAACTAAATTTTGGTGATTTTTAGTTTAGTTTAGAGGCATTTGTGACAAGAGAATCGGCACCAATCTGAATTTGACTTTTCTCACCTAAAATTTTGATTAGTGCCGATTCTCTTATACACCGAACTAAACTAACTAAACTATCACTAAAATTTCTTACTTTTGACTATGAGAATCTCAAAGCTGTTGGTGCCGATTCCCTTGTTCACAAACTAAACTAAATTTAAGTTCAGTGCATCTTTTTCTTACAATTTCATTAAGAAAAGGACAGAAGATAAATTTTAGTTTAGTCCTGTCAAATTAATCACCACCCATACAAGTTTAGATGTGATTAAAAACTTGCCGACTAAAATTACGTCAATTAACGTCAAGCGCTGATTAATTTGACAGGACTAAACTAAAATTTATCTTCTGTCCTTTTCTTAATGAAATAGAAAGAAAAAGATGCACTTAAATTTAGTTTGTGAACAAGGGAATCGGCACAATTATGCAAAATAAATTCTCTAAATTTAAGAAAATTTTTGACACATCTAAATCAAATTTGACAATCGCGACTCCACACGTGATACCTAACCATGTGAATCTTTTTAGAACCGGAGGCGCGCACGCTCGACGTGTTTTATATGGAACTTTTCACTTTTTGTATGGAAAATAAGAAAAAATATTACCTACATGTAGAGTATAAGGGGTTTAAGGGTTTTATAAAGGGAGTCGAAATTTTCATTATTTTTTGCGATTGGACACACCGTTTTCGAGATATAAGCAAAAGAAAAAAGAAAGATTCAGTACTGTTTTTGCATGTGAAATCGAGGTGTTGGTGTGAATTTAAAGTTCATGACAATCAATTTTATTCCACACGTTTTTAATCGCGAAAAATAGTCAGATTCGGTTAGAAAATCTAAATTTTAAGTGAAAAACGTCAAATTCAGAATAGTAAAGTTGCTTTTTTCACTAAATGAAAATCTCAGTTCCATCTTAGTGCTGTCAAATTAAAATCTAGTTAAGTTGTGTCACTTTAGTCTATTTCAGAATGGGCAATCGTCGTTTGACAGGAATAAAACAAAATTTTGGTGATTTTTAGTCTAGTTTAGAGGCATTTGTGACAAGAGATTCTCTTGTGAAAAATTTTGGTGATTTTTAATCTAGTTTAGAGGCACTAGACTAAAAATCACCAAAATTTTGTTTTATTCCTGTCAAACGACGATTGCCCATTCTGAAATAGACTAAAGTGACACAACTTAACTATATTTTAGTTTGACAGCACTAAGATGGCACTGAGATATTAGTTTAGTGAAAATGGCAATTTTGCTATTCTGAATTTGACGTTTTTAACCTAAAATTTAGATTTTCTAACTAAATATGACTATTTTTAATCGCGACTAAAAACATGTGGAATAAAATTGGTTGTCATGAACTAAAATTCACACCAACACCTCGACTTCAGATGAAAAAACAGTACTGAATTTTTTTTTTCTTTTGCTTATATCTCGAAAACGGTGTGTCCAATCGCAAAAATAATTAAAATTTTGACACCCTTTATAAAACCCTTAAACCCCTAACACTCTACATGTAGGTAATATTTTTTCTTATTTTCCACACAAAAAGTGAAAAATCCATATAAAACACGTCGAGGCTGCCCCCCCTGCGCGCCTCCGTCTCTAAAAAGATTCACGTGGTTAGGTATCACGTGTGGAGTCGCGGTTGTCAAATTCGATTTAGATGTGTCAAAATTATTTTTAAATTTAGAGAATTTATTTTGCAGAATAGCTTTGAGATTCTCATAGTCAAAAATAAGGAATTTTAGTGATAGTTTAGTTAGTTTAGTTCGGTGTACAAGAGAATCGGCACCCATGTCTAACTAAATCTGACTATTTTTAATCGCGATTAAAAAGGTGCGGAATAAAATTAGTTATCTTGAACTAAAATTCACACCA
The DNA here is from genome assembly GCA_963680765.1 of Agrochola lychnidis. Lineage (NCBI taxonomy): Eukaryota > Metazoa > Arthropoda > Insecta > Lepidoptera > Noctuidae > Agrochola > Agrochola lychnidis. Next base: position 15,177,753 of record OY796859.1, on the reverse strand, counting down.
ACACCTCGCTTCAGGTGCAAAAAACAGTACTGTATCTTTTTTTTTTCTTTTGCATATATCTCGAAAATGGTGCGTCCAATCGCAAAAATAATGAGAATTTCGATCCCCTTTATAAAACCCTTAAACCCCTGACACTCTACATGTAGGTAATATTTTTTCTTATTTTCCTTACAAAAAGTAAAAATTCTATATAAAACGTCAAGGCTGCCCCCTGTGCGCCTCCAGCTCTAAAAAAAATTCACGGAGTAGGGCAAACAAGTACCACGTGGACTCGCGATTGTCAAATATAATTTTAGTGTGTCAAAATATATTTAAATTTAATTTAGAAAATTTTTGTTGCAGAATATTTTCGTTCCAAAAATACTTCACTTATTGCTACAACAGCATATCGGCGCGGGCATATCGGTGACGCGAACCCATAACTTTTTCCCCTACCAAAAATCATTCAAAACTATGAAATCTAAAGTCAAAATATAACTAGTGAACCCAGCAGGCAGATGTTGTCCTGCGACAACAGCGCCACGCGAGTCCAACTATAGTTATGAACCATCCAAGTTACACAAAAAGAATTAAAAAAAAAAAACATCTAAATCAGTCAAGCCGTTTAGGATAAGAAGAATTACGAACACACGTACACCGGTATTTTATTTATTGCCAGGCATGCAAAATTTTAATGTTCTTCAAAAACGAGCAAAGTACTTTAAAATAAAATGCGGATCAAAATGTGGTAGTCGACGTACAATTTCTGGAATATGTTAACATCGGACACGTACGTGCGTGTGTGCGTGCTGCGACGCAAAGTGATACGTCCTCACGCTGGGAAGGCCCGTTCGCTACTGACGGAATAGATTTTCCGCGATCGTTTATATAGTTCACTTTGCCATTTATTTACGTAATGAAGTAATTGTTTATTTATAAAATAAAATTTAGATTCTATTAAACAATTAACTTAAAAGTAATATATAATTTTTAAAATTTCTTAAAAGTGTTTCTAAGTATTAGAAAAAAATATTTATTTGGCTTGAAGTTTTGAGAAAGTTACGTTATTTCAACATTTTTTTTCTGCTATATTTTGTATGAAAGTTGAAAAAAGTGGTTCCCCTATGTACAAGTAGACCATATAATGATGTTGATGATATTTTTTAATTTTCAACATCAAAAGCAGTTTCTTCTAACGAAACGATCAAACGTCAGTCTCGCGTCATTTTTTGGAAAACTTGTTGCGAATTTTAGTGATTTCCCACGAATCCTTAATTTATTTCAAAAATCCCTTTCCCCTATGTACAAGACGAAGAATTGGACTTTTCAAATCACAAATAATTTTGTTTAAATTCTCGTCCCCTTTCTCACAACGAATAAACAAAATTGATCAAAATCAGTGATTTCGTGCGGTGCGGCGGCACGGAGCCTTAATACAGATTTTAAATCGTTTAATGGGTAAGTTTCGAATGTCAATGGTTAGTTTGTTTGTTTGTTGTTGACCCATGAATGAGTTGCCTACTTTGTAGAGACGTGTGCGATGTACAGCAAGGTTGTGTTTATTCCTGGTATTAAAACTATCCCCCCTCCCTACTACTACTTACTATCCTTACTCCCTCTCATAGAGAGGAGGCCTGTGTCCCAGCACTGGGAACATTTATAGGCTGATGATGATGATGATTAAAACTATGAATTATGGACATTTTCTTAAAATTTGATATATTTTTGTGTACATACAATAGGTTTTCAAAAATATATTGTGAGACTACAGTCAGAACATTTTTTTCTTTGAATTTTTCTCTAAGGGAATCTCTTGGACCTATGTTGTAAATGATTCGAACAGCCCTTTCCTGTAGAACAAAGATAGGATTAATGTCCGCACAGGTTCCCCAGAGAAGAAACTCCTATGACATAAGACTATGAAAATAATTAAAATAAACAATTTTGGCTGTATCTACGTCAGTTATCTGTCAAAATTTTTTAACGGCATAGGCGGCGGAACTTAGCCTTCCGTGCGTTCTTAGTGAACGCAGATCCTGCATATCTCTTGCCATTTACATCAACCCTCTGAATTCTGTTGTACAGATAAGAAGTCAGAAGGTCAAGAGCCTTGTCCCTCATATCATAGTGATACAGTTTCCTGATGAGTGTATCATGATGTACGCAATCGAAGGCATTTAACAAGTCGCAGAAAATGCCAAGAGCATCTTGCGACTCCTCCCAGGTCTCGAATACGGTTTTCGATAATTCACGCCCGCATCAGTAGTTGAACGAGCCTTTGTAAAACCAAACTGTTTCAGGTGAAGTAAATTAGGTGCATTGAAATGTCCTAACATTTGTTTTAAAATGAATGTTTCAAAGCATTTGCTCAATGTTGGTAATATCGAAATGGCCGAAAATTTGTGGGATCAGTTCTGCTACCAGATTTGAACAGTGGAATCACTTTGCTAAGTTTCATCAGGTCAGGGGGCCTACCACCAGCTCATAAACAGTATTTTTTTTAATATTACTTCAGTGGAAGAAAGAGATGGAGCTATACGATCTGTAGAGCTTCATCTCTTTCCAACACTGAAGTAACATTAAAATAACACTGCTTAATGAGCTGGTGGTAGGCCCCCGGGAAATACACCAGATGCAATACAAGAGTTAAAAACGATTGCTAAAAATTGTGAAATAACATCAATTATTGAGGACACGGTATGTACTGATAATCCCCAAAGGTCAGCAGTTTTTAAAAAGATTCAATAATGTCTTTAGCAGTAATAATTGTGAATTCAATATGTTTGTCACATTCTGGTACACATTCTTTAAGTATTGAGTAAGCAGACACTTCTGCTGAGGACGACGATGACAGAGTTTTGGTTCTTAAAATGGGAATATTAGTGAAGAAATTTTCAAACTCAGTTGCCACCTCCATGTCTGCCTTAATATCTACGTCATTGATTTTTAGATGGAAGTCACGATTCCGTTCTCTCATTCTTCCCGTTTCTGAATTAATTATATTCAAAGTTCTTTTAATTTTATTTCCAGAAGATTTTATTTTATTTTTAATGTTTATGGCTTTTGCTGAGGAACACGCTCTTTATTATTTATTTATTTAGGTTAGCCAACAATTGTTTACACAATACATTTAAAATAAATTCCTTAATAGTACAGTCAGCTGCAGAGAAATCTCACCCCCTAGCAATGTAAAAATGCATTGCTAGGGGGTGAGATTTCTCTGCAGCTGACTGTACGTTTATAAGTGCAACAATTACTTACAGGCTAACACAACATGCACCATTTATGGTTTTACATAATAAATACAAAGCCAAAAAGGATACTAACAAATAAAATTATTAAAAAAAAATTGGCATTTCAAGTGTAACATTAATAATGACAAAAATTGCATTCTGAATATAAAATAATATTTAAAAAACAGATTGATAACATTAACTTTTAAAAGTTTTTGAATATTTCCTAGCAAATTCTTTAAAAGTTTCATCATGGTTATATGTTTTTTCATGATACAATTCAAATAACCTCTGCCTACTTTTTAATACCTGATGTTGCCCAATCACTAAATATAACGCGGTCACAAACAGGCAATGTTTTGGAGGTGAAAACCTTAAACTCACAATTGATGAGGTTAAATAGTAAAGTGTAAGCTTGATCCGGGTCGTTATGTTAAGCCAAACCCAGTAGTTTTTCCATTAAATTATTTTTAAATTGTTCTAAGCAACTTTTATTTACAGGAACAAAACTCACAAGTTTTCTTTGAGCTCTGACTGTTTTCTGAGGGAAGTGACTAACTGGCCACAGTGATCAGAGTCCAACTCATTTATAATTAAATGGCTTATTAATGGTCTTAAGTTTGTAAAAATATTATCAATACAGGTAGCACTAGTGGCAGTTATTCTAGTTGGCTCAAAGAATGTATTGTACAAATTATATGACTTTAATAAAGTTATAAATTAAATAATTAATTTGATTATTATTCTTTAATCAGTTAATTAAATTGTCCATTGTGTTATTTATGCCCGTTTCGTGATCAGTAATTGTATTTTTTTTTATCAGTAGTAACAATTATGGCAATGTCATCAGCAAAATGGAAACATTCATAATGGACACAACAACACAAACAAAGTAGAAATAAAATAGGGCCCAATATGCTACCCTGGGGCACGCCGTGCTTTATATGTATTTTTATATTCAGAAGAATATGGTATCATGTCCCTATTTTTGTCAAGTTTAGTGTCAGTGATACTCTGTTGTCTGTCAGTTAAGTACGACCAAATCCACTGAAGTGGCAATCCTCTGATCCCGATAGCCTCTAATTTTTGTAACAATATATCCTGTGAAACTAGATCGAAAGCTTTCGATAAATCAAAGCATAGCCCTGTTGTTAGCTGATTGCTGTTGACATTGGTTAGTAGTGCTTTGCCTAAAAATTTGAAAAGAAAAAAAATACAACTAAAAAGACCACATAAACACAGACTGCTCAGTATGTGAATCATACAGCTATGGTTCAGGTACTGACAATCGAATCTAGGTGCTAAAGAAAAAAAAAACAGTGGCACTCCGGGAGTGCCGACAGAAGTGAAAACTAAAAACAATTTTATTGTGCAGGAAATACTTTTAGTGAGATGTCGGTAACGGTAATGGTAACTGTCGCAAGTTCAATTGTTTTTTCCCCATCTCAAAAATGCCCAAGTTTTCACTTAAAAAAAAATTGCTGGATCAACTTTTATAAGCCAAAGTCTAACAATGCATGATAATAAAATTGTTTCTTTAGCCCTAACCTATCCCTTCAAAAACTATCCATAGTGGGCACCTGAGCACGCATTGACAGTGTGAGTTGCTTCATTATAGGAAGAGAGCACGACGAGCGGCAGCGTGAACGGGTCGGGTGAGTGCTCGGGCGGCAAGCTGGCGCGCGTGAAGCCCGAGCAACCCGAGCCCGCCTCGTCCACCACGGGCGCGCCACCGCCGCCCTCGCCCGCCGCGCCCCCCGCCGACTGGTCCGTCGAAGACGTCATCGGGTTCATTGCAGCCGCCGATCAAGCGCTTGCCGCTCACGCTGATTTGTTTAGGAAGCATGTGAGTACAGTACAGAATGTAGTAATATTACATTTATAACGATCCTCACTACGAGACAACATTTTTAGGGTTCCGTTGCCAAATGGCAAAAAACGGAACCCTTATAGATTCGTCATGTCTGTCTGTCTGTCTGTCTGTCTGTCCGTCCGTATGTCACAGCCACTTTTTTCCGAAACTATAAGAGCTACGCTGTTGAAACTTGGTAAGTAGATGTATTCTGTGAACCGCATTAAGATTTTCACATAAAAATAGAAAAAAAACAAATAATTTTGGAGTTCCCCATACTTAGAACTGAAACTCAAAAAAAAATTTTTCATCAATCCCATACGTGTGGGGTATCTATGGATAGGTCTTCAAAAATGATATTGAGGTTTCTAATATCATTTTTTTCTAAACTGAATAGTTTGCGCGAGAGACACTTCCAAAGTGGTGAAATGTGTGTCCCCCCCCTGTAACTTCTAAAATAAGAGAATGATAAAACTAAAAAAAAATATATGATATACATTACCATGTAATCTTCCACCGAAAATTGGTTTGAACGAGATCTAACAAGTAGTTTTTTTTTAATACGTCATAAATCGTAAACCGCAATTTACCTTTCATTCAATGTTACTTGCTGCTACGGAACCCTTCATGGGCGAGTACGACTCGCACTTGGCCGGTTTTTTTTTTGTCTTTAGTTTAACAGGGAGGGGAAACCCTTGGGCGCTGCACAGACGATGGAAAAAAAATCCGCGACGATAGAACGTATAGAAATCTATGTAATAACACATAAGAAGGTCAAAACGACCGCGCCCGCGATACTTGCCGGGTGACCTCTCGTGGTCAATCGCAGTCTGCTGAGCGCCCTATAATTTAAAATTTTACCGTCTGTCCGTCCGTCCTTTTGTCCGTGCGTCAGTCTATATGTGTGCCCCTTACCCCGGAGCTTAGGCGCTATAGGCGAAAACAATCAGTGGCACGGTGTGCCCCTAACGGCACGAAACGACAGTGCGGCAAGCCCAAAAAGAGATGGCGGGACAAACTAGTCTCGTTCCTAAGAGATTACCTTTACTTTAATATGGTGCTATAAAACATTGAATTTGGCGTGATTAGGTACGTAGTTTCTATGGTTATTTATGTAATGCACTTGTATTCCTGTAAGACACACTTGCGTAATACGCTTCAATCCATGATGGATGAAATAAAAACCAACAGAAATGATAGTTTTATGAAAACAAAAACATTAACTGCATACTAATTTGACTTTTCGTTTTGTTACAGGAAATAGATGGCAAAGCGTTGTTATTGTTAAACTCTGACATGATGATGAAATACATGGGCTTAAAGCTAGGCCCTGCTTTAAAAATTTGCAATCTTGTATCAAAAATAAAAAATCGCCGACATTATAGTACTTAGGCGTGTACAGCTCTACTGTGTACCGTCATGAGCATAAATATATTACAATGGACAGTTCGGCAATAATATTTGATTTCATTGGGGCATTCATTAAGGCTGTTCTCAAGAAGACAGCAAGCAAATATATGGGATCATCTGTGGACGGCATTTATACAAGTAGCGGCACAAATGTGTCATCGAAGAAATACAAAAACTATATGACGAGACCCGCAACGTCAAAATATAGGATACCGTTTCGGGTTCAAAAAGGTTATGCTTCCAGTGGAATCTCGCATATTTTTGCAATAGAGCGGCACCGATTGTAATATATAAGAAAATGTCAGATATTTTTATAACACACTTTTTCACACACACACTCTTGCTTTTTTTTCTTTTGCACACTTTTTTTTAAAACTGCACTTAGTAGGCAGATATTTATAACGCAAGACATGTCCAATATTTATGCATTCTGAGAGGTAACACATCTTCTTGAAGCATGATGATCACAGATACTTGCTGTTTTCTTGAGAACAGATATTAATTAATGCACCATCAAATGAGATATTATTGCCGAACTGTCCATGGTAGTAATATATTTATGCTCGTGACTGTACTAAATATTCAATAATATTAAAATAATTCACTCTTAGAGTTTGAAACTATAAGTTTCTTTTTTTATTAAGCATTTCTCTGAAATCATCATTTAATTTCTCTACTATAGGTATATATCTACCTAACTCTTCAGGGAATACAGACATGATGTTGTTACTGCTCTGAAATAAAAAAATTGATTGTTTTTTTTTTTCAATATTAGAATCTGCTTTGTTTTGAATCTCACAAAAAAAGATGTGATTTTATTGTGTAACTGCACAGACGAACACAGATGGTTCACTCCGCAAAATCATTAAAAAGCGCCTTGCTACGACACAATAAAGTGCAATTCAGGTCGCACAGCGCTAAAGATGTCAAGAAATAAAATGCCCGTTTTGACATTTGTCATCGCAACGTAACTAGTGAAGTAACCATACGACTCTGTACTCGATACTCACGATAAATAGATTCAAGTTTGTATGAGTATTTGATCGATTTGATTATGTATTGTAAAGTGCATTGGATTAAATTTCTGATTAGAAAAGGAGAACATTCACCGTCCATACATTTTTGGGCTAAATGTGAAAGTCAAAACAACAAAAAAATAATGTTATATTCCGTTAGAACATGTTATTCTCTGCATTTTCACTATGGGACCAAATCTGTAGGTCATTCCCTGCGCTGTTATATGAGTTTGAAAAATACTGTTTTCAGTATGTTTTAATTAAAAGAATAACAGTAATGTAATTATAGTAGTAGCTTTTTATGCCCGTAAACATTACAGTTATTATCTTTTACTGTGAAACTAAGGCTCTAGGGTTATTCTCCACATACAGTGTGCGAAATAGTTTTTGAAGTGAAAACTTCTTTAGCATCGTTGTGATTTGAAAGTCGATGAATCTAAAAAGCGACAGTAAAAAGAGACAGACATAAATTCATAATATTTAACGTGGGAGAAAATGAGATAGGAAGCATTATACAGCGTTTCTTATGTTCGTGGTTCTCTGAAGCTGAAGAATTTGTTTGTTTGCTTGAACGCGGTTATCTCAGGAACTGCTGGTCTGATTTAAAAAAAAAATTCAGTGTTAGATAGCCCATTTATTGAGGAAGGCTATAGGTTATATATCATTACGCTAAGACTTATAGGAGCGGAGCACCAATGAAGAATGTTTCAAAATCGGGGGGTTTTATTTTTCCTTTTGAGAGCTTCCGCTGCGTGCGATGCGTAAACGGTTAAAGTTTCGCAAAAATCATGTATGACAGAATTGTTCCCCTTTAAAAGTTCTAAAAAAAGTCCGCGACAGCATATGTCTTATCTTTTAAGGTTGGCTCACTATAACCTTTTTTATGCTAACCAAATTTGTTCAAAAATAATGCATTATTTGCTAAGGTGTTTTTATAAACATGATATTAATCCTTATCCAAATAAATACATTATTCATCACAAGTATTTAATTTAACCGTTAGGGGACCATTGTTGCCAATACGCTACAAAGTCACCACACGACTGACAACTCCATCTGTATTCGCTGTAATCAATATTTTTGTTTGAAAAAACAAAATTGCCCTTTACAACATTCGATTTCAATGAATATCTTAGGAGATATCGCAGTTTTAAAATAACATAGCAGCAAAATAATGATCAAGTAGGTACTGCGCGCGCTTTTATGATGTGCATGAGGGGGAAGGGCGTCGAAGTTCTGTCGCAAATTTTTCTGTAGGTGTGTGCCGTGTGTTTGAGACTTTTAACACAACTGGCAAGTTGTAGGTGTACTGTTATTTTACCGGGACAAAGTAGCATTTTGATTGTTTAGACGACAAAATGTTGTTCTGGCCTCTTTACTATTATAATATACTAGCTTCTGCCCGCGACTTCGTCCGCGTGGAATAGTTACTTTGGACTAACGCTAACTTTAACCCGCGACTTCGTTTACGTAGGTGAAAATGTTTTTTTTTTTTAAATAATACGTACATAAAGAAGCTATTTTAGATACCTACTCGTACATCACGCTTTTACCAGTAAAAGTGGAACTTTAAAACGTTAGGGAAAAGTACTGGGTCTTATAATCTTATTCCCCCTCATAACTTGCTTAGCCTACACACACACACACACACGTCACGCACATCACGTTGCAGACTTTTTTTAGAACTTTTAAAGAGAAACAATTCTGTCATACATGATTTTTTATTTTTTCATTTGCTTGCAGCCAAAATTTTTGAAGGTTTCGCTGAATTGCACACACGTTTTTTTTTTTCTCCAGTACTAACATTAGCTGATTAAAATAGGTATCAGTCGTAGGGATCACTAGTATTAACTGGTTTTAGGTCTATTTAGTGGTTTCTATTCACGCTAAAATAGTGAAATAAAATAAAACATTAGGCAGGTACATAAATAACGGTTGTAAAAAGAAGCTTAACGAAGCCGAGAGTCATAGACTCCCGTCATTATGAATTTTTTGTACTGAACATGGTCCAGTATGTGCAAATAATATGCCTCGTAATAGCTTGCCATATTTGGAATTGCGTAACAAATATTAAGAACCTTATGGTTACGGAGAATATACAAGAGTTGATAACATTTAAAACTTGTTTTCGTGAAAAAAAGTAAATAAAAGTTGAAACTGACCTTCAGTATCTCCTTTTGGCTTGGTTATGCTTCTTTTACATCCGTTATTTATGTATCTAAAATAACGTGTTATTTTATTTCACTGTTTTATGCGAGAATAGAAATCACAAAATAGACCTAAAACCAGTTAATATTAGTAATACCTATTTCAATAAGCTCATATTAGTACTGTCGAAAAAGAAAAAACTGTATTTCACATACTGTAGTTATGTGGAGAGTAACCCTAGAGCCTACTTTCTTAGTAAAAGATAACTGTATTGCTTACTGGCATAAAAAGCTATTACTATAATTAAATTACTGTTATTCTTTTAATTAAAACATACTGAAAACAGTATTTTTCAAACTCTTATAACAGTGCACGGAATGGCCTACAGATTTGGTCCCATAGTGAAAAGTGAAGAGAATAACATGTTCTAACGGATTATAACTTTTTTTTTTGTTTGGCCGGCTTTACTCATTTAGCCCAAAATGAATGATCTCCTTTAACTGAAACTTTAATATTTTGAAATGACACAATGGTACGAAAGGTCAATTTGTCTTTAATTTAATATTTTTATAATCACGACAATCTAAGAAGCCCGATTTGACATCTATCAAAAATACTTTGTGTAGTGATGGGAAAAAAAATCTTTGGTTTTAAAAACTTATTCTCGAGACATATCGATTTATCATACTTAGAGTTTGTAATCGAAAATTTATCTACATTGCTTAAAACTGATTCTCCAGGCATATCGTTTTATTCCACGTCATCATCATCATCATCAGGTAAATAAATAAATTCACTACATTTTATTAACTTTTGTCACTGGATGGTCCAGAAAAATTATCATCAGTTGAATTGTCTTCGTCGGTTACTCCTATACGTAATCAATTTATTTTCAATCATATGTATAGTCAAAATTTACGTCTCTTCTAAAGTCTTTCGTTATAATTTTCTTTCGACCGATTTTGTTTTTATATTTTAAAACATAATACCGTAACTATACGTTTTTACATAATACAGTAATTATACGTTTCATTCTTTTCTAAATGAAATGTTTGTAATAGTAAAAAAAAATTAGAACTTCGAGTTTATTTGGTCTAAATACGGCTTAAAACGGTCACAACACTACGGCAACGCACCCAAAGACAACATTGTAATAACGACCTCTCGGAAGATTAATCAACGATTAATTCGTGTTTTTGAGTGCATTTTTCCAATATAAAGTGAAACTTGGTGCTTACGAATGATACTCATTGTTATAGTGTATGGATAACATAGTAATTAATTAGGATTATGAATTAAATTTTTTGATTTCTTACGTTGACGTTCATACAAAGTTATTGCGACATGTATAATGAGAAACGTCAAATCGGGCTTCTTAGATTGTGGAAACTTTAATTACGTACAGTTATATTCACCTAGAAGTTGCCTCTCTTTCTATCGCGTAACTCTTATATCTTCTGACTGCGTTACGCCCACTGAATTCGACTAGTCCGACCTGCCGCGTACCTACTTGTAGCTTCATACCTAAAATGCGGAGTGTCCCATCTGTATTCATCTGTGGCGCTGTCAAAGACAAGCGCTGTTATGTTACCATAAACGTACGATTGACTGTATCTTATGCAAATTATAAAATTAAAATATAAGTATTATTCAGCTGTTATACTCAGGCAGTCCTCTTCTTGTACAGTCTAGGAAATTAATTGTTAAGCAAATTTACCCCTACGTCAATTTGCCGTGTTATAGCCATTTCATAAAACTTTCAAAGAGTGGCAGTTGTGATTTGAAAAGGACAATTTAAGTTGGTAGTGGATTTGTTTAACAATTCATTTATTTGACTTTATGTATTGAATCAACATAAAATTTCAATCATTGTTTTCTGAAATAATTGTTGTATTTCTAAAAAACAAAACAGTGTGACACAAACTTGGTTAAAACTATAAAAATATAATCTTTTTACATGTTATAGTAAAAATTATATGATCATTAGGGTGCGCTGCCATTAAAGCAGAGGCGCGCAGGAATCGACCAGTCACAGACGAGACGAGTTAGGTACGTGATGTGAATTTCAACAAATGTGATTGGTCGATTCATGCACGTCGCCGCTTTAATGGAAATGCAGTTTTATTATAGAAACCAATAGAAGGCTATTTTGATATTATAATATAATTCCTAATAGTCATCTACTTAGCATGAAATTCAGAAAAGTAAAACATTTGTATTATTTTTAATAATTATATTTTCAATAATAAGGTGCAGTTTACACTTGAGACTTCTTTCCAAATAGTTTTTCCATAATATTAATTTAGTCATGTAAATAAGTATTTCATTGAGTAAAATTGCATTTAATGTAGTAAGAGCTCATCTTTCATATTATTCCATTAAATTCCTAAAAAAGTTATTATCTGGCTGTACTATTTAGGTTTTAAATTAATTGTACATAAATATCGGCTAGTCGTGCGTCAAATGTTGCCTGAACGCTATAAGTACATAAAAATAATAACAAACTCAAATTCAATACCATGTACAGAAATTTTATTGTAGATTAGGGTCTTAGTGCCTTTCAATAAATAAATAGGTGTACTTAAAATTATCCCAATAGTATGTCCTCATTTAGGCAAATTAGCGCTCAATGACACCAATAGAAGCTGTGATTTTTTTATGACGATTTAGTGTTCTTAATATTGTCTTACACAATATTTTAAATGATTGCCACGTATTTCTTTCAGCTAGTTTGTTTTTTTGAATGTACGTTTTATTGATTGTTCCTTAAAAGAATATTAATATAATTTGTAACGGTAACGATGAAGACGTATTTTTTATTTATGAAGCTATGGTATTTAATTTTGGCATTATTTTCATGCGTTATTGTGTTTAAACATTTCATCATGTGATATTTCAATGTTATCTGTTAAAGTAATAAATAATATTATTAATAAAATATGATATGTTGCTATGATAATTACGTGATGTATATTTAAGTTTTCACATGACATAAAGTAAATAAATGAAGTAGTTATTTAATTTTCCTATTTTGTTGATGTAAATATTTTGGTAATAGATAATTTTATTTTAGGAGGGAGGTATCCACTGGCATAAGTCTATTACATAATTATTGTAAAAAATACTGAACTATATAATTTTTACTTTTTATGACATGAGACGTCATTTAATTTTAATTTTGTGTAGATGTAACTGTTTTTTTTTTCAAGTTGTGATTAACTAGTTTTCCATCAATGAATACATTTTGGGACATACACAATTTTTTTTAAAATCACTCGGTAGAAACACGATATCAAACAATACTTGCGAATATTGTACGATATTATCGTACGATACGATATTATCATACGATACAATATTATCGTACAATATTCGCAAGTATTGTTTCATATTGTGTTTCTACCGAGTGATTTTTTCCCAGTCATAACAGGGATTATTCTGGTAGCCGTGCTGGACGTGCTGGTAAGCCTGTCACTCCATCAAGGCGGAGCGGAGCGCAGAATTACGGCACAAAGTAACATAATTGCTTAACACACAATCGATCACAATCTTCAGATTGTGAAGCGGGTGCGGGCCCTGTATCCTTCAGTTGGCGCTTTAGCCGCTGTGCAGAAAAACAGTAATCGAAATAACTTATGGTGCAACCACTTCCTGAAGCGAATCGTTCGAACTGATGTGATTGCTTCATGTTTTTGCACGCATCTGTTTAGATCGGTTTGGCTCAGATTCGTCTGAGCTGATCGATTTCTCCGTTTATGGTAGCTTTAATAGTTAGGATAGCTGTCAAATAATTCCTGTTAAAACTCACTCTGTTTAAGAATTATATCTTCTTATAGATATGGTACATGCTTTCTGCACATCAATTTATTATTTTATTACACTAGTACTTTTTAATAATATTATGTAAATAGGCGAATAATTGGATAAAAATGTGTATTATTAATTAAATAAAACGCAAAACTTAAACATTGGTTTTAATAGTATTTATTTATTGGGCTCTTCAACAATGACTACACTATTACTTAACAATTTTTACATGGTAAACATAATTATTAGTGCAACAGAAAAGCACAGCTTGCACTTAATTATGTGCAGATAATAACACAATTAATTAAAACACAGTATGAATACTGACGACTATAAACTAAATTGAATGCAATAAATCAAATGGATTAATACAATTTTACATTAGATTAAGTTATTGGATCTACACTCAGATAAATTCCATCGCCTCCTCTTTTGGCGCGTGGCCTAAATCAGAACAAACGCTGCCATCTAATTTTTAACTTTTTTAGCGCTCTCTGTCAACGTCAGTCGAGCGCCAAAAGATCCTTGTAGCACTGTACTCGAGATTGATCATATAGTTATGTATGAGTAGACTGTAAGATTACCTAATTCTGGGGCTACAATGGTGCCGATTCCCTTGTTCACAAACTAAACTAAATTTAAGTTCAGTGCATCTTTTTCTTTCTATTTCATTAAGAAAAGGACAGAAGATGAATTTTAGTTTAGTCCTGTCAAATTAATCAGCGCCTGTCACTACTCCATACAAGTTTAGACGTGATTAAAAACTTGCCAACTAAAATTACATCAATTTACGTCAAGCGCTGATTAATTTGACAGGACTAAACTAAAATTCATCTTCTGTCCTTTTCTTAATGAAATAGAAAGAAAAAGATGCACTGAACTTAAATTTAGTTTAGTTTGTGAACAAGGGAATCGGCACCATTATGTTTTAAATTTTTAACAACTTTTTTTTAAAAGTATTGCTTATTGATAGGAGACTAATGAAACGTATTTAGAGCACGTTCGGTACTACGTCGTATTGTCAATTTTTACAGTAGAAGAAGCTATTGTTTTCAATTATGCCAATTTATAGTTTATGATAACGAAGATAAGAGGTATGTATGCGTAACCCCAGCAAAATGTTGCGGCTTAGAGAAATGAGAGTATTACAGATAATTAGTTCATAGTTAGTTGCAATTTGTTCAAGTATAGCAAAATTTGTTCAAGTTGTATTTTCGAAGTTATTCGAGAAAAACTGATTATGCTGGAGTAACGTTACCCCAGCAAAATGTTTTTCAAAAAAGGCATTTAGCCTGGAACCAAGTACATGAAAAGATAGCTTTTAATGAGTTGTAAACGTATACCAATAGCAAAATTGATTCATCTTATAGTTTTTGAGATATTCAAGATTTTGCTGGGGTAACGTTTTGGGATTTTCAAAATCTCGATAACTGTTCGTCGCAGAAGTTTGAAAAAAATACCAGTTATAGGCCTTAATTTGTTCAAACATAAGTATTTCGATTCATCAACAAATATCGATGTAATTAATTGTTTTTAAGAATTAGAAAAAATCGATTTACTCGTAAACTGGTATATTTACAAACAAATAAAAGGCAGTTACATATACTAATCATATACCCTTTTAAGGTGTACAAATCTGGATTAAAAAACTTTACGCGATATGAAGATATAAAGAGATTTCATCAAAATTCAAGCGGTGTTTCTAAAGCGATCGAATACACAGCTCCCTCTGAATACAAAACGATGGACTATAGTGAACAAATTTGTTCATTTTGTTATAAAACATCCCTGAAAGTTTCAGCTTTAAATCTTGGATGGAATAAAAGTTATTCAAAAACAAGAAAGTGTCAGCAATTCTTTTATAAACCGACTTAATTACGAAGGCTACGAAAAAGCGACCGTTTCATACTTGCGGGTGTCCTACTCAAATTAGCAGCCTAAAAACCGATATTGAGTGAGGTATTGCAAATAAACAAATTAACAAAACATTTACTATAAAAAAATCAGTACAAAAAGATAACTTCTTATTCTAAACATCATAATTTATAAGTGGAATCAAATCTTAGATCAGGATTAAAACCCAATGAGAGTATTCATTGCAGATCTCTTAGAAGGTAAATGAGATAATCAATAAACGAAGAATTATTTAATAAAGAAAACTGACAGTTAAATTGTGATTACTCACAATAAACAATTTAATGACAATGTAATTTGAGTAATATTAGGCAAGTTGATCCGTCAAAATCCAATCATTGATGTTACTCAAATGGTAAAGCATTGTAAAATGGATGACAGTCACGGGGAAAAACTGGCTTCAGTTGTTGTAAAAAAGAAAAAGAAGAAAGAAAGAAAAGAAAAAAAGAAAGAAAGAAAAGCTAATACTGCGAGTCCTGCGCTGCCTTCCGTCGCGTCGTCGTCGGTCGTGTTGTATTGCTCGCTCAGACGGTAACGAGTAGCGCTAGAGCTCACACGTGTTTCTTTGTAGGTACTTAGATAGTTGATATTGGTGTCGATTCTCTTGTACATCGAACTAAACTATCACTAAAATTCCTTACTTTTGACTATGAGAATCTCAAAGAGATTCTGCAAAATAAATTCTCTAAAAAAAATTATTTTGACACATCTAAATCGAATTTGACAATCGCGACTCCACACGTGATACCTAACCACGTGAATCTTTTTAGAGCCGCAGGCGCGCAGGGGGGGCAGTCTCGACGTTTTTTATATGGAATTTTTCACTTTTTGTATGGAAAATAAGAAAAATTATTACCAACATGTAGAGTGTTACGGGTTTAAGGATTTTATAAAGAGAGGGGGTCGTAATTTTCATTATTTTTGCGAATGGACACACCGTATTCGAGATATAAGCATAAAAAAAAAACACTGTTTTTGCATCTGAAGTCGAGGTGTTGGTGTGAATTTAAAGTTCATGACAACCAATTTTATTGCACACGTTTTTAGTCGCGATTAAAAATAGTCAGATTTAGTTAGAAAATCTAAATTTTAGGTGAAAAACGTCAAATTCAGAATAGCAAAATTGCCATTTTCACTAAATTAATACCATCTCAGTACCATCTTAGTGCTGTCAAACTAAAATATAGTTAAGTTGTGTCACTTTATATCAGAATGGGAAATTGTCGTTTGACAGGAATAAACTAAATTTTGGTGATTTTTAGTCTAGTTTAGAAGCATTTGTGACCAAGAGAATCGGCACCATTGTCAGCAACACAAAATTAAATAATTGCTTCTTTAATCATTAGATATTGTCAGCAAGATATACGCAGCATTACCTACTTAGCAGTTATTGCCACTTATCTGCCTAAATATAGGAACATCAGGCCCAGTGTTTTTGCTCGTGCATGCAGAAATTATTTTTACGCCCAACTACGTAAAAAAGTCACATTGGTCAAAATTGTAGATAGGAGTTCATGTCACTTCGCCGTCGATATAGAACTAATTTTTGACCAAAATGTCGCTTATGACCTACTTCCTTTTTACCGTCGATATACAAAAACAAAGCCACAGGAAGAAATAAAAACCACAAAGTGACACCGCACAGGAGTGCCAGTTTATGCCAAGCCCTGGATGCGTCCACCCACAATGTGTAGTCACATCCAGTGCTGCCACATCGGCGAGTCCCAGCGGCCCACGAATATGCTCAGAAGGCTGTTCGAACTGGCCCGCATGCGCCTCATAAGAAACGCACAACGCTTCCGCATGATGGCATTAAAACCATCCACGGTTTTAACCGCAAACATTGCTGAAGCGCTGCAGTATCGCGCCAGCCCGAACAGTACCCTGAACGCGTTATTGTATTGCACACGCAGAGCACTATGTACGCTGCGTGTACTTAGTCCACAGGCTGCAGGTGTAAAAAGATTGACAGAAGGCCTTAAATAATGTCACTTTGACCTGCTCGGTACACCGTGCAAACCTGCGGGCCAGCATATTACAGCGCACAGACAGCGCCCTGCGCTCCCTCTCCAAATCAATGTTGAAAAGATCCTCCGAGACCCAGCGACTACGTACGACCATGATTGTTCGGCACAAAAGTTTATTAGTTCACTTGAAAATAACTCACTTTAATGCACACCGCATTAAAGTCCCCACAGACTCCACGGCACTATTTTCAATTAACGCAATAACTTCACTAAGACAATTAGTGAATTCAATTAAATTATCGGCACTAGCGGTGGGCATGTACACTGATACGACCATAATTGTCTTGTCACTGAGCACAACTTTAATGGCCTCAATACGCACATTATCACACGGTATTACTGTAACGCACGGGAACGCAGACTTCCTCCAGAGCAGGGCCACACCACCGTAAGGCCTGCCCCTTAATGCTGAGGCTGAGGTGCCCGTGAATACAAACCCGCCGTCGATAGTACCAAGTAAAGGTACGTCATGCGGCAACAACCAAGTTTCTTGAAGAGCGATTATGTTGGCTGTTCTGCACAACCTCCGTATGCAATCCGCCGATCTAATAACATTCTTACAATTGAAACTAATAGTTTTCACTTGTTCCATTAGTTTTTGTCTTGAAGTTCACAAAGCGACGCCTTCTGGCCAAAAATCATCATTGAGAAACATTTCCAAATTTTGCTTTGGTACCATACTTTGTACGCATCAAACTGTTTTGGTAATTTCATAGTCATCTTTTCTATGTGTACCGTAACATCAGTTTTACCCGCAATATAACCTAGAATGTCACACACGGGCACGTCCTTCGCAACATTATAAATGTAAATGGGAATTTTTATATCCGCAGCTTTGAAATTCGCATTCGGCCTCAAAATTGCCATTCCTCTGTTTGCAACAAAGCGATTCCTTAGACGTCTCCTCTGAACTACGATCCATTCTGTGTCCTCTTTGGGTATTTTCCACTCACCAACGCGTACAACATCGGCCAACGATTAATTTTTGCCGAATACGTCACTTTACTTTCGGAGCCGCCGTGTCTCGTCCCGCTGGGTACGTCGATTGTAGCTGAATGCGCGTGAGTCACCGACTCGGGCACGTTACCGGCCGCCGTAAGGCGAACATCGCTCTCATTAAATACGTTAATCTCACCGCAAATATTTCGCCTACCTTCATTTTTGGAAAACTATTGAACGATAGATGATGATGATCCCTATAATCTGATACCTCGATAGGTTTTTTGCATGGAGTTTCATGTTCAGCGTCCATGTATGCAAGTCCCCTAGGACCGCTGCAGTAATCGTCGTGACTATCCACCAAAAATCCACCCCATTTGATGTTTACGTTACTGGCGGTACTACCAAAGTTGTTCACTATAGATCCCTTTTTTAGGTTTTCAAGATCAGACTTAATATTATATTATCTGTGGACTTAACAACATCTAAGTTGACATACAGCTCTTTGATCTGATTCATCTCCTGCTGCATGCGCACCAAATCCTTTAAAATCCGAATGACGTCAACATGGTCGAAAAGTACCGGCAGCAGCTTGTGTAGATCACGGGCCACAAACACCGGTAAGACCTCAGGGTCGGACTCCTTCAACATGCAGATGAAGTCATCTATTTCAAGGAGCTTCTTCCCGTCTCGCTTCCTTGTCTTCTTACGCTTCTCTGTAGGTAACGATTTGCACAGAAGATTTTTAGCACTGTGAATGTCCTCGTCAGAAAATGCACTAACACAAATGTGACTAATGCTCTCCTCGTTCATCACATCGATTTTATTACTAACAAATGCTAGAACCTCGTTGATGACTATATTAATAGTACATTACTGCCGCGGTCTATAATGACTACTTTGCTGGTCGCGCTGATGATGGCCGACAGCGCAGCGTAGCGCAGCTCCAGGCCGACACAGCGCGGTCAGCGTGCAGCACTTGATGGACGAGCTGAGATAAAGGCCGAGGCCGTAGGTCGAGGCCTTTACAGCGAGGACAGCAAGGGCTGCAATGATAGCCAAGCTGGAAGGCCTAGAGCGTAGCTAGGCTAGCTCGAGGCAATCATAGCGTGACCAGCGAAGCAGTCATAGTGGGCCAAGGCTTGTATAGTGCTTTACTCAAAAATGCAAGTACCTAATCTAAATAAAACCAGCAAGTAAAGATTTAGATTTCTTACTGATTTTCCACTGCACAAACTTTTCATATGCAAGCTTATATTTTTCCTTTGAGTTTCGCGGTATTAAATTTTCAACTACTAATTTAGCTTCATCTTTAATGTCTGGCGGTGTTAAACACATTGAATCGGAAGAATGTTCGCTTTTAGAGCTCATTTTTAGCATTAAAGTCACGAAATAAAAATAAAATTTTCGCTGAACCGCGCTTTTGTTACTTTTTTTTTTAACAATGGTAGTTGGAGCTATACAGCCAAATATGGAATAAAATCTTTTTGTACCTATCTCTATAAATACAAACAGCTGTGTTTTATATAAAATCTTTTTGCATTTGATTTTTTAAAACGTTGAAACGTCAAAATAGCGGCCGGCAATGTTTTGCCGGCCTGTTAGAGCGACCAGCAAAACTTTGCCGGCCGCTCCTTGAAACAAAACGGCAAGGTCGACTTTGCTCAAACAAGGTTGTCAAAATAATGACCACATTACATGCATTTTTGAGTAAACAATTTTACTCAAAAATGCATGTAATGTGGTCATCATCGGCAAAACATTGCCGGCCGCTATTTTGACGTTTCAACGTTTTAAAAAATCAAATGCAAAAAGATTTTATATAAACACAGCTGTTTGTATTTATAGAGATAGGTACAAAAAGATTTTATTCCATATTTGGCTGTATAGCTCCAACTACCATTGTTAAAAAAAAAAGTAACAAAAGCGCGGTTCAGCGAAAATTTTATTTATAATTCGTGACTTTAATGCTAAAAATGAGCTCTAAAAGCGAAAATTCTTCCGATTCAATGTGTTTAACACCGCCAGACATTAAAGATGAAGCTAAATTAGTGGTTGAAAATTTAATACCGCGAAACTCAAAGGAAAAATATAAGCTTGCATATGAAAAATTTGTGCAGTGGAAAATCAGTAGGAAATCTAAATCTTTACTTGCTGGTTTTATTTAGATTAGGTACTTGCATTTTTGAGTAAAGCACTATACAAGCCTTGGCCCACTATGACTGCTTCGCTGGTCACGCTATGATTGCCTCGAGCTAGCCTAGCTACGCTCTAGGCCTTCCAGCTTGGCCATCATTGCAGCCCTTGCTGTCCTCGCTGTAAAGGCCTCGACCTACGGCCTCGGCCTTTATCTCAGCTCGTCCGTCAAGTGCTGCACGCTGACCGCGCTGTGTCGGCCTGGAGCTGCGCTACGCTGCGCTGTCGGCCATCATCACCGCGACCAGCAAAGTAGTCATTATAGACCGCGGCAGTAATGTACTATAGTGGCCAAGGGCCTAAGAGTTTTCATAGTAATTTATTTGGTCGCTAAACACGACATTTATGGATTTTTATACTATAACATACATAGCCGGCCGGGCGCCAGGCGCTCGCATGTATATAAAAATGTACTCTGTGCTCGCATGTATTCGACCAGTACCGCAACTGCGATTTATCTCTAAGAAGGTTGTCAATATAATTTTCGAATTTCCAAGCATGTTTGAGAAAAAACCTTTTTCATGAATAATTAATTTACTTATAATATTGGACATTGATTTTCAAATAAACGCAATGTCATTACCGTCTTGACTACGCCCAACAATATAAAAAGAAGAGACAATGCAAAGAGTAATTAGATAATGTTTGAGGTTTTTAAGATTAAGGAATAGGAAATTTTAAGATTATTTGGAACACGGTTCAAAATAATCTGGAATGTTGGACGCTTTGAAGGACACCATTAAGTGAGTTATATGCAATGTGTATAGTGTGCTATGCAAAAACATAAAATAATAAACGTCTAATGTGTTTTAATATAATTATTAAATGTTTTTGTTGCTAGGCTACCTACAGGTAGTCGTATTCTAGATCAAAACTTATCTTTTCGATTTTCTTTACTTCGACACATTTCCTTGACAATTTCTTACTGCGATGCCACACATTAATGACTATCGATGCAATAAGCATAGAAGTATCAATTCATAGGTGTATGTAGGTACCTATGAGGAACAGGGTGTAAAGTTCACTCATCCTCTAGAAAAGGGAGGATCCTCCGACCAGACGGGTGTTGTGTCTGGTGGGCTATTGCCCGACGATCGATATCGGGACGTTGTATTTACGTATGCATAACCCCGGCAAAATGTTGTGCCTTAGAGAAATGAGAGTATTACAGATAATTAGTTCATAATTGCAATTTGTTCAAGTATAGCAAAATTTGTTCAAGTTGTATTTTCGAAGTTATTCGAGAAAAACGTGCTGGAGTAACGTTACCCCAGCAAAAAGTTTTTCAAAAAAAAACTTTTTTACAAAAAATACAACTGACTTCCAAACTAGAAAGTGAAAAATAACTTTAATTTCGGAAGTCGGTGTCTTTGGATCAGTATTTAAGTTTTTTGACACCGACTTCCGAAATTAAAGTTATTTTTCACTTTCTAGTTTGGAAGTCGGTTGTATTTTTTGTAAAAAGTTTTTTTTTCACTTTTTAGTTGATTGTAATTTATTTATGTATCAATAGCCTTATGTCAACTGCTTATCAAAAATACCCAAATCGCTATAGATGTGCCTTTAATATTTGAAGAGTTCCCTCGATATCTCCAAGATTCCATTATCAGATCGTGACCAAATGACAATGGGACCAACTTGAAAGTTATACCCTTTAAAAAAAAAAAAATTTTTCAAATCAGTCCAGCCGTCTTCGAGTTATCGGGGACATACATAAAAAAAAAATCCCGACGAATTGAGAACCTTCTACTTTTTTTTTAAGTCGGTTAAAAAGGCATTTAGCCTGGAACCAAGTACATGAAAAGATAGCTTTTCATGAGTTGTAAATGTATACCAATAGCAAAATTTGTTAATCCTAAAATTTGTTCGTTTTTGAGATATTCAAGATTTTGCTGGGGTAACGTTTTGGGATTTTCAAAATCTCGAAAACTGTTCGTCGCAGAAGTTTGAAAAAAATACCAGTTATAGGCCTTAATTTGTTCAAATTTGTTCAAACATACGTATTTCGATTCATCAACAAATACCGAGGTAATTAATTGTTTTTAATAATCAGAAAAAATCGATTTACTTGTAAACTAGTACATTTACAAACAAATAAAAATCAGTCACTTATACCTATCATATACCCTTTTAAGGTGTACAAATCTGGATTAAAAAACTGTACGCGATATGAAGATATAAAGAGATTTTATCAAATTTCAAGCGGTGTTTCTTTGGCGATCGAATACACAGCTCCCTCTGAATACAAAACAATGGACTATAGAGAACAAATTTGATCATTTTGTTATAAAACATCCCTGAAAGTTTCAGCTTTAAATCCTAGATGGAATAAAAGTTATTCAAAAAACAAGAAAGTGTCAGCAATTCTCATAAAAACCGACTTAATTATGGAGCATACGAAAAAGCGACCGTTTCATACTTGCGGGTGTCCTACTCAAATTAGCAGCCTATTAACCGATATTGAGTAGGTACAGTCGGGCAGAATAATATTCATGTACTTAACTGAAATCTCAAATGTTTTAAGTATAGGTTATTTGGTGTGAAATTAGAACATGAGCAATATTCGACTAAATTCGTTTTTAGCAATTAGGTAACCAGAAATAAAAGAAACATGGTTCAAACTATCTAATAGTATTAATTTTATTAGCTAGCTGCGCCCCTCGGTTTCACCCGCAGAAGTCTCAATCCCGTTGGGCACGCCACAATTGCGGCGATAAGACCCCTCTTTGAGGAGTGGCTTGAGAGACGCCACGGCGTCCTCACCTTCCGCCTGACGCAGGTCCTCACCGGACACGGCTGCTTCGGGAGGTTCCTGTTCAGGATAAGGCGGGAGGAAACACCCGGGTGTCACCATTGTGTGGATCGGCCTGAGGACACGGTGGAGCATACGGTGGAGGTCTGCCCGGCTTGGGCGGAGCAACGCCGTGTCCTCGTAGAGGCGATCGGCGGCGGTGATCTCTCGCGTCCGGCCTTGGTTCAGGCCATGGTACGGAGCGAGAGGAAATGGCAGGCCGTCACCTCCTTCTGCGAAGCGGTAATGCTCGCGAAGGAGGAGGCGGAACGCGTGAGGGAGAGGCAAAGTTCGCGCCCTCACGCCTCTAATCGCCGCAGAAGGAGACGCCCGGGGCGGGAATCGCGAGCCGATTTCCGGCCACCGTAGGCGCGGGCTTGCGGACGGTGAGCAGTGGGTAGCTCGCCGTCCGATAAGGACCAAGCCCGGGTCGACGGCGCGTTGTGTTCCACGCGCGCCTCAAAGAGATGTCAGCTGAATTGACGGGGTCCGCTAGGGCCAATGCCTGCCGGAGGTTCGAAGAAAACCGATAGGGACATCGTGGCCCCCGGCAACAGGGCAACCGAAGGAACACGGGTGGGTTTTAGTCAGTAAGAGTCTGACACGCTCTCCCGCTCCGCCCAGAGCGGGAGAAGTTATTTGATAATTTCCCACCCAAAAAAAAAGGAGTCTCAATCCCGTGGGAATATCGGGATAAAAAGTATCCTATGTGTTAATCCAGGTTGTAAACTGTGTACCAAATTTCATCAAAATCCGTTCAGCCGTTTGAGCGTGAAGAAGAGACAAACATACACACACACACACACTCACAAACTTTCGCCTTTATAATATTATTGGATGAATACGTTTGTACGAGTAGGTACTCGTACAAACTACTAAAGTATGTACTTTTGTAAAAAAACTACATTATTTTAGAATAATATTGAAATGTATAAAGATCACACGTCACGTCGCGTCGTCCAACACGAGATTAATTCTTTTTAACCGACTTCCAAAAAGGAGGAGGTTATAATATGTTCGTCGCGTATGTTTGTTTTTTTTTTTTTTCTCCGTCAATTGTGGACCGATTTTGAAAATTCTTTTTTGTTTTAAAGGGTGTGCTCTGGAATTAGTCCCATATAAATTTTATTAACTTTGCTTGGATAGTTTTTGAGTTAGCTACAAAATACGTTTTTTTTTTTCCCACTTAGTATGTAGATGATATGATAAGTTTCTGTTACTGGTAGCAGGTAGTGGTATTCGAATGTGTGTGGGGTAGGTACCACAACTAAAAAGTGAAAAATAAAAACTTTTTACAAAAAAAAACAACCGACCTCCAAAAAAAAACACTACAAAGTGAAAAATAACTTTAATTTCGGAAGTCGATGGCAAAAAACGAAAATACAAAACCCAAGACACCGACTTCCGAAATTAAAGTTATTTTTCACTTTGTAGTGTTTTTTTTTGGAGGTCGGTTGTTTTTTTTTGTAAAAAGTTTTTTTCTACCATGAAGTTAGTTACGTTACGCCTTACCTTTGTGAGACCTAAGACGTTGCTGGTGCCACGGAACAGAAAAAACAGTGGAAGTGCAAAGTAGGCGTGGCACGCGTGTCACAATTAAGCGCTGTTACGCAACTTTACTTCAGTCGTGTTCTAACAACGCGTCGAGCTGCTAGTCTCGAGACAAATTTATTTTTCCGTAAATATGCCGTATTGTTCTGTTTTGGAGTGCAAAAATGATAGTAGGAGAAATAATCTTAAAAATGGAGGTGTTTCGTACCTTCAGTAAATATGATTTTATTTATTTTCTAATAAAATCTTAGTTTTTGTCAATTTACTAATAATTTAATAGAACGTTTAGTTAAAATCAACTTTACCTGATTTAAATAAAGTTTATATTGGATTGAATGTATTCACTATTTCGTTCTCGAAAGTTCTTCGCTACTCAATTAGGGATGTAGTCAGGTCGGGTATTGATGTTATAGATAGTTATCGATAAAAGAAAATAAGTACCTAATTTAATATTTGTTGTATAACATTACAATACAGATATAATGTCGCCTAACATTCATACACGAAATATAAGGTTGCATAGATGCTATATAGCGAAATTGTAATCAAACTTTTACATAATGTTTGAGACGCGTTGATTGTTCAGCCGGTAATTTCAAGTCATTTCGGTGTGTAAGATCAGTGATAAAAGCTTCCACACCGGGTTGCCGGCGCCCGCCTCAAGGATAATACATTATTAAATTTATGATAATATATCATTACAATCCTAGACGTGGAATTGTTAATAGATAAATATCATATGGATATCTTATGCTTTTGTGAAACCTGGTTAAGACCAGATAGGATGCTGTTTAATGTAAATAATTTTTCAGTTGCCAGTGCGTACAACAGGTCCTCAATAGGGGGTGGTACCTTGATATTATGTAATAGTTGTTTCAGACATAAGGAAAGAAAGGATATCACTGCTTGCTCTGTTGATCGCTTATGTGAGGTAGCATGTGCAGAGATTGAAGGCCATACTTTCTTATGTGTTTATAGACCACCAGCCTCAAACTTGTCATCATTTTTAATCATTATGGAAGAAATACTAAGTAAACTTTTTAAAGATAATAAATTAGTCTTTGTTTGTGGTGACCTTAATATTGATCTATTAGTTAACTCACCTGATAAATATAAGCTTATATCATTGTTTAAATCATTCAATTTAAAGTGTGTATTTAATGGAGCGACTAGAATAACAGCAACCTCAGCTTCATGCATTGACAACATATTTACTAATTGTAAAATACAAGACTCATCCTTAATTAGTGGCGTTAGGTCTGACCATACTGGTCAACTTGTATCATTTAATTTAGATAAAAAGTTAAACCTAGATAAAACCATTGAATTAAGACCTCTCACTAAAAATAAATTGAAAATGTTTAATAATAATGTCCTCAGCAATCTCTCAACTGCTAGTTTTGATTCACAAGACCCCAATATAAACTACGGTACATTATTTTCTACAGTATGCCATGAATTCAATAAAGCGTGTCCTGTAAAAAAAGTAACAATCAATACTAAACCAAAATTTAATGAATGGGCCACTGCTGGCATTAGAAAAAGCAGAGATATTTTGTATAATTTGTATAACGAGAAGTCATTGACCTCTGATCCAGCCCTTCATAATTATGTTAGAAACTATTCTAAGATATTTAAACGAGTCTGCGCCCAAGCTAAATCAAAATTAATAAGTAATAAAATTAGTACTTCTAACAATAAAATAAAAACTGTGTGGCAGGTAATTAATAAAGAAACTGGAAACACAAAACAGCGAGGTCAGAATGAATTATCTTTAAAAATTGAGAATGAAACCATTTCAGATAAGCTTAAAGTTGCTGAGACGCTAGAGAAGTTCTTTACCAACATCCCAATAGAGGTTACGAAATCTCTCCCTTCATCATCAATAGTAGCTGAATCCCTTTTAAAAGAAAATTTCAGTAAGGACATTCCAAGTTTTGAATTCAAGCCCATTTCTATTGTCACAATTAAAAAAGCATTTAAAAGTCTTAACATAAAAAACACAGAAGACTTATGGGGGATTTCCGTTAAGGTTCTTGGGGATATCATTGACACAATTGCCCCTGTCCTAACAAGCATATTTAATCAATGTTTAGATAGCGGTACGTTTCCAGATTTAATGAAACATAGCAAAGTAGTACCAATTTTCAAATCGGGTAGTAAGAGTGATCCCTCAAATTATAGACCTATATCTGTGCTACCAGCATTGAGTAAAATATATGAAAAAATAATGCTAGACCAGATGTTATCACATTTTAATTCAAATGGAATTTTACATAGCCACCAGTTTGGTTTCACGAAAGGTAGGTCGACGACTGACGCAGGAGTAAAGCTCATCAGTCACATTTTGGAATCCTGGGAAAAGTCCCAGGATGCAATTGGCATTTTCTGTGACCTCTCAAAAGCGTTTGACTGCGTTGACCACAAAACATTGATCTGTAAATTACACCACTACGGAATTCGTGGACAAGCTGCTGATCTTGTTCTTTCCTATTTATCAAACAGGCAGCAAAAAGTAAATGTTAACGGGGCGACGTCCTCAGGGTCTCTAGTTAAGATGGGCGTGCCTCAAGGTTCAATTCTTGGCCCTTTTTTATTTCTAGTTTATATTAATGACCTTCCTTACATGATGGCTAATTTATCGGATATAATTCTATTCGCTGATGATACTTCTCTTATTTTTAAAATAGATACAAAAGACACGGATGTCTTACATGTCAACGATAGTCTGGCAATTCTTTCGAAATGGTTCGCAGCTAATAATCTTTTACTTAATGCGAACAAAACTAAATGTCTTAAGTTCTCATTACCAAATGTACCTCAAGTAGGTCTCAATTTAAAACTTGATGGCAAGAAGCTAGATGCTATTACGGAAACTGTGTTTCTAGGAATTACTCTAGATTCGAGATTGCAATGGGGCGCCCACATTAGAGCCCTTTCAGGTAGATTAAGTTCAGCTGCATATGCAGTAAGAAAAATAAGGCAGTTAACTGATGTAGCCACAGCTAGGTTAGTATACTTTGCTTATTTCCACAGTATTATGTCTTATGGCGTTTTGCTGTGGGTATCGGCAGCTGACGTAGATTCAATTTTCATTCTACAGAAGAGGGCAATTCGCGCGATCTACAAAATGAGTCCTCGTGAGTCCCTTAGAAATAAATTCAAAGAAATTGATATACTGACTCAGCCTTCTCTTTATATCTTAGAAAGTATTTTGTATGTTCGCAAAAACCTAAGACTTTTCAAAATAAGAAGCGATTTCCATAATATAAATACACGTAGTAAACATGAAATCGTGATACCCAAATTTAGATTAACTAAAACTAGTAAGTCATTTCTTATAAACGGTATCCGCTTTTATAACAAGTTACCAAAGTCTGTTACAGAACTAAGTGATGGAAAGTTCAAAACTCACATCAAACGTGTCCTTATCAAAAAAGCATATTATAAGATTAAAGACTACGTTGAAGACAAGGACGTCTGGCAATAATTCCTTCTGCACATGTGGCTTCCCTGGTACCTCATTAACGGTATAACAATGTAAATGTCTATTAACTGCTCCCAAATTACGATGATTATTTTATTTTACTTTTTTTTTTTACCTACTTCATTGACATAATCTTTTCAGTATTTGACATAATATACCTACAATTTTCTGTTGTTTTTTTTTAATCAAATTAGATTTGTTACAGCTGACTACAGCTGTATCATGCCACTAGGCAATCATGTCATTTGGTTTAAATAGGTCCTTATTTTTATTATTTTGTTTATCTTTTATATAGATTCTTTTCTTTTAGATTTTGTGAATGTGAGAACGTTGTAGGCTGTAGACTTGTGGACCATTTTCTATTTTAATAAGTACCTGGTACTTGTTGATAGGCCTACACTGTCCTCCCATACCTATTAACACTGTAATTTGAAAACATTGTAGAAACAATTTATTTTGAAAAGAGTAACCGTGGAGTTTCTTGCCGGCTCTTCTCCATAGGAAGCGACCAATTGGAACCGTGCACCTAGCTTCTGACGTTTCATAAGTGCCCTTGTAGGTTTATGTGAAATAAAATATTTTGATTTTGATTTTGAAATTAGTACATAATTTAAAATTTTTTATTTATAAAAAGTTATAGTAATAGTAAATAATTGCGAGAGATCAAGGTGGATTGTTGTATCCTTCGCCAGATGTTGTCAAAATATGTCAGACGGCGGAAACATTTTTAAAAAACGTTGACATCGGGGTTTTTCGAAAGGAAGTGGCGATAACTCTAATTATGCGAAAGTTTATTGGAACTGTTTTATTTAATGATAGGTATTGCCTCCCATCAAATATGCGAATTTCCTGCGTCCAATCACGTCATTGATTTGATGAAGGCAATAGTCGAAAAGTATATAAATGTTCGCATACACCATTTGTTAAAATTAAAAATAAGACTTTCGAAACGCCAGTTTTTTAACAAATACGTTCTATTTCAAGGACAATAAATAAAAAACTTTTTACAAAAAAAAAAACAACCGACCTCCAAAAAAAAACACTACAAAGTGAAAAATAACTTTAATTTCGGAAGTCGGTGTCTTGGGTTTTGTATTTTCGTTTTTTGCCATCGACTTCCGAAATTAAAGTTATTTTTCACTTTGTAGTGTTTTTTTTTGGAGGTCGGTTGTTTTTTTTTGTAAAAAGTTTTTATTTTTCACTTTTTAGTTGTGGTACCTACCCCACACACATTCGAATACCACTACCTGCTACCAGTGACAGAAACTTATCATATCATCTACATACTAAGTGGGAAAAAAAAAAACGTATTTTGTAGCTAACTCAAAAACTATCCAAGCAAAGTTAATAAAATTTATATGGGACCAATTCCAGAGCACACCCTTTAAAACAAAAAAGAATTTTCAAAATCGGTCCACAATTGACGGAGAAAAAAAAAAAAACAAACATACGCGACGAACATATTATAACCTCCTCCTTTTTGGAAGTCGGTTAAAAAGACAGAACAACGCATTTTTAATTTTAACCCAAGCACAGATAATATAATACTATACCCAAGTAAGATGATTTTCACAATTTATTCAGTACTACCTGTGGTAGGGTAGACCGGGGACAATTAAAACAGGTCATGATTACAACAACTTAAATTTCTCGAAAACCATGATAACTACGTGTGTGACGCGTCGTTTGTTGCTTCGTCGCCCATGTTCGGTTTTGTGTTTAGTACGGCTTGAGCGAGAAAGCGACGCAGTTGAGCACATGACGCCTCGACGAATTTCGCGCCAAAAACTAAGTATTCACGATTTTTTAATTCTTGTTATTTACCTATCTAAATCTTGTTGTTTGACAGTTTTTCTTATTTTGGAGTATTGTTTATCTATTTAAGAGTGTTTTTATTACTGCTGATTAATGATAAAGTCAATATAAATCAAAATATTAAGTATTGAAGTAGAAGATGTAAGATGGGTGCGTTTGAAACAACTTGTCTGTGGTCGTTTGAAACGTTTCAAACGTCCCCGCATATTCCGCATTTTTACCCGACTGCACAGAACAAAGTTGTGTTTTCAGCACCATCTTTTCCTTCACCAAGCCTTTCCATAACTTCACAATCAAGTTTTGCTGTAGAAATTGATCCTCTTGATGTTAGCAACTACAAAAACCAACCTTCAACAAGTAATTTTTTACCAGAATGCATCAGACCATTTCCTAAAGCACTACCCAGAAAAACTGCAAGAAACGCAACTAAAAGGAAACCTACTGGTTACACAGATACTCCGGAGAAAGAAAACGTCAAAATACAAACCGAAGAAAGGGACAGAAAAAGAAATACCACCAAGATAAAGAAAAACATAAATATGGAAGAAAAGAAAAAGAACAAAACTACCAAAAATAAAAATAAATCATCAAAAAGAACCCCAAAGACTTCTAGCTCAGAAGATAAAGATACTGACAAAGAAATTCCGCAATCTTCCGAGTCTGGTGTCCTTGTGTTGTAATGGAGATTAGTTTTTTTGAATACATACCTACATATGTTTGACTAGTTTTAAGGTATAATTTCCAAAAATATATTTTAAGTTTTAAGAGCCAAATATTAGCTAAATTGATTGATCTTCTCTGACATTACATTTCACAAGAAGAGTCAAACCTATATATATGGGTCAATAAACGATTGTTATGATTGAAACATTTTTATGATTGAAACATTGTCATGATTGAAACATTGTTATGATTGAAACAAGCTGTTTTGTATGAGACCGGATTACCTTTTCTCTCTCCCATGCAAGTGCCACTACAGCGTAATAAGATATTAAAGTCTTTCAATAATGTGAAATAGTATTCAATAGCACAAATTAGAGCACTAAAATTATATAAACAAGAGAGATTTTTAGTTGTTTATGTTGAAGATGTTTTTACATTTGTAATTTTCGAAATATTAATGTTACGATGACAGACTTGTCACGATCTCAATAAATAATTTAGTGGTAAGTTAAATTGTTAAGACTGATTAAATACCTACAGTAGTTCCTAAAATATTTTCAGTGTTTCAATTATCCCTACATATTGTTTCAACCGTCCTTGGGATGGGGTCAATAGAACCACTCTGCCCGATCTACTTTAATATGTGATTGTAGGTTAACTATTCGAAATTGAGATATAGATTATGTTTAATTTAGGAACTAGATAACGACCCTTTCAACGATATAAATACGAGGGATGTGGGTACTATAGATACTTCACTGCACACGTTTTAAGTAAAATTGTTTCAGTTGTCCCCGGTCTACCCTACCTGCCGCCCGCGGCTTCGCCTGCGTTGTATTAGTACTTCTCCCAATATACCTACCTAATAAAATATAGTTACATACATATAAAAATAATATACCTACCTACCCTATTTTACGTACCTACCTACCCACCTTACACTACTTTCGTACCTACCTACCTACCCACCTTACCCTACTTTCGTACCTACCTACCTACCCACCCTAACCTAGTTTCGTACCTACCTACCCTACCCTACTTTCGTACCTTCCTACCTACCCACCCTCACCCTACTTTCTTACCTACCTACCTACCCACCCTACCCTACTTTCGTACCTACCTACCCTACCCACCTACCCTACCTACCTACCTACCCTACCCTTACTACCTACCCTACCCTACCTACCTACACTACCTACCTACCCTACCCACCTACCCTTCCTATCCAACGTATCCTACCTACCCGACATTTTTTTAAACTTTTCCTGTGTTCGGGCGAACACAAAAAAAAAAGAATTATTCAAATCGGTCAAGCCATTTTAGCGAGAACAACGAATAGCAATTTATTTTTATTATATAGAATATATTATTTAAAAGTAAAATCTTATATATTATGTAAGATTCTATTTTTAAATAATACTACGTCACTCATCTTACAGTTTTACTCAACTCCAAACAAGTCTTATTTTCTCGAATTATGAAATCGGGTATCTATCGATATCGATAATGTTATTGAAAATTCATTGTGTTGCTGCCTTGATCGAGTAGCAGAAGACACGACCTATGACGTGAATGTCAACCTTACGACTAACGCAATTAAGTTTATAATTGCGACAACTGAGAATACCGCCATCTATGGTTGGGTAGCAGAATTTACTTGGCGATCGAATCTAGTTTGACTTTAGATTACAAAACGTCGTTGATACTTACTGTACGAACGCAAAATAAATCCTAATATAAGTGCATGAAGGTTTCTTTCCAAATGTAGAATCTGTGACTTATGCTAGTTTTGACTAAAATTTTAATGACAAATCAAACGATCGGCTTATTTGTAGTGCATTATATGATTATCAGTTTATTTGTGAGGGTTTGGCGACAACGGTTCTCATAGTAATTTTGTTGCATTGCACTTCCACTGTTTTTTCTTTCCGTGGCTGGTGCACTGCGCTATTGAATTCAAAAATGGTGAGAAATTTTAGTTTTTCAGCATTGGGTGTGTAATATTTAGTTTAATGACTAATTATACTATTTGAAATGCTGTATCGTTTAGTGGACAAAGTAATTTTTATTAAGAACAGTTGTTGTTATTGTTTAACATATTTAAAGTCGTTCTCCCAATATCATAAATTAATCTAAAACTGTCTGATAAAACTACATATTAACAATATTTTAGGGATAAGGAAAATAGTATGAAACACCAAGATATTTTGTCATTCATTTATATTTATTTGCCAACATCAAATTCAATATTCTACACCATACCATCACATCTCCTATTCCCTACATAATATCACTAATTAATCAGTATTCTAATATTTACAATAAAACTATTAGGTTACCTTAATTTACAGTAAGTAGATCTCCAACCATTAATATGACAATCTATCTTTTTACCGACACAGCCATTAAGCACGTCGTACCGTCACGAGCAGTGCTGTGAAACTCCGAACAAATTATTTTTGTACTGAATTCCTAACTTTCTTTAGCCAACATTCAGAAAAACACGTCAGAATGACATGATGACCAACATTATATTACGAAATGTTCACAAACATGTCTGCCTTCGCACTATTATTAATGTTTGTGTTCTGATTTTTCTATTTGTTTTTCCTTTTTCTGTAAGATTTTGGAATATATCATAAAAGAATAATTGACAGTGACTCTTAAGTTTGTGAACCATCATTGGTAAGGGTCACAAGATGTGAAGTTTGTGGTATCAAGGAGGCCTGGCGTGCCGTAAATAAGTTGCAATTTTCCAAGTTTCCACTGGATCCAAACCGGTGAGTACCGATATTTATTGCTTATGTGATCTTGTGCTCACCTAACACTATGCTATTAATTTACAATTAGGAAATTAATAGCATCATACAAATTCTGTAATACGACTCTCGAGCCATCAATCATCAAGATTAGTTGAAACTCTTGAAGAAATGTTTAAAAACATTGTGCCTACAGTAATATTTAGTCTAATTTCAATTGTAATCTAATTTAATCTCACTAGGTTGACTGCTGAATATATGGGTCAGAGAGTCTAAGGATTATATTATTATCTACCTTGACACCATATGTAATTAATGGGATTATTAAGTATTATCACCATTTAGTTACGCTGATAGTATAAGTAACCTTTTATATTTTGTATCTTTCAGCTGTCGAGAGTGGCTAAAAGCAGTTGGTCATTAAGAACTGGTGCATCTACCAATAGAAAAACTGCATGAGCAGCGAAATGTATGTGCTAACCACTTTGGACAAAAAGATTTTAACAAAAAGGGAAATCGGCTGAAAAGACATGCAATCCCAACTTTGAATTTGATGACCTTTCCTTTCATTGACGGACAATTGGCAGAATTTCCACAACATAATGAAGAATGTTAACTAATTTTGATTATTAGCACTCCATATTCTCTGTAAAAAATAAAAAATACTAGTGAAAGAATTACTTCGATATGTCAATTAGTTTCAGATTTAGAAGTAAAACAAGGGCCGCATTCCGAGTTACGCCAAAAGTGATTATATCGCGAATCCGACCTAAGTCCAAAGTCACAATTATTACTCAATAACCCTTATATTTTGTGACTATTAAATTTGGTTGGATTCGCGATATTATCACTTTTAACGTAAGTCGGAATGCGGCCAAGTTGTAACCGCACGACGCGCGACGCGGGCTGTCTGTGACGGTGTGACGTCATCGCACAACACGCTCAGTCTGGCTCACTCAGTCCGCTCGCGGTCGCGCGCCCGTGCCCTCGAAATTATACCTAAATACTTTTAAAAATGTCCAATCCAAATACTAGGAAATCATGTGTTGTGCCTAAATGTAAAAAAACAACTACCAATTCGCCGGATAAGTTGTTTTTTACATTTAACCGTACATACATCACCAACTCTTTTTACTTGAACATAACCAATAGCATCATCGCCATAGCTGTCTCTTGCCGATCTGAAATAAGTTTCAAATAAAAATAAATGGCCTTACGTATTTTGTTAGTAAAAAATAGAAATAAATAAAAAAGGTTTAGTACATCTGTTCAAACATGTACATTTGCAATAAAAATTAAATTAAATAAAATGGCCTTACGTATTTTGTTAGTAAAAAAAAAACAAATAAAAAAAGGTTTGGTACATCTGTAACGTTCAACCTACTACATCTACATCCTAAGTACCTATCCTACTTCCTACTAATATTATAAATGCGAAAGTTTGTGAGTGTGTGTGTGTTTGTTATCTGTCACACAAAAACCATTGAACGGATCTGGACGAAGTCTGGAATAACACATAGGCTACTTTTAATCCTGGGAAAATGTACAGTTCCCGAGGGAAACGGGGGTGAAGCTGCTGGCGGAAGCTAGTTTGCAATAAATCAATGTATGTATTCATTTAAATTTACTAAGAAGAGCGGTACCTACCTATACAGGGTTACTGGTAACTCGACGTATTCCTTGCAGGACGTCATAGTAGGGTTAAAATGCAACAAATTAAGCCACCAAATGTTCTACCGAAATTCAGTAGTGTTTGAATTAGTTAAGAGTTTTAGTTTTTTTATGAAAAATCCCAGATTAAATCATTTGAAACCAATTTAAAAATGATTTACGGCGCGACTGTACTGAAATTTAAGTTATTATCATAGTTGACGCCGTAGCAGACCGTTGTTAATAATTAAAAGTTCAATAATGCCTAAAACTTTGGCAAATATCACTAACCAAACATTTAATTTTTTGTAATTTTTGCTATTACTTCATAAAAAATGTAGTATAGTGCAAAAAAAAAAAATACTACACCTGGTGTACAAATTACTAGGAAAATTTCCTTGTCTTATCAGTTATTCAGAAAGGTATGATTGTCAATACTTTTGCATGTGTGCCAGGGAAGAGAAGAGTTTTATGGGGGGCAGGTAAAATTGCGAGACGGTCAACTTATTGTTTCGTATTCGTATTATTCGTAGTTTTTACCTGCGCTTGAACTCCAAACACTCGGGGAGCTTTGTGATTGGTCACTATTGTTCACTCGGCATGACAGGGGGTGCGATTTTGCAAAATTTGGTCGTCAGCGTTAGTTAGTTTCAACTCTACGTCGCGCAAGCTCGTGTTTTGTTACTGGCTATTTCCCTAACTGTTGCTGCGTATCTTGCTCTTGTGCTGTGCTGTGCCTTCATAAGCGTTGACTATGGCTGCATATTCTAATCCTGAATACGCTGACATAATGTACTGTTACGGACTTTGTGACGGTAACGCTGCTGAGGCGCGGCGAGAATATCAACTTAGCTTTCCCAACCGCCGACTCCCCCACGTTAGTGTCTTCGGATCGACTTATCGGCGAATATCTGAAACTGGCAGCGTCCAAAGAAGCAGGCAAGTTGACACTGGTCGTTCCCGGAGATACACGGCTGAGGACGAGGAGCTTATTCTTCAACGTTTTATTGACGATCCTAACACATCGACAAACATCGTAGCGCGTGAGCTTGGTATGTCACAGTGGAAAGTCTGGTCTGTAGTTCACTTGTCAGGCCGACAACCATACGATTACCAACCAGTCCAGTCATTAGAAGAAGGAGATCCGCTGAGACGGCTTGAATTTTGTCGTTTTATGCTAAGTGCCGACGCCGACAGCGAAAACTTGTAAAAAAACATTCTGTGGACCGATGAGTCATGTTTTGATCGTGATGGTATCACAAATTACCACAACTTACATTACTGGGCACCGAAAGCAGAAGCAAACCCTAAAAAACTGAAACCAACCGCACCCCAGCGAAGGTTCTCGCTTAATGTTTGGATGGGTATTATTGACGACAAATTAATTGGCCCACATTTTTTACCCCGAACACTAAATGGGGAACTTTATGAAGATTTCCTCAGAAATCATTTATCAGCACTGCTCACGGATGTACCGGAAGAAAGAAGAGCAAACATGATTTACCAACATGACGGATGTCCAGCCCACTTCCGAATCACAATTCGACAATTGCTGGATGAAAACTATCCAAACCGATGGATAGGGCGCGGTGGGCCGATTCCGTGGCCTGCACGAAGCCCTGATCTGACGCCGCTAGACTTTTACGTCTAGGGTCATATGAAAGATCTAGTTTATGTGACCCCAGTAAATTCAATTGAAGAACTAAGGGAGAGAATTACAAATGCGGCGGACCAGATGAGGGCAACAATCACATCAAGAATATCAAAAACCGAAGTAAGGAAGCGAATAAGAACATGTATTCGAAACCGAGGGCAGCACATCAAACAAGACGTGTGAAATGTGTGTAATTAAAGTTTTTAATATTGATTAAAAAGAATAATAATATTCACGATTTTGTTTTTGATTTTTCGAATAATCACCTTACGCACGCCTGTACTAAATCAAAAACGATTTTCATAAGGTAGTCCATGATTTTGTATTAACTTTCATACCTTTTTGGATAGCTGATAAGACAAGGATATTTTCTTAGTAATTTGTACACCAGGTGTAGCATTTTTTTTTTTTTGCACTAGACTACATTTTTATGAAGTAATAGCAAAAATTACAAAAAATTAAATGTTTGGTTAGTGATATTTGCCAAAGTTTTAGGCATTATTGAACTTTTAATTATTAACAAAGGTCTGCTACGGCGTCAACTATGATAATAACTTAAATGTCAGTACAGTCGCGCCGTAAATCATTTTTAAATTGGTTTCAAATGATTTAATCTGGGATTTTTCATAAAAAAACTAAAACTCTTAACTAATTCAAAAACTACTGAATTTCGGTAGAACATTTGGTGGCTTAATTTGTTGCATTTTAACCCTACTATGACGTCCTGCAAGGAATACGTCGAGTTACCAGTAACCCTGTATATACATACGTACCTACCTATAGCTACAAAACTATAATACATATTTGTTGTCTTTAAAGTAAAAATTTAATGGTAGGTAGGTACTTCTACTATTTGAGTTGCATTCTTCCATTACGACATTAGTTGGGTATTTTGTTTTGATAAAACAATTTAGAACAGATAAACTATTAAGCATAAGTAGTAGCAAGGAAAGTTTACTTACCTTTGCATTTTTATTCCTCGCATTTCGGCGGCAACGAAATCACTATTTGTTGATAAATAATGCGCAACCATTAATCCATCTATTTTAGGTGGATTATGCGATTGCCCTTTTTCGAATCCTTCATCCATTTTATTAATCGAATAATATTTACTATTATTAGACTATTAACGTAATACGCGGACGAAAACAACAAAATACTGCGCAAGCTATTACTGTAACCGCTGGCGACTTGATACTAAGCGCGTTGTGACATGACGTCACAAGCGGTCACGTGACTGTTAGCGGGACTCGATATTATTCGAAACTTTGAATGCCTATAAAATCAAAACTACTAGATATTTTTGACTACAACAAAAACTAGTGTATTTGTATACATACAGGTTTTACTGAGACAAAATTTCAAGCGATTTGGCATACCTAGCAACATTCTTCATTATGTATAGGCATCCAGAGTCAAAAGGTACACCATAAATAAATTGAAGTAACATTTACGATGAAACTTGTAAACATTTCCTTGCATAAAAAACGCAGGGATCTTTTCTATTTGAAATGAGCAATACAAACACAAATTAATCAATTTTGAGAATTTCTTTCTGTCTGTCTATTTGTTTGTAATATCATCACATGAGAAAAGCTTAATGGATTATAATGAAACTACCTAAACAAGCATGTTGTTCTCCTCATCGCTGTCACTGTGGCGAAGTTGTCAACAGTCTCGGCCATCACGGCCTGTCTTGCAGCCGAAGTGCGGGCCGCTTGGCGCAGCACGCGAACATTAACGACATTATCCGACGAGCTCTTGTCACCGCCGGCGTTCCAGCTGTATTAGAACCCAATGGCCTGGCACGCGACGATGGCAAGAGATCGGACGGCATGTCCTTATTTCCATGGAAGGTGGGCCTTTAGTGTGGGACGCAACCTGTGTCGACACTCTTGCGCCATCCCATCTTCCTAGCTCGGCGTGCTGTGCTGGTGATGCTGCTGCGGCTGCAGAAAACCTCAAGCGGCGTAAGTATAATAACCTCATTGGTAACTATACTTTCGAGCCGTTTGGGGTTGAAATCCTCGGGCCGTGGGGTCCGAGTGCCCATGGCCTCTTCCGTGACATCTCAAAACGGCTATTTGACACTTCCCGTGACCCAAGGGCTGGTTTTTACCTTGGCCAGAGGCTAAGCATTGCCATACAACGTGGCAATGCGGCCAGTCTCTTCGGTACATTACCAGTCGACAGCGATGCGGATGAATTTTTTGACGCTATATTTTAGTTTGTAAATAGTTCTAGTTAAGTTAGTATATAGTATCTATTTTTGTTTTGTAAATAATTAATTAACTTTAATATTATATTTTAATTTTATATTATTATAAGTTATACTTAATATAAATATTATAAAAACTTAATATCTACACATATATGCCTAAACAAGAGGTTGCATCTATATTTTTTGTAATTTGATGGATGACATAAGAGCACTCTACAGTATATTATTATGTATAATAGAGATCAATTTACGGTGTTTATAATTTAATAAATTATCTTTACAGATTGAACACCAAGTCAGTTGATGGAACAATTAGAAAAAACTAAATGTAGCCTGGCATCACTCGCAGTGCCAATCTATTGAAAAAATGATTTTTTCATTTTTTAAGAGAAATTATGACGTTGGCGTAAAAAAAAAAAACATTTTGGTCTGATACTGATGTTGCTTGCTCATTTATATACATTAATAAATACTGAAATCATATAAATCTGTGTTTTATTTTATCGATTTTTCAAAATAGTTTTGGAGTCTCATTATTATCTGTATAGAATGCATTTCATCGATATCGATAAATTTATTGGTTTCTATACGTAGGGCATCCCTATCCCTTCAAGGTCATGATTGTCATTGTCAGTGCTACAATTTTCATGTTGGTAGTTTTTTTTTTATGAGGTTGGCTAAAGAAGGTTAGGAATTTTCAAAAACTGAATGTTCTAAGTTCCGCCTCTTAAAGTTACATGCTCTGTGGTCACGAGTGCCCGACCCAGAACACAGATAACTATATACTAGACCCAGAAGACCGTTGCCGCGCCATTTTATTTGACACATCGAATCTTACGGTGTTACCAGTACACAGTATTATTTTTGGATTACACGCTCCAGGTCACAAACGCTATTCGTCATGTACGTAGTACGTCATAATCCGCGATTGGACACTTTTGCTGGTTGTCATAGACGCCGTACGTCATTAACTCTGTTGGTCACAAACGCTTTACGTCACTAACTCAATTCGTCACAAACGCGCTACGTCACTAACTCAGTTCGTCACAAACGTAGTTCGTCATTTTTTTTTGTGATCAGTACTGGCTAACAGATAAATAGTATGTGTAAATCATCATTTATTAAAACAAGTAGGTAATCATCATTTATTAACTAAACAATAGGGATCACTTTGAAAAATCTTGTTTGATTGAAATATTTATCATTCGTCAAACACATATTTTTAGGGTTCCGTACCTCAAAAGGAAAAACGGAACCCTTATATAGGATCACTCGTCTGTCTGTCTGTCTATCACAGCCAATTTGCTCTGAATCTAATGGACCGTTTAAGTTGAAATTTGGTACTCATATGTATTTCTGTGACCCAAACATGACCAATGTTTATTTTATGTACATGGAGAATATAAAAAAAATATCCACTATTTCAACTATAACGCATGAAGTTATATGTCTGTATCTAACCACCACCTAATGGGTCACTTATAAATTTGTATGTCTTAATTATGACAAAACGTAGCGCACACCCTATTTATGTAAACACCTATGTTTCACAAATAAATTGATTGATTGATTAAGGCGCGGGACATACATAAATTGCGAGTGGTGCGGGCGTGGCGACGGTACGGCGCGGGCGTTGCGCCGGCCGTTTCATATTTCATACCAAATGTATAGGAACGACTTGGCGCAGAATATACACACAATGCCCGCGCAGCAGCGTCTTTTCAAATTCAAATTCAAAATATTTTATTTCACATAACCTACATGGGCATTTATGAAACGTCAGAAGTTAGGTGCACGGTTCCAATTGGTCGTCTCGCCCGCGCCACGCCTCTTGTGTATGTTCCGCGCCACGTTGTTTCTATACATTTTGTAAGAAATATGAAACGGACGGTGCAACACCTGTGCCATACCGTCGCGACGCCCGCGCCTCATCCGCGCCACTTGCCATTTGTGTATGTCCCGCGCCTAAGTGGTAAAGGAATCTGTCACACACCAAATAAGTATAATTTAGGTTGATCATGACAAACAGCGTTTATGGTAAATGGCGATTATGACAAATCGCGTACATGATGAAATGCGTTTGTGGAAAACACCGTATTAGACGAATCGCCATAGTGACTAACTGAGTTAAATCAGATAGCTATGACCAACTGAGTATGTAACGAATAGCGTTTGTGACCTGGAGCGTGTAAATATACTACTGGACAGAATGCTTGAGAGAATATATATACTACTGGACAGAATGCTTGAGAGACAGTATATATACCCTATACTACTGGACAGAATGCTTGAGAGACAGTATGGCGCTTTCTGTGGACAGACCAGGTCTGAACCCAAACTGTGCATCATGCATTTCAATGCGGGACGCCATATGCCTATCAAGCAAACCGTCCAGCACCTTGGCAATGATAGTAGCAAGGGATATGGGCCTATAGTTCGAGAGATCTGATGTGTCCCCAGTCTTATCCTTCACAATAGGTACAACCACAGTTTTCATTAGGTCACTGGGCAGATGAGCATGGCTTAGACACAGTGAGAAGCACATCGCCAGTACCCTAGGTAGGTGAACTCCTGCATGCAGCAGGTGTTCGATGCTGAGGTAGTCATGCCCTGGTGACTTGCCCCTAACCATACTTTTAATAACAGTAGCAACATCTTTTGCTGAGAACCTGACATTTAACTCCTTCAGACAATCCTCAGCATCGACCACCTGCGATGGGGAGCCAAGAGGAGATTCAGATTTAAAATGCTTCACAAACAAGTTTGCTATCGCTGTAGGCTCATGTTGCCCCGCCACGCTCACGGGGACGCCCGGCCTCGGATTCAATCTATTCGTATTTTTCCAAAACCTTGAAAAATCTTTAGATTTATGATTGTCAGCTATAATGTCCATTTTAATTTAATTTTGATTGTTCTGACACCATCTTTGATTTAACGACTTTTCTCGTGTCGTACATATGTTCATACACAGAACCAGAAGTTGGTTTACGAGACATACTCCAGACTTGAAAAGCAAGCCGTGCGTCCACGTGAGCCTGCTTAACATGCCTATTCCAACCAACAACACGTTTATTCCTTCTACCCTCTCCCGCATCCACATTACTTGGACATTGGGCAGCCTCTGTAAGTATACACACAATGTTTTTATACATATTGTCCAATACGACTTTGTGATTGGAATCCTCACAACACCCGTTAGCACATTCCTTAAATTCTAATGGAAAATTAATTTCCCTTAACATTGTATGACATTTTTCTGTGTATTGACTTATTTGACTAGCAGTCCCTTCACCACATATCGCAAAGTTTTTACTCAGATTGGGTGTCACAATAGAAGGTCTTATCATATTAAAATTACATTGTAATTTTAAAGGCATGTGATCCGACCAATACGTATCGTACAATACTGCTGCACTAATGAGCAGACGCCTCGCAGCCTCGATCACTACACAGTGGTCGAACCAGCGGTGGCAACCGTGCAGTAAGTCCAGGTCCGCACAGGTCCAACACTGCTCCTCACAGAAGCTCAACAGTTCACTACCGAACAGCTCGCCAGGGTGAGCGTTAAAATCGCCGAGTATGATCACTGATTGCACATTATTACTTTCTATTATCGCACTAATTTCACTAAGACAATCTGTAAACACAGTTACGTTATCGTTCGAGTCCGTAGGCATATACACCGAGAAAATTAGTATGGAACGATCCTGCGACACTATTTTAATAGCTACAAGGCGAACGTTGTTACAACTAACTACCGTGACAGATGGAAATAGGCTTTTCCTCCACAACAACGCCATTCCTCCATAAGGCCTTCCACGTAGCACTCCCGCTGAGGTGTCGACTGCCGAATTGCCCGTAAAAGCTAAGTCATCATCTATTTGTCCAAGAAAGGCGATATCATGTGGCAAAAGTCAAGTTTCTTGCAACGCGATAACGTCGGCCACTACACACAGACGCCTCACACAGTCAACAGATCTTTTAATACATTTACAATTGAAACTTATTAGGGTCGTATTATCAATTTATATTGTGTGTTGTGTTCATTCTCAGAGTATTTCCTCTGTCTGTTTTCTTTTTAGTAAAGTGTATAAATTTACGATATGATATACCTTCAGGCCAAAAATCATCATACATGAATAAATCATACTTATGTTTTGGAACAGAAATCTTGTATGCGTTATAACTTTTGGGCATCTTCATTATCATTTTCTCAATATCCACACGTATTTTGGCTTTTTTGTCAACATATTCTGTGATGTCACTCTGTGTCACCTGTTTATCCACATTATAGATATACAAAACGAATTTTTCATCTACAGCCTTAAATTTGCCCGTGGGTTGTATTACAGCTTTTCCTGTATTTCCCAAAAAGCGATTTCTCGTTTTCTTCTTCTGTTTTTGTACCAAGGTCCACTCGCCTTCACTTATAATCTCAGCAACCGTTTTAGGTTGGGAAGTCGATTGGACGACCGCCGCGGCCGTGTGTCCCGGACACCTCGCAAAGTTGTTACTATCAATTTTTTGCGACGAGCCGGTGTTGTTGACGACGCTCAGCTGTGAGCCTACACCGGTTTCGCACTCTTTCCGATTATGCTCATTAGTCTTTGTGCTGCTCAAGTTCTGATCAGCTGATATTGATGAGTAGTGGGTAGGCGGTAAAATAGTTTCACTTTTAGAACTTTGGTCCGATGTATTTTTACTAGTAATAGGAACATGTTGCAATCCCATCGGCCCGCTATCATAATCACAGCTGTCCATCATATGAGTTCCACCTCCTCGTTTTGTGCTTACATACGAATAACAAGGGCTTTTCATACTCGTCAACTTTTTCAAATCTGCTATGTCACGCTTGATCGGTTCAAGTTGAGTAGCAGATGCATATTGCGATTTAATTTCATCAATTTCACTTTTCATCTTTGTTAAATCTTTAAGCAGTTTTGTCACGTCTACGTGATCAAATAATACGGGTGGTAATTTTTGCAAATCTTTTGCAACAAAAACTGGCCGGTCATTAGGATGGGTTACTTGTAATAAGCTAATGATATCCTCGATCTCACGTACCTTTTTCCCATCTTTCTTCCTCGTAATCTTACGTTTGGAAGTTGTTGTAATCGCATCAAATAGTAGGTTTTTTG
The DNA here is from genome assembly GCA_963680765.1 of Agrochola lychnidis. Classification (NCBI taxonomy): domain Eukaryota; kingdom Metazoa; phylum Arthropoda; class Insecta; order Lepidoptera; family Noctuidae; genus Agrochola; species Agrochola lychnidis. The sequence goes on along the minus strand of OY796859.1, from coordinate 15,133,503 downwards.
CTTCCACAATATCACTATCCGAGAAAGCACTGATACATATCCGACTTAGGCTTTCCTCGTCCATTATGTCCAGTTTATTACACACGAAAGCTAACACTTCCTTAATAACGACATTGCAGCTCGCACATTTCACTACGTTAGAGGAACTCATCCTGCACTTAATTATACACGCATGTCACGTCCGATCGGTAACGCGTGCGACACGGACTTATAATATTATTACTGTATACACGAGTACATTTTTCCGGTGGTACAAGATCTGTTGCCATTTCTCGTAAGTGCGTGATTTTTCTACGTTTGGATCTCTCACTGGCCGAATCAAAACTAGAACACGGACGATCAGGTCCAGTAGGAGTAGGAACAGTGTAAAATGGGAATGTTTCAATTTGTTGCAGCCACTCTGCGTATTTACTATACTTACAGTAAGTCCTTTCTGCGCGCAGTACCGAAATATCTTTTAATATTGTTTTATAATGCTGAAACTCTCATTCTCATAGAATTTTGTTGGTTAGGGGGGCAATTATTATTCAACTTTTAAAAATGTTCTTTCTTAGAATCCAAACTTTTAGCTGGATCTTGAAAAATCATGTCTACCAGTTCACAACGAGTAAAATTTAGTACGCGACCTACATACGAAAAAAAATATAACGTCAAGATTTGCAAACTTTAGCAAGTTTTTTTTTTTCATATCATAATAAAAGAAGGTTTGAGGTATATTTTTCTATAAGTTTAGTTGCGAATAGTAGCGAACTGCTGTAACTTTTCCACTCGACAATTTTTTTTTGGTTTTTTTTTTCATATTCGATTCATCACTATTATTATATTAAGTAAATGCTTAATTTAAAAAACTAGTATTTTATGAAAATAGATACCTTGAGCGACAGATTCCATGTTTCAGAACCACAATAACTTTTGTCGTTATGAAATTATAAGGTAACAAAGAACTGCAACTTTTACTGTACGTATTCTAGTCAACCGATTGTAGAATGTTCGAACTGTTGTTAAACTTACATTTTATCATAAACCTGACTTCATATTCGCGCATTTTGATGAAGCAACTATTCAAGTAATATTAGCCATAATTTTTTTTCATATATCTTCAACTTTTCAAAATTGGTTTTTGGCCGACCCCGGCCGCATTGTGCGTCATGGTAACAGAAACATAGTGGGGACGGAGTGAGAGAGTAATTAGAAAGAGAAAGAATGAGAGAGGAATAGAAACGCGGAAAGAGGAATATAGGCATCACGTAGCTACACGCATTAAACTTTATCGACGAATTTTTGTTACTTCGGCTTGTGGAAATCGTCAGATTATATATTTTTCGTTTTCCTTGAATTATTTCCTTCAAAATAAAAAACATTAGCTACGCTCGAGAATGTCGAGATGACTTTTTTTTTACAACTTTGTAGCCCGCCCCTTTCTTTACGTCACTCTCAAATTGTCAGATTAGTGGAATATACACTTTGTAGCATGTAATTAACTCACCCTACCTTAATCTGACGCGCTCGAGAATTTCTGATGATCAATTTTTTTTTACTAATCTGATCCTTTATCCTTGACGGGCAGCCTTGTATATGGGGCTTATATTTGGTAGAGGTACATAACCGGGTACAAGGTATCCCCCTGTATATTAATCTGCCACGCTTTAGTAAATCCCGAAATCCCCGCTTGGGCTCCCCTACTAAAAAGGCTATGTCAAAGAGGAAAATAGTACAAAAGCCACTAGTAGTCCCGCGTAATAGACTAAAAGTATGCAACAAAATTGATAAAGGTACCATGGCAGTGAAAATATATAATTACTTAGCTGAAGAATTTAGAATGCTACAAAGGGAATCACCAGTTTCGGCTAAGCGTGGGCAAGATGCCCGGTAAAAAACTTTTTACCAAACAATGTTATTAATTCTGAAAGAAATATTTTTGCACATCACATCACTGCCAGGTACACGTACAAAAAGTCGAAATAAAGAGTATTCAAACTGTAGCACCAGTTAAAAAGCATAGCCATTTGTTTGACACAGTGATACCAGCACGGAAATAAAAAACCTATTTCAGTCTTTAATCGATTAGATAATCAACTATGGTCACCAAACAAAAAGTGTTTGTCTGCAAAACGAGTACTATCAATACTGTATGAGAAGATTATACTCATTTGCATTGTTTTAAAATAAAACAATCAAAAACGTTACTAGTATTTTAACATATTTTTTAAAAAGGTTCTATAAATCGATTATTGTCAGTTTTTTGTTTTTTCCTGGTAACTCCTACTATATTGTTTATAGAGATGTTTGATCTGGTTGCTTTGTATCGATATTCTACTTGCCGATGGATCGTTTCGATTCGAGCATGGATATAAAACCGCTTCTTATTAATCATTTTTAATATTAATTTAATTCAATTTCTTACTACATTGGCAGAGTCCTGGTTTTGCCCGAATAATTCTACAAAAGTCAGTAGTGATTGAGAAACGTGTTTATGGAAAATAACGGCCCGCTTTAATAGTATTTTTCCCGAGATTTTAATTTTTTATAATTTAACTAAAAAATGTACATAGATCTGACCACTACGATTTTACAGTACGATTGTACAATACGATAATTTGATCGATCCTCACTACCTTTATCAATTTACAGTAGTGAATCGTTTAGGTATATTGTTGAATCGATATAAAAATCGATCAAATCCCGTTGTACCGACCCACTTGAGTATCGACATATCGAACATCCTTAATGTCAGATGAAATGGCAACATTGACAACTGACAACAATAAAAAAAAATATTCGCTTTGGTTTCGTGCGCTGTGGATGTTATTTTGTTTACTCGCAGCTTTGAACGTTTGTTTTTCTTATCATGGACTCCGATACCGTTCCTCATGATAACTCGGCCTTACTCTTGGACACTGAATCTGTACCTCTCGTTGAACCTGGCGTTATTATGGACCTCGAACCGGCTTTAAATGATAACCACGGTACGAACTTGGACTCCTTTTTTTTTTTTTTTTTTTTTTTTTTTTTTTTTTTTTTTTTTTTTTTTTTTTTTTTTTTTTTTTTTTTGGGTGGGAAATTATCAAATAACTTCTCCCGCTCTGGGCGGAGCGGGAGGGCGTGTCAGACTCTTACTGACTAAAACCCACCCGTGTTCCTTCGGTTGCCCTGTTGCCGGGGGCCACGATTTCCCGATCGGTTTTCTTCGAACCCCCGGCAGGCATTGGCCCTAGTGGACCCCTTCAATTCTGCTGACATCTCTTTGAGGCGCGCGTGGAACACAACGCGCCGTCGACCCGGGCTTGGTCCTTATCGGACAGCGAGCTACCCATTGCTCACCGTCCGCAAGCCCGCGCCTACGGTGGCCGGAAATCGGCTCGCGATTCCCGCCCCGGGCGTCTCCTCCTGCGGCGGTTAGGGGCGTGAGGGCGCGAAATTTGCCTCTCCCTCACGCGTTCCGCCTCCTCCTTTGCGAGCATTACCGCTTCGCAGAAGGAGGTGACGGCCTGCCATTTCCTCTCGCTCCGTACCATGGCCTGAACCAGGGCCGGACGCGAGAGATCACCGCCGCCGATCGCCTCTACGAGAACACGGCGTTGCTCCGCCCAAGCCGGGCAGACCTCCACCGTATGCTCCACCGTGTCCTCAGGCCGATCCACACAATGGTGACACCCGGGTGTTTCCTCCCGCCTTATCCTGAACAGGAACCTCCCGAAGCAGCCGTGTCCGGTGAGGACCTGCGTCAGGCGGAAGGTGAGAACGCCGTGGCGTCTCTCCAGCCACTCCTCAAAGACGGGTCTTATCGCCGCGATTGTGGCGTGCCCAGCGCGGGGTTGCGACAATCGCACCCTCCATGACGCCATGAGATCCCGCCGGAGCTCTGTCCGCTGTGCCGCAATTTCTTGCGGCATCGGGGTTAAGCCCCGGCGTTTCGCCTCCTCGCGCCACTCCCAGACGTGCGCGAGGACCTTTGCCTCCAGATCCCATGGTGGTAATCCGGCAAGGAGGCTCGCCGCCTCGCAGGAGACCGTGCGGTATCCTCGGGCCAGCCGGATGGCCATGACCCTCTGGGACGCGTTCAACCGGCGGGCTGGCCGCAGCCTCAATGAACGCGCCCACACCGGTGCCCCGTAAAGGGCCATGGACCGCACGATCCCCGCATAGAGCCTCCGGCAGGAGGCGTTTGGATCCCCTAGATTGGGCAGGAGCCGCTTCAATGCAGCCCCGGCCCGCTCGAGTCTGGGAGCCAAACGTCGGAAATGTTCTACGAAGTTCCACCGGCTGTCGAGGACGAGTCCCAGATACTTCATCGTTGACTCGACACCGATGTGAACTCCTCCCGCCATTACCTGGGAACCCGACGGTGGCGCATTCCGAGGACCATGAAAACCCATGGCCTCAGACTTGTGCAGGGCCACCTCGAGTCCCAGCTGCCGGATCCTATCGACGATTGTCGCAACCCCACGAACTTGGACTCCTGTGCTACACGTACTTCGAGTGAGAATGAGGAACCAATGCGATGAGTTAATTGTGGCGTTGATGTAATTCATTGCAGAAGACATACGTTGCAGCTAGTGATGTTCAAATTCGCTAGAAACTATAGACGTGTTATGGACTATTAAATATATTTTTCTAGCGCGTTATTTTATACGCTATCATTATAACACGTTGTTACAAAACTCGTCCACAGTCTCAACGCAGAGACGTTGTCATTTTATTTGCCAACACGCTAGATGGACTTAATGTTGCGCGGTGAATGTTATCTCACAACGCGCTGTACACGAAAAAATAATATTTTTCTCATGAAGCGTTAGAAATCAATGAACATTTATGTGAAAAGTGTAAAAATTTTGATTGTCCAACTAAATCTGACTATTACTAATCGCGATTTACAAAAAAAACGTGTGGAATAAAATTGGTTGTCATGAACTTTAAATTCACACCAACACCTCGGACTTCAGGTGCAAAAACAGTACTATTTCTTTTTTTTCTTTTGCTTATATCTCGAAAACAATGTGTCCAATCGCAAAAATAATGAAAATTTCGACCCCCTTTATAAAGCTCTTAAACCCCTTACACTCCACATGTAGGTAATATTTTTTCTTATTTTCCATACAAAAAGTGAAAAATTCCATATAAAACACGTCGAGGCCGCCCCCCTGCGCGCCTCTGGCTCTAAAAAGATTCACGTGGTTAGTATCACGTGTGGAGTCGCGATTGTCAAATTCGATTTACTTGTATCAAAATTTTTTTTTTTTAGAGAATTTATTTTGCAAAATAACAGACGACGCGCGCCGACTGCCGCCCGAGTTCACCCGACGCGCTGTGCCAGACTATAAAACTTTATTGCTATCCCATTCTGGCTCCGCTGTGCACGTTTAGACTTTTATTAGTTTGTTGAAGTAATATATTTCTAGCGCGAAGTCTGAGTCGATCTAGCAAAGGCTAGATGCTTTGTACACATATCGTGTTATTTTTTGGCGCTATACGTTTTATTAACCATCACTAGTTGCAGCTATTACAAAGATTTTACCCGGCAAGGTTTCAATTTTTCACATGCCAGTTGAAGCATATTCTTACATCTTGCTTCAACTTTATTATAATATTTGCTTTCCTATAGATAAATGGTTTTTAAAATACAAATCTTTTATTAATAAAGATCTTGTCCACGCTTAGCCAGATCACCCGAACAAACTGAGCAATTCCCTTTAGAATTTAATAGAAAGCTGTAAGGTAAGTGGGGGCAAGATGCCAGATTCAGTGCAGTTTTAATAGTGATCGATGAGCGGTGCCTTTGTGTCGCGTCGCGTGACGCGCTGGTCTGCACGAGCCTTAAGATCTATTTTGTTACGTCGCACACCTCAGGCACACACACACACCTCAATGAGTGCCTGCAGAGAGCTTTTGACATTGAATTTTACATATATTTGCTATTTAATTTGACATTGTATTTAATTGTTGACATATTTTAAATTAATTTGACTTTATATTTGCTATTTAATTTGACATTGTATTTAATTGTTGACATATTTTAAATTAATTTGACTTTATATTTGCTATTTAATTTGACATTGGTGCCGATTCCCTTGTTCACAAACTAAACTAAATTTAAGTTCAGTGCATCTTTTTCTTTCTATTTCATTAAGAAAAGGACAGAAGATAAATTTTAGTTTAGTCCTGTTAAATTAATCAGCCCTTGACGTAAATTGACGTAATTTTAGTCGGCAAGTTTTTAATCACGTCTAAACCTGTATGGAGAGTGACAGGCGCTGATTAATTTGACAGGACTAAACTAAAATTTATCCTCTGTCCTTTTCTTAATGAAATAGAAAAAAAGATGCATTGAACTTAAGTTTAGTTCAATTTGTGAACAAGGGAATCAGCACCATTGTATTTGTTAATTGTCATATTTTAAATTAATTTGACTTTTGAACTAACTTTTCACTTCAATTTTAATTAGGCTTTAAATGTATTATTTCTGCATGTGATAATTTTATAATATTCAATTCAATTCATTTATTCACAAACAATTTACATTGTGTTTGAAATATTGTAAAGACACAAAAAAAAATACATTCATATGATAAATATAAAAAATAGTTACAATAAAAAAAAAAAAAATTCAAAGTCAACTCATTACGAATTCATAGAAAATGATAAAAAAATAAAAAATATATATATAATTAAATGAAATAGTTAATGTCAACTCAAATAATTAATAGGAATAATAATACATTTGTCATTTAAAAATAATGTCATAATTACACAAAATAACAATTACAGTCGGTTCTAGTAACATATCTACTTGAGTTGACAGGAGAAAACACAAGGTAACATAATATTACATTTCGTCAACGGAGTAGAGACACTTATCTAGTAGGAATGCTTGAAGCTTTGTTTTAAATGCAGATGTATAAATCAAACTTTTTAAGTGCAGTGGTAACCTATTGAGTAATTGCACTGCTTGATAATGTGAACTGTGCTTTACAATGTTGAAGTGAGGACTTATCTTATTTCTCAATTCTTTCCTACGTGTGCTCTCTCTAACCAGTCTATCCTCATCCGTCTCACATTCATGTATGTACTTTTTAAGATTAGTCAGAAGGACTAGAACATAGAGACTGGGTACTGTAAGGATGTTTAAATCTAAGAAATGTGGACGACAACTCTCTCTTTGTGAAATACGGACAATGGTACGTATAGCTCTTTTCTGAAGGACAAAAGCTCTTTGGCAGTTATAATTATAGCTGTTCCCCCAAAATTGTATGCTATATCTTAATTTAGACTCAATTAGTGCATAGTATACGATTTTTAAATGTTTTATGTCAATTTCGTCTCGGAGGGTTCTTAACGCAAAACACGCAGATGATATAGATGCATCAATAGCGGCTAGTTCCTTTTTCCAATTCAATGAATCATCTATGTGTACTCCCAAGAATTTAGCATCTCTCACGAGTTCAATTTTGTCCTCATTTAGTATTATTTCCATGGTGTCTTTATTAAGAGCAGTTGTTTTGAATAACATTATCTTGGTCTTAGTACTATTAATTTTTAACTTATTTACAGTAAACCATGAATACATATAATTTATAGCTGCATTAACTTTTTCTGTAAGTTCTTTTATGTCATTTGCCCCAATAATGGCATTTGTGTCATCCGCAAAAACAACAAGTTGTATGTCTGGTAGAATTCTATTTATATAATTTATTAGGTCATTGGTAAATAAAATGAACAATATGGGCCCTAGTATCGATCCTTGTGGAACACCGGCATAAATATTAAAAAAAGGTGATTTATAACTTAGTCTATGTCCATCTTGCATTTCACTGATTTCTACAAACATTTTTCTGTTTTCTATGTAGGATATCAAGAGTTGGGTCGCTTTGCCTCTCACTCCGTAATGATTTAGTTTAGCTATAAGTAGATCATGATCAACAGTGTCAAATGCTGAACTCAAATCTAAAAATACACCAGCTACTCTCATTTTATTGTTTATTTGATTGATTATATCATTAATAAGAGTATATATTGCGTCTCTTGTGCCCACATTTTTTTGATATCCAAATTGTCTTCTATGTAAGACTTTATTTAAGTTAATATGAAGTACAAGCCGAGATTTGATAATTTTTTCGAATATCTTTGAAAGCGTTGGCAGCAGAGAGATTGGCCTGTAATTTTTAGGATCATTTTTTGTGCCTTTTTTGTGAATTGGTATGATCTTGGCTATTTTTAGCTGCTCCGGAAATATTCCTTCATTAATACACTTATTAAAGAAGTAAGAAAGCGGTTGTGCAAGTATATTTATATGATCTTTAATAACAGATACAGGAATTTCATCATATCCACAAGAACGTTTATTATTCATCTTGTTAACAATATTATAAATTTCATCTGGAGTGGTAAGAGTAAAACAAAGTTCGTTTTCGACCCGTTGTGTACTCTGCTCAAGTAATAAAGTCGCTTCCTCATTTTCATTTTTACTTGTAAGACATTTGTTATCAAAAAGTTTTGCTAGTGTGATAACTACTTCTTCGGGATCATCAACTATTTTGTCGTCAATTTTAAGTAGTAGATGTTCCGTATGCATAACTTTTGAGCGATTTGTGCATTTGTTAACAATTTGCCAAATTTCTTTGCTAGAGTTTGTTGAATTATTTATTTTTTCCCTAACTGTAATTTTTTTAGCTTTCGTGATAACCCTTCTATAAATTTTGATGTATTTATTTTTGTAATTAAGAACACTAGGTCCAAGATTATTACCATTACTAGCGCATAAAAAGCGTTTCATTTTGCTGGAGATTTTCACACCTTTGGTGATCCATTTTAGTTTAGTACTCTTTATAATGTTAATTTTACGTTTCTTTTTTTTGTAACTATCTTTAAAAACTTCTGAGAACTTTTTTATAAATGTATTAATTCCCATATTCAAAATATGTATCGTTATTAGAACTGAAAATTCTTTTATTTATAACAATATGCTGGTTGTAGTGACTTGACTTGCTTGTCAGAGTTTCCACCCAAAATTGACCTAAAAGACCTCCATGTCCATCAGCCAGACCATTATGGTCTACTTCACAATCCTTTACATAATATTCAGTCAAATTTGTTAGGATATTGTCGATGCACGAAAATGAGTCATTTCGAATAAAAGTTGCAGTGTTAACAAGATGCCTAAAATTGTAACACGTTAACAAGCTGACAAATTCAGTGCGTTTTTTATTATCCAAAAGTAAATCTATATTAAAGTCTCCGCATATGATACATTTCCTATTAAATAAATGTTCCAGCAATTTTTCCATGCGTGTCCTGAATTGTTCAAAATTCTTGTCATAAGGACTACGATAACAACAACATATGTATAGTTCAGTATCGATATCTTTAATACAACATATTTCAAAGCTGTCCATCTTATAAAGTTTGTTAATTACATCTATATTCTCTACTTTTCTGTCCACATGTCCCAGGATCAAACTACCACCTCTAGTCTTTTTACTTCTGGTGTTGCAAGAAACCAGGTTGTAGTTATCTAAAGAAAAAAAAATCATGGACTTATCGTTTAAAAAATGTTCACTAATGCAAATGTAGTCTACCCTGATTTCAAGAGATTGTATATAAACATCCAATTCATTCTTCTTATTACTAATACCACACACATTTTGGTGAAATATGTTTATATTTTGTAATCTAGGTGTGATTTTTTCATTCCGATTACAGTTTCTACTACTAGCTTTGTGTAAACTAGAGTCCCCTATTTTGTTACCCACGAAAAAAATCATCAGCTTGCCGTATTGCACGAGCACAAGTATGAATACATGAAGGTTCTGAAATTATATTTGGCATTGATTTAGGAATTGGTTTGAAGTAATATTGAATATTGCCTTTTCGGGGGTTATTTTTACTACTACTACTGGTAAGGTTACATTTTTCAGTCTTCTAAGAAATTATGTTTTTGCGCACTATGTTGTTACAGTATTTCGTATAGTTGTTTCGATACTGAATACGTAAAATTTCTCTTAAAAATAGCCGTGACTTGATTATTGTATTTTGTTTATAACCACTGTCAATGAATTCTACATGCTTCAAATTATCGCATATAAGACTAAGAATAGAATTAATTTTTGACGTGTTGATGTATTTTGCATTGTGTACATTTCCAACTAGTACATTAGTATGTGAGATTTTATATAAATTATAATGTAAAAAGGATTGCATAGTAAAAGGATTATGATCGTTTGTGCCTGTCAATATTATTACAAAGTCTCTTTCGTCAAAATTTTTACAAAAGGAAACACATGAATTAACTATTTCATCCGTGGGTGCCTTCGGTTTTATTATAGACAGTACCTCATAGTCCGCTCCTAAGTCACGCCGTAGGTAACTACCTATATCGCTTTCCTGTTCATCAGTAAGAATTAAAACGTTGTACTTCCTAGATTTGATGTTGTTTTCCTGTATTTTAGTTGATTCTGGGTTATTTGCACACTTTTTATGTCCGATAAATGATGTGCTCTGTAGAGTAGCCGGTTCAGGTTCAGAATTTCTGTCAATTGTTACGCATGTCAAGGGTTGCTCAGTTTGTTTCTGTCATGGTGGTTACAGATTTAGCTTCTTCGGTGTTTGTAACGTCATTAAATTTCAAAGGAGAAGCACAGAAACTGTTTGTCAGCCGTCGTCGTGCACTCTTTTTAGAACTTGATGACATGTTATGATTGAGGGCAGTCAACGGGCTTCTACACAATTGTTTTAATACGCTGAGCTCCTGATTTATATTTAATACTTGTTTTTTTAAGTCTAAGTTTTCAAGAACAATAATTTCCATTTCATTTTGTGTACTTTCTAGTTGACATTTTAATTCCTTTATTTCTGCCTTTAGTTCCAACATGTATGTGGAACAAATATTTGAGGATAGATCTAAGCTTCTGCCCAGTATTTCATCACAAGACATTAAACTTGTGTCAATTAAGCTGCGTTCAAGAGACTCCATTGATCGTGATTTAATTATTGGTCGCTGTTTCCTTGTGGTGATATTATTTACTTGCTCCATGTTGTTTGGTGTAATACAAAAAGAGTTGCGTTCGGTAAGGATCGAACTTGAGCCACTTAAATCGTAAGTCCGGGCTCGATCTCTACGTGCCACCGAGACGATTACAATTGAAATTCAAAAAGGTCTTTAGTTCCTCGAGTCAGCTGATTGACATTAACGGTTGATTTTTATGATTTTGAGAAGAGTGGGTAGGCGATTTCGAAGTTCGGTTAGATTGTTTTTTGCACTTTTTTTTAAATAGTTTTGTGTTAATATTACACTGTTTTGTGAGAAAAACACTTTGTACTCACTGCGTGTCTTTGAAATGCACTTATGTTTGCAGTTCACTGGGTAGATTTTTTGTTTAATTGTCAGTTGTTGATGACTTTGTAGTGTGCACGTATTTTAGATGTTATTGTTTACACTCAGTGTCTATAGCACAAATAACACTTGTAGACCTTAATTGAGACGCAATTAATCGATGACTTGTATTAATAGACCGGAGAACTGTGTTTTAATATTTTTTATATATTTAAATATGAAGAGCCGAACTAGCTTCGATGACAGCAGCTGTCAATTTTTAGTATGTAATTTTTTAATATGTAATGTTCAACACAATGTTAATTGTTAATGAATAAATAAATGAAAATGAAAAGTGTGTTGTGTGAAAAATGCAAATGTCTGCACGTCGACTTTTATGCAAGTTAATCGAGTTTTTTAATCTTACCCCGTGTCTTGTAAATTGAATTACGTGGTAGGTACGAGTGTTTTATTGGAATATCTACTTATTATTTGTAATTCTTAGTTGTGTTATTACATCTAAATATGGCTATTTTTCGTATTTTAGGATTTATTACAATTTTCTTTCGATCAATAATTATTGATCGAAGCAATTTTCCGTCTTTACCCATCAATATTTGACGGGGTAAGATGAATATTTAAAAGACTAAGATGAAAGAAAAATGCGAAATTTTGTTTTGTAATATCTCGATAGTAGGATAAAATAAAGGGTAAAGGATTTATTTGATTGATAATGATGTTTTATTATCAGTATGCAATTAAAGTGGAAAGTTTGAGAATCTCTACTTTTAATGTTCCCCCGGTGGGGTAAGATTGATATACACATTTTTTAAAATCGTTTTTTCTTTGTTAACTAAAGGTATTCGGACACTACAGACAGTTGAGACTTTAAGGGCACTTCAAACTTTAGACTAGTGAACACCAACAACGTCTGATAATCATTATTTTGAACGATTTTAGAAACTATTTCAATCTTTCCCCATCATCCTTTCATCTTCCCCCTGTTTCATTCTCGTGATAAAAACAATTTATAATTTTTTTTTTCTGCTTTGGAATAGATTTAATAGGATGTTATCAATGTGATAGAAAAATACACTCTACGCTCTTTACTCACTACAAATATTTTTTTTGCATAAACTAATACATAATATGTACTGTTGCGGACGACGTAGCTACACGGCAATAGACTTGTAAATAAATTGATTATGTAAATAAGTAAGACTGATTAAAATAAATGACCATTTTGTATTAGGGAAAATAAGAACATGTTTAAAATAGGGCTAAGTTATTTCCTTTAGACATAAATATAACACTGTAGGGAGGTACTGAGCGCCCACGCTAAAATCTGATTGGTTGACCGCGGCAACGCTCTCCGTGCCCCCACGCCGCCCGCACTATGCGGGAATTGTACTTAAGACGGGTGGTTTGCCGCGAACTACGCCAGCCCGTCCCATCTTTTGATGTCCTCCCTCCGGATAACGCCCTAAGCCGAGGCTCGTACCCCACAGGGGGTGCCCTTAGCGAGCGTTCATCCTAAGCTTTTTAGCTTAGTTTATGTGTGCCCTGGCTGAAGGCTTTGAGTGTAGCAGCTTAAGGCAACCACAGGATTGACCGGTTAAACAGCCACGGTTTTCGGAACCAGCTGTGAGATGCCCTACAGAAAAAAAAACGCGAACTACGCACTCTTCACTCGACCGTCAAGCAGCAAGCCATCCTGGGAATAAACTACGAAATAAGAAGCCCGAAGAGTTTTATTCAAGACCCCAGAAAATATACAGTTCACCGTGATAGTTGGTCCTGCGAACCCGGATTTTAGAAGAATAGAACATCGCCGATTCAAGAATAAAACTCAAGAATGAAGACTAGAAGCGTCACGAACAAAAAAAAATGAAAGGGAATCGGGCTACGACAGTCGATATCCCCGCACGTTTGAAGATCCGCCCGGGTCGCCGTCGACCATCGCGTCCGCGCTTCCGCACACCCCGTTCGGTGCGCCCGCGGTCGGAACCGATCCTGCCGCCCCCGCGCTCGCGACCGCACCCTCTGCCACTGCCGCGGCAGGGCGAGTTGCGCCAATGGCATCCGAGGACGCATCCGCCACGCCGGCCCCTCACCACGTACCAGCGAGTAGAGCCACCGCGTAGAGCCACCGCGTAGAGCCACCGCGACCACGCGCAACTACGGGGAACTGCTCGCCACACCGTCCACGTCCCGTTACCCACCGACGCTCCCCGCACTACGAACCCAGGACTCGGCAAGAACTATGACAGCTGCGTACGACACTTCTGTGAGTGATACAGCAAGCACAATACGTTCCAGAAGATCGTACAGTAGTGACGTGACAAAAGTGAAGAAGGCCGAATACGAGGCGCAGAAGAGGATCGCCGCAATAAGAAACGAGCAACTGGAACCCGAAAAGGCGCTCGTCAACAAGCGACTCGAGTATGAAGTTTCGGCAATTGAAGCAGAGGCAGACGCCCGCGAAGAGGGCTTCGTCCGCATGAGTGAAGACAGAGTGGATAAGTGGCTTTAAAACATTGACCGAAGTCACCCTCCAGACGCGGATCGACTGCAGACAGAGCAACCCCCGCGCCCCGCCGCCACGCACGCCACCCTGGGAACCGCCGCCTACGTTGAACCCGTCACGTATGCTGACGCCGCCGCACCCGCCGGAAACAACCAAAGAAGACAACGATCGGTATCGCGCTCACCTACCAGAGGAGAACGTCTAGTTGGAAGAGGAATCGAACAGCTGGCCGACACGTTGGAGAAGATGATACACGTTCGCCCGCCGCCACGACAAGTGACCGAGCTACCTACTTTCACGGGAGCAGCCACGGAATGGTTACCATTTAAGGCAGCGTACAACGATTCATCGAGTTTATACAGATTCACCGTGATCGAGAACTTAGCTAGATTACGCAACTGCATCAAAGGTGAAGCCAGGAAAGCAGTGACAGCGCTCCTGTACTCCGCATCCGACCCGCAGGTGATCATGAAGACACTGGAACAATATTACGGGAGGCCGGAGATACTCATGGACCGAGTGATGGAAGACTTAAAGAAGCTATCCCGGCTCACAGCGCAGCTAGTGAATTAAATTCGTTCGCAGTGAAACTTCAAAATATCGTGTGTGTGATATCCAAGATGGATAACCGTGGCTACATATAGAACCCGATGATGACTCGCGAAGTCGTAGAGAAGCTGAGCCCGCACATTAAATCCAGATGGTGTGACTACGCTGCTGAAACAGTGGAATCGTTGCGTGAACCGGAAGTGATACTGCTTTCCAGATTCCTGATGCGGGAGGCCGACCGAGCTATGAAATATGCCTTCACGAATACAACACACGCTCCCGCCTCGAAGAAAGAAACGAAGAGTAAGCCACAATTTGTCGCCAAGAAGAAATCGGGCCGAGAAGCAGTCTTCGCGACGACAGAAGAAGAAGAAAGAAAACCAGAGTGTCTGTGCTGTGGCGGTAACCATGAAGCACGCGAAGACACGCGACCCAAGTGCGCGAAGTTCCTGAAGATGAGCATCGACGAAAGATGGGATTCGGTACGTACTGCTAAATTATGTTTTAACTGTGTGTCAAGACGCCATCGCCGCGAACATTGCCGAGCGAAGCGATGCGGCAAGGGGTCCTGCAGTCGCCCACATCACGCGTTGCTGCACAAGGATTGAGAAGAGAAGGAAGCGCCGCCGAGTGAGAAGCCGGACAAAGCGACCGACGTCGAGAAGCCACACTCACAGGAAGCAGTAATGACCGTCTCCGCATCAAACAATCCACTGCAGCGCGTACTGCTGAAGATGTGTCCAGTGATATTAAAGGGGCCCAGCGGACAAATACACACGTTCGCCCTACTGGATGAAGGCTCGACAATATCGATCAACGACGAAGAACTGGCAGGCCTCCTGCAAGTCGACGGTCCGGTCTCCACTCTACGCATCCAGATCGTGACTTCACAACAACGCGAAGAATGCAGCCAAGAGGAAACCGGTACCCAGGTCCAGCAGCTTATATAAGCTGGATCCTGATAAAGTTGAAGCAAAACAACAGGTTTAAACAGACAAAACGACTTTTCTTTTCCAACCATTTCAAAGCTCCATTAACAATATCATCACTCATTACTTCATCTTTCATCCTTCCTTCTCTCATTCTTTATTCTCTTTCATTACTTTTTATCAATATATGGCCTAACAGTGTTGCTAACCAAAAAGTACTTACTATATTACATTGACCTATTCTAACACCCCCCCTCAATGTAATATATACTTGCAATACAAACATAAAACTTACTTTTGATATAAGCCGCACTTATTTATAAACCTCAACAACAAATTATTATTCAATGCCTTTGTAAACATATCTGCAATCTGATCTTCTGTTTTTAAGTATTTCAAAATCAATGTCCCCTTTTTAATCAACTCTTTAATTAAATGGAATCTTATATCAACATGTTTCAAGCGCTTAATATTATCAGTGTTAGCTACCATTATGGCACTTTAATTGTCACAACAAATCTTGACAGGACAAACATTTTCAATATTCAAATCCTTAAGTAAATTTATAAGCCAACAGGCTTAACTTGAGGCCATACTAATTGCTATGTACTCCGATTCTGTTGAAGACAGGCTAACACTAGCTTGTTTCTTTGAGCACCAAGAAATTAAACAATTTGCAAACATGAAACAATATCCCATGGTAGACTTTCTATCCATCAAATCTCCACCCCAATTTGCATCACAATATCCCACTAACACCTCACTATTACATTTATATACTAACTTGTAATTAATAGTGTGTTTAATATATCTAAGTACTCTTTTTAAAGCTGTTAACAAAACATCATTTGCTTTATTCTGATGTCTGCTTAAAATTGATAAAGCAACACAAATATCTGGTCTTGTTCCTAATACTGCATAAGACAAACAACCTATTATCTTTCTACATTTCTTTTCAATGTCCCTGTCAACTACAAAATCATTATTTTCTTCTAATATGCTAGTATTAAAGTTCAGATCCATAGGGGTACACATTTCTTTACAGTCCTGCATTTCAAATTTTTGTAAAATATTTTCTAAATATTCTTTTTGACTCAACTCAGTAATTCCATTTTCTAAATCCTGTTTTACCCTTATACCTAAGTAATTTGAAACAAAGCCTAAGTCTTTCTTTTAAAATTCACTGTGCAACATTGACTTAAGATCACATATTTCTATTTTGTTATTTCCAAATATTAACAAATCATCAACATACAATAAAACATACGTTTTGGAATCCCTGTTACACTTAGTATATAAACAACAATCACTTTGAAACCTTCCAAAATCTTGTTTTATTATTACAGAGTTAAATTTATCATTCCAGTATTTTGGTGACTTTTTCAACCCATATAAAGACTTATTTAATTTAACAATCTTTTATTCCCACTATAGGCACCTTCTGGCAGTTCTAAATATACTTCTTCATCAATATTCCCATACAAAAAAGCCCCCGTCACATCCATCTGATAAATTGGTAAATTTAACTTTGTGGCTACTGACACAAATAACCTGAAAGTAGATAACTTAGCTACTGGCGCATAAATCTCACATAAGTCAAACATATCATCCTGTTCAAAGCCCCTAGCCACTTACTACTTACAGTCTTTTTACTAGCAGGTTCTTCGCAAAGGTCCAAGGTATTATTATCTCTTAAGGCTTGCAATTCTCTATTAATCGCCTCCTTCCACTTACTCGCATCCCTTCTTTTCAAGGCTTCTTTATACGTAACTGGCTCACTCTCTATACTTTCAACATTGAGACATTCATAGAACGCTGTTTGTTTCCTCACTCGTTTGCTTCTTCTTTTAGGTCTCTCACTGTCGAGTGATGGTGTATTATCATCAGTTAATAATTTCAACTCATCCGGACATGGTTCATATTCACTTTCAGATTCTGTTTCATGAAACGAACTTTCCTCAACATCACTTTCTCTCACACAAATGGCATCTTCTGATTTTCCATTTCCTTCATTTACCACAGTTTTAGTCTCCTGTGATGATTGGTTTTCTAAAGTTACTATCTTAACTGATTCCTGCACTTTATTCACTTCTTTTGCCAATTTCTTTTCTTTTGTTTGCTTTATTTTAACGTTATTTTTCTCCAAAACTTTCTTTACACGATCAAAGTTTTGATATGCGAGTCTTTCATGCCACTCGTTTATTTCGTTCTTTACTCCTTTTGCAACACTCGCAACCTCGCATTTGAAGCGAAAATCCATATAATATATTTCTCCATAACGTTTAGCCACCGCAGACAGTTTGTTTTGTTTGTAAAATTTACATAAATTTTCATTTGTCACCATGACATATCCTCTATCTGTCGCACAATTCACAGAGAATAAATTAGTTTTTAGGTCCGGCACGTACAAGACATTGTCTATGGTCGTGTTTATCCATTCCCGGCCATTATAAACCTGTACCGCCACCTGTCCACAACCATTTGCACTAATTGCGTTCCCATTACCGACAATCACTGATTTATTCGACAACGAAGAATATGTCGTAAATAAATCTCGATCACAGCACATATGTTGGGTTGCGCCGGTGTCCACTAACCACTGTGACTGTTGAAAATGTCCACCTGAACTCGTTATCACAAATGCGTTACTGTTTCTGTCCTTATTTTTCTTAAACCAACACTCGCTTTTAACATGTCCCAATTTGTTGCAGTAAAAACACTTTTTAGCCAATCTATTATTATTTGCCGAACTGTCATTACGATTGTTTACATAACTCCGACACTCGCTTTGATAATGTCCCATTTTATTACATTTGTAACATTTCATGTTCTTCTTATCCGTTCTGTTAGCAACAAAAGCTGATGATTGCTGGGGCACCTCCCCTCTTTCTTTCAATCTTTCCTCTTCTATCAATAATCTTGCTACTAAATTATCGTAGGTCTGCTTATCGTCAGGCGCAGATTCCCAGGCTGATACAAAATGTTTGTATTGATCTGGTAACGACATCAAAACTTTCGTTATTACGAACTTATCCGATATAGTTTCACCGAGCTGTTTCAATTGATTCTGCATTTCCTGTATCTTTGATAGAAAAGTAGACATCTCTGCACCTTCTTCGTATTTAAACTGAAAGAATCTTTGCTGCACAATATGAATGATCGTCTCCGATTTTTGTTCATAGACGCTTAGTAATTTTCGCCACATCTCAGCCGAGGTTTCACATGATAAAATATGTAGCATGACAACTTCTGACATTCTTGTAACCAGCAAAGTCTGGGCTTTTCATCGCAAGTTTCCCATCGAGTACGGTCGGCATCATTTTCAGGTTTTATTTTAGTGCCGTTTACTATGTCATACAAGCCCTGGCCTCGCAGCAAAACCGTAGTCTGGAACCGCCATATATTCCAATTCTTCGCACCTTCCAATTTTATTGCTCCCTCCAGCTTTATATGCAAGCCAGAAGTTCTTACGTTGTCCTCCATCGTCGTGCTTACTTCCTGCTCGTCCCGTCCTTGATGAAACAAGTAATTTTCCTTCCTGCTGGCCTAACGTCACACGTGCTCCGTGCCGATGCCGACAGTATTTTTGACGAAAAGCAGTATTTGGCCCTTTGTTTTGCTCACGAATACTAGATTATGCGGCTGGGCCCATAACCTGATAAAGTTGAAGCAAAACAACAGGTTTAAACAGACAAAACGACTTTTCTTTTCCAACCATTTCAAAGCTCCATTAACAATATCATCACTCATTACTTCATCTCTCATCCTTCCTTCTCTCATTCTTTATTCTCTTTCATTACTTTTTATCAATATATGGCCTAACAGTGTTGCTAACCAAAAAGTACTTACTATATTACAATTGAATCTTTTTAGAGCCGGAGGCGTGCAGGGCAGCCTCGACGTGTTTTATATGGATTTTTCACTTTTTGTATGGAAAATAAGAAAAAAATATTACCTACATGTAGAGTGTTAGGGGTTTAAGGATTTTATAAAGGGTGTCGAAATTTTCATTATTTTTGCAATCGCAAACCGGACACACCGTTTTCAAGATATAAGCAAAAGAAAAAAAAATACTCAGTACTGTTTTTGCATCTGAAGTCGAGGTGTTGGTGTGAATTTAAAGTTCCAACCAATTTTATTTTACACGTTTTTAGTCGCGATTAAAAATAGTCAGATTTAGTTAGAAAATCGAAATTTTAGGTGAAAAACGTCAAATTCAGAATAGCAAAATTGCCATTTTCACTAAACTAATATCTCAGTACCATCTTAGTGCTGCCAAACTAAAATATAGTTAAGTCATTTTAGTCTATTTCAGAATAGGAAATCGTCGTTTGACAGGATTAAACTAAATTTTGGTGATTTTTAGTCTAGTTTAGAGGCATTTGTGACAAAAGAATCGACACCATTGGATGCTTACTTTTATATTTATAAAACTTTTATTTAAGTACTTAATAATGTTGTAATTTTATTATTCTAGTAATCTGCGAGAAAAGCCGATGGGAGATTTGATCCTACAAGTCACCGGCTCATTTGGCAAATATCAATATTGGCTTTGCTTTTTAATATTTATAAGCAAGTTCTTCATCGCATTCAATCAACTGGCCATTATTTTCTACAACCCTCCAATGAAGTATACATGTGGCGATACTCCCAAAAACTTGCCTAATGATTGCCCTTGTGATAAACCAATATATGATACTTCAGTGTTCACCAGTACCGTAGTCACGGAATGGAATTTGATTTGTGAACGGAAATGGCAAGCAAATTTCATACAGACGGTATTTCAGTCTGGCACGCTTATTGGCAGCATGGGTTTTGGGGCGGCTTCCGACAGGTGAGATGAAGTTTTATATTTTTATTTATTTAGGTACCCTTTTTTATTATTTGATAATTATCAAATAACTTCATCCACACAAAGGTCCCTCCCGTCTTATCCGGAACAGGAACCTCCTGAAACAACCTTGTCCGGTGAGGACCTGTGTCAGGCGCCGTGGCGCCTCTCTAGCCACTCCTCAGAGGGGACTTACCGCCGTAATTGTGGCGTCCCCAGCGCTGGGTTGCGACAATCGCACTCTCCATGACGCCATGAGAGAGTGGCTGCGAGGAATGTATTAGGTACACATACATACTACTACCACTACTACATATCGACGATGAACTACCAATACTTCTTAAGTACTTTTTTTCGATTTTTACTTTTTAATGCCATTATCATCATCTGCCTAGCCTTTTCCCAACTATGTTGGGGTCGGCTTCCAGTCTAACCGGATGCAGCTGAATACCAGTATTTTACATGGAGCGACTGCCTATCTGACCTCCACAACCTAGTGACTAGGTAACACGATACCCCTTGGTAAGACTGGTTGTCAGACTTTTTGGGCTTCTAACTACCCGTAACGACTGTCAAAGATCTACAAATGACAGCCGGGACCAACGGATTAACGTGCTTTCCGAGGCACGGAGGGGACTTGGTATGTAAAGATGGTCACCCATCCACGGACCAACCGCGGCAAGCGTAGCTTAACCTGATCGATCGACCCGTGCAGCTGTTATTACTTAGCCGCCATTGACGTAAAATGCTATTTCGCGTGTACTGGCAAAACCTCCTATCACGATATTTAACTATTTATCCTATTAATAAATAATATAAGTCAGGTAGTCATAGTCGTTAACATAAGGTGCCTTGGGGTAATATCGGACGGATTTTCGAATAGTTGCAAGGATGTTGCAAAAACTTGTTTTTCTCAATTTTGGTATACAGCACATTAATGAAAAATAGTGGAAATTAATAATGATTCAACACAGTGTAATTTTAAATTTAATTTATTTATAAACACTCAATAATTTTTGCTTTGTAAGCCTGTAAAATCAGGACACAATTTTTGTGAATATAATGACGATTTGGCTATCAAGGGGTAAGTTCGGACAGCAATTTAAAACTATTCCTATTGCTAGGAACACAAGGTGTATGAAAAGAATGTATCCGATCTTTCCTGTTCTTTAACATGACATCATAAAAATCTACCTAATACTACAAACATAAATGTACCAAATTATTCTTTTTTTTTTCGTTTAATTTGTCCGATCTTACCCCACATGCCAAATTTAGAAGATATTAAGATTCTCAAAGTTTGGTTTTATCCACAAGCATACTACCAAATAAAGCAATCGTATGTTAAAGCGTTATATAAAATTGAATTACCGTACGGTTGGTAGAGAAATGAAGGGAATCGGAATATTCAAATAATGAAACGAATTCGTAGCAGTATAAAATATTATATTATAATAATATGGTATAGGATCAAATGCACCATTTTTAGATTGAAGTTTTTGTTTCCGTTTTGTTGTCTTCCGTATTTCTTTTTCCTTTGTTAATTCTATCTCTTGCTGTTTTTCTAGAAAAGACTTTGTAATCACTTCTGCACCTTTCGCGACTCGTTTTAACTTAACAGCTATATTGTTCTTAGAGTTTTGAGGGTGTTGTGAAACTTTTTCTAGAAGCATTTGTTCGAAACTGGCGAGCGGTTGTAGCAGACTGTTTCTATGTTCTAAAGTCGGTGAGTCTAAAATTTTAGAGTTATCAATATTATTATTTGTAGAAGTAGAGCCGTTATAACACATGATCTTACCAATTTCATTTACACATATCTGTGTTAGAGTTTTCGGTTGTTTAAAAGTCACCGGAGCCATGTGTGTTTGCCTTCGTGCATAAGCTGCTGGATCATATTTGTTCTTTGGTATAATCGCAGGATTAAAAGGGTAAATTCCACCTTTTTTAAAGCCATTTCGTATTACTTGTGGTTTGGTTTCCTGGCACGCTTCAGCAGACATTTGAGCAAAACTTTGCTTTCTCAATTTTATTCCAACGTTTTGTCTTTGCCATTTTACGAGGTTTTTATCCCAAATTGTTTTAAAAGATTTGATCACGGCCAAGTCTAGCGGTTGCAATAGATGTGATGTGTGTGCAGGAAGCTTCAATATAGTGATGTTTTTCTCTACTGCTAAAGCTACCACTTTGTCATCGACATGACTGACATGTCCATCATACAACAATAATACGGGCCTGTCTTCACCCAAATTAGATATAAATACTTATAATATGTAATCATAAAAAATATTCGTTTCCATCCAGCCTCGTTTGCTGGCTGCATACGCAAGATTGAAATCGTATTTTTCAGGATTCTGTAACATCCATTGTTCGTACATGTGTTTGCCCTTAAAAACGATCAGGGGGTCCAATTTCTGTCCAGCTGCATTTACAGTAGTCAAAACTGTGATATTTTCTTTAGCGCTTCCACATGTTGTTCGTGTACAAGGCTCCCCTCTGGCACCTATAACTTTAGTTTTTGTAGGATCGAGACAAACTGAAGTTTCATCGAGGTTCCAGATTTGCTTGGGATCCGAAATATTTAACCCCTGGAGCGTTTTTTCGAGAAGAGTAAAATATTCGTGAATGATAAACGGATCTGTCATTTTTTTTTCTGAGGTATTCTACAGGTTGCGGGTTTTTTATTGACAAATTGTGGCGTTGACGAAAAGAAATAAACCAGTCCGGTCCCGGTCTGCCATCATTGAAGGGGGTTTTTTTTTATAAAATCTTGAGTTACATCGAGTACCTCTTCTCTTGATAACCCCCAACCCCACTTTTCCAGTGTTCGTAGGCAGTTTGCCAGTTCAGATTCTAATGCCACTGGGATAGCTGTCGGCCTGCCAAGGGTATTACTTACTATCGCTGTTTTCTTCAGGATTCTATCACTAAGTGTGGATGTAGGTATGCCGTACATTTTTGAAGCGGCTGCATAGGTGAGCTCCTTATTATTTATTTTCTGCATGGCTAATTGCAGCGCTTCTTTTGTATAAGAAGTGGCCCGCGAAGAGGTTCGGGAGTATTTACGTGGCATCTGCAAGTGAATTGTTGATATAAGTGTCTAATATGACCCCAGACGCAAACCCTAACATCTCAATAACAGTTACGTAAGTTAGTTTAATTAAAATAATATCTTCTACATAATAGCTTAAGATCCCACTGCTCGATTCTGCAGCTATCTGATTTTTTGATGAAATTAATTTTAAATGGAAGTTGAGGTAGTATGAATGAATGAATGAATGAATGAATGATATATTTTATTTGCAAGAATATAGGTACATATGTTCTTAAGTTCTATGGGTTTCACTATATTCGGCATTTCAGCCGTGCAAATATTTAGATTTACATCTTGGTTATACTTATAGCATGCAGTAGGTACACATTTAATAATTAGCAATTGGCAATAAAAATACTAATAATCATTTCATAATTTTAATTTAAATTAAGGTTGCCTATAAAAAAATTGCCGCAACTAATTTAATAAAAATTAGTTTATAAAAATAATTACAGGTAATTGCGGCAAGTTTTTATAGGCAACTTATTGCTAATCCTTTGAATACTTCCTCAAATTTCATTTAAAATTCATGTCATCTAAAAAACAGATAGCTGCAGAATCGAGCAGTGAGATCCTGGGTTATAAGCGCCATATTGAAACGATTACGACCACATTAAGTATTTAAAATTAAATTAAAATCATGTGTAATAAAAGTTTGACAATCACTGCCAATTTCGAAACGGGTTAAGACCGGATATTTTTGTCCGATCTTTACTGGAGATGGGTAACACCGGATTTCAGCCTACAGAGGTAGTAGACATATCTGGATTAGTTTTATCATGTTATCACTGCTTAAAACTTAGTATTTAGGCAAAACAATACCAAAATAAGCTATACTTTTGCTAAAATATGCAAATACGAATGAAGGTGAAAGACCGGATAAACAAATATTTTATAAAACTTACCTTGTTTTCTCTAACGGCGCGTGGTATACGTCCGAGTTGCCGGAGCGACTGGCGGTCACTGCGGGGCGGGGCGGAACATAATGACGTGGCGCGCAATGTGGCTAGCATTAAAAAATATAGCCAAATAAGTGGGATATTTGATTTCTACGTTCTTACCCCTGCGCCGATCTTACCCCAACGCACCTAAATCAGGAATAGCGTGGGGCCCAGAGTACTTCCCTGAGGAACACCATTAACATTAAATACTAATAGAAATAACTTTTAAATTTATGAGACGCATGTCTACTATGTTATTGTTGTGGCGTACTCCACACAATTGTTAAATGTCTATTTAATCATATTTATCATGTCTAGTTATAAGTTCTTGTATTAGATATCGTAATGTTAGTTCGCAACAGCAAGCATTTATCAATTTATAATGTATGTTATTAATTCCAACAAGCAAACAGACACACCTTATTATTTACTATTAGAGATCTAGCTAGTACGCTACACGGCGACCGGTTCCTTAGGCTTCTGCCTCGAAACTTGCGTTGCGGGCATTGGGGCGGCAACGGGGCGGGGGCGGCGGCGGCGGCGGCGGGCGGTGCGGCGCGGAGGCGCGGCGGGGCGGGCAACGCAGACCCGTTCTCGAAACCAGCGGGCAGATAGGGACACGGTATCGAATAGAAAGTATCGATATACTGTACTCATGAGTAGTATCGAAAAAAAATATATCGTACTCATAAAACTATCGAAACAAAAGTATCGATACTTCAAGGTATCGAGTACTTTTCTTAGGGCCTAATGTGCATAGAGCATAGGTCAATATCAGTCAGTAAATAACGTCAGTTTAACTTCAGTAGGGCAGGACGTAAAAAAATAAATGATAACGGTGAACAAGTGATTGATTAGTGTAGTAAATGAATGAAGGAAAGGTTAAGAATTGAACTGTGAACGGAAGGAACAATTTCTAGTAAAGATCGATGTAATGTTTTAGAAGGTTCAAAACGAGTGAACTAGATGGCGTTGCCATAACCAGAGCTGGGCAAAATATATGCTTTGCTTTAATTAAAATACAAATTACAAAATACTATCTCGCACGTATTTAAAATACGAAATACAAAGTACTTTTAAGTCGTGTATTTGAAATATAAAATACAAAATACAGTATTTTAACTATTTTTATTTAAAATACAAAATACAGTCAGGTGTTAGGTTATGTAAATAGAATAGAACTAATACAGCCCAGTGTCGCCGACTTTAAAGATTGACATATGTAGCGTTCGCCATTTTACTTACGAAAGCTATCGAGGGCAATTTTTTGCAGAACGCACCCATTAATAAGATCGCTAAATGTATTTATATTCAAATGTATTTTGAAGCCATAAGTATGTGAAATACTAACTACAAAATACCTCAGCGTCAGGTATTTGAAATACCAATTACAAATTACATTTTTAAGAAGTAATTGAATTACAAATACTAAATACGTATTTGTATTTCAATTACGTATTTTAATTACAATGAATTCAAATACTGCCCAACCCTGGCCATAACCATAAACATAAGCCGTAAGGTCGCAAGTTTTAAATAGGTAATTTCTAAGATTACTCATAACTGAATTTCTTATTCTATACGATACCTGCCAAAAAGTACTCATTGAGTAAAAGTATCGAATGCAAAATATCGAGTACAAAAGTATCGGTATCGAAAGGAAATGTACTCGATACCACAAAGTATCGATACTTTTTTCGTGTCCCTACGGACAGATCGCGCGGCACTATAGCGGCGTAGTGTTGCGTTCGTGGTTGTGTCATCGAGATATTTGTTTTTATTCGCGAACGAAATGTCTGAATAACGGCGACAACATCTTTTTGATTCAAATTTATTCCTAACGCTCGATTTTAAATTGCACAACACTGCAATGCAGACGTGCGGGCGGTCACCGCTTGACTGGAGTGCACCGCTCTTTGTCCACCCCTGCGCCGCTGCTGCGCCGCTGTTTTCGAGGGCCGGTCCATTTGATTTTACGCATTAGATCCTGAGTAGCAGGATCTAATGCGTAATGCGCTGCCGCCGCCGCCACCGCCCCGCGGTCCGCAAGATTCGAGGCAGAGGCCTTAGGAGACCATTCCTGTTTTTAAAATGTGCATCTGGACTGAGGGCCCATTTTTTTTCTCTTGCGGATCAAGTTGACTTATAGGGAAATTTGTTAAAAATAGTAATCTATACATTTCTTAAACGCGAATTAATTTTTTTATAAACAAATGAATTGGGCTCTCAATCCAGACGCTTGCATAAAGTGGCATAGCATAAATCTCAGAAAGTACTATGTCTGTGTTAATAATTTTTATTTTAGAATTTAGTAAGATTTTTTTTAAATCTTATAATAAATTTCCAACTAGCTAGAATATGACGTTTCAGATTTATGGTGGTTTAACTGGGTCCCTCAGTCTGTACTAAGGAATCTTCGGAATACGAGTTTAACTGTAGAAATACATAAATATGCCTCTCTAATATCTTATAGTTGAACATCTCTGTGAATTAGTTAAAAAGAAATAATGGCTCAAAAGTTATTTGTTGAAAATTAAATGAAAGTCGAATTTTCGTAAAATTGAACTGAGAGCCCAATATTTTCGACTTTATTGAATAGGCTCAACCTCATAGGTTAATACAAATTAAAACAAAGTATTTTTACTATGTTTTTATTAAAAAATTTACTTATTATTCGTTGTTCTAAATGCCAAACTTTAAAAGAAAATGCATTCAATTTTTGTATAGGAGCAAATTTGGTAGGGTGACCATAATGTTCTTCTTAAGTACATAGTAGAAAGAAGAATTCAAATTTAGTTTTGTAAAGCGCAGTCAGAAAGTCGTAAAGAAACTAGAACCATTTATTTTACTTATAACTTATACTCACATAAAGTATGTAAAACAGGTTGTTCTTCTCTACTATTACAAAATCATACCATCGGCGAGCCTATTGCCATCAATCAAGCACAAATACAGAAAAAATAAATAAACAAATTAACTGAATATGAAGACTGCTTCTTTTTTTTATGTACCCTATTTTGTCCCACTGTTGAGCAAAAGTTTCCCCCATACTTTTCCAGTCTTCCTAATGTTTGTGCCTTCTCTGGCCAGTCAGTCAGGAACGAGTCCAGATCGTCATGCCAGCACTTTTTAGGCCTGCCCCAGTGGGGGTACGCAAGATTAGTGAGAAAAATACCGCCCCAGGACCCGACGGCATACCCTGGAAAAGCCTGGGTCCTGGCCATGGGGGCTCTCGGGCCTCGACTAAGGGGGTTCCTAAGCGCATGCATGGCGAGGGGCCAGTTCCCACTTCGTTGGAAGACGGGGAAATTGGTCCTCATCAGGAAGCCGGGGCAGCCAGCGGACTCTCCGTCCACTTATCGGCCCATTGTGCTGCTCGACAAGGTGGGCAAGCTCTTTGAAAGAGTCATTGCAGACCGCCTCGTCGGGCAGCTGGTGCGGGTGGGGCCGGATCTGGCGGAAAGCCAGTTTGGTTTCCGCAGGGGGCGCTCTACGGTGGATGCCATCATGCGCGTGCGGGTTCTCACGACAGGGGATGCTGTGGCCCAGGGTGGGGTCGTCTTGGTGGTGTCTCTAGACATCACCAATGCCTTCAACACCCTGCCCTGGAGTTGCATTAGGGAGGCACTTCGGTATCACCGGCTGCCGACCTACCTCTGTCGTGTGGTCGAGGCCTATTTGACGGACAGAGCTGTCATCTACCCCGGTCACCAAGGAGAGTGGAACCGG
This sequence comes from Agrochola lychnidis, assembly GCA_963680765.1. Classification (NCBI taxonomy): domain Eukaryota; kingdom Metazoa; phylum Arthropoda; class Insecta; order Lepidoptera; family Noctuidae; genus Agrochola; species Agrochola lychnidis. Next base: position 15,105,601 of record OY796859.1, on the reverse strand, counting down.
CGAGTGGATCATCGGATACGACTGGGTGCTGCGCGCCGACCTCCCTACCGGCGTCAGCGTCGTTTGTTACGCTCACGACACGCTGGTCCTGGCGCAGGGAAGGTCGTACCAGGCGGCGGCCGATTTAGCGACACGCGGGGTAGCGACAATCGTCGACAGAATCCGGCAGTTGGGACTCAAGGTGGCCCTGCACAAGTCCGAGGCCATGGGTTTTTATGGTCCTCGGAGTGCGGGTTCCCAGGTGATGGCGGGAGGGGTTCACATCGTCGTCGAGTCGACGATGAAGTATCTGGGACTCGTCCTCGACAGCCGGTGGACCTTCGTGGAGCATTTCCGATGTTTGGCTAACAAACTAGACCGAGCCGGGGTGGCATTGAAGCGGCTACTGCCCAATCTGGGAGGTCCAAACGCCTCCTATTGGAGGCTCTACGCGGGGGTTGTGCGGTCTATAGTCCTTTACGGGGCGCCGGTGTGGGCGAATTCATTGAGGCGGCAGCCAGCCCGCCGGTTGAACGCGTCCCAGAAGGTCATGGCCATCCGGCTGGCCCAAGGATACCGCACGGTCTCCTGCGAGGCGGCGAGCCTCCTTGTCGGATTACCGCCATGGGATCCGGAGGCAAAGGTCCTCACGCACATTTGGGAGTGGTGCGAGGAGGCGAAACGCCGGGGCTTAACTCCGATGCCGCAAGAAATCGCGGCACAGCAGACAGAGCTCCGGCGGGATCTCATGGCGGAATGGAGAGTGCGATTGTCGCAACCCAGCGATGGGCACGCCACAATTGCGGCGATAAGATCCTTCTTTGAGGAGTGGCTAGAGAGGCACCACAGCGTCCTCACCTTCCGCCTGACGTAGGTCCTCACCGGACACGGCTGTTTCGGGAGGTACCTGTTCAGGATAAAGCGGGAGGAAACGCCCGAGTGTCGCCACTGTGTAGATCGCACGGAGGACACGGTGGAGCATACGGTGGAGGTCTGCCCGGCTTGGGCGGGGCATCGTCCTCGTGGAGTCCATCTTTGGGCTCCATCATCACAGCAGCTCCATAATATCACATTTAAAAAAAAAAATCTCCATAGCTATGTAAGTTTGCTAAGTTTCAGCTCAATCGGATGAAAATGGTTACTGGAAACACATACGAACGAAGCAAACTAATATAAAGCTTGTAAAAAGGAAAGAAAACTTTCCAACGTTTTTCTAACAACTATTAAAATAAACAGATTTAATAACGAGGCAGTCTGAATATTCAGTTTATTTGTTTTTCTGTATTTGTGCCTGGTTGATGGCAATAGGCTCGTCGATGGTTCTAGTTTGTTATAAACAATGTAACAATTTATTCTATCTGCTTTCGGGAACGGAGCGTGTAATTAAACTTATCCAGTATGCCTGTTTGTTTTGGAGTTAATGTCCCGCGAAGAAGTCATGCCACTCCATACAAAAGCCATTTGAAGTATAGACTTCGCTCCATGGTAAGCCCACTGTCGGTGCCAATGCACAGAACTAAAGCATTCAGGGGGAGTCCATGCCGACTGAGCGAAATGTTGCCATTTTAAATATTGTATTTCATATAGTCATTTTAAATTATTATTTTATTTTATTTTTATATCATATATATATCTCATTATATGCTGTACCGGTCGACGTCATAACGCCTCTGCCGGCTGTTAATTTTTTAGAGATTTTGCCTATTTTATCAATTTCTAATTTTTGTTCATAATCTGTTTTCTTACTAGTCATTTAATAATGTCATTTAAGTTAAGTAGTTTTAGAAGATCAACGCAGTCACATGATTTTGCCTTTGAAGGTACATACCTACCTTCTTACTTTAAAAAGATGATAGTTTTTGATTTTTTAAATATCTAATAGATATGATATATAGAATATAATAGTTATTATGACACAGATATTGGGTATTTATTCACAACACAACACACACACATGTATGTCACTACAGTATATTTGATTTTGTGAGCTATTTTTTTTTTAATATTAACCTGTCTTTTATTACATTATATTTTATTCTGATATCTAATTTATTAAAGCGGACACACACTTCCCTGTTTATTATTCTAGCGTATGGCACTCGTGGGTTGCAGCTGAAAATCAGCGTCAGGTGGTACACTTTGTGTTGTCATCTGACAATATGCTGAGCTGAGGCCCTTTTGGCATTATAATCATTGTTTTGTGTTTTTTATAGTTATAAGGTGTATTTTCTCTGCTGTAATGCCAATAAACGCATTTTTCTTTTCTTCTTTCTTTCTTTATAGGAATAAGGTTCACTTTTGCTTGTGGGAATTTTGGGTAATAGAAATACGTGTTTGCACTATGCTGATTTATTTGCGACTGGTTTATAGGACAATTTTTCTAAATAATATAATGGCACACACATATGCATACGTACTTGTTAATAAATTTCACACATATAAGGATTCTAACTCAACATACCGCTCACCAAAGGGCCTATTTGCCCTTTAACAAAATAATTATCATAAACAACTAAAACGACAGTGATAACTACTGAGTTACATTCGGTATTAATTAATTAAGTAAGCAAACAAAAATTATGTTTCAATGTCTATTGGTAAATAATACAATTTACTAAATGATCTTTTCACAACACTATCACCACTCTTCACACTGTACACCCGTGTCACACCGTCAGTACCTGGATGTTTGTCCACTATACGTCCCATCATCCATTTACCCGGAGGTAAATTATCGGATTTTATTAGCACAATGTGTCCTATGTCAAACTCCTTTACTTTGTTGTGCCATTTCGAACGTTGTTGCATTCTTGACAGGTATTCTTGCTGCCATCGGTGCCAGAAGTCATTCAATAACCTTTGCTGATGTTGCGATCATGACAAATGACTCATTGGGATATCTTGAAGGTCTGGAGTCGGAACAGTGATACCGATACCGATTCACCGATAAGAAAATGACCGGGGGTTAGTGGTTGAAGGTTGTCGGTGTCCGTGTCTTCTATTATCTCATCATCTGTTACGACGCCTCATTGAGGTGGATAACAATTAAATTCTATTGTGTCTCATTAATGACAGTTGAAAGGTTATGCTTAAAGGCCGAGAGTTGAGGCAAGCCTCAACTTGACATAGCAAGGTGCTCATCTCTTCGTAGGTCAAATGATAGGTTATGATCCGTCTTAAGTGATGTTTCATAGACTTCACCCCCGCCTCCCACAGTCCGCCCATGTGTGGGCTATAAGCCGGGATGAAGTGCCACTTAGTTTCATCTATAGCTAACTTCTCGGCAATTAGACCGTCGAATTGTAATTTAGCTTCAGCCCAATCTGCGGCAAGCATCCTATTTGCTCCTACGAAGTTCCGTACTTGATCGCTCCATATCTGAGCGCATCTTCCGCGTCTAGCTACAAACCTTCGGAAAGCTCCGATGAAGACATCTGACGTGAGATCTCCTACTAGTTCTAGGTGAACCGCCTTTGTCGATATACAGACAAAAAGAGCGATGTATGCCTAGTTCGTCTTTACTCCCCTGCCTCTAGACATTAAAATCTGATATGGATCTGCGAAGTCTATGCCCGTATTCAAGAACGGTTTCGCAGGGGTAACTCGAACGCGAGGTAAGTCTCCCATTTGTTGTGACCTTGCAGTTGCGTTTAATTTCGCACAAATAAGACATTTTTTTATCTTGGTTTTAACTAAAGTCTTTACTTACAGGATCCAGAATCTAGTTCGCAAGAAGCATAGCATGACTTGAACTCCGCCATGCAGCCTCTTCAGGTGAGCGTCAGCGACGAGGAGAAACGTAAGATTGTTGTCTCGATCAAGAATAATCGGGTGTTTGCCATCTTCATTTAGGTCAGAGTGACGCAGTCTTCCGCCCACCCTGAGGATTCCATCATCGTTCAGGTAAGGTTTTAAATTGTTTAATTTACTATTCCTTTTAATTTGTACCTTTGTTTTTAGTTGCTGTATTTCTTCTTCAAAGCTATCCCTTTGTGCTACTCTTATGCAGGTTTTCAGCGCTTCATCCAATTCATTCGTGTTTATAGGTGAGTCTTTGTTTTCTAATTTTCTTCCCTTTAAGAATCATTTGCAGTACAGTATCACTTTAAACAGTTCTGTTCAATGTGTCACATTTATAAAATTTTGTAGCTATACTTTTCTCATTATCAAGCCTTAGATTAACTTGTAATATTTCCTTTCTTTTCAGATCTGTCATCATCGCCTTTGGTCTGCTGTAGTGGATTTCTCCTTCTCTCAACCACTCTGGACCCCTCCACCATAGTTTATCGTCCTTTAGGTCTAGCAAAGACTGTCCTCGCGATGCAGTGTCAGCAGGATTTTCTGGTGACTTGACATGGTACCAATTATGATTGCCGATATTGTCAAGTATTTTAACTACTCTGTTTCTAACGTACGTGTTCCATCTGGTAGAATTACCGAATAGCCAGGAAAGTACAATAGTGGAATCGGTCCATGCGAATATCTAACAGGTGGATATATTCATTACTTCCCTTATCTGTTTCAAAAGTCCAGTAAGTAGTACAGCTCCACTGAGTTCCAGACGAGGTAATGATTGAGGTTTAGTCGGTGCTACCTTTGTTTTAGCCGCAATAATGGATGTCTTTACGTCACCCGTGGCTGTTCGTACTCTGAGATAAGCAACTGCGGCGTAAGCTCGAGATGATGCGTCACAGAAGCCGTGGATAGTGACGTTATTCATTATAGTTTCAGTAGTATGAAGCTATCTGTCTATTTCAATATCAGGTAAGTATTGATAAAAACATTCTCGTAGGCTGTTCCATTCAGCGGCAATGGTTCCGTCTACTTCTTCATCCCGTGTTACTCCTTGCATCCATAATCTTTGAATGAGAAGTTTTGCAGGCAAAACAGAAGGTGCCAGCCAGCCTAGTGGGTCGAACAATCTCAGTAGGTCAGCCAGGATTGTTCTTTTCGTAGCGGTCTTTGACGTTGCAGGTATGTTCAGGCTGTATTGGAATCAATCCTTGCCCATATTCCAATGTAATCCTAATGGTCGTGTGATTCCGTCTAATTTTATGTCTAGTTTCACGTGAAAACAGTTCTTAATTTGGTCTTTTCTTTCTCTTCTTTAACTATAGCGTGGTGCGGTAGGTACACAGATGGATTGGTCATTTCTTGGTTTGATACTTCTTCGATGTAATTTGTTTCGTAATCTTTCATGACTGCAGCATAGTCATTCTTAAGATTTGGGTTATTCTTAAATCTTTGTTCTAATTGATATAATCTCTTTAATGCTATTGTTCTCGTATCTCCTTGAGTTGATAGTAGCATGTTTGATTTCTTTGGTAGCGTCACAATATACCGTCCTTCTTTATTTCTTACAGTTGTGGTCTCGTAGATTTCCTCGCACTTTCGTTCCTCAGCTGTGGGTTTTCATTTGTCGTACGGATCTTGTTCCCACATTCGTTTCAGCATATCATTTAGATCAAGGTTGAGGTGCATGACGATAATTTTATCTCCTGGTAGTTTGTTTTCTATGTTCCCAAACAGGATCCAACCCAAGGTGGTGTTTTGAGCACACGGTGTTCCTGGGGGACCTTTGATAACTTCACCCTTCATGATTTGGGCACACACGTGAACACCTAGTAATAAATCTACTCGACCTGATTTATTAAAGCTTGGATCCGCCAGAGTAAGTCCTTGCAGATGCGGCCAGGTGCTGGTGGAGATGGTTTGTGATGGTAAGTTGGCAGTGAGTCGCGTAGATATGATGTAGGTTTTGATCTTCAAGTTGAAACCAGCGTCGTGTCGGGAGAGTAGTTCGATTTCTGCAGCATGTTTAACATTTGCTTTTGTTGAGCCGACTCCAGTGATGGTGCCATTGACCGGCATTCTCTTCAATCGTAACATCTGGGCCGCTCTTTCACTCATAAATGTACGTAAAATCATCGGCACGATTCTTGAGCGCTGACCTTCACCTGCGCAAAAGTGAGTTATTGGGTCCCTTTGGTGGTATGAAGTGAGGCGCGGGGGCGGGGTAAAGTGTGATTGGCCCGTAGCGCATCGCGTCATAGCCGTCACTCGAGATTCGTTCTTTACTCCTGTTGCACGTACCTCACGACGACGAGTACAATTCCGGCTAATTTAATTGACACCAATTTTTAAACTGCATCGTTTTAATTATCTGCCAAGTTAGAACTCAAATATTTTATGTGAATTTGTTATTAATTAGACCTTTGTAATTATAATAAAAGGTGATATTTATCGAAAGCAAAGCGGGGAAAAAAAAAATAATGTCAGTTTGTAATTATAGCAAAACTATTTTTCATTCAATTATTTTATTTCTTCGGAAGTATATTGAAGAACGTTGTTCGATACACGTGGGCATTTGTTCTTGGTTACTTACCATACTCGGCGCTGCGCGACTCGTATGAGTATCTCGCTTCGAATGCAATAACAAACTTTCCCCACTTGTTTCGAAATGTACTATAAATGAAGTTTTTATCTATACTAATATTATAAAGAGGAAAGATTTGATTGTTTGTATTGAATAGGCTCCAAACTACTGGACCGATTTAAAAAATTCTTTCACCAGTTGAAAGCTGCCTTGGTCCTGAGTGACATATACTATAAGGAGGGGGGGGGGGGGGGAGCGGAGCGAAGCAGATACATGTGTATTTAAATTCTTTTTAGGTATAAGATGCCAAGAAAAAACACTGTTTTAAATAGACAAGCCAGAAAACTGATTTACCATGTAAACTGTTTTATGAAAAAGGAGGCTGAAGAAGTAGTCAGAAATTTAAAACAAGTTCAAAAAAGAACAGCGGAGGCTACAAACACATCTGTTGCAACTGTGAGGCGAATTGTGAAAGAAAGTTGTGGTGATGAGTTTCTTTCTGTATTTAGAACACCAGGAAAAAAACGACCTAGAGCGAAACCTATCACAGGTGTTGATAATTTTGACCAGGGAGTAATTAAAAGGTGTATACACAATTTTCATATCACCGAAAAAGAATTGCCCACTGTAGAAAAACTGCGAAGAAAACTGCAGCAGGATATACATTTTCAAGGCTCTCAACGAAGTTTGAGGAGAATTATCAAAAGTTTAGGGTTCAAATGGAAGAACACGGAAAACAATAGGCAGGTGCTGATAGAGACCTCAAATATTCGATTAAAAAGAATTGAATATTTAAAACGAATGAGCCAGTATAGACATGAAGGAAGGGCTATAGTATATACGGATGAATCATATGTAGATTCTTCTCATTCAACTACCAAAGCCTGGTCAGATGAGTCAACTAAAGGTATTAAAAAACCTATTTCAAAAGGACAGCGGATAGTCATTGTTCATGCTGGGTCCGAGACAGGTTTTATTCCAAATGCATTACTCACATTTAAAGCAGGTATTAAGACAGGCGATTACCACGACAATATGAATTTTAATAATTATGAAAAATGGCTGCGAACTCAATTAATACCTAATCTGCCAAGTAATTCCGTCGTGGTAGTTGACAATGCTTCCTACCATAATAAACAGTATGACCCGGCACCAACATCAAATGCCAAAAAATCTGAACTACAGGCCTGGTTAACAGAAAAAGGCATAGAATATAGTGAGGATATGTTAAAACCGCAGCTATACAACCATTTTTTTTTTTTTTTTTTGGGTGGGAAGTCATCAAATAACTTCTCCCGCTCTGGGCGGAGCGGGAGGGCGTGTCAGACTCTTACTGACTAAAACCCACCCGTGTTCCTTCAGTTGCCGTGTTGCCAGGGGGCCACGATGTCCCTATCGGTTTTCTTCGAACCCCCGGCAGGCATTGGCCCTAGCGGACCCCGTCAATTCTGCTGACACAGCTATACAACTTAGTAAAATCTAACAAGAACAAGTACAAGAAATTCAGCATAGACAGAATATTGGCAGAATATAACCATGACGTAATTCGTCTACCTCCGTATCACCCAGATCTCAATCCGATTGAGATGGCATGGGCTGCGATTAAAGGGTACGTATCCAGGAAGAACGTTACTTGGAGCGTCAAAGGAGTGACTGAATTAATTAAAGAAAAGGTAGAATTAATGAGTGCAAGCGAGTGGAGTAAGTTGTGCGAATAAGTTAAAAATATTGAAGAGGAGTACAAACGAAGTGATCATGTGGTTGATACTTTAACAGAGGAATTGATTATTCGAGTTAATGCCGACTCCGATAGTGATAGTGATGACGACGAGGAAGATGATGATGAAATGCCAACTGCTAGTACTAGTTTAATTGTGGAAAGTGATTTAATGGAAGGTGTCACACCTATATCACCGTAACGTTTTGTCACTACGACACTCGACTACGGAGGGTATAATTTCTTATAAAATATATTTTTCTTTTTTGTAAAAAATGTTTTTCATTTCATTAATGAACAAATGAAATTTGATGTCAAAAATGTTAACAAAAAAAGTACGTAGGTACGTAGTAGTTTTTTTGTAATTTTTGACAAACTACAAGAACTAAGTTATAATTTTAAATTAGAAACACTTGTTAACTACCTACTTCTTTGATCTCAATTTCCATTTCTCAATTTAATAAATCATTATTAAATTTTTCTTTCAACCATAGAACCAGTAAGAAATTACGTAGGTAACTTAGAAAAAATAAATAATAAACAGGTGTGCGTTTTATTTTGTCATAAGTGTACGATGCGCAAAGCGATCCCCACTCCTCCGCCGAGCGCTCAAGAACCGTGCCGGTATCTGTAACATCTGGGCCGCTCTTTCACTCATAATGTACTCATAATGTGATTGGATCAAAATGTTATAGGAATAAGGTTCACTTTTGCTTGTGGGAATTTTGGGTAATAGAAATATGTGTTTGCATTATGCTGATTTATTTGCGACTGGTTTATAGGACAATATTTCTAAATAATATAATGGCACACACATGCATACGTACTTGTTAATCAACTTCACACATACAAGGATTCTAACTCAACAAGTTTCTTTACAAAACTAAATTTGAATTCTTCTTTCTACTATGTACTTAAAAAGAACATTATGGTCACCCTACAAAATTTGCTCCTATACAAAAATTTAATGCATTTTCTCTTAAAGTTTGGCACTTAGAACAACGGACAATAAGTCAAGTTTTTTATAAAAACATAGCAAAAATACTTGGTTATAATTTGTATTAACCTATGAGGTTGAGCCTAGTCAATACAGCCGAAAATATTAGGCTCTTAGTTTAGTTTTACGAAAATTCGACTTTCATTTAATTTTCAACAAATAACTTTTGAGCCATTATTTCTTTTTAACTAATTCACAGAGATATTTAACTATAAGATATTAGAAAGAATTGCATATTTATGTATTTCTACAGTTAAACTCATGTTCCGAAGATTCCTTAGTACAGACTACACAGACCCAGTTAAACCGCCATAAATCTGTAATGTCATATTCTAGTGAGTTGAAAATTTCTTAGAAGATTAAAAAAAATCTTACTAAATTCTAAAATCAAAATTATTAACACAAGACTTAGTACTTTCTGAGATTTATGCTATGCCACTTTATGCAAGCGTCTGGATTGAGAGCCCAAGTCATTTGTTCATAAAAGTTTTAATTCACGTTTAAGAAATTTATGGACCGTTGAAGTTTTTACTATTTTTGACTAATTTCTCTATATATCTCAACTTGATTAGAAAAAAAATAGACCCTCAGTCCAGATGCACATGTTTTTAAAACTTTTTGCATTCAATGACAACAATTTTTTTTATTTTTTTCTTCAGGTTCGGCAGGAGAAGGCCCTTTATTGTTGCTTGCGTATGTCAATGTATATTTGGAATTGCTTGTTCTTTTGCCCCAAACTACTGGTTGTTTTTAATATTTCGATTGATAGTCGGATTAACTGTGGGCGGAACAATGGTTATTGGATTTGTTATTTTAATGGAATTTATTGGTCCAGAGTACAGAGAAGTCATCTCAGCTTTATATCAAATACCATTTAATCTTGGCAACGTGCTACTGCCAGGTCTTTCCTATTTATTAAGAGATTTTAAACAATTTAATTTGTCTATTTCTGTACCCTCGCTCGTATTCGTCATTTATTTCTATTCTTTGCCTGAAACACCAAGATGGTTAACAGCAAGGCATCGAACTGAACAGGCAATTAAAGTTCTGACACATACCGCTAAAATGTAAGTACCTATTTTAAGTACCTAATTCCATAGCAAAATTGGTAAAAAGCTCATTCCGTCGATATTGTCATTGCGTACAAAATATTTATTATTAAAACTTTCAATACACTCAATGTTAAAAAACTACTGATGTATGGGGAAATTCCGTAGAGGTTGCAAAATGCATAATCAACACTGTGGCGCCTGAATTGGCAATTATCCTACTAATATTATAAAAGCGAAAGTTTGTGAGTGTGTGTGTATGTTTGTCTCTTCTTCACGCTCAAACGGCTGGACCAATTTGGATGAAATTTGGCACACAGATAGTTTATAACCTGGATTAACACATAGGATTCTTTTTATCCCGATATTCCCACAGGATCGAGACTCACCCGCGTAAGTGAAACTACGCGGCGCAGCTAGTTTTTAATAAATGTTTTGACTGTGGTGTAATTCCTGATTTAACGAAGAGTAGTAAAATAATACAATTTTTTTTTAATCGGGCAGCACTTAGTCCCCAACGAACTAGGGTAAACTTGGGTAATTAAGTGATACGACTAATTCCGTAACAACATGTTTCGAATCTAATACTAAAAAATTATATGAGACGATTTCATACTTTAAAATAAACCTTATGACAACGCAATAAGTCTTCTATTCGTATGTAAAAATCTGGTTCACTTGTGCAAGTGAGATAGCAACAATCCATATTTTTTTCACTAAACTCGCAGTTTTGTTTACCGCGCGGCCATTGAAGTTTTGATGCGTCTTATTTAATCGAATTTTAATAGAAAAAGTAAACAGATTTCAACAAAACTTACACATGCTAGGTAGTGATGACTGATGAACTTCCACCCACCTTATTTAAGAAATGCGCTGACGAACTAACTTTATAATTTTACATTTGAATTAACCAATCTTTTGAAGAAGGCGTTTTTCCCGAATTATTAAAAAAAGCTCTTATAAAACCGATCCATAAGAAAAATATAAAAACCGACCCAAACAATTACCGTCCCATTGCTCTGTTACCAACAGCCTCAAAAATATTTGAGAAAGCAATGTGTGATCGTGTATATGCATTTTGTGAGAAATATAACTTAATCAATGACAGTCAGAACGGTTTTCGCAAAAACAGATCTACTGTTTTGGCAGTTTACAAATATATACAAGAAGCACTCAACATAATGAAATTAATAATAAAAAATATTCTGTCGGATTGTTATTAGACATGACAAAAGCTTATGATAAAGTGCAATTTGATATATTATTAAATAAACTATATAACATAGCTATCCGCGGAAAAAGTTACGATTGGTTCACATCATATTTAAAAAACAGAGAACAAGTTGTAGAAGTAGAACATTACAATCATAAATCAAAAGAAATAGAATTAATACGTTCCCAAAGTATACCCATAAACAGCGTAACAGGGTGCCTGTTATTCCTTGTTTACATAAACGATCTTCCCAACCACATCAATGAGTCATGCGTATTAATCGCCGATGATATATCGATCTTAACTTCATGTGATAATAACATAAATTTAAACCAGAAACTTACTTCTATACTTGACACTACAACACACTGGATGAACGAACACAACCTTGAAATAAACTTTAACAAGACAAAAATAATAACTTTCCACCCACGACAAATAAACCCTTTAACTATTAGCTTCAAATATAACGATTTAAAATTAGAAACTGTAAATAAATTCACACTTTTAGGCTTTGACATAGATTCACACATAGATTGGAAATCACATATTCTAAAAATTAAAACGAAATTATCCAAGTTCTCATATGCCCTCCGAGAAGTCAAGAAAACAACCGACCTTAAAACAGCACTGGTTACGTATTATGCGTACGCATTCGCGTGGCTAAAGTATGGAGTTATATTATGGGGAAATAGCACAGACGCACCGACACTATTCACTCTGCAGAAAAAAAATTATTAGAATTTTAATGAATATTAAAGAAACTGACTCCTGTAAACCCCACTTTAAAGACCTTAAAATATTAACCCTGCCTTCCCTCTACATACTTGAAATTTGTAAATTTGTACGGAAATATCCGCAATTCTATACTAAAAGAGGTGATATTCAAACTAAAATATCACTCAGACATGAAAATAGACTTAACATACCCACTTCACGATTAAAAATGCATTCTTCCAGTGCATTTGTTATGTCTATTAAAATATACAATAAGTTACCGGAATACATTAAAAATACTAATAACAATAATATATTTATCAATAAATTGAAACAATTCCTAATAATTAAAAGCTACTACACTATTGACGAATACTTTGACGATAAATTTCAACAACAATAAAAACATTTTTGACATAATACCGACATTTCCTTTTAATTTTTAATTAGAATGAATAAATTTACTTATTTTAAAAACGCGTAAATACTATAAACTTAAATTAATTACAATAAATAGCTAATTAAATCTCATTTCAATAATAAAGACTTACACTAATAATTTGAATATTTTTATAATTTTAGTATAATCATGCAATAAATTAAACCCAAATATTAAGACTCATACAAATAGGTTTATAATTACGCAATTACTCGTAAATATAATTAAGATACAAAATATAAATACCAAAGAAGCTGCATAACATTTTAATGTAATATGTTCTCATTTAATTCTTCTAAACAAAAAGCGCCTTCATCGTCTCTCCTATTATCATTTAATTAACTTTGCTGTGCCCGACAGGGTCCATGATTGATACAATGTCTAACATGCCAACTGTTTTATCTCACATTATGGAATGCAATAAAGTATTGAGTATTGAGTGAGTGAAGCTTGAACTTTGTGCTGCATTATAAATCATTGACCAATAATGTTTTTTTGTTAATCTTTATTGATAACAGGGTGTTTTTGTCCAAACGGATATGCCAACCCCATCGTACTTTATCAACTATTTAACATTAATTAAAATATAACACAACAACTATAAACTGTAACAGAATAATCATTCAATGACTAGGCACTATTTTCACCAGACCATATAACCTTTTTGCAATCGCTGATCCAGGGTTTGCTAAAATGTTTTGAATTAACCAAAATGTTCAATTTAAATTCTTTGACCAACGATTCCCTTTCATTCTTGCTTTTGACACACTTCATCAACAAATGTTGCACATCTTCAATTTTGTTGCATATTTCACAATTGGGTGATGCGACCTTTCGCATTAGGAAAGCAAATTTTGCCGATGGATAGTGCCCAGAACGCAGCCTTAGTGCTAACTCTGAACAGACACCCGTGGGGACGCCCATATAAGATGGTGCGGGAGAAACTCCGCCCATGGGCTCCCCCGCTGACGCAGAGTCTCCGGCCCCAGCTTGTGGAGGACGTGGTGAGCGCTCTATTCTCTTCAAGAGGGGAACATACGCCCCCGCCCATGGCTCCACCTATTGCGGTGCCCGACGCAGACCACAACGCCGACGACGACGACGATGCTCCGGAGGTGACCGAGGTAGAGATGAGAGTGGCGGTACGTAAGATTAGTGCGAAAAATACCGCCCCAGGACCCCACGGCATACCAGAAAAAGCCTGGGTCCTGGCCATGGGGGCTCTCGGGCCTCGACTAAGGGGGCTTTTCTGTCATTGCTTCATTTTTAATTATTTTTACCTATTGTGGTATAGTAATCTTATTCCAGGTGCATCGTCTTCACATATAATTAATGTATATAAAATATTGTAAAACATTTTAAAAGAGTAACGGTGGAGTTTCTTGCCCATTCTTCTCCATACGAAAACTACCTTTTGGAAGGGGCGACTAGAATCAATTCTATTTTTGTTTTTGACGTTCAAAAGTGCCTTTTTGTGTCTAATTGAAATAAATTATTTGACTTTGACTTTGGCTCCTAAGCGTATGCATGAAGAGGGGCCAGTTCCCACTTCGTTGGAAGACGGGGAAACTGGTCCTCATCAGGAAGCCGGGGCACCCAGCGGACTCTCCATCCGCTTATCGGCCCATTGTGCTGCTCGACAAGGTGGGCAAGCTCTTCGAAAGAGTCACTGCAGACTGCCTCGTCGGGCAGCTGGTGCGGGTGGGGCCAGATCTGGCGGAAAGCCAGTTTGGTTTCCGCAGGGGGCGCTCTACGGTGGACGCCATCATGCGCGTGCGGGCCCTCACGACGGGGGATGCTGTGGCCCGGGGTGGGGTCGTCTTGGTGGTGTCTCTAGACATCGCCAATGCCTTCAACACCCTGCCCTGAAGTTGCATCAGGGAGGCACTTCGGTATCATCGGATGCCGACCTACCTCTGTCGTGTGGTCGAGGCCTATTTGACGGATAAGGCTGTCATCTACTCCGGTCACCAAGGAGAGTGGAACCGGCGAGAGATGTCTTGCGGTGTCCCACAGGGATCGGTCCTGGGGCCGCATCTGTGGGACATCGGATACGACTGGGTGCTGCGCGCCGACCTCCCTACTGGCGTCAGCGTCGTTTGTTACGCTCACGATACGCTGGTCCTGTTGCAGGGGAGGTCGTACCAGGCGGCGGTCGATTTAGCGACACGCGGGGTTGCGACAATCGTCGACAGAATCCGGCAGTTGGGACTCGAGGTGGTCCTGCACAAGTACGAGGCCATGGGTTTTTATGGTCCTCGGGAGTGCAGGTTTCCAGGTGATGGCGGGAGGGGTTCACATCGGCATCGAGTCGACGATGAAGTATCTGGGACTCGTCCTCGACAGCCTGGAACTTCGTGGAGCATTTCCGATGTTTGGCTCCCAAACTAGACCGGGCCGGGGCGGCATTGAAGCGGCTACTGCCCAATCTGGGAGGTCCAAACGTCTCCTGCTGGAGGCTCTACGCGGGGGTTGTGCGGTCTATAGCCCTTTACGGGGCGCCGGTATGGGCGAATTCATTGAAGCGGCAGCCAGCCCGCCGGTTGAACGCGTCCCAGAGGGTCATGGCCATCCGGCTGGCCCAAGGATACCGCACGGTCTCCTGCGAGGCGGCGAGCCTCCTTGCCGGATTACCGCCATGTGATCTGGAGGCAAAGGTCCTCGCGCACATTTGGGAGTGGCGCGAGGAGGCGAAACGCCGGGGCTTAACTCCGATGCCGCAAGAAATCGCGGCACAGCGGACAGAGCTCCGGCGGGATCTCATGGCGGAATAGAGAGTGCGATTGTCGCAACAACTGGGCACGCCACAATTGCGGCGATAAGACCCCTTTTTGAGGAGTGGCTAGAGAGGCGCCACGGCGTCCTCACTTTCCGCCTGACGCAGGTCCTCACCGGACATGGCTGTTTCGGGAGGTACCTGTTCAGGATAAAGCGGGAGGAAACGCCCGGGTGTCGCCACTGTGTAGATCGCCCGGAGGACACGGTGGAGCATACGGTGGAGGTCTGCCCGGCTTGGGCGGGGCATCGTGCATCGCCGTGTCCTCGTGGAGACGATCGGCGGCGGTGATCTCTCGCGTCCGGCTCTGATTCGGGCCATGGTACGGAGTGAGAGAAAATGGGAAGCCGTCACCTCCTTCTGCGAAGCAGTAATGCTCGCGAAGGAGGAGGCGGAACGCGTGAGGAGACGCCCTCGGCGTCGGGAATCACAGGCAGATTTCCATGATGGCCACCGTAGGCGCGGGTTTGCGGACGGTGAGCAATGGGTAGCTCGCCGTCCAATAAGGACCAGGCCCGGGTCGACAACGCGTTGTGTTCCACGCGCGCCTCAAAGAGATGTCCGCTAGGGCCAATGCCTGCCAGGGCTGCGAATATGGGCCGAAAGGGAAATCATGGCCCCCCGGCAACATGGCATGGAAGGAACACGGGTGGGTTTTAGTCATTAAGAGTCTAACACGCCCTCCCGCTCCACCCAGAGCGGGAGAAGTTACCTATTTGATAATTTTCCCACCAAAAAAAAAGGTGTACGAACGCGGAGAGCTTTGGCTCAAATGAGAGATTTTCTAGGAGATTATTCGGCGACTACAAATTCTGAAATATTCTATACAGTTCAAGTAAGTTTGCACTATAGGGCAAGTAACGTACGACCCCTGGTCACTTTTTAAATGACTAGCCTATGCTATAGGGCAACTAGTTGTCAGAAAGTTACAGGGGCTCGGGTGTTTGAGGGGTACTACGCAGTTAACCGGGAGGTAGCGAAAAGGGTGCGGGAGACGAGGTTATGACGCAGATAGATGTACATAACTCGTTTACTTTTATGAACAAAGGATCTCATTCGTTTTTCGACACGGAGGGTCATTTTCCTTATGTAAAATAACTGTATGGATGGAAACGACCTACATAATGTTTTAATGATATCTTAACCCTTATTTTCTTCTAAACAAAGAAGTTATTCCCCTTTTTCTTAGAGACATAGAGGTATATAAGCTTATTATCGTGCCGATAGACACAATCAACTGTTTACTACATCATTTAGCTATAATGGTGCCTATCGGTAGATTCCTTAATATTTAAAAACCTATTGACAACATGAAATCATTTTATAATGCTATTATTGCTGTGCTTCCCTTATACTTACTTGAGACTTTTCATCGAAGTAATTCCTCCATCGGTCAAATTCAAAACACGACAGCTTAAACTTGGCGCAATATTCCCAGTAATCTGGAATGTATGGCTTTTCGCTACCCATCTCCACTGCAAGCTTTAACAGACGTACAGCCTCCTCGTTGCCCCGTAAGCCTATGTGTGCTGGGACCTATTGCAATATTACCCTAGTCTCGTCTTTGTTACTATGATAAATCAAATAGAAAATATCATAGGCTATCGATGCACTTCTGCAACTAGAGACGCATCGAGCCACATGTTGTATGGCGCTTCTGCTATCAGTAAAAATAACTACTTTATCAAGTCTTTCACTAACTGCATAAGCCACAGCTTCATATATTGCAATGAGCTCCAGAGACATTATACACACAGTTGCATCAATTTTAAAACTAGCTTCATAACCTGTATTTTGGAAGAAGAAGGCGGCTCCACCACACCCATTTACACTTTTTGAACCGTCTAGTCTGTGAAAATTTTATTTAAATCTCTGTACTTGGAAACTAATTCTGAAAGCACTTCATGAACCAATACATTGGGATTATAATATTTTTTTGAGTGCTTTATACATTCCAAATCCGTTTTAATCGCCATTTTAATTTGTATTGCGGATTCCCAAGTATCTAGAGTAAACATTTTAAGAATATCCGAGGAATTAATTTGTAGCCGCCCAACTGCGTTAAAAGCAGTACCTAAGTAGCCAGTAATGGTTTCTTTTTATTTGACCAGTAACTATAATGACTAAGGGAGTCCAATTCTGAAATTGAGTATAGACACATGCTACTAGACCATGAAAGTGATTTGAGGATATACTTGAATGCAAGATATTGTCGTTTTACAAATAGTGGTGGTATGTGCAGCTCACTTTCCATCACATGGATTGGAGTACTTTTTATAAAGCCTCCTACTACCCTTAGGGCCTGATTTTGCAGCTTATCCAATTTGGATACATGTGTTTTATCGTATAAGTTACACGTATAATCAATTCGGCTTCTTACTAGCGAGATATACTAGACGCCAAAGTCCAATCTTTTTGCATGCAAAAATTTTACAGGAGAAGGTTTTATTCGATTGGTATGAAAAAAAATTACTACGGTTTTTGTTTTTATTATTTATTATTACACAATTATGAACTAGTTACATATCAGAGTATGGATATTTTTAGAGATGTTTCCGTACTTTTTACCAGAATTTAGTAACTACTGACGATACCAAGGATGTTGATCCAGATATTTCAGATTCAGAAGACAGTGACTTTTAGTTTTTGACTTTACTGCATGCATTGCATCATATTATAACATTTTTAATTAATAAGCATAATTATAATTCAAAATTATTCATAGTTTATTTTAATATTATATAATAAAATAGCCAAGAGATTATAGTACGGTAATAAATACATAAGTCGCAATTTTTTGACGTTCAAAGAAACTTAAGTCAGATATCTTAGTAAATAATAATCATAATAATCACCGAGTTAAAGTTAAACACGTGCAGAAAACTATTTTGAAGCACTTGCAATGTATAAATAGGCATGTACTTTCCACTTCTGAAGTGTAATAAGAAGCTACCCTTGCTCTAAAATACTAATTTAATACCGAATATAATTATCAATATTTCAGGGATAAGGAAAACAATTTGAAACACCAAGATATTTTGTCAGTCATTTATATTACTTTGCCAACATCAAATTCAATATTCTACAATCTACACCATACCATCACATCTCCTATTCCCCACATAATATCACAATTCAATCAGTATTCTAATATTTACCATAAAACTAATAGGTTATGTTGGCGACGACAAGAAACAATAATTGATTAGTAATTAAGAGTTTTGATTAAACCAAATAAAAACCATTTCACGTAGTCATTAGACATAAGCAAATTATTTAATTGTATTCGAATAAGCATAGGGCTAGTTTCATTTCCTCTAGTACTAAGTCTGATTTGATACCTATTCCCTTTCGTTAAGTTAATTAGTTATAAGCTCTATTGATTAAACAATTAAATTAAACATAGTTAGCGCCCCAACACATCCCTACACTAAAGGTAATTAAGTAAATTACATACAAAAACACCTGAGAAAGTAATGGTATCGCCCAAAAAACAAGTCTCAACTTGTCAAGAACACACAGGTAAACCACTAACAAACACCTAAACACACATACAAGAAATATGGTATCGCCCACGAACAAGTTCAAACTTGTCGGACAAAAAGGTATCACTCAGGGAACAGGTTTCAACCTGTCGAGAAACAAGTTCATGCTTGACCAGAAAATCTAAGATTTCAACATCTATCATTGGCTTAGAAAACGTAAAATGTATAAACTTAATATAAGATCCACCCGCTACTTGTACCATAGTAAAATACTACTTAAGCTCGACCGAATTGTTAAACCCTAGTTTTTAGTGTGCGGCTCAAATATAAATCAACAAGAAGGCAAAAGTGGAGTTTCAATGCAAATCCCCAACAGGTTACCTTAATTTACAGTAGATCTCCAACCAATACTATGCCAATCTGTCTTTTCACCGACACAGCCACTAAGCACGTCTTACCGTCACGAGCGCCCGACCCAGAAGACAGTTGTTTTCGCCATTTTGACACATCGAATCTTTCGGTGTTGCCAGTACAATATCAAACAATCATGAATTATAAATTGAAACCTAACACATGCTTCTCCGAGCTTTTTCCATAATATGTCATAGGAGACGAGGTCGAGAGCTTTAGAGAGGTCGAGGAAACACGCGTACACAGGCATGCTTCTGTCTGTATAATATCGGACCAGAACCCGAACTGTGCGTCGTTTAATTTCAACCATTTGTTGAGAGTTTTATCTAATAGACTGTCCAATATTTTAGCTAGTACAGTGACAAGTGATATGGGTCTGTAATTACCTATATCAGACACGTCACCACTCCTATTCTTTACAATTGGGACAACTAATGTGTTAATTAACTCGGGAGGAAGATAAGAGTGACTCAAACATAAAGAATAAAACATTGATAACACTCTCTTACAGTGTACACCCGCATGTTTCAAGTGCTCGATGCTGAGACCGTCATGCCCTGGAGACTTGCCTCTGGCCATTTTCTGTATTGCAGATGATACTTGCTTGGCTGTAAAACGACTGAGATTGCTACTGTGACAGATCTAAGCATCGACCATTGATTTTGAAGGCCCCAGCGGCGAGGAAACGCAGAAGTGGTTCAGGAAAGTGTTCGCAACAGCGAACCCAGCTTTGCCGGCGACAGTGGCCACCAGAGGAAATATCCTCTGGTGGCCACTGTCGCCGGCAAAGCTGGTTTAAGATCAAGCCGGGATGTCGACTTCCAAAACTGGCTATCTTTGTGATGTTATTATGTCCATTTTTATTTGATGTTGATGATTTTGGCACCATTTAAGCTTGCCCTTAAATACCTTTTGACTTTTCCGCATTTCTTCCCAAACTGCCGGAATTGGGTTTATTGTAAGACAGCCATGACTGATACTTGAGCCAGCCTCCACGTGAGCAGCGCGAACATGCTTCTTGGTTCATTATCTGCAAGTCACGTCTATGTTCTGCGTTATCACAAACTTTGTCAGCACACTTGGAAAAGAGTTCCGGAAAATGCATATTTTTAAACTCAGAGTTACATATTTCATGATATCTTTTGATCTGGTTATCTCCACGCTCATGCCATTTTACTTAGTCTGGTACTGACTGTGCCAATTCAAGTTCTTTTGGGATCGTATGCAAGACCAGAAAACATCATACTGTTTGTTAACACTCAGCAAGTCAGCACGGAGTGCCAGGCTGAGAACAGCTGTCCAACCAACGCTTGCTACCATTCAAGTCGCTCACATACGTATGACTATCTAATCTTATGCTTAAATTCTCCACATCAGCGCATACCCAGTTTTGATCCAAACTGAATTTACATAATTCAGTCCAGAAAGGTTGATGCGGGTGAGAGTTAAAATCGCCTAAAATAGAAACTGCTTCAACATCATTAGCCTCAATAATGGCACTTACTTCACTCAAGCATTCGGTAAATTCAAGAAGTTTTTCTGTTAAATCTGTTGGCATGTAAATACTAAATACTAAAATTGCACGATCCACTAAGCAAGCTTTTATGGCCGAGATTCGAACATTATTACACTGCACTACACATACTGATTTGAAGAGCCCCCTACGTCACAGTAATGCTACTCCTCCATAAGGTCTTCCTATGAGCATTCCTGCCAACGTGTCTACCGCCGACCTTTCTGTATATTCAAAATCCTTATGAACAGTGCCGAGCAATGACAGGTCATGCGGCAAGAGCCAAGTTTCTTGCAGTACCAGTATGTCAGATGTCTCACATAAATTTCTAACACTTTACATGGAGGGCTTCAAAGATTTACAGTAGTCCTTTATGAGATGTATCATTACTATTTATCGCTTTGTCTCGAAACTGCACAAAGCGTCTAAAACATATGCGGTCACATATTATTTTATTTTTATTTTATTTTATTTTATTAGGATCTCCAACAAAGAATACACCTTACATGCTATAATATAACGACAAGAACAACAATCTATGTGCTCCCTCAATTATAGGAGACCACATCATGCAATAAAAACAAGCAAACAGTTTATTATATGGAAGTAGACCTTAAAGTTAAAATTATATAGTATTATTAAGGTTATACTAGTACATTATTAAATTTGATAATTTGAATTTAAATTGAATAAAAATAAAGATTAAAAATTAAAAAGCAACGAACACTTAGAAAAAATTGTACTTACAGACAAATAAAATTATAGACAAATAGAATTATAAAAATATATAATAGCCAACAATGCATTACTAGGCAGGCAGTTCAACACTTACATAAGTATTATTTAATTGCGTACGGATTAGTGACTTATATTTACCCAGATTATTAGAAAAGATGTCTATGTCTTCCAATGAACATGATAAGGCATTGTACTGCTGGGTCATCCTGGAAACCGGTGAATGTTTAGCCAGATTTGTTCGGTATCGTGGGGCTTTGAGTAATGGGCGGGGATAACGTGGCATTCTGGCCGGGACATTAAGATTTATTCTGCTAAGAAGATCTGGACAGTCAATACTATTATTAAGCAACTTGAACAGGAATGTTAAATCAGAGACTGTACGGCGAGACTTGAGAGGAAGGATTTTAAAATAGTTCAGCTTGTCTGCATATGATCTCAGATTCTTAACTCTAAACCGAAAAGCTAAGTGACGAACAAGTTTCTTCTGGACTCTTTCTATTCGATTTGTGTGAACCTGATATGTTGGATTCCAGACCGTGCTGCAGTATTCCAACTGACTTCTCACATAGCTATTGTATAACAAAATTGTAGTGGATGGTTTCTTGAATTCTTTAGAAGATCGCAGTATAAATCCAAGAGCCCGATAAGCTGAATTAAGTATTTTGTCAATGTGTTCAATAAATCTCAACTCACCATCCAAATACACTCCTAAATCTCGGATAACTGTCACTTCATTTAATGTGTTTCCCTGAATATTGTAGCTTGATTGAATTTTATTCCGCTTTCTGGTAAATTTGATGTGGTGACATTTGGTACAGTTTAGATACATTTTATTCTTCGTACACCACTGAGTTAAGTTATCTAAGTCCGTTTGTAGCAACTGTATATCTGATTCAGTCAGAATTATGCGTGTCAACTTCAAATCATCCGCAAATAGGTATGGCGTAGTATATTTAAGTACGCTTGCAATATCATTCACAAACACAATGAAAAACAGTGGCCCCAAATTGGACCCCTGTGGTACACCTGAGGTTGCAAAATAAGGGTCAGACTCATCACCCTGTATGACAACTAACGACGGCCTGTTATTAAGGTATGACCTACACCAATCCAACATGGCACTGGTGATACCTAGGGACTGAAGTTTAGTCAGCAATAGTTCATGATTTACCCTGTCGAAGGCCTTCGAAAAATCAGTGTATATTGCATCTACTTGTAGACCCTCATCAACTGCGGAAGTTAACTCAGTGATATAAGTGACAAGATTTGTGTTCGTAGACTTTTTAACCATGAAACCATGCTGACTTATGGTTAGGTTTTTAACCTGTTTGTAAAATACCGGGTACACTAGCAATTCAAAGACCTTAGACAGAGTACAAAGAATCGAAATTGGTCGATAGTTAGATATCACCTCGCGCTTATCGTTCTTGTGAATAGGCACTATTCGTGCCCGTTTCCAGGTATTCGGGAAGACACCTGTTATTAGTGAAGTATTATATATATCTGCTAATGGAGAGGACACATAACGAGCGCATCGTGACCAAAATATTGGGGGTATATTATCCGGTCCTGCACCCTTTGACAGGTCAAGTCCGGAAAGTTTATTACATACTGCCTCTTGAGATATTGAAAAATCATTATTGGGTGGAGAAGGGATTGATGTGGCAGGTGGATAATCGATAGAATTGCCATGGTCAAGAGTTTGCGAGTCATATACCGATGAGAAATGATCAGCAAATAAATTCGAGATAGCTTTACTTCCAGATGCAGTTACAGTACCTAAGGTCATTTTAGAGGGATAGGAAGTGTTACTTTTCCGAAGGTTTTTTATATGTGACCAAAAGAATTTGGGATGTCCTTTTATCTTATTTTCTAATTCGTCTATGTAATTATTGTAGCATCTTTGCATAAGTTTTTCACAGTCTTTTCTGAGATAATTAAATTCAATTAAGTCAAGTGGATTGTTATATTTTTTTAATCTGTTACGATACTTAAATTTTTGATTGAGCAATTTTATCAATTGCTTAGAATACCACGGTGGGTATTTTCCTCGCGTGGACATGGTTACTGGCACATATTTTTTAATGATGTCCCTAACTATACTGTAGAATTTATCTAGCTTAGCATTTACATCATAACGACATATTGCAAATTCGTTTTCCCAGTTGATATCTTTTAGTGCATGTGTTATCGCTTCGTAGTCGGCTTTGTAATAATTGGGTTTGTTTGATGATTTGTAATCATTTTTAATAATCACAGGTAGAGTGGGCATGAATTCTAAAGCAGGGTGAAACTTATCCAGTTTCCTTATGGGGTCAAGGCAATTACTGATTTTGATATAGTCGACGTCAGAAAGTATTAAGTCTAATATTTTATTTTGAGAGTTTTTGATGTAATTAAACTGTTTTAAGTTATTTAAAGCTATAAAATCGAGTAGGAGATTTTTTAGATTGCCAGTGCCACATGAAGATGGTAAGCACGACTCTTTGTCAGCATCATGTATCCAATCAACACAGCTCATGTTAAAATCACCAACTATCAATGTGGGACTGTCGCTATAGGTATCCATGATTGAGTTGCAGTTTTCAGTAAAATGTTGAAAAACTTCCGTGGATACTGGAGGGGGTAAGTATACAGCACATATTTTAAGAAATTTCACGCTTGAACTCGATTTTGTCTCGATCGTAATCCATAAGTCTTCACAATTACTCTCCCATTCAACCATGCGAGATGAAATTAAGTTATTTGAAACTGCTATAAGTACTCCACCGCCAGTTTTTTTATGTTTATTAAAAGAAGATGTTTCACGATCCCTTCTATATACCGTATAGGAACCACTGAATAATTCGGCATCAAAAATACCCCCACAAAGCCAGGTTTCGGTTAGGACATAAACATCGTACGCGTTATTATGTATGTGTTGCCGTACCTCACTCAGTGTACCGCGTAGACCTCTAGTATTTTGGTAGTAACATTTTATAGGATTGAATTTTGTGAAATAATGATACATAGAACATTCTTAGAATTACACTGATACACGAATTTTTGTTAACAAAATAAGAGATTACATTGATACACGAATTTATGTTAACGATTTTAGTTTATCGTGATCTCCTATAACCACAGTTTGAGAGGTTTCATCCCTCTACGAAAATTCTTCCATTGCGGACCCAGACGAACCTGTACCTTAGTTCTTTAGCACGTACTCGCGTAGCCGCATGAAGAGCTTTATTTTCCGGGGAGAGATGCTCGACGACGAATATTGGGACAGGTTTGTCGGCAGCTATACCGAGGTGACTTGAGGAAAGTTTGTTATTTGAGTTGGCTTTATTAAACTGTATTGATGCTGCCAGGAACGAATCTCTTATACGGGAACTGTTAAATTTAACTAAGACTGATCTCGGTCGCATGTTCTGTGTGTCTTTTTTAGCAACCCTTGTACAAAGTTGAATGTCAGTATCCTTTATGTTGCAGTCGAGTACTTGGCTCAGCTGGAGAACAGTACTCACCAAATTCTCTGATTTGTGTTCGGGTATACATTGCAATTCAATGTTATTCGATCGAGCATGCTGTTCTAAGACGTTCATGCGCTTTGATATATCTTTCAAAGAAATTTGTAAATCGGAGTTATCTTTTTCGAGTTTTTGTATTCTGATTGCTTTTTCCTCTAGTGTTGTTCTCATGTCTTCGTATTTATCGTTAAAAAATGACAGCGACTGCTTGAATTCTGACACTATGTCATTAATTTTGTTAAGTTGGTCATTTACCAAACCGTTTATTGTGTTCTGTAAGGCACGATTAATTTCTTGTCTTATCATATCTCTGAGGGAACCACTTGTAATCTCTGTCAATGAAATGTCGGTTAGATCGTCAGGAGACTGGTGATGAGGTAGTTTATTTCGCAGAGTAATATTATTCTTCTCGGCAGAAAGTGGCTCATTGCTTCTATTTGGGCTGCTCTGCTTGGCGGGTCGGATGGGGGTATTGGTATTATCAACTTTAGGTTGCTTGTTGATGCACCCAGGGCATTTCCAAGTCTTTTTAGAATCAGCATTCATTAATTTAAATCTCTTTTCCGATATACCACTGCATAACAAATCATACCAGTGAAGGCAAAGAAAGCATTGTAAGCCTTTCCCCGCCTTGAAAGCGTTCATGCAACCAGCGCAATTTAATGTCGACATTCTTTCGTTATCAATAGCAAAAACTCAAACTGGAGTCTCAATATAGTTGAGGCGCTGCAAGCAATTTCGAAAGCAGTGTGAGTCTAAGCATAGACAGATAAAAAGCAGCAATTTTTGCTTAAATTATAGTTCAAAAACTAGGCAAATGTAAACAAGTTAAAAAAAAATGATAGTTTTTTTTTTGTACTTATGTCGGGGCTCGATCCGGTGCCCACGGTGTGCGATGAAGTGTAGCTACTCAAACAACTCCGCCAAAGCTACTTTACATGTAGCGTCGAAATTTGTGATAGCTATGCGCTGGGCGTTGAATTATGCGCAGGCGACAACGGGGATAGTGGTGGTTAGCGCGGGAGGTATCGAGCGCTCTGCGGGTTGTCGTAGGTCAGGAACAAAGTTCGTTATAACACTTTTTAAATTATAGATTTTCAACCACAGTTAAATATTAATATAACTTTGCTTCACCCAAGCGGATCACCATAAAAACTTCACAGTTGGACAGGTCACTTCACTGGCTTTAAGTAAACAGTATACTATGAATACAATTTCCACTTTTTACTACTTTACTTATTTAAAATCTGCGGAGCAAATATAAACACGTTGTATCTTTACCAATAGCGTACGGCGGGCCTACCCTACCTACGCTGTGTAAAAGTCTGTAAATCTATCATCGAAACCATTGCGCCCTATTTAGCTTTCATATTTATTATCATTTAAAAATAACCTTAACTGAATTGAATTGTAATCTATTTCTTTTTTAATCTTTTCTAAAGTAACTTTATCCTGTGTTTTATTCCAAACTAGCTGACCCGGCAAACTTCGTTCCTAACCTAACCTACCACCTACCCTACCACCTACCCTACCACCTACCCTACCACCTACCCTACCACCTACCCTACCACCTACCCTACCACCTACCCTACCACCTACCCTACCACCTACCCTACCACCTACCCTACCACCTACCCTACCACCTACCCTACCACCTACCCTACCACCTACCCTACCACCTACCCTACCACCTACCCTACCACCTACCCTACCACCTACCCTACCACCTACCCTACCACCTACCCTACCACCTACCCTACCACCTACCCTACCACCTACCCTACCACCTACCCTACCACCTACCCTACCACCTACCCTACCACCTACCCTACCACCTACCCTACCACCTACCCTACCACCTACCCTACCACCTACCCTACCACCTACCCTACCACCTACCCTACCACCTACCCTACCACCTACCCTACCACCTACCCTACCACCTACCCTACCACCTACCCTACCACCTACCCTACCACCTACCCTACCACCTACCCTACCACCTACCCTACCACCTACCCTACCACCTACCCTACCACCTACCCTACCACCTACCCTACCACCTACCCTACCACCTACCCTGCCACCTACTCTACCACCTACCCTACCACCTACCCTACCACCTACCCTACCACCTACCCTACCACCTACCCTACCTACCCTACCTACGCTGTGTAAAAGTCTGTAAATCTATCATCGAAACCATTGCGCCCTATTTAGCTTTCATATTTAACACCAGTGTAGACCAAGGAGTCTTTCCGGATCTCATGAAACTCAGTAAAGTATTTCCTTTGTTCAAGTCCGGTGATAGTAAGGAACCCAACAATTATAGGCCCGTGTCAATTCTGCCAGTTCTCAGTAAAGTGTTTGAAAAGTTGATGCTTAATCAAATGTTACGTCACTTTAATAAAATTCCATCTTTCATGAACAACAGTACGGTTTCACCAAAGGGCGTTGTACCACTGACGCCGGTGTCACCCTAATAAAGAACATTTTTGATGCCTGGGAAGAAGCACATGATGCCATTGGAATCTTTTGCGACCTCTCGAAGGCGTTCGATTGCGTAAACCATGAAACACTTCTGCTGAAACTACAACACTATGGGATTAGGAATACAGCTCTTGATTTACTAAGATCATACCTGAAAGATAGAAAGATTAAAGTGTGTAAATAAATATTATAACATTTTTTTTTTTTTAATGTTATAATATTTATTTACACAATTAAATTAGCAACCAGTTTGATTTTGTCTATACTCTAAATTGTCCTATGGAGCTAGACCAGCATGCTTCCAAGCATTCTTATCTAGAATATAATCCTCTAATTTGTAATATGCTTGTTTACAAAGAGTACTTTTAATATGAGTTTTAAATTTTCTTTCAGTTAACTTATAACTTTCATAGATGAATATTCCTAAAAAAATTACAGGTGATACTAATGTATCACCTGTAATTTTTTTAGGAATATCGTACCTACTTTTACAATGCTTGTAAATATGTGAACACCATGTATCCATTACATAATTATTTTTTCTGTCATTGCTTCATTTTTAATTATTTTTACCTATTGTGGTATAGTAATCTTATTCCAGGTGCATCGTCTTCACATATAATTAATGTATACAAAATATTGTAAAACATTTTAAAAGAGTAACGGTGGAGTTTCTTGCCCATTCTTCTCCATACGAAAACTACCTTTTGGAAGGGGCGACTAGAATCAATTTTATTATTTTGTAATTTTTGACGTTCAAAAGTGCCATACATGGGCCTATTTGAAATAAATGATTTGACTTTGACTTTGACTTACGCTGTGGAAAGCAAAACATTCAGAGGAGTAGTAAACTGCTGAACGCTAATTGTACCTGCAAAGTTATTGACGGGGATAACTGGCTCAAGGTAGGGGTTGTTCCTACCCACGTGAATGAAGCAGAGTACCTACTGTGCTCAATGTCTGCAAGGAACAAGATAGCACCTAGATCCTACGTGCCAGTTATCTAATTTCGTAACACATTTTCGTAAACGATTAAGATAAATGTTTAATTTTGACAGATCAACAAAATTCATTGCGTTATTTATGTTAAATAAAATGTACAATTCTAGATTGTAGTTATTTTTAGTGTTCGGTCAAAGCTATCCCGCTGCCCATAGGTACAGAAAAACCGGCCATCATTGCCCATAGCCGGTTTTTCTGTACCTCTTAAATCGATAGTTCCAAAAATAATAAATAATTATTTGCAGGAATAACCGCCCAACAGTACATATACGAAGAACTGTAGAAGCTTTTCAAGCATTACAAGCGAAAACTCAAATAAGAACAGGAACTTTAATCGATCTTTTTCGTACTCCTAATCTTAGGAAGAATATTTTAGGAATGGCGATGATTTGGACGATGTGTTCCTTCTGTTATTACGGTGTGTCACAATATGTAGGGAAGCTTGGCGGTAATATTTTTCTTAACGTATTCATTGTTAGCGTCTTAGTCACATGTGGTACAATGAGTTCCATACCCATGATGAAATTTTTCGGCAGAAAGACAATAATATTAGCATGTGAAGTGACATGTAGTATTTGCTTTGTTATTTTAGCATTTTTTTCGGAAGGTATAGTATCTATAGTTAGTGCAACTATTGGTCTCATGTCTGCCTTTATCGTGTTTGTAGTGGTTTATTTGTATTGTGGAGAGATGTTCCCTACTGTGGTTCGAAACGCAGCAATGGGTTTTTCATCGATGTGCGCTCGGATTGGTTCCATGTTAGCTCCAAATATTATTGATTTACATGACATGAATCCAATGCTGCCTCCGCTTGCATTCGCTGTGGTACCATTTTTTGCCTTTTTCACAACAATGTGTTTGCCCGAAACTAAAGGTATACCATTATTAACTACAATAGAGCAGGGTGAAGCGCTTGGAAAGAATAAACCTGTAACTATACAAAAATTGTAAATGCATTATAAAATTAAATAAGGTTCTATTTTATTTATGTCCTTCACCATACAATCCTCACCTTTGAACATTTTCATGAAAATCAATTTTGAGAACATAAACCAAATGGTCATAAATAGGTATCAAGGTCAAAAAAATATTCGCATTATGAAGTTATAGCAATAAGTTGGGGTGAGGATTGTGGAGTGAACTTCTGCTCACAATCCTCACGTAGTGCAAGCAAACAGCTGGGTGTATCGACTTGGTTTCAGTTCCAAAAATAAAATTAAGAAATAGTCGCTATACCAACACGAAATTAGGCATAATGGGGTTCCAGAGATGTAAAGGTGTTTTGATGAGGATTACGTGGTGAGCCTTTCTCACCAAAATCCTCACCTGATTACCGCGGAACGCTCACCTATGTTTTTGAATTTGAATTTGGGGTAAAAAATAGTGAAGAAATAGTCGTCTGTAACCATGATAATTTCGATCTAGTTTACTATGTAGAAGCATGTTTGTTGCGGACGGCGGAGGTGCTTTGTGAACCTCAAGTCGCCCTGGGACGATCTCCCAACTATGTTAGTGTGCGCTCCCTATTCTCTGAGCCTAGGTGGCTCCGCTGGCTAGCACACACCCCACGTACCCCTGAATACGTACCTGGGTACTACGACACACAATGACTTGACTACGAGGCAGTGAAATAAAACACCATTATTTCTTGAATTATTCTGGAGACTTCGGCTTGCGCTATTTTGATGTTGCCCCTTCGGTGGCTGGGCTGCGACTGACTTTACCCGATTTTTTTTTTTTTTTTTTTTTTTTTTTTTTTTTTTTTTTTTTTTTTTTTTTTTTTTTTGTGGGTATCTCATAGCTGGCCTCTGAGGCCATGACTATATAAACATTATAAACTAGGTGAACGCTCGCTAAGGGCACCCCCTGTGGGGTACGAGCCTCGGCTTAGGGCGTTTGCCGGAGGGAGGAAATCAAAGATGGGACGGGCTGGATCAAAGTTTTGATCATGATTATTAATCGGGGAATTTAAAGCTACGTGCTCAGCTGCAACAACTGCTGGCATCTCGTTTTCGAGCAAGGGTCGGGGGGAGTAACATTTACTCGGGGGCGCGGCGGTCGCGATCGCAAAGGACCTCGACGGCGAGGTCGGAATGACGGGAAGCGTCTGTACTTGTGTCCTAACGTACTCGTTTCCCTACTAGACTCCTGATGGATGGTAGTCGTGTCGTCTGGGTCGGTAAGAATATGCCTTGGTCGGCGAACATGACTGATTTTACTGGGGACGTAATTGGCGGCCTCAACAACCAGAGCGTTGCGATGTTTGGCCGCGGACTCAAAGAAACGCTTCGAAGCGCGTTTGAGGAACTGATGGATGGTAGGGATTTTAAGATCGATAAGGAGGCTCTCGTTCCTCACAAACCAAGGGAAGCCGGTAGCTCTACGGAAGAATCGATTTTGAAGGGTTTGTAACCTATGGATATGATGGGGTTTTGCATGAGCAAAGACGGAACCCGCATAAGTCATTGCTTTTGATTGGGCGAATGCAAGCCGTATAGATTCGCAATTTGCACTTTAGTGACAATTTGCTACTTGCATTTAGGACGGAATGGAGCCTACCGAGAAGGAAAGCGGCTCGCGAACGGGCCTGCTTTGTGTTCTGCGAAAGAGAGATGGTGGTCTAGAACGACACCTAGATATTTGGCTCGCTTCTCCCAAGGGATAGGCTTGCCGAACATGGTGAGTGGTCGGGGGAGGGGATTTCTAAGAGTCGTGCGCTGTTTCGTAAAGAAAACCGCTTGACTTTTGTCGGGATTAACTTCGATCCGCCATTTTCGAAAGCAATCGCCAAGTTTATTGACGATTCGTTGGAGTATGCGGGCTAAGTTATCGGGAGAAGTACCCCTAAGGTAGATGGCCGTATCGTCTGCGAACAGAGCCAACTGCGCCTTCACACTCTTAGGGATATCGCTGGTAAACAGCGTGAATAATAGGGGAGCTAGCACGGAGCCCTGAGGGACTCCTGCATGAATAGGACGGGGGGAGGATAGTGCACCTTCTATGCGATATCGAAAAACGCGATTCGACAAATAATCTCGTAAGATGAGCACAAGACGATCCGGCACTCCGAGTTTGTAAAGCTTATACAGGGTTACTGGTAACTCGACGTATTCCTTGCAGGACGTCATAGTAGGGTTAAAATGCAACAAATTAAGCCACCAAATGTTCTACCGAAATTCAGTAGTTTTTGAATTAGTTAAGAGTTTTAGTTTTTTTATGAAAAATCCCAGATTAAATCATTTGAAACCAATTTAAAAATGATTTACGGCGCGACTGTACTGAAATTTAAGTTATTATCATAGTTGACGCCGTAGCAGACCTTTGTTAATAATTAAAAGTTCAATAATGCCTAAAACTTTGGCAAATATCACTAACCAAACATTTAATTTTTTGTAATTTTTGCTATTACGTCATAAAAAATGTAGTCTAGTGCAAAAAAAAATACTACACCTGGTGTACAAATTACTAGGAAAATATCCTTGTCTTATCAGTTATTCAGAAAGGTATGATTGTCAATACTTTTGCATGTGTGCCAGGGAAGAGAAGAGTTTTATGGGGGGCAGGTAAAATTGCGAGACGGTCAACCTATTGTTTCGTATTCGTATTATTCGTAGTTTTTACCTGCGCTTGAACTCCAAACACTCGGGGAGCTTTGTGATTGGTCGCTATTGTTCTCTCGGCATGACAGGGGGTGCGATTTTGCAAAATTTGGTCGTCAGCGTTAGTTAGTTTCAACTCTACGTCGCGCAAGCTCGTGTTTTGTTACTGGCTATTTCCCTAACTGTTGCTGCGTATCTTGCTCTTGTGCTGTGCTGTGCCTTCATAAGCGTTGACTATGGCTGCATATTCTAATCCTGAATACGCTGACATAATGTACTGTTACGGACTTTGTGACGGTAACGCTGCTGAGGCGCGGCGAGAATATCAACTTCGCTTTCCCAACCGCCGACTCCCCCACGTTAGTGTCTTCGGATCGACTTATCGGCGAATATCTGAAACTGGCAGCGTCCAAAGAAGCAGGCAAGTTGACACTGGTCGTTCCCGGAGATACACGGCTGAGGACGAGGAGCTTATTCTTCAACGTTTTATTGACGATCACGTCACAGTGGAAAGTCTGGTCTGTAGTTCACTTGTCAGGCCGACATCCATACCATTACCAACCAGTCCAGTCATTAGAAGAAGGAGATCCGCCGAGACGGCTTGAATTTTGTCGTTTTATGCTAAGTGCCGACGCCGACAGCGAAAACTTTTTAAAAAACATTCTGTGGACCGATGAGTCATGTTTTGATCGTGATGGTATCACAAATTACCACAACTTACATTACTGGGCACCGAAAGCAGAAGCAAACCCTAAAAAACTGAAACCAACCGCATCCCAGCGAAGGTTCTCGCTTAATGTTTGGATGGGTATTATTGACGACAAATTAATTGGCCTACATTTTTTACCCCGAACACTAAATGGGGAATTTTATGAAGATTTCCTCAGAAATCATTTATCAGCACTGCTCACGGATGTACCGGAAGAAAGAAGAGCAAACATGATTTACCAACATGACGGATGTCCAGCCCACTTCCGAATCACAATTCGACAATTGCTGGATGAAAACTATCCAAACCGATGGATAGGGCGCGGTGGGCCGATTCCGTGGCCTGCACGAAGCCCTGATCTGACGCCGCTAGACTTTTACGTCTGGGGTCATATGAAAGATCTAGTTTATGTGACCCCAGTAAATTCAATTGAAGAACTAAGGGAGAGAATTACAAATGCGGCGGACCAGATGAGGGCAACAATCACATCAAGAATAACAAAAACCGAAGAAGGAAGCGAATAAGAACATGTATTCGAAACCGAGGGCAGCACATCGAACAAGACGTGTGAAATGTGTGTAATTAAAGTTTTTAATATTGATTAAAAAGAATAATAATGTTCACGATTTTGTTTTTGATTTTTCGAATAATCATCTTTTTGTGAAACGCACGCCTGTACTAAATCAAAAACGATTTTCATAATGTAGTCCATGATTTTGTATTAACTTTCATACCTTTTTGGATAGCTGATAAGACAAGTATATTTTCTTAGTAATTTGTACACCAGGTGTAGCATTTTTTTTTTTGCACTAGACTACATTTTTTAAGAAGTAACAGCAAAAATTACAAAAAATTAAATGTTTGGTTAGTGATATTTGCCAAAGTTTTAGGTATTATTGAACTTTTAATTATAAACAAAGGTCTGCTACGGCGTCAACTATGATAATAACTTAAATTTCAGTACAGTCGCGCCGTAAATCATTTTTAAATTGGTTTCAAATGATTTAATCTGGGATTTTTCATAAAAAACTAAAACTCTTAACTAATTCAAAAACTACTGAATTTCGGTAGAACATTTGGTGGCTTAATTTGTTGCATTTTAACCCTACTATGACGTCCTGCAAGGAATACGTCGAGTTACCAGTAACCCTGTATAATAAGCTGTTGTGCCAGACTTTGTCAAACGCTTTCGCGATATCGAAGAATACGGCGCCTGTCATATGACCGCGTTGGAAATCAGCGCTTATATGTTCTACTATCCGGTGGGCCTGATACACGCTAGAGTGCTCAGTTCGAAAGCCGAACTGTTCGTTGGGGATGATGCCCTTGGTCTCGGCGTAGTCTCTGAGTCGCTTATAAATAAGCTTCTCATAGATTTTTCCGAGAACCTTGAGCAGACTAATGGGACGGTAACTGGAGGGCTTGGTTTTGGGCTTGCCGGGCTTTGGGTTACCGATAACGGTGGCCTCTTTCCACGACTGGGGAAAGATGTTGTTGCTCATGGCACCATTGAAGATGGTGCACAAGAACATTATCAAGTGGGCAGGGAAAAGTTGAATCACCCTATTGGTGAGTCCATCTGATCCAGGGGCTTTGCGGGCTTTAAGACCTTTGATGATATCGTGCACTTCGTCTGGAGTGACGGGAGGCAGAGGATTATCAGGGTCATCAACGGGAGGGAAGGAGGTTCTGCGTTCAACTTCAGCGTCAACCTCATCGACGAGAGCTTTGTCTACTGGTAGAGTGCTGGGTGAGCATTGCGCCTCGAGGCTGTCGGCCAGGCATTCAGCCTTGTCGGAATTTTCGAAGGCTATGGTCTTGTCGGGGCGAGTCAGAGGGGGCATGACTGTGGTCTGCTGGGACTTGAGTTTCCTCTGAAGTTCCCAGAAGACCAGATGAGAGGGCTCTAGGTTGCTGAGCATCTTGTCCTACCTCGCGTCACGCAGTTCCGACATACGTTTCTTTACAGATCTCTGTAAATAGCGCATATGGACTTTGTTAGTGGGACAGGGGAAGTTGTCATAGGCACGCATAGTCGCGTTCTTCTCAGTCAGTAGATCACGCACATCCGGAGGCAAGCTCCAGCGAGGGTCAACCGTCACTGGAACTTCCCTTGAACATTCGTTCAGGACCGATTGTACGTGATCAGTGAATGAGTCGATGGCGGCCGTGGTGTCTGCGATAGAGTCGAACAGGGGGCCTACCACAAGCTCTTATAGCAGTATTATTATAATCTTACTTGGACTTTTCGTACCATGACGTCCATAAAATAAGCTTATTGTAATGTTGAAACAATCGTATTTTCTTAGCGATTTTGGTGACGTCACCTCTAAAAGTTCATTCAATTCGTACCACGACGTGACTTTTGACAACTAGCAGGATTGTTTTAATGTCAAATTTAGTAATCTTAAAAATGTTCCTCGGACTCGACGGAAATATTATTGTTTTGCAATTTATAATAAGAAAAAACATTTTCGTGTCATGTAAAGTTAGTAAAATGTATTCATTTACGTAAACTTGCCGAATGAATTGTGTATCTATAGATTTTAGTACATGTGTAATTAATTTCTTGTTTGATGGCGAATGCATACGAAACATTTGAGTTTTTGGAAGCGGATAATACAGAAAAATAAAAAAAATTCAGAGTACCTCTAGCTGCCGCCCGGAAACCCGACTGCAAAATTAATAACAAAACACTAATCACTGAGTCTGACCACAATAGATTGTTTCGAACTATCTTCGTTAAAACATTACACATTTCTTTGTTTTAAAACTTATTCACTGAGTAACCTTAACCTTCCCTTGATTCCATGCCGACTTTGTAGCCAGTTAGATCATAAATTCATTAGCAAATATGTTAAAATAAGTTCAAGCTCGTAGTAGTTATCCATTATCCACTTGTAAACAAAAATATCACTACATCGAGGCTGCGTTCAGAGTTACGCTGTAATCGATTAGAGCTTGCTAACACCCATACCGAATTAGTGTCAGCGCGATAACAACGTGCTGTGAATCGTCATAGATGACGTCGTAGCATGCGCCATCTTGCGATAGCGCTGACCATGCCCTAAATTAATATCACCGTGAGCGCTGTCAAAATGACAGTTGTGCTGTTTTGTTTTGAGTTACACGGTGCACCGTATCTTTAAACTAACGTGGCATTTTCGAAATTGTGCTTTTGGCTACAGTCACCACCTAAACAAAGAAGAAGAAATTTGTTGTGTATACTCAAAGAAATACTGTAATCCAACCATCTTGTGCAAGCATATCTAAATCGGTACGCAAAATATTGATGTGAGCGATTAAGGCGTAACTGGGAATGCGGTCCGAGTTTAAAATTTCGTTCTGTTCCGATTCATATCATGTAACAGCTTAGCCGTAGCTTATTTTTAATTTTTTCAATTGTTTTTCTTATTTTTCAAAGCCAAATCTTTTAATATTTGTGTCAATTTCATGGAAATTACTCATAAAAATTAGATTCTAATGCAAAGTAATATTTGAAGTAAAAGAAAATAATACATTGCTTAAAGACCAATATTTCGTAGTAGCGATTCGGACCAACGTGTGAAAGGGACAGCACTATACAGTTCATATAGCTTTGTTTCTTTTCTACTATTGCAGGCAATAGACAAATCTTACAAATAGTTCGTTCTTTCCCAGCACTAAGCAAGAATAAAACATTCTTGAACGATAAAGATCGTGGTACGAATATGATTTATGTTATTGTAAGCTTGAAACAAAACTCTCCTGAAATAAGATTGTTTCGTAAAAGATTGCGGTCGGCCCCCTGATCGGGGATTGAGTCTAGTTGAGGGGACGTGTTAGATTTCAGCCAAAAGTCCATTGACAATCTCACAAAGCAATAGACTGACGCTTCGGTTTGACTTACGACCTTCTTCTATAAGTTGTTACAATATATAGACACGCACAGTACACACACTCACACTTACTTTGTCTGCAACCAATGACTAGTTCGATAATCATTCGTTTTTTGTTTCATTCATCTTGTTCACATAAGTATTAAAGTTTAGCAGGTAGACCACAGAAAACTAACTAAATTATTTCGATTTCTGTGGGGTAGACAGATGCAATTCGTTACGAGTATTCACATAATAGAACTTTGTTGGTTCGTGATTATTGTCGGTGACGAGTATTTAGCTATTAGCGGTGTTGTGGTTATTATTTTCAAAATGCAGTCATAGAAAAAGTGAAGCAGTAATGCTCGCGAAGGAGGAGACGGAGCGCGTGAGGGAGAGGCAAATTTCGCGCCCTCGCGCCCCTAACCGCCGCAGCAGGAGACGCCCTGGGCGTCGGGAATCACGTGAAGATTTCCGGCCACCGTAGGCGCGGGCTTGCGGACGGTGAGCAATGGGTAGCTCGCCGTCCGATAAGGACCAAGCCCGGGTCGACGGCGCGTTGTGTTCCACGCGCGCCTCAAAGAGATGTCAGCAGAATTGACGGGGTCCGCTAGGGCCAATGCCTGCCGGGGGTTCGAAGAAAACCGATAGGGACATCGTGGCCCCCTGGCAACACGGCAACTGAAGGAACACGGGTGGGTTTTAGTCAGTAAGAGTCTGACACGCCCTCCCGCTCCGCCCAGAGCGGGAGAAGTTATTTGATGATTTCCCACCCAAAAAAAAAAAAAAAGTCATAGAAAAAGTGAATGCAGTAAAAGTGAATGTAATTTACACAAATATCTAATGAAACTGGACTAAGTGTGAGTGTTATCATTTAAATATTTCATATTTTACTAAACATAAATCTTAATCAAGGGTATTGTTAATAGAACAGAGGTATTGTTGAGACAGAAGATGCCTTTAAAGTTTTAAATTCATTATGAGGTTTAATTCGATTATTTAGTGAATAATAAATAATTAGGTATTATGTGTAATAAACACAATGTATTCTTTGTTCTAGAGAATTACTGTAAGGGTTAAGAGATATGAGGAAGGGGCTTATTAACGAGCAGCAGCGACGTCAAATGGTGAATGAATATGAAACAAATGGTTTCATAACAACGAGATATTTTGCTGAATTATTAAAAACACGTCATTATGAACCGTTCGCCGTGCACTCTCAAGGCTTGCATCACTGAAGACCAGCTACCTAATTGCGTAATGTATTTTGAATACCATTCAAGTAGAATTTATTTCAACTTGACTCGAATTGCTTTCATTTTACGACTTTGGTATTGCATAACTGAAATATTTGTGAAAGCAACTGCAATCCGTTTGAGACTTCAAAAGAGTGAACGAAAAGCGTCTAAAAAGGCTATTATTCGAATTGCGTAACCATTTTGACAGTTTTTAGTTTGTTTCAAAGTAACGAATAATTTGTTTCGTCTGTCAAATGAAACAGAAGGCACTGTAGTGGTCGCAATAGATTTTACTTAGCAAACTTTTTGGGATTAACTCATGAAATCTCCATAATTATTAAGAAAAAAATTAAATAATAGTCTTCCTGATAAATTGTGAATGTGTTTTATGTAAAACCTCAATGATAAATCAATTTTATTGGTATGTTAAATATCAAAGCAGCGAGGTCGATTTTTAATAATAATTGTGAAAGTTTTCTTGTGAGTTTAGTGCCTACAACCTAAACTAAAAACAAATATTATGATATTCCAGAAACGAGGTATTTTGGTGGCATTTTAACGAAAGACAAATTCGTACCTCATACCGTAACAAACTAGAGCCACAAGCTTAGCAACCCAGTCGAGCTTGTAATACATTGGAAAAGCAAAAACTTATAATTGAGGAAGAACAAAAAAAAGCAGTTTGAAACATTTTATATTAATGGATTATGTAAGGACATTGATGAAAATACC
Organism: Agrochola lychnidis; assembly: GCA_963680765.1. Taxonomy (NCBI): domain Eukaryota; kingdom Metazoa; phylum Arthropoda; class Insecta; order Lepidoptera; family Noctuidae; genus Agrochola; species Agrochola lychnidis. The sequence continues at coordinate 15,067,052 of OY796859.1, read as the reverse complement.
ACTATTGCCACATCATTGTCTGTTTAAGGTATGTACTTACTTATTATTTTCTTTCTAAGTGTTGAACATTGAATGTGTGTTAAGTACAGCAACAATGTTACACACGTAGGGATGTATTTATAAACATTGCTTAAAGTTAAGTGACGTTCAAACCTCAAAAATGTATGATTAAACAGTTGCTAATCATTACATAACTTTATGCAACGTTTATAAATAAACCCCATATTGTTTATTGGTGAATACGAAATGCACCATCAAACGTAAACTTGCCATACATTTAAATACCATACATATATTTTCAGTTGCCTAACATACTACTTATATGAATATTTACTTAGCAATTATAACAACAAAGTAAAGAAAGTAGGTAGGCAACTGAAAATATATCTAAGTACCTATCTTAAATGTTTTTCACTTATTGTTAATATTATTAAAAAAATCGATCTGCCCAACCTTTTCCCAACTATGTTGGGGTCGGCTTCCAGTCTAACCGGATGCAGCTGAATACAAGTATTTTACATGGAGTGACTGCCTATCTAACCTCCACAACCCAATAACTAGGTAATACGATACCCCTTGGTAAGACTAATTGTCACTTTCGGGCTTCTGATGACCCATAACGACTGTCAAAGATCCACAAATGACATCCGGGATCAACGGTTTAACATGCTTCCCGAGGCATGAAGGAGTCTCGGTATGTAGAAATGGTCACCCATCCACGGACCAACCCCGGCAAGCGTAGCTTAACCTGATGGATTGCCCCGTGCGGCTGTTAGTACTTAACCTATTAATATTTTTAGTAGGTAAGAATATTTAAGTCAAATGTTGCTTATAATTGACCCAATTGTTGTTTATAGCAGAATATTGCTATTCTATAAAGTGACTGTGGATGGATGTAATGGATGGTGGAATATATTGAAGATTTACTATTCTTTTTTTTTTCAGGTGTCAGGCTCAACTACATTATTCAGGATTTTTTTAACTGTCTCTCGTACACTTACAACAAGCAGTACATACATAATCCATGATGATTTCCACAGGAAGACATTAGATTCCAAATTCCACTAATCCTTACAGTATGTTTGTTCCAATTCCTTTTTGCTCTATGTCCAAATATTTCATATCAATGTGAATAGATGGTAATGGTGCCGATTCTCTTGTCCACAAACCAAACTAAATTTAAGTTCAGTGCATCTTTTTCTTTCTATTTCATTAAGAAAAAGAGATTAATTTGACAGGACTAAACTAAAAATTATCTTCTGTCCTTTTCTTAATGAAATAGAAAGAAAAAGATGCACTGAACTTAAATTTAGTTTGTGAACAAGGGAATCGGCACCATTGTCAGTTAAGGTTGTAACAATTTAATAAAACAGTTTTATTTGTTTACCATAATTTATTTCTCTCTATTTCCTTTAAATCTAATGAATGACAGTTAATTTAGGTAAACACCTCTAAATAGTATCATTATAATTATAAAATTGTCTGTGTTTGTATAAAACAAATAGTATGCCATTCTTAATTATTTCATTTAAAGTTATTTTTATTTGTCCCTCTATAGTTCATAATTAAAACACTTTATTAAAGTTTAAACTGTTATCAATTAACACAATAGGAACATACGTATTTATATCACTGTCGTACAAGACTATAAGCAAGTTTCCTAAAAAAAAATATTTCATGAAGGAAAGGATCTTCAGTTTCTACTTTTGTACTTAAGAAGCTTGAAATCTGAAGTAGCAGAGCAGCAGTGCAGCGCAGCAGGGGCAGTATCATTCATGCTGCCTTCATGTCTTCGTAGGTGAAATTTTCCAGGAACTCTACAGTTTTAAAATAAAGTCATATTATTTTCTGCTCAAATAAAGTACTCATGTGGCAAAGTAGGCATATCAACTAGGCCCATGGCTAGATGAAAGCCATCTGTCATCATCATCGTCATGCTGGTTGTATAATTTCTTCTTTATTTAGGGCTGATTTTTCAGTCTCCAGCTTAGAGTATATATCACTGGAGAAGCCTTACGAACACTTCCCCCTCTGTAAAAGTACAAGAGCAAATGCTCTAACACGTTCATAAAAACTACTTTCAAATCGATTCGAACGCACAACGTTAATCGTTTTCGAGTCGCGGGGTTCTCATCAGTGCTCCGTGAAAATGCCTAGTTGTGCTGTTAAAACATGTAAAAAGCGTTCAAATACGTCAAACTTAAATAAAGACGGAATAACCTTCCATATTTAAGTATTTTTTTAAATATCTAGTCATGTTTTCAGTGATTTTTAAAATCCTAACCTCATAATACATTTTGACTTTTCATTCGATTCAACCATGATTCAACATAAAACACGGCATGAATCGAGTATTTTTCTCGCATTGCTTTCGTGACGTCACCATGTCTCGCTACACTTCGTTTTTATGTTCATAAAGTTCAAAATATATTTTTTTGCATTACGAAAATGTACGTCAAATCAGCTAAATTGACATGCACTTGCCATGCGATTATGTCTTCTAGCAAAAATAATAACGAGACTACCGTAGGGTTGAGGTCATGTATGAAACCAAAATTGACATGTCGATAATTTCTTAGGGCGAATTAGTATTTTTTGTTGTTTAAGAAAATTGTTTTTGAACGAAGTTTTCCAACGCGGCTTGCGGTTAAATTAAGTATTAAATATACCACCACCTTTGTCGTAAGTTCGTAACACAGGCTCTACGGAATCTTGTTGGGAAAACATTATTCTCACAAGATCATGATACCGGTCTTAACTAGTCATGAGGTAGAACTAGCTAAAGCCGTAATTACCAAATATACAGATACAAGAATTGCGTCCATTACAAAAAAAAGGGACCCTCAAAAATGTATTCGCCATAATTAGATACTCCAAAAATTATTTCATTTTAAAAATCAGTAGTTGTTATGAACCTACTGATTTTTTAAGTATGTATTATTTGTTGGTACTAGGTATATCATAATTTTTTTACTTTTATTTAATAGTTGTTTTTTTTTTTAAATGTAACTTTTCTATGCATCAGCTGTTTTATTTCTGGGTTCAAGCAAAATTCCGAATGATTATCGATATCGATGAAAAAAAAACGATGGTACGGACTTCTCTTTCTGGGCTCGGAAACAACAATAGCTATTGTTCTTTTTCGTAGAAACTACCTCGCGTCCCCCGCCAAATGTGACAGAATTTTTTGTTCGGAATATTGCGCTTATGGCTTCTCCAGTGATATATACTCTAAGGTCTCCAGATATTTTATAATACTAAATTATAATGGTAATTGGATAAACATAAAATATATATTATGATTTGTCTGTTAAAAGTTCGGCCAAGGAAATATATTCATAATTGAGTTGCTACGCTTAATTCTTAATGATGTGTCAAAAAGCTTACCTTCAATGATTAATACATAAGATTCTTAATCCAATCCATGTTTGCCACCTTGCCACCAACTTCTTTGTTAGGAAGTCAACAATATTGATATTTGGTAGTGTTCCATTCTTGTATTTTCAGCACGTCTGTGAAAATATTATGAATATGTTTTGTAGTTATGTGTTATTTGGTTAGGTAGTGGATATTATAGTTTATTTCAGCATCTACTTATGTACAAAAATATCAATTAACAATTTTAGTTAGAATGTGAGACATAGTACGTAACTATTATTTTAACCACAATAAATAGTTAACCTCGCGTAAGATGCCTGTGTTTACGCAACAAAAGAATGATTGTCCGTATACGTAGACTCACCAAAAATGTACCTACAGCTACAATAATCTAATGAGATACGAAGGTACTCTCACACACGTTATTCCTATTTATATTGGTTTACTTACTTGTAGTGATAATATCGACTTAGATACTTTTCGCTATTGAGCAAAACAGCCTAAGTCTTAGTCCATGTATTTAATTGTAGTCTGTGATCTTGGTGAAGCTAGTACAAAACGAAGGCGGTGTCTCGAACGAGAGAATTTTCCAAAGTTCTTCCGACTTCCACAAGCCACAAGAATAATGTTCCAAAACTGCTTATTACAGGCCCATGTTTCTGTACGTGAATAGTAAATATAATTTTGTATGTTGAAAAATATAAAACAACTATTAATTTAAAACAAAAACTTTACCGAAATCAACAAAAATAAAATGAAAACAGATGCGTCGCCATGATTGATATCGTATTCTCCACAGACTTCAAAGAATATTCATTCCAGCCCAAATTATTGTCAAATGTTTAACATGTGATGTCATATGCCTTTCCTTTTTTTTTCCCTACACTCTGATAAAGTTAGAGCAGCAAAGGTATACTTTAGACAGGCAGTAGTTTGCATTAAATCGTCAACGCATAACGCAATGAGGGCAGATCATTCAACTTTTACTCTCAGTGTTGCAATTTTTTTCCCCTGAGTCCACTATAGACTTGCGTCTAGATACATCGAAACGAATCAAAAATCCGATTTCTATCAGAAACGGAATCGTATCGATAATCCGAACTAGACAAACCGATTTCACAAAACCACGGAAGTGTGGTTTTGCCTAAGCAAGTTTTTGTTTATATTTGAATAGTTTTGATCGATGCACTTACAACCGAATAATATTACTAGAGACGATCAAAACTGCGAGCCGGAGCCTCTCCTGAAATCGATTTTCTGTTACCGACATTCGGTCTCTGTTTTGGGAGTCCATTTGAAGATTTGAGTATGAAAATAAAACATAACTTATGTAATCATAGTATTTTTAGGGTTCCGTACCTCAAAAGGAAAAACGGAACCCTTACAGGATCACTTCGTTATCAGTCTGTCAAGACCCTTTTTCTCAGGAACGTAAGGAGGTATCAAGTTGAAATTAATATCAAATACGTCTGTGGTCCCTTAGAGCTCTAAAAAATCAAGCAAGTCAACGCAATAAAAAATTACGGCTATTTAAGCGACATATTTTGGTACTCGCAAATAAATCAAAACCTACAGGGTACTTCCCGTTGACCTAGACTCATAAAATTTGGCATACAAAAAGAAAAAACCATTACAAACTTACATTTGCAGTTGGAGAATTGACCGTGACATATATCAATATAGGGGAGATGTTTTTCAACTACAAAGTTGTTTGTTTTTCGGATAAAAACTCCCAGGTTTAGTGGAAATCCCACTAAGTTGACAACACTGCTTTTCTACGATTTGTCATAGGCCACAGAAAACAAAAACGTGAAAAGAAAAACGTTTTATTACGTAGTTCAATTATGGTAGTTTTTGGTAGAAAGTATTTTAAAAATTGGTTTTTCATTTTTCGGCAATCATTGTACATTTTTATTTATAGGCACTAGTAGATCGTCAGTTGTAATTAAAACAAAATTACATTATAGCACAATAATTTGAATATTAACCATTTATAGATGCTGTAACTAAACATATAAATTTAACAATTATAGACAATTGCTTTGAACATCCCTATACAATTCCAGTTGTATGGTAAAAAATGTACATCGCAATTCCAATTATGGCATGCGATTAAGATTGGACTTGCTTTCGATTCAGAATCGCAATCAAAAATAAAATATGTTACGCAATTAGGCTGCAGATTCGTTATTGCATGAATTTATGGTAACGAATTTTTTAAGCACGTTTCAATATGGTGTTTGTCGTATTTCTTGCAGATAGACCGAAAATATTTAATATTATTTTAGTAATATTATTATTTTAGGATTAAAATTTGAGGTTTAGTTTCAATCTTATTTTCGTAAAGAAAATGAATACTTAAGCTATAACCTCAATACCAACCAATATTTACTAAAATCAAATAAAATGTTAAATAATTAATTACTTAACCTTACAATCAACTATTTTGTCAGAAGTTTTTTTTACATTTTAAGTTGTCTAATATTCTTATTTATTGCTTAATTACTTCGACCATGATCAAAGCTTTATATTTATGGTGAAAAAAATCCATTTATAAATTAAAACATTTCAAAATTTAAATATGTCCAAGTAATTTGTATTACTTGGACATATTTAAATTTTGAAATGTTTGCTTCTAAGGCCGCATATTATCACGAATCCGACCAAATTTAAAAGTCACAAAATATAAGGGCTATTGAGTAATAATTATTACTTATTTTTTACTTATTTTAGATTAAGCATTAAAAAAAAAAAAAAAAAAGATTAATTGTGACTATTAAATTTGGTCAGATTCGCGATATCATCACTTTTAGCGTAACTCTGAATGCGGCCTAAGTTTCTAGACATCTATTTCACATCTTATTCAGCTGAAGTAATGATAAATAATTGTAGCAGTTTGTCAACTATACTAATCATCTGTCAATAAAGGCCTGAGAGGTTATGTAAAATAAATATAACGAATAAATATTTTTTAATTTATTATCACATATCACGCATTTTTATTCTAAACCCTTTATTGCAATAACAACATTAATAAAAGGGCAACAATATTTAAAAAATATTATTATTGCAAACAAAAATAATAATATTTACAAAAACAGCGCTGTGATTCACGAGATTAGAACCTTAGCTATCTTGAATCTAAGACCAACGCTTAACGCCTTCTGCTATCTGCACATATAATTTACTTTCGAATTTTAGCAATGCCATACACTGGCCAAGGTCACGCGTATAATGCGTGTCTAACAAAAGGCGCCCGCGAACCGTGACGATACGACAGTGTGTAATGCAAAACTGTGTTCTCTGTGGTGTGTGTACGGCACACACACCACAGACGTCTGACTGTTTACACATACACATGTACGGACTACATCGCGTGTTCACAGCAATACGACTCTTAGCGTGCCTATGCACTTTTGAACGCTGTTTTTTTTTTAAGTTAGCAATTTTTTTAATACAAATTTAATACCGTTGGAAAGGTGACAAACTGGAGAACTAACATAGATTAAAATTAAATATTGAAACACCGTAGTTTTTTTAGTGTAATATCTTATTTTTAACCCTATTTTGAGGGAATTTTCGCCGTATTTTAATCACAAATGTTTATTACTACCAACAAATAATAAAAAAATTCTAAAATAATGAAAAAAACTGAAGTTATGAATACTTGAAGAGCAAATTTTGGAAAAATCTCAATAAAGTATAAAAATTGGCATATCTCCCAAACTATAAAACTTTAGTTAGCGGAAGTATGGTTCAATAATTAGTAAATGACCTCCTCTACAAACAACCAAACACATTCTTAGCCAAAAATATTAACGATCAAGCAGATTGGTGCCGAGGACCGTCACGTCACTCCAGTATCGTTATATTTATTTTACATAACCTCTCAGGCCTTTATTGACAGATGATTAGTATAGTTAACAAACTGCTACAATTATTTATCATTACTTCAGCTGAATAAGATGTGAAATAGATGTCTTAGAAAACTTAGGCCGCACTCAGAGTTACGCTAAAAGTGATGATATCGCGAATCCGACCAAAGGAGACGTTTCATTTTTGTATGGGACTCCGGCCATAACATGTACACTTTAGAAAACCTGGGAAACGAACCCATAAACACAATAAAGACTGTTTTTTTCCATAATATCTACTACTTTTTGGGCACAAAATAAAAACCGAAAATGTTTGACGTTTGTCAGGAGAAATACGACCATAGACAGCTAGCCATTTTCGTCCAGAAGTACCTACAAAATTTGCAATCCACAAAAGTGTTTTTTTTTTCAATGATGAATCACACTTTCTAATTAATCAAAAAAGTTGTATCAGATAGCTATCTTATTATAGTACAGAAATACATGCCTTTCATATTTATTTAAATAACGTCTACGTGATATTATTATGTTAAAATATAACATGATTTCTGGACGAAAACAGTATGCAAGTAAGACGACGCCATGATGAATAAAATATAGCAATAATTTGTTAAACTATTATTTTTTGTGCCAATGTAATCAGGGGAATAAACAGGAAAGAATATTTTTCCTTAATTCGTGGAATTTTTTCCTTTTTTTTCATTAACGTACACTTTATGGCCGAAAATGAAACATCTCCTTTAATAGTCACAATTATTACTCAATAGCCCTTATATTTTGTGATTTTTAAATTTGGTCGTATTCGTGATAATATCTCTTTTATCGTAACTCGGAATGCGGCCTTAGAAGCAATTTGTATTGTTGTTAATGGCAGGCGAGGTGACGTCTTGAAGATGTCAGACGATCAGCTGTCAACCGATGGAAGGTTTTAAAAGGAGCCGCGCAGTGCGAAAACGCTCTCTTTTTGCTTGGACGGCGCTAGGAACGGACGTGCTACCTGACCATTATCGTTGTTTCTTTTGATATTTTTAAACTGTGGTTTAACGGAATTAAAGATTGATTCTTTTTTTTATTTATTTCACTTCTGATTCCTAACATCAGAAGTGGGATAAAGATTCATTCGCCCACAAGTTAAAACCTAGTTTTAAAGCTTTCAATTTTAGATTAAAACGGGTTAGCAATGGAAAAATCGAGTCGTTCACGTTCAAATAGTGCGTCGCGTTCGAAACGATCTCGTAACCGCCATAAGCGGAGCAGAAGGTCACGTAGCAAGTCTCGGGATTGCGATCACCGTTCCAGGCATGAACGAGATCGTCGTGGGAGCCGCGTGAGGACGCGAAGCCCTGTTTCACCGCTTTGCCGACGATCGCTTGAGACGATTGTCTCGCGGTTGAAGGCTTTAGAAGATCGTTCACGGGTAATAGCTACGCCGGAAACTACAGGTACTGCTACTGGTGTTTCGACTGCAACCACGGAGAAAATAGTGGAGGCAATACAGTCGTTAAAGTCAGTAAGCACCCATCATTTTTATATTTCAAATTTTGACCCAAATGTGCATGATGTTGATCAGTGGTTTGACGAGGTTGACAGGGCTCAAATTTTGAATAAGTGGTCAGAAAATGAGTGCCTTTCCCGCGTTGGGAACTGTCTGAAAGGAGATGCAAAGACTTGGCTTAGTGAATGGGTTACAAATGACCGTTCATGGAGCAATTTTAAAAAAGATTTTAGATCACTTTGCGTCAAGAAAATTGATGTGGCGGGTATTTTGTACGAAGTAATGAGCTTTGATTCAGACAGTTACCCAACCTACGCTGAATATGCACGTAGGTGTTTATTACGTTTACGGATCGTAAAGGGCCTATCAGACGAGTTGATAGCGGCGATTGTTATTAGAGGGATTAAAGACCCTCAAATCAAAGCAGCTACTACTAATGCAAATCTGACGCCTGACAACCTCGTTAGTTACCTATCTACCTTCGTAAAGCCCATTTCTAAGCAGAATAGTGACAGTTTGCGTTCTAAAGATAACAAGAGTCCACATAAAAATAACTCTAAGCGCTCATTTAGGGGACAGGGTCCTAAATGTTTCACTTGCGGTCAGATAGGGCATAAACAAGCGGGTTGTTCTAAAAAGTCTAAATCAAACGATGCGACTGAATTAAATAAATCTGAATCGAAGAAATCAGAATCGAATTCTACCTCAAATAAGACGGTATGTGCATATTGCAAAAAGACGGGTCATGATATAAGAGTTTGTTTTGCTAAGCAGCGTGCAGATAATAAACCCAATAAAAGTAACGTTAATTTCTGCTCTGCCCCCGTTAAAAATAAGTCCAGTGACATTGTAGTTGGAATGATTCTGGGTATACCAGTAGACATTCTGATCGATAGTGGGGCGTTAGAAGTCTCGTTGATTTCGTCATCCGTGGTCAACCATTTTTCTTGTTCGAGGAAACCAATTAATAAACAATTGAAAGGAATAAGTGATTCCATTATTTGTGTCGATTCTTACGTCACACTTGTAATAGAGCTTGAGGAAATAACTCTCGAAGTAGATTTGCTTGTTGTGCCTAGTGAATGTATGAATGCACCGATTATTATTGGTACGGATGTCTTAAATAGGGAAGGGGTAACCTACATAAGGACCAGAGAATCTCAACGTTTAACGCACGATAAAGCTTTATCGGGGGTATCCACGGTTATATCTGACGTACATTCCAATGGTTTTAAAACTGCATTAATCGGGGAAGATCTTGAAAAACTCAAAAGATTACTCGATAAATATTCGGCATTTATGATTTCTGGTACGGCTACGTCTACAGTTACCACCGGTTGCATGCACATCAGATTGAATAGTGAGGTACCAATTAATTATCGTCCTTACAAAATGTCCTACAATGAAAAGCTTAAAGTTAGAGAGATTATTCAGGATCTTCTTAGTAAAGGCATAATACGTGATTCGGAGTCCCCATATTCGAGTCCGATTCTTCTAGTAAAAAAAAAAGACGGATCGGATCGTATGTGTGTGGACTTCAGGGCACTTAATAAAATCACTGTTAAGGATAGATATCCTTTACCTTTAATAGATGATCATATTGATCGACTAGGGAAGTCAAGATTCTTCACAGTACTTGATATGGCTACCGGATTTTTACAAATTAAATTAGATGAGCAATCAATACCCTTAACTGGTTTCGTGACGCCCGAAGGGCATTTTGAATATATGAAGATGCCATATGGGTTAGCCAACGCACCCATAGTTTATCAACGTATTATTGCAAATACACTGCGCGAATTCATTGAAGCAGGCAAAGTATTGGTATACGTCGACGATTGTATGTTATTGTCCTGTTCAATTGACCAGGGCTTACAGATATTAGATGAAGTTTTAGCTGTTTTGACTAAGGCGGGATTTTCAGTGAATTTGCGCAAGTGTTCATTTTTATGTCAAGAAATTGAATATTTAGGCAGAATTATATCAAACGGTGGAGTCCGACCGTCAACAAGTAAGGTCCAGGCGCTCGTGAATGCACCCGTTCCCCAAAACGTTAAACAAGCAAGACAATTTTTAGGCCTTGCTGGTTATTTCAGAAAGTACATAGCTAGTTACTCAATAAAAACGGCTTGTATTGCTCGTTTGACTCGTAAGGGTGTTGAATTTGTCTGGGGACCACAGCAGGAAAGCGTTCGCCAAGAGCTTATTAAGTGTCTTACCAGTGAGCCAATATTGGCCATTTTTGACCAAGAGCTTCCTGCTGAGGTTCACACAGATGCGAGTAGTGCAGGTTATGGCGCAGTTTTCCTGCAGATTCATAAGGATGGTAATAAGCGTGTGGTTGCTTACTATAGCCAGGTTACGAAAGGTAGTGAACAACGTTACCATTCTTATGAACTGGAAACACTCGCTGTAGTAAAAGCTCTTAAGCATTTTAGGCATTACCTTATAGGAATGCCATTTACTGTAGTGACAGACTGCAATGCCTTAAAAGCTACCCAAAATAAGAAAGATCTACTGCCGAGGGTAGCGAGGTGGTGGATTTACCTACAGGATTTTAACTTTGTCATTCAATACAGGAAAGGGGTAATGATACCTCACGCAGACTATCTTAGCCGTAACCCCGTACCTACGGTAAATAACATTGAGAAACCGCGTAACTGGGCTCAAATCGCGCAAGCAGGAGACGAGGAGACTCGAACTTTGATCAGGTCTTTGGATGAAGGTAACTTGGACACTTCACGCTACGTTAAACGCAATAATATTTTGTACTATCGCTTCACACCTGTAGGTGAAGAGTCTAGACTACTTTGTTACATACCAAAAGGACATCGTTTGAGCCTCCTCCGAATATTCCATGATGAACATAGCCATATTAACGCTGATAAAACTGCCGATCTTATCTTGAAACACTTTTGGTTTCCTGGTCTCAGAAATTTTATTTCAAAGTATATATCTCACTGCCTCATATGTATAGCTCACAAGAGAGTTCCACGAGCTCCACTACAACCAATTAACTCTTGGACAAAACCAAATGTTCCTTTTGACACCTTACATGTAGATGCTTTAGGCCCATTGGTGGTATCTAACAGTAATAAACACGTTCTAGTTGTTGTGGATTCTTTTACGAAATATTGTTTATTAAACCCTATTTGTACTCAGGACTTAAATGAGTTAAAACGTGTTATGCAAAATGTAGTTTCTCTGTTTGGAACACCTAAGACAATTGTATGTGATAGAGGTAGGATGTTTCAGTCATCTGGTTTTGTGTCACTTATGAATGATTTAAGTTGTCAGGTTCATTATATTACTCCCGAGATGCACCACGCTAATGGTCAGGTAGAGCGTTACGTCCGCACCGTCCTTAACATGTTGAGGATCGAGGTGAACCATCGGAAACGGGAATGGTCTGAACAGTTGTGGAAGTTACAACTGATACTCAACATGACGAAGCAAAAGACCACCCAGCAGTCCCCGCTTAACCTGCTTATTGGTGCCGAAGGAGCTACCCCAGTCATTCGCACACTAATCCGTGACGTTGCCATCGAATCGTCTGGTGCAAACCGTGAGCCACTACGGGAAATGAGAAGACAAAGGACGGCCGAACGGTTGTGCAAAAATCAAGCCGATCAAGACAAGCGTGTTAATAAAGACCGCCAACCTCCTCGTGTCTACAGCAAAGACGACCTAGTCTTCGTTATCAAGTATTCCCAGTCCACAGGGAAACTTGATCCTGGTATGCGCGGGCCTTACCGCGTAGTTGGAGTCCTGGAGCATGGCCGCTATGAGCTGCAACTTCTGGCTGGTGCCTATGGAAAGACCACATATGCTGCTGCACAGTTCATGGTACCCTGGAGGGGTGAGTGGACTCCTGAGACATGTGCTGCCTTCTTCGAAGGCAAGTATTGTTTTGAAGTCTGGGTGATATGCTAACAACGTGCCTATGTCAACAGCCACTGGGAGGTATGCAAACTGAGAGCCTATGCCTACGGTGTTTGTAGAAGTCTGGGCGGTATGTTAACTAGGTGCCTATGCCGACAGCCGCTGTGAGACACGCTAACTAGGTGCCTCTGTTTGCAGTGTGACCAAGTTACTTATTTGGTTTGTTTATCTTAGCTAAGATTCTGATGCCATGATATTTTACTGTGTAATGTGCATTACTTCTTATGTATCTGAGATGTTTTTGCTTCTACATCTATTGTCTTTTATGTAATGCGACTGTCTAATTACAGGAGAAAATGAAGACTCAAGCGTCTTATTGGGAGGCACTGCTACAGATCAGGCGGGACCATCTTCTAGACCTGACGAGGACGTCAGAGCATCAGGAGAGGCCGTGTTGTTAATGGCAGGCGAGGTGACGTCTTGAAGATGTCAGACGATCAGCTGTCAACCGATGGAAGGTTTTAAAAGGAGCCGCGCAGTGCGAAAACGCTCTCTTTTTGCTTGGACGGCGCTAGGAACGGACGTGCTACCTGACCATTATCGTTGTTTCTTTTGATATTTTTAAACTGTGGTTTAACGGAATTAAAGATTGATTCTTTTTTTTATTTATTTCACTTCTGATTCCTAACAGTATTATTTTGACATATTTAAATTTTGAAATGTTTTAATTTATAAATGGATTTTTTTCACCATAAATATAAAGCTTTGATCATGGTCGAAGTAATTAAGCAATAAATAAGAATATTAGACAACTTAAAATGTAAAAAAAAACTACTGACAAAATAGTTGATTGTAAGGTTAAGTAATTAATTATTTAACATTTTATTTGATTTTAGTAAATATTGGTTGGTATTGAGGTTATAGCTTAAGTATTCATTTTCTTTACGAAAAGAAGATTGAAACTAAACCTCAAATTTTAATCCTAAAATAATAATATTAAATATTTTCGGTCTATCTGCAAGAAATACGACAAACACCATATTGAAACGTGCTTAAAAAATTCGTTACCATAAATTCATGCAATAACGAATCTGGTCTTCAGTGATGCAAGCCTTGAGAGTGCACGGCGAACGGTTCATAATGACGTGTTTTTAATAATTCAGCAAAATATCTCGTTGTTATGAAACCATTTGTTTCATATTCATTCACCATTTGACGTCGCTGCTGCTCGTTAATAAGCCCCTTCCTCATATCTCTTAACCCTTACAGTAATTCTCTAGAACAAAGAATACATTGTATTTATTACACATAATACCTAATTATTTATTATTCACTAAATAATCGAATTAAACCTCATAATGAATTTAAAACTTTAAAGGCATCTTCTGTCTCAACAATACCTCTGTTCTATCAACAATACCCTTGATTAAGATTTATGTTTAGTAAAATATGAAATATTTAAATGATAACACTCACACTTAGTTCAGTTTCATTAGATATTTGTGTAAATTACATTCACTTTTACTGCATTCACTTTTTCTATGACAAATAATCACGAACCAACAAAGTTCTATTATGTGAATCCTCGTAACGAATTGCATCTGTCTACCCCACAGAAATCGAAATAATTTAGTTAGTTTTCTGTGGTCTACCTGCTAAACTTTAATACTTATGTGAACAAGATGAATGAAACAAAAAACGAATGATTATGGAACTAGTCATTGGTTGCAGACAAAGTAAGTGTGAGTGTGTGTACTGTGCGTGTATATATATTGTAACAACTTATAGAAGAAGGTCGTAAGTCAAACTGAAGCGTCAGTCTATTGCTTTGTGAGATTGCCAATGGACTTTTGGTCGGTACTGTACATCATAAAAAAAAACAGTATAACAACGGTATAACGTTAGAAATCATCCGGCTGGCCCGAGGATACCGCACGGTTTCCTGTGAGGCAGCGAGCCTCCTTGCCGGATTACCGCCATGGGATCTGGAGGCAAAGGTCCTCGCGCACATTTGGGAGTGGCGCGAGGAGGCGAAACGCCGGGGCTTAACTCCGCTTCCGCAAGAAATCGCGGCACAGCGGACAGAGCTCCGGCGAGATCTCATGGCGTCATGGAGAGTGCGATTGTCGCAACCCAGCTTTAGGCACGCCACAATAGCGGCGATAAGACCCCTCTTTGAGGATTGGCTAGAGAGGCGTCCTGACCTTCCGCCTGACGCAGGTCCTAGCCGGACACGGCTGTTTCGAGAGGTTCCTGTTCAGGATAAAGCGGGAGGAAACACCTGGGTGTCACCACTATGTGGATCGCCCGGAGGACACGGTGGAAGTCTGCCCAGCTTGGGCGGAGCATCGCCGTGTCCTCGTGGAGGCGATCGGTGGCGGTGATCTCTCGCGTCCGGCCCTGATACGGACCATGGTACGGAGTGAGAGGAAATGGGAAGCTGTCACCTCCTGCGATGCAGTAATTTTCGTAAAGGAGGAGGAACGCGTAAGAGAGAGGCAAAATTCTCGCCCTCGCGCTCCTAACCGCCCTGCCGCCGCCGCCACCCTGGGCATCGGGAATCACAGGCCGATTTCCGGCAACCGTAGGCGCGGGCTTGCGGGACGGTGAGCAATGGGTAGCTCGCCATCCGATAAGGACCAAGCCCGGGTTAACGGCGCGTTGTGTTCCACGCGCGAATTAAGTAAACGACAGTCGGAGAGTTTATAAAAATAACTTTATTTAACTGACAGAGTGACAGTGAAGATAATAATAATCTAATCCTAAAGATACAAGGTACTTATAGCTAAATTATGCTAAGACGACAATTGTTGCGTGACGACAATGTCCTACATTATAATAACTTACTCACTAGATTTGGAAGAAGCTGTACTGCTGACAAAGCTAATTGTAGTAGGGTTACCACACTTAACTCCTCCCTCCCCAAGAGAGAAATTATCTAAAGGCAACTGTGTGGTCTTTAGGGAATTTCTTTTACAAATTTTAAATAAGTCCCATCTATATATAATGAAACCTATAACAGAAACTAGGATTATGACGTAAATACTTAGGGTCCATACACTGATATTGTCACTTGTTACACGTACATAATATGACTCGAAATCACTAACACTTTCACTGTACTTTGCCCGGTTCACTAAGGCCTTGATGTCACCTAAGTCCACCCCTCTAAGATCCATTTGCTTCGCTGGTGGGCTGACGTCACGTCGAAGTTCGGGCATCTGTGCTGTTGGCAGGCTGAAGGAGACTGTGCTACTATTCGTTGGCGTTGTAATGGAGATGTCAGCGATCTGCAGTGTGCAGTGCTGACTTGGTACTAAGATGTATGTACCTTGCAAGGTGTATTTCCTGGTTTCGTCGTCACAATGTTCCGTTGTCTGGATACTTTTTTCTGCATACACCAACCAGTGACTTTCGGATATGGGTTGTATCTTGGTTTCTTCTATTTTTACCTGATGTTGCTGACAATCCGTGAAATTATGTTTTAGTAACATAAGTTGCTCGACGCATGTTTCCTCTGTGTACTGAAGAACGTTGTCTTCGGAGCAAAGGTATGTGAGGTCATCTATTTCTTCGCAGCTGTCGACTACGGGCCTGTATTTGGACTTTTTCACCAGTAGGTAAGGATATTTCGGAATAATGACATAGGGTTTTTTTGTGGTAGGGTTAAAAATTGGAACAGGGATAACTTTATAATAGATATATGTGTTACTGTCTACTAGTGGGACTTCCAAAATAAAAACTATTTTACTACTATCTATAAACCCCTTAATTTTTATACTTCCCTCTAACTTAACTAGGTTATGAATATCTAACGGATAAACTAAGGTATGGTGCGTTTTGATTACCTTCAAAATATTAAATAGTTCCGTAGAGTTAATTATAGATTGATGTAATATGTGTATTTTGCTAAAGGCAATGGCTGTTTCTAGTTCATAAATGATAGTATAAATAGTACGAAAATTATTTAATATTTGGTGCATACTATTCATGATTGAAATCAAATTGGAGTACTTAGTTTGATTTTGAACAAGAGACTGAAATTGTTTAATTTTTAGATTTAGATGTCTAGTATTGAAATTGATATCGTCTGAAACATTAAGCAATTTATCAAAAGCCCTTTGCATTAATGATACCCTTCGTTCAACGGAATGTTCCCTTTTTCCTAGATTACTTATCTCTAAATCATACTTCCTAGCGTCCTCGTTATCTAAATTACCTGTTATTACTTTAACAAGAGATCCCAATGGATTCAAAATACCTCTTTTTGTTCTTCTTGAGGGTAAAATCTGCTGTAACCTGTCCTTAGTTAATTCTAACAGAGAATCTATCTGTACGGTTAATCCTATAAGTTCCCTATATATCTCGCTATTACTATTACAAATAATTTTTAACTTATTATATTCTTGCATATTATTCTCTAATTGTAGGGCTAGAGAATTTAAATCTATTGTTTTTATGATGTCCCAGTGGTTATTCTTCATCAGAGCCGTCCCAATCTTGATCGGAACTATCCCGGGATTCTGATCGATTTTCTGGATGTTCAAAGTTGTCCCTTGATCCACTAGGGCGAGAAGTATCGACCACCATCTGTGAAGGACGTTTTACGTTTTTTAATGCTACTCTCGTACGTCTATTTTTAAGCTTAACTGGGACTATGTTCCTGTCGACATTTCCCATGACGATTGCTTTTTCAAAACGAGGCAACTCTTTAGCTTTTCTAGTCCTAGTATTTTTCATAAAAATTGTGTCCCCATCTACTACACTTGGTATATTCTCTTCTCCTCCTTTCTTTTCCCTAACTAAACTTTTATGTCCAATCATCTGGCTACTCAAGTGTTCGTAAAGAATTTTCAGTCTTTTACGATGGTCTTGTAAAATTTTCTGCATTAAGTTTTTATTCCTATCGATATCAAAAATATTCCCTGACTCTGTTTGTCCAAAAACTACCTCAAAAGGTGTGAAATTTGTGGCACTATGAATTGTGTTATTATATCCCATGATCGCGTATGTCATTACGGATGTAGCATCTAAGTTACTTTGCTCGTATTTTGCTAACCTATATATTTCTATTATTGTAGAATGAAAACGCTCTACCATCGCCATTGAATTGGGATTATTGGGTGTTCCAATATGCTGATCTATTTTGTGCAGGTTCAACATTTCTTTGAGCAGTTCGTTATTAAATTCTGTGCCTGAATCACTACTTATCTTCTTGGGTGTTCCATACATACTAAAGTATTTAATTAAGGCTCTTACTACCTCTGGTGTACTTTTGTTAGGTATGTAAATAGCTTGTCCTAACTTACTAAATGCGTCCACCACTGTCAGATATTGGTTCTTTTCGATGTATAACAGATCAATAAAGACTTCTTGTAATGGCCCATCTGGAGTCTGTGTTAACTGTATAAATGGTTTCAGGGGTTTCCTTTCATATTTCATTTTTTTACATTCCTCACAGGCATTAATGATGGCAGTAACTGTTTCCTGCATCTTACTCCACCAGTACGATCTTTTTAATTTAATTACTGTCTCCCTAATACCCCTATGACAGGTTTTACCTTGGTGATATTTTAAAACTAAATTCTTTTGCTCATCCTCATCTGTAACGTTCACCACTCTTTCAGTACATTCAACAAATTGTTGGGTTCCCTTTTTATAGAGTGAAATAATAACGTTGACAAAAATTTTCCTATGGGCAGGATCCTCAAAATATATGAAATATTTATGCTTGTAGTCTATATATTCCTTAAGGAAATCCTTTACTAAATCCTGGTTATTCGTAGGTAAATGAACTTCCAAAATTTTTTGTTTGTCATTAGAAATGTCTTTTACAGCCAAGCTATTTTTAAACCAAGTAAAAATGTGAATTTGTCTAGGCTTAGTGTCTATCGCTTCTTTGAGGATAGGTATACTTTCATGCTCTCTATTGGATATAGAATTAGCTGTAGCAGCGTCACTTTCAGAATCTGATATTTCGATAGTCTCTAATTCTGGTCCCTTTTTACCAAGTTTTATAATCTCATTAGTCACCTCGTCTAAATGCTCCTGCAAGTTTCTTTCGTTTTCATCGACATTTACAATCATCGACTCACAATCATTTGTAACATTAATTTTGATGCGTGATAAGGCATCCGCATTTGTATTTTGTTGACCCTTTTTATAATGGATATCAAAATTGTAGTCCTCTAACCGTAATCTCCACCTAGTTAATTTGCTATTTGGTTCCTTTAACGAATTCAGCCAGGCTAATGGTCTATGGTCGGTATAAATAATAAACTTTCTACCATATAAATAGGGTCTGAAGTATTTGACCGCCCATATTATGGCCAATAACTCTTTCTCGATTGTGCTATATCTAGACTCTGTATCACTTAGTTTCCTGCTAGCAAACGCAATTGGTTTATCTGAGCCTATGTTGCCTTGAGACAAAACAGCGCCAACAGCGAAATTCGATGCGTCAGTTGTAAGAATAAAAGGCTTGTTGAAGTCGGGAAATTGCAGTAAAGGTGCATTTGTTAGTAATTCTTTACATGTTTCGAAACTTTTTCTATATTCGTCATCTATTACTATACTTTTTCCTTTCTTTAGACATGCTGTAAGAGGTCCTGTTATTTTAGAGAAATCCTTGATAAATTTTCTATAATATCCTATCAGACCCAAGAAACTTTTTATCTCCGTGACTGTTTTAGGTATTGGATATTTTAGGATAGCTTCTATCTTATCATTATTAGGCTTAAGGCCATCTTTTGTAATTGTATGTCCTAGGTATATAACTTCTTTTCTTAGAAACTCGGACTTATCTAGTTGAACTTTTAGATTTGTTTTTCTAAATCGTTCAAAAATTGCTTTGAGCTTAACGACGTGTTCCTGTAGGCTTGTCGAAAATATGATTACGTCATCTAAATAAACAAGGCAATGTAACCCTTGCAACCCTCTAAGTACACTGTCCATTGCTCGTTGGAAAGTAGCAGGCGCTGTTTTTAAACCAAAAGGCATTCTGTTAAATTCGTACAGCCCAAATGGTGTTGTAAATGCAGTTTTCTGCCTATCCTCTTCTTGAATTTGCAATTGATGATAACCAGAGGCGAGGTCCAAAGTTGAAAAATACATACTCTTTCCCAACTTATCAAAAAGGTCATTGATATTTGGCAAAGGGTATTTATCGTCTATGGTTATATCGTTTAATCGTCTATAATCCACTACCATTCTCCATTTCTGTTGGCCCGACGCGTCTAACTTTTTTGGAACTAAATGAACAGGTGCACTCCAAGGAGAGTTTGATTCTCGGATTACATCGTCACTTAACATCTTATCAACTTGACGCCTAATTTCCTCTGTTTGGGCTGGCGGTAACCTATATGCTTTGACATTAATTGGATCTTCGTTCGTAGTTCTAATCTTATGCTTGACATCATTCGTAAAAGACAACGGTATATCCTCACAATAAAAAATATCCTTATATTCCTCACAAATATTCCATACCATGTTTCTTTCTTCCTCATTCATGTGGTTTAGTCGTAATTTGTTAAGATTTTTTAATAACAATTCATCCAGTCCATCCCTTTCGCTTAGGTTATTTACTGCTAATTCGCTATCATTACATTGTTCCACCTTAAATGGACTAGTGACCTTAAGGGTCATTTCTTTGTTTTTACAATTTTGAATAACCGTATATGCAAACCCATTAACGCAGTTTACTAACGCACAAGGCATCCTTATTCCATCGGTTAATTCTTTGTAATCCAAAATGGCCGCGCCATAAGTTAAATCAACTGGAAGGTTAACTTTTACTTCACAACGTGCTGGCAGAACATACGTAAATGTTGACGAATAGACAAAAGGTATGTTCGTTGTTTTTGTGCACAACCTTGACATTTCGTAGTCAATCTTCGCGCCTAATTGTTTCATTAGATTACTTCCTATCAAACCATCGTAGTTACTATCGACATCGTAAAGATAAAACTTATGATCCTCCGAGCATTTAAAAATTTTAGGCAATTGTGTACAAATAACGTGTGTATGTTCGCTAATACCATGTGTGCTAACAACATTAAAACGCTCCTTATATATATTATTTCTAAAGTATTGCTTCGCTATACTCGATCCGATAAAAGATCTAGTGCTGCCAGAGTCTAACATAAAAACTGCATTACCTAACTCAGGAATTATAATATATGGCAAAGAACGAAAACTAGTACACTTTAAAACTATATGTTCTCTCTGTTCGAGGCCCTTAGATGAAAATTTTCCGCACATACAGGCTCGTCCGAAGTACTTGATTGTAGTTCCCTTTCAAACGCAAACTGATTATTATCGTATGAATCATTGTTTGTGTAATTAACACGTCTAGAACTCGCAGTCCGCATAGTAACATCGGTGTTTGCACCTGTATTTGCAAACGGTGCATTATGTGCCGACGTCCATCGCCGATCATGCTGACTCGGCGTCCCTGCAGTTGACCTAGTCTGTAACGGAATTCGATTTTGTGCAAAATGCGAATTCCTTGATTGAAACGATGCGTTTTGTGAACCTGACTGGTTTACGGCATTTTGTGAACTACTAGATGCATTCGGATTTGCCTCTCTTGTTTGTGAGTTATGTAGTCTTTGGAAGTTGTTATTATGGTTTTCCGTAAATTTCCTTGACGGCTTATTTCTGCTATTTTTCAGATCATAAACTGTTTGGAAGCTTTGCTCTTCTAGAACAACCCTTAAGGCATCCTCCAAAGTCGTTACATTTCTCAATCGTACTAGCCTAACTAAATACGCTGGTAAATTATATAAGAAAACATTCAGCGACGAATTAGTATAAATATGTTGTTTGGCTTGACGTACGTTGACATTGCTTATCGTTTCATTGGTTTTTGCAATAAGAATACTACGTATGTTTTGTATCCTATGGCAAAAATCTAAATAACTTTCATTTTGGTTCATTTTTAAGGATTCCAATTCCAACACTAATCATTCTTCGGTCCTAGGATCCCCAAAATGTTGCACTAACAACTCTTTTAGTTCATCCCAATTACTTATTTGATCCCGCTCTCCTACTAGGTTCGCAGCTTTATCCGAAAGCTTACTTGTTACGACGTGATATAAGTATTCGTTCTGAGCATCTCCTCCTCGAAACTTATTTAATATATATTCGCATTTTTTTATGAATAGTGGGAGCTGTCTAGCATCGCCACTAAATTCCGGAATAATGCTAGTCATTGCTGACGGAATTGGTACGATCTGATCCATTGTTATTGAAACCCGAAACGCTACACACCAGGAAAATACCTACTTAGTGACACAGTTTAATACGAAAATTGTATCGTAATAGACTGTAGGTACTAAACAATTATGCCTACCTAATTGCTTTACCACGAGGTTTGTATCGTAATAAAAATGTACTAAACTAACTATATCTACGTATTTATTCTATCACAAAAGTTTTATCGCAATAAAATATGTATGTTACCCAGGTATTGTCTGACCCCTAATAACACAAACACATATATCTAATCAAAGAGGTACACGTAAAGGAAAACAGAAAGGATAGTGAAAAAGTTCTACTCACAGTCCCGAAGTTACTCCCATCTCCTCCTTGGACTATTATCACCACACTCAGCGTCAGCCTCTCGATGAAGTTGCTCAATAAATTTATTTGTTCGGCGATCTCTGTTAAACTGTTGGAACAGACGTCACAGCAGCTTTGTAGAATTTTATACTATACTGAGTGACTACAGAGATCCTACCGGCTGCGCCAATTAAGTAAACGACAGTCGGAGAGTTTATAAAAATAACTTTATTTAACTGACAGAGTGACAGTGAAGATAATAATAATCTAATCCTAAAGATACAAGGTACTTATAGCTAAATTATGCTAAGACGACAATTGTTGCGTGACGACAATGTCCTACATTATAATAACTTACTCACTAGATTTGGAAGAAGCTGTACTGCTGACAAAGCTAATTGTAGTAGGGTTACCACACTTAACTCGCGCCTCAAAGAGATGTCAGCAGAATTGACGGGGTTCGCTGCCTGCCGGGGGTGCGAAGAAAACCGACAGGGAGATCGTGGCCTCCGGCAACAGGGCAACCGAAGGAACACGGGTGGGTTTTAGTCAGTAAGTCTGACACGCCCTCCCGCACCGCCCAGAGCGGGAGAAGTTATTTGATAATTTCCCACCCAAAAAAAAGGCTTAGTCTTCTTACCACCACGGAAATTAGGAAAAGATATTAGGCATGTATCAGAAATCGCGGGCAGCAATTCGAGCAGAATCGTTAATTTCAACTCAATTTTAATTTTTGCTTTTGATGCCCGATATCTTTTCCTAATTTCCTGTTTTACATTCATCTGCCTAGCCTTTTCCCAACTATGTTGGGGTCGGCTTTCAGTCTAACCGGATGCAGCTGAATACCAGTATTTTACATGGAGCGACTGCTTATTTGAACTCCACAGCCTAGATACTAGGTAACACGATACCCCTTGGTAAGACTAGTTGTTCCTGTTTTACATTGTAAAAGTATTTTTTTGAATAATAAATAATGTAAGTACCTACACTAAGCATTTAATTTCTACCGCTGTACCGTTGTTATACTGTTTTTTTTTTAAGTTAGCAACTTTTTAAATACAGATTTAGTACTGTTGGAAAGGTGACGAACTAGAGAACTAACTTAAATTAAAATTAATTGTGAAACACCGTATTTTTTTTTAAATTTCATGTCGAATTTGATCGTAGTTTTTTTTTTTAAAGTATTTTTTATTTTTCAAGCGTAATATCTTATTTTTTAACCCTATTTTGAGGGAAGTTCCGACGTATTTTAATCACAAATGTTTATTACTATCAACAAAAAATGAAAAAAATACTAAAATAATGAAAAAACTGAAGTTATGAATGCTTGAAGGTCAAATTTTGGAAAAATCTCAATAAAGTATAAAAATTGACATATCTCCCAAACTATAAAACTTTATTTAGTAAGTGACCTCCTCTATTTGCGAATTTGCTATGGCGGGTCCAGATCCAGTTACCCTGTATATTATAAAATAAAGTGTACGATGTGCGTGCCGCTAAAATTTAGAAATGAGTGCCGGGTACGATCAAGGGAGTTATATGGTGTGGTAGCCCTCTATCACCCGTCCATAAAGAAGGTTCCAGTTTTTACCTGAAGGGTGTGCATATAGGTAAGGCCTGGAAGTTTCGCCCTCAAGAAATTTCTAGAACAGTCCAGAACATTCGAGAGTATTCGAGAGATTCACGAATGTTGTGGAATATTCTGGAACATTGTGGATCATTCGAAAACTTTTTTGTATGAGTGGAGGAGCTACCTATCGATAGGGGTACATAAAGCAACATTCGTCGTGGGTTCGAGCTTTCCAGAACATTCTGGAATGTTGTAGAATGTTCGGGAATAGTCTGGAATGTTGGAGAATATCCCAGATCATTGTGGAATATTCCAGAACACTCTCGAATGTAGTGGAATATTCTGGAACATTGTGGACCATTCGAAGGCTTTTTTGTATGAGTGGAGCTGCCTATTGATAGGGGTACATAAAGTAACATTCGTCGTGGCCAGCGGAAAAGTCGGAAATAGGTACGTCCGGGCCACAGACATATAAAGAGTGGCAGACCAAACATTTGAAAAAAATTGCGTAGCCATTACGCACACACAGGGAGTGTTGTCAATACAGGGCCGAACTAAGGCCGGTTGCCGCTATTATCTTACGATATTGAAACAACCAATATACTTACTGAAAATCCGCGGAAATCGATAGTCTCTTATAAGAAGTGTAGATCAATTATTACCTGCTGGATGAAATTTCAAAGTTATGTGAGTAGCCTATCCCTATTTATGTTTTGTTATCCATCAGGCAGATACAGGGTAACATAATTAATTTTATAATTACAATAGCAAGTGTGTTTACACTGACAATCTGCACTCTGCAGTATTCTGGAACAATGTCACCAAAACAAATTTAAAATCGTAGAGTGAACTGAGGCTCTGTTTGATAAATCAATGCTAAATGTTTAACAAAACTTTTCTTCTTTGTTGCCAAATCCGTCCCTGACTAAATAACGCGGTTGAAATATAGAACGCGATGCAGATGATGTTGCTTATCAATATGGCGGCGCGGCCTAGACAAGCTACGCGTCAAATTTTGTCTGTGTGAGTCTGTGTGACAACAGGTGACAGAACGAGATACAATTTACGACTTGTCGCTTGGCAAAAAAGGATAAAGAATCATGTCCAGCTATATAAATATAACTATGGATGAATGTTTGGTCTGCTATTGTTATATGTCTGTGGTCCGGGCGACGCCGTGCACGAACAGCTAGGATTTGGACGGAATCGGTGTTGCTCTTCCGTGAACCAACGTTGCAGTTTATTAAATATTTTCTTCGATTCGAATACTTTGCCAAATATGGGTAAAACAGCTATTGGCCTATAGTTTTTTTTGTCACTTTTTGGGCCGCTTTTATATACCGGGAGTACTTTAGATGTTTTCTACTCCGTTGGATATATGTTCGTCATAATAGACAGGTTGAAAATAAACTGCAAGGGCAATTTGAAAATGTCGCAGCCGTCCTTAAACCAAGTACTGTGGTATTCCATCTGGACCTTTGGAATACCACAGTACTTGGTAAAGGACGGCTGCAATATTGCAGGAAGCCGAGCTAAAGTGCAACGAACTTCAGATTCGTGAACGTTATCAATATTAACCAGATGGGACATATTCTTGTATTGACAAAGAAACTGTTACATCTGTTACATTCAGAGAGAAACAATTCAAAGTCATCACGTATGGTTACACTAGCGGAATGAAGGTTTAAAATCACCTAATATAACCAAAGGCAATTTGTTAATGTCATGCATAAACCTTCGTACAATACCTTCATACAATTAAAAAAAAGCGGCCAAGTGCGAGTCGTACTCGCCCATGAAGGGTTCCATAGCAGCAAGTAACATTGAATGAAAGGTAAATTGCGGTTTACGATTTATGACGTATTAAAAAAAAACTACTTGCTAGATCTCGTTCAAACCAATTTTCGGTGGAAGTTTACATGGTAATGTACATCATATATTTTTTTTAGTTTTATCATTCTCTTATTTTAGAAGTTACAGGGAAGTTACTATAGGACACACATTTTACCACTTTGGAAGTGTCTCTCGCGCAAACTATTCAGTTTAGAAAAAAATGATATTAGAAACCTCAATATCATTTTTGAAGACCTATCCATAGATATCCCACACGTATGGGATTGATGAATTTTTTTTTTTGAGTTTCAGTTCTAAGTATGGGGAACTCCAAAATTATTTGTTTTTTTTCTATTTTTGTGTGAAAATCTTAATGCGGTTCACAGAATACATCTACTTCCAAGTTTCAACAGCATAGCTCTGTTTCGGAAAAAAGTGGCTGTGACATACGGACGGACAGACAGACAGACAGACGGACAGACAGACAGACATGACGAATCTATAAGGGTTCCGTTTTTTGCCATTTGGCAACGGAACTCTAAAAAGAATAATATCTAGCATCAGGTACATAAGGTGCCAAGTAAACAACACAGCAAGCAAAGCATAATCAACCTTTGGTAACTACTGCACATATTATTTCGTCGCACTGTTCAAGCTTACAATCCAAACGTGTGAGTGAGTTGGGCGCGCGCGTGGCCAGCAGCACGCCCTTGCCGCGCCGCCGCCGCCTCCGTCACTCCCCACATGGTCACACCGCAGCAGCACAGCGTATTCTTGCGGGAACACCTCAGAGTCAAATACGCTGTCATCGAGCCTGGTTTCTGTTAAGGACGCGTTTGCAAAATTAGGTATGAAATCGAACTACTACATTGACACGGGTCACATACACAAGTGTACGCACGGTTAACTGCGGGAACACAAATTCTATTATAAGTCTAAACGTGAAGACCTGTAATTGGCTTTCTGTCGACTATTGTTTCCTTTTTTGTTGTTTTTTTCTCTTCTTCCATGCTGTAATAAATAAATAAATAGTAGAGAGAACTATTTTTTTTTCTTATTTCTTTATAATACTTACATAGGCACCTACAAAAAATATTTCGTATTGTTGTTTATATTTTTACTAAATCATCTGCCTAGCCTTTTCCCAACTATGTTGGGGTCGGCTTCCAGTCTAACCGGATGCAGCTGAATACCAGTA
Organism: Agrochola lychnidis; assembly: GCA_963680765.1. Taxonomy (NCBI): domain Eukaryota; kingdom Metazoa; phylum Arthropoda; class Insecta; order Lepidoptera; family Noctuidae; genus Agrochola; species Agrochola lychnidis. The sequence continues at coordinate 15,040,260 of OY796859.1, read as the reverse complement.
TTTTACATGGAGCGACTGCCTATCTGACCTCCACAACCCAGTAATTGGGTAATACGATACTCCTTGGTAAGACTGGTCATACTCATGGGCTTCTGACGACCCGTAACGACTGTGAAAGATCTACGAATGACAGCTGGGACCAACAGCTTAACGTTTTTTCCGAGGCATGGAGGAGTCTCGGTATGTAAAGATGGTCACCCATCCACAGACCAACCTCGGCAAGCGTAGCTTAACCAGATCGATCGGTCCGTGCGGCTGTTATTACTTAGCCACAAGCCCCTCCATATTTTTAACCAACTTCAAAAAAAGGAGGAGGTTCTCAATTCGACTGTTTTTTTTAAAATTTTTTTGTTACTTCAGAACTTTCGACTGGGTGAATCCTTTTTTTATTTGAAAGCTGGTACTTCCCGTGTGGTCCCATATAAATTTTACTAACTTTCCTTGGATGGTTTTTGAGTTGGGTTCAATAATACGTTTTTTTTTCCCACTTAGTGTATGGATGATATCTTAAGTTCCTGTCACTGTTATTTACATAGCAGGTAGTGGTATTCGAATTTGTGTGGGGTAGGTACCACAACTAAAAACTGAAAAACAAAAACTTTTAAACCGAAATTGAAAGTTATTTTTCGCTTTGTAGTGTTTTTTATTGAAAGTTGTTTGATTTTTTTTGTTAAAAGTTTTTTTTACTAAATAATACTTAGGCGATTAACAACACACCGCCGCGGAAGTGAGAGGTGAGAGCATCCTCGACCGCGCGGCGGTCGGGCGGTGTACATCAACGGATTTATTAGAGGTCAATGCGACATGAGATCCGCTTCACCGCCTACCGCGGCGGTACGCGGTGCCGTGGGGGGATAACTGATTTTTAATGATTTTATACTGAAGATGACGTCTAAACGAGTAGTGTTAGTGAATTGAAAAAAAAAAATATGTTAAATAAGAGCATTTTCTCAATATTTTAATATAGGCATATTTTTGATTATGTTTATATTACATAGTGAAATTAATTTGGAAAGTTATGTCTAACGCGGATAAAAAACTGAGAATGACGTAAAATCTATCAAGCGTATTTTTCTGAAAACTTCACCATTTCAAATATAATTGAATTACCAATCTTTTAGTATACGTGTTTTATTAAAATACCTTTTGTTTTACGTGTAATAAATTAATAATGCGTCTAATTTGGGACAACGCTCCTTGATGGGCGAGTCCTATTACTGGCTGGACGTACGACGCGTTGCGTGAGCTCAGTACAGAACACGCAAGCTAACCATTGATAATGATAAATGATTTTATTTCTGTAAGTAGGTTTGTACAAACACTTTTACACGTCAATCATATTTTAAAGCTAGATGAGGTCGGCGTTTCCTAACTGACTACTCTGAGAAGAAAGGCCGAAACAAACTCAGAGGTCTCAGTCTCTTTTAAAGTCCAGACAATCTTGGTCAGATCATGTGAAGGCCATGTGGATTGGTGTCTGAAGTGGTCTTTTGAGGAAAGCACCACACAGATTGAGAGGGCTTGTCCAGTCAGTGCACGCATTTGTCAGTTATCGTGCAGCTCAACTCAGAATTTAAGGAGCTCAACGATTCGACGAACAATACCAAAAAAAGGACATTTGGGTAGGCCACTTAAATAACTCAAACTGTCAGATCATGATTAGAACTAACTGAAAAAAATTATAAAAAACAAAACTAAAAGGAATCACCCACATAGTCTTCACATTCACAATAATTAAAATACTTTAAAAGTAAATATTCATGTCATTGTGTAAATAAAATTAATTAATGTCAATGTGTGTATAAAAACCCTGAAATAATCTTGGTCAGAGCATTTCATATGAGAACCATGTAGATTTGTGTCTGAAATGGTCTTCTGAGGAAAGTACCATACAAATTTGAGTGGACCTGTCCAGTCAGTGCACGCATTTGTCAGTAATAGTGTAACTTAACTCAGAACTTAAAAGGAGCTCAACGATTCGACGAACAATACCAAAGAAAGGACATTTGGGTAGGCCGCATAAAGTACTCAAAACTGCCAGATTATCAATAGAAGTAACTGAGAAAAAAAAAAAATATATATATATGACCCACATAGTCCTTTTTTTTTTTTATTTTTTTTTTCTGGGTGGGAAATTATCAAATAACTTCTCCCGCTCTGGGTGGAGCGGGAGGGCGTGTCAGACTCCTACTGACTAAAACCCACCCGTGTTCCTTCGGTTGCCCTGTTGCCGGGGGCCACGATTTCCCTATCGGTTTTCTTCGAACCCCCAGCAGGCACTGGCCCTAGCGGACCCCGCCAATTCTGCTGACATCTCTTTGAGGCGCGCGTGGAACACAACGCGCCGTCGACCCGGGCTTGGTCCTTATCGGACGGCGAGCTACCCATTGCACAGAATACCGTACGACATTACACTATGAAAATAGCTAAAGTACACTAAACGGGCTGTCTCTATGTCAGTCAAATTACGAATTTTTCTAACAGCATATGCTGCGGAGCTTAGCTTTTTTGACAATTTATCTATATGTGGGCCCCACTGAAGCTTAGCATCCAAAGTTAAGCCCAAGAAAACTGTGCTATCTTCAGGATTCAATTCTTCGCCCTTTATTAACACATTAGTTTTCACCTGCCTAACATGAGGTAGGGTAAACTTAATGCATTTGGTTTTTTTTTGATTAAGAAGTAAATTATTAACATTGAACCAGTGAACTACTTTTGAGGTCGCGCTATTTACAACGTCAGTAACCAGCTGCTGACGTTTAAGTTTAAACAAAAGTGAAGTGTCATCCGCAAACAACACTATATCATAGTTATCCTTTATGAGGTAAATGACTTGCCATTAATATAGATAAGAAACAAGAAAGGACCAAGAATTTAGCTCTGAGGGACTCCCATTGTTACTACAGATCCGGAAGATCTTTTTCCATTAACGTCAACGCTCTGAATCCTATTACTCAAGTATGAAATAAGAAAATTCAGAGCGCTGTTCCGGATCCCATAGTGGCAGAGTTTCCTGATTAACGTTTCATGAAGAACGCAATCAAACGCCTTGGACAAATCACAAAAGATACCCAAGGCATCGCATTTATCTTCCCATGCATTATAAATATGACCTAAAAGTTCAATCAGTAGTTGAACGACCTCTTGTAAAGCCGAACTGTTTGCTATGTAATAATTTATGTCTATTAAAAAATCTTTGCAATTGCTCTAAAATTAATTTCTCAAAAATTTTACTAAAGGTAGGTAGTACTGAAATAGGTCTATAATTAGTGGGGTCTGATGTACTACCTGATTTAAACAAAGGTATTATTTTACTATTTTTCATAAGGTCAGGAAACTCCCCACAGTCGATACAATTATTAAAGATAAGAGTTAAAGTAGGTGCTACAATGTCAATAATAGACTTGGTAACTTCTACAGAATTACCCCACAGATCTGCAGTCTTTTTTACATTTAAAGTGTGAAAGGTTTTAATTATGTCTCTACAGGTAATATGTTCAAAAAGAAAGTCCGAATCGCAAACATTAACATTTTCCTTTAGCAAAGACTCAGCAATAGAAGGTGATGAGTTTAGGGATTTAGTAGTTGAAACGGGAATATCTGAAAAGAAATTTTCAAAGGCCGCGGCGACTCGTGAGTCTGATTTTATTATGTTGTCATTAATAGACAGGCTGTAGTCAGTATTTCGGTTATTAGACCTTCCCGTTTCACTATTAATAATATTCAAAGTCGTTTTAATTACATTACTACTATTTTTAATCTTCGAACTCAAATAACGCGACTTGGCCATACAACAAACTTTTTTAAATAATTTTGAATAATTTCTAACATATAAATTAAATTCAGCTGTGTTTAAATAAGTCCTTTCATTGTACAGCTCATAAAGCCGTGTTCTACTTTTATGAATACCAATGGTAGCCCAATCACTAAAAGATGCGTTACTATGAACCGAAATAGTCTTGGGAATAAAGGTGGAATTAAATTGCTTACAGTATATATTAAAGAAATCATCATATAGATTATTAGGATCAGCATGAATAGACAAAACTGGTAATTTATTAATAACTTTAACTTTAAAAGTCTCCAAGCGACTTCCAGCTTTGGGGTTAACCGTGATATCCTTTTTAGCCACTTTGTTGTTTTGGTTTGGGATAGTAATCCTCTGCCCGCAATGATCAGAAGTGGCTTGGTATAACATCTGTATAAATATTATCTAAGCATGTGACACTAGTAGGGGTTATTCTTGTGGGCTCCAAAAATAGGTTTACAAGATTGCAGGACTGAAATAGACTTACTATAAAACTATTACTACATTCAAGGTCACTGTCCTGCGTCTGCGTCTTAATCGCCTTAGATACAGATACCTACTTCAGTGACTGCTAGGCACTGGAACCCCTCTACTAGTAGAGAGATGTGGGCTGTGGACTTTGGGCTGGTTTTGTTAGTTATGATGAGACCTTACCACCTCCAGACTTGATGGAGTGACCTGAAGGTGTACTTCGGTGACTGCGACTGGAACTCTTCGACGAATAGAACTAGGTATTGATAGGTTAGGAGTTTGGGCTCGTTTTGTTAGCTATCATGAGACTAGTGGGAGACTCGACGATTTTGACACAAGACTCGTGGAAGTTGAAGCAAAAGTGTCTGAATTTGGAAAGCTTCAGGAATCAGTGAAGTGTCTACAGACTGACTTGGCGAGCACGAAGTATCTACTCTCGCCTTATGAACAGAGATCCAGGCTAAACAACGTTGAAATTAAGGGGTTCCTATAAAGAAGGATGAGAATTTGTACTCAATATGGTAGTTGCCCAAAGAAATCCTATTTAGTCCGTCTTTCAGATAGTAAAAAAATATTAGACACGTATTTTTGTTTTATCATGTTTATCAAAAATAACTTCGAAAACACGCATTAATGTTGGGGAGTGGGGGCTCGCTACATCACAACTAGTGGTGGTTAATAAAACGTATAGCACCAAAATATAACACGCTATGTGTACAAAGCATCTAGCGTTTGCTAGATCGACTATGACTTCGCGCTAGAAATATATTACTTCAACAAACTAAACGTCTAACAAATTAAAGTTTAAACGTGCACAGCGGAGCCAGAACGGGATAGCAATAAAGTTTTATAGTCTGGTACAGCGTGTCGAGTGAACTCGGGCGACAGTCGGTCCGCGTCGTGTTATTTTGCAAAATAAATTATCTAAATTTAAAAATAATTTTGATATAATTAAATCGAATTTGACAATCGCAACTCCACACGTGACACCTAACCACGTGAATCTTTTTAGAGCCGGAGGCGCGCAGGAGTGGCGGCCTCGACGTGTTTTATATGGAATTTTTCACTTTTTGTATGGAAAATAAGAAAAAATATTACCTACATGTAGAGTGTAAGCGGTTTAAGAGTTTTTTAAAGGGGGTCGAAATTTTCATTATTTTTGCGATTGGACACACCATTTTTCGAGATATGTATAAGCAAAAGAAAAAAAAAGAAACTACTGTTTTTGTGGGTTCTTTACCAAGGTGTTGGTGTGAATTTAAAGTTCATGACAACCAATTTTAATCCACATGTTTTTTTTTTAAACCACAGGACAGACAAGACAGGGGAGAGTGGAAAAAGAAAACGTGTTGCGCCGACCCCAAGTAACATATATATAACAAGGGCAGGAAGATGATGATGTTTTTTTTTAAATCGCGATTAGAAATAGTCAGATTTAGTTAGACAATCAAAATTTTAACACTTTTCACCTAAATGTTCATTGATTTCTAACGCTTCATGAGAAAAATATTATATTCTGTCGTGTACAGCGTGAACGAGACCGAGGTTCGACTTGAAGCGGGTAGTGAAACAAAACACTGGATTGGTATTAAATTGTGTATAATAAACTTGTACCGAATCACAATGAACTGTGTATGTACAGCTCTATAAACAATTTTTTTTTTTTTTTTTTTCTGTTGGGCATCTCACAGCTGGTTCCGAAAACCGTAGCTGTTTAACCGGTCAATCCTGTGGTTGCCTTAAGCTACTACACTCAAAGCCTCCAGCCAGGGCACAAATAACTAAGCTAAAAATTTAAGGATGAACGCTCACTAAGGGCACCCCGTGCGGGGTTCGAGCCTCAGCTTAGGGCGTTATCCGGAGGGAGGACATCAAAAGATGGGACGGGCTGGATCAAAAGGTTTTGATCATTATTATTAGTCGGGGAATTTAAAGCTACGTGCACAGCTGCAACAACTGCTGGCACCTCGTTTTCGACCAAGGGTCGGGGGGGAGTATTATTTACTCGGGGGCGCGGCGGTCGAGATCGCAAAGGACCTCGGCGGCGAGGTCGGTATGACGGGAGGCGTCTGTGTTTGTACACTGTACTTGTTTCCCTATTGCTCTCCTGGAGGAGGGTTATGGGGTCATCGGGATCTACGAGGATATGCCTTGGACGGCGAACATGACTGATTCTACTCGGGACATAACTGGCGGCCTCGACAACCAGAGGGTTGCGATGTTTGGCCGCGGACTCAAAGAAACGCTTGGAAAGGCGTTTTAGAAACTGATGGATTGTGGGAATCTTTAGGTCGAGGTGGAGTGCCTCGTTCCTGACGAACCAGGGGGAACCTGTGGCCCTACGGAGGAATTTATTTTGCACTGTTTGCATCCTATGGATATGACAGGGTTTCGCATGAGCGAAGACGGCACCCGCATAGGTCATGATCGGTCGAATGCACGCCGTGTAAACGCGCAATTTGCACCTAAGTGACAATTTGCTACGTGCATTCACCAGGTAAAAGAGTCTACCGAGAGCGAAAGAGGCTCGCGAACGAACCATCTTTATGTGCTCTGCGAAAGTCAAATGATGGTCTAGAACGACACCAAGATATTTAGCTCGCTTCTGCCAAGGGATCGGCTTGCCGAACATGGTGATTGGTCGGGGGAGGGGGTTTTTGAGCCTTGAACGCGGCTTAGTAAAGAGAACCGCTTGGCTTTTATCGGGGTTGACTTCTATCCGCCATTTTGTAAACCAAGCTGCCAGTCTATTGACTGCGCGTTGGAGATTTAGGCGAATGATGTCGGGGGATCTAGAGCTGAAGTAGATGGCAGTGTCGTCTGCGAACAGACCCATCTGCGACCTACCGCAACCTTTTGGGATATCGCTTGTGTATAGCGTAAAAATGAGGGGGGACACCACAGAGCCCTGGGGGACACCTGCGCGGATGGGACGGGGAGTGGATAACGCTCCTTCGATACGATAACGGAAGACGCGATTCGATAAAAAGTCTCGTAAGATGAGTACGAGACGATCTGGCACGCCGAGTTGGTACAGCTTGTATATTAAGCCGTTGTGCCAGACTTTATCGAACGCTTTCGCTACGTCGAAGAATACTGCACCGGTCATAGTCCCGCGTTGGAAACCAGCGCTTATGGATTCTGCGGTGGGCCTGATGCACGCTAGAGTGCTCAGTTCGAAAGCCGAACTGTTCGTTGGGGATGAGGCCCTTGGTCTCGGCGAAATCTCTGAGGCGCTTATAAATAAGCCTCTCATAGATTTTTCCGAGAACCTTGAGCAGACTGATGGGACGGTAGCTGGAGGCCTCGGTTTTGGGCTTGCCGGGCTTTGGGATACCGATAACCGTGGCCTCCTTCCATGACTGGGGGAAGATATTGTTGCTTAAGGCACCATTGAAGATGGTGGTCAAAAGCATTATTAGGTGGGCAGGGAATAGTTGGATCACCCTATTGGTGATGCCATTTGAACCCGGCTTTACGGACTTTAAGACCCTTGATGAAAATAAGGGTTAAGATATCATTAAAACATTATGTACGTCGTTTCCCATCCATACAGTTATTTTATATAAGGAAAATGACCCTCCGTGTCGAAAAACGAATGAGATCCTTTGTTCATAAAAGTAAACAGAGTTATGTACATCTATCTGCGTCATAACCTCGTCTCCCGCACCCTTTTCGCTACCTCCCGGCAGGCTACCTACCTCGCTACATAACATCTGAACCGGGGTTCAGATGGTATCACCAATAGGGTGATCCAACTATTCCCTGCCCACCTAATACGCTTGCATGCTTTACAGGCTTTAAGACCTTTGATGATGTCGTGCACCTCGTCCGGGAGGACGGGGGGCAGTGGACAATCAGGGTCATCGACGGGAGGGAGGGAGGCTCTACGTTCGACTTCGGCGTCGACCTTTTTCAGGTGAGCTTTGTCTACAGGTAGAGAACTGGGAGTGCATTGGGCCTCGAGGCTGTCTGCGAGGCATTCAGCCTTTTCGGCATCGTCGAATGCGATGGATTTATCGGGACGGGTCATGGCTGAGACCTGGGGAGACCTGAGTTTCCTTTGGAGCTCCCAGAAGGCCTGATGGGTGGGCTCTAGTTCGCCGAGTAACTTTCCCCAGCTCGCGTCCCGCAGCTCCGCTATACGTGTCTTTACAGATCTCTGTAAATAGCGCATATGGGCTTTGTTGGCGTTACAGGGAAAGCTATCGTAGGCACGTATGGCTGCGTTCTTCTCAGTCAGTAATGCACGCACGTCGTCCGGCAAGTTCTAGCGACGGTCGTCCGTCGCTGGAACTTCCCTTGAACAATCGTTCAGGACGGTTTGTACGTGATTAGTGATTGAGTCGATCGCGGCCGTGGTGTCGGCGACCGAGTCGAAAAGGTCGGGGATAGAGTCTAGTTGAGGGGACGTGTTGGATTTCAGCTGAGTGCTTACTTTCTTCCAGTCCGTGATCCTCTTAGTGATAGGGGGGGCGTTCGGGTCGGAAAGACCTATGCGGGGGTATAGTCTCATGACTACCGGGCGGTGATCAGAGTCTAGCTCTTGTACTGTTTCTATCGAATCTAACTTTAGGTTGACGTTCTTAAGGAGTGCCACGTCTAAGATATCGGGGGCATGATTTGGATTCATGAGCGGAAAATGGGTGGGAGTCATGGGAGCGATGACGTCAAAGGTCAGGGAGTTTGAGAGGTCGAACAGGTGTTGACCTCTGAGATTGGTTACCGAACTGTTCCAAGAGGGATGTTTGGCATTTAGATCGCCCGTTATAATGAGCGAGTTACTCATAGCGAGTAGAATCGAGAGGTCGTTTGGGAAGCGTTGGTGATGGTAATGCCCCGTGGTGTTACCGGGGGGATTATAGACCGATACGAGAGTGATCGGCTCGTGACCTGACATGCCTAGGCGGCAGGCGGAGACTTCTAATACCGAGAGGGGGGGAGGGTCTAGTGGGATGCAGTGAAGCTGCTTTCTATAATAGATCAGGGTGCCACCCTTGTGACATCGCGACCTGTCATTGCGAACTATCCGGTAATTGGCAAGTGACGGATCGCGATTGCAAGGCTTTAGGAAAGTCTCTTGTATTAAGAGAACGTCTATTTGATGATCGCGGAGGAATAGCCCTATTTCTTCCCTTTGGGATTTTATGCCGTTGGCGTTAAAGTATCCTATTATTAGGGATCGGGGTTTAAATCTAGCTAAGGCCTCGTTATCCATTGAAAGATTTAGGGGTTTGGGCGAGGGATTCTAGGGCTTGCGTAATATCCGGATACGCATTATAAATGGATTGAATCCTAATGATATTGCCTTGGGCGGCGACGATGAGTTTTGCCATTTCCTTAGCACGCGGGGAGGCAAAACTCGCGTAATTTGACGTGATTATGTTGAACGAGGCAACACCTGACATCTGCTCGGTCACGGGACCGGCAGTCGGGGGACGCGGAGCTTGGGGAGCAGGCGCGGGTTTAGCGGGGGGCGCGGCGGGCGCGGGGGGCGCAGAGTGCGCGGGACGCGCGGAGGGCGCGGGTGGCGCGGCGCCACGGAAACGGGGGTCCCTAAGGTGGGGGGGGAGGAGATGGGGGGGCGGCGGGGGGGGGAAATGACCGTAAGAGGGCACCAAGGCAGGGAAAGACTGCTGGTGGTGGAGATAATTCCACGGACTAGGCCTCTGAGGGCTTAGTCGTTGGGGCATAAGGGCGGAGGGAATCCTATAAGAGGATGAGGAGGGAGTTTCCCTTTGCTGGCGGGCGCCGGAGCGCTTCCCCAGCTTGGGAGAAGAGGCCTTAGGGGCTTTTGAATAACCCCGGTAGTTAGCCGGGTGGCCCTCTTTGCCGCATAGAACGCAGCTAGGAGGTACGGTACATAGGGTACGGTCCTTGGGACGGGGGCAGTCGGAAGTGCTATGCTCTCCCAGGCACTTTACGCACCTGGGTGTAGCATGGCAATTCCGCTGCGAGTGGCCGTATAACTGGCACCTGTGGCATTGACCGACAATGCCACTCTTTAGGAGTTTTTCAATCTCGAACCCTGTGAGATGACACAGAGAACGAATTTGAAACATCGGATGGTAGCCCTCTACGGGCGGACAGATAACGAGGACCATGTCGTAGAGGTCACCGCCTCTAGAGCGGTGCATACGATGGACCTCGTCTACCGGGACGTTCTGCGACTGAAGGTCGGCGAGAATTTCAGAGGGGAGGATTTCCCTAGGGATGTGTTTTATGACAACGCGAACTTGTTTCTCTTCTGGGAGAGAGTAGGTGTGGTATGACACACCTCTCGCTCTCAGTAGTCGGGTTAGTTCCCTATAGTCGCGCGACGTAGGGACTAGGACTTTTATACCCTGCTGGGTATTTCGGGCGCTGGTGAAGTTGATCTTTTGATCAGCGCACCATTTTGAGATGTGTTTTTAGTGTTTTTTTTTTTTTTTTTTTTAAAACGTTGCCCCACACTAGGAATTTCTCCTGTATCGTGGGTGCGGTTACAAACATTTAAACTCACATACACAAACAGCCAGACCCGGAACAACTACTGGTAGGTCATACAAATATTTGTTCCGTTCGGGAATCGAACCCGCGACACGCAGCGCAGCAGTCAGCCGCTTAACCACTGCGCCAACCGTGCCGTCAAATGTTCGTCCACTTCCCCTTGTCCTGTACGAACAGGGGGGGTGGAGGGGGAATCTTTTTCGCGGGGGGCGCGGGGCAATCCATCGCGGTGGATGATGCGGTCGGGGAGGCGGGGGACGCGGGGGGATCCTTTGCGGAGGATGACGCGGTTCGGGGGGCGAGGGGCGCGCGGTAGGGGGGGTGAGGGGGGCTTCGTGGTAGACGCGGTCGGTGGTGGAGGGGGAGGGGGAAGCTACGGTAGCGCACGTTGCGACGATAGCGCGTTGTTTTACCACAGCGGGTTTGAGGGTGACTACGGACGAAGAGGAGTCAGAGTCCTCGATTGCGGCGACCTTACAGGCCTGCGCAGAGCTCTGCTTCCTGTTCTTCCTCTTTCTCCCCTTACCTTGGACGGCTATGAAGCCGTCGTCGGAGGGGGAGGAAGAGGTAGAGGAAACAGCGGACTTTACCTCGTCTTCCTCCGAGCCAGAGGGGTACGAGGGTTGCTTTGAAGAAGCAGCGGGGGCGTCGGTGTCCATTGACTCCGACGGGGGGGAGGGGGAGGGGGGTCTGGGCGACTCTACGGTCGGAGGGGTGTCTAGAGCGTCGCTGAAAGTAGCAAAGTAGCGACGCTGTTATCCTGGTGGGGGTTTTCGCCTCTTGAAATGCTCAAGAGGCTGGAGAGACGATCCCCATATTTCCCGTGGAGGGAAGGCTCCGAGTCGAATATAAATTCGAGGAGATGAACTAATTGCTTCGAGAGAAGCTCGAGGTCTACTTTGGTAGCCATAATGGCGGGGGGGGAGGGAATAGCCTAACTATGCCTATCTCCCCGGTGGGAATGCCGGGGATGTGTACAATCCCTCCCTGTCGGGTAAGACAGGGAGGATGAGTGCCTATCGGTGAGCCCTAAGCTTGATTTGGCCCGTTGCCTATCTTAATGTGCAACGGGGTCCTATCCAGTCTAGTGTGAAGGGTATGAAGATACCCGACCACGCTAGGTGTGTTGCTGTGGAGGCAAAACTGTCACCACGTGTTGACTAGGAGATCCCCAAGGCCAAACACTGGGACCCGGCCAATTCACTGCCTAACCCTGAAGGGGGTCGGCGGGTGTGTTGGGTCAACACCCCACTCGGTTTCGTTGGCACCGTATGGTATCCACCGAGTGACCACGAAACTGTGGTTTTGACCGGAAGGGGCCTAGTGAATCTACAGAAGAGTATCTCTTGTTAGAGAAATAAGATAGCCTTGAAAAAGGCCTTTTTGGTGGATCTATGCCCGATCGATAAACGATCGGAGATCGGATGTAGTCGAGCGACTACGAAAATCGTTACGAAACGCAACGGAAATATGACTCAGGGCCAGGGCAATGAGTCATGAACGGGAGAGCGCAAGCACACAACCGTCCGTGACCGGTGCCGAGCGTCAAGTGTCTATAAACACTCGAAAGAGGTCGCTGCGCCCCCGCAAGGGGGCGCGGCGAGCGGGGTCAGGGCGTAGCCCCTCGCCCGCAGAGGCTATACAGTGGCCCGCTACTGCGGACCCCTCAATATATTGCCTATAGCGGCGAAGGAAGTGAGTGCGGGGGTTTAGGTCGCACTCGTGTGTCTGGTTGCACTGAATAATTTCCGTAGGAGCGCCGCGACGCTTATAGTGGCGTCGCTTTCTTCACGACACCCCGGCGGTCCATCCCTGCCGAGTGAGACCCCCAGTTACCTGGGGGAGGCCCAGCAGGAGACGACCAGCGGCGAGGGTGCCGACTCTGCGCGCCTACGGGGAGAGTATGTAGCTCCCCCCCGCCCCGCTCACAGATCTAGCCGTTTACGGATTGGGGGGGGGACCGTCGCGTGTGTGTGAGCAGCTAGTGTTGTTGTGTACGCTGCTCAGTGAAAATGTGTGACGCATGGCGCGCTCGCGCCGCGTCTACACATGATTATGTAGATGCACGTATAGTAGTGGCTGTCTGTATAGTTACGCGGTGTGCCTATATTAACTTAGAACACACCGCGCAACAGATGTGTGAGTACATCTGTAGAGTCCCTTTATTCGAGTAGCCGCGTGTAACCTGAGTGCAGCTACTCGAGGCGTCATATTTGGAGGATGGGGGCGTCGTCCGCAATCAGGTCGCGGGGCAGGGGTCGCCTCGCGTCGGGCGGGCGCGTATGCCAGGGCGCGATCTGTTTGACATGAGGCCATTCAGACGCGTCGGCACGCGCGAACATGCCCTTCGCTAGGCGCCGCACGTAGTCGTCGAGGCTCTCGATCCCGAGATCCCTCTGAATGACGTCGTTCCTCACGAAACGAGGGGCGGCGACGATGGTCCGCAGCGCTAAGCTCTGCTGCGCGCGGAGGAGCCTGCGGTTGGTCTCGCACGTGAGGGCGAGCCATGCGGGTGCGGCGTACGTCAATATTGGGCGAATGTACTGCTTGTACACGCCCAACTTGACGCGCACCGGGATTCGGGATTCGAGAACCGGCTTCAACAAGTTGCGGGCGACCCTACCTTGAGCGGCGACATTGCGGACGTGGGCCCCCATCGTGAGCCGGCGGTCGATGGTCACCCCTAGGTATTTGACCCGGGGCGCCCAATCGACTGTGGCTCCTTGCATCTTCAGGGGGGGTGGGAGGGGCGCATATCCACCGACCATTGCCTGCGTTTTACCCACGTTAACCGAAAGCCGCCACTTAGACAGCCACTCGGGGAGCGCGTCGAGGGCGCGCTGCATTTTGACCGCCGCGTGCCTCGCATTAAGCGAAGTAGCTATGTACGCGGCGTCGTCAGCATACAGCGCGAGCGTCACAGCGGAAGTGGCGGGGATGTCGTCGGTGTAACGTGAGTAACACGCCGGCGACACACAACTGCCCTGCGGCACACCTGCCAGCACTGGGCGGGCGCTTGATAGCGCCCCGTCGACCACCACCCTTATTGTACGTCCTGTAAGAAACGTAGAGATCACCTTGACTACGCGACGGGGCGCGTCTGAGGTGGCTAACTTATACAGTAGCCCCTCGTGCCACACACGGTCGAAGGCCTTCTCCATGTCGAGGAATACTGACACCGATTCCTCCTTCTTGTTCATCGCCGAGGCGAGAAGGTGCAGTACCCTCGACAGCTGAAGCGTCGTACTGTGGTCCGCCCTGAACCCAAACTGCTCGGGGCGCGGCGCGATGTGGGGTTGGAGATGTCGCAGCAGGAGTGCCTCGAACACCTTGGAGACGGTCGGCAGCAACGTGATTGGCCGATAGCTCTCCGGCTTCAGTATATTCTTGCCCGGTTTTGGCAACATTATGACGCGCCCTTCCTTCCACGAGGCGGGAAAGGTCCCCGTGCGCAGTATCCCCGTGTACAGGCGCGCCAGCGCCGCAACCATACGGAAGGGCAGGTGGCGCAGCGCTGCGTTGGTGATACCGTCGGCACCGGGGGCCTTCCTAGGCTTCGTCCTAAGGATGGCGCGTCTAACTGTGCTGGGCGAGAAATATATGGGGTCTTCTTCGGGAGCTATCGGCGATGCGAAGTACTCCCCAAGGTGCTTCTCGACTGCTGCGACATGTTCGATGTCGTCGGTCGGGTTAGGGCGGAACTGACGCTCCAGGTGCTCTGCGAAGACCTCCGCCCGGTCCTCCGCTACATATCGTAGCGCCCCGTCGCTGTTTAGCAGCGGGCGTACCGGGGCTGGGGTATTCTTGAGTTGGCTGCACAGTTTGTGTACCGACGGCCAGCTGTCTGCGGCTTCGTCGATACGGTCCTCCCAGCCCGCGGCAGCGTGGGCCTGTAACTCGGCCTTCACCCTCTCCGCGAGACGGTTGAGCTGCGTTTTTAGGGTGGGGCAACGAAGTTGTTGCCACTGCTTGCGTAGTCGCCTCTTGGCGGCGATTAGTGCAGTTATTTTAGCCGGCAGGGGCGGCAATAGCCCTCTCCCCTGCGGATGTGTCGTGGTCGCCGCTTCTAAGGCGCTCTTGATGCAAGCAGTGACGTCGGTTGCCGTTTGGTCGACGTCCGCGGAGTCTATAATAGGCCGAGTCGGCGTGGTGATCTCTACTTCCCTCTGGAAGGTATTCCAGTCCAGTCTTCGACGTGGCGCTAGAGGCTTCAAGCGGATCGGCATACCCGCTAGTACGACGAGCACAGGCAGATGGTCCGATTGCAGCTCGTCGTCTATAACTTGTTGATGTACGGTCTGGGAGTGAAGCCCTCGGTGGACTACGACGTCCAGCACGTCCGGCATGTGTATAAGGTCGCCGGGGTATCGTGTCGGCGTTTCCGGGCCGGACACCGTATATCCGAAGGCTTCTGCGTCTGCGAAGAGCCGTCTCCCCCCTGGATTCGATGAGTAGGAATTCCACGCTGGGTGCTTACAATTTAAGTCACCGGCGAGGATGGTGGCGTGCGAGGTACGCGTGAGGAGGGCCCGCAGCTCGGTCAGGTCCAATTGGGCCGCGGGCGACTTGTAGCACGCGTATATGTCTAGGTCCTCACCGGCTATGTGCAGCTGTACACCCAGCGCGTCGAACGTTTTGAGTGATGGTGGGGGTATCTCCTGATGGACGACTCTTCTTTTAACCAATACTACCAGACCGCGGTAGGGGGTGTTCTGTGCCGTCCGCTCATCCTTCCTGTAGACGATGTATCCAGGGAACCTGATCCTGACTTCAGGTCCCAGCATCGTCTCGCTGATGAGCGCCACG
Source organism: Agrochola lychnidis (assembly GCA_963680765.1). NCBI lineage: Eukaryota > Metazoa > Arthropoda > Insecta > Lepidoptera > Noctuidae > Agrochola > Agrochola lychnidis. The sequence goes on along the minus strand of OY796859.1, from coordinate 15,024,686 downwards.
TCTATGTTCTGCTCCCGCAAGAGGTGGCGGAGGGGGGCGACCTTGTTTCTGAGGCCGCGAGCATTCCAATGCATCATCCTGAGCGGGCTACTGTCCATTGTAAAGCGTTAATAAAGTCGCTAACCCGTCCAGGATGACGGTTTCCACATCCTGCCCCTGTCTGATGGCTTTAATTAAATCCATCAGTAATTTGATGGCGCAGGTGGTGAATTCATTTTTGTTTTGTTTTTGCGGCGCTACACGCGCGCCGCCACTCGCAGCATCGGTGAACTTTCCAAGTTCCCTGCTCTGTCGCTGCGAGTGTATGGCGTTGACCGCGACGGAGGCGGTACCAAGCGGCTTCTGTGCGAACAAACGCGCTTCCGCGTTTTGCCGCCGCTCGGTTTTGGCGCCACCTGTAGGTTGGTCGCGGTCTGTGGCTGTTGCCACCTGCACGTTGTTCGGGGCAGGGTCGGCCTCAGGGATGGCTTCTTGGGTCGCCTCGGGGGGGGGTGGGTTCTTCCTCTTTCTTTTCCCCCCGCGTCTCTTCTGTTTCCTCCGCTCCGAGGAGGAGGCTTGGGTCCTGTTTGTGGGCCCATTTGCCGGTGCCATTAGCGTCATGCTGCTTGCTTCCGGCTGCACCTCTGTGCGTGTCACTGCGGCCGGTTGTGTTCTCCTAGTAGATGTGGCCGCGACCGTGCCCGCTCGCTTGTTCCTGATCTCGTCCTGGAACACAGGGCACTTGATGTTGCTTGCAGGGTGCGGGCCCCCGCAATTGGCGCATGTGGCCGGTTCTTCTAATGGGCGGGGGCAGCTGCGTGCCGGGTGCTCCCCTCCACATCGCACGCACGCGAGCGGGCGGTGACATTGGTGCGAGCTATGCCGAAAGCGTTGGCACCGGTGGCATTGAGCAGGCCCACGTTTGCCCCGCCAGGCCTCTATTTTGACACCACGCATGTATAGGAAAATGGTGGTGTCGAATATGGCCCGGACGTCGGGTGTCTTTTTTAATATTGCGTGGAATACGCAACCGGGTCGTCCTTGTGCGCCTTTTATATGGCGCACGTACTCCGGTTGGTATCCCATCGCTTTCAGCTCCTCCTCGATCTCCTCGGGAGCCGTGTCTGCTGGAAGTCCTCTGATGGCGATCTTCAAGCTCTTGTCCGCTGGCAGCGAGTACGCGAACCAGGAGACCCCGCTGTCCTTTTCAAGGCCCACCAAGTAACGCTGTACCAGGCGGTATTCCTCCTCGCTGTCCGGGGTGAAGCGGACTCCACTCCCGTACGGACGCGCGTTAGGAGGCCGGCCCAGCTGTGCGTGGATGGCCCTGAAATGGGTGGCCCAGTTCGGTAGCTTCTCTACTACCAGCGGAGGGTATCGCATCTTCTTCTTCTTTCCCTTCCCCTGCTTCGCCATCGACGACGCCGCCCCGGCGCCGGAGGCGGCAGCGGGGGGTGGGGGTTGGGTTGAGGGGGGGGGGGGGCAGTGTGTTGGCAACTGCCCCTCCAGGTGACATGTCCGGTGACAGAGGAGGCGTGCTGTGACGCACCACGTCCACGAACGTGAGTGCCGTAGGTACGCCCCGACCCCGCGGCGCGCTGTCGCGCTGTGGCCGCGGCGAGTCTAGGCAGTACCTCTTCGCCTCCTCTGTAGAAGTCTCGCCTGAGCTCCTCCTGCGTCGCTGTGGTCTGCTTCCGGGATTGCGCTCGGAATCAGGCCCCGACGCAACAGGCGACGCCAGCGAGAAAGCCGCGGCGTCTGTGCCTGGTGCTCCCTCATTGGGCCGACGACCGGATCGCGGGGTCGTGTCCAAGGACACGTCATCGCGACCGGACGCGGCCGAACCCGCGGATGCGATCGACATGCTCGAGCCGGCTGAGGACGAGCATGCCGATAGCGCCGCTGGGGAGTCATAGGCGGAGGCACGGGGGGGTGCGGGTGAGGTAGGCACCCCCGCACTTATCAGGGCCGGCTTCCTATGCGGTCCGGCACTTGCTGGCCGCTCCCGCTCCGCCATCGCCGGTCCCGCCAGCGAGCGGCGGGGGTCGGTGTCGGCGGTGCGCGAAGCTGGCACAGCTTTCGGCTTCAATGCTGTGGCCGGCACCGCGCGGACGGGCGCGGGCGGCGATATGAATCGCGCCGGGGGCGCGGTGGCGCCGGTTGCCGGAGCGTATTGTCGCACGGCGGGCACCGGGGAGCGCGCGGGGCGCGCCGGATTCACAGATGGCGCAGTCGCACGCGCAGCGGGTGCGGCCGCGCGCACGGGCAAGAGCACCCGTACGTGCGGCGCAGCGGCTCGCGCATGCGGTGCGCGGGTTATATTGGGCGCTGGTCCCGGCGCCTGGATAGGCACGGGACGGAACGCTGCGGGGCGGACGGGCACCGCGTGCTGTCGGCTCGTCGACGGCGCCGGCGCAACGCGCGCAGGCGCCGGTGTCGTCGGTGGGCCGGGATTAGCAGCGGCGCTCGTTCTTTTAATAGAGATTTGATCTCCTACCTTCTTTCCCTTCTTGGTGGTTGTTTTCCTGCCTGTAGATGGCCCGGTCAGCGGCGCACCGAGCGGCGTGTCACCGATGTTCGGCAGCGACACCGCCCGGTCCAACGCTGGCCGCGTCCTCTCCTCCTGGGGGCCGGCATCGTGGCCCGTAGAGCCACGTTTGCCGGGCTTCGGCATCTCCCCGGGGCGTGGCCTCCGCGACCGCTACGGCGATTTCTCGCCGAGCCGTCCGGTAGGCTCCCCCTGTGTCCGCACCAGCACCGACGGGTACTCGCGCACACACAGGGCGAAGCACTAAAAAGTTCTGCGGTCCGCGCGGACAAAAATTGCAAGTCACTCCCGACACGTGTTTTTAGGTTATAAAATATTTGAACCGACTGCGTGCGTAAAGGTGGCGACCATGCGTGGTCACGGGCCAATCCTGTCTATAAACAAATCTTTTATCGAAGACTATATACTACGAGCGGTAACGAAACCATAGCGAGTTGTAATTAGACGCCAACGCCATCTGTCGAGTTAGTGGGTACTAATTTCCCAAAATTAAATTAATATTGATCGCTATGATTCCGGTTGCTCTTTCTTAACCTAAACACAGCGCGTTGTGAGATAACATTCACCGCACAACATTAAGTCTATCTAGCGTGTTGGCAAATAAAATAATAACGTCTTTGCGTTGAGACTGCGGACAAGTTTTGTAACAACGTGTTATAATGATAGCGTATAAAATAACGCGCTAGAAAAATATATTTCATAGTCTATAACACGTCTATAGTTTCTAGCGGATTTTAACATCACTAGTCACAACGTAGTATTAAATCTAGCAAGGCGTGACGTCATGCTACATTTTAACTCTATGTATCGCCGTAATCTTTTGATTACGTCAAAAAAGAAAAAATACGTGTTCATGTTTTTAATTATCTACAAGACGGACTAATTTTTTTTGGATACAGGCCTTTTTTTTTTTTTTTTTTTTAGGTGGGAAATCATCAAATAACTTCTCCCGCTCTGGGCGGAGCGGGAGGGCGTGTCAGACTCTTACTGACTAAAACCCATCCGTGTTCCTTCAGTTGCCGTGTTGCCAGGGGGCCACGATGTCCCTATCGGTTCTCTTCGAACCCCCGGCAGGCATTGGCCCTAGCGGACCCCGTCAATTCTGCTGACATCTCTTTGAGGCGCGCGTGGAACACAACGCGCCGTCGACCCGGGCCTGGTCCTTATCGGACGGCGAGCTACCCATTGCTCACCGTCCGCAAGCCCGCGCCTACGGTGGCCGGAAAACCTCTCGTGACTCCCGACGCCCAGGGCGTCTCCTGCTGCGGCGGTTAGGGGCGCGAGGGCGCGAAATTTGCCTCTCCCTCACGCGCTCCGTCTCCTCCTTCGCGAGCATTACTGCTTCGCAGAACGAGGTGACGGCCTGCCATTTCCTCTCGCTCCGTAGCATGGCCCGAATCAGGGCCGGACGCGAGAGATCACCGCCGCCGATCGCTTCCACGAGGACACGGCGATGCTCTGCCCAAGCCGGGCAGACCTCCACCGTTGGATACAGGCCTGTGGTGTTCACTTGAATCACTTGTTATAGGCTTTGGGTTTAGAGTAAAACCACCAAATTATCTACACATCAATTAAGTACACATCAACTCAAAGGGAAGTTTAGTTTGCACCAAGTCTTGCTCGGGATATTGTCCCAGGTCCTGCTAAGATGCCAAAGAAGTTGTTCTTCAGTCGCAATGTTTGCAGGAAAATTCTTCAAAGCCCTTCTTTGGAGCATGTTCCACGCGTGCTCTATGGGGTTTAGGTCTGGTGATTGCGCGGGCCAGTCTAAGACCGATACGTCTTGCTCCTGCAGCCAGTTGGTCACCACTCGCGCTGTGTGCGGGCGTTATCGTGCATGAGCGTGAATTCTTGAACCATTTGTAATCGATGGAGGTAGTTGTCCCGCCGTGGTATGAAAGGACTTCCTGAGGGTGTTGCAGGGTGCTCTCACGACCAGGAACTCGAATCGGGAGTAAACAGTAAACAGCACTATAGACCACTGGTAATCTTCCCAGAGCGAATGGTCACGAGCCCACTGTAATCTTCGTCCACGATTTCCTGGGCGTAGTGATGGAGTACGAAGCGGTCTAAGGGCATGAAGACTAGCTTCATGCAGTCTTCTCTTCACAGTTTGGTCACTCACAAGCAACTGGAGCTCTGACTGGAGGGTTTGAACCAACTGCATGGCCGTAACATTTGGCTGTCTTCTCGCGGCAACTTGCAAAAATCAGTCTTGTCGTTGGGTGGTTATGCGCTTCTCACCTGGGTGTCTTTCAGCCACTTCACCAATAGTACTGTAGGACAGGTCCACTCAATCTGTATGGTTCTTTCCTCAAAATACCATTTTAGACACTAATCTACATGGTCTTCACATGAACTGACCAAGATTATGTCTGGACTCTGTGACCTCTGAGTTTGTTTCGGCCTTTCTTCTCAGAGTAGTCAGGCAGGAAACGTCGACCTCATCTAGTTTTTTAAGTATTATTGACGTGTAAAAGTGTTTGTACAAACCTAGTTATAGAAAATAAAATCATTTAATTTTATCATTTTTAATATACATAGGTTTCAATATACTACCGGGGCTGAAAAAACATGTTATTTGAGTGCTGTTATCTTTCCAGTTTCTCGCTGTCACAATAATATCGATACACTGACATTTCCTCGCACCTAGTACAATAACATTGATAACGAAGAGAACGGCGCGCGTAGCGTGCGGTGCGGCTGCGTTCTACGGCGCGGGCGCAGCTCTGGGCGCAGTAACAAAGCAATGTCGTTAGTCTGCAATAGCAGGCCGCGTAGTGCAGAACACAGCATTGACTAAACTAAGTGCCTATCCAAACTTACGTGTGATAAAACCATTCAACCACAAAGTGATACTAGTTTAAATACAAAATAATATAAATAAAATGGAAATGCAGCAGCGAAATGGTAAGCAAATCAATTGTGGTGAAAGTGAGCGTATTGACTTTTACATGGTGTGTTGACCCCGATACTATAGGCCTTGGCGAATTAACATTGACACTGAGAAAATGTTTTAATGTTTGCAAATTCTTTAATGTTTTAGTAGTGTTTTATTTTTGGAGTGTTTTGGTATAATCATGTAACAATATACTATTTGTAATTATGGCGGTTAATATTTTAAGTATTTATAATTGACGAAAACAATTTTCTAACTGTGTCGATCGATCACAGCTCCAAATTTTTAGCACTGACTTTTCTAGCTGAATTCCCGAAGGTTATTAAAAGACTATTTTATATATGAATGTTAATATATTATGGTTTTTAGGAATAACTCTTTGAAACATGTTACATTTTACAAAATACACAATTTTTTACCAAGTAGGTACGCAGATCTACCGTATGTTCAGGGACTAATTACTACAGAAATGTAGTTGAAATAGGACACTTATTAATTTGCCCTTTTTAGTCAATTAAGTAAGTACCTACTCACGTATATAATGCGTCATAAACCGGTGATCATAACGTAGTGGCTCATCCGCAGGATAAGAGTGTACATATAGCCATACATACATTTTATGTATGTCGAGACCCAAACTACGAAGCGCCGACTTACCTCAATAGACACCTAGATACTTAGGATTGTTATCACTTTTAAAAAAGGTACTTATTGGTCAATATGTGCCATATTATTTTTGGCTGATTTAAATTCATCTAGATCCAATAAATCTCTGACCAGCAAATAGATTTTCCAAAACCACTAGATAAATGCGAATATCTTTAGGAGATGGGGCAGATTAGCAGTGAGACAAAAAAAATCGATTGCAGGGATGATGCACACAAATCTAAAGCTAGCGATTTCCATTTTGTCTTAAAGTAAAAGAACACAGTGTGGTAAGAGTCAGTAAGAGGCATCGAACATGAATGCAAACATCGAGATTAACTTATACCGTCCTTTATTAGATTGCAAACTTATTGGGGTTTATTTATAAACGTTACGTTCAAATGTCAAAAATGTATGGTTAAACAGTCGCTAATCATTACATAACTTTAAGCAACGTTTATCAATAAACCCCTTTGTTCGCCATCCAACACCCCTAAAAGCATTAGCAAACAAGGGTGTAGCAAAGGGCATTTTATTCGAAAAACAATACTACAGCGAAACAATACGTTAACCAAGCTGCTAGAATGAAAACTCTTCTAAGCTATTCACAGTGTTCTAAAAGGACTGCTGGCCTAGATTTTCAATTGGGTTCTTTTCCCAACTATGTTGGGATCGGCTTCCAGTCTAACCGGATACAGCTGAATACCAGTATTTTACATGGAGCGACTGCCTATCTGACCTCCACAACCCAGTTACTGGGTAACACGATACCTCTTGGTAAGACTGGTTGTCAGACTTTCGGGCTTCTGACGTCCCGTAACAACTGTCAAAGATCTACAAATGACAGCTGGGACCAACGGCTTAACGTGCTTTCCGAGGCACGGAGGGGTTCTGGTATGTAAAGATCACATCCATGGACCAGCCGCGGCAAGCGTAGCTTAACCTGATCGATCGACTCGTGCGGCTGTTATTACTTAGCCTCAAGCTCCTCGTTCCCTCGTTCTTTTTCTATAACTTTAAGAAAAACAATAAGAATTTGCATTGCATAGACATCCTTCCTTACCTTCATTCTAAGGCCACCCCTTTAATAATGTGCTTGTGCTAGCAGTAGGTAGCCTAGGCTCAAATCAACTGTACGGCCGAATTCCCGACCTTGCATTGGTTCGTAATCGTAAGTTCTAAGATCTAACAACAATCAATTCATGGAATGACAATCCCTTGCATTTCATGTTATTTAAGAGTACCTGGGGAACTACCACCAGCTCATAAAGCAGTATTATTTTTATATTACTTCAGTGTGGAGCTATACGTCCTGTAGAGTTTAATCTCTTTCTCCCACTGAAGTAATATTAAAATAATACTGCTTAAGAGCTGGTGGTAGGCCCCTGGTCGACCGAGCTCTGCTCGGGTGAAAATAGAAATGAACATATCGTCCTGGGGGCCTACCACCAGTTTATAAAGCAGTATTATTTTAATATTTCTTCAGTGTGGGAAAGAGATGAAGCTCTACAGGACGTATAGCTCCATCTCTTTCTCCCACTAAAGTAATATTAAAATAATACTGCTTTTGAGTTGTTGATAGACCCCCAGGTATACCAACGTTGTATCACATTCCCGAGGCTGTGAAAATAGAGAAAAGGCTGTATCTCATGAACTCTGTAACTCATAGTTAGACAGTTGAAATTTTCAAAGATGATGTATTTCTGTTGCCGCTATAACAACAAATACTAAAAAACAATAAAATAAATATTTAAGGGGGCTCCCCATACAACAGACATGATTTTGCCGTTTTTATAGATAACTAGCTGCGCCCCGCGGTTTCATCCGCGTAAGTCTCGATCCTGTGGGAATATCGGGATAAAAAGTACCTATGTGTTAATCCAGATTATAAACTATCTGTGTGCCAAATTTCATCCAAATTGGTCCAGCCGTTTGAGCGTGAAGAAGAGACAAACATACACACTCACAAACTTTCGCCTTTATAATAGTAGTGTGATTATATATTATATAATAGTGTGATAGTGTGAAGTGTGATGGTACGGAAACCTTCGTGCGCGAGTCCGACTCGCACTTGGCCGGTTTTTCTCTCAATTTTATGATAAGTATACCGTATACGAGATCACAAGTCAAGAGTTTTGAATTGAAAGTAGTTGATGCCAGTTAAAATCATTAGGTAATCAAACAACGAAGTACTGACTATAATAAAGAGAAGTAATAACTTACGAAGAATAAATACCAGTATTTATTGAGTGTAAGTCGACCAGCACCTTAATTGCGTAACACTCGATCAATCACAATCTGTTTAATTTTAACAGTTCAACAACATTAATTGCGTTATTTACGTTGTTGTGTAGACAAAGGAGATTGCCCAAACTCTTGAGAAATGTCTCGTGTCTCAAAAACTTGAACAACATGAAATATCTAAAATAGAAATATATTCTTTTAATCAAATATTATTATTATTTATAATGGGATAGTTTTTTTTAACAATAATTAGTACTTTTAAGTTTCCGACCATGAAAAAGTACGCCATACAAGGGATGTCCATTTCTTCTATTGCGTGTAATGTGCCTACCTACCTACATAAAATATAATGATATCGATTCTGTATTGGTTGTTCAATTTATTATTGCGTATCAAGTTAAATAACTGTTTATTTATTAAAAAAGGTGTATACAATATTTTTAAAGTATCGATAGATAGCTCACAAGGTAAAATAAATAAATCTGTTTCTATAACCCCACAGAACTAGATATCCAGGTAGTAGGTACATTTATCTATCTTATTTTAATTGAAAAAGTGACGAGACAATTAGTGTGTGGTGACGGTGAGGTATATTTGGTTTGTATGGTTAATAGCTTCATTTTTATTACTTTTGATATTAATGTAATGTCTGCTATTGATAAAAAGACTCCCATCTGCGCTATTTACACAGACATGACTAAAGCCTTTGATTATGTTGATCACAAAATCCTTCTAGACAAATTGCATTGCTATGGCATCAGAGGGAACATTTTAAAATTACTTGAATCATATCTAAGTAATAGATTGCAATGTACTGAAATTACAAGAGTGTGTGCAAAAACCAAAATGGAACGAACATATGTGTCAAATTTCAGGGGTATAAAGTATGGAGTGCCTCAAGGTAGCGTGCTTGGGCCACCATAAATGGTTTGCCAAAAGTGATACAACAAGTGGTTTTATTTACAGACGATAGCACTGCCATAGTAAAATGTAAGGACTTAAATACATATCAAATTGACATTAATAATACTCTCACTGACATAATTAATTGGCTTAATATGAATAATTTAATAATCAACCTCAAGAAAACCAAAGTAATGCATTTTCATCAAATAATTGAAGCTCCAAAAATGTGTGTCAATTACAATGGCAACGAAATAGAAGAAGTAAAAGTAAGTGTGTTTTTAGGTATCTATATTAACAATACTTGGAAACACAATAATTGGAAAGCTCATATAGAACAGCTATGTAAAAAAAAAAAAACAAACTGCCTATGCACTTTTTCAATTGGCTAGAAAAGTAAATATAGACGCGTTACTTGTTGTCTATCATGGCATGGCATCAAAAAATAATTCCGTATTATAAAAGTGAGGCTATTAGTACCTCACTTTTATGATACGGAATTATTTTTTGGGGTAATTCCCCGGATAAGGGACTAATATTTAAGGCACAAACAAGGTACATTAGAGCCATGTGTGGTCTGAAAACAGATAATAGCTGTGCACCGTAAATCATTAAAAATACTTACGCTACCGGCGATATACATATTAGAAATTAGAATCTTCGTCAAAAACAATCCCAACCTTTTTGAATGACAATGGTACGAAATGTTCCAATTCGTAGTCAGTATAAAAATTCTTTGAATAATTATAAATGTAAAACTGCATTGGTAAGAAAAAGTGTCCTGGGTATGGCTTCACGCATTTATAATAAAATTGTAGACTCCATAAAAGAATTAAATTACACGATTTAAGAATAAAATGAAATTGTTCTTAATTGATAAATGTTATTATACTATTGCCGATTATTTAAATGATGAATTAATTTAGAATTACAATTATTAATATTGACATTAAATTATTTTGACATTTCAATTATTTTGACAAAGATTTTTTTTGACATTTTATTTATTTATTGGATCTCCAACAGAGGCTACACAAATACATGCAAGATTACAAATACAAGGACAAATACGAGTGTGCGCTTCCAATTATGCGAGACCACATCATTCTCTTATAATCTAGGTAAAAACATTAAAGCTTGACAAAGTGAAATAATAATAATGATAAAATAAAACAAAACATAATACATACAAATACAAAAAAAAAATACAAAAAATACATAATACAAAACAAATTAAAAATAAAAACATTTAAAAAAATTGATAATAATAATAACCATAAAAGACAACAGACAAAGATAACAGTAATTAAGTCTTGGATATTATGACTTTAATATTTTTTTTGAACTTTGACATATTGCATGTAATATCCAATTCATTACGCTTCGATACTTCATTATACTGTCTACAGAGCCTTGGCAAAACGGCGAAGTGTCCGAGGTTTTAATAATTCCTCATTTAAGTCTGACATAATTTGAGTATTGGATAATATGTAATTGTTTAAATTTATTTTCTAGTTTCATACCATAGTTATGCATGTTTTTCAAATATTTTTTAGGAAATTTTAATTTGTAATCCTCAGTTGTATTTGCACACCATATTTGTACGCATCCTGGCATAACATAGCGCTCTGTTCACCAAACATAAGATCTGTATTTCTTTATTTACTTACATAAGTTAACAAATAAATAAATAAATATTGAAATAGGAATAGTTTCAAACGTCTATTATTACTGTTACACCCACGTTGATTAAAAACAACAAAGCTTTTTATCTGTAATAACCTCTAAAACGCGTTACGGTTTTTATTTTATTTTGCAAACCGATATTTTTCCTTTTTTTTCCTATAATAAATCGATAAAAAATCGAATGTATTAGAATGTTACAACAGCACGGGTACAACCTTATTTGACATTTATTAGCTCGTCTGTCATATTTTTTCAATATGTCAACATTGTCAACCAGTATGTTTTTTCTGCTGGTTTTGGTGGTAGTTCTTCCGTTACTGCTGCTAACCCATTAAAAATAAACATACTTTTAAAACCGCTGCACTGTGTTTGTTGTATATTACTAACATAGACGTACTTTTTTATTCGTCTATGATTATTAAAAACAGAACTTTTTGTATAAATTGAATATGGCGAATGCGACTGTCGAGCGATATCTCAACTACTCTTCGAGATTAACGCCCTTTATTTTTTAATCATTTTTTCATTTATTGTACCTAGTGTAGCTGTTTTCCATCCCTTTCTACTTACATAGACCATTTCATGGTAGCATGCCTGTACACCTACAAAATTATAATGGCATGTGACCACGGCTTAACCTTGACCATTTTTGTACCTATGTCTTGATTTCTGTCTGAAATATTTTCTTGTTTCATACTTTTTAGAGCGTTATTTTCAAGTAGTCGGGTTTTAGTTTTTGAACTTACTTTTTATTTAAATTATTTGGGGGTTATAATTTCGTGATAAAGTATTTGCAGAGCAGCTTTAAAAAAATATATATTTGGGTTTTATTGTATAATAGGTATTCATTTTACAGCCGCGCCGTACGTAGCACAGTCTCACTTTTGCTTGTTTTTAACAATTTAATACTTATTTACTTAGATAATATGATATTTATACATATTTGTAATTTGCTTGTCAAGCCCATTCATTTGATACCCAACATGGCATGGCATGGCATGGCAAAAAAAAAATGTTTTTAGTTTAAGTATGACTTTATGTCCTCTAGAGGGCGTCATATTACATTTAATGTCACATAGCTTATAACTAGCTGATGATCCAGACGCTTCCAATGATACCTCATTTGTCAAAAATTATGATCGGTAGTTTAGAAGTTATGATTATGAGGTAACAGATGAACATACATACCGGTAAAAATCATAACCCTCCTTTTTGCTTCGCCGTAGTCAGGTAACTACGTTTAACCATTAGCACCATGTTTCAGTAATTTGAAGTATAGGTAGGTATAATAGATACCTACTGATGAAGAGAAAATACAGTTTTTGCAACTAAAATCCGTCCGGTTTTACACCAACGCACCTTGCGTTTGGCCAAGTTCGGATAAGGAGTACCTTAAGTCGTATCACGCAAAAATAACGCAAAACTAAGGATATTTTTTAGTGTTAGCGACATAGAATGCGACGCCATCTTATTTTGCCCCTTTCTTCAGACCGTGTCTGACGCTTCACCTAATAACATTGTGTGCTATGTGTTCGACTAAAATCATTGTAACAGAAAATTCCGGATTATTTACTTGTTGCGAAAGTTATTATACTAGTACGAACGTAGTCCAAAGTTATCCTGCAAAAGTCCGGTCTTTTCAATGCTTTTCTTTTTTTGCTAATATTTTGAACTACTTTCAGGCTAGAACTGTTGATAGGAAGAAGATAAAATATTCGGATAAGGTAGATTTGTTAATAATCATTTTGATGTAGGTATACTACGCAGAGATAATTTAAATATGTTCAGAGAAAAAAAAAAAAATAGAACATCCTTTAAACTCATCGAAAATCCGTCCGAACTTAGCCGAAGGCACCTTGTTATTATTGTAGGGTATCAGGCAAAAACAGTATAAGCCGACGCCGATGTACGCACGGACGTAATAAAAATAGCGGTGGAATTTTATCGCGCACTGAATTTTCAATTCTCGGCGCTGAGCAGGTGTTGAAAATCAAGTGCACGAAAAAAAATCGCTGCGATTTTATTACGTCGCCGTCGGTGTGAATGTAGGCTTACATGATAACGTTAAAAAAAACAAGACAATCAAACAAACGAAGCCAAATGACAAAAGAGGGGAATAAAAGAACATTTTGAGACACGATAAACTAATTAATGTCTGTGACTGTAACTAATGATACTTAAGTGATCAATAACGAGACATACCATCATAACTATTATATACCGAGTTTAATGATCCCTAATCTATACATTCTTATTCTTCCTTACATATATAAAACAAAGTCCCCCGCCGCGTCTGTCTGTCTGTCTGTACGCGATAAACTCAAAAACTACCGAACGGATTTTCAAATGGTTTTCACAAATGGACGGAGTGATTCTCGCGGAAGGTTTTAGTGTAGTATAATTCATTATGGTGTTATAAACACCATGTAAATTGGCTGAAATATGACGATTATTGTCGAAGATGTCGGAAAAAATCATGCCGACTGGGAGCTTTACTGGCGTGCGACGCGTAAACCGTTACAGATACATCAAATTTATGTTCTACAGGATTGAAGATCTTAAAAGTTCAACAAAAAGTCCGCGATAGCATATGTCTATCTTCTAAGGATGACCCACTATAACCATTTTTATCTTTCAGAATTTGATAAAAATTCCATTGTTATTTCCGAAGTTATATTGACAGGTATCATATTAATCCTTATGCAATAAAATATGTTATTTAAATTGGGCATTTAATTGAGATTAAAATATACCTTGACATCATATAATTTAAATGAATGGCCTATAAGATATCACAGATTCAAAATTACGCGTAACAAAATAATTATGGTTGGAGCGCAGTGGTAGGAGTCAATAACCTTTTCCTGGACTATTAGGTATGTAATCCCGGTACTGCTAGTACGTTCCTGTGGTATATTTTCCGACATCCACGCGGGCGAAGCCGCAGGCAAAAGCTAGTAGGTACACACGGCTACACATCAAGCTATATTTTCCCAATATAAGCTGACTTTTTATTGTACGGAAATCCTATGCAATGCGAGATCAAAATAAACTGGAAATGTATGGCTTGCTGTGTAGCTGTGTGTACATGTAATAAAATCGTAGCGAAGTCAAAACTGTAAATTGTTTGTTTTTTAAGTATATTTTGCGAGGTCTGGAAACCACGGAATGTTCCAGCATCACGGAAATACTACCTACCAGATAGATGTTTTTCAAATTTTGCATAGATATTCCCTATAAGTCTGTACCCTAATTGCCTAACTTATTTTCGTAAACGATTATGCCTAATTTGTTTCATTTTGACAGTTCAACAACAATCATTGCGTTATTTACGTTGTTAAGCAGATTTTTTTCCAACTTATGAAGCAATGGATTAGCAATCTGTTTAAAATCGAAAAAAAATGTGATTGATCGTGTATTACGCAATTAGGGTACTGGTTAGTCTGTAGGCTATCAATTGGATGAGCTATATTGCAATCTGTTCGTATTTTTCTTTAGTTTACCGCAAATTATAAAAAGACGAGCCCAAAGGTTGGAGGAATATTGTAGATAATTACAGATTTAACATTTTGCTATACCTTTATGGAGCTAACCAGTCAATCATGTCATATACAGGGTGGATTCTTGAGATGGGGCAATAAGGGCAAGCACCGTAACCGTTGTCGCTACAAGAACAGTCGTACAGTGCATTTGCACTGGCGAAACATTCACAACAAAACATGTTGAAATCTTTACTTTGTTGACTTCAATTACAATGTTTGACAGGAACTAGAGATTTCAACATGTTTTGTTATGAATATTTCGCCAGTGCAAACGCACAGTTAGGAGACTGTTCTTAAGTTTTTGAAACATTTTGATCAGCATTCACATACTTTGAAAAAAAAATTACAGTTAGCAATAAAAAAGGTAATTTAACACAAAAAAAGAAAATAGAATAGGCTATTTGACTAATTTTGGAAAACCTTTTTAAATTATTCCTTATTACTTAATAAGCACATCAAATTGATATTTCGGAAAAAATATATGTATTTCATAAAAAAACAATGATAAAGTTTAAATTGTCAAAACCGCGCGAGACACGCTGTTGCTCTAATGGCGTTGGTCACGTGATCCGGGTGACGTCACACGCTAGTAAAAATGTTGTAATAACCATAATACTCAGTAAACCTAAAGTAAAATTCGTCATTTTTCTTCAGTTTTAGTGGTTAAAATGGTGTATAAATGGTGTGTAGTGCCACAGTGTACAAATACGTCTTTAAATAACCTACAAAAATTGTTTGTTTCTGTTCCAACAAATCCCAAAAGACGACAAATGTTGCTAAAGTTAGCTCGAAGAGACCCAAACATTGTTTCATCTCATTCAAATGTTTTTATGTGTGAAGATCACTTTGATGTAAGTAAGTAATATTTTACTTTAGTGAGAATCATGTTATCCTGAGATATACAACTGATCCATCTGTTCTGTAACCTTCAAAATATTGTACATAGGATGTTGTAGGTACGATTCATTGTTGATGAATCAGACCTGTGTAACAAAACCAAACACCATGAGTACCGTGACAAAGAGAATTTACATGGACATTTCAAACATTTAACAACCTAACTTAAAATAAATATTTTATGATGATCACATTGATCACACATAAAGGTTTGTAAATAAATAAGTCTTACTTACATTGCTGTTTTTACATTTTTAAGTTCTGCAGCACAGTAATCAGCGTTGTTCTTAAAGAAAAGTGCAACCATAAATGCGTCTATTTGAGGCAAGTTGCTTTTATCAGCTCGTACATAATTTGTCTACATTTTTGGATTAGAAACAAATATTATGAAAATAGTTATAACATTAATCAAAATTTATCAGAAAAAATCTTCAAAAATAGCCCAAAGAACGATTAAAACACCTAATAAACGAAACGCGCGTAGTATATTCAGTGATCGAAGCCGTGTTTACTTGCGTGTGACGTCATCAGGGTTGTATCCAATCACAAAGCGTTCTCGTTACAGATAAAAGTTCAAAAATTATTACATGTATAAACATGTAACCGGTGAAATTTTCAAAAAATATACGTATTTTAGTTTAAATTATAGTTTAATATGTTTTTTATGCTATTATCTGATAGGATGACCACAATTTGTAGTATATTTTCAATGTTGTCAAATAGCCTGTTTTCTTTTATGGATCAAAAACTCTATCCGACCAATTGAGGTTTGAGTACCTACTAGAAAAGTCAGGAATCGTAAAAATCCTCCCATACCTACTTACATTTCGTAGGAACTGAGACAGATGCGAGAGAACACAATAAAACAGTGTATGACATCAGTCGAATATTTATATATTAATAAATAATTCCATTATTTCACTGGGTTGCATAGGGAATGAATATTATAGCAGATATAGTATATATTATACAGATTTAATATTTTAAATGAAAAATATTGTAATTACTGTTACTGTTTTTTATAATGGTGTAACTGAACATGCATGTGCATGAACAGTTCACGTAAGTTACTTATGTTTTTCCTGTTGTAATTTGCTTGTTAAAAATGTTCCATATATTTTTGTTGTTCCTACTTAATAAAAATAAAAAATAAATATTATCATCCCGCTATACATTTAAAAAGCTAAGCAGTCAAGCATAACATAATATAAGAACGGGTATTTTAGTCAACTTACAATAAAGCAAATACTTAGCTTAAAAAACTTCATTACAAAAAATAAATAACCGACTTCCAAAAAGAAGAGAGAAGTCGGGGTCTTTGGTTTTGTATTTTCGTTTTTTGCCACCGACTTCCGAAATTAAAGTTACTTTTCACTGTGTAATTTTTATTTTTTTTGGAAATCGGTTATTTTATTTTGTCTTTTCACTTTTTGTTTGTGGTACCTACCCAACACAAATACCTACCACTACTTGCTATGTAAATAACAGTATCAGGAAGTTAATATAACATCATCAACATAAACTATAAGCGGAAAAAATACTTATTATTGAAGCTCATTCAAAAACTACCCAAACAAAGTTATCTAATAAAATTTATTTGGCACCACCGCGCCAGCTTCTTCTACAAAAAAAAAAAAAACGGTCCAATATTGACAATGTTATCGATGAAAATAATATTTAAAAAAAACCAGACGAATTGAGAACCTCCTCGTTTATTAATGAGTCGGTAAAAAAGTTCGACGACTGCCTTGCATACCTATATTCTATTCCCAACAATTGATATTTTTTGTGCTTCCTTTGTTATACACAATATTTTCAAGCGAGTATAATAATAACGCTCGCCCTTGTTAACAGTAGGTCAAAGGGTAGGGTGACTGACCAGTAAAGCGATAAATGAATGTTATATTAATATAGGGAAGACCTATTTGCTATCATCATAAAGTTTGTTATTGGATTTACTCTACCGTACTAAAACTTTAATGTTATTTATCAACATTAAAATCATAACACTAGTTTACATGACTTTTGTCCATGAAATGGAATATATACGGTTATGTTACTTTGGGTATCTACAACTCGGGAAAAATATTTAAAAAAATCCAGCACGTCAGTTTTTTTAAATATTTACTAAGAATATTTTTAAAAAAACGACATCTAAATAAATAATAAACAGTTAAAAATGGGTAATTTTTGCTCTTTTTATAAATATTTTCATCTGTATTTCTCACGACAGACCGACAATAGTCACCTAGCATATTTTGATCACAAAAACCTTGATAATTTTGCTCAAATAATTTTAAATCTTGGTGAAATCGCTCACCATGTTCATCACTCACACTACCAAGATTTTCTGGAAAAATTCTAAATGGGAATGAAAAAAATGAATTTTTAGTGACATATTTACATCCATACGATCATAATTTTGTAATAGATTTTCAACAATCTCTTTGTAATTATCACTTTTTTTATTGCCTAAAAAATTTTTAACAACACTTTTGAAAGAGTTCCTGGTTGCTTTTTCTACCTCGGTTAAAAGGCTCTCGAATTTTGTATCGTCCAATATTCTCCTGATTTGAGGACCCACAAATATTCCTTCCTTTAATTTAGCCCCAGAAAGATTTGTAAATACAGAGCAAAGGTATTGAAATGCAGGCTTAGATACGTTACGTTGGCTTGGTTACGTGGTTAGTTGGCTCTCTCCATATCATTGGTTTACCAAATTTCAGTGATCTATTTTTACGTGAATACCAGGACCTGAGGACCAATCTGCCATTAGTGCAAATCACATGAGGAACCCAATTTTTATCTTGATTTGACACCGGAAATCCAAAATAATGTAAATAGGCTTCTTGCAATGGTTTTGTTACAGGGAAACCACGATTTAACTGAACAATTTTCCCACAAACATAACAAAATCGATTTGGATGTAGTTTACATACTCTAGATGACATTTTTATGTAAAAATAAGACTTTTGAATCACACAGTTGTTTACAAAATAGAACGATAAACGTATAACAATTGCGGGTAGATAAAGAACAAAGACCTCTAATATCTCAAAATTGTGACGTGCTACGATTTGTTTATTTTTTTTTTTAAATTACCGTCCATAGCCTACATAAATAATAAATGTTTCATTTCATGAACAAAAAATTTTTTTTTGTAAACTAGTGTAATCATCGTGGTTAAATAATAACAGCCGCACGGTTCGATCGAAGGTTAAGCTACGCTTGCCGCGGTCGCTTTGTGATGGGTGATCCATTATATACCATATTTTCCATATCGAGACCCGTCCGTGTCTCGGAAAACACGTTAAGCCGATGGTCACGGCCGTCTTTCACAGATCTTTGGCAGTCGTTACGGCTAGTCAGAAGATCAAAAGTCTGACAATCAATCTTACCAACGGGTATCATGTTACCCAGTAACTGGGTTGTGGAGGTCAGATAAGCAGTCGCTCCATGTTAAAATACTGGTATTCAACTGCATCCGGTTAGCCTGGAAACCGAACCCAACGTGGTTAGGGAAAGGCTGGGCAGATTATGATTTTTATTTTTGTGGTTACTGTAAAATATGGTTTCTCATTGTTTTCAGGGGTAAAACCACCCAGCGCGGTTCCACAAGATTTGATTCAAAAGGTGATTGGGTCGTTTGGAAAATATCATCTATGGCTATGCCTCTTAATATTTTTAACAAAGTTTCCTGTAGCTTTTCATCAGATGGCCATTTTGTTTTTGTCTCCAAAAGTTTCATATAGCTGTGGCACATCAGAAATGAATAATACATGCCCATGCCCAGAACCAACGTACGATACTTCAATTTTCTCGAGAACCATAATAATGGAATGGGATTTAATATGCAATAGAAGATGGCTTACAAGTTTTACACAGACATTGTTCCAATTGGGAACATTACTGGGCAGTGTATTTTTTGGTATGGCTTCTGACAGGTAAAATACAGTTTATATTTCAGTTTTACTGATGTTTGTACTTAATCAATATGCATGTCATTATTAAAAAACAATGTGCTTGCTTTTTAGGTTCGGGAGGAAATATCCTCTTCTAGTTGCTGTGGTAATCCAAGTATCGTGTGGAGTAGCCGCTGCGTTCGTTCCAGAGTATTGGACGTTCACACTCTTACGATTCTTCGTCGGCATGTCAGTGGGCGGCACTATGGTTACTGGATTTGTGATTGTCATGGAGTTCGTCGGCACACAGTACAGAGATGTCATCTCAGCTCTATATCAAGTACCATTTAATTTGGGCCATATGTTGCTGCCGGTATTCGCCTACTTCTTCAGAGACTATTCAGATTTCCAACTATCGATATCTGCGCCGGTCATTATCCTACTATCATATTTCTTCCTGGTGCCTGAAACGCCAAGGTGGTTGATAGCAGTAAAACGGACAGAAGAGGCTATTACTGTACTGGAACGTGTTGCTAAGATGTAAGTTTCCTCATCCTGCCAATAAATCAAATATGTTTTACTACGAAAAATAAAAACTATGAAATAATTACTATTTTTGCAGAAACAATCGTCCTACAGAAAATATAAGAGCGGATATTGAGGCATACCAGGCATCTCTAGAGAAGCACCAATTAAAGAAAGGGAATATTTTGGATCTGTTTCGAACTTCAAATCTTAGGAAAAATATTATAGCTATGGCATTTAACTGGCTGACGTGTAGTTACTGTTTTTATGGTGTTTCGCAGTATGTAGGTCAGCTTAGCGGTAATGCTTTCATCAATGTAGCGTGCAGTGCTAGCGTCACCTTGTTCGGCACGTTTTTGTCAATACCTCTTATGAAATTAATAGGAAGAAAGTCCATTGTGATAATATTTCATCTTATATGTGCAGTTTGTTTGTTGGTTCTAGCAGTAATACCTGAAGGTGTTGGTTCTGTAATTTGTGCCAGCATTGGCGTTGTAGCTAGTTTTATTGTTTTTGTAGTTGTATATTTATATTGTACAGAACTATTTCCTACTGTAGTTCGAAACGCTGCTCTTGGTTTCTCATCGATGGCAGCTCGAATCGGCTCTATGATAGCACCCTTTGTGATAGAAACCAGAGCTAAGGCATTATGGATGCCTCCGGTCGCGTTTGCGGTATTGCCGCTGATAGCAGCTTGTATTACCATACTCCTGCCTGAAACCAAAGGTTGCGAACTAACAACCACAATAGAAGAGGGAGAAGCGTTTGGGAAAAAGACAAAAACTGTGAGCAAGTAAAGAAATAACAATTCAATGTTGTAAGATAACTGTAAATATTAACAAAAACGAAATGATTTACACCTCATTGACGGGGTCAGTTGTGGACTTAAATGTATCAGTAATTCGGTATAGGTAGGAAAAACTTAGTTGAATTTTGCGAGTTATTTTTATAGACTGTGCTGTGGCCTAGTTTAAGGAAATTAATAACTATATCAATACTATAACAATTGACGTATGTGTAGTATTGTTTATTTAATGTATTTTATTACACGACAGGAAAAGTTTATTTGAACAAAATGTAAATAGGTAAAGACCTTGTCCTCAATTTAGGAACTGAGAGACGTTAGAATTTAATTAGAAAAAAAGAGTGGACATGAAATAATTATTATGTAAAGTGCCTGCTACACGGTTGCTAACTGCGTCCCCGACAGAGGTGACCCTGATTGTCGACCGGCAGAGCTATTTGAAATTTAGTCGTAAACCACCATCTACACGGTTGTAAACCACCAAGGTCACCTCTGATGGGACATAGTTGGCGACCGTGTAGCAGGCACTTTATGTTGTTTTTACTTAGGTTAACATTATGTAAAAGTGTACACTTTTAAACAAAGAGACATATTTTTAAAAGAGTACCCTCTTGTGTAGGGGTACTGATTTAAAAATATATATTTATGTATAGTATTTTTCTGTAACTATTACGAGATGTTGCCTTTCTATGTCCTATGTACCTATTATAATAATAAAATGCAATGCAATATCTATCATTCCAACATATCTCTATAATTTCAACTATAATTGCAAAATAAATTATGTAAAAATGTAATTATTAATTATAAAGGCATAGATAACCAAATGTGACCTTTCTTTCTATTATTTAATGTAAAAAAAAAATGAAGAGGCACATGTGATCAATTGTGCCTTTTAATAATAAGAAACTTACTTCAAAAGTTGTAATGACTTAGTTTCACACATAAACTCAATTCTTAAAAAAAATAATCAGTTCAGGTTTTAAAAAAAAAATTGGTTCTAAGACCAAATTTTTTTTTCGCCTCTTTTCAAAAACACTAGTTAAGGCGACGATAACCGACTTTTAATGATTTTATACTAAAGATTACGATATAAATAAATAAAAGTAGTGGTAATGATTTGGAAAAAAAAATCTTAATAACTTAATATATGAATTTTTCAGATATTACATAGTGAAATTAATTTGTAAAATTATGTCTAACGCGGATAAAAGAACTGAGAATCACGCAAAATTTATCAAGCGTATTTTTCTGAAACCTTCACAATTTTAAAGATAATTTAATTATTGATCTTTGAGTATACGTGTTTTATTAAAAAATACCTTTTTTTAGGTATGTATAAAATACCTTTTGTTTTATGTATAGTAAGGTTGAACTAGTCGCGGGCTCGAACTCATTGGTGGGCTTGGTCAAAAAGCACGCTATCTCACCTGGCATCGTGTCCGACAGAGATAGTATCAGTGATGAGCATTTAGACGCTCGTTTACATGCACAAAATCTAGTTCGCACGCACACAAATACCGTTCAGAACGATTTTTAGTAAAACGAGCGCGTAAAAAATTACGAAAAGTCCTTTAGAAGGTGGAGTTTTATGAAAAAACTACTGCATAAATCAATTACGAATAAAGTTTATTATAATCTTCGACAATTGAGCTTTGTCGGAACGAGCTTTGTTTTGGAGATTTTATACTTTTTTTATTACTTATTTACTCCCAAAGTTGCGTTAAAATTAGCAGGAAAAACGAATCTTTGTTGGCTCATAACTTTTCAATAGCTTTTTTTTTACTATTCTGCTTCTGTACAGACAAAATTAATAATAAGACAAAACGATTTCATGTTTTACTTTGGATGTACAATGTGTAACAGTGGAGTAAAACCCCCCGAAATTTGTATGGAAAAAGTATTGGCTAGTTGCGCCTTAATGAGCGAGTCCTATTACTGGCTGGACATACGACGCGTTGCGTGAGCTCAGTACAGAACACGCAAGCTAACCACTCAAGGTCACTGGCATATCTGCGTCTTAAGAAAGGCACATCTGACTGTGTGTTGTGTGTCTTTTTAGTTGTGTCTTTTTTTGAACTCATTGTTAAGCCATATTGTTAATGAAAATAAAAAAGAATCTATATTTGGTTCATAACAAAATGTGAGTTTTTTTTTTATGGACTTGACTGGCCGTCATATTAAAAAAAAAAAAAAACTCCAACAATATTTGTGATCTTTCAACGTAATCAAAGTCAAATGAGTCCTTTTACCGTATCTCCATGTGAAAAATGCTGTAATTGTGCCCTTTTCGTTTTTATAATCTCCAAAGATCTTGCTCACAAAAATATTTATAAAACCCGCCAAGTGCGAGTTGGATTCACACACGAAGGGTTCCGTACCATCGTACAATATTTAGCAAATATATGAAAATACTCAACGAAGACTATTGTTATTTTCATCATAAATAAAAAAAAATCGCAAAGATAAATTTGTATTTCATAATGATACTATGAATTACAAAGTTATTTATTGCAGTTGCAGAAAATTACCCATTTTTAAATAAAATACCTCATGAATCGGCGTTTTTAGTATTTGTTGAATATAATTATACAGTATATGATACATGATGTACAGGAGTTTCAGATTCCTAACTTGTTTAATTGTGGAGATAGAGCCCGTACAAAAATTGTCTAAAACAGACAACTTTTACGGCCCCCTATTTCTTCATAATATTATAAGCTTTAAAAAAATAAAAAAAATATTGTTGTTCTCTACTTAATGAACTCTAGGTAATGATACCCACATGCCAGGGTCAGGTTTTTTTAGTGATGCAACGAATACTACTTTTACGAATACGAATACGAATATCAAACCTACTATTCGGCGAATACGAATACGAATAGAATATCTCGCCATGGTAATAAAAGACTAATAGTCTAGTACTACATAGACGCAGCTATTACTAACGTTCGTCTAAGTTACTTAGGATTTCCTATCCTACCTTTTGTTCATACAAAAGAAATACAGACCATATAACTACTTATTTGGTAATTTATCGAAGTGTTTCCATATGTCACTTTGATCTCGTTTACGAGAAGACATTTTCTATTCAACTTCAACTTTCACAGAAAATAAATAAAACAATACTCTCTTACTTGACTTGTGCTTTCGACTGACAAATGAAATGAAAGGAATGAATGAATCAATCAGTCTATGGTTCGTAATGATAGGAAAACTCCCGGGCCGCGGCACTGTATAAACTATGGCCGGGGAGTCCCCCGTCGCGTCGTCGTTGCGGTTAAGGCCCTTGCACACGTCGTATTTTTACGTGCCGATGACGTGCGTTTTCCAAGTCTGCCAGTAATTAGATTTGCGTACAAACATATTAATTTTTAAATATTCGTATTAGTATTCGCCGAATACGAATATTCGGTAAATGTCTACTATTCGGCGAATACGAATATTCGTATTCGTATTCGTTGCATCACTATTTTTTTTTTTCAAAATCTAAAGTATATTGGATGGAGAATCCTTTAATTTTTAACTTTTCTTATATTTTATAATTTGTTATAGCGGCAATAGAAATACATAATCTGTAGAACTTTCAACTGTCTATCAATTACGGTTCATGAAATATAGGTCGCTGACAGACAGACAGCGGAGGCTAGTAGGGTTCCGTTTGGCACCCTTCGAGTACGGAACCCTAAAAAACTAGCAGATGCGTATATAAATATATTTTTTTAATAATTACTTGTGCCCTTGTTCGTTATGACGGCAGAATTAGTTTTATAGAATGTACGATGATCTTGAAGGAAAATTATTACAAGTTATTTTGTATATTACCCACTTGGTTTAACTTTAAAATTTACTCCAAAATTTCGACATTTATCACTATAGAATACAATTATTTTGCGTAGGGATTTCAAGTCATTAAACTGCAGTTTGGTTGTCAATAAGGTTGAAAACAAGCAGAGTAAGCACACCGTTTTGGCTCTCATTTTACAACGTTGTTGTTACAATTACCTATTTCTTTATTACCGTTAATAAAGTAGTTAATGCGTATTTTATGTTTGTACGTAACTCTCATGTTTGGCTTTTTTGATTAGTGTTTGTGTGGAAGAGATAAGACTAAATATATTATTATCTTTCATGAGCTTGAACGTAAGAGCAGCATAAGATCTGTATTTCCCGAAAGAACGGTAATCTTGACAGTTCCATAAAAGTATTTAGTGGAAGCTAAGATAAATGTCACACAGCACTTAGGTAAGTACTTACAGATATTAATATTTGTAGAGCTGTCAGCAACAGCTCTACATATCGACGCTTGAAAGGCAACATGACTAAGCGACATGGGTTCCCATGTCGCTTAGTCAATGTTGCCTTTCAAGCGTCGATATGTTAATATCTGTAAGTATAATAATCGGAGTAAACAGATCTAAGATGAGAAGTCGAGGCTGTTCACACTGTTAAACAAATTGTTTTTGTGAGTGGTGTGTGACTGAGAGATCAGGTTCAGGCAGAGGATGCAAAATTTATCGCCAAATTGCCCGACTTTTATTGTGAAGCCAACCGCAACGTAGTTGGAGAAAAGGCTAGGCAGATGATGATGAGGACACCAGAAAATCTTATCACAAAAATGATACATATTAATATTGGGGGAAAAGTCGAGCATCTCAGAATTATATTAATCCATTATGATCATAATATACTTACTCATTGCACGTTATCAGTAGGTATCAACGTCTATCCGACAAGGAATCATATCAAGAGGAGAGGCGTCAGAGGCGTCAAAAGTGTCTGACGATGTTTATTGGTGATTGTAGCCAGAGATAATCCATTGTAGAAGTGGAGATAAAAGACAGGTAAAGGTTTAGGTAACCCATCTAGGTAACACAGAAATGCCAACAATTCTAAACTATTCGTATTTTATGTTGAAGTGAAAAGTGACCAGTCTTTCAGTCCCCCTTATAAATGTAATGATTTATGCAATATTCGATTGTTCAAAAAAATCGACTCTTTCTTCATACTTAACAGAGTTTCAACTGAACCTGTAGATACACATGTGTGTTTGTTTAGTTTTTAGATATAATATAAGTAGCATGTAAATAAATAATATAATTTTATATCACGAGCTACGCTAACCTAGTGCCTCATCCAAGGTTCTTGATAAGTATCACATTATCTGCTTCTCTCATACTTATCTCTTTAAAAATGTCATAAAACAATTTATATTTTTTCCTGTTACTATAATATTTTTCTAAGTTGTAAAGATGCATATTTTAGATATCTTGACGGAAAGTTATTTTGCGTTTAAAATATTTATATAGTAGGAAGTAGAGATAAATAATAAACATAGGTAAATAACATAAACAAACGCTAAACAAAACACATGTCATTACATTTTCTTATTTCCGGTTAGTGATATAATGAAACATGTTACAAGTTAGGTAGGTACTATCATAATTTAAGAAAATAACATGACATTATCTCAATTGTCGTGTAAACATAATATATGTAGTTGTCGTAAGCATAACTACAAATAATAACACGTAAACTAAAATAAAGACATTGGTGCCGATTCTCTTGTACACCGAACTAAACTAACTAAACTATCACTAAAATTCCTTACTTTTGACTATGAGAATCTCAAAGCTATTCTGCAAAATAAATTCTCTAAATTTAAAAATAATTTTGACACATCTAAATCGAATTTGACAACCGCGACTCCACACGTGATACCTAACCACGTGAATCTTTTTAGAGCCGGAGGCGCGCAGGGGGGGCAGCCTCGACGTGTTTTATATGGATTTTTCTTTTTTTGTGTGGAAAATAAGAAAAAATATTACCTACTAGTAGAGTGATAGGGGTTTAAGAGTTTTATAAAGGGTGTCGAAATTTTCATTATTTTTGCGATTGGACACACCGTTTTCGAGATATAAGCAAAAGAAAAAAAAAAATTCAGTACTGTTTTTTCATCTGAAGTCGAGGTGTTGGTGTGAATTTTAGTTCATGACAACCAATTTTATTCCACATGTTTTTAGTCGCGATTAAAAATAGTCATATTTAGTTAGAAAATCTAAATTTTAGGTTAAAAACGTCAAATTCAGAATAGCAAAATTGCCATTTTCACTAAACTAATATCTCAGTGCCATCTTAGTGCTGTCAAACTAAAATATAGTTAAGTTGTGTCACTTTAGTCTATTTCAGAATGGGAAATCGTCGTTTGACAGGAATAAACTAAATTTTGGTGATTTTTAGTTTAGTTTAGAGGCATTTGTGACAAGAGAATCGGCACCACTAACTATCTAAACTATCAAACTAAACTACTTCTAAGTAGTCATTTCTGAAGGTATTGTAAGGCTCTTAAGAGGGAACAGGGCCTGCAAGGAATTTGAAAAAATGTTTTTTGAAGAAACTATTGCCGTCGTCTTACCTCAAGTCTGCCCCTGTAAAGTGCGATAGGGACAGCTGCAGCTCAGACTGATAAAATCACAAAATTTTTGACGAGATCAACGTTTCGTATTCCCCTTTTTTCTCCTCGAATACTGAGCCGATTCAATAATTTTTTTACATTAAAATTTTAAGAAAGACTATGTCTATGTTCCTATCATATTCTTTTATATTAAAAACTTTTCAAATTTGTCTGGTAGTCCTCTAATCATAGCGGTAAAAATGGGGGATTTTTGTAATTTTTGGAGGGTCATATTTTCTTTACCAATTAGTTGCTGAAAAAAAGGAAATAACAGGGACGTGCCCACAGCAGACTTTGATCATATGAAAAAAATAAATTGTTCTGGAGGCAATATTCAGGAAGAAAAAAGGGGAATACGGACAACTGAAATAGAGGGCTGCGAATACGGGCCAAAAGGGAAATCGTGGCCCCCCGGCAACATGGCAACTGAAGGAACACGGGTGGGTTTTAGTCAGTAAGAGTCTGACACGCCCTTCCGCTCCACCCAGAGCGGGAGAAGTTATTTGATAATTTCCAACCCAAAAAAAAAGGCTCTTAAATAGAAACGAGCAAGGTGAATTCGTTTTCAAAGATGACGATACAATCCTAACATAAAAGCTTAAACTTGAATGACTTTATAGAAAGTTAGAATTATAATTTATCAATCAACTTTTGGTCGTACCGTAGACCACTAACTTCTTTCTAAACTACTTTTACCAGTACGAAATTGAGTAGTGTTTCATCTGGCCAGAAGCACTTTTCTGTAGAATTGTAGGTAGGTACTTAGTAAATCATTTAATCATTATTTTTTGAATTTATCTTGCCTGTGAACAATCATTTTGTAGGAGCCACTAATTTTATATCCGTATCACCTGTGTCTAAGTTACTGTATAATTATTACTTCTTCTTCGTCGTTCCCTCAACGCTGAGGATCGTGACCACATTCGACGCGTCTCCGGGTTATGAGGTCTGCAGTGAGGACCGCTCGGTAAATGCTGCCTCCAACTGCCTCCTTGATCGCGTCTGACCATCTTGCCGGTGCTCTACCTTCAGCGCCTTGATTAAAAAAGCAGTCAGTTTAATGCTTCCGAGATGTGGTGTTGGCGGAGGCTACTTCATATACCATGGACCAATTATAGGACTTGTGGACTTCTTCTTTCCTGTTATCTATGAGTAAAGAAGCATTCTCTGTATTTTTTTCAAGGCTCAGTCATTTTAGAGATAAGGGGGAATGGTCAATTTTCATCTATTTTCTTAAACATGTTTAATCGTAATTATTTTAAAATTATAACAAAATAAATTGAGATCTTTGCAACAACAACAACAAGCCCTTTCATTTATTTGGTATGTCACACGGTACAGTTTGCAATTTTTTTATAATTTTTATTTTATATTTGCCCCTCAAAAGTGAACCCCATATTCAAAATTTATTTATTTATGATATATGTTCACCTTAAAGGTAAACACGAAACAGGTAGGATTGGCGTAAAAATAATGTTTGAAATACTATTTAAACTTATGTTTATTTGAAAGTAAATACCTAATATATTTTTCCTATTGTAGGACATGCCGTTGAATTTATTCGCGCCATTAGTCACGTTTGCACACGTCATAGTTCGCACTAAATAATAAAATAAATACTGAACAATACCGCCATAAATTGACACGTCACTTAGGTATCAGCAGACATCATGGCACTGTGAGGAACCTATAACAATCGTAATAGGTACTCATTTCGACTGAAAATTAACAATTTATCCAGCTTACACAGGAGAGGATACGGAGAGCATGGAAGTTATTCCTGGATCTTATTTAAGCAGCTGATGACTGAACTCGTCTACTAATATCTTCTCTGGTCTTAATAATGAACAACATTATGTTTGTTTACACGTTCAACGCGGTACCAAATACTTATACCAAGCTTGTCATGGGTGCGGCATGATCTCCATGTTTCTCATGCGCAACTTTACTAACAAAATTTTAGGATATTCAAATTCAAAAATTCAAAATAATTTATTTCAGGAATACACCCATATGAAATTCACGACAGATTACAAAACGATATATTTACAGTTTTTAGGGTTCCGTACCCAAAGGGTAGAACAGGACCCTATTACCAAGACTCCGCTGTCCTTCGGTCTGTCTGTTTGTCCGTCTGTCACCAGGCTGTATCTCATGAACCGTGATAGTTAGACAGTTGTAACAGTTTGTTTGTGACAGTTGCAATTTTCACAGATGATGTATTTATGTTGCTGCTATAACAACAAATACTAAAAAACAGAATAAAATAAATATTTAAGGGGGCTCCCATACAACAAACATGATTCTTTTGCCGTTTTTAGGGTTTCGTAGTAAACAAGGAACCCTTATAGTTTCATCATGTCCGTCTGTCTGTCTGTCTGCGGTCTAGCTCCGAGAACCTTAGTACTAGAAAGCTGTAATTTGGCATAGCTATACATATTAATTACGCCGACAAAGTGGTAAAACAAA
Source organism: Agrochola lychnidis (assembly GCA_963680765.1). Classification (NCBI taxonomy): domain Eukaryota; kingdom Metazoa; phylum Arthropoda; class Insecta; order Lepidoptera; family Noctuidae; genus Agrochola; species Agrochola lychnidis. The sequence continues at coordinate 14,995,188 of OY796859.1, read as the reverse complement.
ATTATGAAAAACATTTTTTTTTTAGGGTACCTCTCATACCCGTAAAGTGGTGATGTTTTTTTTTTTTTTTTGTTAGAGTCATGTGTCCCCCCTCCCTGCCAGCTAAATGGTTGGTTTTGTATGTGTGAAAAAATCACAGAAGTAGTTTATATAACGAAATTAAAAGGAAAACTATCACAGCTAAATAGGCTCTACAAGTTAACGAGTAATAATCGACCAACTTAACTTTGCAGTTGTAAAAACATGTTTTCCCATACATTCCGTATGGGAGAACATGTTTTTCAACTACAAAGTTAAGTTTGTTATTGGGATAAATTCATTCCAACTACGGAACCCTGCATTGCGCGTGGTACGACACGCACTTGGCCGGTTTTTAGGGTTCCGTAGTAAACAAGGAACCCTTATAGTTTCGTCATGTCCGTCTGTCTGTCTGTCTGTCCGCGGTCTAGCTCCGAGACCCTTAGTACTAGAAAACTGTAATTTGGCATAGGTATATATTTTAATTACGCCGACAAAGTGATAAATTAAAATTATGAAAAACATTTTTTTTAGGGTACCTCTCATACACGTAACGTGGTGATGTAATTTTTTTTCTTTTTTTAACCCATAGTGAGGGGCATCATTGGAAAGGTCCTTTAAAAACATTGCGAGTTTGTGAAAACCATTTTTAGATTCAGGGATTCGTTTGCGAAATATTAAGCTTTAAAGTGCTAATTTTTGTTAGAGTCAAGTGCCCCCCCCCCTGCCGGCTAAATGGTTGGTTTTAGACATGTGAAAAAATTCGCAGCAGTAGTTTATATAACGAATTTAAAAGGAAAACTATCACAGCTGTGTAGGCTGTACAAGTTAACGAGTAATAGTCGACCAACTTAGATTTGCGGTTGTAAAAACATTTTCTCCCATACATTCTGTATGAAATATTTTTTTTTTCAACTACAAAGTTAAGTTTGTTCTTCGAATAAATTTATCCCAACTACGGAACCCTACATTGTGCGTGGTCCGACATGCACTTGGCTGGTTTTTGTAGATAATGGTACGGAACTCTTCGTGCGCGAGTTCGAAAATTTCATGTTTTTTTTAGCAAAAATCTGTTTTTTTTTTTTCATAAATTTTTACAATAATTGTAAAGTTTATAAATAAGATGCGAAAAAGAAAAAAAAAATTATACAATTTTCTTATAAATAAAAAAAAAAAATTCTAACATTTTTTACGTCGATAAAATTAAGCATAGATTCCCTCATTTCGATATGTGCACATTATGAAGAATCTCACTGTATATTGTAGTTTATGCAACTTAAACAACATTCAGTTCTTTTAAATAGTTTGAGAAATAAATGGAGAAACGTGATGTCGTAATAAAATTTCAATGGAAACATTTTGCCATTCCACAATACATTGATATAGCATATTTACGTAAATAGTGAAGATCGATATTCAAAAATCAACTAGATTTAATAACCTTACATTAGGTAGCAGCAGGAAGTGCAGGAACCCTTTGTTTAATAGGAAGTAATATACTTGAGATCTTTAAACGTAAATCTAGTAGGTAAAAATACTTAATGTGAAGATGTGTCAGTCGTGTCAGTGGGCTTTTTCTACAAATAATAAAGTTTCGGTTCGCATAGCACTATTGAAATCTTAAATTTTTTTCGCTATCTTAATAAAGAAAATTACTTATATCGATAAAAACGTGCGCGTACGCGTCGACATAATACAAGTACTAAGCAAGATTGAGCGCGCGCGGCGCGATCACAACACGGTGCGGCATAAGGTGTTTTTCCATGTCAATATAATTCTCATGCTGCACACAACGCAAAATATTATACTTCTGTGCATCACGAAAATTCTTTGCCATGCAATTTTTAAACAAAATAAGTTCCATTTCAAAACATCCACATTCATACATTTGTCTCTTTTGCGGCACCACGGAGAGAACTACGATTTTATAGCGCCGCACCCTGATAAAGTCGAGTAATGCTCTATAAGTACTGTCACGATGCGACGCAAAGAACATCATAATTATAATACGATTGATGACTTGAAGAGACCTATCTAGGATGCGTATCGAGAAAGCTTTCTGATAGATTCTAAGAATTCTAAGAATTCCAAGCAGAACAAAATTTTAGTAGAATCTGGTTTGTGACTTCAATTTACTTGCAACGTGCCCATTCAATATTCTTATGTAAGTGCACAACCTTGCAACATAAATAACTGCACGTACCTATAGTTATCATCAAATGCACTCATTTAAAATAAGTAATATTGTACTTTTCGCAGTGAAAACCAACCTTGAGCAAGACCAACCCGTTTTTACTTGTATAGCAATAAACGACATTGCACATAAACAGTGATCTTTGTTTAAACATTTTATTTGTAATACATGTAATAATGAGATTTGTAGTAACCAATTTTGATCCAACCATGAACATTCAGTTATAATGGTACTCATCAATGAATTAATAGGAAACTTTGGGCGGTATCATTATTGGCTATGTTTTGTTGTGTTTGTGAGCAAATTCGGAGTGGCGTTTCACCAAATGGCAATAATTTTCCTAGCTCCACCAGCGCGCTACTACTGCCCAGGATCAAACGCCACATGTTGCGATAACCCAGTGTACGATAAGTCTATATTTACCAGAACCATAGTCACTGAATGGAATCTGATATGCGAAAATGCTTGGCTTAAAGATTTAACGCAAACGATTTTTCAATTTGGTGTCCTCAGTGGAAGTTTAACATTTGGAATTGCATCGGACAAGTGGGTATTTTTACTTAAACAGACTTTTGTTTCAAGTTAGGAGACATACTTACTTAATAAGGCTTATTTCATTTCAGATATGGTAGAAAACCGACTTTAATTATATCAGTGTTAATAGAGATATTCGGAGGAATAATGACATCGTTTATGCCAGATTATTGGAGTTTTACACTCGTTAGAATGTTGGTCGGCTATGCAAATGGTGGTATCATGATCATATCTTTTGTGATAGTCATGGAATATGTAGGAACTGTAAATAGAGACGTAATATCTGCTTTGTTTCACATACCCTTCACTGGCGGACATATCGCACTTGCAGCAGTTGGCTATTTTATAAGAGATTATTATTATTTTCAACTTTTTATATCACTTTCAAACGTTTTTCTGTTGTTCTATATATGTTTATTGCCAGAAACTCCAAGATGGTTACTAGTTATGAACAAAACAGAGGAGGCAATTGTTTTGATGGAACGAGTAGCAAAAATGTAAGTGTATACCATCCGTTTTATACCATTGCCTGATTTGACTACAGAAATTATTTTATTGGGAGTGCCTCCGCTGCCGGCGCCGGTTGCTGAATTGGTTGCCGGCGCAAAATCAAACTCAAATAATTTATTTCAATTAGGCACATAAAAGGCAGTTTTGAGTGGAGTTTGGAAAAAAAAAGCGGAAAACGGGGTTGGCAATTTAGCATATTGGAGTAGATAAGCATTTTTTTTCCAGTATTATATTTCCATAATCAATGATTTCCATATTCCAGTAAACAAGTACTATACCCGGAACCGAACTAGTTGGATTAGGTAAAATATTTTACTCGCAGAAAAAGGTTATTTAGGTTAGGTTAGGTTAGAACTGTGACCCCCTACGCACGAGCCGAGCGAGCGAAGCGAGCGGTACCGCGGCAGCGGCCGGCGAGTGCCAAAAATGACAAGAATATATAGAAAAAAATACTTTAGTTGAAGTTAGTTAGTTGAAGTACTGAATACTGGAAGGGATTCCATAAACGCCGCGCCACCGGTGTGCATTATGGGAGCCGGCGGTGCCGGTCACAGAGTATGTAATGTGCCGGCAGCCGATGTTTTTAATCTCGACTGCCGGCAGTAATGTCATGCAGGTTGCCAATGGCGTTATTTTTGGGATCCGGCGCCGGCAGCGGAGGCACTCCCTATTTTATTACATACAAATAATATGTTAAGCACAAACTGTAACTGTACGCGTATATTACGAAAATGTAACTTGTTTGTAGACGCCTTGGGTTGACCTGTTAAGTCTACAAAATGTTTAATAAATAAATGAATAAACATTTATTTTCAGAAATAAACTACCAACAGAACTGATAAGACATAAAATTGAATTATATCAATTAGAACACAAACGCACAAAACCAAAGAGCACAGTGTTAGATCTGTTTCGCACTCCGCACCTAAGAGCAAATATCATCATTATGTCATTCGCTTGGCTCGTCTGCAGCTATTGTTTCTACGGCGTCACTTATTATATTAGCCATTTAACGGGCGATGTTTTTATCAACGTCGCGGCCACCGGGAGCGTGTGTCTGTGCGGGTGTATTATTTGCATTCCATTAATCAAGTTCTCCAAGCGCAAAACCGTCGTTGTTGCTGGAAACACCTTATGCAGTTTATGCTTATTTATAGTTGGCTTTGTCCCTGAAGGCAAAGCGGCTGTGGTGATCGGATGCATCGGTGAATTACTCTGTTACGTTATCTTCGTTGTGGTATATTTATATTGTACCGAAATGTTTCCTACGGTAGTTCGAAACGCAGCAATAGGAATTTGCTCAATGATGGCTCGGCTAGGAGCTATGATTGCACCTTTTTCGGCTGGTTTAAGACCCTATGGCAAATGGTGTGCGCCTGTTGCATTTGGAATTTTTCCAATGATAGCGGGACTACTATGTTTATTGTTGCCAGAAACTAAAGATTGTGAACTATTGAGTACAATAGAAGAAGCTGAAGCCTTAGGAAAAAAAAGCTCGCAAAATCCACGGACAGCCAATGCTGTCAATATTACAGATAGAGAAGTGTAAAGAAAAAAATATAATGTATGGATAACATGAGACGGTTTAACTTCTGTTTAACACAGTAAAATAATAGAATAAGATACCTTAATAATATAGAATACTATTCCACGGCAAGGTGTCATGTAAAAGGGCTTAGTGGATCACGTAGGGGTTCTAATCTAACGATGCTGACTTGGGCATCGGCATGGCTTCTTGGGCGCGTCAGTGCAAGCCCGCGGGTCGTGGCACCATGGCTGTGGGCTTCCTGCTCTGCACTGCTTGGTATTACACCATTCTTGCAGGTACGTCTTACATTGGTTTCTTTTTTAAGTAATACTATCTACCTACTAAAAGCATCTTGTTTTTTCTTATATTCTGATTTCAGGCTTCTTCATTCTTTACTGTCCTGTTATGTACCTGATGTTTTTTAGTCATAGATTGTATAGAAAAATTGTTGATACTTTATTTTCGTTGTGGGAACTATATCCTGTGGTAAGACGTTATCCTACGAAATGTTTAACGAACAATTAATATCGTAACTGAATGCAATTATCTGCTGTATTTATAATTTCAGGCACTGTTTCAATGTTGCTGTAACACTCAATTGCATCATTTCGGTGATTTTGTGAATCCTGACGAAAAGACAATAATTGTGATGAACCATCGCACAAGAGTTGATTGGAACTATGTATGGATAGCTCTATACCACGCCACGCAAAATCCTTCCAACGAATTGTGCTCTTGTAAACAGACAGTTCAAAATCCCAGTGAATCGAATAGTGCTTTGGATCTTGGAGGCAAATCAAAAATAAAATTTGTTTTAAAGGATGAAATTAAGAACATTCCTGGCTTGGGTGAGTTTAATTATGCGTAAAACCTTCCACATAAATTCTTTGCCATGTCACTTTTGATGAATAATTAATTCCGATTGTGTACCCAAATACGCAGGTAAAAACGCAGTTTTGTAGACATACCGTATTTGTAAAACCTTGCAGGCTGGATAATGCAACTAAACTTTTTCCTGTACGTAAAGAGGAATTGGCGTGAAGACCAAGTCAATCTGTCTCAGTTTGTAGATTACTATCAGAAACTGAATTACGACTACAGGCTTATTTTATTCCCTGAAGGAACGGACTTAAGTGTGGAGAACCTTCGTCGCAGCGAAAAATTTGCACATGCTAATAACATGCAGGTATTAACTATTCCTATTATATCGTCTGTGCATAAAGTTTTGACCATGACTATTAATACTGATAATAATCACTGAATCTCGTTTCCAATGAGGGGCCATCGTTTTTCCGGTCCGGTAGCTATCCACTGTCTTTGTCAAGGTTCAGTACTTGAATTGTGCTTCATTTGTATTTCATCACATCGTTATGCGAATGTCAAACAATTTGTGATTTAAATTCGGAGTGAGTTATATTTGGATGAATAATTAGAAATCATTACTAAATCACTCTACGAATCTACTATCAATCTACGAATAAATAGTTTTTTTTAACACTCACATTACATCACATTACCTCGATGAGCTAGGGAGAGTTGTACACACTCTCCATAAGTCCCATATAATTAAGGGTAAGCCTTTATTACCTTAGAGCTGTAAATGTTTATACCTACTTACTAGCTATCAATCCACAATAGCAGCGATAAGGGGCCACGACCAGTCGCCTATGTTTATGCTATTGTTAATTGCGTCCAATTCTTGAAATCTTGTTTTATTAATCGACCTTTCCAAGTCAACCCGACCCGAATAATAATACCAGATACTACGTCGTCAAAACGCCTTAAAAAGTGGTGTGTACCGTCGGCGTCGGCATGAAAAGTATCGACCTCATAAAATATGGCAGACTTTTTAAATTGAATTAATTAATTTATTTATTTTTACGAATAAAAGTACTTAATAAATATTTTTGTTTTAAAAATTAAACGCTGTGAACTTGTCGTGCAATAAAAACTGTTTTTATTTATTTAAATATTTAATTATTATTCATATAAGGATTTTAAAATTAACAAATATTTGAGTGACAAACAACACATCAATTTTATTAAGGGTTATATAAAAGTACATTTTTTGATTGGTACAATCATAGATATGTTATTTATATTTCTATGGGTATCTACAATAATACAACAATCATAGTCTTAACAAATTATTGTTAACAATTATTTTTTACAATCATTTACAAAATTCAAAACAAAAAATTCAACACGTTATGAGTAAAATCAACTATTAATATTAGGTGACATTTTTTTATGGAGCCAAATTCACTGTGGAGGCTTGGCAAGTATGGTCAGTATTTCGGATCAATGCCTTTTTTTAATTTCCCAAAGGGTCATCGAACCATGATACTGACCGAATCTTCAGTATGAGTTTGGCTGTATAAACACCTTATTTATGTATGAAAAATATTATTTACAAGTTAACGAGTCATATTCGACCAACTTATATTTGCAGGTGCAAAAACATGTTTTCCCATACATTCCATATGGGAGATCATGTTTTTCAACTACAAAGTTAAATTTGTTTTTAAAAGTAAAATATTATTTAGCAATCAATAAAATAATAATTAACATAAAAAAACCGGCCAAGTGCGTGTCGGACCACGCACAATGAAGGGTTCCGTAGTTGGGATAAATTCATCCCAACTACGGAACTCGGCCAAGTGCGTGTCGGACCACGCACAATGAAGGGTTCCGTACGGTTGATTACGGTGATTAGTAAGATCAAGCAGAAATGCTTGATCTTACTAATCACCGTAATCGGGAGTGAAATATCTGGTATTATTATTCGGGTTGAGTGGACTCGGGCCGAGTTGTAGGGAACCCCCTTTTTGTGACAATCGTTTTAGTTTTAAAACTACTATATCATTTACTAAAGCTTGCACTGCATGTCATATTAACCTGGTGTAGTTAACTGGAAGTCATATTTCAATAACTTGTTTAATCACGTCACTCAGCGTCACATAGGCTGTTACCTCAGCGGTTACAGCAAAGTGACAGGCAACCCAAGTATCTATTTCCTATCTATTAACATTCTCAATGCAATACTCACGTACTATTAGGGTTAATTCGTTAGAGATGGCCATAGTTTTTTTAGGGTTAAATAAAACTGAAAATATTGAGATCACAATTAGACTTTTATTTTTAACCTTCAAGCGGGCGCGCGGTCATTTGTAACGGTAGCGGTCGCGCGTAACCTAAAAGACCTATTGGATATTACAGGGATTTAAAACACGAATTAATTAATAATCATTTATTATTTATTATTTAGACATGTTATCATTATATTAGGACTCAATTTTATGAAAAAAGTAACTTAAAATTAGCTAAAAACAAAATTATAAAATCAAATAAAAAACTAAAATTTCCTTTGGATGAAAAAAGCAATTTGGCAACACAAAATCTTCTTATATACGTCTAACTAGCTCTATATAATAAAAAAAACAATCAAAATAAGTTGGCTGCATGAGATCAAATAATTAAAATCAAATTATTTATCATGAACATGGGTCTAGTTTTCTTCAGAATCAGTTTCTTTGACTTTATAACATTAATTGCAAATGAATGTAGTTTGGGTCCTGCAAATATTTCTCAGACATGATGTGCATTGTGTCTTTGATTGCCTCCTTTTGTTTGCTGGGCATATTTTGCAATTTCCTCTGCATGTGCTGAAACTACTGCTTGTTTCATAACCAGCGTCTTCAACACTCATATTCAAATGCTCTCTTATGTTTCTTTTGAGTTTTCTTGGAAGGTTCACCATCGTAGCCCTTCTTTGAACGTACTCTTTTGTCAGTTCAATGCCTAATTGACGTAAATATTTTCACCTTTTCTGCATAACCTCTTGATTCGCCCTCAATATTACCATGGCATTTATTCCAGCAATATCCAGAAGACGAAAGAAGAGTGTCAATGGCCATCTATTATCATTTGTATTTTCATCAATTTCAGCAGCAGAATGAAGTGATGATAATAAAACCACAAATCTTTATTTTTGAGCATGTACGAGACCAGCGTAGTCCTGTCAGAAAATCATTGCCTCTTTGTTACCTTATCACGCCCCGTAAAATATGTGCTTATATCTGAAAGACGCACATCCTCTTCATCTGAATCTGAGATGCATGATTCTTCAACAGATTGAATTTCCTCTGGAACTAGAAGGTAGTCGGAAGCTTCTGAATCTTGGTCACTGAGCTCCAATTCACTCTCGTCATCTTCTCGTTGTATTTGCGCAAGTATTGCACTACTATTTAGTGTTCTACGAGCCATTTTTATATAAAAAAACACTATTACAAACTTAATTCGATGATATTCCAAAAAATAATATCTCGCGTTGAGCGTCGCGCGTAACTTTTTCGACGACAGGCGCGTGGCGTGCTTTCGACGCCTGCGCCGCGACCAAAGCAAATGCAATCTGTGCGCTCCAGGGGCCGCGGGTAAGGGAGGTAAAATGTTTATTTCGTGCACAATGAAACAATGACAGGCTACTAGGAATAGGAAATAGATGCGATAAAAAATAACGATATTATGAACGAAAATGTATCGAGTGCGGTCGATTCGACGCCGCGCGACCGCTTGAAGGTTAAGAAAATCAACAACAATCAGTCTTTCGAAAATCAGCATAAAGGTATTTTTATAATATGAGGAACATCCATAAAAAAATTATTAAAAAAAAAACATAACTGGCCGTCTCACCCGGTACATACGGTAGTGATGGCCGTAGTGGTACGGGACAGATGGCCGGCACTAGATTTGCCTCTGCCTGTCCCCTTTTCTTTGATTTATGCTTGCTGGAGCTCCTTTTTTTTCTTCTGTCCACATTTAGAGCACATGTCATCAAAAGGTGTACAATTCTCATGTGGGGTACAGATTACAGATCGAACATTTAAGCCAATCTTCATGCGACGGGTTTTTATAATATTTTTCGTTACATCCAGCACAATTATCAGCTTCAACTTCTGCGTCTTCTTCACCAGATGTATCACATAATATTGATTTCTCCTTTCTAGTGTTACTTTCAGACCTTCTTTCTATTTGTTTGACAGCCGTTATATGACCATCTCTCCTTTTTGTCCGGGTAAGATGGCCAGCTCAATTTTTAAACTTACGAATTACAATTACTTTCCCATTTTGAGGTTAAAACGAAGAAAAATATACACCAAACACAATAGACTCCCAAAAACACAAATAAATAATAAAAATATTAGTATTTCCGGATGGTATACGAACCTACTATAAAATTTCACAACTACTAAATTAAATTAAGGCCAATTTACTTACTTTTTTACTTATTTTTGCGCAATGTTTTGTTTGGATATTGTTCGTGGTGGCTCACGAAGTGTATTAATTCAAATACAGCGCCACCTTGTGAATAAATGAGCAAAATATACTTACTGGTCAACTCTCCCGTACGGCCATCTCTAACGAATTTACCCTATATTGTGCGACTTTCATCAACTTGATTTCCCTTTAATCACCATAATTATGGGACAGGGTGCTTTAACATCAGGGGCCTACCACCAGCTCATAAAGCAATATTATTTTAATATTACTTCAATGTGGGAAAGAGATGAAGCTCTACAGGACGTACAGCTCCATCTCTTTCTCCCACTGAAGTAGTATTATAATAATACTGCTTTTGAGCTGGTGGTAGGCCCTCAGCACAGCTGCAGGAAAAGGTGTAATAGTGATTAAAATATCAGTTGCATCTTGCACTACCCGCGTAACACAGTTCTTAAGTATGTGGTTAAAATTGCATTGATAAACGCTGCTAGTGTTTTTGGAACTACCACTAACAATAATGGCAATAAATATAAGGTCTTGGTCAGTTTTCTAACCACCGTAAGGAGTATCTCGTTGGATTATCTTAGCAGGCTTCGAAGGCCAAGAATCAGGGGCCAGGGTACTATTCCATATTTAGCCGTCTATTATTGATCTATGTCTTTCCCATTGGTTTTGGTCTTTAGTTTATCACGATTACCAAATGTTGCCTTATCTCAACTAGCAAAAACTGGTCTTATAAAAGTCACCAATGCGCTTTTGCCAAGAATGATTGCATTGGTAAATGAGTCTTGCAATGGTTTTGTAGTGTCTAACAAGTCTCGATTTGGGCACAAGTTTCAAGACTTCTAGTTCTGCTTTGGTTCTGTAAAAGCATTGTTACGTGCTAAATTAATTTTGATTTTATCTTGTAACCGCATTAAGTATGCTTTAACAATGCGCTTTTGCCAAGAATGATTGCATCGGTAAATGAGTCTTGTAATGGTTTTGTAGTGTCTAACAAGTCCCGATTTGGGCACAAGTTTCAAGACTTCTAGTTCTGCTTTGGTTCTGTAAAAGCATTGTTACGTGCTAATAAATTAATTTTGATTTTATCTTGTAACCGCATTAATTTATGCTTTTAATCACAGACTTTGCTAATAAGAGATAAAATTGGAATCGAAAGCATTTACTTTACGAATCTAAGCATAATCTGAAAATATTCCTTTAAAAATTACTTAATGTTATTTATGATTCGAACAAGAGCAATTAGGAATTCAAAGTGATACGTATGTTGCGTTGTAAGTGAAATAGAAGTTTTCTGTCATATGACAGATATGTGGATTTTCGAGTTTTAAGTATTTTTGGAATAAATTTAATTTAGTCACTGACTAGACTGAGACTATTGCAAGAATTAAGTACTATTCCTATGCTTCTATGGGAGCATTTAGACTTGTGTGATATGCTTGCCATACTTGGACGCCATTATATAAATCGGGGTTCCATTGAAAGTATATGAAAATCTGACATTTGTACGGGAGGGCACTGTAAGGCCGAGTAAGACGTTGTTACAAAAAAAAAAAACACTACAAGTGAAAAATAACTTTAATTTCGGAAGTCTTTGGTTTTGAATTTTCGTTTTTTGCCACCGACATTAAAATTATTTTTCACTTTTTAGTGTTTTTTTGGAAGTTAGTTCTTTTTTTTGTAAAAAGTTTTTATTTTTCACTTTTTAGTTGTGGTACCTTTTTTTTCTTAGCCATTATTGTCCTACTGCTGGGGAAAGGCCTCCCTACCCTCTTTCCACCTCTCTCTGTCCAGAGCTTCCAAGGACCAATCTTTCTTAAAGGAGTTCAGCTCATCCCGCTATCTCCGCGATGTCGTTTGCCATTAAGCGGGACCCACTGGGTCGTAAGTTTGGCCCATTGATCGTTTGACATGCGGCAGATGTGTCCAGTACCTTACCCCACACAAATTCGAATACCACTACCTGCTATGTAATAGTGACAGATCGTAATATCATTCACATACTAAGTGGGAAAAAATACGTATTATTGAAGCTGACTGAAAACCTACCCAAGCAAAATTTCATATATTATTATATATGGGAAAGTTAGTTAATATATGGGGCCACCTCTAAATTACGAAAAAAACATACAGTCGAATTGAGAACCTCCTCCTTTTTGAAGTCGGTTAATAAGGGGGCTGTTGCTGGGATCGGATGATGTGTTCTATCAGAATAGGTACCTACCTATTCATACATACTTTCCGTTTCGGATCTACATATTTCATTTGAACATGGTGTTGTTGGCGTTAATAGACGTCGATATTTTTTTTTTCTTCTGAATCAATTTTTTTTCCAGAAGATATCGATAAGTCTACGGAACCACTAGCTTCATCATCGTTATGTTGACTTGAAGTTTGCTCTTGTACAGAACCACTAGCTTGTTGACATTAAATTTGTAGTGCTTAGCGAATTTGTCATATAAAAGCATAAGGTAAGATTAATTTCAAAGTTTAAGCTAATTTTATGACGATTTTTTATCGAAATCAATGCTAGTTCTCCCATAGCAGTCACGTTTTTAACTGATTTCAAACACTAGCACTCATCTTTGCGTTCTCAAAACCTATATTCTTGTATGAATCATATAAACGCACTTTCAAAGAGTCATGCTAGTCTTAGTTAATGCATTATTGATAAATCATAAGGAAGGTTAATATAGGTAGATGTCTTGTTAAAGTCATATGATATAATCATGTAAAAGTTTTTGAGACTTTTTTAGAAGATCTCTACTCTTGATCTTGATAAGGCATTTTAAAATGCGTCTACAAGGAAGATAGGATTGACCAAAGCCATTATATGATATTTTTAAGATACAAAACATTAAAAGCTCCGGTAGTCAAGAGCATTTTGCTAGTTGGGATGTTTATAAGTAGGCTGATTTACATTAATCCAATACCATAGTTTTAGGCTAAAATTCATTGACACTGGATCGATATTTGATCTTGTAAACTCTTCAATCTAGACTAGCATCCAGTATCCAGTACTGGAATAGCCACTACTTTGATCCAAACGTCACTAGATTGCTGTAAGTACTGGATCAGAATTCCAGTATTTAAATTACTTCGTGATAACTTCTAATAATTTCCGGATCACAATTCACTTTTGCGTTTTATTTTAATTGAACAATATTCTACCTTCACAGCATTATGAGTATGTGCTACACCCGCGGACCACTGGTTGGGTAGCATTGTGCTCTCGAATGCGGGAGTCTGGCCTTGCTTCCGTCTATGACGTCACCGTGGCCTATGACAATCCGGCGCAAACCGAAATGGATTTGTTTCGAGGAAGAATTCCGATGCATGTCTCCTTCTACTTTAAAAGGTTAGTTATTGAAAATGTCTGTCAGGCGTAGATATATAGATACATAATTGATTGATTATGTTAGATCAATGAAACGTGCTCAAGTACATAGATGTGTTTAATGATCATCAACGATATGTAGTTGTAGAGTCGCCATTTCTTGCAGTGTTTTGAAAAGCAGCAGCTCCTAAACCCTATTATTTGTTCAATTTCTGGTATTCTTTCCTTGAGTATGTTTTACTACCTTTCATAAAATTTTCACCTAAATAAGCTATTCCACTTGGCTGAATTTAGTTGTCTAAATGGTACAGTTATTGAATTCAGACAAGTATAATTGCATTCAGAAAGTTAGTTATCTAAAAAGCAGGAAACCTAATTAGAAAAAAATACAGTCACTGAATTTGTTACTAAAAGGACTTTGTTTTGGTGGCATACATTGTTATCCTTAGAACCAACAGCCTCATTAGCGCATTGGCGCATCGTCTTTACTTACTAAATTCAGTAAGTAAAAACAATGCTCTAGTCGAAGGCTTTATTCGCATGTGGATAATAATTCAAGTTGGCGCCAATATCAAGGTTTAGCTTTTACTGGAGCTTTTTAGCAGTGCCACCTACAATAAGCAAACGATCGATTCAATTAGATTTGAATGGCTTTACCCGAAATGTTTGCTTTTATTTTATCTTTCTGAAAATAAAATATTTTGTGTTTCAGATATTCCATAGAAAAACTTCCCCAGGAAGATGAAGAACTTAAAACTTGGCTCGGTGACCGATGGCGGGAAAAAGAGTATAGTCTTCGAAGATTTCACAACGATGGTGAATTACTTGCCTTAATCGAAAAACCTATAAATATGATGACGGTTACCAACATTATGGGAACTCGCTTCTATTATAATCATCCTCTTTAATGGGACCACGGTCCATTGGTGATTTTGCTTACGCCTTTGTTAGTCCTTCTTTAGGCGATGAAGCTATGGATGTAGTGGTTTCATCAAACAGGTTTAAGAAAAAAATATTAAACAAAAAGAGAAAGGGCTATTGACACATAATCTAACAATAAGGTGTGCCCGAGCCAGGCTTTATATTGACTCTTTATGCTTTGTTGTTTAAGAATACGGCAGTTGCAGGAAACTTAGCATCCAGCCAATCTCGCTATCAGTTAATCCATGCAATCAATTATATTAATATCAATTTGGAAGGATTTTATTTATGTTTATTTTCACACAGTCTGTTACCTACTATCCATAATTTCCAATACAAAACTCTGGAAAAGAGTGGGTAATTGCTTTTTATCCGGCACTATCCTAAATAATATTATGAGAAAGTGAGTTTGTTTGCTTGTTTGTTACACTTTCACGCTAAAAAGGCTGAACGGATTTTGATGAAATTTGGCAGGTTGACCTTGACCTGGAGAAGAACATGACTTGATTGCAGACGAAGACGCAGGCAACAGATAGTATATTATAAATTACTGTTTTTCTTTTCCAGGTAATTTCATCGATCCACAATACAACAGAGCACCACCACATCGATCTCCAAGATCGCTTTCAGCAGCAAAATTAGGATTATTGTTCTGGACCGTTATTGATATAATCTTTTTATATTCTCTCATCAACAGCGTCATGTTCCAGTTTTGGGTCCTATATCACTGCTTCCTTTTCATATTCATAACTTGGTATTTTGGAGGCTTCCATAATATTCAGTACAAACTTGTCGAGAAATTGATAATGTAAAAAATAATGTAGAAATCCTTAATAATACTTTAATATATAATTTAAATATTCAAATACAACTGTGAGTTCTCATCAATGCCAAAGCCATGATTATTGTAATAAAGATAATAGACATCATAATCTTAAGGACATTATTTTAATGCAATAAATTACTTGATACTAAAAGTACAATGTACAGCTTGGCAAAAAAGATTCTGAAGAAAATGAGGGCGCCACTATCGCATTTAGGTGCCTTCGAACGGCATATGAGCAAAATAATTTTAACAAATTGTTAAAAACGCTGCTTCTGGGTGACTCAAAACCTACTAGCACTTGTCAGCAAAGTAGTACCATCATCATAGGTCTGCATTACTTAAGTAAAATATTTAGTTCCAAATGTCACCACGTCAGACTCTTTTATGACGACCTGTACTACATATCTTAGTTTCTAAATATAGTAGGTTATCTTTTATTGACGTACGAGTTTGAAGAGTATGTACCTACTGAAAATTATCTATATAAATAACTTAAAATTAAAATATAGGTAACTACGTAGTCACGTACAATGACGTACATATCCATTAGCACCAGTTTGCTACGTCTTCGCTTGCTCTCTTTGCTCAATAGTGTTCGGAAGAGTAGTCGCCTTTGTTTCAGGAAGGAAATAACAAAGTATTGCTGCACTGAATGCTACACCGCTAAATATGAGTATAGACACCCACTCTATTCCTATATTTACTACAAAGGGAGCAATAAAACCTCCAAACCTTGCAAACATTGAAGCAAAACCTATCGCTGTATTTCTGATGACAGTCGGAAATATTTCTGATGAGTAAAGATACACTTGGACAAAAGATGTATATGCTCCTATTAGACCTATTATAGCAAATGCTAATGTCGCTGCTCTTAAATCACTTGGAATGATAATAAAAACTAATAAAGCCACCGCTGCTGTGGTGAAACTAGATATAACGCTCACTTTTCTTCTTAAATGTAATGTGGCGAAGATGACTATTATTAATCCCGGTGTGAGGCACGCGGCGGATAGTAGCACGTTTAAGTATAAGTTCCCTTGGAGGCGGCCTATGTATTGATTGAGGCCAAAGAACGTGTGTGAACAAAACATCCATATTAATGCTGTTATCATTGTGTACACTCTGATTTTTGGAGTTTTGAAGAGGTCTATAAAGTTTCCAGTTTTTTGCTGATTTTTGTTTAACAATTCTAATTTTTCAACCAGAGCTTCTATATTGTCTATCGGACGATTGTTCCTGTAGACAAAAGGAAATATTTGTATAATTTATTAAAATATACGGTTATTAGTACTTGAAAATAAATAAGTGGCATACGTTTGCACTTACTTTTTAGCAATATGTGTTAGGATCTCAATAGCTTCCTTCTTTCTCCCTACTGTAATCAGCCATCGAGGGGATTCAGGCAGTAGCCAGTAATACACGACGACTATGGCCCATGGTACTGACGTCACTAATTGTAAGTCTCTCCATTCTCTTACAAAGTATGCTATGATTGGAAGCGTAAAGTATGAGATTAAGAATGGCATTTCCTGAAGTCCGGCTGCGTATGGTCTAAACGACTTCCCACACAATTCAATGAGTAGTATGTAGCAACACAGCATTACTCCGCCAAGAGTTACTCCAATCAAGAATCGGCAGATTAGGAACATCCAAAAATGAGGGACAAACGCTGAGATTACTACGAAAACTACTTCAAAGAATAGTGATATCAACACGACAGATTTTCGACCGTACCTGAAATGCGAGAGAGAGTGAAATATAATGTATAGTTGGTATAAGTCTTGACATTGATAAAATGATAAAATACACACAGTAAACTACCAAAAATAAATTAATAATGCTAAAGAAATAGATAATAATTATACTCGTGGCTTGCAGTATCGTTGCAGCGTATAAAAACAATGATGTCTATAACCGTATCTAATGGTGCCCTCCAGTGTGCATCTTCTATTAAGCAGGCTGGCGAGTGATGAATTATGAATAAGTTTATGCTACTTTTAAGATATCTATGGTGTAAAAAGCAATTGTAGATACCTGTCGGAGAGGTATCCAAAAAGTAAACTGCCTGCCAATATTCCAATTTGCATCATAGATTGAGCCAAACTCGCTAAATATGTTCTGTCACATATGAGGTCCCATTCACTTGTGACTGAACTTACAATGGTGCTCGTGTCATAATCCGGGTTCTCACAAGGACAGTAGTTGGTCACATTGTTGTCTAAGCACTTGTACTCAACACTCGGTATGATAAATACTACATTATTTAATTGATATTCGGCTGGAAACCTTCCCACTGTGATTAAAAATAAAATCCATGTTTGATATTTTCCAAAACGACCAATTGCTGTTTCTATATGATCTTCGTCCATTTTGTTTGACTGAAATAAAAAGAAAACCTTTATTGCCTCGGTGAATTAACTATGGAAATTAACAGGTTTGGAATATTAAGCACACTTACCTCACAATTTAATCACTACACATATTTAGTAGTACTTATTGTCAAGTATTTCACTTATATACGACTCAATCGACATAATCATAAATGTTTCGATTTTCACTTCGCAGTAAATAACATTAAAATCGTCTGTCGTTTCTTACGGAATGATGCATACTCACGCTGTCATCACACAAAATATGGTGGCAAGTAGCTATCTCATAAATTATTTATCAGATTCAGTCGCGTCGGCAGATTAACAGCTTAAAATTGTTATCATAAAGTGAGTAAAAGTTATACTCTTTAAATATAAGAATTGAGTTTCCTGTTTAAAAATGAGAAAGAGATAAAAATATCTTTTGTGGCTTGATTAATTATTTAAGTGAATGAGTGTTTCATTTGTGTATTTTGTCGCGTGCCGACAATCGGTCGATTTGCTCACGGCAAATTAGGTAGTTATGTGGGCACGTCACAATTTCTATGGCATTATGAACATTTACATTTTAGTGTACCGTTGCAGAAAAGCGTAAATAGAAACATTGTCTTTTTCACTGTCAAGAACATTGTCTATCTGGGTACAACTCCAAGGCCGTTTTATCTCAAATGTAGTTGGTTTTTCTGTAAACATTTTTAAACAATGTTTAAGCTAAGGATAAAAGACTAGAAAAAAGAGCAAGTAAAACACCAGGGGGCCTACCACCAGCTCAAAAGCAGTATTATTTTAATATTACTTCAGTGGGAGAAAGACATGGAGCTATACGTCCTGTAGAGTTTCATCTCTTTCTCACACTGAAGTAATATTAAAATAATACTGCTTTATGAGTTGGTGGTAGGCCCCCAGCTCCAGAATCATTCCTTGTGGCACGCCGCGTCGCAGAAGATTTACTAAATTAATGAATGCACTATACCCCTATGGACTTATTAGGATGTAAATTGTAAATAAATAAATCGAAAAAACGATGGTGAGTTACATTAAAAGGTAGGTGAAAGGTTTTTTGTATTCCAAAAGGTGACGATGAACGTGATCGAAAGCGTTTAAAAGATCATAGAGGACCGATCTATTATATGTATAATGTTTTAGGTTTTTCTTCAACGAAATGTTATGTGACAATTAATTTGCCAGTAAATGAAGAAATATTGTGACAATAGGTACTACTGGAATAATACTGAAACCTTTTCTGTATGTGAGACACGTAACAAATTTAATTGTTTACACGATAGTTTTCTGCGTTCAAGGACCTTAAAATTATTCGACATTCCTCACGGTTAGGTCGAGATGATCAATCAACTATGGCAATTGTATTCTTTTGTATCATCTAATGTCACGTCGCAAATACATGGACAATTGGTCATGTTATTTATAGCGTGACGAAAATGACTAGTTGGATAGCACATGCTATCACAGATGAATTATGTTTCCCTGAAGATCGAGGTCAAACTATAGTTGTTTATAGGGATTGTTTGTCATAGGTTGATCATTTGAAGCCATAATAGGTGTGCTCGGTACAATATAAAGCACGTATTGTACTTATTCCGTCACTACCCGTACCTCAAACAAAACTATAAACTCAAGTGTATTGTACTAGTTAAAAAGTTAATAAGCATCATCGTCATCATTATATCAGGCCAGCGTCATGTTTACTTAGACAGGAACTTCATAATAATGGTCAAAAGGAAATTGTTGCCACAGGGATCCTCAATATATGCTCCTACGATTGCGTTTATTAGAAGACGCAGGATAACGCTGATAGCCTTGATTTGATTTGTTGCGTCCTACGACAACCACGGCTGGCTAGAAGATATTTTTGGAAGTGACATGGAAAACTGTAATTGTTCTACAAGTATGTACAGTACCGACCAAAAGTCCATAGGCAATCTCACAAAGCAATAGCTTGACGTTTAGTTTTACTTACGACCTTTTATTTTCAAGAGACATGCATCATTGTCGTCAACAAGTGTTTGTAGTTCATAATTTCAACATTAAAATACAAGTCAAGATGACCTAGCGGTTAACGCGTTCAGATAGATGCGTGAATCGATAAGCCATGAGTTCAAATCTCATGCAGTACTATTAAAGGTTTTTTGTAAGTTTTTACTCAATTGGAAGTAATGGGACAGAAATATAATATTCTTTATGTTCGCTTTGTTCACACATTTCGTAAAGTTAGAAAGGTAGATCATAAAAAAAACTAAATAAGTTTAGACTTGTGAGGTAGAATATGAGTTTAATGAATATTTGACTTGATCGGAATGAACGTTGTCGATTTGTTGTAACTGTTGGTGTGATCTCAAAATGCAGGCAAATATTATCTAATATTGAGGCGAGGGCGACTATTATTGCGCTGCATAAAAGTGGTCTTAATAGAACACAAATATCTGATGAAACCGGTTTGAATGTGAGTATTATATTTACGAATTGTAACTTAAACTTTTATTTGAAATTTACCTAGACTATTTGGTGACATATGGATTAGTTCTTTTATTGTTATTTTTTAAATCCATCATGAGGTCTAAAAGATAAATAATTAGTGTTTATTATTGTATTTGTAAATGCAGAGTTTTAATATTACTTATACTGTTATTTTAAATAAATATTATTTTATGTTATTATAAAAATTATAAAATGACGTCACTTTAGTATGTTGTTATAACTGCTTAATATCACTTTTCTTTTTGTTTTAGAGGAATACTGTAATTCTCTGGATTAAACAGTTCTACTTATGTAGAAGTATTAGACGATGTCATGCTACCTACTGTGCGCATCATTCACCCTGCTGATGAGTTGACACAATTGACATTTGTCCAGGACGATTGTCCTATTCATCGGGCGAGCATTGTGCGTGAGTGGTTCCAGAATCACCCGGAGATAATTGTTGTTCCATGGCCAGCGCGATCACTCGACCTCAACCCCATAGAAAATTTATGGGGTTTGATGGTGCAAAGGTGGGAGTCACGGGATGAGAGGTGTATATGTCACCGTAAAATTATAAACTTCGTTAGTTTATAATCTATCGGTATTATTTCCGTTAGATTACAAACTGTCGAAAAATTGTGAACTGCGACAAATCATTTACGATTTAACGCATTATTTTTCGATAGTTTATATTATATCCATGAGAAACGAGCGCAGTAAGCGCTGCCGCTGCCGCGGCAGCGCTTACTGCGCTCGCTCGACTCACGCGGTTGGTCACAGTTCTAACCTAACCTAACCCTAATTTCACCCAGTTCACAATTTTTCGACAGATTATGATCTAACGGAAATAATACCGATAGATTATAAACTAACGGTGCTCACAATCTTACGGTGACATATACAACAAATAAAAACCTATTGCATGGAGGTGTGGGAAAATTTAAGAGGAACCGAAATATGTGGTTATATTGTAGGGTCCATGCGCAAACGTCTACTTGACTGCATTGAAAATAATGGGGGTAATACAAAATATTAATTCTAGATGTTTTGGTTTTAATAATAATTAGACGGTGTAATTAAATATTTAGTAGTATTAACATATCTGTAATTATTTAATGATCTTAAATTGAGGTTTAGTTTCAATCTTCTTTTCGTCAAGAAAATGAACACTTAAGCTATTACCTCAATATTACATTAATTGTGACGTTACATAAAAAATCGAAACAGATTGTGATTGTGTTGTATTACGCAATTAGGGTACTGGTTATGTTATTATGAATTGACTAGGTAAGTGGGTACCCACTTAGTAAATTAAAAAAATCTTGTGAATGGTAGGTAACAAGAGAACTTCTTTTGTCTAGGTAGGAATGTGACATCACAATTCTCATAAGAGTTTGTTAATTTTATAAATAAATAAAACGAATAAACATTTTTGTTATCATTCAACACGACTTTTTATTTCCACCTTCTAACACCAAAAAGATAAATTAAAAATCACTTATATAGTTAAGCAATAATACAATAACTAATATTTAACTTCTTATAAAAAAAAACAAATAATAAGAAAAAAACAAAAATAAATATAATTTTTCTATGAAACTAGTAAAACCAGCCACACGTTGTAATTACTTAGATTCGAACTCAGACACCTCACTGATCGTGAATCCATTGCTTAGCCCAGACAGCTACCGGCACATGATATTTCAATGCGAATTTTAGCATCAGGTCGCCACTGTGACGCATATTCTAAATGCAACAGAAATATAATGTTATTTCACGTTACTGTTCGACGAGTGACGACGATTCATTAGTGTGTGTTATCTGTGGAATGTTGAGACATCACTCATACACGCATATGCACACGCACTGACTGTATCGAGCTCATAGCAATGTAAACTTTAGCATACTCACGGAGTTTTGAGGTGTACTAGTCAGAAAATAATAACTCACTTTGAATTTCCACTTTCCAGCAAATACATCCATACAGCAGGTACATGGGTACTACCTATTCTATGGTCCTACGTTAATTCGAAATAAAACAAACTTTATGTAACAACAATCATGCTTATATTTTTGCATACATTTTGTTATTGTTATGTGAGACTATCTACTAACACACTACATCATTATTATTAGGTACACCTCTGCCTAACCCTTCGGGGATAACAGGCTTGATGTGATGTTACTACCAACTAACCACAATAATCGATACTATTACTTTGGTAGTAAAGAAGTGAACAAAACATTCATTTTAAACCTGTCGCCGAGCTTTTCTAGTTGCAGATGATCGGCGGCTATAAACTATAAGGCTGGTTTCACAGCTGTCCGGGAGACACGTGCGGGCTACCCGTACGGGCTCCCGGAATGGAGACACACGGATTGGTCCGTACGCGACCTGCTCCGGGTAGAGCCCGTACAACGCTAGCAACCGTATCGTATTAACTCCCTCGTTTCAGAGTACTGTGGGTGCTACCAGGTCTCCCGTGTGCGGGCGGCCCGTGCTTGTCTCCTGGACAGCTGTGAAACCAGCCTAACAATATGTGTCTGTGCATATGTAATAATATGTGACTGTGTTTCTTACAGTCTATTTATAGTGAGGAGGTTCTTTTCAAAACTTGACTATTCCACTTTCGACAGAACACAATTTTTGTTTTTTTTTTTGGTTTGTAACATTGAAATTTACATACAGCGAAAACAAAAGTTTGCCAAAACGTAATTGATCCAGCAGAAAAAAAAAAAAAAAACTAAAACGCATGATTTCATCAAAAGTAGTTTAATCCACTTTTCCCCTATATTTTTCAGTTAGTTTAGTTTCAAAGTTAGGTACATTTCTTCGGCGCAGCTCGTGTTTTTGTTTTTATGACGTGACTTGAAATTGTGTTTGAAATGGGTTGGAACGGCGTGGGTTGAAAGAAAATGGCGTGGCTTGAAATTATTCCTCTAGACCCGTAACAAAACATCATTAATTCACTAAAGCCGACTCAAAACTAGATTATTCCTTTTCAAATTCTTAATTTATTCAAAATAGATTATTGCTAGATTTTTGAAACCCGGTCAAAACAATGGCTATTCTGGCAGTATAAAATAATTCAACAAAATATACGATTAAATACTTGTTTCTCAAATTCTGGAAAAAAATAAAAAGTGAAATAGTCAAGTTTTGAAAAGAACCTTCTTAGTTGGACTGAGAAATATTTGGGTGTATAATAAGTACCTCTATAACTTGGTCGCATAAAGTGCCACAATTATTTTCAATTTCATTTCATTATTACGAACGTAGGTCTATTTGATTCCCTTTGTGACCGCCATACACTTGTATGAATCAAATAGACGGGCTAGACAATATAAATGCTAACAAAAGCGCCATCTGTTCTACGTATTTATTCATATGTACCAATAAACCTTTGTACAGACGCCAGCACATCAAGCTACCCGAAACTGTCAAATTTTCCCAATCAACTTTGAACCTTATTCTTCAGCGATAAAATTGAAAATCTATTAAATAAATTTGACAGATTGTAGTAGCCTAATGTGCTGGTGTCTGTACCTTAAGAAATAGTAAATACAGTAGCCACTTGAAGTACCTACTAAATAACGACCAATATTTTACGCTTTTGCATGTTCTCTTTGCTCAATCGTATTTGGAAGTGTTGTTGCCTTCGTTTCGGGAAGAAAATAGCAAAGTATCGCTGCACACAATGCTATAGCACTAAATATAAGTATGGATACCCATTCCATTCCTATATTTACGACAAAAGGTGCAATAAATCCTCCAAACCTTGCAAACATTGAAGCAAAACCTATTGCTATATTTCGTATTACGGTTGGAAACACTTCAGATGTAAATAAGTACGCCTGAACGAAAGCAGTGTAAGCTCCTGTCAAACCTATTATAGCAAATGCTAAAGATGCAGCTATCAACTCACTCGGAATGACAATGAATACCAACAATGATACTGCTGCCGTGACGAAACTTGTTATTATGGTAACTTTTCTCCTAAAATACAATGTGGCGATAACGACTATAATTAAACCTGGCGTGAGACAAGCCGCCGACAGCATCACGTTCAGGTATATGTTTCCCTGAAGGCGGCCTATGTATTGGTTAAGACCGTAAAATGTATGGGAAACAGACATCCATATGAATGCAGTTATCATTGTATACGCCCTTATTTTTGGAGTTCTGAATAGGTCCATGTAAGTTCCAGTTTGATGCTGATTTTGGTTTAACGATTCTACTTTTTCAACAATTGCTTCGATATTCTCTGTTGGTCGACTGTTTCTGTAAGTTACATAAATTCGTCGTATAATTATCTTTTATTTATAATGTTATATTCATAATTTATAATCGATGCAGTTACCTTTTTGCTATATGGGTAAGGATGTCAATAGCTTCCTTTTTTCTCCCTACTGTAATCAGCCATCGAGGAGATTCAGGCAGTAGCCAGTAGTACACGACGACTATGACCCATGGCACTGACGTCACTAATTGTAATTCCCTCCATTCTCTGATAAAGTATGCTATGATGGGAAGTGTCACGTATGCCGTTAACAATGTTATCTGCTGAAGTCCTGAAACATGGGGTCTAAAGGACTTTCCACACAGTTCTACTATTAATATGTAGCAAGTCAACATAGATCCACCCATAGATACTCCATTTAAAAATCGACAGGATAAGAACATCCAAAAATGTGGTACTACTGCAGAGATAACTACGATTACTACATCCAAAATGAGTGTTAATAATACAACAGGTTTTCGGCCATACCTGTAAAGAAAAGAGGATTAGTGGTTTCTACCGACTGACCCGATTATTTTTGAAATGTCTCGTAGTAGGTCTAGTAGTTGTGAGCGTGACTGCTGAGGTCCTGAGTTCGATCCCAAGGTCAGCAAAGTATTATGGGGTTGGTGGGGTTATTGGGTTTTTCATTGAGACTGTCTCAGTAGCGGCTCGGAGTCTGGATCCGATTGTCCCCATTTGATTGCAATACGCTCGCCCTCTATTACTACATGAAAACGATATGTGACAGGCGTTTTGTTGTTTTTTTTTTTGTATGCTAGTCACTTCGATGTTCTTCGTGAAGCGTTTCCAAATGTTTATTCACACCCTGTCTATTGGTATAAATGCTATTTTAAAGATAAAATAAATGAAATTGACGATAAAAATCAAGGTCTGCCGACAAATTTTGGGCATTATCGGGTCTTGTGAAAAGCCCAACTCGAAGATGCCCAATAGAAGTTATTTATCTACCTAGCCGTTTTTTTTTCCATTAACTATATTGAGGTCGGCTTCAAGTCTAACCAGATGTAGCTGAATACCAGCAATTTACATGGAGCGACTGCCTATCTGACTTCCACAACCCAGTAGCTGGGTACACACGATACCCATTGGCAATATGATTATAATAAAGACTAACTATATTATAATATGAATATAAAGATCTATTATTACCTGTCAGTAACGTGTCCAAAGAATAAACTGCCTGCTAATATACCACCTTGCACTATTGATTGAGATAAGCTTGCCAAATATGTCCTATCGCATATCAAATCCCATTCACTTGTGACTGAATTTACTATAGTGCTCGTGTCATAATCCGGGTTGTCACAAGGACAGTAGTTGGTCACATTGTTGTCTAAGCACTTGTACTCAACACTTGGTATCATAAATACTACATTATTCAGTTGAAATTCTGAAGGGAATCTCCCTATCGTAATTAAAAATAAAATCCACGTTTGATATCTTCCAAAGCGACCTATCGCAGTCTCTATGTGATCTTCATCCATTTCTTTTCACTGAAATTCAAAATCGATAACGTTTTACACAAACTGATGATTTAATTATTTTCACTAGTTAAATAAAAAGTATAAGTACAGACTTATTGCGTTTCCGACGGTACAATGTTCAACACACTTATGCTTACCTTGTTAATTCTTAAATAGGTATTCCTAGTCAGTAATGGGTGCTTTCATTACTTGCTATTTATCGTATCTTTAAACACCCACATGGTAGTTATTTAATTTTACAATCATCTACAATTCTACAGGTGATGGCGATGGAAGTTCTTTATTCATTATGTCATTTGTTTTAAATTGGTTTTTAACTGTACCTACAAACAAGCCAAGCGATCAAGAGAACTCAAACGAATGAAATTATCATAAATTTATCAGTACAAGTGAAATAAGTTACCTCACTGATTAGTTGATTACATTGTTATCTGAAATAGAAAAACTATTATCTTTATTATGACATAATAAACCTGTATCTTAATTATCTGCTAGTCCAGGGCAAATGACAAGACGAAGAATGTCGATGAAGTACATGATGTTGCATCCTACGGTTGAATGCACAAAACAGTATATATAAAGCGTGAAATAATAATTTTAGACCATTTAACGGTTATTGTTGTTCGGCCACCTGACGGCATAATAATATTATTATTTCTACTTGCTTTCATGAAATTTAGGCGTGTATAATGGGACCCGCATATTTCGTTACGTTCAAGTAAGTTTGCTTCAAGATTATATTGGTAGGTATATTTTATTTGGTGGACGTTTTGGTGATTTGGTGGTTAGAACGCGGCGACGCATAAATTGTCCATACAAACATAATACCTAAATCATTTGCAATTTGGGCATATTTCCACCATATTATGCTGTTATTCGTATTTAGACAGTGTTTATCTAGGCTCCTACATCTTTTTTTTCCAAAAAACTTTTCTAAAATGAAGTTTAAACGAATTTAATTTCGCACATTTTTACAGCGTAAATGACATGTCTTCATATTGTTTTTTTCTGTATTATTAACAACAATATTTTTAATATTGTTTCTGCAAAAGCATAGCTTATTATTCTCAAGTTACAAATTATCGAAAAAAAAAAAAAAATGTTTTTATTCATAATTTTTGGTATTACGGAACACATCCAAATTTGTCACAAATTTTCGAAAGCTAGCAGTGCTATCGCAAAGCAATAATTGTCAATGTGTGCGTGGTAGTATTTGCTCACTATACCTAGGTGTATATCGCTCCGACAGGCACTCACACTAGAGCAACGTGCTTGGAATTGAATTTTGCAAACATCTCGATTTGTAGTTGCGAGCCGTGTTCGCAGGCCTCTTAACTACCTAGACACGATCGATTACCACGTACCTACTTACATCTGTTTTACAAAGAGAATGTTCTGAAATGGTTTATTATTACAATAATTTATTATATCACTATCTTTAACAATTGTATTATTGTTCTAGATACTGAAATAGGTGGTATCTATATACCGCCTACACACCTATTCAGTATCCTTGGATGGATCACGATCGATGTGTGTTTAATATTTAGGGGTATGAGGAACAGGGTTTAAAGTTCACTCATAATCTATAGAAAAGGGTCCTTCGTTTTCTATATAGATACATGACACCTATCTGGTCGGAGGAGTCTTCCTCCGACCAGACGGATGTCGTGTCTGGCGGGCAACTGCCCAACGATTGATGTTGGGTAAGTTATAATGGTGTTCCCGCGGTAATCTTTAATGCGCGATGCAGGACTTGTGTGACGTCAGGTCTTTGATCCGTAGTTCGCATGTGGCGATGTAGATGTCGCCACAAATAAAACAGAGAAGTGAATAAAACAAGTCAAGTTATTTTGTTTAATTATCTAATTCATTATTTATCACAGCCTATAGAAATAGACCATCCATAGTCTAGTCTTATCTTATTGTTTTCATAAATACATTTTTGCAAATATCAATAACTTACAATATAATGTCGAGAACATTTAAAATTAAATAGTCTTTTAAATTAGGTAGGTAGGTATTGTTCACATGCACTAACATTCTTCAACTTGCATACAACATCACACAGATTAAAAATTATGAATACTTGTTAAAGCCGCTTCAATTACGCTTCGCCTTCTTCTAATGTGTCAGGTAGTTTCCTCCCGCGTGTATCGGGTAATAGAAAACAGAGACCAGCACCTATTAATGGAACTATACCAAAAGCTAGAGGTGGCAACCAGGCGCTTGTGTGCGCAAGAGTAGCGACGAATGGGGCTACCATGGAACCTATTCTAGCTACTGTTGACGAGAGCCCAACTCCTGAGTTCCTGACGACAGTTGGGAAAAGTTCCCCTGCATATAAGTACACAGTGGCGAAGGCTATGCTCATCCCCCATAGTCCGGTGCAACCGAGGGTTAGATGGCTGACTCCAGACTGCGGGACGACGATGATGAGGAGGCAGCTGAGACCAGTCACGCAGTTAGCGCTGATCAGTGTGACTTTCCTGCCGAGAAGCCTGTTCAAGTAGACTGATATGAGCGTTCCGGGTACCTGGAGAAAAGATATATTGAATGAATTAATATAAATAAGAATCTATGTAAACATTAAACAGGAATAAGGTACTTATTATTGTAAAGAAACAAGTACCTACAGTCTATTTACAGCTAAAGTGCTACTTAGGAATAATGGTCCTCGTATAATTAGGTCAATTAAATTATATTTCTTCGAAACTTCCATTTCTTATTTTGTAAGTAAAGGTTGATCAGTGATTCAATCTGCGTAGCCTTTTCTCAACAATTTTGGGGACGGCTTCCAGTGTTACCGGATGCAGCTGAATACCAGTATTTTACATAGAGCGACGGCATATCTGACCTCGACAACCCAGTTACTGGGTAACACGATACCCCTTGGTAAGATTAATTATCAGACTTTTGGGCTTCCGTCTATCCGTAACGACTGTCAAAGATCTAGGAATCACAGCCGGGACCAACGGCATAGAGGGGTCTCGATAAGTAAGCGGTGGTCACCCATTCACGAATCGACCGCGGCTAGCGTAGCTTAACCTCCGATCGACCCGTGCGGATGTTATCATTTAGCCACGAGTCCGAAGTTGATCAGTGATTATAATAATAAATGCGTGTTTCGTGTCGGTTCACGGCGTGATTTCTAGGTAATAAAGTTTAATGAGTGCCTCTCATTCTGATAAGTAGTGTCTATAAGATGATTCGGGTGAAACCGGTTTGTTTTTATAATAATATAAATAATTTTCCAGTGAACTCGCTGGACTGGGATAGCTTATCACTATGTGAATTGACACGAATATTAATTAATCAAAAGAAGGTATGTAAGTGTAGAAAGCTATTATTTTCTGGGTAATATTATTCTGAAGAAATATTGTAAGAGCTAACTTTATTATGAATAACACATAATATATTAAACGTATCTGTGCTTCGAACTAGTGCTTATACTGTTGAAAGAGTTATCATTTAGGAAAATGATTATGATAAATGATTTGGCTTTACCGTTGTCTCTACGAACTCCAAAACTTTGCTAATGTACGAAGGTAAACTTCTCAATCATGCAGTTGATTTTAACACGTATATTCAACGAACAAATGGGATACTTAAGCCCGATAAAACTCCCAACGATAATAAAAAGTATTAGATAGAAATTGGACATTTGGGACAATCTGCTGATAAAAAACTATACAATGTCACCCATGGGCATGTGCCCGCCCGCATTTTTTCGAAAAATAACTTTAAAAGTTGGGGTCTATCTTGACATTTTATTTTTTCATTTATTCAAATATTTTTTATTTTCAAAATTCCCCTGAGATTTTATAAACTTACACTTGTTTTTTTCAGATTTTTTTTCAACTTGTTTTTTTTTGCATAGTCAACAAAATTTAATAAAAATGTTAGTTAATCCGATAAAATAACTCATAAGCTTTTAGAAATAATAAACAGAATCCAAATCGAGCCAATAACGTCGGAGATATGGCAAACGCTGCTCAAAACATAAAACATTTAATAACATGAAAAATATCAAAGATAGACCCCCCTTTTAAAGTTATTTTTCGATAATTTCTCATGAATATTCAGAAAAATACGGGCAGGCACATGCTGATGGGCAACATTGTATAATAGAATGGCTTAATAAACGGGAGGAATGACAAAAAAAAAAATCTGAGAGATACTTGAGATAAAGAATTAAAAAATTACCTGAATAGCTGCCGAAATAGCGACATTAGTGAAGATGTCTCCGGAAATATGGCTCATGTACTGCGACACGCCGAAGAAACATAATCCGCAGACGAACCAGTTGAAGCAGATGGCGATGGTGCGTGCGCGCAGCTTCGGTGTGTGGAACAACGCGAGGAAGGAAGCGTGTTCGTCTTGTTTGCTACCCACGTCCACCACCATCTTCTGAGTAGATGATGCTATGCCTTCTGTTGGTCGACCGTTCCTGAAATTGTTGAGGTTGATCTTAATTTTTTGTTCGATGAACTTAGCTAACTGTTTAGAGAGTTCTGTTGCTATCATGATCTGGTATATGGAGATACAGGAGATATTGCCTTAATCAGTGCAAATTATGTTGTATGGTCAAGATAATATCTAAGTCAGCATTTGTAGTCATTTGATTGCAGTTAACTAACTAGAGTATTATAATGTAGTATTGAGTGTTGTAGTATAGGGTTTCATACAATAAATCAGGCTTAATAATACCTAATGCAAATCAGCGCAACATACCTTTTTGATTATGTGGCACTCGGTAATTAATAATTGATAAAGATTTTAATCTACATTCTTTGCATGGTTTAGGCAACAAATAATAGTGAAAAGTACCGCTTTCTAACTACGGAATCAATTGTTTCCACGTAGGTACCATCCAGTTTTTTTAAATGTAAAACAAAGACATTTCTATTTCACTCTGAAATGTTTAAAGTGCTACATGATAACATTACTTGACAAACTACTGTGCAAGCGAACGTACTTTTTATTACTTTCTCGCCTCTTTCTCTAATGGGTTATCCATCTCTGTCTGCTAAGATAAACCCTGTCATTGAAATAGACTAAGTATACCTCTTCGTTATAATTTCAAGTTTAAAAATGATGCGAAATATCCCCTCACCTTTTCGCTGCAACTTCCATGATCTTGACAGCTTCTTCTGATCTTCCAGCAGTCAGGAGCCATCTCGGAGATTCAGGCAATAAGAAATAATAGCTCAGGAACAGAACAGATGGCAGGGAGATCGCAAGTTGGAAAGTGCTCCAATCCCGAAGGTAGTAACCGAAGAGGGGTAGTGTCAGATGTCCCAAGTTGAATGGTATCTGGTATATAATTCCCACAGTATCTCTGTATTTCGCACCAATCAGTTCCATTGTTAAGACGAAGCTAGTGACCATGGTGCCACCAGTCGCGACGGCGAGGAAGAACCGAAGAGTCGTGAACATGTACCAGTTTACAGAGTACGCTGTGGTTACTCCTGATATCAGTTGGAGGAATACTGCTGCCAGAAATGGATTACGTCGTCCGAATCTGGGGAAAAATAAAGGATACCATTAGTAAGTTAACCAACGTTGGCTGATAGAGGTAGAAGAAACCAAAAAAGTGATAGGAATATAAAAAAATCACAACAAAAATAAAAACAAAGGTCTAATATGTACTAATAACGCGACGGAAACTGAATGCTATTATATTATGCAACTCGTAGTTAGATACATCAAATATTCAAAATCGATATTTAAAATATTTAGTATTAAAGTATAACCTTTCCTGTATTTTTTCCAAATAACAGAAATCGTGTTTGTTTAATAAGTCACCCGAACCAACATAAACTTGTTTGAGAATAAGTTCTTTTATTTTTGAATAGGTACCTAATAGCCTAAGATCCAACCTGGAGACGATCTTCAGCCATCTGTTTGATGGATGAAAAGTATTTTATATCAAACTAGCGACCCGCTCCTGCTTCGTACGGTTTTTACGATTTGACAAAACATCGAGATTTCTTAGTTTTATTTATCTTTAATATTAACGTATTACACACATAAACCTTCCGGAATAAATTCTCTAAACGATGGTGGAAACCTCATCAAAATCTGTTTCGTGGTTTAGGAGAACAACGCGGTCATACAGACAAATACGAAAAGCGACTTTAATTTATAATACTCGTATTTATAGATTTTGATTTTTTTCAAACTAATCGCGCGTGAGTTGGCTGAAAAATTCCTGGCCAGACTATGATTAATTAAGACCATAGTCTGGCCAGGAATTATTTAGCCAACCCACTCGCGATATATTTTCTAACATACTATATTTACTTTTCATCCATTAAACAGATGGGTGAAGGTCGTTCCTAGGTCGGATCGTCTACTATAAAGAATTTATCGATGTTTAATAGAACAGATGCAATTTTCTCATGTTTAGAAACGTGATTAGGGCATACTGTTACATAGGAAGCGGTTTCCTTCAAGGAATCAACGGTAGGGTTATCAACAAGCGTGGCATTGACCTATGTCTGCCGATTACAGATCACCCGTGAAGTACTCATATCAATGATAAATTGTTTCTTTTGTACGCAGAGGATGCACTTAAATGCATCTTAATGTGAGTTTCATACTCAATAGCACAATGAACCGTAAACGATCATTTTCGCTAAAGTAATCTCATCCGGACCCTATGACATGCAGCAATAAGTGCAGGATGTGCCAATTGGTTGAAGATTGATATCAAGTGCGTTCAAACATCATGTGATTCAATAAACTGTAACAAACTAACCTGTCAGAGAGATGGCCGAACATCATGTTGCCGACAAGAATGCCCAGCATGAAGATAGTCTGCGTGAGGTTTTTGAGCCATTGTTTGTCGCAGACCAGATCCCACTGAGATATTATCGTTTCTTGGAAGACACGATGATCATATTCGTAATCTGTGCAGTTAGCGTAGCAGATATTATCGAAACCATCGTCTTGCGTGGAGGCGCAGGTGAAGTTCATCGGCGGTGCGAGGAATATGATGCTCATCTGATGCCACGCCACAGGAAATTTGACAAGGAATACGACGAAGCATATCCATATTTGCCATTTTCCGAGCGCTCCGATGGCTTTCGTCAGAGGATCTTCTTCTTCCGTTTGTTTTTCTACGTCTTTGTTTTCGTTCTCCAACACTGAAAATAAATGAAAATCTATGTTTTTATACATATAATGACTGGTTTTTATTGCACTTCAACGGGAAGTAGTTATTATTAAATATACACAAGTACGACGTTTATGAAGTACTTATGTGTATAATTATGTTTTGACTTTTAAGTACTATGGTAAGGTTTTTGTTATACCTAATTGCATATGAACTTAAGTTTATTTGCCAGACTTTTTAACATAGATATTAACATAACACATAGTCTGTAGGATACTAGATAATCGTGTAACTCGTGTAATTATTAAGAAAAGATTAATCAACTAGATATAATGTGACCTGACCTCACTATCTCAATATCCATCCTTCCATATGATACATAATAATTATAAATGTGAAAGAAACTCTATCTGTCTGTATGGTACCTGGTACCTTTAAATTACTAAACTCATTATCCCGGTAGTAGGTACATACGTTCTCGTGGGATACTTTCCGACCCAAGCGAGCGAAGCCGCGGAAAAGCTAGTATTAGTACCATATCAATTAAAATACTAAACCAAAATTACGGCAGACTATTTCTAAATAACTTACATATTACAGTAATATTGATGTTGTTAGTAGATGTATAATCGCTATTAGGAGCCATACTTAATTCCTAACAAAAACACGCAAAAAATAAAGTAATTATAAACGTAAGATTAGCTAAACAATGCGACTCCCGACACTTCGCATGGTCACTTCAGAACTGCGAAATATTTAAGAGTAGCACACTCATAGTCTATCACTGATAGTGCGGGTGTCAAATCAGTCACCCCAATTTGGGCAATGTCCATCTTAAAAAATGGTAAAAGGTCATCTTAGGGGCACAAGCCGCAGCATCACGCGCCCCAATATAATGACAGGGTGACAAATCGATAACCTAAATATGGAAAGATATTTTGTGATTGCTCAACGGTTGTCATAAGAACAAGATTAATTGGGTACCAAGAATTTAATACACAATAGAAGCAAACATTGTGACATCTGGACCAAAAAAATATGTGAAGCTTCAGGAAGTGTTTCAATGAGGGTTTACTGAAATGACGTACACTAGGTGGCAGCACTGAGACGTCAGGTCCGGGCACCTGTCAAAAGTGTCAAAACGCCAATCTTTTCTTTAGTCGTTACTGAATGATGAACGAATGAATGAAATTAATTATGAACGCCGTGTTATGTATAATTTATATTTAATGTCAGAAGAATCGGTCGAAGTGGCGGTGCTTGGAGGTGGCCTATGTCCAGCAGTGGACGTCTTTCGGCTGAAATGATGATGATGATGAATGTCGAAATGGAAGAACTCTTGTCAAAGTAGAACTAGTGACGTGTATTTTCGTGATTCAATAGAATAAAGATTTCAGAAAATATTTATCTTTGTGATTATTTATGGCTTTTTCCAACTTTGTTATTCTTTATTCCAGGACTGTTTTTTCAACAATGAACTAACATAACATTACTATGCATTCGATTTTAAATGGAAGAGAATTTGACATTTTCTAAAGTTAACCTAACATTTGAACCGATTGATGATCATAGCATCCATGATTGGGTAAGTACTCAAATAAATTTCTATTTTAAGCATATTAGATAAGCATGAAAGTATATGGCCTGAAGTGCATTTATGGCAGAACCATGATATTACATCATTATATATATTGCTCAACCTACCTAATAGATAATAATCTCAATGTTATTTGGAACCGTTCTACACAAAATAGGTAGGTTGGGTAAGCAAATTTTTTTTTTCGGATTATGGACCGGTTATTGCTAAATGCTAACTCATAAATCTTTTTGTTACCTATATATTTTTTTATTATTGTGGACATTTTGCCTTAAAGTCGAATTGATAGTCCTAATAATTGCTCGACCAAGGAGCGAACTAGACGTATAATGTTAGTTCACTGGATGGATCTCCTGCAATAAAACATACCTTTTTGATTCAAGAAATAATTGATAAAGATTTTAATCCACATTATTCGCTACAGTTTAGGCAACAAATAATATAAAAGTACGGCTTTCTAACTACGGAATCAATTGTTTCCACGTAGGTTCCAGTTTTTTTAATAAGACAACATTCTTATAAAACACTTGAAATAATGTGCTATGACAACATCGAAAGTAGTTTTTAGTTTTTTTTTCTTATCTCGGCTCCCTTTCTAATTGTATGTCCATGTTGCATCATGATATTGCTTAACCAATTATTAATCTTATAAATTTTATTTGGAGCCGTTAGAATCTTGGTGTAGGTGTCTTTGGATCAGTATTTTAGTTTTTTGACAACGACTTCCGAAATTAAAGTTATTTTTCACTTTGTAGTTTGGAAGTCGGTTGTATTTTTTGTAAAAAAAAAAGTTTTTTTTTTCACTTTTTAGTGGGTTAGTTTGTAATAATTTATCTAAGTTAGTCTAGTAGCCTAATGTCAACAGCTCATCAAAAAAACCCAAATCGCTATAGATGTGCTTATAATATTTGAAGAGTTCCCTCGATTTCTCCAAGATCCCATCATCAGATCGTGACCAAATGACAATGGGACCAACCTGAAAGTATACCCTTATCAAACTAAAAAAGAATTTTTCCAATCGGTCCAGCCGTTTTCGAGTAATCGGGGAACATTAAAAAAAAAACCGACGAACTGAGAACCTCCTCCTTTAAAAAAAAGCAGGAAAAAAAGAAGTCGGTTAAAAAGCTTAATTTGTTCACATGCTCATCTCAGGGTCTCAGTGACGCTTTAGTGCATAAAACGATGTCTTACGATGAAACATGCAGCGTCTTTATTAGAGATATCATAATTATCATAATATTCCTTAGCACGTGTGGCTTACACGAGAATCATGCATGTGCATGAACGATTAATCATAAAGAAGAGATAAAAACTGGACGTTTTAGTATTAGGTAAGTACCTACTTAGTTTTTTCAACGACAACCATCCATCAGACCATGTTTAAAAAACAAATTACAGGTGTTTAAAGCAAGAAATGCAAAATTTATTTTTCGCTATTCGGTAGAAATGCACATAGGTATGGTCCGTATTTCATTTACATAATTAATGAAAACTTGTAAAGATGTGATAAGCATGATAACCCGTTTGACCAATTTGTTTTGACAGTAAACTTTATGTACCTAAGTATTCCAGAAGTTATTATCTAATTGGTTGTTTTGATATTTTATCGTGTGATCTTTCGAGTGTTTATTTCAAATGTATAATTTATTTGACCTTTGTTCTGTGTATCAGAGATGAGTCTGTGCGACGCACGGAGCGTCAATCTTCCTTATCAGAGGAACGAGGAGCCAAGCCTCCTCGCGACACCAGATAAAATAAACAATTATTAAGTATCGACGATATGTCAACATTGAGTCATACGTATTTACACACATAATAAGCCAGTAATTTGCCACCACTCGCTACTTATTAAGTTTAAAGTTGGAAGGTACCTACCTGCCATACCACAAAGATGCTATCATAAAAACATCGATTTTATGACTGTTATTGCGAAAATGCAACTTCATTAAAGATTAACGTCTGATTTATAGTTTAATTTTATGATAAGGGCCAGGGTTGGCATAAAACAAACAAGTTGTTTTAAAACACGTATTTTAAATAGTGTTTAAAACAGTTTGAAATAAAACAATGTTTTTTATTAAGTATTTAAAATCACAGTATAAAACATGGAAAAAAATATGGTTTTAAATCGCAAATGCATGGAAATAAATGAAAAGTTATACATTTTTAGGACTTAAAATAGCTCGAAAAGAAATTAAAAAAGTTAGATAGTTTTATACACTTCGTCGCCGGTCGAAATTAAGTAATTCCCCCACAACTATTTTGGGGATTCCCTTTATTTGAATAAAGTCCATCCTACCTATGAGTATTCATACTTCGTCACTTGTCGAAAAGAACGAAAATCGGAATAGGAGGTTCAGTATCTGTGTTACATACCTAGTTAGATTGATTACAAAAAAAAAAACACATATTAGATAGTTTATTAGTTACTTATTACTAACGAACTATTACGTTGTTGTGATTATTATGTTATTCTGCTCGTTTTTTAGTACCTAAATGTTTCCTCAAATAAATTTTAAAATTGTCTTTAGGTAAATCAATTATATTAGATTTGATCGGTTTGTGTTGATAATAAATTTGATAAACCGCTTAGTAAAAAAAAAAAACAAAAAACAACATTTTGAACTGTTTGTTTTATAAAATTTAAAAAAAACGTTTTTTTTTTCCAAGCCTGATAAGGACACAAACAACAGACAATTAATTAATATTTTCAAGTATAGAACTTGCAACTTTTTCGAATGACCTCTGATCGGTAGGTATCTCGCAAAGCTTTAGGTAACACTTTGTTGTTGATGTGGTTTTAGTTTTTACTGTTGTAGACAAAAGTTGTTAGAGTGTATTTACCTCATAGGAGCAAAACTAGCCAGATAATTACTAGTGTCAAAACACGTGAGGTTTATTATTTCGGTCGGATGTTTTTTATTTGTAAAACAAATTACACACACACAACTTTTTAAACACATATAAAACTACTATGAATTAAAGAATATTCACAAACCATTGCATTATCAATTCAATCTAGACAAAAAATATCAGCAGATTTGTTGACCTATTGCTGATTTGAATTAGTTTTTTAACTACCTAATCCATTTTTTATGAGTGCTTAATTTTAATTCATGTAAATTGAAATTTATATAAGAATGCCTACCAGCCAAAACAAGATTTTTCTATTTTTTTACCAGGGACTTTTCCATTCGCTTCGTAAGGCAAGGTATCCTACTTAAAAAACATTATACAAACATAACATCACGCCTTGTGAAGGGTTAGGTATCAAATACTTATAGTTTGTTTATAATCTTATATTTCTGTAAGTCCTATACTACCGTATCATTAAATAAATTACAGTTATAGTGGACTGTGTAAGTGGCACTTTTACGAACTTATCTAGTCAATTAAGACTTCGTGAATTGCAAAAGCATGTAGCCAACTATTGGGAATCTAACCGCAATTTAAAATAGTTACCACGAACAGCTGCTTGGCAATCAATGGTCGCTTTGCATGCATAGAACATGATTACTTACTAATGCCGCATAAAAAATAAACGAATGGAAAATCCAGCACGTATTTTACACTGGAATAACAACATAAACGGCTTGGTTAACAGTTTTCGAAATTTCGGACAAGTATCTTTTATTGACCTACACTAATTGCGTAACTTATTTTCGAAAATAATTTTGCCTAATTTGTTTCATTTTGACAGTTCACAACATTCATTGCGTTATTTACGTTGTTGAGCAGATTTATTTTCCAACTTTTAAAGCAATGGATTAGCAATCTGTTTCAAATCGAAACAGATTGTGTTGTATTACGCAATTAGGGTACAGATACCATATGTATTAATTATTATCTGCTAGATAAGTTCACCAGTTCTTATTCTTAGGTGTGGACACGGACATTATTGAAATTCCTCAAAACCTAACATTGATTCAAGAAATTCGCCCGGTTCTTGAAAGGCTAATTATTAGCAAAAATATTGAGTAAGTCTGTTAAACACAACCATGTCAAATGCTATGACTGATTGACTAAAATAACGTCAGCCAGTCTACTAACTTGACATGAGTTTAATTTTCAATGCACGTACTTGATCGATAAGCCTTTCAGAAAGCAAGTGTAATAAGTCTCACCCTTTCCTAATACAATAACTAACCTGTCATCAGTAATATACTACTAGGTAAGTAGGTACTAAGACAATAGTTACATACATATATGCAGCACCTATGCAAACAATTAATTAATCAACGTTGCTTTGAGAACAGTCGCCACTCGCCGTGCCTGCGCAGTGCGGGTCGAGATGGAAAACTACAATGAGGCCAATCACCCCTACGAGGAGGGAGTCATTATGTGCAATCTCGAAACAAATTACTTTTTTCTCCAATACTTA
Source organism: Agrochola lychnidis (assembly GCA_963680765.1). Lineage (NCBI taxonomy): Eukaryota > Metazoa > Arthropoda > Insecta > Lepidoptera > Noctuidae > Agrochola > Agrochola lychnidis. The sequence goes on along the minus strand of OY796859.1, from coordinate 14,956,304 downwards.
TGTCCATTTCCAAAATTATTCACGCAAACTTTTACGACCACTCGACCAGTTATCAGGGGCACGCTGTCTGACAACTTTTTTCAACAGAGATAATAAGTTTATTCAAAGTAATAGTTAGTAGGTAGGTATATTAAAATATACAGGGAAATTTTTAACCAGTGCGCACACTTAAACAGGTGACTTCAGTCAAAAAATCAGCTGTTTCCTACATTTATGTTCGCATAACTCGTCAAAATGTATGGAGGGGCTTGTGGCTAAGTAATAACAGCTGCACGGGTCGATCGATCAGGTTAAGCTACGCTTGCCGCGGTTGGTCCGTGGATGGGTGACCATCTTTACATACCAAGTCCCCTCCGTGCCTCGGAAAGCACGTTAAGCCTTTGGTCCCGGCTGTCATTTGTAGATCTTTGACAGTCGTTACGGGTAGTTAGAAGCCCAAAAAGTCTGACAACCAGTCTTACCAAGGGGTATCGTGTTACCTAGTCACTAGGTTGTGGAGGTCAGATAGGCAGTCGCTCCATGTAAAATACTGGTATTCAGCTGCATCCGGTTAGACTGGAAGCCGACCCCAATATAGTTGGGAAAAGGCTAGGCAGATGATGATAACTCGTCAAAATGTAGGGAACAGCTGTTTTTTTTTTTTTCGGGTATTCTGGTTTGGTCTATAGTAAAAGTTGTTCATAATGATGAGTTAAGTCACGTGTTTAACTTTGCGGACTTGTTAAAATATTTTCCTGTTTACGTGGGTAAACATAATACCTACGCATTTTACAGTAAAATTAAAATGTTTATCAATTGTTCTTACTCGAAATTAAAAGCCACCTTGCCTTTGATCCTTGTTATCAAACAATAGGGTCCAATGTTTTGTATTTAATCTTAACGACAATTAGTTCACATCGTATGAAATGATGTAATATAATGTCAGTATTTCTCATCTGACTAATTTGAACTTTGTCTTTTTGTGTGAGATATTGAATGTCGGAAGTCTTATTGTAACGATCTGAATCCTACCATTCCAAGCCAATAAATAGCGAGCTGGTATTTAAAAGGTAGCAAAAAGAAGTCGACATTCGCGGATATTTTGCGGAAACTGCCTCGGTGTAATGTGTACGGGAACATTTCCGGGGATTCATAAGAGCAAGGACAACCTTCAATAATTGTGTTCAATTTATTACTACTGTTAATTAGATTTAATTTATACTCAAATGAGATGCATTATAGCATGACAATTAACTCAGCACAGAAACAATATTCAGGAAATGTTCATGTAAATTTTGATTGTAGGTAGGTAACTTCATAAGCTTTGTATTTAAATATTGTTTAAATGTGAGTAAATATTTATATACATTTTAAACAAATGTAGGTAGTAAGTAATAGCAGCTGCCTACCTACATGCTATAATTCCAGGACCCATTTCTCTAGTGCTAAAATCTTTAAATAGGTAAAAGCAGTTATTCCAATTAGGTTGCAAGCAGGCATTATTTATTTACAAGAATAAACGTAGTATTAATTAATTTAGATTGTCTAAGAAGCCAAACATTGTTTGATTTGATACCTACTATTGGTTGATAAATCGATTTTCAATTGCTACCACTCCTTCAAAAGCCTGATAAAACCTAGACACACCTACGCCCACTAAAATGTACCCTTTAAAACAAAAATATCCAATAAAGCCACTTACTTTTGTGTGATCTTCAGTGAAGGGATGTTTCAGAAGGATGTCACACAAACGGCGAGATGTATTATGAGTGACGAGCGGTCGCACCGTTAGCAGCAGCGATCAGCGCCGCGCTCAAACTCGAATTGACAAACAGAGGCACGTGTGCAAGTATATAGATAGCGGACAGTCGACACTCCTCACTGCCTCTGACGACACTCTGACGTATAAAACCCTGTCAAAAGCTTGAACGCACCATCACAACAGACGCAACTGGACTCGACATGCGCTAATCTCGATCTTAGTGTGTCAACATTAAAGATACAGGAAAACTTGCAAACCAGTTTGCGGGAATGTTTTAGACGGTGTAAAGTACTGTGATGCTTGTAATTAAATGAATGTTTTCGTATAAACTCACTGCGTTGATATTTGTAATAATTCATATAAAAGCGATTCTACTTATTATAATTATAGTGATATAATACAGGGTGACCCATGTAGAATGGGCCATTATCATTATAAGTTTATTTATTATAAGCCTGTGTTGTCCCACTGCAGGACAAAGGCCTCTCTTCCCTCTTTCCACTTTTCCCGGTCTACTGCGATTGCGGGCCAATCCTTTAAGAAGGAGTCCAGTTCATCCCGCCATCTCTTTCTAGGCCTGCCCGTAGTCGTTTTCTGCTATTTAGGATCCACTAAGTGGTGGAACTTCGTTCCAAAACTGGCCGCACAGTTGCTGGACTAAAGTGGAACTGGGCTGGCCACATCAGTCGCATGTCGGAGCAGCACCACAATTATAGAGGTATGTGGAACAGGCTGTAAAGTTCACTCATCCTCCATAGAAAAGGGAGGATCATCCGACCAGACGGGTGTTGTGTCTGGTGGGCTACTGCCCGACAATTGATGTCGGGACGTTGTATATATGCTAGACGCGCGGTAAACACTCTGCGCGACGTCAGTGTTATGCGTAGTTCGCATGTGTCGATGTAGATGGCGCCACATCATTCCTCTCCGGAGACCGGAGGTCGACAGTGAGCTGAGTTGTATATCATGCGATGCTTAACAGGGCTTGTTGAGATTCCAATAAGTCGGAACCGGGTGCCGCATAGTTCACGAGGAGTCGGAAAAGTCTGCAGTGAATCCCCAATGACATGGGGTGGCGCTGCGTTATGCTCCAGTGAGTCAGATGTGGTACAGCAGTACAGGTTGAGGCTGACTACTGGGGTCGCCCAGGAGAGGTATTAACAGCTCTTCTTGTTGACCGGCCAAAAGTGCAGTGTGCTGTACCAAGATTGCTGATGAGGCTGAGAGTGATGACCAGGAATGCGCGTCCGCTGCATGCTGCTGATCAGGATACCCGTTGAAGCTGTGGGTGCTGGCTGGCTGTGTGACTCGCCGCTCGAAAGCTTGAGGAAGTGATGATGATGACGTCACTCTGAACTAACTGCTCGGAGGCTGCGTTAATCCTCCGGCCAGACGGGTGTTGTGTCTAGTGAACTGTTCATATTTGATATGAGATCATTTTAACTCTCCATAAATGCTTCCCAATTTTTCAAAAGAATTTAGTTTCCTTTCAAGCTCTCTGACCGCTGTTCAGGTATTGTGGTAGGTATACCAAAATAGCCTTATTTAAAAAACTACAGGTAGGTTTATTGATATACCTATTAGTATATCGTACTTTCGAAATTCCTTTGCAATTTTTTTTATTATTTACGTTTTCCTGTTAAATTCGCTTGAGTCACTCGGGAATACAACCGGCTAAAATCCGAAAAAAATTGATGATGGAGTCCATAGGTGGGAGGGTAGATAGTTACATATCTATCTATCTAGATATACTTATTAGATTCATAAATGCGAAGTATTTACCTCTTTTCACAAGTTGTGGTCTTGAGGTGGACATGGGTTTTACACATTACGTAAATTCCATTTTCGTGCGTACCTAATCGTTTTAGTTTCAGTAACTGTACCGCCACAGTTGACCACAGCAGTATTATTTTAATATTATTTTACACTCAGAAAGAGATGTAGCTATTCGTCCTGCATAGCTTCATCACTTTCACACTGTGAAGTCTGTGAAGAAGATATCTGAGTTCATAATTACCTACCCCACTCAGAAAACACAACAACAAAGTCTAACCAACTAGACAACAGTCAGTAGCTAGTGAAAATCTAGTAGATTTTCATAAATACATAGGTAGATATACCTATGACACGATTCGAAATGAAAAAAGAATAAGTTCATTTAATTGGCCTTGGCATTTTTATGTTAAAGTCAAATAAATAATTAAACAATATTCTTGCGGTAGTAGTCGGGACCACATTATTTGTCAGTGGTAGGCAGGGCCTGAAATACCGGTTTTTTTGGGAACCGGTACCATTGGCCTTGGTGTGATACCGGTACCAGAGTAGTACTTACCTGTACTTTTGGTACCGGCTCTAAGTTCTGGTGGAAGACGCTGTTTTACGCAGGCGAAGTTGCTGGCAAGAGCTATTTTATAACTAAAATTCGTAATAATAACCGGAATAATAAACACAATATTAGTTATTCATTCAAGACACAAGCATTAATTAAAACCAGCTTCAACCGGTCAAATGACTTTAAACTAGTTTTTAGTAAGGTTCTGTTAAGCGCAGGCCACACGGGAACGAAGCGAAACGAATATAGGTAAGTTCGTTTAGCTTTCCTTCGCGTCTTTTCATGATACGTCCGTTTTCGTTTCGCTTAGTAGCCCTGTGCGCGTTGTGTTCCACGCGCGCCTCAAAAAGATGTCAGCAGAACTGACGGGATAGGGCCGATGCTTGCCGGGGTTGCGGTTTTTGTCCGAAAGGGTTACCGTGGCCCCTGACAATATAGGCAACTGAAGGAACACGGGTGGGTTTTAGTCAGAAAGAATCTGACACGCCCTCCCGCTCCGCCCAGAGCGGGAGAAGTTATTTGATAATGTCAAAACCAAAAAAAAAGAAGTTGCTTACGCGGTGTGAACCGAATTATGAAAAGACGCGGAAGAAAGCTAAACGAACTTAGCTACGTTTCGCTTCGTTCCCAGCGCTTTTTACGGGACTTAGTTTTTTACAGTGAAATTTTGGACTGCACAGATAAAATGCAACCTACAGTACTAGGTACAGCTAGGTACATTTTGTTTTTATTTACGGCAAGGCCTCGCTAACTGGGCACTAAGAGGTCCGTCTTGCAAAAACGCAAGCACTAGATTGGATTGTGTGTCAAGTTCACACTTTCAAATATATAATAATTATATAAACAACGTTTACGTTTTTGCCGGGTTAGCTAGTGTAGGTACAATTTTGTACCTAAACTAGCTAACCCGGCAAAAACGTAAACGTTGTGTTGCCATATAAATGTTTAGGGTGGACCACCCTTATCACTTAGGGGTATGAAAAATAATTTTATATGTATATACAGGGTGGCAGGGACATCGACGCGAAACCTGAAACCATGGATTCAGTACATGATTCTGAACCGCCCTGCGTTGTATACATTTTGACCGCGTAGGTATTGCACTTTTCTATGAAATAGCAGATTAAAAAAAAAATCGACGAAAAATTTCAACGCGAAGGGGTTCAGTATCATGTACTGAATCCATGGTTTCAGTTTTCGCGTTGATGTCCCTGCCACCCTGTAAGTATGGATAGGTTTCTATATCTACAAATGTTTAATGTTCAACTCGTATCTGCAGACAGCGTTTCTGCAGATATGAGTTGTTTTCAACGTTGAACCAGTTGCTTCAGTTTACATGAAGCGTTTTTATGAATGCCAAAAAATGTATAGATGTTCCAGCTGCACCCACCTGATGATAAAGTGGTCACCGATGCCGACACCTATGGACATCCGGTAGGTACCTGCACCTGCACCTGCTGGTAATGGCACCACAGACGTTTTACCCGGATCCAAAGACCATAATCTAAAATGTCTCATGTAGGTACACCACGATATATCTACACAGACCGTTCAAACCGGAACACAACGACGACGTTGCAAATGGATAGTTATGTATGGTGGTATCAAGGCTCGTGCAGACTGGTGCGACGTGTCGCGCGACGCTTTTTCGTTAATTGTTCTACCGTGAAGTTTCTTAGAAATTGTTTTATTAGAGTCGCGTCGCGCATGTTTGCATGAGCCTTTAGGTAGCCCTGAACAAACTCCACTCTATAAAAACCTCTAATTAGCTAATTTTACTAAGAATTTCGCTCCTTTAACAACCTTCGAATTTCTAGGAATAAGTACCTTTCCTTCCGTTTCTAGGAAGGTATTAGTAGAATACGGGGTACCCATGGGGAAATTTCAGAGAACTATTTCAATCAAAAGGCCTAGACCTATAGTCATCATGATTATCTGCCCAGCCTTTCCCTTACTATGTTGGAGTATTAAGCCTCTTGCAGACTGGCGCGACGCGACAGCGAGACGTGACTCTAACAAAACAATTTCTAAGAAAACTTCACGGTTGAACAATTACCGGTGTCGCGTCGCGCGTTTCTGCACGAGGCTTTAACTTATTATAAACAAGCTTCTTTTTCACGAAAAATTAACAGGCCATCGAAAAATAAGTTTTCCAAGGATAACTTGTTAGTAGTAAGATAGAATAGAATAGAATAGAATTATTTATTTGTCAAACATAGGTAAAGAGTCAAGGTCTTATAATAATTATATGTTGCGCTATGTTTTGTCATTGATGACATACAAATATTAATATGATTACACAAAATAACAAAAAATTAAAAAACAAAATTTACCATAGACAACAAACTAAAAATTTCGAAACAAAATAAAATACAGGTAAGTAGTTATAGTGTTCTATCATTTAGGTAATCATCTAGGGCATAGTAACATTTCTCAACTAATAATTTATGAAAACACTTTTTAATTTTTTTTAATGGCATACTTCTTATAACATCGGGTATTTTATTATAAATTTTGGGAGCAACACCAAAGAAACTCTTTTTCATTAATGATGTATTGCATTTTAGCGTACATAATTGATTTTTATATTGAGTACGGATTGGGGTCTTCTTAACTGCTGACAATTTAGTAAATAAATGTGGATCTGATTTTACAAACAATGCAGTTTCCAGTATATATATAGCTGGTAACGTTAAAATCTTAATTTTCTTAAAGTAGGGAACGCAGCTGTCTGTTGGTTTTAAATTACACATGGATCGTACACATGTTTTTTGCATCCTGAATATAACTTCCCTGTTTGTTGACTGCCCCCAAAAAATAACACCATACCGTAGAATAGAGACTACAAGTCCATGATAAGCTGTTAGTAGGGTCTCAGTATTTACTCTCTTGGACAGTTGGAACAGTAGATATGAAGATTTACTCAGTCGCTTAGAAATTTCCTCTAGGTGAGGTTTCCAGGTTAATTGCCTTCATCATATGAAGAAGACATCCTCCTTCTTAGTAAGTTAATTTTAGGAAGCGTTGTGGAGTGAAAGATGATGGGAGTTGTAAGGATTTAAGAAAAGTATACTGAGACAGTTTGTACACAAAAAGGATTGGCTCTCGTAGGAAATCTTAGTCCTTATAGTATTGATATTCGGCTCTATTGACTAATAAGTTTGCCGACCACTGCCCTTTAGGGGATGAATTTATAAAAATCCTTTCTTAAAAAATTTCAGAGCCGCCATCTTGGATTTTCATTTTGTCCAAACTCACACTTTTCCCTCTCAAATGCACTGTACTCGGGCCGATGTGTACAATTATATCCCACGACTACCTACGAATAATGAAAGTCGACACTGTAATCACTTTACTTTTTTCTTTTGTTTTTTTCTGCCGGCGTTCTCTCTCTCTCCCTCTCTTTCTTTCTTTTTAAATAAGAAGAAGACAATCGCAAGTATTAACACTTTTTAGCGTGACCATTTCTAAAAGTTTACAAGCCGCGTTAAAGAACTTCGTTCCAAATATCTGTGGGTGAGCAATGGGTAGCTCGCCGTCCGATAAGGACCAAGCCCGGGTCGACGGCGCGTTGTGTTCCACGCGCGCCTCAAAGAGATGTCAGCAGAATTGACGGGGTCCGCTAGGGCCAATGCCTGCCGGGGGTTCGAAGAAAACCGATAGGGAAATCGTGGCCCCAGGCAATATGGCAACTGAAGGAACACGGGTGGGTTTTAGTCAGTAAGAGTCTGACACGCCCTCCCGCTCCACACAGAGCGTGAGAAGTTATTTGATAATTTCCCACCCAAAAAAAAAAGGGCAACAAACTGGTTTTCTTCACGAAAGGCGTAGTTTAAACCTTACTAAGTTTAAATAATTTGATGACGTAGTTGTATCACAGTTTGTTTTGTTAGATGGAACATCTTGTGTTTTGGGTTTACCTTATTGCAAAATTCGAAACACGGGTAAATAAGGTAATTAAGTAGACGTTTAAAAAAAAAAGACTTACGGATGTCTCAATGGATAGCAAGCAAAACATTCAAATCAAACTTGGCCATCGGCCATCTTCTTTTATCGTGCTAATCCTGTCTGCCTCTACTTATATAAAATGGAAAAAAACGGATTAGGTAGGTACCTACCTACAGCATAGTAGCGGACAAATAACCCAAAATCTGTTTCGAAAAAACCAACAATATTAAGGTATTTATTGTTTAGCTAGCTGGTTTGGTTTTAAAGTTGATTAATTAAACTTGATTTGCTTTTTTAGGGTACCGTACTCGAAGGGTGCCAAACGGAATCTACTAAGCCTCCGCTTTCCGTTTGTTTATCAGCGGGCTGTATCTCATGAACCGTAGTAGACGAGTTGTGTTTCTAATGCCGTATGCCGCTACAACAACAAATAATAAAATTAAAACACGTTCCTTGGCCCCATTCCAGAAACGTGTTTTTTTTTCCGGCGTTTTTTGCTCAATCTTGAAGTGCCTGCTACACGGTCGCAAACCGCTTCCCGACAGAGGTGACCTTGGTGGTTTACAACCGTATAGATGGTGGTTTACGACCAAATTTCAAACAACTCTGCCTGTCGCCAACCAAGGTCACCTCTGTTGGGGACGCGGTTGGCAGCCGTATAGCAGGCACTCAAAACGGTACAGAACCCTACATGTGCGAGTCCGACTCGCACTAGGCCGGTTTTTTTTTAAATTCCTCTTGTGGAAGATTTTTGGGTACGTTTCTATAATTTTGTTATTTTTAAGGTTTTACTCACTTGTCATGTCACGCCAACAGGCCGCGTGATGAACTCATAAAAATAATAGCTTAATTCACTTTTGATGAAGGGTGGGCGTTTTGGGGGACTGTCTTATGTAATTTTGACGTTCGAAAAGTGCTGATTCTCAGCCTAGTTTGAATAAATGACTTTTGATTTTTTTAACAAACTACACTTAGTCGCTAGTCGACAAATCCTGAAAGTAAAACGTACGTAGGTAAGATACAGACCGGAAAAAATAATGAACTCGAATACAAATAAATAGTAAGCATTTTATCAACATGGAGATACCTATTGCTGCATCTACAATAATGTTTATCTAATTCTAATGTGAACTACGTAGGTACTGCACATTAGAATTAGATAAACAATAATGTAAAGACGTAACAGGACACAACAAGAACATAATACAGTGATACATAATACAGTCTTTCTAATGTGCACATATCGAAATGATCCAATATAATATGCTTAATTTTATCGACGGAAAAATATTTAAAAAAAATCTAATTTACTTTTTTACTTATATTATTTAAAGAATTTAAAAAAAATGTAACAAAACGGTGCAACTTTTAAGCTAAATGATCTATCGCAATGAAACAAACTCCATAATGATTGAAAGTAATTAGGCGTCCTCATTAAATGAAAATTGTGGAAAAAAAAACTACCCTCAATTGAAAATAAACAAGTTTTTTATCAAAAATCTGTATTTTTTCATAATTTTTTACAATAATCGTAAAATTTCTCAATAAGATTTTTTTTTCGGTCTATACATATAATAATGTAAATCTTTATTTTCAGACCAGGGATCCATAACATAAGTTTAATACTAATTAATAAAATAAGTTGATACTAACTAAAACACGTTTATCTTACTATATCACATATCTGAATGATGGTCTGTGTGCCGCCATCCAGTGACATATTTTTCCGTCTACCCTGCCGGCTACAGTAGCCACGAGGCTGTTGGGGCATAAAATTAAGCATAGATTCCCTCATTTCGATATGTTCACATTATAGACTCACACTGTATAATAGGAAGCTATCTTACGTTTGCAATTTAATTTCCAAAATAACTTTCAAACCCAATTTGCGTTAAAACTTCAAACAATTTTAAACTTTTCAATAATTAGTGGCAGGTAATTAACAAAGAAACTGGAAACACAAAACAGCGAGATCAGAATGAATTGTCATTAAACATTGATAATGTAACCATTTCAGATAAGTTAAAAGTTACTGAGACACTAGAAAACTTCTTTACCAACATCCCAATAGAGGTTACGAAATCTCTCCCCTCATCATCTATACTAGCTGAATCTCTTTTAAAAGAACACTTCAGTAGAGACATTCCAAGTTTTGAATTCAAGCCCATTTATATTGACACAATTAAAAAAGCATTTAAAAGTCTTAACATAAAAAACACTGAAGACTTATGAGGGATTTCCGTTAAGGTTCTTGAAGATATCATTGACACAATTGCCCCTGTCCTAACAGGCATATTTAATCAATGTTTAGATAGCGGTACGTTTCCTGATTTAATGAAACATAGTAAAGTAGTACCAATTTTCAAATCGGGTAGTAAGAGTGATCCCTCTAATTATAGACCAATATCTGTGCTACCAGCATTGAGTAAAATATATGAAAAAATCATGCTAGACCAGATGTTGTCACATTTTAATTCAAATGGGATTTTACATAGTCACCAGTTTGGTTTCACGAAAGGTAGGTCGACGACTGACGCAGGAGTAAAACTCATCAGTCACATTTTGGAATCCTGGGAGAAGTCCCAGGATGCAATTGGCATTTTCTGTGACCTCTCAAAAGCGTTTGACTGCGTTGACCACAATACACTGATCTGTAAATTACACCACTACGGAATTCGTGGACAAGCTGCTGATCTTGTTCTTTCCTATCTATCAAACAGGCAGCAAAAAGTAAATGTTAATGGGGCGACGTCTTCGGGGTCTCTAGTTAAAATGGGCGTGCCTCAAGGCTCAATTCTCGGCCCTTTCTTATTTCTAGTTTATATAAATGATCTTCCTTACATGATGACTAACTTATCAGATATAATTCTATTTGCTGACGACACTTCTCTTATTTTTAAAATAGACAGGAAAGATACAGATGTAATACATGTTAACGATAGTCTGGCTGTACTTTCAAAATGGTTCGCAGCTAATAATCTTTTACTTAATGCGAACAAAACGAAATGTATTAGGTTCTCATTACCAAATGTACCTCAAGTAGGTCTAAATCTAAAACTTGATGGCAAAAACCTAGATGCAATAACGGAAACTATATTCTTAGGAATTACTTTAGATTCAAAATTACAATGGGGCGCCCATATTAGAACTCTTTCAGGTAGATTAAGTTCAGCTGCATATGCAGTAAGAAAAATAAGGCAGTTGACTGATATAGCCACAGCTAGGTTAGTATACTTTGCTTATTTCCACAGTATTATGTCTTATGGCGTCTTGCTGTGGGGATCGGCAGCTGACGTAGATTCAATTTTCATTTTACAAAAGAGGGCAATCCGCGCGATCTATAAAATGGGCCCTCGCGAGTCCCTTAGAGACAAATTTAAAGAAATTGATAAACTGACTTTGCCTTCACTTTATATCTTAAAAAGTATTATGTATGTTCGCAAAAACTTAAGACTTTTCAAAATAAGAAGCGATTTCCATAATATAAATACACGTAGTCGACATGAAATTGTGATACCCAAATTTAGATTAACTAAAACAAGCAAGTCATTTCTTATAAACAGTATCCGCTTTTATAACAAGTTGCCAAAGTCTGTGACAGAACTTAGCGATGGGAAGTTCAAAACCCACATCAAACGTGTCCTTATCAAGAAAGCATATTATAAAATTAAAGACTATGTTGAAGATAAGGAAGTTTGGCAATAATTCCTTCTGCACATGTGGCTTCCCTGGTACCTCATTAACGACATAAATAAGTAAGAGTCTATTAACTGCTCCCAAATTACCATGTTTATTTAAATCTTTTTTTTTTGTTTTTACATTCGTCCTTGACATATTTATTATTCTATTATTTGACATTATATCCCTACGATTTAATTTGAACTTTTTTTTTGTGACTTTTGTGGACATGATAATTACTCAGATTGATTACAGTTGTAACAGCAATCATATAATTGCGTTTTATTAAAATAGGTTTTTTACTTTTATTAATTAATTTATTTTTTGTATAGATTCTTTTCTACATATTTTGTGAATGTGAGAACGCTGTAGGCTTAGTGGATTGTAGACCTGTTGACCATTTTCTATTTTGTTAAGTACTTTGTACTTATTGAAAGACCTACACTGTCCTCCCATACCTAGAAACACTGTTATATGAAAGTATTGTAAAAGCCAATTATTTTTAAAAGAGTAACCGTGGAGTTTCTTGCCGGCTCTTCTCCATAGGAAACGACCAATTGGAACCGTGCACCTAGCTTCTGACGTTTCATAAGTGCCCAAGTAGGTTAATGTGAAATAAAATATTTTGATTTTGATTTTGAATAGTACTGATTATTCTAAAAAAAAAAGTTGATAACATAATATACCATGACGCCTTGTTTTCCCGAAGGGTTGAGTAGAGGTATACCTACACCCACATTTCGCCAGTTATGTTTAAGTCCCATGTAATAGGGGGCGAGCCTGTTGCCATCAACCGAGCACAAATCCAGACTCCTAAGAGAAATTCTAGATAGAAAAACACAATAAGTAACACTTTGCCCGACCTGGGAATTGAACCCAGGACCTCATGCTCAGCAGCAGCGCTTGCGACCACTAGACCAACGATGCAGTCAAAGTTGATATTTGTGGAAATAACATCATTTGGAAACGGATTTGAATATATATTTCATGTAAGTATTGTGGCAGATACCCCGATACCACGCTGGCGCCGCCTGCACGCCGGAGCTGCCGTGTGAACCGAGTCCGCTAAGACAGACTCGTATTTCTAGTTTTCCGTAGCGTATCGCACAACACTTGGGAATAACCAAATACGGATTACTCACCTGTGTCTTGAGGAAAACCACAAGCTAAAAAACGAAGCACACGAAGGGTTCCGTACCACCGTCCAATATTTACCAAATAACGCTGAAAAAAAAACACGTTTCTTGTATCGTGAATTCGTGACCCTCCTTTAATTTTTATGTTTCTATATTTTTTATTAGGTATTTGTTGAATATTATAATGGAGAACCTAACGGTCTAAACTATCCGAGTTGGAACCCTAAAGTTTTTGAGCTCGCTTCGCTCGCTCTTGTATCCTAAACTCTTGTTTAAATAGACACAGTCAGTCCTCTTTTTAACCGACTTCCAAAAAGGAGGAGGTTATATGTTCGTCGCGTATGTTTGTTTTTTTTTGTTTTTCTTTTATGTATGTCCACCGATTTCTCCGTCAATTGTGGACCGATTTTGAAAATTCTTTTTTTGTTTGAAAGGGTGTGCTCTCGAATTGGTTCCATATAAATTTTATTAACTTTTCTTGGATAGTTTTTGAGTTAGCTACAAAATACGTATTTTTTTCTCACTTAGTATGTAGATGATATAATAAGTTTCTGTCACTGGTAGCAGGTAGTGGTATTCGAATGTGTATGGGGTAGGTACCGCAACTAAAAAGTGAAAAATAAAAACTTTTTACAAAAAAAAACAACCGACCTCCAAAAAAAAAACACTACAAAGTGAAAAATAACCTTAATTTCGGAAGTTGGTGGCAAAAAACGAAAATACAAAACCCAAGACACCGACTTCCGAAATTAAAGTTATTTTTCACTTTGTAGTGTTTTTTTTGGAGGTCGGTTGTTTTTTTTTTGTAACAAGTTTTATATGAACGGACAACAGAAAACTTATTTCATTCGAGGTGGAGTCTTAGAGTATATGGTGGAGTGCTAAAATTTTCAAGCTCGCGGCGCTCGCGCTTGCATCCTAAATTCTCTTGATTCTTAAGATTTAGTCGAAAAAGTTACTTCGTGTATGAATGGACAAACGAAAACCTTATATATCCGAGGTGAAGTGCAAACATTTTCGAGCGCGTTTCCTGGAGCTGGAGATGCACCTGAAAATAATCCTGTCGCCCGTGGATAAGTAGTTCAAGACTAAGCTACTACCCTCCCAAAATAACCTACCTACTGGACTTAGGTACGTACCTACAGTACGATACATCTTAGATGTAGCACGAATTTGAAAATTAGCGTTCATTTGTACTCAAAACTAGCCTAAGTTTAATTTGTAAAACATTTGTAAACAATCTAGAAAATAAACTTTATTTTTGTTATTATTTATACGTCTTTGACATTTCTCGGGACCCAGGGGTTCCGGACCTTTGAAAGACGTACGAGGGGCCGAAGCCAACTCGCAGAGGCCCCTTAGACGTTTTTAATGAAATGAGGTACCAACCGACGATTATCCCTGTTCGCACTATGCAAGTGCAGCCAAGGACAATCCCCGGTTGGTGTACGACTATTATAAGATATGGAAACAAAGTTGGGTTAGTTTGGGTTGCTGAAGTGGACTGGTCACCTGGAACTATGGAAGGACTATGGCCCCTGCCTGATCTATGTTTTATATGCACACGGATAAAATGGCAGGGGGTGACTTGCACACTCAATAATGGGTCCCCGAAAACGGTCGCTAGCACATAGTGTCGTAGCGACAAGGGGGCAACACGTCCTGAGGTGCTTATGAGGAGTGGAGAGGTATTCCACGGCTATCAGGACAATCCTGGAAGTACGGTCAAGATCACTACCAGCGTCTTACTGGAATACTTCCTTCCTCCGAGCACGTTTGCTCTTGCGAATCTCCACTCAAGCCGGCCAATTAAGGCAAGAATGAGGCGGGAGCGCCGTTCCTCGTCAGTGTTCACCCCAGCCGGCCAATAAAGGCAAGCCAGAGGTGAGGAACAAGACTTCTCCCAGGAGATAGGGTCCGTGGGGTCGCTACTGCCCAACAGCTCGCCACATGCTGCCCTGCGGGTTTTTGTATCTCTTTTGGTCTGGCTCCTCATCCCAGACCTGTTCCGGCAAAGCAAACTCTACCGGCACAGACCTAGAGTTCGGAGCGCGCAAGCCCCACCATGACGTCAACGTAGAGATACGGCGGTGGGGATTATTATTATTCATTTCAATTTTACAAATGTATTTGGTTAGGTATATGACTTTACAAGTTATTGCGTTTGCGTAAAGATCATTTTCACCTAAAGAAAAAAAAAATTAAGATCGTAGGTTTTGAAGGCGCACTCAGTTCGGACGGTGATCGGTTTTTCAAATTTTGCCGATGCTACATCTAAGTTGTGACGTACTGTACCTATGTATGTCCCTGACCTATTGCTACTAAACCACTCTCGGTCAGGGCACAGATTAATCTGTGGTCAGGTCAGCCAGGAATACCATGTATACTTATGTGTACCTATGTAGGTATTTAATTCTATGAATGCCTCAGCAGGTTTCTATGCATAACAGCATAACTCTACGCTTGATGGGCGTATTAAAATCGGATCTCATTACGGTCAGGTGGCTTTAAGTTAATTGCGTAACGACAGTGTATTAGGTCCAACTTACTAGGTCTATAAATTAAGTAAGACAAAGAGAGAAAAACCCTCATCGTCATTTCGCCAGATAAGTTTAAGGCCTGTATATTTATGTAATACAGTGCGAATCTATTGTCATTATACCGGATACAAATCGTGCCTCCAGGCTATTACTCAGGGTGTGTAGATAGAAGATTTTTTCCTAAACGTGAGCTTTGCTTTTTCTTTCAAAGAGATAGAAGTGCTCAAAGGTGCTGCAAGATGAAAACCTATCTTAGATTTTATTCATTCAGGTCATGTCACCGATTTTCAATGCTTATGTTCTTGGGCCACGGTTACCGAGGTCACATTAGGTAATGTTGCTGTAGAAGTCATAAAATTAATACGCAATCTTCTCATAAATATTCTTATATCTTTTGGCTACACGCAATGTTCCTATAGCAAAATAAAAAAAAGGCCATTTAAGTGCTGACCTTAGTGAACGTCGCCTTTTTGTCTAAACTTAAAGTTTATGTTTTTAATAATTTTTTTCTAATCATGTCGCAAATTAAGTGTTTATGCCAAAAAGCAAAGCATGTCCACCAGACTGCTTTGCTTTTTTTCGGCAAAATCGTCACGGACCGAAACCGCTCTTACTGTGTCAACTTGTCTCTACTGATCAGGCGCATCGTGTACCTAGGAGTAAGTATAGACGTACTAACTGTAAAAAAAGTTTTATTAAAGTAGATTGTGTTATTTTATTACATAGGTATACCAATTGCCAATAATTTTAGTTCAACAATTGATTTGAGTTTATGTTAGGAATTTAGGAAACATTAACTCAATGTCTACCATGTAGATGGGTAGTGTCAAGGCAACTGCAGCCGTCGACACTCGTCGGTGGCAGCCGTAGACGCGTCGACGGTTGCAGTTGCCTCTGCGTTGGCAACGTGCTGCTCGTGTAGGTATATGAATGAGCACTTAGGTAGAACGCAGGACAATTTAAAAAATATCGTTTCGCTACCAAGGTAAAAGATTAGGTACGACGTATATTAGGTGGAATGGTTATCGCTTAGCACTAAAACAAGTTTTACAAAAAACGTTCGATATTTTTTGAATTTCGCGGGCTATCATAGTATAGATAATCCGATAGAAGCTTAAAGGACTATCAATAATTTATGACTTATTACTAACAAGGATAACAACAACTTACAACATTAAATGATTACTAGAATTTAAGGTTTAAGAACAAAACCACCAAAGATTCTGCATGTAATGAATATTGATAAAATTGGCTAATAATGGTGAAGTTGGCACTTGATTGACAGTTTATTGCCATTGACCATTGACAGTCACAGACTCTCACCGCTGGCGTTCCAGTGCTGCCGCTGGGTACAGTATGTACTTTTGGTAAGTTTTTGTTGCAAGGGAGAAAGAACGAAACCTACATGTTATTTCGCTTTAGTTAGAAGAGTGTAGCAATAGTGAAATGCTAGAAGTTTGTTTAACCGAGTCTTGATGTTTTTTGACATTTTGACGATAGACTGACATCTACATGACTTAATAGAGATGTTATATTAGGGTAATTTTTAGGTAATCCTATTATTAAATATATTAGTTAACGCATATTAGGATACCATACTTATTACTAGGTATTAGTCAAATATTAGTGAACCGATTCGTTATTAGCTACTCAATCTAATCCGAGTCCGAGTCGCTGTGAGCTTTAGCTAATACTAGACAATACGACAGAAACAAGTAACCAAATGTTAAAAAATCTGTTTTCATTGCTTGCTTACTTGGTAACCAATTCATGCAGCTTTAATACGAAGTCCGACGTGTATAACTATGTCTTTACAATATACACATTACGCACGCACTCTATTCATACAATACAATATTCATCTCGCTCACTCGCCCGCCTCGAGTCTAGTCATCTCGCTCACTCGTCAGGCGCTGAGACGTCGGTGAGTGAGTGAGATGACCGCGAGTGCGGTTGGCAAATGATAATAGCATAGCGAGCGCGGCGAGCCGCCTCGCTATTACGCGACCGCGTCCCTATTATTTGACTAATACTTGGTAACCTATTACTCTATATTCGCATATTATCCTAATATGAATATACGTGGCTTAATTATAATACTTGTATTTATTACGAATATATTAGTCACACCTCTATGACTTAGGCCGCATTCCGTGTCACGTTAAAAGTGATTATATCGCGAACCCGACCAAAGTCCAAAGTCACAATTATTACTCAATAACCCTTATATTTTGTGACTATTAAATTTAGTCGGATACGCGATATAATCACTTTTAACGTAACTCGGAATGCGGCCTCTATGACATTGCTCTGCGAGCTGCTGCTGTCAACGTCAAGTGCTGCCTTGTATACTTGAGAACAGTTGAGAACCACGTGCGTGTTTATAGTTTTGGTTCACAATTTATAGAAATAACTTTCAAAATGGGTATAATACAAAGAGTGAAGTAAGAAAACCTTATTTAGAAACAGTATTGTTCGTTCGTATGAGACTAACAACTAACACAACTTATCTCATTTACAGGAAACCTACAACAAGGAAGGGTAAAAAGGTTTTGCAATCAAAGGAGCCAAAACCTATTGAAGGACCAAAACAAGCGCTTTTCCTTCAGGGTCGTAACCCTTCAGAGCGCACACGGAAATTACTAAAAGACATTTATAATTTGAAGAAGCCTGATGCAGCGTACCTTAGCCGTAAAAACGACTTTATTCCTTTTGAAGATGCAACGCTCATTGAGAAGTAAGTACTTAATGAAAATCACAGTCAGCAATTTGTCAGGATGATTATTTATAACCTTATTATATCGTCTCAATTACTTAACATTGAGCAACAAGTTACGCTATTCTGTTAAATTGATGATTAGATTTTGTTTTTAATTGATTTACCCATGAATTTTTTTAAGTTTATGTATGTATCATTACTTCATTACCTTATAAATTAGTATCCTGAATTGCACTCTGTAGGTACTTGACTATTATACTCGAAACAAATATACTTAACCATCCCATACAAAGACATGATCTTTTGTGTCACACCATACACTTGGACACTAAACATGTGGTAATTTTTAATTTAATTTATAATCATGTTTTTACAGATTATGCTATAAGAAAGAAGCAGCACTATTTGGAGTTGGCTCCAACTCAAAGAAGAGGCCTCACAATATAGTACTTGGCCGTACATTTGACTATGGCATCCTGGACATGATAGAACTCGGTGCAGACAACTATAAAGCAATGTCAGAGTTCCACAATATGAAAGTGCTGGCTGGCATAAAACCTTGCTTGGTTTTCAATGGGCCAGCATGGGATTTGAACCAAGATTTGAAGAGATTGAAATCACTTTTTACTGATTTCTTTTACAGAGAAAAAGTAAGCATTAAACTTATTTGCACTTTAAAATGTGTATATTTATATTTAGAGCCTGGATTTGTGCCCAATAGATGGCAATACGCTCGCCTCATAAGACATGGGACTTAAACATAACTGGCAAAATGTGGGTGTACTATAGGTACTATCGAAGAAACGCATATGTGTACACTGTAAGGACTATTCTTGCTTGCAGCGCTTGGCCGCTATAGTATCGAATACCAACGAAAAAAAAAACGTTCTGTGCACAGGATTTTGTTTTCAAATTGGTTAGATATGTGTTACCTACCGTGATTGTACACCTCTGCCTAATCCTTCGGGGAAACAAAGTGTGATGTTATGATATGTTATATTATGATAAAACTTGTTTTTATGTAAACTTTAAGTGCCAGACAACATCTTGACAAAGTCAACATTAAAATTAAATATAGCCATACGTGCAATGATGGGCAAACATCAAAATAGAGTGTTTCATAGTAAATTCAAATGATTAAGGTACTTCCTCTGCAGCTTTAATTACGGCTAAGAACCCATACCACAACCACTCCAGTTATCTTTCAATCATCAAAATGTGTCATGTTATGACAATTTCAGGTGGAAACAATCAGACTGCAGGGATTGGAGCATGTCCTCAGTTTCACAGCCACTGAGGGCGGCAACATATACTTCAGATCATACAGAATACAGCTGAAGAAGAGTGGCCAAAGAACACCTAGGATTGAGTTGGAGGAAATAGGTGTGTATTATTGCATTTTGATTAATGTGAAACTTATTATTATAATCATTACTGGTGACATGTGTACTGAATCTATACGGCATAGGCTATATAAGAAAATAAAAAACAAAAAGGAATTTTAACTATTTCAAGAGGACATGTACTCTTTTACATGCCTATCACATAACTATTATTTTATAGAAATACTAGCTGACCCTGCAAATGTTGTTTTGCCATATAAATGTTTGGGGTGGACCATCTTTATCACTTACTACCCTACCTACCCTACTATAATTTATAAAAACATTTTTTTTTTTTTTTTTGTTTCCTAAATTAAGATGTAAGCTATACTATTTTTCAAGTTGGATCAAACTGCACATGGTGTGCAAATTTGATTAAAATCGGTTAAGTAGTTTAGGAGTCCATCGCGGACAAACAACGTGACACGTAATTTATATATATTAAGATATGATGTACGTTCAATTTTGAAAATAATTCTAAATTCGCTTGAGTTATTGAATGCAAGCAGAGACGATTTTCCGCCAGCCCGCATGATAAAATTTTTCCTTTTGCAGAAAATCTTTACAGTACTATTGGTACATATTTATCCCTTTCAGGAATATAGGGATTATGTAATGTTACTTAGAGGTGCATAATGAAAGTGATGGTTCTGCAGTTTAAATTATGAGTTTACTATATGAAACCAATAGTTGCCAGGCGTAGGAAGTACCATCGAATAAACGCATACCTAAGCAGTTTAAAAACAAAATCCCGTGCACATGACACTTTTTTTTTTTCATAGGTACCTAAGCGTTACTATATCGGCTGAGCGCTACAAGCAGAAATAGTCCTTACGGTGTATAGTTATGCGTTTCTTCGATGGTACATGGAAAAACAAGTCATCATCACCATCAGCCTATAATGTTCCCACTGCTGGGACACAGGCCTCCTCTCTGTGAGAGGGAGTGGGCCGTAATCCACCACGCGGGCCCAGTGCGGGTTGGTAGATTTCACATGTCTTCGAATTTTCGGTTCTAGGACATGCCGGTTTCCTCACGATGTTTTCCTTCACCGTTTTAAGAGCAGTGGTGATGAAATAATTTACATTAAAAAACCTACAACTCGTAAGTCGCGGCCATTACCACTGGGCCACCATTGCTCAAGCTGCGGAAAAACAAGTGTTACACAATATTAAATCCTCTGCGATGTTACTAAGGCCCGTATTACAGAACGTCACTCAATACTCAAGCATTACTTAAAACTAGATTCAAGCCATTTGATTGGTTGAAACTAGTTTTAAGTAATGCTTGAGTATTGAGTGACGTTCTGTAATACGGGCCTAAAAGCTGTGCCCAACACTCTAGTAAAGAAAAGAATGAGTGATGTGATGTTAAACTAAAAATTTTATCTAATACATCAAATATTTTCATTTCCAGGACCTTCAATAGATTTCAAGCTAAGGAGAACTAGACTGGGATCAGAAGATCTGTTCAAGGAAGCCTGCAGGGTTCCCAGGGAACTCAAACCAATCACAAAGAAGAATATTTCCAGGGATGCCTTCGGTTCCAAGATGGGTCGCGTGCACATGGGCAAGCAGGACATCAACAGACTACAGACTCGCAAGATGAAGGGATTGAAGAAGACCCCAGAAGAGAAAAAGAAGTTCCTTGTAAAGAGAAAGAAGGAAAGACAAGCTGCGAGACAAGCACAGAATGTTGCTGCAGAATAAAGATACTTGATTACTATTCCCTAGATGTTTGTTTTCTTTGATTGTATTTACTTCCTAAAACATTCAACAACAAATCAATGATAACAATTTAAATTAACAGCATCTTAATGTCGTAGCAGTAAGGTTTTCAAAATTTAAGTGTGGTCGACTCTGTAAAGTTTAAGTTTTACCATAGATTTGTGGTTGACATTATAAAGTCCTCGTCATTTTGGTTGTCGCCTATGACAAATTTATGGAAACATGCAAAAAATATAAATTGAGTATTGAACATTGCATTCAACTGAGCCTAAAGTCATCTAGCCAACTATGACCATAAGTGCATCGCCATCATCACTCCCTCACCCTACTAGAGAGAGTTACAGCCAGCCAGCACCATCCATGACTTCAATGGGTGGTTAAACCACCCTCAGCCTCATCAGAGTGGTCACTTCTCTTCTGGCCACTCCTATACTAACCTAATAGAACATACGCATTATCATCTGCATCGCATTAAAACTGTTCTGGGTTATCACAGACCTAAAGTAAAGCTACGGGTTTCTAGAAGACCGGTGGCCGCACATAGCGACTGCAGTGACGGCTATCAGGAAAATGATGACAAGTTGGGTATCAAATGAAAGGGCTTAATTTCAAAAATACACACATCAAAAGTGTCTAGGGATCAAGTACCTACATTTTGAACTATATAAAAATATCAAATTAATATTTACCGAATCTAGTCTTCTAGACTGGCTAGTTACTTTAGGTAATTCCTATGTTTAAGTTAACAACTCATCCCATATTTTGTCAAAATTAAGAAAAATTGCAATTTTTGCGAATTGTGGGAAATTAACCTAAGTTAATGTCGTCGATTTAAATGGCAAAAGTAAGTTTTTTTGTTTTAATGTAAAGATAATAAAAAACTTAATCTATTTCCACCATCAACACTAATCACACAATCACAGCGATTTGGCATGCTTATCAGTTCATCAACATCACTTTGAGGAATGGCCCCCACGTTTTTTCTCAAAAAGTCAAAAAAGTTGTTCTGAGGTATGCACGGCATCCATACTCGGCAGAGCTCTTCTTTGGAGCGTATCCCATGCGTACTCAATTGGGTTGAGGTCTGGTGATTGAGCAGACCACGGCAGAACGTTGATGCGAGCATCGGCAAGAGTGCGTGTTACGACTCTAGCCGTGTGTGGACGTGTAGGTATTGTCGTGCATTAGTCGAAACGAATCACCCAACCGGCTTTGCAAAGGGATGATCACGTCTGAAACAATCCTCTCCGCATATATCAGAACATTGAGGTTGCCCCTGATCCAAATGAGATCGGTTCTTCCACCAATCCAAATACCGGCCCAAACCATTATTGTTCCCCATCCATATGAATAAGCTTCCTGACAAAATTTCAAACATTCTTGACGTCCAGAGGTCCTCCAAACTCGAGTACCTATGTATGTCTTGCATCCGGCCTCATACCGAAACGAGATTCATCGGAAAAGCAAACACAACGCCAGTCTTCTTCCTCCCAATTTCTGTGTTCGCGAGCCTATTGTAAACGGGCCCTACGATTGCGGGGTGCTATAGGTGGAACTCTCAGCGGCCTTCGGGTACGCAGATGGCAGACCCACTTCATTTAGGTAAACGATTTCGGATGGTTTGGTCGCTTATCAGCAAGCCTGAAGAGCTGTAGAGCCTCGTAGCCAACATCATGGCGGTCATGGTACGATTCCGTTGAGCAGCATTTTGGATGTACCAGTCCTGTCTGCGAGTGGTGATGCGAGATCATCCTCCATGTCGCTCGGCCACGCTACCCGTAATACGATAACGTATCCAGAGGCGGCTTATAACGCTCTGTGTAGCACTACACAGAGCGACAGCCACAGTACCAGGTGTGGTCCCAGCCTAAGATTTGGGGGGGAGGTCACCATGGGTGCCGAAGAATATTTTTAGGGAGGTATATCTTGTTGATCTAGTGGTCGCAAGCGCTACTACCGGGTGAAGTGTTTCAAAAATTTTGCACACACTGATAGGCAGGTATGCTGGAAGAGATTTTTTTTAGAAATAAGCATCACCTTTGTACATATTTTTCTGTTCCTTTCTTCTTGTCTGTTTATAATTATATTGTGTGTTCATAACCTGTTAAATAAATAAATTGGTTAGATTTTCTTTTGATCATTCCAAAAGAACTAGGAATTAGTTGCTTCGTCGACTTATGAAGAAAAGCTCAAGGATTAAGAGAATGTGAGAACGGAAGAGCGAGCGAAGCGAGCCTGAAAATTTGTGCACTCCATCCTGAAAAGCTTCTGTTTTCTTTTGACTATTGTACAGAAATAGAACTTACTTTGTCGAGTTATGAAGAAAAGCTTAAACTCAACAGTTTTACAGCAGTTTAGGTTTTGGAATCTGACCTTAACCTTAGACTTTCAAACCTAACGTACGAGCGGGGTGCCCAAATTTCCGAGTTTGCGTCCAAGATACTTTATTTTTAAAATTGACTTTTTGAAGTGAAATCTTCTTCAGGCGCGTTGAGCGATTTTTGGTGACCAGGGTTAGGACATAGGATACTTTTTACCCCGGTTGTATGTTCCCATGAGATAATTTCCTGAACTGGAGATGTCATCAGGCTCGTTGTAAGTACCTACTTAAGTAAAACAAATTCAACTAGGTATCTATAAAGTAGATCGAAAACCTCTTTCATTCACGATTAGTTAATGCGTTGCAATGCCTTTTTCATATTATTTTTTGTTAGGACCCTCTCCGGCGCGCAAACAACAACTTACCAAAGTTTTATCACAACCGGTCGAGCTATTCTCGAGTTTTTGCGAGAGTAACGCACAGCAATTATTTTTTGTATAGATACCTAGATTAATAGATTGCGAAAGTAACTATTATATACTTACCTGCATAAGTTGTTAAAGTACCTACCTATACCTATCATCAATTAAAAGAGGGAAATGGGGATTTACAACAGTTTAATATTGTGATAAACTTGAAAGATAACAATTATTAATTTTTGTATAAAATTACTGCGGTAGTCAGCCATTTCCCAGTTTCCTTCCCTTTAATTTCGAGTTCCTCGTGTTTATTAACCATGATTACCTACATTGTAGGAAAAATATGGCTTGGTGTTGATCTCGCTAAGTGTTCTATTGATAAGGCGAGTATAGGTACTGTGGGTATGGAGGTAAAATGCACTCAAGCTAATTTCCATACGCAATGTTTGTAAACTGTATTACGGTACGGTAATAATATTTACCATACCTACAATATGGTGAAGTACCTAAGTCACATTTTAACTATGATAAATCAATGTTATTTTGTAGGGATGTGCGTTACCTTCCTACTTAAAACACTCACAGCGTCCGTTAAGTGGACGTTCTTTAATTTTTTGATAAATTTGTGATTGCTTTAATTTTTGCATAAATTAAATGTACGCTTGCCTAAGGCGATTTACACACTGGCCCGCTATACGCTGCGGGGTGCGTGACGACGAAGTCACGCGCGTGGTTGCGGGAGTGCAGATTTGCACCATCATACAGATTTCATCGCACAAACGGCCGGAGCTGCAGTATAGTATACGGTGGCACAAAGTTTTCATTTCATAGCAGCTAGCGGTGGTGATAGTACAGTGTAGAGCAAAATTACGCACCATACCTACTGCAGAACTCGGTGCTGTGCCATACCTTGCGTCTTGTACCGCACCCACGCGCGAAGGCGCGTGTTTCTCTGCATGTAGGCGCGTGACCTACACCATGCGTGTTGCACTACGCGTGTTTTCAATGCAAAGAGAGATAATTTCAAGCACCGTCGCACTCTCGCGCTACGCTACGTAATGCGGTGCAGTGTGCGAATCGCCTAAAAGATACACAGCGCTTTTACCAAGTAGAAAGATTTGTATACTTTTGGTTATACAATGTTCAAAATAAACATGGCACAGCACGCGTAGCATGACCACCGTAGAAACGAGTTTTGTCGACGGAAGAGAAGACAAAATGACAGATAAACAATCACAATCTGTCATTTTGTCTATTCTTCCGTCGAAAAAACTCGTTTCTACGGTGGTCATGCTACGCGTGCTGGAGGCGTTAATATTAATCTTCCGGGACTGTTCACATAAAACATCTTTGGGACTCCAAATTCTAATACGCTCTTTCTCTGAGTTTTGCAAAACATTTCCCATGCTTTCACAGGTGTCTATTTACATTCGCCAGTTATTTTGAATTCCACAGCAGTGATAGCCTAGTGGTGTGACCGTCGGATTGCCAAGTCTCGAGTTCGAACCCAAGGCACGCACCTCTGACTTTTCGGATTCATGTGTGTATTGTATAATTATCACTTGCTTCAAAAACGGTGAAGGAAAACATCGTCAGGAAACCGGCATACCTGAGAGATATTTCTCAACGGCATGTGAAACCAAGTCAGAGAGGCCCATGGGTGACTTTAAAACTCGGACACCAGGTTAGTCATTAACCACACGAAAAGAAGAAGAAGGTTTTTGAATTCCCATAAATGTTACGGAGGGAGAGTATAAAATTATCATCAACCGGGTACCTACATATCCAGACTCCGGATATGTCGATATGGAAAACCCAATGTCACTTTGCCCGACGTGGGAATCGAACCCCATGCTCAGCATTCGCACTTGCGATCACCAGACCAACGAGACAGTCAAGTAGTAAGTACTATTTTCTTAATGCCCCTCAGCAAACTTCGTGTTTCGTGAGTCGTCGGATTTCAATCAGTTGCCATTTGCACTTGGTGCAGACCGGACGCCCTCAATCGACTTGGAAGTATATATAGTTGTTAATACTCTTTTAACTTAATGTAATTTATTTAAAAAATGGGAGGAAAGCTGCTAAAGTCGCAGGCACGACAGATGGGAAAATAGTTTTACAGCTCTATATAGTTCACACGGAAATCAAAACAAAACAACAATAAAGTACTTAATTCTGAATTCAAATTATTATATACGATAAATCTAATAATTGAAGGACTTGGAAATTAGCATTCGTTTGTATTCGGAAATGCGATGATATCCGAGAGACATTAAGAAAATAGTAATACTATAAAAATAAATACGAAATGATAGATAGGTAAATAGGTGGGTACCTATGTAGGTACATTGGTATAAATAGTTTTCTCAAATACGTGAGCAGAACTCTAAGGAGAGTCGTTAGGTTTAAAATAGTTATTTATTTCTATTATCACATGAGTGTTTTATTACCTGATTATAACAGTTGCATACAAGACTTTATCTATACACCCATGATATGAATCCTCTGTAAAAGTTTCTGAAACCATTGGGTGTTTGTAATTCAAGATCAAAAATAAAGAAATTCTCACGAAATTCAGTACAACTGCACGTATGTACGTCGCCTGCAGCAGCACATCACACACAAATGCGTGCAGCGGGTGCTGCTGTCCCCCGGTTGAACGTTGAAACGAGTTGCATAATGAAATTTAGTACAACATAATAAATAACACTCGTTTGGATGTGGTAATGGTTACTATGACACTGGCTGTTATAATGTTGCCAATAAGCTAACTGTTTCAAAAACTTTTATAGAGGTTTTATAGCATGGGTGTAGATAAACGTGTTAACTTAGCCCGTACCAATATCATGAATATAATTACACAGTAATTAACGAGTGATATGTCAATACAGTAGGTGTACCAATTAGGTAGGTATTGATTACTTACGTAGCCATATTTGCATAGGAACCCTCTGCGAAAAAAATCGTATTATCTTACAAACATGCAATGTGTAAAAAAACCCTGTTCGATCCGAAAAGGGCACATAAGTAATGCAATAACGTTACCAAAAAGTAATAAAAAATCTTTTTATTATTGAAAATAATAAAGTTGTTGCTATTTAAAATTCACGTTTTTAGTACCAAAATTATCCCAATTCCATTAAAAATTTGCAAATTTTCAACAGGGGTCATAAGTTATGACTTGTAGACTCGCTAAACGACAGTTCCCCGCGCCCCATGTATTATCACGGAAAAACCCCCTATGAAAAAAAAATTGGGGTATTTTTTTTTTCCTGAAAATTACCACATAAATAGACTCTCAGTGCGATACTTAGGTAACAGCACCCTCACGCATCACTATAATATCAGGCCTGTTTTCTCCGAAGGGTGGGGCAGAGGGGGAGGGGTCATATTGGTATCGGTAAAAAAATTCTCACACTTCACTTTCACGTTTACCATAAAAATAAACTATTAAGCAGTCGGCTACCATTTCAAAAAATTGGCTAACGCATAATTAGCCCAGATCAGTGGTCACAGCAAACTCATTAGTCAAAAGAGCCAATTATCAATACTATAACGACTAAGATTTCTTATGAGAGTCAACCCTTTCCGTGTGTCCAAACTGTCTAATTACACTTTTCCTTATAACTCCCATCCTCTTTCACTCCACAACGCTTCCTAAAATTAACTTGCTAAGAAGTAGGATGCTTTCATCATCATCATCATATCGGGTGATAGTAATATGATGAAGGCATCTTACTTATTAACAAGTGAACCTTGAAAAACTTTGACAGGTAAGTGCAGTAAATTATTCATTTTCGATGTCCTGTTAATTTTTGGTGAAAATGCTTTGGAAATAAATCATTGAAACATTGTTTGAATTTTGAATAAAACTTGATATCTTGCTTAATGACCGAAACCCCGACCCCCGTACGTTTCTACGCTCGCACTCATCGACATTTGTACAGCTGAGTCGCACTCTATAGGCCAGAGCCGCATGCCGCTCGCGAGCCGCGGTTTGCCGACCACTGGCCTAAACTAAAAACACTAACAGGGACACAAATACCTCAGCCCCCCCGACCCTTGCTTAAAAACGAGGTGCCAGCAGTTGTTGCAGCTGAGCACGTACCTTTATTTACCTCGCATAATAATCATGATGAAAATCTAAGTTTGATCCAGCCTGTCCCTTCTTGCTGTCCTCCCCCCAGCGACGCCCTAAGCCGAGGTTCGTACCCCGCAGGGGGTGCCCTTAGCGAGCGAACGCCTAATTTTAATTTAGAATCGTTTTGCCCCTGGCTGGAGGCTTTAAGTGTAGAAGCTTAAGGCACCCACAGGAAAGTTCGGTTAAGCAGCCAAGACCTCAGTGTTCAAAACTGCGAGATGCCCTAGTTAAAAAGAAAACGCTGGCACTCCGGGAGTACCGACAGAAGCGAAAACTTGGAAAAAAATCGGCACCGCGGTAATCAACGCGTTGATGTCTTTTACTCCACGCACCGCGGTAATCAACGCGTTGATGTGTTTTTAATGGTCAAAAGCTGGTGTCGTCACAGTGTCGCGAAATTTAGTCCCATCTCAAAAATGCCCAACTCGCCTAAAGAAGTTTTTTCTTCAAACAAAGAAACAAAAATCTCAGCAAAAAGTAGAGTTACACTACAGCCTTGTTTTAAGAGGCTTTTCATCATAGTACCTGAGTACCTAAATAGACAGAATTTGGTAGATGAAGGCCTTGAAGTGACATTTTATCAGCAATAATGACATGATGATGGGAATTGACATAAATGTTATCAAAATGTCGTTGTAGAAATACGAAATACTTTGAAAGCGATTGCCACTTGTCTACGCCCTTTTGGCTTCCAGCTGATAAGCTTTTGTCAAAGTTTGACTGAGTAGGCGAAGATCTGGCGAGGTTTGACAGTCAAACCTCGCCAGATCGTCGCCGCCGCCTAATCGGCGGGTAGGTACCTACGAGTGGTACCACTACGAACATTTATTTCCAAGACACGAAATTAATAGGTTATGTACATAAAGCGTTACGTAACGCATAAATCGCTGAAGTAAATTTTCCTTTGCGACGTCACGACGCATATTATATGTGTCCGTCCTAAGTACCTAGTAGTTAATTAGTTACCTACCTACTTATACAAATGGTTTTTTTTTTGTAGATGCCTACCTCTACCTACATTAAACATGGCTTATCTTTACCAGAAGTGTTTTAATAATGTGAATAGGAAATGAACACAGAGGTTGCTGTCGAAGCAATGGCCCTTACGCCCTTTATCAACAATAATCGGTCTTATTGTACAGTATTTCTATTTTCTTAATGTCCCTCGGCAAACTTCGTGTTTCGTTAGTCGTAGAATTTCTATCAGTTGCCTTGTGCACTTGGTGCAGACCGGACGCTCCCAATCGACTTGGAAGTATGTAGAGTTGTTAATATTCTTTTAACTTAATGCAAATTATTTTAAAAATGGGAAGAAAGCTGCTAAATTCGCAGGCACGACAGATAGGAAAATAGTTTTACAACTCTATATATAGTTCACACGGAAATCAGTACTTAGTTCTGAATTCAAATTATTATACACGATAAATCTAATAATTGATGGACTTGGAAATTAGCATTCGTTTATATTCGGAAATGCGATGATTCCCGAGGGATATTAAGAAAATAAAAATACTGTAATAAGCTTGGTCTTATAGTTGTGTGCAAATTGGAAAGGGTTTTTTTTAAAAGCTGGATAACTTAACCTTTTGAACGTCAAACAGTGATTGTTAATTTCCGTTGTTTATCAATGTCGTATTTTGTACGGCGGATTGATCACGTTGCCGTCGGTTCAATATGAGTCACTTAGTTATTTCGTTTTTTATTACCTACAATGATTATGTAGAGCTCGAAAGTTGAACGTTCCTAAAACCTTCTTAACTCACGGAGATTTTGGCCTTTTTTTGTTTGACCTACACTATTCCCTGGTTAGTGTAGCTAGCTATGCCCATGCATACCTATCGTCGTATCAGCCGTAAGTATCGCCCATTTAACGATACGGAACCCCCAACTACAGAAGGCTCCCGACGTGTGTTAACAAAAAATCGTAAAATATTTATCCAACGCCTTCATTTTTTTTTGAGAGCATACTTTTGTTAATGGCTTACTAAGGCTTCAAGCTACAGGCGCGGACCAATTCTCATAGCTCTGTAAAATCACACAGAAAATCGAACCTACTCGAGACAGGATGCTATTTTTTGTGAAAAAAACAATACCCTCCTTTTGACCTTCGTCTTAGTCGAGTCAAAAGGGTCAATATGTTGTTTTGATACAGAGACGGTCCCTTTCAGACTAGCTACGCTACTGACAATAACATGGATAGTGTGTAGTGTAGCTAGCTTGAGCGTCACATAGTTCTCCTATTTTTAACCGACTTCAAAAAAAGGAGGAGGTTCTCAGTTCGTCAGTTTTTTTTTTTTTAATGTATGTTTCCCGATTACTAGAAGACGGCTGGACCGATTTGAAAAATTCTTTTTTTTTTTGTTTGAAGGGGTATACTTTCAAATTGGTCCCATTGTCATTTGGTCACGATCTGATGATGGAATCTTGGAGAAATCGAGGGAATTCTTCAAATATTATTGGCACACCTATAGCGATTTGGGTATTTTTTATAGTAACTCGTGCATTTGCTCTCGGAAAGCACCATTTGGTGAAGTGGAACTGATGATGAAGTCCTGGACCTGGAGAACTCCTCAACAATTAAGGTCTCTGCATCGGGAAAAGCAATATTTTGTAAAAGGTGATGAGCAGTTAACATTAGGCTATTGTAACTTAGATAAATTACAAACCAACCCACTAAAAAGTAAAAAAAAACTTTTTTACAAAAAATTAGAGATGCGCGAATACTCGCTATTATTCGGTATTCGACATTACTCGACATTTTTTTGTTATTCGTCAAATACCAAGTAACAGTGTCTATTATTCGACATTCGACGAATAGTTGTCTAAATAAAAATAAACTATTAATGAGCAGAAAAACTAAAGACTTAATTATTAAACTTTTATTAATCTTTAAAAACAAAACACACTTAATTATCATTAATATAAAAAGTTTGCCAAAAGTCAGTCATGGAAGTTAATTAGTTAAGCTTTTAATTAATATTTTTTTATTTAAAGTCCAAAAGGGGCAGATTATGGTGCAGATAAACTAGTTTTTCTTGGAATGATTGTTTTTCTTTTTAATTAAGTTACAATTTAACTATTTCAGTCTTTAATTTAATGGATTTTCAAAAAACTTGGCTGGAAAATCTAGAAATGAAATTGTTTATTCTGTAAATAGGATATCGGAATCACTTTTACACGTCATATTAAAAAAAATAAGCTAGATGAGTCCGGCATTTCCTATCTGACTACTATGAGAAGAAAGGCCGAAACAAACTCAGAGGTCGCAGTCTCTTTTAAAGTCCAAACATAATCTTGGTCAGGCCTTATGAGGACCATGTAGATTAGTGTCTGAAATGGTCTTTTGAGGAAAGAACCACACAGATTTGAGTGGACCTGTCCATGCAGTCAGTGCAAGCATTTGTCAGTAATCGTGGAGCTCAACTCAGAACTTAAGGAGCTCAACTCGACGAACAATATCAAAGAAAGGACATTTGGGTAGGCCGCATAAACTACTCAAACTGCCAGACCATCATTAAAACGAGCTGAGAAATAAAAATAATACTAATATCCACATAGTCCTCACATTCACAATAATTAAAATAATATAATAAGTAATCATGACATTTTGAATATAATTTTCAACAATATCAATGTGTATATAAAACAGGTAAGCACAACAGCTAAGTTACAACAGCTGCACGGGTCGATCGATCAGGTTAAGCTACGCTTGCCGCGGTTGGTCTGTGGATGGGTGACCATCTTTACATACCAAGACCCCTCCGTGCCTCGGAATGCACGTTAAGCCGTTGGTCCCGGCTGTCATTTGTAGATCTTTGACAGTCGTTACGGGTAGTTAGAAGCTCAAAAAGTCTGACAACCAGTCTTACCAAGGGGTATCGTGTTACCTAGTTACTAGGTTGTGGAGATCAGATAGGCAGTCGCTCCATGTAAAATACTGATATTCAGCTGCATCCGGTTAGACTGGAAGCCGACCTCAACATGGTTGGGAAAAGGCTAGGCAGATGATGATATAAAACAGGTATATTTTGATGATTTTACATTAAAAAAAAAATGTCAAGTTTTATGGTTTTATCACAAGGCTTAGCACTTAGCAGAGCGAGTAGCTCAATCCCAAGCTTTTTTATCTTCTAAATAATCTGAAATTTTATAGTACCCTTTTTTACAAAGTTTGGTTTTAATACAGATTTTAAATCGTTTAATGGGTAATTTTCGAATATCAATGGGAAGTTTGTTGTAAAAGCGTAGGTATACATTGACCCATGAACATGTTGCCTACTTTGTGGAGACGTGTGCGATGTACAGCGAGGTTGTGTTTATTCCTGGTATTTAAACTATGAAAATCGGACATTTTATTTTGTATCGATATTTTATGTATTTTTGTGTACATACAGGGTGTCAGGGACACCGACACGAAAGTTGAACCCATGCATTCAGTACATGATTCTGAAACCCCCTGCGTTGAAATTTTTCGTCGGTTATTAAAAAAAAATATCTGCTGTTTCATAGAAAAGTGCAATGCGGTCAAAATGTATGGAACAGCTGATTTTTTTAAAATAACCGACGAAAAATTTCAACGCCCCCTGCGTTGAAATTTTTGGTTCAGAATCATATACTGAATCTATGGTTTCAGTTTTCGCATCGATGTCCCTGTCACTCCGTATAAGATTTTCAAAAATATATTGTGAGGCTACAGTCAGAATATTTAGTTCTTTGAATTTTTCTCTAAGGGAATCTCTTCAACCTAGGTTGTAAATGGCTCGAACAGCCTTTTTCTGTAGAACAAAGATAGTATTATGTCCGCACAGGTTCCCTAGAGAAGAATCCCCTATGACATAAGACTATGAAAATAACTAAATAAACACTTCTGGCTGTATCTACGTCAGTATCTGTCTAATTTTTTTAACAGCATAGGCGGCCGAACTTAGCCTTCCTGATAATTTTTCTATGCATTGTAATTTACCGTCAAAAACGTCCGTCCGTCCGTTGTATTCCAAGAAAAACTGTCGATTCAACAGGGTCCAACTCTGTTCCATTAACTTGAAACTTAGGTATTCAAATAAATGGAAAATACCTCAGTCATTTGCGCTTTGCTGATGACATAATTTTATTCTTTCAATCAAGTTCACAATTACAACAAATGGTACATACTTTGCAAGTAAAAAGCACACGTGGTGATGAAGAGATGAACCTGCAAAAAAACAAACTAATGAGCAACTCTTCAAAACCACCAATAAAGATAGGTAACGAAAACCGCGAATATGTGGACACTTACATATATATATATATACCTGGGGAAACAAGTATCATTCCACCAGAACAACAACATAGAAGAAATAACAAGAAGAATAAATATGTCATGGCAAAAGTACTAGGCTCACAGATAAACAATGAAAAGAGATATGCCATTTTATGTGAAGAAGAAAGTAATGGGTGTCCTTCCCTGTCTATCCAATATACGGTTCACAAACATGGACATACACAAAACTGGCAAAAGAAAAAAGAAGAATATGCCAAGCAGCCTTAGAAAAATTCTAGGAATACGAAAGAGAGATAAAAGAAGAGAAAGAACAAAGCTATTGAATTTCCTATCCATTCTATGAAATATACGAGACTTTTAACCAGCTCGGAGTCTCAAAACCTCTGTGCGACACAAGCCGCCTATTAATAAAATTGTATTCACTTCCATTTCCTTCTTCATAGGTCTTTTTTTTTGTTATTTAGTTAAATATTTCATCGCAGTTGTGAACATAATTCATAATTAATATCCATAATTCATATCTATTTTTATTTTGTAAATAATTTTCACTTCCATTTCCTTCTTCATAGGTCTTTTTTTGTTATTTAGTTAAATATTTCATCGCAGTTGTGAACATAATTCATAATTAATATCCATAATTAATATCTATTTTTATTTTTATTTTATTTTGTAAATAATTCAACTAACAATAAATAAAACTTCTTCTACAGAAGTATAAAGTAGAGTTGCATCTACTTTATACTTCTGTATAAAGTAGATGCAACTCTACGCACCTTCCTGATGTCATGTATGGGGCAATGGAGGACGGTGCTTCGTTATCCAGGATGTCGACATACTCTGAGGAATAGCGAACCGATAAGGATCGAGCGAGGTATATTCCAGGGTGACAGCTTGAGTCCACTTTGGTTCTGCCTAGCCTTGAATCCGCTAAGCACACTGCTGGAGGATTCAGGGCTGGGCTATCGATTGAGAAGAGGTGGTCAGGTTATATCTCACCTCCTTTACATGGATGACTTGAAACTCTTTGCCCCCAACAATTTGCAACTGCTGGAGCTACTGAAGGTAACCGAAACTTTCAGTAGTGCCATCAGGATGGAATTTGGTGTGGACAAATGTGCGGTCATGCATGTAAAACGAGGGGAGATTGTGGAATCCGTGGAAACCCACCTCTCGGATTCCATACACCTAAGATCCCTCTCCTCAATCGAAACCTACAAGTATTTGGGTATGTCGGAAGCGTTAGGTATCAACGCTGCTGACATGAAGCAATCGCTGAAGGAGCGCTTCTTTAGCCGCCTGAATAAAGTACTAAATAGTCTTTTATCAGGCGGAAACAAGGTGCGCGCCTTCAACGGTTGGGTCATGCCGGTTTTGATGTACTCTTTCGGCATACTCAAATGGACTCAGACGGAACTTGACGCCCTGGATAGGAGGGTCCGCACACTGCTGACCGCAAATCGAATGCATCACCCACGTTCATCGGTGATGAGACTGTATATCCCGCGGAAGTGCGGAGGTCGAGGCTTCTTAAATGCTAAAACCCTGCACAACCGTGAGGTATGCAGTCTCAGGGAATACTTCCTAGAAACCGACGTGGGGATGCACCGAGATGTCGTCTCAGTGGACAAGGGCCTTACCCCGCTCTCCTTGGCTAACGAGAACTGGCGCAAACCTATTGTATTAGATACTAATGACCGCAGGGAGGTATGGCAGAGCAAAGAGCTTCACGGGCGCTTTTACCGGGCCTTACATGGGCCCGATGTAGACCTGCTAGCGTCCGTATCCTGGTTGCGATTCGGTGACCTCTTTGGGGAAACCGAAGGTTTTATCTTTGCGATTATGGACGAAGTTATGATGACAAACAACTACCGGAAATATATTGTGAAGGACGGCACGGTTGACATCTGTCGGGCATGCCACCGTCCCGGAGAATCAATCCGACACATTATTTCTGGCTGTTCTCGTCTGGCTAACGGAGAGTACTTGCATAGGCACAACCTTGTAGCCAGGATTATCCACCAGCAACTTGCTCTGAAATACAGTCTTGTGGAATCGGAAGTACCGTACTATAGATATGTGCCCGACCCAGTCCTCGAAAACGGCAATATCACGTTGTATTGGGATCGATCTATCATCACTGACAGGACTATTGTTGCTAATAAGCCAGAAATAGTGGTGATAGATCAATTAGAGCGTCGCACAATGATTATTGATATAGCGGTCCCGCATGACGAGAACCTCGTGAAAGCTGAAAAAGATAAACAGATTAAGTATCTTGACCTGGCTCACGAGGTCGTCGACTTGTGGGATGTGGATACAGCAATCATTGTGCCGATAGTCGTGACGGCCAATGGCATAATAGCCAAGAGCCTCGACCAACAGCTGAGGAGGCTCTCGTTAGGCAGCTGGATCAAGGGCTTGATCCAGAAAGCGGTACTCCTGGACACGGCGCGTATTGTTAGGAGGTTCCTCTCTCAGGAGCCCTGACCACCGGTAGCTTGGACCCTGTTCCCGATACCGGTGGGCTACTATTTTTTATATTTTTAAATGTTTATTTTTGTTGTTTTCAGATGAATATTTAAAAATGTAAATAATATGTTTAGAAACGAAATAAAGGAAAATAAAACTTCCTGCATTCATTAAATTCTCTGCTAGTGCTGTGCACTTCTGTAAGTGACGAGTTCACAATACTTATGTAACTGTATGTGATTTTTGTATGTGTATGTTTAAGTGAGCAAGTCGTTGAGGTGCCAAATAAATAAATAAATTAATTAAAATGGATATGGGTAGGACATCTTGCTAGAATGGAAGTTGACCGGTGGACGAGTCGTGCCGTAGTATGGGAAGAACCCAAGGGAAAAAGAAAGCGTGGAAGGCCATCAAGAAGATGGCTCAACTGGTTGTCGATGTCATAGATATAGCGGGAGATAAATGGCAAATAAAGGCGAAGGATAGAAAACAATGGACAAAAAACTTTTTACAAAAAAAAAACAACCGACCTCCAAAAAAAAACACTACAAAGTGAAAAATAACTTTAATTTCGGAAGTCGGTGTCTTGGGTTTTGTATTTTCGTTTTTTGGCACCGACTTCCGAAATTAAAGTTATTTTTCACTTTGTAGTGGTTTTTTTGGAGGTCGGTTGTTTTTTTTTTGTAAAAAGTTTTTATTTTTCACTTTTTAGTTGTGGTACCTACCCCACACACATTCGAATACCACTACCTGCTACCAGTGACAGAAACTTATCATATCATCTATTATACATACTAAGTGGGAAAAAAAACGTATTTTGTAGCTAACTCAAAAACTATCCAAGCAAAGTCAATAAAATTTATATGGGACCAATTCGAGAGCATACCCTTTCAAACAAAAAAAGAATTTTCAAAATCGGTCCACATATGACGGAGAAATCGGTGGACATACATAAAAAAAAGGAAAAAACAAACATACGCGACGAACATATAACCTCCTCCTTTTTGGAAGTCGGTTAAAAATGGAGGAGAGCTTTACCCAACAGAGGGGTTCTCATTCAAATTAATTAAATATTACTAAATGTTACAATAAATTAAAACTCAAATGAAATCAACAATAATAATTCAAATTATGTTTATAAAATTTAAAAATTTATTAATATAAATATTGATTAACTTTGTTGCATGCTAACAAATATTATAAAATTGCATGGAAAAATGAGAAATTAAAAGGCTTATTTATTATATATATTATTTATTAACCTAGGCTTCACTAGTCTTCAAAAGAAAGTCTTTTAATCGATTATAGTTACAGGAGGATCCGCAGGTCGTCCGCGAAATTCAAATTTTCTTAAGTGTAATGGAGCGAACCTCCCTATTGCAAAACAATAACAATTATTTAAGTTTGTTATTTCTGCTGTAAAAGGACTGAAAAACCAAAACGCGAACTAGGAATATCTTATTTGTTAATCATAGGAATGGTATTTATTTTGCTGTGATGTAATTTGTTGTTAAACGTTACCACATCATGATGCGGTTGTAGGTAACCGTTGTAAGTAGGTAGAGGTTACTAGTGTAAATTCTATGAATGAACAATAGTCACAGCCTGCTAGTCATGCTAGCCCCTAAACGTTTACGTACAACTGGTTTAGGATGTTTTGAATGAAACATTCTTCGCCTAATTTTTTTGCCTACAAAATAATTATGTAATAGGCAATAACAAATATTATTTATGATTTGTTAGAAATACTATTTGCATTGGTTTGAATTTACATACTTAAACTGTTGTTTGTTAAAAGGATGAATGTTTCTAGGGTTCCGTACCTCAAATGGAAAAACGAAACCCTCATAGGATCACTCGTGTGTCTGTCTTTCCGTTTGTCACAACCAATTTGCTCCGAACCTACAGAACCGATTAAGTTGAAATTTGATACTCATATGTATTTTTGTGACCCAAACACGGATATGTAACGTAAATAAATGAATTTTGAATGGGGGACAACTAAGAAAAAAAAAAATTTTGCTTACTGTACCGTGTGACATATGAAACGAAAGGGTTTGTTGCGAGGATCTCAAGTATATATTTTTTGTAATTTTAAAATAAATAATTTTAAAGATATTTAAGAAAATACATGAAAATTAACCATTAAACTCCCCTTATCTCCAAAACGACTGAGCCTAAAATTTTGAAAAAAATACATGAAAATTAACCATTAAACTCCCCTTATCTCCAAAACGACTGAGCCTAAAATTTTGAAAAAAATACAGAGAATTGTTCTTTACTCATAGATTACAGGAAAACCTATGAGAAGTCTATGGTCTTAACATTTTCAATTTAAATTTTTTAGTTTTAAATTTAGATTATTATTATTTTTAAATGTCTTTGACATATCTCGGGACCCATGGGGTCCCGGACCTTTGGAAGGCGTACGAGGGGCCGAAGCCAACTCGCAGAGGCCCCTTAGACATTTTTAAGTATTGAGGCACCAACCGACGATTATCCCTGTTCGCACTATACAAGGGCACCCAAGGATAACCCCCGGTTGGTCTACACCGCACCGCAATAGTCCTACGACTATTGCAGAATATGGAAACAAAGATATTGGATTATGGGTTTGGGTGGCTTAAGTGGACTGGTTACCTGGAGCTATGGAAGGACTATGGCCCCTGCCTGATCAATGTTTAAATGTACACGGATAAAATGGCAGAGGGTGACTTGCACGCTCAATAATGGGCCCCCGGAAACGGTCGCTAGCACATAGTGTCGTAGTGACAAGGGGGCAACACGTCCTGAGGTGCTTATGAGGAGTGGAGAGGTATTCCACGGCTATCAGGACAATCCCGGAAGTACGGTCAAGATCCCTACCAGCATCTTACTGGAATACTTCCTTCCTCCGAGCACGTTTGCTCTTGCGAATCTCCACTCAAGCCGGCCAATTAAGGCAAGAATGAGGCGGGAGCTCTGTTCCTCGTCAGTGTTCACTCCAGCCGGCCAATAAAGGCAAACCAGAGGTGAGGAACAAGACTTCTCCCGGGAGATAGGGTCCGTGGGGTCGCTACTGCCCAACAGCTCGCCACATGCTGCCCTGCGGGTTTTTGTATCTCTCTTGGTCTGGCTCCTCATCCTAGACCTGTTCCGGCAAAATAAACTCTACCGGCACAGACCCAGAATTCGGAGCGCGCAAGCCCCACCACGACGTCAACGTGGAGATACGGCAGTGGGGTTATTATTATTATTATTTTAATTTTTTATTAAAAATATAATAATTTATAATATTAAAAATTAAATAACATGGTAAATCTTTCTATATTGTACGTACAAATTTACATTTGCAATTGGAATGTATTGGAGAACATATTTTTCAACTACAATGTTAAGTTTATTCTTGGGATAAATTTGGAATTGGAACAAAAAAAAGTAAATTGGGATTGGAAAACCCTTCATTGTGCGTAGTCTGACACGCACTTGAACGGTTTTTTATTTTTTATAGATTGAAAATTTACTTTATATTCATATCAATGATAATTATTATTAGCGAAGGTCTACTAAGTTCAATTACATACCTTTTTTTTTTTTTTTTTTTGGGTGGGAAATCATCAAATGACTTCTCCCGCTCTGGGCGGAGCGGGAGGGCGTGTCAGACTCTTACTGACTAAAACCCACCCGTGTTCCTTCAGTTGCCGTGTTGCCAGGGGGCCACGATTTCCCTATCGGTTTTCTTCGAACCCCCGGCAGGCATTGGCCCTAGCGGACCCCGTCAATTCTGCTGACATCTCTTTGAGGCGCGCGTGGAAAACAACGCGCCGTCGACCCGGGCTTGGTCCTTATCGGACGGCGAGCTACCCATTGCTCACCGTCCGCAAGCCCGCGCCTACGGTGGCCGGAAATCCTCTCGTGACTCCCGACGCCCAGGGCGTCTCCTGCTGCGGCGGTTAGGGGCGCGAGGGCGCGAAATTTGCCTTTCCCTCACGCGCTCCGTCTCCTCCTTCGCGAGCATTACTGCTTCGCAGAACGAGGTGACGGCCTGCCATTTCCTCTCGCTCCGTAGCATGGCCCGAATCAGGGCCGGACGCGAGAGATCACCGCCGCCGATCGCTTCCACGAGGACACGGCGATGCTCTGCCCAAGCCGGGCAGACCTCCACCGTATGCTCCACCGTGTCCTCCGGGCGATCCACACAGTGATGACACCCGGGCGTTTCCTCCCGCTTTATCCTGAACAGGTACCTCCCGAAACAGCCGTGTCCGGTGACCACCTGTGTCAGGCGGAAGGTGAGGACGCCGTGGCGCCTCTCTAGCCACTCCTCAAAGAGGGGTCTTATCGCCGCAATTGCGGCGTGCCCAGCGCTGGGTTGCGACAATCGCACTCTCCATTCCGCCATGAGATCCCGCCGGAGCTCTGTCCGCTGTGCCGCAACTTCTTGCGGCATCGGAGTTAAGCCCCGGCGTTTCGCCTCTCAATTACATACCTAAGGTTTAGGTTGTAGTGCAATCAGAATGAAAGCTTAATTTAAAAAAAATAGGAAACGGAAAATGTTACATTTTTCTACATAAATAGTCGTGCATTCACGAAGGCCGTGTCTTTACCATATCTAGAAGTAAAAATTAGGAACTGTTCCTACGTGTGTTCGACGTCCTTGTCAAGTGGTAAGCCCTATGTTTGACAGACAGAAAATTGAAAGCTACAACAGCTTACCGTGGTAAGAATACACGGGCTAATTAGATGCTAGACAAGCCTTAGGGCCACTTTCTCGAACGAAAATTACCGCAGAATTAAGGAGGATGCGCTACGGTGGCCCGTGAAATTAAAATTTTCTTAAGTTGGTACGTTTTTTGCAATTTGCAGGTCAGTGTCAGGTTGTATGTCGATTAAATGTAATTCGTGACCGTAACAAATATGGCTTTACAGAATTTTAATCCTTAGAATCAGCAATACAACTCCTTAAGTTAGAATTGGCCTCAAATGTCATGATTTCATGAAATGGTCATTCAATAGGGTAATATAACTTAGCGAGTTGTATTGATGGTTTTTATGATTATAATTCTATAAATAACAATTTGATACGACTGCGAATCATATTTAGATCAACATACAACCTGATACTGACCTGCAAATTGCAAAAAACATAAGAAAAATTGATTTTCGCGGGCTACCCTGACGCTTTCGCCGTAAACTGCTGCGATTGGCTGTTGACAAATCATTCAACCAATCACAGCAGTTCATGCGCACGTGACAATTTGTCACATTAATTTTGCGATAATTTTAGTATGAAAAACTGGCCCGTAGATAGTTTAATCTAAGTTCTAAAGAATAAAATATAATAAAAGACATCTTATGGTTGCAGACATGTGCCATGTACCAACCTGCACTGAGCCCGCGTGGTGGATTACGGCCCACTCCCTCTCACAGAGAGGAGGCCTGTGTCCCAGCAGTGGGAACATTATAGGCTCGGATCATTATGCATATGGCATTATGGTATGGTATTATTATCTTTCGTTGCATAAACAATTTAG
Organism: Agrochola lychnidis; assembly: GCA_963680765.1. NCBI lineage: Eukaryota > Metazoa > Arthropoda > Insecta > Lepidoptera > Noctuidae > Agrochola > Agrochola lychnidis. The sequence goes on along the minus strand of OY796859.1, from coordinate 14,914,979 downwards.
ATAATTTTCATGAAATACGTAGGTAGAGGTACCTCTGCTTAGATGGGTCAGGACAAATCTGGAAATATTGCGTCAAAGTCGCCAAATGTTGTCCATGTTGATTTAAATTGACCAGGTAACAGCGCCTTTACAAATATCTCCCATCTTCGTCTGATCGGTGATCCGCGTCTACCTACTCATTAACACAGATAATTTAATTGATAATAATACAATTACGACTTTATGAGTTCGTGGTAACCTTAATACCGCCACAATATGATTCAGTGTGTAGACAAATGACTGTAACTATAAAATACAATGAAAATACCAATACCTACCTTTGTTTGCGGTTTTTTCATGCAATAGTAGGTTTTCCTTCTAATGGTGTTTCATCTATGTATTTATTGGCACGCTTTATGGCATTATTAAATAGTTTAAAATGAAGCGTAACGACTAGTAATCAGATAATCATGGATGGTTCTAAATTATGTAGATATATATATGACCATTTTATTTCGATTTTAATTGCTAATCAATTTTATGATAAATTATGGCCATTAAATAATTTATGGTAGGTATATACAACTTTGGTTCAACGTTTAGCAAAAAAAGCAATACATCAGATATGTCACGTGTTTCTATTTGATAATGGAAATACCAGCTCTGTTTTTTTTTTTGCCTTTGCTCAGGAAAGGGACAGAATAGGCTAACATAACCTATTCTGATCCAAGCTTCTCTCCATTTCTACCACTTATTTTCGTCGTGCATTTCTTCTTTCCAGTTTTTACCCGACTGACCCAGAAGGAGGGTATGTATGTTTGTATGTCTATTTCTTTGGCACGCTCTGTAGCCTAAACGGCTTGATGGATTTTAACATATGAGGTGTCGTTAGGTTCGTCTTAATAGTGGGAGTGACATAGGCAATATAATATTTATATATTACATCCGCAAATACAAAAAAAGGCAGGGGTAGTTTAAAAAAAAAAACAACATGATTGGTATCAAATAAAAGTTACTAATGAGTCAATTCCAATACGTATATACATATTTAATTATTTATATATTAATAAAACTAAAAAGTTTGAAATAAAACAAATTATTTAAAAAAACAAAAAACCCGACTGCAAAAACTCATACTTAACTAAAAATTTTTGTGGTACAAAATGTGGAAAATATGGCGGGCGTCTGCCAAAGGATGAATAAATTGAAGAAGTAGGTAGGATAAGTAGACATTATGATAGTATTTTGCAAATAGGATGTCGCCGTATAAAATTACTTTTGTCTACAGATCTACTCAAGTGGTTTTCCTGACAACATAAATAATTCATTAATTGATAAATCTTCCTGAACACGTAAGTATACCTAACATGCAGGTTATCTTAGTATTTTTTATTACTAATATTAGACGGGATGAGAGTAGGTTTGTTCATCCTAATTATTTCAAAGAATTGTTCACTATGAAGCTAACAACCATACAGTCTGTCTAATCACACTATAATATTATAAAGGCGAAAGTTTGTGAGTGTGTGGGTATGTTTGTCTCTTCTTCACGCTCAAACAGCTGGACATATTTGGATGAAATTTGTCACACCGATAGTTTATAACCTGGATTAACACATAGGATACTTTTCATCCCGATATTCCCACAGGATCGAGACTTACGCGAGTGAAACCGCGGGGCGCAGCTAGTCAGCCTATAATGTTCACACTGTTGGGATTGGGACACCTCCTTTTTCTGAGTGGAAGTGGGCCGTAATCCACCATCGGGCGGGTTGGTAGATGTTTCACGTCTTCGAATTTTTGGTCAAATTAAAAACAATGAATTAATGCCTATTTTGGCATAAATAAAAATAGAAACCAGATCATAAATAAATCAATGAAATGGTTGTATCTAACGTCAGTAGTCACATCACTTTTACTTTGAACCATCGATAGTTCGATACACCATTTATATGCAAAAAAAAAGAAAGCTGTCCAAATTTTGTGAACATAGATCTATGTTTATATTTTGACGAATTCTTCCGTCCTGTTTCTTTATTGATATTATAATTATTTTACCTACAATTCAACACATAAGTAACATTGTTTCATATTATTTAAGTGTTAAATAAGTTAAATGCCATAATAATTAAAAGCCTGCTAAAGTTCCGAGTAATTAATTAATTTTATATATTTTTCAGAGAAGTCGTTTAAAATATATTTACTTATTTCCGATCAAGACATAAGTTAAAGACATCAAACAATTCTGACAGTATTCCCATGATTATTATTAAACAGATTGACCCCCGGAAATATATTTATAACTAATAGATACGTAATAGTTATGTAAATACAAAAAATATCTGCATATTTAAGAGTAAAACCAGATAAAACAACAAGTGGTCTACACAGTCTGATCTCGTATATGAGATCGATTAATTAATGGTAACGTAACATATAATTAATGTGTATGTCTACGTGGTATAGTCACAGGACCTGTTTGAAGAAAATGTATTGGATACATAAACTATGTTCCTATAACCGATTATTTTTATATTGCTTACATGATAAAGCGTTAATAAATCATTTTTAAAGGACCATTATATTTTTTGTTTAATCGCCATTTTGGTATTTAGTTATGTAGATTTGTAATTTAGCTCGTGGCTAAGTAATAACAGCCGCACGGGGCGATCCATCAGGTTAAGCTACGCTTGCCGGGGTTGGTCCGCGGATGGGTGACCATCTTTACATATCGAGACTCCTCCGTACCTCGGCAAGCACGTTAAGCCGTTGGTCCCGGCTGTCATTCGTGGATCTTTGACAGTCGTTACGGGTCGTCAGAAGCCCAAAAGTCTGACAACCAGTCTTACCAAGGGGTATCGTATTACCCAGTTACTGGGTTGTGGAGATCACATAGGCAGTCGCTCCATGTAAAATACTGGTATTCAGCTGCATCCGGTTAGACTGGAAGCAGACCCCAACATAGTTGGGAAAAGGCTAGGCAGATTGATTGATTTGCAATTAAGAAAACCTACAACTGGTGCTATTTTGATAAAATATTATTATTAATAAATTATTGAAATTGGTGACGAGGTTGATGATCAATCACGTGCTTCGAATCTCTTGCCAAGATGACATAAATACGTTTATGCTTTTAGTTTCATTACATGCTTAATTAATATCAAATTAAAAGCTAATCTGTGAATCGTTAATTTTGAATGTTATTGACCCGCCGATAGTTATGGCTTCATTGTTGTGGTTCAAGTCCCAGGTCAGGTCAGGGGCACTGCAGTTCTCAGAGCACAAAGCATTCTTTGATTTTAAAACAATTACTTGTCTATGCATGAATGGAGATGTTAATTGCGATTAAAATAATTTACTTAATTGTTGACAACAGGTTGGAATTTACAAGGTGCTAAAAGTAATTGAGTTTTTTTTTTGCAATTTTAGTCCTTATTTTATTAAAAGACGCAAAGACCGTTTGGTATTTTTAGGCACATAATGATTTCCTAAAAGGTTATCTTTATTCCTCATGGAAAGTCTTAGAAGGCAGGATTTTTGTTAAAAGGAGGTTTCCACATAATTATGCTTACGTCAACACCAATCTACTCGTTGACACGAGATGACAGTTTTGGCCATATTCCTTTATTCCTTAGCCTTAGGCTTAAAAGCTGTTTATTGCAAAGCGATAATCGGGGCGTCCATGTTTAGCACTAAATCTATCGGTCGTGATAAAATGCTCGCAGATATCTACCTCCTTAGGAATGTAACAAACAATTTATTCTTTAAATAGACTAACAAAAAAGTCCCTATGTATGTAAGTATGTTAAATACCTATACGCAAATCCCATGTCGTTTAGGCACCCAATGGTCGCAATATGAATGCTAAATCAAACGTTTGACATTCAAGAATACCTTTAAGTATCCACCTCAGATATTTAGGATAATTTTATGCGTGATTTAAAGGTGACAGGAATGGAAACCATGTGTTTATTGATGTTTTGAATATAATCAATATATTTCATTTCAATAAGACGGCGCGCGGCGTATGAAACAATGAACCCTATACCTTAATAAAATCTACTACATATATATATGTAGATACCGAAGTAGTTAGGTACAAAAAACATCCTGCATATTTTTAATATTTTATCTGTAACTAGCTTTTGCCCGCGGCTTCGCCCGTGTGGATGTCGCAAAATATCCCACGGAAACGTAGTATCGGGAGTATATACCTAACAGCCGAGGAAAAGGTCATTGACTCCTACCGCTGCGCCCGCGTTGCCGTCAACCATAATTATTTTGTTACGCGTAATTTTGAATATGTGATATCTTTTAAACCATTCATTTAAATTATATGATGTCATATATTATTAAATGCGATTGTTCATAGTGACTTTGTGACGGTATCGGTATTCAATGGATGCTTGCAGACTTAGTAATAAAGACATTATAACAATAGAAAAAGTGTTTTTCCTCATGATAATAATAATTATTTATTTATTTAATCAAAATAAATGCTGCAGGCGCAGAAAACCTCAAACGGCGCAAATATAACAACCTTACTAGCAGCTATATTTTTGAGCCGTTTGGGGTTGAAACACTAGGGCCGTGGGTCAGAGTGCTCACCGAGTATTCCGGGACATCACCAAGTGGTTGGTCGACTCTTTACATGGCCAGAGGGTTGGCCAATTCTTAGGCCAAAGAACCAGCATTGCCATCCAACGTGGCAACGGTGCCAGCCTTTTGGGCACTTTTCCCGCTGACAAACTCAAACTAAAAACTCAAACTCAAAGCATTTATTTCAAATAAACCAATTACAGGTACTTTTGAATTGTCAAGGGGTCGGTCAGTCAGAAAAATGAAGCTAGTTGCCCATTTCAAAGCGTAGTAGGTACCTATGGAGAAGAACGGGCAAGAAACTCCACGGACATTCTTTTAAATCAAAATATTGTTACAAAATATTGGTTACATCATTCGTGTTGAAATTATACATGTGAGAGCAATGTAGAAAAACGTGCACGTTAAAAGCGTCCGTAATAAAAATATAATAACAATTCAAAAATTTAAATAAATTGAAATTTAACCGTGGCAGCTAAGAGATGACTAGTCCCTACTGGCGGCGCCCGTTCACGAACATGACGCATGGATCAGCACCATTTAGCTCAACCATTTTGAAGGGAACTTAATGATCCAACACACACGCCACCATCAGCGAGACATTTGAGTGAGCATGACATACTCACAGCCGCCAGGGCACACTCAAGTCAATGAAAGACGTACCCAGTAAATGGTAGCTTTATGGAATGTACATGGTCACAGTGCTCACACATGTGATAAGCAATTATACAATACAAAGAGATTGAATTTATACAAAGCAAAGAGTTTTACAATCTTCAGCAGCTGCAACAATACTTTCGAATGCTAATCAATTAGTTTATTCGCCCTTATGGAGCTGGACCAGCGCTGAGCCAAGCATTTTTATCAGCGATGTAATCTCCTACTTATAATATGCTTGGCAGCATAGTGTGCGTTTTATACATGATTTAAATTTCGTTTCGTTTAGTTGGAGTATGTGGGAAGGTATTTTATTATAACATTTTAAACAGCACCCCATGAAGGATGAGTCTACTTTAGCCAGTCTGAAACCCGGTTGAATTAATTGGTCCCTATTTCTAGTCCTATAATTGTGTCTATCACCTCTTTTACTGAAAACACTTAGATTTATACTTACGTACATGATGTTTTCATAGATATATTGACAAGGTACCGTCATGATGTTAATATCTTTAAACAGTTCCCTTAGAGAATCGCGTCTGCGGAGACGATATATTGCTCTGATGGCTCTCTTCTGCAGAATAAAAATAGACTCGATGTCTGCAGCCCGTCCCCATAGTAAAATACCGTAAGACATGATACTATGAAAGTAACTGAAATAGACTAGCCTCGTGGTATCTACATCAGTAAATTGACGAATTTTTCTCACAGCATATGTTGCTCAACTTAGCCGTCCTGCAAGAGATATTAAATGAGGACCCCATTGCAGTCTTGAATCGAGCGTGATCCCCAAGAAAACAGTTTTATTGACAAATTCTAGTTTCTCCTTATTATATAGACAGCGATGCGGACGAATTGTTTGACGCCCAATGAGCGTCTTTATTTTTTTATTTTTTCCTTTACATACTTGTACATAATATATATAATAGGAGATACATAGTATAAATATTCAAAATGTATAATATGTTGAAATACATTACGTTAAAATAATAACAGTGTTAACATTAAATAGGTACACTTGACTTATGCTAATTAACAAAACAGGTAGGTGTTGCAACCAGCACCCTTACTAAGTTATAAAATAACTTGTATTATGGGCAGTGATACAAGCCCATACATAATTTTCAGTTTCACAAAAGAAATTGAAGGCAGAACCAGTGTTTAAAAAAAAAAACTAATTAACATAAAAACATATGCAGTTGTAGAAATCAGAAATTACAATCTATTTGACATTTGGATTATTTGTGTGGGGGTGCGTGTGTGTGTGTAATGGTAATGGTGTGTGTTGTGTCGGTGAATGTGTATTATGTTCTTGGTTGAAGGGTTTAGGGTGGGTTACTATCAGAGAAAAGTAGGCGTTCTGTATACAGGTAGTTGTTTGTAAGTAGAAAGTTTATCACAGATTTCTTAAGGGACGAGGTTGAAAGAGAGTAAAGTTTCCATTTCCTATTAAGTTTATTATAATTGTGGCCCTTGGAAGCAAATAAATCGTTTAGTGAATGAGTATTTACAACTGTAGTGCTGACAAACTATATCTTTACGTCTTTTAGTGATTGTCACGTAAGGGTATCTCTGTGTTGTAATAGGACTGAATTAAGAACAAAAAGTTGAATCCTGGTGAATCCCCACTAAACAGTGCCTTCCATCAAGGATATCGAATTATCCACTTATTCTTCCTTAAAAGTCATTTAATAAGTTAATAGATGTTTCTTATGTGATGTTAATAGTTATTTGTAGAAAAGGAAAATGAGGGAAAACTATGGTGGATAATTTTTCCTGAGAAGTAGCCTCTTGCCTGCAATAGAACTTGCTATCAGAAGTTTTCTCGCACTCATGCGCTGATTTACACTGTGTGGGCTTGGGGCAATTTAGATCAAACTATTTTTAATCTGGCGTTTGTGTTGATACTACAATACTTATCGCATAATCTAGACTGCAGACTGACTGATGCAAACTTATTAAATACTGGTCACAAATCACAGTAAATATAAAGTTGTTTACAACATGTAACAACGAAGTTCCTCGTTCTACGTCTGTTACTTGACGTAAGGTTTAAACTGGATCGTAAGATATGTAATAACGAGGTGGAACTTGTCCTTCTGTTAGTCCAATATGACTCATATCGGTTCTCAATCGAATATACTTATATACAAAATAAATGGATCACCTTTTCACTGCTACCTTCATCCATCCTTTCGACATTCGTTGGTATTGACCATTTGACCGTGATTTGAACAGTCTAACAAGGGCCTAGAAAAGTGGAAATCACTTCCAAAGCCTTTCGTATTTCTACAACGATCACTTTCAACGATATTGACATAAGATTTTCTGTAGCATATGTCATGCATATGTCAGTCCCATACCTACATTTTTGACTTTTTCATCATCGTTATCGCTGATGGAATGTCACATGTTTTCGTGTTTTATATTATTCGATTTTATACGACTTCTCCTCTCTGATTGAGTTGTTGCGGCGCGGCGGCGTCTAGTGGTGGCAAGCAGTAGATACCTAGGTACTACTGAACTTGGTGTCCTGGAATTCGATTCGCCGAGTCGAGTGTTATGTGGTTTGTCTAGGAAATTCTCAGTAGCAACTTAAGGTCTGCATTTGAGGCCGGTTAATATCAGTAGAATCGCTTCCTGTTACAGAGGTGCTGCCTACCCCTATTTTTTCTGTTTCATGTGAGTTCTTTTTTTTTTTTGGTTGGGAAGTTATCAAATAACTTCTCCCGCTCTGGGCGGAGCGGGAGAGCGTGTCAGACTCTTACTGACTAAAATCCACCCGTGTTCCTTCGGTTGCCCTGTTGCCGGGGCCACGATCTACCTTTCGATTTTCTTCGCACCCCCGGTTCATGTCCGTCCTGACTTAGTAGTGTGCTATTTCGGGGAAATGCACCTTCAAAACTACAGTATCACTTGAAAGTTCGCTGTTCAAAATAATTTCCTCCTTGTATATCCTAGCAGTACCTATCTTAACGTTTGCGAGGAACCTGAGAATCAGTTAAATATAAGAAGCCAAAAATGTGACGCACAATCTAGTTTAAAATAAAATCAAGTTTTGCGCAAAACCTACTTTAAGAAGCTTATAATATATGAAATTACCAGCTGTGTACGTGGGTTGGGTAATAATTGTAACACGTTGTGAATCTAATTTCTTAAATTGTACATGAACCTAGTTTACCAGATTGTTGCAATAATAAAGAATTATCTTCTTATCGATTATATTACTAATCAGAACCAATCGAAAATGATATCATCATAATTTATTTAATTGATTGAACACATGAATTACCTGCAGCTGACCTGTGTTCTTTCAGATGATATACTCTTGCATAGTTATTGCTGTGCCCAAGTTGACGATTCATTAATATTTTTGATTGATATTGTAGTCAAATCGAGAGGTCAGTGGTAACTTGCATGTATTGGAAATAAAAAGATTTTAATTGCATTTAATAATGGTCTGTCTACATCAGCTCTTACACAAGCACTAAATATACAAGCCAATCTTACTGTCTACATAATAATATTGAACTATTTACGATTACCATATTAATTATACTTAAATAAGTTTGTTAGTGTTGTTTTCAGATACTTGAAAACTACTTCCTTAAGCCCTTTACTTTTAGTGTCATTCACCTACACCACCACACACCACCACACCACCACACCACCACATTCACCTACCTATGTATAGTTAGGTATATTGTTTTGTGTTTGTATGCAAGTTTACGCAGTACTATGCAGTTAACAAATTTCGACAGATGTTAAATATTAACCACTCCCTCTCGTACGTAGTTGATTAGTTATTTAGATTATTTGAGAATTGCATGCAATCCTTTGAATGTCTAACGCAGGTATCAATTCAGCTTAATAATTAATGCTTGATTAATTTTTGACAGAACGAATTAATTATTGGTTTTAATTTAGTGCTAAGACAAATATTGGTAAATACCCGATCACAATGAATCACAATATCTTTTTCTCGTGGCGATAATCAATAACAATAAACAATGTGTGTAGTGGAAGCTGCGATGGCGCCGCTAGCCGCTACCGCTAGGCTAGTGCCGTCCGCGATGTGTTGTACCCTTGACCGGATGCCGGCGCTGCGCTCAGTCGCGGCGCGGCTCTGTTCGTATCCTCGCGTCTGCATCGCCGCACTATAAAGCCGTTCGCCCTCGCTCCCGCCACACTTCGCACCTCGAGCCATGCGCCTCCGCCCCACGGATGAAGCATCGGATGTGCACAACGTTAACTATCATTTTCCAAAAGTGCTTAATTCACTCCAAGGAGTTGTAATGAAATAATTGACACCTGTGCTAGTGAACTATTATCAACATGAAGTCTAGGAAGAACTCGTCAGACCCCCAGCCGGAGCTGCAGGAACTGCTTCAGAAGCCTCACAGCCTGACGCTGATCGCTGACGGCAAACGCGCAACAAGTACGTTCTTATTTTCATAGCTTTCAGTCAATATTTTAAAGTAATAAGAGTGACGTCTCAATAGCGTCCGTTCCGCTGAATGGACGTATGTAGTAAATCGCGCATAACAATTACCTACCTAGTCATTATTGACAAAAATTTAAATTAATATTTTAAGTGTTATTCGAAGTGAGGAACACATCCTTCAACAATAACAAAAGGCTAACTTCGATGATTTCATTACATTGTGTATTTAATTTGCACCTGCAAAGCCTGTTTATAAGAGGTCTTGATCTAAGAGAGGAAGTAAATAAACTTGTCCTTGCAAATAAAAGCAAAAGTTGAACTAAACAGTGTCTTTAGTGGGGTGTCATTGAAATCAATGTTTGTCCAGTGTCATCGGGTGTGCGGTATTGAGATTAGGCCTCAACAGAGTAAATAAATAAATACGATATTTATAATATCACGCTTGTTTTATGGTCAAGCGTGATTTTTATCGTGTCGGCGCTTAGTCGCAAGTTTAATTTGAATACGACAATTTCCGGTATTAGTTCGACATTGATATTTGCGAATCATAAATTATAACGGTTATACATTTTAAGAAATTATGAGTATATTATTAGAGAATAGATATATATCTATGGCTAAGTAACTACAGCTGCACGGGTCGATCGATCAGGTTAAGCTACGCTTGCCGCGGTTGGTCTGTGGTTGGGTGACCATCTTTACATACCAAGTCCCCTCCGTGCCTCCGAAAGCACGTTAAGCTGTTGGTCTCGACTGTCATTTGTAGATCTTTGACATACGTTACGGGTAGTTAGAAGCCCAAAAAGTCTGACAACCAGTCTTACCAAGGGGTATCGTGTTACCTAGTAACTAGATTGTGGAGGTCAGATAGGCAGTCGGTCTAAGTAAAATACTGGTATTCAGCTGCATCCGGTTAGACTGGGAGCCGACCCCAACATAGTTGGGAAAAGGCTAGGCAGATGATGATTATATTTCACAGTGTCGCACGTCACTGTCGGCATTTCCGTGCCGGATACAATAACATTAGAACGTAGAAACAAAAATATACATATATCAACCTATTTATTATTGCACAACATTTTAATATAATATGAAAATCTATGCCCATTATGTATTTATTAATGCGTATTATGTGACATAGTGCGTGGTATACAAGCAATGATAACATCAGTAATAAATACTCACATCAATGTTAAGTGTAATTAAAATGCCTTTATGTTAACTGTCCATCTAATTAGTTTAATTACAGTTTATTTAAAAAAACTACAAAATTTCGCTAAAAATGTGATGTGAACGTTTGTACTCGTACAGGGCCGTCGCCGTAGCGGCCGTAGCGAATCGTCATGAAATTCAGACAACGTACTTAAATACAAAGTGTGGGTATATCAAGAATTTGCATTTATCATATTACTTGGTCATTCTTTAACTTGTACGTATATAAAAACATGATTTTCAACAAAAAATCGAATTAATGCTCGTAAAGAAACATGGCATAATCGATTGGAAAACTATTGTTTTATCAGTCTATCGCAGTTTTGGGGGTAAACGTTTAGATGAAAATGTTACTTATGGAATATTTTGATTTTCAGGATGTTCTTTGTGGACATGTGTAGATAGAACTAGTGTTCTGATGGTAAAAAAATCTTCCAATTTTGATAAACATCCTAGTCTTCACAAGTCTGTTAAAATCTACTTCATTAACTCTAAATCAGTAACGACTGACATTTAGATTTGTGACGACTAGAAAAATAATTATAATGTAGGAAACTACAAAATAGTCACTTTTTCTTATCTTAGAAAATGGTATAAGTATTAATTACTGTTATGACGTAAATTATCAATTTACATTTATTATCAATTAAGTATGAGTTTTGTCGTAAGAAAGCCGGCCAAGTGCGAGTTGGACTCGCAGAAAGACAGACGGCGGGCGTATAGGCAGTAGGCTCAGAAATAGTGAACCCGATTTACCTGAAAAAATAAAACAATATATTCAGTTTAGAAATGACGTAAAACTCACAATTATTATTTATCTAGGACTTTTATTTATTTATTCACTATTTACCATGACATTTATTTAATTATTGACTACTAAATACTGCTTAACATTGAAAATTAAAATGGTTAAAATGATTTTCTAAGTTAATAATTTTGTAATATTTATTGTTATTCAGCATGGTATTATGATAGTAAATTGTAATTTGTAATTAATGTGTAAAATTTTGCATGCCCAAGTGACTTCAGAGCATGGAGAACATTGTCAAAATATGTATAAGATCTATACCCCTACCCATGTTGGCAAAAAATAAATGTATTGAATTGAATTGAAAAAGTTACTTAAACTGGCATTTCTGCCCAACTTACACTGGGAAGTCGGCGTTTCGTGGGCTATCTTTAGTAGGTTTTATTGTTCGATGTTCAGAAAATACTTATCAATTAATTTTATCCTATTAAGGTATATTAGGCAAATGTGTATGGAAACACAGGAAGGGAACGCCGTCCAGTTAAGCTCGAAATGCCCATTCAAATATTTATAATATTGTACCTGGATATTTCGCGAATTTCGCGTATTTTTTTTTTTCTTTGGATTTTGAATTCGTGTTCTTTATGGCACCTCTTTAGGTCATGAATATCAAAAATTATTTGGCCTAAGTCTTAAGGAGGAGGCGTAGAAAATTGATTCACTGTTACAATGTATAATAGATGAAGAAGATATGACAGAAATATGGCGTTGTAGACATCAGTATCAGTAGGTAGATCAATAACCTATATAGGTCCAACTTGAGGGCTGATTCTCGAGCCGATCTCAGGCTATTCACCTAAATAACCAGTTATTCAACTTATTCCTCTTTAATGAGGTCTTTCCTCTGTCCTTATTCAGGTGATTTACTGCAGAGTATAATATTTAGGTAAATTGAATTCGAATGCGATCGACTGTTCATTGTATTATTGCTTTTAAATAATGTGAGGAGGCAGGCAGATTGCAAAGTGACTTGACTTTTCAATTCTTCAGAAAATCTTTTGTAACCGTAGAAAGAAACTCCCTATATTGCTCCCTGCTATGGGCTAGCCCATCACTTAGTTTACAGGGCAGATATTGATGAGTCTTCTAATGAGGTAATCTATATGTATTAATTTTGTCGACGGAAAAAAAGAAAAAAAGTCTAAATTTATTTTTAATATTTTTTAAGGATTTTTTTTTTTTTTGTAAGAAGACGTGTAACTTTTAAACTAAATGATCTATCACGATGAAGCAAACTCCATAATGATTAGAAGTAATTAGGCGTCCTCATAAAAAGGCGTCCTCATAAAAATTGTGGAAAAAAACTGCCCTCAATTGAAAATAAACACGTCTTTTTTAGCAAAAATCTGTTTTTTTTTTAATCCATTTTTACAATAATCGTAAAATTTCTCAATAAGACGCCAAACGGATAATTTCGATATGTACACATTATAAAGACTCACACTGTATGTACACTTCTGCATAACTCTTCGGGAATAACAGGCGTGATGTTATATTATGTATGCAGCAATAAAACATTTGACAATTTGTTTCAGAATGTTGTATAGGATGATATTTAGGACGTAGTTACTCCAAAACAGCCTTTTCTCTTTTAGTTAGTAAAGAGTAGCAGCAGGCTTTAAAGTTAAGCGTTCCAATTTAAAACGTATATTCAATGTTTAGCCCAGTATTCTAGTTTCGTTACCTACTTAGCCATACAGATCATAGAGAACAAGACAGTTTTTTCTAAGACAATAGAAGAAAAGCGAGAGTTCTATGTTCTATAGATGCAACGTGCAGACCATTTGCTCTTTTAGAGAATTAACAGTTTTGTAGTTACTGGAAATATCGTGTCTGTATTATTATTTCGAAGACAGATTTACATATTTTTAAAACAGCTTTATTTTGAGTCTAAAAAATTAACAATCCGGTACAAATAAATCTTTAAGAACACGAAAACCGATACCAACCATAAATATACTTAAATGTCAGCTTCGTCTCGGGATTAAAGAAGAGAGATTAATACACTCCAGTACCCTAATTGCGTAACTTATTTTCGTAAACAATTATGATAAATTTGTTTCATTTTTTTTTTTTTCAGTTCAACATCATTCATTGTGTTATTCACGTTGTTGAGCAGATTTTTTTCAACTTATGAAGCAATGGATTAGCAATCTGTTTCAAATCGAAACAAATTGTAATTGATCGTGCATTACGCAATTAGGGTACATGACTCCTAAATCGAGCCACAGTGCATCTCCACATAAGGTATCAAGGTCTAAAATATACAAAATATGAGTCAAATAAAACGTTTTTATGCAGTTTTAAAGCAGATAAACAAATCATCATTTCGATGTCATCATTTTCCCAAATTGGTTTCACGATCATTTAAAAAGTGTAGAATGTGGTATTGTGGGGCAAGTGAAAAACTTTGAAAACAGTACAAGTGGTTTATTTAATTTTATTCGCGAAACCGATACAATGAAAAAGAACCTCTTAAATAATTTTACTCATCTTCACGTCATAAACTCCGACCAAAAAACTTTATACAAAAAAATGCACAGTGGCTCGATATAGGAGTCCGGGAGTGTAAGATTGGTCGTTTTATTAAAAAGCTTTTGTTTCTTCTTTTCAAAACTCAATTTTTGGTTTCTTCACAATATCTGACGTGAAAATTTGTAGTTTTGATAAACTGACCTGATGGTCTAACTGGCCTGATGGCCGTCTTCGCTGGCTTTTCAATTTTGGGGTGCGACAACTCACCAGTTTTATCGCCTATGTGCCGGACGGACATTTATGTGTCACCGCTCCTAAATGTCCGTCCGGCGCAGTTTGGACAATCAACTCTGCTACCATCTTGCTAATTAGCTCATATTTTTCCACTTCATGATCTGTTCTCAAATATCAAGTTCCAGGGTCGGTTTAGCCACGTAGTAGGTGTAGCAAATACTACAGACACCGCGCTTTGGGCCGCACTGGGACTGGAAATAAAACAAGAGATGGTATCACCTGTACCGTGTGCGTCCAATAGAATATTATTTATGAATGGTGTTTAATAACATGTGAACATATATTCTGAATTATTATAGATTATTGTAATTAATTACAGTAGATAATAATTTAGAATCAAATTTTTTTGTTATTTTTTCGTGTGTTGCCACACGTTTTTTCTTGTGGCTTCTTCAGAATACGGTGAGTGTAACGCACCATTGTTTTTTTTTTCTTTATCAAATTTATGTGAAATCCATATTTTACTTTTCTCTTTGTTTTATTTCAAACATATTGTCAAAAGGAATCTAGCCTGCCCTAATCTAGTTAAGGATCATGAGGCATCTTTGTTTAGAAACATTGATTTGGCTAGTGTTATATCGTGAAAAACTATTTTGTAAAAGTACTGATTTTTAATCTCGTAAAATTTTGAGAGCAGTGGTGGCCCAGTGGTAACGGCCGCGACTTACAAGTTGTATGTCGTAGGTTCGAACCCAAACAGGCGCTTTACTTTGTGTAAATTATTTCATCATCATTGCTCTCAAAACGGTGAAGGAAAACATCGTGAGGAAACCGGCATGTCCTAGAACCGAAAATTCGAAGACATGTGACATCTACCAACCCGCACTGGGCCCGCGTGGTGGATTAAAGCCCACTCCCTCTCACAGAGAGGAGGCCTGTGTCCCAGCAGTGGGAACATTTATAGGCTGATGATGATGATGATGAAAATTTTGAATCGAAAACAAAACAATTTCTACCAGGCCCCTTAATAGAATTTGCTAAGGGCCCCGCGCCGGCTTGATCCGGCACTGCCTAGTTCGTACTGCACGAGAGAAGCAGAATCCAGGCTTTTAGTATGCGGAGGTAATCAATATAGGTTTAGATTTATAACATAAACAAAAGTGTTCATTTGAAAACGTCGGCAATCAATCTACTTGAGTAATGAGTCTGTTGATACAAATCTGACGCGGCGTAATCTTTAGATGTTCGTTCAATTGAATGGCGATCATTTACACTTAATTATGATAAATGTTTTAATTCATACATTGTTACTTTAACTTTACTGGACACAAAGTTTATTTATTATGGTGCTACTTCTTTAATTTATAATGCGGCTAGTCTGAGTTGTTTATTTTAAAACGTAGATAAATTTTCCGTATTTAATCATAAGAAATTTATGTGCCCATCGTAATTATACCATAGAAAAACTTCCTACTAATATAAATACTGGCTTACAAAAGGATCAGCTTTTCAAATAACTGTATTTAGTTTTGGAAAATAAAATATTTTACGACTTTGTTTACACTTTATGAAGTTGAATATACCTTAGAGGACCCTCTATTGTCCTGTCTCATACGGGTGTCGAAAAAGCGAATTAAGGAGGTAGTTCTTATAAAGGCGCACATATTGTTTACATGATTATGTTTAATAAGTGGTTCGTTGAGTAGATTGATTTGTAAACTAACACATAAGAAGATTTAATTATCCATGATTCTATGTAAACTTATTTCATAATTATGACGTTAATTTAATATTCACAACAAGGCACTGTACTATAAAAACAACCTCTTGTTTTGAAGAATTACTAACGAATCACAATGCTAAAGGATGTTTGATAACTTTTGATAAAGAATAAATAAATATAGAGCTATGAAACTTGAGATAATTTAAATTTTATGACGTCAAATAGTGTCTAAAATAATCCGAATTTCGTCATCAATGACACTAAAGTCATATGACGTAGCCTATGATAGAATTTACATTATTCATCAATATTCTTGACTAGCTTAAATAAAGACAGTAAAATATTTAATTTAATATAATATTAGCTTAATCAAGAAAACTTTTTTCAAAACAACACCTACTGACCTACCTAGGCTGTATGTCTCCCTACACACCTACGTAAATCTGTACATATTATAAACTGACATGGGAATATCGGGATAAAAAGTATATATATATCCTAACCCAGGTCATGGTCTACCCATGTGCCAAATTAAATCTAAATCCGTTCAGCCGTTTTAGCATGATGTAACAAAAAACATACAAAAAATCAAATCTTTTCCCTTTTTATATAATAAGAATAATATAATATTAGTTTATATTAAAGTCGATTTTCGTGTTTGTCTGTGTGACCGCGCTGTTCTTCTAAACTACGTAACAGATTTTCATGCGATTTTCATCATCTTTTAGAGAATTAATTCCGGAAGGTTTATGTGTATAATACATTAAAAAAATAATTAATAAAGAAATATCGACTTTTTTCGAATCGTAAAAACCGTGCGAAGCAGGGGCGGATCGCTACTATTTAATGTTTAAGTATCATTAACTTGTACAATAATTAAATTACTATTTTCGTAATGCAAAGTATAATGAATGCAGCGACGCTATTTTAAATAATTTTATTTTCACTCATTTGCTACGTAGCGCGGCGTAGCGCTACGCGGGTCATCCTGACAAGTTTTAGCTTTAAGCAACTGCTTTTAAAATAACGAAAAAGCTTTGCTTGTAATTCCAACATTTCAGTAAATAACAAGCCCTGTGCCCAACGGAATTTTCTATCGGCAAAAATGACGAATACAAACTTTCATCCCCTATTAAAGCCTTCTACGGGATGAATTTTCAAAAATTCTTCCTTAGTGCTCACATTCATTATTTTAAGGAAGTCTTGTTGCAAAATTTCATGCTTCTAAACCTAGCGATTAAGTAGAAGATAGTTCCCTAAATTTGGAGCAAAGTTAAAACCAAGTTTACCTACCTTTCACAACTTGGAGGCTTAATTCGTGATAAAATGTAGTTAATCATCTCGTTGAATTTATGCCTATCCTGAAAAATTATATCACAGAAAACAAACTCAACTTAAAAATAAGCAAGTAACAACTCTACTTATAATAACTAATTAATTGATAAAAATAACAAAATTATATACTAACTTAACTAAAACTATTCACAAACTCATCATCTGCCTAGCCTTTTCCCAACTATGTTGGGGTCGGCTTCCAGTCTAACCGGATGCAGCTGAATACCAGTATTTTACATTTTTTTTTTTTGTATTTTAAAACTATTCACAAACTAAAATGTTAAAATCTCAAGCGGCGTAAGTATAATAACCTTATTGGTAATTATATTTTCGAGCCGTTTGGGGTTGAAACGCTCGGGCCGTGGGGTCCGAGTGTCCATGAGAGGCCATGGACAGTCGGACCCCACGTTCATGACATCTCAAAACGGCTATTTGACACTTCCCGTGACCCAAGGGCTGGTTTTTACCTTGGCCAGAGGCTAAGCATTACCATACAACGTGGTAATGCCGCCAGTCTCTTGGATACATTACCAGTCGATAGCGATGCGGATGAATTTTTCGATGCTATATTTTAGTTTGTGAATAGTTTTAATTGAATATTAGTAAACAATATGGCAAATAACTTATCTAAATGATAAAGTACGTACCTAAGTGAGTGGCCACTCAAGTTGACCACGATTTAGTGCTGTTGTAATGCGTTCACTGACATTTGAATTTAAAACAAAAACAATCGTACGTCATGAAACAATCACGTTTCGACAAACTTACGTCCAGTTATCAATGAATGAGTCACAAGGTCTTTCTTTAAAAGGTAGATCTCGAGCTTCTCTCGAAGAAATTAACCCTATTTCTCGAGTATATACTCGAATCGGAGCCCTCCCTCCGAGGTAAATACAAGGAGGAGCTCTCCTGCCTCTTGAGCATCTCAAGGGGCGAAAACCCCGACCAAGATGTCAGCGTCGCTACGTTCAGCGACGCTCTTGATACCCCTCCGACTGTAGAGTCGCCCAGACCCCCCTCCCCCTCCCCCTCGTCGGAGTCAATGGACACCGACGCCCCCGCTGCTTCTTCAAAGCAACCCTCCTACCCTTCTGGCTCGGAGGAGGAAGACGAGCCAAAGTCCGCTGCTTCCTCTACCTCTTCCTCCCCCTCCGACGACGGCTTCATAGCCGTCCAAGGAAAGGGAAGAAAGAGGAAGAATAGGAAGCAGACCTCTGCGCAGGCCAGTAAGGTCGCCGCAATAGAGGACTCTGACTCCTCTTCATCCACCGTCACCATCAAACCAGCTGTGGTTAAACAGCGTGCTACCGTCGCGACTTGCGCTACCGTAGCTTCCCCCTCCCCCTCCACCGCCCCACCGATCTCGTTTACGTCCTCCGCGAAGGCCCCCCCCGCGCCCCTCGCCCCCCGAACCGCGTCATCCTCCGCAAAGGATGCCCCCGCGCCCTCTGCCTCCCCGTCCGCATCATCCACCGCGATGGATTGCTCCGCGCCCATTAGTTCCGGCCCTAAGAAGGTCGCGCCTCCACCTCCTGTCTTCATACAAGACAAGGAGAAGTGGACGGCTGTATCCAAGTGGTGTATGGAGATGAAAATCTCCTACACAAATGCCCGATCTACCCAACAGGGTATTAAGGTTCTAGTCCCTACGTCGAAAGACTACAGGGACCTTACCAGAGTTCTGAGAGAGAGAGGTGTGTCATTCCACACCTACTCCCTCCCAGAAGATAGGCAGATCCGTGTGGTGATCAAAAAGATCCCCAAGGAAATCTCTCCCGCCGAAATTTTAGCCGACCTTCAGTCGCAAAAAATCCCTGTAGACGAGGTGCACCGCATGCATCGTTCGCGCGGCAGGGAAGCATACGACATGGTATTAGTCGTGTGCTCCCCCACCGAGGGGCATCACCCCATATTCAACATTAAGACCTTGTGCAACCTCATGGGCTTCTCGATCGAGAAGCCCTGGAAGAACAGCGCGATCGGACAGTGTCACCGCTGTCAATTGTATGGCCATTCTCAAAAGAATTGCCATGCAAAACCCAGGTGCGTAAAGTGCCTGGGTGACCACGGCACCGCTGACTGCTCGCGTCCCAAAGACCGTAGCCAGTGCAACAGCCCGCCTAGTTGCGTGTTGTGCGGCCTCGAGGGCCACACAGCCAACTACCGCGGCTGCTCTAAAGCCCCTAAGGCTACATCCAATAAGCTGACCAAACGTCTAGACGTGAGGCAGCAAAAACAGAGGGACTTCCATCCCCTCCCCTCCTCCCAGATTCCTGAGCGGCTAAGCCCTCAGAGGCCTAGTCCATGGACTATGCTCAATCACCAGCAGGCTTTCCCAGCCCTGGGTATTCCGCGCCCCCCCCCCCCTCATACCCCTCTCTATACAATGATGGACCCGCGAGTCCATCACCTCCCCCCTCCCCCCGGCTTCCGCGGCCCCTCTTTCGCGCCCTCTGCGCCCCCCGCGAAACCCGCCACCGCTCTAAAACCCCCGCGCCCCGCTCCCACTCCCGTGGCCCCAATTAAACCCGTGGACGATCGTTTCGACGTAATCAGTACCGCGTTCGAACTTTTCTGTTCCCCCAGGGCTACACAGATGGCCCTGGACATCTCTACAGCCCAGAAATCGGGTAGCCTAGCGGCAATCCGTAACGTCTTCAATGCGTATCCCGAGATCACGCAAGCCCTCACCTCTTTCTCTACCCCCCATCATGTCTAACACCACTCAGGCTAGGTTTAAACCCCGATCCCTCAAGCTTGGCACCTTCAATGCCAATGGCTTAAATCAACAAAAAGATGAAATCGCGGACTTCCTCCGCGTTCATCAACTAGATATCCTCCTCATCCAGGAAACTTTTCTAAAGCCCCACAGAGGCAATCCCTCCTTAGCTAACTATCGTATCGTTCGGAACGATAGAACGCGTTGTCATGGGGGCGGCACCCTCATTTATTACAAAAAGGATCTGTACTGCATCCCAATGGATCCTCCCCCCCTCTCACGATTAGAAGTATCAGCATGCCATCTGGGCATGACCGGTCACGCACCGATCACTATAGTGTCGGTCTATATCCCTCCCATTACTACCATCGCTTCGGAAAATTTCCAAAATCTCTCGGACGATATCCAACTGTTGTTAAACATGAGTGACTCCGTCATCTTGGCGGGGGATCTCAATGCGAAACATCCCTCTTGGAATAGCTCCACCACCAACACCAGAGGTCGGCACTTGTTCGACCTCTCCTCCTCCCTAAACTTCGACATCATCGCTCCGATGAGTCCCACTCACTATCCCCATGCCATCAGTCATACCCCTGACGTACTCGACGTAACGCTCCTTAAGAACGTTAATCTAAGACTAGATTCAATAGAAACGGTGTACGAGCTTACCTCTGACCACCGACCGGTAATCATCAAACTCACCTCCCGCACAGGTCCCTCCGACCCTGACCAACCCCTCCCCACTAAAAAGGTGACGGACTGGAGGAAAGTAAGCACTCAGCTGAAATCCAACACATCCCCCTTACTAGACTCGATCCCCGACAATTTCGACTCAGTCGCTGACACGACTGCCGCGATCGACTCACTCACGGAGCACGTACAGACCGTCCTGAGCGAATGCTCCAGGGAGGTTCCAGCAACAGAACCCTGTTACTTGAATCTCCCCGACGATGTGCGTGCCCTGATGACTGAGAAGAGCGCGGCTACTCGAGCCTACAGCGTCTTCCCCTGTGCCGCCAACAAAGCCCATATGCGCTACTATCAGAGATCTGTTAGGACACGTATAGCGGAGCTGCGTGAAGCGGGATGGGACAAGATGGTGAGCGAACTAGAGCCCTCTCATCTAGCCTTCTGGGAACTCCAGAGGAAACTCAGGTCCCCCCAGTCGGCCCCCGTTCCCCCGTTAGTCCGCCCCGATAAAACCATTGCCTTCGACGACATCGACAAAGCCGAGTGCCTAGCCGACAGTCTAGAAGCTCAATGCTCTCCCAGCACCCTACCAGTAGACAAAGCTCACCTCGACAAGGTCGACGCCGAAGTCGAACGTAGAGCCTCCCTTCCTCCCGTTGAAGACCCTGATTTTCCCCTGCCCCCCATCGAACCAGATGAGGTGCACGAGATAATCAAAGGTCTGCATACGCGCAAAGCCCCCGGTTCAGACGGACTCACCAATAGGGTGGTCCAGCTCTTCCCAGCCCACTTGATCATGCTACTGACCACCATCTTCAATGGTGCTCTAAGCAATAACATCTTTCCCCAGACGTGGAAAGAGGCCACGGTCATAGGTATCCCAAAGCCCGGCAAGCCTAAAAACGAGCCCTCTAGTTACCGCCCAATCAGTCTGCTCAAAGTTCTCGGTAAAATCTACGAGAGGCTTATTTATAAGCGTCTCAGAGACTACGCCGAGACTAAGGGCCTCATACCCGACGAGCAGTTCGGCTTCAGAACTCAGCACTCTAGCGTGCATCAGGTCCACCGCATAGTCGAGCTGGTCAAAGGTGGTCTCACCCGCGGCTATCCAACATGCGCAGTCTTCTTCGACATAGCGAAAGCTTTCGACAAAGTCTGGCACAACGGCTTAGTATACAAGCTATACAAACTCGGAGTGCCGGATCGTCTCGTACTCATCATACGAGACTACTTGTCGAATCGCACCTTCCGCTACCGTATCGAAGGTGCCCTATCCTCCCCTCGCCCCATAAGGGCAGGAGTCCCTCAGGGCTCAGTGATAGCCCCCCTCGCGTTCACGCTGTTCACCAGCGACATCCCCAGACACAGAGGGACGCAACTCGCTCTGTTCGCAGACGACACTGCGATCACCTGCAAAGGCAACGCCCCTTCGTCTCTCCTAAATCTACAACGGGCCGTCAATAACCTTGGCGCCTGGTTTAGACGGTGGAGGATCGAAGTTAATCCCGACAAAAGTCAAGCGGTTTCATTCTCGAAACCGAGATCTAGACCCCCCCCTCCCCCCCGAACGATCACCCTGTTCGGCAAGCCGATCCCTTGGGAGAAGCGAGCCAAGTACCTAGGTGTGATCTTAGACCACCGTCTCTCCTTTTCAGAGCACATAAAGACGGTTCGTTCGCGAGCCGCTTTCGCTCTAGGTAGGCTTCACTGTATCCTAAATTCACGCAGCAAATTGTCACTAAAGTGCAAATTGCGTATCTACACAGCGTGTGTCCGTCCCATAATGACCTATGCGGGAGCAGTCTTCGCCCACGCCAAACCCCGTCACATCCATAGGATGCAGTCCCTCCAAAACAGATTCCTTCACAAGGCCACGGGAGCCCCGTGGTACGTCAGAAACGAGATCCTCCATCTCGACTGTAAGATCCCTACGATCCACCAGTTCCTCAAACGCATGGCAAAGCGCCACTTTGAGTCCGCTCCTCGACATCGGAACCCTCTGATAGTCGAGGCAGCCAATTATGTCCCGTCCCAAATCAGTCAGATCCGCCGTCCGAGGCATGTACTTTCCGACCCAGATGACCCCATTACACTCCTCCAGGAGCAGAATAGGGCCACCAGTACAGTGCACAAACACAGACGCCTCCCGTCATTCCGACCTCGCCGCCGAGGTCCTTTACGTACGCGATCTACTCCCCGAGTAAACGAATCCCCCCCCCGACCCTTGCTCGATAACGAGGTGCCAGCAGTTGTTGCAGCTGAGCACGTAGCTTTAAATACCCCGAATAATAATCATGATATAAATATAAATTTGATCCAGCCTGTCCCCTCTTGCTGTCCTCCCGTCAGCGATGCCCTAAGCCGAGGTCCGTACCCCACAGGGGGTGCCCTTAGCGAGCATTTGCTTAATTTTAATTTAGAATAGTTGAAAAAGCTCCTGGCTGGAGGCTCTAAGTGTAGAAGCTTATGGCACCCACAGGAAAGTCCGGTTAAGCAGCCACGACCTTAGTGGTCAAAACTGCGAGAAGCCATTATTAAAAAAAAAAAAAAAAAAAAAAGGTCTTTCTTTGCAGCACGTTACAGATACCTATACGTATTACACAGTAGGTATTTACAGTAGAGGCTCGCCCCCTATTACAAGCGAAATGTACTATGGGTACACCTCTGGCTAACCCTTTGAGGAATACGGGCGTGATGTTATGTTATGTGTTTATACGCTCGTTTTCGTTTATAAGTAAGTAACTTTATCCAAATCTATACTAATAATAAAGCCGAAGAGTTTGTTTGTTTTAACGCGCTAAACTCTGGCTCTACCAGTTGTTTTTTTTTTTTACTTTGATGACCCAATTCTTGAGGAAGGTTATACGCTATTTGACTTCACGCTACGACCCTTAGGAGATGAGCGAAAACGAAAGTAATAGTTACTCTTTACACTGTGGTAATGGCGCGGGCGAACGATGCGATGCTACGCTGTGGAAACAAAACTGGGTGCCGAAATTTTACTCGGTAGTCGTGGACAGAACCTAGTATCCAATAAAGTTCAATTCGAACCTTACTCAAGTAACCGCATATACAATTCCAAGCACTCACTATGTTTATAAGAGTAGGCAAAACTTCGCAGTTTCAACTTGGAACTTACTTAGCTAAATTCAAATCTTCAATTAAAAAAATATATATGTAAAATAAAATAGACTGTAATCCTAAACGACATGCCATTCTTTTATTAACTTGCGCAGTCGTGGGGAAAGCAAACTCAAAGAATTTTTGTTCACTCAGTTGAGTATTCGTAATATTTTGATTCTGGAGCATTAAACTAAATTGATAATAAACTTACCTATCAAGTTTATTCTTTATGCTTATGGCTCAAAATACTAATACGTATCTAGCAAGTTTTTTATTCTTAAACACTAAAAACGTTGGACGCTTTTGAGTTTAGATTAATATTTAAACTGTAAAGACTTGTTTACCAATCTGAGCCTAAGATCTGCACAGTCTTAACTATCACTAGCTAACATTGAAGAGTCAACTTAACTAGTGGAATTTATATTAGCAACGAAATTAATTGATACAAGCATACCCCAATTTAAACTTGTACTTGATTTGCTTATAAATTCAGATAGGTTTTAGGTTTAGGTTTAAGGAATTTTTATTTGTTATAAAAACTTAAATAACAGTTCACTTAAAATGAGATACAATACAAAGTGCTTTCATCTAAGTAGTTATAGTTTTCCATAGATTTACCGAATACTTACCTAGGAATCTACCTATGTTTATGTGTGCCTAATTGATAGCTACCTGAGTAATAAGATGAAGATCGTCACCTCAAACAATGGAATCGAAAAAATGATGCCTTTTGGGCAAAAATTGGAAAATGAAAAACTGTCGTCCAAACCTCAATTTTCATTTTTTTTTTAATCATTCCATATTTTCAAAAATTGTGGTTTGATTCGTCAACCTCGTGTGTAAAAAGTCCTGTGCACTTGGTCGATTTAAAGAACACGTGAATTATGTCATTATTCTCATGTCATTCCACTGAAGAATTTTGAACCTAATCTGATTTTTAATGTTATAATCGGCAAACATAGGTCCTAGAATTGAGAGTGTGAAAGTCAACCTGACACGTCGACAATAAATCAATTCATGAATTGCTAGCAAAATTTAGTTCCGTTGCAACCGCTTCTAAGATTTAAATATCATTGAATTAAATTTGTAAATAATTTATGCAGTAAGCCGCTATAAGTCCTTTTCCCGAGAAATACGGTCGAGCGTAGAAACCCATAAAAATAAACCGTTCTTTAATTTAATTTGGAAAAAACATTTATGACAATTATGACTAATTCCATGTTTAATATTCTGAGCATAACGCCATTTGGTCGAATAGGCAAATATGGTTAGGATTACATGTGGCTTTACATTTTTTATAATACATAAATGTAGAAATAAGGAAGCATATTAATTTTATCTTATGATCATCATCTTAATACCTACCAGTTCCAACCAGAAAAGGGTCGAAAATACTGCGGAATAGGATATATTGAAGATGTTACATGAAGTAATCGACAGCAAACAGTGGACATTACCTGCCTACATCTTCCGGTTCTAGCTTTTGTCAAATGCCTAATATCGCTCATTGTAGTATTTTCTTTAATGTTCCAAACAGCATCTTTTAGCGATGCATTGTCTAATCTCTTTTAAGTAAATTAATCGATTAGGAATTAGAACACCGAAACATTTTCGTAATCACGAAATAATGAAATCTTTCAAGCGTTACGTATAGGAAAACGGTTTGTCTGTTTTACGATGATAAAACAATAATAAATTGTAGAGGTCAAACTACGAATAAATTAAAAAAAAAATTAAATGAGAAAAATAATTTTTGGCAGGAATGCGGCCACTCCACTTTGCTTATGAAACGCTTTGTTACTATGTATTTAGATATTTTAATGGAGACAATTTTAGTGATAAATGAACATGACATCCTGTTTTACCACGGAAGTTTATGGAACCCTCGAACGTGACGTTGAACGTGTTATATTGACTGTCTAATTTTTCGTAGCCTTATTTGACAAGACATGAACTTCTGTCAATATTTACTATGCAAATCATTTCGCGCGAGTTTCGTGAATGTACCACAGTCACGTTAGTTATTTATTAACATAAAATAATATTAAGTAAACTGACCACATGGTGTTAATGGTTTTCATCAGCCAAGAATTTTTTATGTTAATTCTAAGCAGGACAATACAGAAGATCTTGTCTTTTATATTTAATCTAGTGATATTCTGTGAAATAACATGACACTCATTGGAAATATCTCACACTATTTAAATATGTAGGAAGGTGTGCAAAATATACTTAGGTTAAGGAAAAACCTTAAAATTCCCGTCGAATGTGCACGGGGAAGTTCTGTAGACCCGTATGTTGATTTAACGATTGCCTACTAAGGAAGGTAGATATTATAGGTGGTTACCCGGATATTTTGACGAATAAGTAGTAAAAATAGAACTCCCAAAAATTCCAAGGATATTATAAATTTCAACCAGATTGATTACATTCTTACTATTTTTCTTTGTGTTTATTTTTGTTAAACGGATTGTAAGGCCGAGAAACCTGTTAAACCTGATTTAAAAATTGTACAGTACAGTATTTACTTTCCTTTTATATATTTTGTTTTTGTGTTTTTAGAGAGAGGAGAGCAGTGCTGACGTGTCAATCCAAAACACTGTATCTGAGAAATACCTATAATATTTCGTGAAAAAGGCTTTTAAAACTTTTTAAACCATACATCAAATTAAAATACAGTGTTTTGTATGTGCTCATATCTTCTTCTACATACTATAAAATAAAATAAAAATGAATATAGGGATATGTAACTGCCTCGAAATAATCGAATGAGCGCTATTAAGGCAAATCACTGTAACTCGAGTTACAGTGTATTGGATTGACACGGCAGAGTCACGAGTTACGAGTTGTAGGTTCGAACCCAGACAGGTGCTTTACTTTGTGTAAATTATTTCATCACCACTGCTCTCAAAACGGTAATAGAAAAGATCGTTAGGAAACCGGCCGGCATGTCTTAGAACAAAAAATTTGAAGATATACGACTTCTCCGCGTGGTGGATTACGGACCCTCGCACCGAGAAGAGGCCTGTTTCCCAGCAGTAGAAAAATTATAGGCAGATTTTGCTTAAGTGCTATTTTGTTGTAAAATGTATCGAATTATTTTGTAGGTTTAAACAAGTGAAGGTGTAATCGGCCAGTTTGTCGGAGTGAGTATTACGAGATAGAACAAAGTTGATAAAAGATTAATTAATACTTAGGTTCTTAGGTATTCCATTATTTTCCGTTTTTGTCCTCCAGGCACGGCTCACGCCAACGCCGCCATGATCCCATAACAACATTTGCAGTCACAGCTTATAAGAATATAGAAAAATATCTACCCATAACTTTTTTTAAATTCCTTTCTAAATTCAACAACAATTTATTCCACGTGTTCGCGCATTCTCTTGTTTGAAAATGTTTTTCTTTCCCAAGAAAAGTAAGTATATTTACCTACATTTTCTGTGGGACTAATAAAGAAAAAGTAGTTACCTATAAAAATACGTCTCATAGGTAAGATTCTCTTTATAAAAGTAATGTTTTATGTTAGCAACAATACCGATCACATTGCAATCGACATAGCTTTGTTGCAACTGTGATGCTATGAGGATGCTGGAATACACCTGATGTTGATAAAATTCAGCACGTGTCTCGATTTATTATTAAACATTGTTATAACAGAAATAATAATTGATATAACTAAACCCTCATGTCTGACTGCCGCATTCAGAAATGTAACTTTAAGTTTAAAGTACCTATAGTCAACAGCATGTCTTAAAGCATATAAAAAAAAAACTGTCATATTTTTGACTGACGGCGTTCCTAAATATACTCGAAAATTTACTTATTTTTTTTTTAAATATATTTTTAACTGACTTCAAAAAAGGAGGAAGTTCTGTTCTGTTTGTCTTTATGTATGTTTTTATTATCATCATCGGTTTCTCCGTGATTACTGAGGCGCTTTAAGTGATTCTTTATTAATTTGGTTTAGGACACTCACGCGATGGTGCCGTAGGTATACATTTTATTAACTTTGTTTTGGTACCTCTTGAGTAAGCTTCAATAATACCTATTTATTTCCACTTTGTGTATGTTGATGATGTTATAAAACTTCCTGTCAATGTTGTTTACATAGCAAGTAGTGAAGTACGAATTTATGTGGGGTGGGTACAACAAATACAAAACCAAAGACGCCGACTTCCGAAATGAAAGTAATTTTTCACTTTATAGTGTTTGTTTTTTTTAAAGTTGTACGGTTCACCTACAATTTATTAAACTGCATACTCAGCAACCTACTTACTTTATTCATTTATAATAGCGTTAAGCATATCTTTAAGTTAGTTGACAAATTACTACTATCGCGAGCACTGCGGATTAGCATCCAATCTTTACTTGTAACTCGGGCTACTTAATAAACTTTCGAGTTTTTCTAGAATCCGTGGTTTCCGTCAACTCACCTAAACTAACTCTAACTAGTTACAAGTGAGCGAACTATAGCTTACTATACAAGTGTAAGGTGCCTGTTACTTCCAGACCTTACATTTAATTTTTTAATGTATGAAGTTTATTTTTATTTTTATTGACGTCTCTGAGTACCAAAGTACTTGTCAATTGTTTATTTAGATGCTCTGAGAGTTAGACATTTATGAGTATGCATTAGCGATGGGTCGTTAATCTTGCATTACACCGACAACGAAACAATGATAAGAGATGTTTTGTTTTCTTCTTGTAAATGAATACATTAAAATTAATATCTAGTATTTATTGTTCGTTAATTTCCGTTTCTTCGCGGTAATGTTTTATTGTAATTAATAATCAAGAGTACCTGTATACCTATATTTGTATTGTCATAAGAGATGACTAAATACTTTACTAATAATAATCACGGTGAAATATTATCTATGACTTCTCTCGTTGGTGCATATAATGTAGCATAAAAATAAAATTGTATAGCTATACACATAACATAACATCACGCCTACTCACCCTTGAGGGTTTGGCAGAGGCATTTCTCCAGTTATATTTAAGTCCCATGTAATAGGAGGCGAGCCTATTGCCATCTACCGGACACATATCCAGACTATGGGCTACTACTGAGAAATTCCTGATAGAAAAACCCAATAACACCTTGGTTGATCTGGGAATCGAAACCGGGACCTCATGCTTAGCAGTAGCGTTTGCGACCAGTAGACCAACGTGGCTATATACCTAACGTCCTATATCTACCTATATGTATAAGTTATCAAAGTATAGTTCTCAGTCCTACAGCTCTTATTTTATTTTAGGTACCTGCAATATTAATTTATTGCATATAATACTTTAATTGGAACTGAGAGGTATAAGCTGTTGCGGTTTCAGATTTACACCTACGTCAGGATTAAAACCGCACACTTAATAAGTAACTCGATGTTGACTCACTTGATATCTACCTGGAAATGTTTTTCTTTTAAATTAAGTATTCATTAAAGCCTTTTGGCAATTAAAACTTCTTTCTTGTCCGCAAGTGCTTTATTACATTATTGTGAACAGTATCCTGCCTTGATTTGACAGGCTAGCTAATCTTTGCCTTTCAAAACCTTATTATTAGATTAGCCTGTCAACGTTCATAAATATTTAATATTTTTTTCGTGAAGACTCTTGTTATGCATCCGTGTGTAGGTCCAGCAATAGTACATATCTGCCTACTTTTTTTAGCAAATATGTTCGAAATGTCACAAAAGCGTTGGTACTTAAGGCGCAATTACACTTGGTCGTTGGCCCGTATTCGGGTGCTCGAAAGACTTTACTCGAATTCGGTCACCCGACGCATTAATAACACTGGTCATCGCACTGGAAGCTGGACTAGATTGTCCGAAGACACGTACTCGATTCTGTTCATTTACAAGTGTAAATGAACAGAGTCGAGTACGTGTAATTACATTTGGTCGCTCTCCCAACTCGGGCAAACGACCAAGTGGTCGTTTGCCCGAGTTGGGAGAGCGACCAAATGTAATTGCGCTATTAGTAGGTAAGAGAGAGTGTCGTCGAGTAGAGATTGTACGGTCAGGAACTAAAGTATTTTAACAATACCCGAAAGTTGCAAATTGCTGTTGTTTAATAGCAGTGATAGCCTAGTGGTGTGACCGTCGGACTGCGAAGTCATAGGTCTCGAGTTCGAACCCAAGGCACGCACCTCTGACTTTTCAGATTCATGTGCGTATTGTATAATTATCACTTGCTTCAAAAACGGTGAAGGAAAACATCGTGAGAAAACCGGCATGCCTGAGAGATATATTTCTCAACGGCATGTGAAGCCAAGTTAAAGGCCCATGGGCGGCTTTAAAACTCTGACACCAGGTTAGTCTCTAACCACACGAAAAGAAGAAGAAGACCAGAAAGTTTCAGTAGAGATGAATAAAATCGAATCTAACCATACCTACTTATTAACTTTATTAAAACAAAAACAACAAAAAACAACACAACAAATAACTCACAAAAAGTAGGTTTATCCTAATTATAATACTATAAACGCAAAAGTTTGTGAGGATGGATGGATGAATGTTTGTTATTCTTTCACGTAAAAACTACTGAACAGATTTGGATGAAATTTGGCACATATATATATTTTATAACCTGGATTAACATATGCGGGTGAAACCGCGGGAGTAATATACGTTTGTCTTTTTCAGGGTTCCGTAGTAAAACAACCCTTATGGTTTCGCCCGTCTATCCGTCTTTCTAAATGTCTGCCAGCGGTTTAACTCAAGGTCCCTTGGTACTAAAAAGCTGTAATTTGGCAAGATTATACATACTTATTAATCACGCCCACAAAGCAGTTTTTTTTTAAATATCAATTAAATTAATTAAGTAGCTATTTTACCTACCTACGTGTGAAAACATTAATAATGGACTTTGTATCATACGTAAAACTTAACTCAAAAGTATTTTTAGAGTGTTGGTCGTATTCCTGAGAAGACATACAAACTGATAATTTAAACCCACTGACATACATAATTTAATACAATGTTTCGATTTAACCCTAAGGCGGTCGGTAACTATAATCTAATTATTACTTAAACGAAAACGGGTTTTGATTTGTTTGAAGCTAGATCATACAATCAATGAAATTATCTACAAAATTGAGACAAAAACACTTAAAACGTTATCTACGGCTGCTATTAAATTACCTATTATTAACAATCTAAATACAGACTCGGGGGTAGGAAATTCACCTAAAAACTTTTCGCCCAGACCGAAGATTTTCTTTTATGGAAAACCAAGAAAAAAAAACTATGAAAACGTATCACTTTTCCTTTTTTCCTTGTTGAAAGTTTTTTCATATAAAAATACACATTTTTCCTGTAACATGTGGTGGGCGAAGCAGTACCTACCTCTGTTGCTCTTTGTAAGTAGCAGGTACTTTTTAAACACAATTTACCATAATATTAGCAACACATATGGGTACATTATGATTTAAAATTATAATATTTCAGAAACTGTAACATTAGGTAGAAATAATTTTCCTGTATTTTCAGCTATTGTTACAATTTTCACGAAAATTAAAACTTAGACATTTTAAAACGTCTATGAAAATATAACGAACCCTAAAAAAGATCCTACTAATATTATAAACGCGAAAGTTTGTGAGGATGTATGGATGGATGTTTGTAACCCTTTACGCAAAAACTACTGAACGGATTTGTATGAAATTTGACACACAGATTGTTTATATATAGATAGGTTATAGGATCGAGACTAACGCGGGTGAAACCGCGGGGCGCTGCTAATAATGGATATAGTACAAAGTAACTGTCAACCAACGTCCTACGCTACTATACGTAATTGGTATAAATACAGGAAGTTGACAAACAAAATGGATCCAGTATTTTCCATACATAAGCGAAGTTAACTTATTGACTATTTATTCATTAGGTGGTCTACTACGCACACCGTGTAATAGTCTATATCACTTTATTTCATTCGTTTATTTATGTATTGTATTAGTTAAGTGTAAATTTATTTATCTTGCTACCAAAAAGGCTTTTGACACCGTATCTGCCTTATTCTTGTGCAGAGACTTGAAGCTATAGGCATCAGAGGTAAGACTCTCTCCCTCTTTAACAGTTACCTCCGAGGTAAGAGATAGCAACTTAAAATAGAAAACCTGCATAGTCGGGAGGCAAACGTAGTATTCGGTGTTCCGCAGGGATTGATCCTTAGCCCACTACTGTTTCTAGTGTTGTGTATTAACGAACTCTGCAACCTACGAAACAGTGGGGGAAAAATCTTCTCCTACGCGGACGACAGGGCCATTGTCTACTTTGGGGACACATGGGAAGCAGCGTGCAATAATGCCGAGCAAGGTTTAGTTGCTATAGATAGATGGCTCAAAGACAATCTACTAACCCTTACTGTAAATAAAACAAACTACATTTGTTTTTCTCCTCGTGTAAGGTCTAAACCAGGCCATAATTTTAAAATTCGAATCCACACGTGTGCGGACCACTTGGACCGGGGCTGTAATTATCAAGCCATTAAATATGTTACATCCACAAGATACCTGGTTGACGAGTGTTTAACTTGGCATTCGCATATTGAGATTGTCACGGCACGGGTCCGAAAATTTATATAGATTTTTTTAAATCTAAGATATGTGATGCCTCCGAAGACATTAAATAGCATCTACATTGCGTTTACGCAATCAGTTATTACGTACTGTTTACCAGTCTGGGAGGAGCCACTAAAACTAAATTTCTTGATTTAGAAAGAGCCCAAAGGTCGCTTATAAAAGTTATGTACTATAAACCATACAGATACCCCACAGTCGATCTATATAGAATCAGTGGCTTACTTTCAGTAAGAAAACTATATTTTTTAATTACGACACTATTTGCAAAAATCGATTCGATTCAACCAAGACAGGCAGGAGAAAAGACGAAAAGATATAGTGGCTTACTCTCAAAGGGTCCGAACTGCTTTTGCACGGCGTCAATATGCAACCCAATCAGCCTACATTTATAACAAAATAAACGTAAAATTAAGGTTTCACCATGAGGTCTCACACGTATGTAAAAAGGTAAAAACCGAGTGGCTTAAAACCTTTACATACGAGGAAACTGAGCAAGTTTTGGCTAGACTTGGTTAAACAGTTTCTTTTTATTTCTTTCTTGTTAATAAAGTATTCTTAAATTATTGATGGGAGGGAAATGAAAGGAACACATTGGCAATTTAAAGAAGACATGCACATTCACACATACAAACACATACACACACAAAACCACATAAACACACAACAACAACACAAACACTATTTTAATAATAAGACGCACGTGTAAGTTTCACACAGTCATACAACTACAGTTACACTAAGAGCTGCAAATTAGTTTATAAGTCATCTTTTCTTCCTAAATTTAATTTTAGTCACCCTTTGTAAACAATCGTCTCAATGTTGAAAATAATTAAGGGAAAGAGCGAGATAGCCCCAACACAAGTATTATCAATTACTTACTGGGGATGTCTCATTTATAATCCATGTATCTGTTTTGGGACAAACAAACATTTTTCATTTTCACTTATGTGAAGTATGCCAGTATTAATATAAATAATATTAGGTTTGACTGCGGCTTTAAAGTTATTTGCAATAATTACAGAAATAATGGTTACAGCTATTATCGAAAACGCCAATAGTTGTTTAAAATCTCTAAGTTATTAACCATGTAAATATTACATTCTTAGGTAGTTTAATTCATTTATAATTATTTTCTTTGAAAATCTTCTAAAATCAGATTCGTCATTATTTAGATACTTTTGTTGTTGATTGCACCTGTTTCACACACAAAAATAATACAGTTATTTAAAAATTGTGTGAATAAACTCTAAAAGATATTTTTCCGTGACCGATGTCCCGATTGTCAATGACATTTTCTTTTTTAAGTAATCGAAATTATCCTATTCTTCCGCGTAAAATATTAATGAATAAAACAAAAATTGAAAAGAGATCAATCCAAAAAAAAAAATCTCATTCAAATTTTTTGTGGACGTAAGTAAGCCATTTTAATTTAAATTAGCTTTGGTACGATAAAAACAATTTTGTTATTCATCTGAAAAGTAGAGTAGAAGAAAAGCTTAGAAAATATATATATAAAGAAAAGGAAAGGATAAGGAGAAAACTTATAAAGAAAACAAAACTGTAGTTTAATGACACCTAGTAGAAAAGGTCAATTCCTATTGACCCTGTTTTTAGAAACCTCGAATTATAATTAGAATAAAAAAATATTTACATTGCTAATCTGCGTATCTATACCGGTGGCAAAAATTTTAATATCTCCTAAATGATTTGTATACTTTTATAGCCTGAACTTAGATAACGCATAGATTACATCACAGTTTACACACACCATTCAAATAGAAATCTTCTTAGTAGCACCTCTCATCGAAATACCTACAAAATAACTGAAAGCAACGATTTTTTTTTTAAGAAAATCGTTACTACTATCAAACATCCTTCCCAATACATACCTAAATCTGTTCTTTTGAAAAACATTGTGTAATTCTAATGATAATTTTTTTATTTAAATATTCTAGTGGTCTATGAGTTAACCGAACCAAAAGTAAGGAGTAAATATTTAAAATATGTAAATTGTATTGTAAAATCCTCGGTCGTGTTTGATGACACAATCTACGTTAGTACCGGATCCTAATGCAAGTAATAAAGAGCTAAGGTCTCACGTGTACTAAATAATATATATTAAACTAGTGACCCGCCCATCTTCACACGGATGTAACGACTTTACAAAACATCGAGTTTTCTTTATTACATGTAAGTCTAATATTAATGTATTATACACATAAACCTTCCGGAATAAATTCTCTAAATGATGGTGAAAACTGCCGCAAAATCCCTTGCGTAGTTTAGAAGAAAAACGCGATCACACAGATAAACACGAAACGCGACTTATGCATATAAAGAAGGTACAACAGTGTAATAACATTTAAATAAATAATCGATCTACATCATTCTTAGTTGCCCTGTAGCACTATAGTCTATTACGCTTATGTTAAGGGTCTATAATACCTCAAACTAGTTTACTAACTTAACTTAGTTTGAGGTATTATAAGAATGATGTAGATCGATTATTTATTTAAATGTTATTACACTGTTGTACCTTCTTTGAAACATACATATATAATAAAATTGAGGATTAATGTTAAGTACTATGTTTGACGAAAACACGACTCCATAAAATTTTCTTTATAGAAAAAAAATCCAACGTTACCTCCAAACCGAACAATAAACCGCTGGTATTAAAAAAATGCTTCAAATTAGATCATGAAACTCTGCATACATTATTAATTAACTGAACTAACTATAAAGCAGATACTATCTTTTTTTCGTTGTTTTTTTCGCCGTAAAAAGAAATTACCTAAACTATTGGCGCCTTGGAGCCTTCTCCCCGCCGCTCAGTCTCGTTCTCACTCAATCCGCGAGCAGTATCGTGCGAGAGAGAATTATCTCTCTCGCACGATACTGCTCGTGCAACAACTCAGCTCAATTTCACTCATTAGAGTGAATTTGAGCTGAGTTGTTATGGACTCTTAATGAAGATATTTACAGTAAAAAAACATTCATGCTGCATTGTTTGGGCAACCTAAACTTCCTGTACTACAGGTTTTGATTGCGTCTCAAACAAAAGGAACCAAACAGATTTGTCCTTTAATTAGATAGTTGTTTCAGGTTGATACATACTTGATTTTTTTGTGAATTTGAGATGTTAATTACTTATGCATAACTTTGTTCAAATAACTACTATACAGTAGTTATTTGAACAAAGTTATGCATAAGTAAGCTGTACATATTATAAATTAAAGTCGCTTTTGGTGTCCGTCTGTGTGACCGCATTCTTCTGAAATAGGCAATAGATTTTGATGCAGTTGTCGTCATCATTTAGAGAATTTATTCCGGAAGATTTCTGTATAATACATCAATATGTCGGAGACGGGTATGTGACTCTCGTTATTATCAGCGATATTTTAACTACTGTGGGCGTAGTGTGGGTAGTGTTAGTTAATGCGCAATAGAAAAACAGTTTGCAGTTCAGATCACATTATAATTGACTATCAAATTAATCACACTAGCTAAATTATACACACACTGAGTGCGACGGCGTTTATTAAA
The DNA here is from genome assembly GCA_963680765.1 of Agrochola lychnidis. Classification (NCBI taxonomy): domain Eukaryota; kingdom Metazoa; phylum Arthropoda; class Insecta; order Lepidoptera; family Noctuidae; genus Agrochola; species Agrochola lychnidis. The sequence goes on along the minus strand of OY796859.1, from coordinate 14,878,851 downwards.
ATCACCAATTAACACAATGATCACAAATTACAACTAACACAATTACTGAGCACCACGAATCGAGAATAGTTCCGCGACGTCTTAACTCCGATGCGATCAGAGGCTGAATCCCCCTCTCGCCGTGGCCTTAAAACATCACGACTCTGTAGAAATGCGCGCTTTCTGGTGTGGGTAGATCACTTGATGTCACCAGTGGCGCGCTTGCGATTCGTTTCGTGTCCGTACTATTGACCGGATCCGACAAATATATTAAACTTGCGTATAATAAAAACATTTCGATGTTTTGTGAAGTCGCAAAACCGTGTGAAGCAGGGGCGGGTTGCTAGTGCTGTTTATAAATGTGTCATTTAATAAGCCGATCTAATAAGTTGTCTAAGGTATTATTGTAGTGATCCTTGGTTAAATGCACTGTGCTACACGTAGGCATCTCAATGGAAATGAAGGGAACTTAGAAGGCAACACATAAATTGTCGATTAATATTAAATTATATATTTATTCATATTTTAATAGCGTCTGACGTAGGTATTATTGCAAGCGCTATGGAACTAGTTTTATTTATATTATTAGCGTCTAACTTTCTATATTTTTTTTCCTACTGGCGACTCGTTCCTACTTCGCACGGGTGCAACATACTCGAAATATTTTAGCAATTTTTTAATATATCATACAAGCAAACCTCCCGGAAGGACTAAGCAGTCACACAGACTGACAGACAGTAAAAGTGAGCTTTGTTTTGTACTATATACAAATTCATATTAATTTATTGTTTGCTCTATTCCAGTTTGTCTCATTGTGACTTTTATTGTAATCTGAAGAATACAATAGTCATCATCATCTGCCTAGCCTTTTCCCAACTATGTTGGGGTCGGCTTCCACTCTAACCGGATGCAGCTGAATACCAGTATTTTACATGGAGCGACTGCCTTTCTGACCTCCACAACCTAATACAATAGTAATAAATAATTTATCTGAAAAATAGAGGTTTATGCTGCACGACTGCGTAAAGCAGCTTTAGAAGAATTTCTAATAGCCAGTAGATATAATTCTAGAAGCTCCATGTCAGTCGTTTCGCAGTTAAAATGCTTGAGAACTTTCTGATAGTTAAAAATTTTGTAACATGCTAAACCCAGTGTCCAAAATGAAAACGATTTACTGATAAATCAATTATTTCAATATCTACCTGTACTCCTCGACGAGAAACTCATTTCGCCAAATTATGTTTAAAATTCATGAGCCGAGCCTATTCTTATCAACCGGACACAAATCCATACTCCAGGCTGGTATATGTACAAACCTAAGTTTTATTAATCTACCAATTAGTCAGTACCAATTGCTCAGAATTAGTCAATAATATATTTTATGTTGTACCCAGAACAGTTATACGTCGAGAGGCACGCGTTTACCCGCTTTTTGCCACGACACCTTGTCGTACTAACGCGGGTGAACGAGCTCCTCTCTATAGACTAGCCAAAATTTATAACAAACATTTTGTGCATTTGGATATATTCGCTTTAGATCGCCAAAAATTTAGGAAATGTTTAGTGAATAGTCTGCGTTTGCGTGATGTGTAGCCTCTTTTTTATTTTATTTTTTTGTTATAATTGTTTTATTATTTATAATCAAATAAAATTTTGTTTTAGTTTAAGAAAAGTGCATCCTCCTTTTTTCTTCTTGTCTTTTTCTTTGTGTTTTTGTAACTTTGTGTCTTCACTGTATCCTTAACGTTGGTAATCTGTGGAAACGTCGTGGATTGTACATTTACCCACTTCCAATTGTTTGTAATTTTAGATTTAATATACATTGTACAATTGTTTGTTTTCCCTAACAAAATAAATAAAATAAAAAATTAAACTACTTCCATAAAATGTACTTCTATGACGTATATGATGGTCTAGTTACAAAGTCCGCTCTATCTTTTACGTCGATTGCACAATTTGCGTCTTAGCATTGCTAGGCGCGTGTGACATTGAATTTACGCATATTTCGTGGCGACCCTCTGGTCAATACCATATGATCTCACCATGTGAACCACACGGGAGCTAAAGAATAGAAGAATGTACTTGGCGCCTAGTAATTTTGCAAAATAATTAAAGTAACGTCAGGGCTACATATTTTATGGTGTGTTTTTGTCAGTTTCGTTTGCATGACAATTGTCGCAAATCATAATTAATAACATCATTTCTGCGTCAACTTCAACCGGTTCATAGAAATATAAGAATACACAATTAAAATTATTTTTAAAATTCGTTAACCACTATTGTATATCGCTAAACAAATTTAAAACACTGTTAATAAGCGCTGTTATTATTTAATAACTTCGTTACCTACCTAAACTTGTTTTTTTATGATTTAATAAATTAGGCATATAAGTAAATTATATTTTTTTAACAACAGAGACATGTTTTAGGTAGAAGGAAATACAGCCAAGTGCGTGTCGGACCACGCGCAATTAGAGGTTCTGTAAACTTAGATTAATTCTAACTAAACTAATAATAGAACCATTAATTTATATAATATAAGGCTAGTAACAATATTATTCAATTATGTCTGAGTGCTACATGGTGCTACTAAGAAAACGTAGACAAATTGTGTTGTACTCGTTATGCTAATATTAGAGAATCGTTTGTTTAATTAAAGACTCAGGCGCTCCACGGTAACGACTGGCTACATTGTGTAGTAACTTATCACCGTAAAATGTTATTCTAAGCTGCAAAGTTACTCAATAAAGTTTTCCTGTGATTTATTATAAATACTCAGAAGATAACGACCAACACCTACAAACTAGTTTTAACAAGAAACTTCTTTGAGTCACAATCACTCTTGTAGTGTCTGTCAGATACTTAGAATGTAAAAATGTTGTATTCCGGGGTAGAACATCATTCCCGGACTGCAGTATTACAGACATTCCAAAACACTTTTCCGCAAAAAATATAAAACCTGTGGATCAATCTATTATGCTACGTAGCGGAAAAGGATATGTTTGAATGAAAGATACTTATTAGTACATACGGCTACACATCAAACTATACATTTCCAGTATAAGCTGACCTCGTATTGTACGGAAATCCTATGCAATGCGAGATCAGCAAAAACTGGAAATGTATAGCTTGATGTGTAGCCGTGTGTACCTGGGCGACCGAGGTCTGCTCTGGTGAAAATAGAGAATGCTCATTTAATAGTATAGGAAAGTTCATACTAATCCATTTTTTTTTTGTAAACCTATTTTGTCCCACTGCTGGGCAAAGGTCTCCCCATAATTTTCCAGTCTTCCTTATGTTGTACCTTCTCCGACCAGTCGGTCAGGAACGAGTCCAAATCGTCACACCAGCGCTTTTTAGGCCTGCCCCGGTGGCGACGCCCGTCATTAGGCACCCACTGTGTGGCGATCTTGGCCCATCTATTTTCATGCATCCTATAAGTGTGACCCGCCCAGTCCCATCCATGTATAGTACCTACTTATTCCATACTGCCATGACATTATTCTAATGTCATTTCATTATCTTGTTTTAAACTTTGGGCGAGCGAGCTCTGCTCGGGTGAAAATACGGAGAAAACTAAAATGGTTTCTAATCTATCTTTGAAATTATTAGTGTTGTCATCTGCTATCTACGTGTGACTTAGACCTATATCTGGACTTCCATTACTAGTCTAGGCGTAGATAACATTGCAGTCCATAGCCGATAAACTTGACAGCTGGAGGTGATGTTGTAACGCGACTCATTTGTATGTGAACAGCGTACGCGCAATTAATTCACCACTGCTCAAATCCAACTACTTACCGTTTTGTAACAGCAGCAGTTTTACTACAGTTCGTGAAAATGACACAATTAACATTTTGAACGAGTCTTCGAGATTTTCGTTTCTAAACCAAATCCAAATGCCTTCTCGTTGTCTCTCCGGTTCTCCGCAATGAATGTTAAATATAAGAACGCGCCTCCGTGACAAAACAAATGTATTGTGACCGGAATATAAACTGTGATAGCTCTAGATTGTGATTTACCCGCAAAGAGATTCGTGCATAACGCCTCGTTGAAAAAATATTGGCATTCCATAGAAAAACTATTCCACAATAGAACATTATGGTAATTATAGTTCAATGCTATGAATCTTAGGGATTAATTATAACAAGGGCGGTGATAATTAAAAGTGTGAAGGCTGACGAAAATTATGAACGGTCTGAGTCGGCGAGTGACATTGATCACGATACACTTACAATATTGTGCAAGTAATGACTCGGACAATCACTTGTCTATGCAGTTACCTATCTACTTTTATATAGTCACCTTTAGTGTATAAATAATCCGATATACCAACTTCCTTTACTTAATAAGCGTTAAAACTAAAATCCAAAAATAAAAGCTTGACTGGTTTCATACTTTAGATACTTACCTAAATATTACTCAGTAATTTTTTTTGTCTTTAAAAAACCAAACTAATGTTAAAATTATCATGAATTCAAAAGGATCTTGCGCAAAGTATCTACTAAACAGTCTATGCAATTGCGTTTAATTAAATAAGTAAATGGTCACAAAAATTTGGAACATTTTTAATAACTAAAGAATAAGTACCTACAGGTAATAAGTGTTATTATGATATAAATACCTACGTAAAGCATTTGCCCCCTTATCTGCGGGGCAATTGCGTTACTCTGATATTCATTGCATTGTCTTTGATTTTGACAGGTAAACAATATTCATTACGTTATTTTACTTCTTTGAGCAGACGAGTTTTTCAAACATATGAAGGATCCGCAGTTATAGTCCGCGAAATTCAAATTTTCTTACGTTTTTTTGCAATTTGCAGGTCAGTGTCAGTTTGTATCTTGAACAAAATAGGATTCGCGACTATATTAGATCAATGAATTATAATCATTGGAATTATTAATCTCTCTAAGTTAGATTTGTTCCGTAAGAACAAATCTCTTATGAAAAAGTTTTTATGGAACAAATCTTACTAGAGATGTATTGCAAAAAACGTAAGAAAATTTGAATTTCTCGGGCTACAACTGCGGATCCATTTCTTTTAAAATCTTTCAAATTGTGATTGAAATTGTGTTACGCAATTAGGGTGCTACTGATAATGGCTGGCTAACCTAACCTAACCATATTTTTTATTTAAGCTTTTCATAACTCTATACAGCAAGGAGGCTTGATTTCCGTTCGTCTTTTTCGGGTAACCACTGAAAATCAGCGCTGTGCTGTGGGTCCCCATATCATTGCATCATGCTGAGTGAAAGCCTTCTTGTCACAGTCATGAAGTGCAGCTGCCGACTATTTCTGTGTTATACTCATGTTTGCATATTATGTACTAAGTTATATCTATTTTCTTTTCTGCTTACCTACTCTTGTCGTTATATGCACGTGTTTCTGTGACAAATAAATCTATTTTTTCCTTTTTTTTTCTTTCAAAGGATTTAATGTCAACAATTTATTAAACTAATCACCATGACTGATAGATGCTGCACTCAGTGTCTATCGTACTTTGAAATGAAAACGTAACGCCTTTGAGCTTGTTTTGGTCAAGGGCTTCAATGACATGTGTATTGATATCACAACATGCATACTAATATTAAACGATGGAGTAAGCGATCCCAAGTGTATGAAAATTGTTGCAAGTATTATACATAGTACCTACATACACCCTTTTTTTTTTGTGTGGTAAATTATCAAATAACTTCTCCCGCTCTGGGCGGAGCGGAAAGGCGGTCAGACTCTTACTGACTAAAACCCACCCGTGTTCCTTCAGTTGCCTGTATGTTGTCAGGAGCCACGGTCTCCCTTTCGAACTTTCCCGCGACCCTGGCAGGCATCGGCTCTAGCGGACCCCGTCTGTTGTGCTGACATCTCTTTGAGACTCGCGTGGAACAGAACTACACGAGCCTGGTCCTTATCGAACGGCCATTGCTCACCGTCCGCAAGCCTGCGCCTGCGGTGGCCGGGAATCGGCCTTAGTTCACCAAAAACGTAGTGAGTATAGCACTTGGCACGGACCTGACATGAAAGGTACTTACACCATACTTCGATGTAGTTACAGCTCTGAGATAATTATTGTAATTAGTATTGTCTATTATTAATTAAGTTCGATTTTAATAATGATAAGAGCAATAGCTGTATTTCCTGAAGGGTTAGGCAGAGGTGTACCCATAGTACACCAACAATTACTTATGATGCTACCGAAACACGGCCCATGGTTCGATTCCTAAGTCGGGCAAAGTGATATAAGGTATTTCCATCGGTGATTTCTCAATAGCAACCCAACCCCAGTTGCAAGTGTAAGTTATTTATGCTCGTGACTTACCTACACCTCTTCCTAACCCTTCGGGGATGGCGTGATGTTGTGTTATGTTTTTGAATAGTTTAATATGAATTGATTTAGTTCACATTTCGCCAGTTATGTTAATATTTATTAACTAAAGAAATAAGTCACAAATAACAATTACATCATATCTTTATATTTAAATCTGGTTAAACAACGACCACATAGATCATTGCTCGAGGTTAAGCAACGCTGCCATGGTCAGCTATGTGACTCGGGAACCACGTGAAGCTGTCGGCCCCTGCTGTCATGCAAATATCTATGACAGTCTTAACATGCTGTCAGAACTTAAAAACACATGAAGTATTTCGTGATATCTCTACTTATTAAAAACCATAAATTCATTCACTCATGACAGGCAACGCACAACCTAAACCGCTGGGTCAACAAGCATGAAATTTTGCACAAAACTTCCTTAAAAAACAAAGTTGAGCACTTAGGTAGGATTTTTGAAAATTCACCACTAAATGGAGTTAAATAGGTGATAAAAGTTTGTTCGGAACATCGTCATTTTTGTGAAATCCCATCGGGCGCACGGCTTGTTGTGCAAAAATTTTGTAAGTGAAGGCGCTGCCCAACTCTGCATAAAAAGATTGAAAACATGACATTTTCTATTGCAATTACAAACTTCAACACGTGAATCCTTGTAAATCCCATGCAAATACAGAGTAAAATGGTCAGTTTTATTTGTGCTCCGCATTTTACTAAGATTGCAGGTGGAAAATCAATCAAAGTCGAGGGCTAGATTCTAGAGTATGCCACAGAAACTCTGACCTTCCTCTCGCTGGATCGAGTGCAGAACACTATTTTAAAATCGAAACAACCGCAACAGGATATACTAAAAGCTGAAATTTTCCGTAAAAACAATGACTACGCGAAATTCTTTAGTACTGTTGCATAAATAAACTAATTGCTATTTAATTTTCAAAGGCGTTCGTGCGCCTGAGCGATTGTGTTGACAATGACGTCGCACCACGTTCGTAACTTTGTTAGTTACAATCATGTCAGGCGCTTAAAAGTCATTAATATTTTAAGAAATCAGACTTTTTGTCTGTAAGACGAATTTTACAATTATAGTAATTATACAAAAATTATACAATCGAATCAGACAGAAAACGAGAAGTCAAAGTTGGTTTTTTTATTAGCTACGCATTATCAGATTGCAGAAAAAATAATTGTAGGCGCCTTTTCGTAATATTAAGTATTTAAATAGGTAACCTTTTTTCATTGAGGGATCTTTAGCCTAGAGTAAAACGAAGAATTAAGCCAGATTCTTCCCACCTAAAACCACCATGGTGGCGTACGTGGAGTTATACGGTTTCCTAGTCTTGTAAGCCGACCTTCCAGAATACAGCCACAACTTTAGCCACCACAAGCTCAACAAGCCAAATCCTCTGAAACATTTTCGCAAGTAGTAGGTAACCATAACTCAATGTTATTAAAGTGTTCCCAGTGGGTTATGTTACGACTTTCATTAACTAAGCGAGTTAATTTATTATTACTGTGAATGTACTTACGGATCTACCTACGTCAAGTAACCTACTCGAGCTCTTAGCAATGAATTGCTGAATAATGTAAATGTGAAAGCGTCTATCAAACATAGTTATATGTTATGCATATTTGAATTCTGGTTTTCTAACCATTCATTCACAAAATACATTATTATTATCCATAAACATAACCATCATTTTAGGGGCCGTTACAATACGACACTTTTTGCGCCTGCTTGATTTGAATAGCAACATTAACTGGTTGAGACATTTTGCTCATAGTTTTTTAATAGGTAGTAGTCGTGGTCGCGACTGAGCTCTAGAATTTAAAAAACTTGTTTAACGAACTAGCAACCATACTGAAACAGCTCATCATGATTAGGAAGAATGAGGATCTAGCTAAATCAGAACAGACTTAATCCAGATTAAAAAGAACGCGTTATATATTATAGAAGCAATTTTTTTTTCTTGTCAATTTTTTATGCAACATAAATTTATACTCGGTTTAAAAAATTACCACTTCGTATCTGAAGTATATCTAAGTATTTGATACTATTATTAACTAAAATATTTATTTAAGGTACAGTCAAGGAAACTAATTGTTAAGCAAAAAACACCCTACATCAATATGCCATTTCATATATCTGTTAAAAAGTAATTTTTTTTTTTAGTTAGGGCATCTCGTAGTTGACCTCTGAGATCATGACTACTTAACCGGGCTTTCCTGTGGGTGCCTTAAGCTATTACACTTAAAACCTCCAGCCAGGGGTTATTCAACTATGCTAATTAAAACTAGGTGAACGCTCGCTAAGGGCACCCCCTGTGGGGTACGAACCTAGGCTTAGGGCGTCAACCGGAGGGAGGACATCAAGGATGGGACGGGCTGGATCAAAGTTTTGATCATGATTATTAGTCGGGGAATTTAAAGCTACGTGCTCAGCTACAACAACTGCTGGCACCTCGTTATCGAGCAAGGGTCGAGGGGAGTATTATTTACTCGGGGACGCAGTCGCGATCGCAAAGGACATCGGCGGCGAGGTTGGAATGACGGGAGGCGTCTGTTTTTGTACACTGTGCTGGTTTCCCTACTGCTCTCCTGGAGGAGGGTAATGGGGTCGTCAGGGTTGGTAAGGATTCGCTTAGGGCGGCGAGTTCGATTGATACTACAGGGAGTGTAACTAGTGGCCTCGACAACCAGAGGGTAGCGATGTTTGGCGGCAGTATCGAAGTAACGCTTGGAAGAGCGTTTGAGAAATTGGTGGATGGTGGGGATTTTTAGATCGAGATGGAGGATCTCATTCCTAACAAACCAGGGGGCTCCCCAGGCCTTCCGAAGGCAACGGTTCTGTAATGTCTGCATCTTATGGATGTGACTGGGTCTTGCTTGTGCAAAAACAGCACCCGCATAGGTATGATTGGGCGAATTCATGTTGTGTAAATGCGCAATTTGCGATTTTCTCTTTAAAGGAGAGATGGTGGTCAAGGACTACACCTAGGTACTTGGCTCGCTTCTCCCAAGGGATAGGCTTGCCTAGCATGGTGATGGGTCGGGGGAGACGGAGTTGGGTCTTTTTAAACGGTTTCGAAAAGTAAACCGCTTGACTTTTGGCGGGATTGACTTCAATCCTCCTTTTCCTAAACCAGGCGCCGAGTTTATCGACTGCGGTTTGGGGAATGGCGGCTATCGAGTCGGGGCCGAAGCATCTGTAGGAAATGACCGTATCGTCTGTGAACAGAGCCAACTGCGCCTTTTTACTTATAGGGATATCACTGGTGAACAGCGTAAAAATAAGAGGGGACACTACGGATCCCTGAGGAACTCCGGTGCGAATGGGACGGGAGGAGGATAGAGCACTTCGATCCGATAGCGAAAGGTGCGATTTGACAAAAAGTCTCGTAAGACAAACTCGGGGTGCCCGATCGTCTCGTCCGAGGACGAGACGGTCGGGCACCCCGAGTTTGTAAAGCATAAATATTAGGCCGTTGTGCCAGACTTTGTCGAACGCTTTTGCTATGTCGAAGAATACTGCACCGGTCAACAAGTACAAAAGTAACAGTTGTGATTTGAATATACGGACTATATTTAAGTTGGTAGTTTTGTTTATCACTTAATATCCTGACTTCGTACGAGAAAAGAAAGAACTAAAAGTTGGTGGCAAGTAACAGAACAGTGTTATTGCTAAATCATTTTGTAAGGCACTTACTACATTAAGTTAACCAGTTTTTGAACCAACAGACGGTCATATGTAGCTAATAGAGCAAGAGGTCAGAAGTACATTTATGTAATGCTATGCTTTCGGCACTGATCTCAAAGATGGAGCGAAGCAGAAGATAAGATATGGATTTCAAGTAACAGAACAGTGTTATTGCTAAATCATACATATTGTAAGGCACTTAAATTTCCTATTAAATATAAGCTATTCCGATACAGAGGAACTCATTTATTCTACGAATTAACGTCTAAAATACCAATTTTTTTACTTAGTATACCACACTTTCTCTCACTCACACTCATACACACACACACACCCCCACCCACACACACATACACAACCACACACCAACAAATCAGTTTAACCCCATAGCAACACACTCACACACAATTAACCAGTAAATCCATTCAATTAATTTGTTAACATCAGAATTATTGCGCAATTATAAATATTTTGTAAAACGTGTCAATCCCACTAAAGAACACTGTCCTTCAAGACACAGGATTTTCCTAGTTTGAAGGGCAGGGGTCTTACTCATTGTAATAGCCATACCCATCCCATAGTTTAAACTACACTGATGTTACCTAGGCTAAGTTTTTGGTAAATAAAATGATTACTTACTTACTTACTTACTACGTTTTCTTAACGACCTCTTTTTGAAATAATGAATAAAATTATTATAATATTCAATATTCAGCATAATGCAAATATTTATGCATTATGCTGAATATAAAATTATTGTGAAATTATTAAACGTGGTAAGAGATCTCGGGGAGTCTTAGAACCAACCGATGGTCAGATGTAGCTAATAGAGCGAATGGTTATCAGAAGTACATGAAATGCTATGCTTTCGGCACTGATCTCAAAGATGGAGCGAAGTGGAGGAAAATATATAGAATGCAAGTAACAGAACAGTGTTATTGCTAAACCATTTTGTAAGGCACTTAGATACGTTTTTTTAACGATCTTTTTTGAATTAATTAATATAATTATACCTAATTTTTATGCATTATGCTAAATTTAAAAGACATGGAATTCAGTCCCATCACGATGTGGGAACATTCGGGAAGAGAGGTCATGCGTATTTTTTTAATGCTGTTTAGAATTTTGGTCTTGAGAACCTATTACGGAAGTGCATAACATGTGTTCAATGATTAATGTCTTGTATTTAGAAAGGTGAACCAGCGGTGAGGTAAAGATACATAATTAGTTAATTTACTAGTTATTCTCGTGACATGTTAAATGGCTCATGGGTAAACGGGTACCGAGCGAAAAGATCGATCTACGTTACCGCACCGCGGTCAAATGTTGGATGGGTGACACGGCATTTGACATTGGAATCATCATTATTTAGATTTTATATCACTTATTTTTGTTTCCATAAACAATATATGTATCAAAAAATTAAAAAAGAAAACTTCAAAAGTCATTTATTCAAACTAGGCTGAGAATCAGCACTTTTCGAACGTCAAAATTACATAAGACAGTCCCCCAAAACGCCCACCCTTTACCACTTCCTAGTGCCTTTAGCTGGGAAAAAGAAGTGTCGCAACAAACTGGGTCAGCAGCCCCAGGAAATGGTGTGATAGTGGTCAAATGTGAGCTTTTTTATTATGTATTGAGGGGATATTTACCTAATTAAGTACCGATAAAACAGTTTGACAAAATAAACTATTAAAAAGTAACAGATTGGATAAAAATATTTTCTCAAAGAACGATGGGCAGCGGACTATTACACCCCGTCCCCTATACCAAGATCTTTCAAATGAGATTCTATATCTCAAAGCTGTTGACTAAGTTTCAATTTTGGAAACGCCAGCGTCCATCGTCCTTTATATTACAATCGGAATTCATCAACAACAAAAATCACCCAATCGCTTGGCACGCGACGTTGCACGATGGCAAGAGACCAGACGGCATGTCCTTATTTTCATAGAAGGTGGGTAGGCCTTTAGTATGGGACGCAACGTGTGTCGATACTGTTGCGCCATCCCATCTTCTTGGCTCGGCGTGCTGTGCTGGCGCTGCCGCTGCGGCTGCGGAAAACCTCAAGCAGCAGAAGTATAATAGTCTTACTTATAGATTATTATATTTTCGAGCCATTTGGGGTTGAAACCCGAACGGCCTTGGGTTCCGAGTGCTCATAGTTGGTTCAACGAAATCTCCAAACGACTAGTTGACACTTCCCGTGACCCAAGGGCTGGCTTTTACCTTGGTCAGAGGCTAAACATTGCCATACAACGTGGCAATGCCGCCAGTCTCTTGGGTACATTACCAGTCGACAGCGATGCGGAGGAATTTTTCGACGACATATTTTAGTTTGTTAATAGTTTTAGTTGGGTTAAGACATTATATTTTTATTTTATATGAATGTGTGTGTACTACTGAATAAATTATAATACACCAAAAAATATAGACATTTAAACCATAACATATTTTTAAAAAAGCTAAGAAAAAATTTATCAAAAAAAAAACTGTGGCTCTCCGGGAATGCCGACAGAAGAGGAAACTTGAAAAAAAAATCGGCGCCGCGGTAATCAACGCGTTGATGTCTTTTACTCCTCGCACCGCGGTAATCAACGCGTTGATGTGTTTTGGTGGTCAAAAGCTGGTGTCGTCACAGTGTCGCGAAATCAATGGTTTTAGTCCCATCTCAAAAATTCCCAATGCGTCTAAAGAAGTTTTCACTTCAAAAATCAAACTCATTTATAAGTTTCATAGAAACCGTACAACACGATCTTCTACAAATTCGTAGCAGCTACGTGCTACGGGGTGTAAAACTGGACAAGGATAATGTGCTACGAAAACACCCCATGCGTAGCCCGTAGCCCGTAGGCCGCGTAGCACACGAATCCCATCCTTATGTCCTTTGTACTTCTTCTTCGTCGTGTCGATGGCACCACAGTGAAATAGATTTTGTTGGCACTTCATCGAATGTGGCTGCATCTTTTGCACTTATTATTCGAGAGCCACATATCAGATTTTCGTGATTTTGGTTTTAATTCATTTAAATGTTTTCTAGCTAGTTTTAAAGCTTATATTGAGTTCATATGAGTGAATCAAAAGGCAGAGCTGGTGTTAGTATAATTGGAACGCATAACTATTTCATAACGTTAATTGAATAATTACAATTATCATATCAAAAACGATCGTAATCAAGTTTTTAATCATTATTGTATGTGCAATACCGATACCTTTAAGTATCATAATGTAATGCTGCGGTAAGTAATCGAAGCTGATAATCTGAGGCAATGGAGTAATCTTTTGTTTTACAACACTTCTTCAATAATATCTATTTTGGTCAAGGCACAATTATGCAATTCGATTTCATTTTAATGTTCAATATTATAACTAAATGCATACTTAGAGAAACTTTACTGACCTAGCTATTGCTACCGTCGTACCTACTTATAAATAAAGCATTTGAAAGAATCTACGCATCTTAGATTGGGCATTGTTTGTCAATGAATTTGAATATTCGTTAAATCTTTAACTTTGGCGAAAGTTTATTTTACCCCCTATAAATAAATAAACAATTCTAATTCTGAATTCGGTTCCCTACAAAATGGTTGAGCTGGATGGTGCTGATCCACGCGTCATGTTCGTGAACGGGCGCCGTCAGTTGAGACTGGTCATCTCTTATCTGCCAGGGCTTATTTTTAATCTTATATTTTTCAATTGTTTTAATTATTTTTTGTTCATTGTTCTCACATATAGTAGCAACCAGAATAATGTACCCAGAATTTTGTAATATCTATATTTAAAAGAGTGGCCTTGGAGTTTCTTGCCCGTTCTTCTCCATAGAGATCTACGTTTTGGAATGGGCAACTAGCTTCAACTTTCTGACTAACTGACCGATTCTTTGACAGTTCAAAAGTGCCTATAAATGGTTTAATTGAAATAAATGCTTTGAGTTTTTTTTTTGTTTTGAATATTGCTTAGGGTGCCGATTAAGAAAACCTCTTGACTTCTTTTCAATAAACTCTAAAAGTCATTTAGAGATATCTTAAAAAAACAAATAAATAAATAAATAAAATAACGTTGACATAACGGTCCCGCATGACGGGAACCTCGTGAAAGCCGAGAAAGATAAACAAATCAAGTATCTTGACTTGGCTCGCGAGGTTGTCGACATGTGCGATGTGGACTCAGCGATCATTGTGCCGATAGTCGTGACAGCCAATGACTTAATTGCCAAGAGCCTCGACCAACACCTAAAGAGGCTCTCGTTGGGCAGCTGGCTTGATTCAAAAGCGGTACTCCTCGCATTTTCAGGAGGTTCCTCTCTCTGGAGCCCAGACCGCCGCCGGTAGCTTGGACCCTGTTCCCGATACCGGTGGGCTACTAGTTTTTATATTTTAATTTATGTAATTTAAAAATGTAATGTATTTTAATGAAATAAAAGAGAATAAAATAAAACCAACTAGCCTTTTATTTCTTGTATTTTAAATTACAAAAATAATATGAAAAGTGCATGCAATCATAATTCATAATATTATAACATTCCTAATTCATAAATATTAAATTTTATAAACAATCTCACTAAATTTTATTTATAAGTACCTACTTATAAATAAAATTAACATTACATTAAGAAAAGGAACATTATATTATTGATTGATGAAATGTAATTATAACCTACTTATAACTCATTAACTGTCACGACGCCTCATTGAGGTGGATAACAATTAAAATTCTATTGTCTCGTTAATGACAGTTGAAAGGATAATTAAATTTCATCAATCAATAATATAATGTTACTTTTCTATTCTTAAATTATTATGATTACTTTTCTTTTGTTACATTTTTTTATTAAAGTTTATTTTAACGCTTTCAGTTTTTGTCGCAAGAACCACTCTTTAACTTTTTTATGATTTTTATTTTATATTTATAGTCTTAGGTTTTTTTAAACCGGCCAAGTGCGTGTCGGACCACGCACAAGGAAGGGTTCCGTAGTTGGGATGAATTTATCCCAAAAACAAACTTAACTTTGTAGTTGATAAACATGTTCTCCCATACGGAATGTATGGGAAAACATGTTTTTGCAACTGCAAAGTTAAGTTGGTCGATTATTACTCGATAACTAGTAAAGCCTACTTAGCTGTGATAGTTTTCCTTTTAATTTCGTTATATAAACTACTGCTGTGATTTTTTTCCCACATCCAAAACTAACCATTTAGCTGGCAGGGGGGGGGACACTTGACTCTAACAAAAATTAGCTTAATATTTTGCAAACGGATCCTTGAATCCAAAAATAGTTTTACAAACTCATAATATTTTTGTAAGACCTTTCCAATGATATCCCACACTATGGGATAAAAAAATAAAAAATTATACATCACCACTTTACGTGTATGGGAGGTACCCTAAAAAAAAATGTTTTTCATAATTTTGTTTTACCACTTTGTTGGCGTAATTAATATGTATACCTATGTCAAATTACAGCTTTCTAGTACTAAGGGTCTCGGAGCTAGACCGCGGACAGACAGACAGACAGACGGACATGACGAAACTATAAGGGTTCCTTGTTTACTACGGAACCCTAAAAACCATATTAAGTACCTTAAAATGTATCGTGATATGGTTCAAGTCAATAACAAAGGGTGCCGAAAACTGTTTCATAATAATAGCTAAGTGCCTTTAAGTGAGAGGAAAACAGAACGTCACTTTATCTTACATTTAATGGTTCTATCGAAAGTGACTTGTGACGTTTTAACAATCTGATTATAGTCTGTTAAAGGCGCTGACAACAGGCAAACGGTAAAAGTAGGCTTGACTTAAACAAAAAAATTACTTGTGGGTGCGAAAAAATTTGTATTAATCTTGAACATATTTATCAAAACAACCAGTTACAAAAACACGTTTTAAAAATTAAATTCGATACAAATTAACGGTAAACTAACCTTTTACCTTGAGTTCTAATGCAAAATATATTAAATATCATATGTATATACGTTGCTATTTTAATTAATAACAAGAACGTCTTATTTGAATGCAGAACTTGGTTGTTGTTAGGGTTCCGTACCAAAATGGTAAAAAGGAACCCTTATGGTGCGACTCAGTCTGTCTGTCCATCTATTTGTCACAGCTGAATATCTCAAGAACTGCTAATACTATCAACTTGAAATTTGGAATAGTTTTAGATGACGTTTGCCCAACTGTTTTGCAAATAAGAAAGAAATAAAACCTTTTTTTTTGCAACAGGCACTGAAGGGGTTCCTAAAAAATTCGAAGTGGGGCTACTAGGGCATGGGGGTATCATATGAAAGAGCGCTATTTGCACATTCTCAAACATATTTTTTTAGGTCGCATAGTTTTTGAATTTCGACGAAAAAAAAAAAAACCGCCCCTTATTTCCGAAGTTTGCATAAAGAAAAATCTGAAATTATTCTATGTGATAGAAGTTTATGTAAAGATTACAGGAAAAATAAAACGATGTCTCTAAATAGCACACTTTTTCAGAAATCATCTACTTAAATTACATTATTTCCACTATCGATCAAGAGATGGCGCTGACCTAAAACTGCAATATTTTACACGGCAGTGTGCAGGTTAAAATTCTCTGACGAATAAAGGCCTCGCCGATGAAAATTTTAAATGGTACGGAACCCTCGGTGCGTGAGTCCGGTCTCACTCTTGACCGGTTTTTTTATTTTCGATTACTCAACTCATTTTTGAATAAATCGATAATTGATTCATATTTTGCAATAAATTACAGCGTTGTGTCATCGCGCTTCTCTTTCTTTTTTATGCAGTCCGACAGTGACCGCGGTTTAGCTGTTGTCAGCGTCTTAACCTTTCAACTGTCATTAACGAGACACAATAGAATTTTAATTGTTATCCACCTAAATGAGGCGTCGTAACAGATGATGAGTTAGGCGATTATCACACTGCACCGCATCACGCTGCATGTTGCGTGACAACGAATGAACGCGCGTGGATGCATTTTCTGTGTGTTGGACTGTGCGTGTTTTCTATACAAACGGAGATACTTACAAGCAACGTTAAAACACGCATTCACGCGCTACGCTGCGTGGTGCGTGACAGTGTGTTAATCGCCTAAGGCTTTGTATGACAACAAAACCGTGTACGTTAATGTAAAAAAGGATATTTATTACAGATAGTTAAGTGAATTACAATTATTTAGACGTAATTATTATTCTGTAGGTATCTAGCCTTGTCTAGCCTACACACAATTTGAATGTCTAGTCTCGAATAACGTTCTGTTTTTATGTAAGACTATTTCGGAATTTCGACAAAATTCCTCATAAGGCATGGAGCACCAATCGGTTCTCTAATTTAAATAGCTAATAAGTTACACATGTTAATAAGATTGTAACATACACGATAACTGTGTAAGTACACCTACATTATCTAACCTCTTTGGGAATTTCTGACTATACGAGTACCTATTGTTGATCACCGCGACTTTTGTGGTAACAAATAAAACCAAATGCGTGTTTTTATCTGGTCACGTATTCTTATAGTCAGACATACATTATCATTATCTTCCATGCTGATTTAGAAACACTAAAGGTTACCTAGTTAGCCTCTTTCTTTTAGTGAATTTCGTAAAAACTGACATTGGTATAGCCATTTTAAAAATTATGTATGACATGATTTAAATGTTTATGGCGCTTTTTGCCATTTGTAATTTATTGCAACAAGGTTTTTGAATAAAACATTCTGATTTAAAAATCATTCAATAATTTATTTCCCTTTATAACAGACTTATAAACAAAAACTTACACGTATTTACTTGTTTAATGTATAATATGGATTTCCATAATTATAAGTTTCTAGTTGCACTGGTGCCACTTGCACGGGTTCCACTACCTCCACTTCATCGAAGGACAGTTCAGGATCGGATGATACCGTGGTAAAATCAGTAACACCATTGATGATGACACGGAGCAAATTAGCCATCGTGTAGCTTTCAAACCTTTTCAGCAGATTCATTTTGAACTGGTACAAAATACTTTTCACCAAACTGTAAACCTCGATTAATATTTCTTCAATAATTTCTCTGAACTGGTTTTTGATTGTTAGTAATATTGCGCCCACTTCTCTTTTATGAAAACTTGGGTGTGCCAGTACATCTAAGTCGAGCATTAGGTCTTCATCAGGTTCTCTAAGGATTTTTGGGTTTTTTGATGACGTAGGATTTGAGCAAACCGTCTGAACAGACAGTGCGATCACGATTACAAAAACGATTCCACGGAGCATCTGAAAATAAATATTTTATTTAATATTTCAGTTCCAAACGTCGAGCACATTGGGAAATTAATGTTTGAGACATAAATAAATTGCTTTAAAGCTTTTTTAGCACGAGAATAAGTTTACCTATTATACTTTAACACTTTGAATGCCAGGTTATTCTAGAAAGTAGATACCTACTTTTAAAAAACTCTCTTTCTCTTTCTCTCTTTTTTTAAATATTTGTATAAGACCCATATTTTCATTTGTACATAAATATATGGGTCTTATACAAATATTTTGTTCATTGTTAGTTACAACTACTGAACTACATTGTAAATAGAGAAAAGGAAGAAATAAGTTTTTTTACACATTTATAAAGCCTTTAAAGGTCTACAAGCGGATATAACTATGATTAAAACTCAACCGTAAATAAATGACCATGGTCAAGGAAACACAAATTGTCAGAATTACACCGCAAACAAGGAAAGTTATACACTTGCAGAAAACATTCCTTTGCGTACAAAACACGGACCTTAAAAATATTAAGAAACAAATAAAAACTTGTCTTACTTTGACGGTTCTGGATGTGTGATGAATTTGGATAAGTTACTCCCTGATTCCTTTCTTTTCGTATGATACAAATAGTGCTAAGCTTTCAACTTATATACTAATAAAACGCTTATCCCTAATAGCCCTTCATTTAATAATGCGAATTAACCATTATCTGAGTACATACATTACGTAATTATGACGTTTTATCTTGTACTGAGTCACCTTAATTATTATAACTTTTCTACACTTGTTAATTGGCTGTAAAACGTAATGCGTTCTCTAGGACACAGACGTGCTTCCTTCATCAACATAATTACATATATCTCAAACTGTTATCAGCTAGATTAGCTTGAGAACTCGAGAACCTTAGATATGCTCGCAATTCTGCAGATTTACACATTGGCGAAAATAACATTTACCGTCTCCAAAAAATGTTATTTGTTTAAAAATTAAAAGGTAAAATGTTTTATTTTCCTCCATCTATTGTGAAGATTAAAATAATGTTTTGGTTTCTTGGAGTTTCTTTGTCATATTAAAGAAAATATTGCATAACACTTACTGCTGAATATCTGTGCATGCCCATAGTCTGCATGGCAGTAGATAGTATTATGGTGGAATATTATATCATCCTACATTACCTACCATGCGTTGAAGTCGATACAAACTCTAAAGAAAACGAAACATCTTCTTGAATGATATTGTACTATGACTATCTAGACTAAATTGAATATCGATTATCAGGACGGGTTGTTTATATAAGTATTTTTTAACAAGGACTTTAAATATGTAGTTTGAAAAATACCTAGATAAAGATTCCCTCTTCAGATACCAGACGGGTAAGGGTGTGTACACTCACATTTCCAATGCTATTCATTTTGGCAATTCAACAATATTCATTGCGTTATTTACGTTTTTGAGCAGATAAATTATTCAAACATGTAAAGCAATGGTTTACGAACATACACATAACAACATCATGCGTCTATTCTCCGAAGAGTTAGCAAGAGGCCAGATTCCGGACTACTACTGCGAAAGTCCAGATGGAAAAACCCAATAACACTTTGCCTGACCCAGGAATCGAATTCAGGACCTCATTCTGAACGGTGGCGCTTACGACCACTAGTGTTCTAGTGGTCGTAAGCGCTACTGTTGAGCTGTTGAGTTTACGAGGCAGCCTAGACTTATCACAGTGAAATATGATGTATTAGACATCATATTTCACTGTGATAAGTCTTAAATCATTTCTTATGACAATATAAACATACTCAACAACACGCAATACATACAACTCTTTATTATTAGTTAAAATAAATCATTACTGCGATCAAATGAAAATGAACGAACAATAGACACTAGATAATTATTAATTGTAATGTATTCATTTACTAAAACAAAACAAACCGTTCCTTATCATCGTTTCTCTGCCGGTGTCATGCAAGATTAACGACCCATAGCTAATAATTGCTAACTCATAAAAATGCAACTCGCAGATCATCTTATTTAACAATTGACAATTACTTTGGTATATAGAGACTTTAATTAAAACAAAAAATCTATTTTAAAAATCTCTAATTAACTTAATTTTCAAGTAAATTTGGGAACGCTGCCAGTTAAAAATATGGCAGATTTTTGTTGATATGTGATAGGCTGTGACCGAGTGGCCTCCAAGGACTGGAAGACGAGGTGTTTGTCGTCCGGCGGCGAGATGAGCGGACGACATTGTTGCCATCGCGGGCAAAACCTGGAGGAGGCTGGCATAGGAGCGTACAAATTAGCACAAGAAAAGAGAAGCCTATACCCAGCAATGGGTGAAGTCAGACTGTGGATGATAATGATGATGACGATGAAGATATGCGAAATGTGGATTACGAATTTCTTTCAAAAGCGCTCGGATTGTAATAAAAAGTGTGTGAATTGCTTAAATTGGTGTGCAGTTTGCCAACCAATATAATAAATAATTAAACAGGTACACACACTACCAAACACACACACACATTATAATATACACATACACACACATTACAATACACACACACACACACATACTCTTTTTGTGTGTATCCTTGTTTGCATAAGTTAATTGTATTTTTTTTATAATTTATTCAAAATTTAATTGTAAAGAACTATCTTAGTTGGTCCGGAGGAAGGTGATGGCATTCGTGATACAAGGTAATCTTAGTACGAGTGCCGAAGCACTCCTTTAACACCTAAGTGCACATTATATAAAACCACATTTGTATTTAAGGAGATTTACTGTACCCATTTTTCTAGTAATAAATATTTTTATATTTTATAGATAAGAAAACATTGCAAAATAATTAATTTAAATTAGAGACTGCACATGGCCCCATCGACTCAGATGTAGAAATAGCTCAGGAATTTGAAAAATTATTACTAATATTCCCCTTAATACTACTGAAGCTTTAAATTCCTTAACAACGCTTTGTACTGCCTTACTTAGAAATATTGTAAAAAGATCTTAAAATTAAACCAACAAAAGAACTCTAGGGAATGTTTATAAAAGTCTGTAGATCTATCATTGCAACCATTGCGTCCTATTTAGTTTTCGTATTTAACACCAGTGTAAACCAAGGAGTCTTTGCGGATCTCATGAAACACATTAAAGTAGTTCCTTTGTTTAAATTCGATGATAGTAAAGAACCCAACAATTATAGACCTGTGAAAATTCTGCCCAGTTCTCAGTAAGGTGTTTGAAAAGTTAATGCTCATTCAAATGTTACGTCACTTTAATGAATATTCCATCTTTCATGAACGTACGATTTCAAGGGTGTTGTACCACTGATGCCTGATGTATCATCCTAATAAAGAACATTTTTAATACCTGGGAAGAAGCACAAGATATCATTGGAATTTTTTGTGACGTTCGATTGCGTGAACCATGAGACACTTCTACTGAAAGTAGAGCACTATAGTAGCTGTATTTCTATTCCTATAGTAATTGAAATACAGCTCTTGATTCCTGAAAGATAAAAAGGTTAAAATGTGTTCAAGTAAACTGCATAAATTCATTAAGGTCTGAAATGGCCATGGGCGTTCCTCAAGGTTCGATATTGGGTCCATTCCCCTTTTTAGTTTACATTAATGATTAACCCCAATTACTTCAAAATCAAATGAAGATGGTGTTATTTGCAGATGACACATCGTTGATCTTTAATATAAACCAATGCCGGTGGTCACAAAATTTTGACGACGTGAATAACTCTATTCTTCAGGTAGTTTACGGTAAATAATTTGGTACGAAAATTAAAATAAAATCAAATGCATTAGGTTTAAATTACCTAATTTTAGAAGAAGCGAAAAACATGATAGCGTGAAGTAGCCGTAGTGAATGGAGAAAATCTGGATTTATTAATCAAACGGTCTTCCTACTAATCACGCTAGACGAAAAATTCCAATGGGAACCTCATATAACATCTCACGGGACGGCTAGTCTCGGCCGCTTATGCTATTAGAAAGATAAGACAGTTAACAGATGTAGAAACCGCGCGTTTGGTTTATTTTAACTACTTCCACA
This sequence comes from Agrochola lychnidis, assembly GCA_963680765.1. Taxonomy (NCBI): domain Eukaryota; kingdom Metazoa; phylum Arthropoda; class Insecta; order Lepidoptera; family Noctuidae; genus Agrochola; species Agrochola lychnidis. The sequence continues at coordinate 14,856,546 of OY796859.1, read as the reverse complement.
GCATTATGTCGTATGGCATTATATTGTCAAATCGGGCTGCTGACATTGAATCCGTCTTTATTTTGTAAAAGAGAGCTGTCAGAAGTTCAGAACCATTTATAATCTACGTCGCCGCGAATCTCTCAGGGAACTATTTAGATAGATTAATATTATGACGATACCTTGTCAATTCTTTTATGAAAATGAATGTAAGAAAAATCTACATCTTTTCATAAAATAAGTTATAGACATAATTTTAAATACTAGTAATAGAGATAAAATAGATCAACCATTTTTCAGATTACCTGAAGTACATACATCTTTTATGGGGTACTGTGTTAAATGTTACAACAAAATACCTTGTGTTAAATTGCAATTAAATGAAAGAAAATTTAAAACTCATGTTAAAAGTACACTTCACTCCAAGAGGATTATTTCCAATATAAGAATACTTGGAAACATTGGTCCTACTCAATAGGATAATCTAGAGTCCAGACAAAATAAAACTGGTTGCTAATTTAATTGTACAATTTATTATTTTTATGACATGATTTCACATTCTGTGATTGCTTTAACTCACACACTGACATACCTGTATTTTTTTTAAATAGTATTCTTTTACAATGTTTGCAAATAAGTGAGCACCATGTTTCTCTCACATAATTATTTTTTCTGTTATTGCTTCATTTTAATTATTTTTACCTATTGTGGTATAGTAATTTTATTTTAGGTGCATCGTCTTCACATGTAATTATATAATTAATGTATACAAAACATTGTAATACATTTTAAAAGAGTAATGGTGAAGTTTCTTGCTCATTCTTCTCCATACGAAACGGTTTGGAAGGGGTGACTCGAATCAATTATATTTTCCTGTGCCTTTTATGTGCCTACATAATTTGACTTTGACTTTGACTTTGACGAACCCATTGCAATGTTATTTACTTCAAGCAAACCTTTTTCCTTAGTCGACAAGATTGACGTGCACAGGATATTAAAAGCATCCATACTACCATTCGTCCAGTTCGATTGTTGGAATTTAAAAACTTTTAGTTGCTATTTCTTTTGTATTGAAAAATTATGTTTATTAATCTTGGATCTGGACCGCCATTGATATCCAGTTCAGAAACCGTTTCTGTCGTTGTGGTGTTTGGCAACTCCGTTCGAAGATCTTTAGTTCATTTCTGTATCATCATGTTGGCTTCAATGTCCTTGCAGGTAGAACCACGTACCTACAAGGAACGAACATCGATTGCTACCCATGCTCACTGCGTATTTTTTTGATACTAGGCCCAATATATAGCCTTCCTCGCGATGTTTGCCTTCACTGTAAGTTGCATAGTTTTCAAAATCAAATTGAAAAGGACAAAAGTAATATGATTGGAAATGTCGCAAAAGTATTTTCTATATTTTGAACCCTGAACCTTATGAACCTGTTACTTGAGAAGCGGTTCTTTTATACGCCACTGCGTAATTAAACATGTAGGTACATAGGTACTAGTATCTAGATTGATGTTCGCTGCTATAAAATTAATAAGAGCACACACACGATACGCTTCAATGATCTATTACAGTCTATCTCGTTTCAGACATCAATTAAAACGCTACATAATAAACGCTTAATTACAATCGTCTACATTTCTGTTTGTTTACACACAAACAGTGGGCTTTTATGATATTATTATTCGAAGCTTAATAAGATAATCCGCGCGTGTGATTTATACGGAGCGCGGCAATGAGATCAACGCGTGCGCCGGTCGCGCGGTGGCTGCGCCTGCGACGACGCTTCAGTCTGATAATGTATCAGGTCGTAGCGAGCCGGCTACATGAACGTTCAACAAACCATTTTCACGAGTTTTCGTAACTTTAATTTTTATCGTAGACTTTTGATTTCAGTTCTAATTAAATTTATTATTTAATTATATAATAAAGACATTTGTTCTAAAGACTAGTGTAAGGAAGTGCTCACCATATATGGGCGACGTAAATAAAGTTAATACATTTCACGACATTATGAGAAAGTGTTTCAAGATGGGTCTGTTCAAGAGTGAGTACATATTCAATTAAGGATGTTTTATTTCGTTTTTGTTATCATCACCATTCGTTTTCTCTAAGGACTCTAAGAGGAACCTCGGTTTCTTTAAAACATTCAACACATTAGGATATCAATATGTCAGGGAATTACTATATTTCAGGAATTAGTTGGTACCACCCTACTATGAACGGATTTGCTCAAACTGCACGCATTTTAGTTACGAATAAACTAGTACCTACACTAATTGTGCAATTTTGTTTAATTTAACCGCATACCAATAAAATTTAAGCTTGAAATCAGCGTGTCTGCAACGATAACTAACAATACAATCCAATAGAACTAAACGAGGAATAAGAATACTTAATTTATTCATTGACAAATTCGTATAATTACTTTAATTAGGTATGTTACTACGTAAGCATGAGTGAAAACTTTGTTTATTTTATTAAATCTGAATTAAATTAATAACAGGTACCTGGATCTGGACATTAACAACTAATATTTTAACAAAAACATTAAATTTAAAAAGACTTATTAAAAGGAATCAAAAGTTTACTCCTATTTAAATGACCATATAATTATTAATGATACCTACACAGAAAAGTTTATTTGTGTTTACAATGTTTGTGTTTACCTTATATTCCACCAATTCTCGTGCAAGTACATCTCTTATCAAAAGAACATAAAATAAAACAAAGCGTTTGAAATATTATATGATTTACACCTTGAAAACGTAACAGAGAATTAAGTGTTTATCTCGCCTCCCCATGTTGCCGAAACACAAATCCTGCCGACAATATTCGTCGCTAATTTTATTTGTCCTGCTAATATGAAGTTTAAGCCCTGGTACATTGCATCCACATGAGCTATATTTTATTTTATTAGTAGATACGTAAATCGTTTTACTTAGATTTTATAGAATCGTACAGTCAACCACACGTCCAATTTGGGGTAAAAGCCCTGCTAGACTGAATCCGTATGAGCTATATCCTATTCTACACTATTAAATGAGCAATATTTGTATAAATATATATTTGTAATCACATTCTCGAAAACGGCTCTAACGATTTCGATGAAAGTTGCAATATAGGGGTTTACGGGGGTGAAAAATATATCTATCCGGGAAATTTCTTTTTCTCTATTTTTACAGCCTCGGGAATGTGATATAACGTTGGTATACCTGTACGATATGTTTATCTATTTCACCCGAGCAGAGCTCGGTCGCCCAGGTACCTAGTATTTTATTAGTCCATAAAATCGTTTTAGCCTGATTGTTTAGTATCGTACAGTCAACGTCCTTGATAACAATTTGACATTGACAGCGCCCGTCTATCATCGTAGTAAGGGCGGTATTTGTAGTTCCAAGTGTTTGACCTGCAGTTGACCGTACATAGCAAAGCGTTTTATTTAAGGATTGCTAAAACATAAGCAATGATAGTAGTTATGGTTAGACCAGAGCATTCACTGACCCATTTTCTTCGTCTGCTTTATGCAACCGTTGTAATCTACAACAACCTTTCTTTTGTACTAGATTTATAAGTGGATACGGGTATTTAATACAGCGGACATTATTTTATGCATAATTTCTTTCTAATACATAGGTAAAGTAACTAATCAATAGATATTAGTAGAGTACCGACGACCAACAGTCAGATATTATATAAAATCAGATATAATTTAAAAAAATACCATTTTACAGATTTTTTTATTTGCTGTGTATAATAGCTATAGGATATAAAAAAGTGAAAATATCACAGATATTCTTCTTATCGATGTAGTGTTACTGCTTTAAATTGCAAATCATGAGTTGGAATTCATTTCCAAATGAATATTAAACATTACTGCATAGTATTTGATCAAAAACCTATTACTCAAAGTCGAGCCTTAATAGTTGACCAATTCTAATACTAGTTTTTTAAGGACACTTTTATAAATTACGCTTTAATAACTCATATGTAAAGTTTAGTTAATGCTTGTGTCAAAATAAAAACAGGCCAAGTGGGAGTCAGACTCGCACACGAAGGGTTTCGTACCTTTATATTAAGATCGACCAAACGCCGAACACCGAGCAGTGGTGGCCCAGTGGTAACGGCCGCGACTTACGAGTAGTAAGGTCGTAAGTTCGTACCCAGGCAGACGCTTTACTTTGTGTAAATTATTTCATCACCACTGCTCTCAAAACGGTGAAGGAAAACATCGTGAGGAAACCGGCATGTCCTAGAACCAAAAATTCGAAGACATGTGACATCTACCAACCCGCACTGGGCTCGCGTGGTGGATTACGGCCCACTCCCTCTCACAGAGAGGAGGCCTGTGTCCCTGCAATGAGAACATTTATAGGCTGATGATGATGATGATGAAACGCCGAAAAAATCGACCCGACGTTGACGTCAGCGTCGACGTTGTATGAGGTCCCCCTTTTATGATTAACTTTATTTAATTATTATTTATTGTTATAGCGGCAATAGAAATACATAATCCGAGAAAATTTCAACTGTCTACCTATTACGGTTCATGAGATACAGCCCGCTGATAGACAGACGGACGGACTTAATTACAGTTCCGTTTGGCACCCTTCGGGTACGGAACCCTAAAAATGATATTTAATATTATTACGTCGGTATGAAAGTAAATGGTCAAATGTTTAAAAATAAAAATTAAGTCACGTCAAAGCTTTTTCAAGAGTGGCATTCGAGATCTAGGCGTAGCCTTCTTATATAAAAAGAAAAAGATATTCAGCTCGAATGAATTAAGATAAGAGTTTAATGTGCTGCGAGTGCTAATCAAAATCAAATTTCGAACGCGGACAATTTCACCTGTCACAAGCAAAGTAAATAGTTTTTAATTAATGAAACGTCTTATCTGAATCCTAAACAAATAGACTAACAGATTTTTTTTTGTCTCAAAATTAACATAATAAGTGCCCCTCTTCAAGGCAAAGGCTTCTTCTCATGCAGAAAAGGTAGGTATATTATGTTGAAGGCTGCTCATAGCCTGAAACATAATGTACCAAAAATAAAATTTTATTCAATCGGTTTCATAAGTAAGCTCGTGAGCAGTAGACCTAATTAATATAGCTCCTTATTGAATACCTAACAACTTAGGCGAAGATAAAAATCATCGCACAAACACTGTCTCATCGGGAGTAAAAAACTCTTTGTGATCTCGACAGGTAAGAAGTCTACCGAGACATTAAAAAAGCGGGTCTAGAAATGTTCTAAAAAAATATACATATTCATATTATATCAAGTAGAACCTGATCAAATTTTTTGCTCTGTCACGCGTTACATTACATTTATTCTAGCTACTTTATCAAGTTGCTAATTGCCAAAAACACTCTGCCTACCGATACTCCATTTGAAATAAGATTAGACATATAACTAATACCTTTTTTACAGTCCGTTCAACTGATTTTGACTTCTATTACGTTTGAGGCATGACGAATGGCAGCTGCAGTAAACAGTTGGTATTGTAACCACCATCCTTATTTATGCCTACGGTATAGAAGTCAGAATCGGTTGAACAGACTGTAAAAAAGGTTTATTTAAATGTCTAATCTTATTTCAAATGGAGTATAGATTGACTACAAAAAGTAGGTAAGTTGATTTGCTATACTAACATCGAATCCTGATTTCTACAGCGAATAACTGGCAAAGTGCGTATTAATCCACGCACAGTGAAGGGTTCCGTAATTGGGATGAATATTTACACATGCACAGTATTGATAGTTATCGACCACAAAAATAAGTATTTCTCGAAAAAAAGGTAAAAAAAGCGGCCAAGTGCGAGTCGTACTCGCCCATGAAGGGTTCCGTAGCAGCAAGTAACGATAAGTTTACGATTTATGACGTATTAAAAAAAAACTACTTGCTAGATCTCGTTCAAACCAATTTTCGGTGGAAGTTTACATAGTAATGTACATCATATATTTTTTTTAGTTTTATCATTCTCTTATTTTAGAAGTTACAGGGGGGGGGGACACACATTTTACTACTTTGGAAGTGTCTCTCGCACAAACTATTCAGTTTAGAAAAAAATGATATTAGAAACCTCAATATCATTTTTGAAGACCTATCCATAGATACCCCACACGTATGGGATTGATGAAAAAAAAAATTTTGAGTTTCAGTTCTAAGTATGGGGAACTCCAAAATTATTTGTTTTTTTTCTATTTTTGTGTGAAAATCTTAATGCGGTTCACAGAATACATCTACTTACCAAGTTTCAACAGCATAGCTCTTATAGTTTCGGAAAAAAGTGGCTGTGACATACGGACGGACAGACAGACAGACAGACATGACGAATCTATAAGGGTTCCGTTTTTTAACGGAACCCTAAAAAAGAAGATTTTGTTTTCTGCCAAAAAATTATGGCAAATTTTCACAACATCTAGTGACTGTCATTTAGAGACACGCTTATGTGCAATGAATTTGCGTCACCTAGAATATTTTTTGTCGTAATTTCACTACACCATTGTTTAGCGGTACACAGAATACACCTTCATTCCAATTTTCTTCGATATAGTGCAAATAGTGACCGGACTTCCGGACTGACGGACATGACGAAATTATATGGGGTCCATTTTTGCCATTTGCCTACGGAACCCTAAAAATTAAATGACGACCGAGGTTTCATTAAATAACTTTATTATTTAATTACTCTTATTTTACTTTAATAAGTTGTTACCTGCGTTGTATCTGCTAAAGGTCATATTGTATTGTAGGTCAATTGAGACGCGTACTTATGACCACTTATACATATTACAAAAGAATAACCTCAGTAACTAGAAAGATCGGATTTATACAAATGTAACATAATTAGCGAGCTACTATGTGAGTTGCTAATTTTGATTGACAAGCATGCTAACGTGCTTTGAAAATAGTCCAAACCACGCAAGGTTGATTATGTTCACTTATTACCAGTAAATGCACTGGAAATTTATTTATTTTCGTATTCTGAGTAACTTTCCAGGAAGGAAAACTTATTATTTTTAAACCCAATTACCATGTTTAATATCATTATCTTTCAGTCAACAAGGACAGAATAGAAATTCAAAACAAAAGGAAGGATAACTTTGTTTGGACATAAAGTGGCATAATATATCTCGAAGTAATACCTCATGTAGGTACATGGTTTTTGAACAAAAAACTTACCCAAAACAACCTTATATATCTATAGATACAGACAGCTATTTGTTGTACTGGGTATCTAATAATAATTGAACAGCGTAAATGAGTCGATGCGGACAACATTTTGTTTTACCATTTTTAATTATTTTTATTGGTAGTAAGTATACGTCATCTTCAAATATTTTGCTGCAGCCTCTTAAAACTAAATCGATAGTATCTTAATAACAATAATATTCTTTATTTGCATAAAAATGTGTACAAATAAAGTGAAGCCCTGACTCCTGCGCTAGGTAAAAACAGTTGTTTTTACCTAGCGCAGGAGTCAGGGCCGCTGTAACACAGTTGTGTTACAGGAGCCAGAGTCATCAAATACGTTGGTTCAGAAGTTTGTGAAATAAAACATATTAAGTCAAAAACACCACTTCTGATTCTACTTCTGCGGGTGTTTTAGTAAAAAATCTTTTACTTCCTAAGGTCCATATAACTCTATTTTCTTCTTCCATAACTTTATCACTTGGTACCTAAGTAGAATAAATTCGATTGGTTATTTAAGTAAATCAATTTGAATATTTATCCCATAGTGCAGTTATTTTGTAAAAATTGCCAATTATGTCAAAGAAATCAAATTAAATAAAAACACATGATATATAAATCCTACTACTATTAGGGTTCCGTACCTCAAAAGGAAAAAACGAAACCCTCATAGGATCAGTTGGGACTGGTCATCTCTTAGCTGCCATGACTTATTTTTAATTTATTTTTATTTTTGAATTGTTCTTTGTTTTATCATTGTATTACGGACGCTTCTAGCATGCACGTCTTTCTACATTGTTCTCACATGTATAATTCTAATATGAATGCTGTAACCAATTTTTTGTAACAATTTTTTTTATTTAAAAGATTAAAAGAGTGTCCGTAGAGTTTCTTGCCCGTTCTTCTCCTACTTCACTTTGGAATGAGCAACTAGCCTCATATTTTTGAACCTAAAATATTTAAAAAAATACAGTGTATGGATCTTTACTCATACATAACATGAAAACCTACAAGAAATCTATGGTCTTAAAATGATATGGTAAATCTCTCAATATTGTGCGTACAAACTTACATTTGCAGTTGAAATCTATGGGAGAACATTTATTATGGAATAAATTCATCCCAATTACGGAACCCTTCATTGTGCGTGGTCCGACACGCACTTGGCCGGTTTTGTTTAAACATCTTTTAGTTATCGTCTAAATCCCACTATTTTTAAACATCAAGTTTTTATAGAAATCAACTTCCAGATATTTATAGACAAAAGCTGTCCAACTCGTTTACCTAAACACTATTCATAGAATCATAGTGGAATTTAAAAAAATGTAGGCATCTTTAAAACAAAAATCTATATATATATATATATTTGTGCAGCTTTCCTGTGTAAGGAACAAAAATTCTTTATCGCGAGCAAAATTAGCTGTAACACACTGCAATTTACGAATAGGTACTTACATTATCTCATGCTTATGCTACCAAATGAACTGAAAAATGTTGGATAGGATAACTATTTCTATTTTTACGAGTTTTCATAGCCACTAGAAGGCGTAGTGCATATTTTCCTGACAGTGTACTATAGTCTGTACAAATAGAGAAGGGCTACGTTGTATTTCAATCTATTCGGTCGAGCGGGTGCGTTGATCACAGCGCTGGGTGCAATCAGCGCCTTGTATGCATCGTCGCAACCCGACAATGCTAGTATCTTCACAATCGACCATTCGCAACGTTACATCACTGCCGGTAAATAAACACTTGCGGCCCTAAAAACCTATACCTTCTAAGCGCTTTTGTTCCTTCTATACAAATTCTCAAATTGTAAAAATTACGTCTGAATCCCTCAGTTCTGAGGTAGGTAGCTACATAATAATTAAGTATGAAAGGAAAACAAAAATGATAATGGGCAAAAAATATTACAATCCAGCTATTTACTGGTGCTCCGTTTGGGGTTTTCCTCCAAATTACCGAGTAGAGTCTTAGTTATGTAATTATCATTTATCATTAAATACCCAAAATAAATCAACTGCATACTAATAAGCAGTTTATGTTATTTTTAGTTCATAAAATTATAATGTGTAAGTGAATAAGAATAACCTAATATGGTAAGTACTTACTTATAACTTTATTAACTTCCTTTTTTATTAAAGAGGTGTTTAATTGAATCCATGCCTCACTCACTCAGTTGCATTCTACGCAAATAAACACTTTCTATTCTATTCTATTTTCTACGCTATGCACATGCAGCCTGCAAATCCAAATATTCTATATCACACGCAGTATTAGATAATGTTTTGTATATTTTTGTAAGAGGAAGTTACACCCATTATTTAAGCACTTTAATTTGAATGTTGTTAAAAATAAAAACGTTAATTGTTTTGTTTTGCTAAATATACCTTTATTGCATGCTCGACATAAATTAATTAAGTGTAATTGCTGTAATGTATACTCATTAGTATAACAGGCCTACTTATTGTACTTACACAGTTCAAAAATAAAACATAAACCTTTTTTGTAGACCTAGTTTCTGGGTTATTTCGTAAAAATGTGCAAAAAGTTTGATTTATAGATGTTTTTTGCGATACAATACAATAATTGCAAACTAAAGTGTGTTGTAACTGTACGCACAGGCATTTAACTTTACAAGTGAGTGCAGCCGCCATGCTTAGCAGTTAAATGCCTACCTTAGGCAATATTTGTTGCGAAAGTTTCCTTGTGTGGTAGATAAGAAACAATTTGTTTTTTAAGGTCCTTTAGAAAAGTAATCCATTCTCTTGAACTTTTATTTCCAAATGTTTCTACATGAATTATTGGGTTTAATTTTAAGTATTAATTTCGTCACTAACTCTATTAGAAAACATTATTCATATTCAGAATGGAATTGAATAGAATACTCTTTATAATGAATGAATTAGAGATATAACTGTAGAAAAGCAAATAGGCAGAATCTTTTTCTGAATGTATATTTTACCGTTAGGATTTTACAACATTTATCATTTCTGTTAAACAATTGCCTGTGGTGACACACAGGTACTACAACTGTCATTACAGAAGTCATCAGACCGGTCACCGGATGGTTTCATTTTGACTAAGCCTTAGACCAAACATTCTACGGAGTTAACAGCCTACGCAAATCACTTAACAACTTAGGAAAATAACTGAAGTCATTTTCTTTTGTTATATTGTTCTTTAATAACAACCCATACATGATGTCTTAAATATGCAAATTGTATTTTTTCTTGTGGAGGTCTAGAGGTTTCGGTTTTATAAATGTAAAATCCCATTTAGAGCGACTACATAATCATTGAAAAATTAAATCTAGGTAATGTCAGTTTTTTTTTTAATCTTTGCACTCTGTCTACCTCTGAGCAACCATTTATTTTTTATTGTTTGGCTGTCTGTTGCCATTCCTTCTCGTAATCTATAAACGAGACATTAATTTACTCTTAAAACTTATTACAAACACCCATGAACATTTCCTCATCTATATCTTTTGATTCCTTAATATCTGTCTTTTTCAGACATTTTTAAAGATTATCGGTATCCGAGTGTAAATCGCACATGGAGGCATTGAAAAGCGATTTTCTTATCAAGCACCAATCAGTCAATATGTGATATTTTACAGATAAGTTAGTCTATCCGTACACTATGATAACAATTTGTAAATATTTTGCAGTTTAAATTGAAAAGAAAACAATTGTTATAGAATTGAATAGGTAAAGGTGTGAGTACTTCGACACTACGCTAGAAATGTTTTCAAGTCATATTGGAGCGAGCCTATTGCCTGAAGCCCCATGCAGACTAGCGCGAACCGACTCTAACAAAACAATTTCTAAGTAAAATAACAGGTGTCACGTCGCGCCTTCGCGTCGCGCTAGTCTACACGAACCTTGACGGAATGAAAATATTCTGATGGAAAAACCCAATAACAATTTGTCCAAAATACTAACCCATGTCATAAGAGTAACCACTAAAACAGGCACGAGGAACGAGGAAGTGCTAGAATTAGGCAGATATTAATGTTTTTTTTTTTTTTCGCAACATGTATTTATCGTTTTATACGTGTACCAGATACCATTAAGCAGGCACTTTTTTTTTCAAAACAATAAAAACAGCCACACCCATTTGTCATTAGTATCGGTACTTTACAAAGGATTATAAAAACTATTAGGAACATGATTAAGATTATAAAAATTCGTTTCAAATGTACCGGAAAAAATCTAGTCTGCTATATTTATGTGTCTAGTACATTCGTTTGTGTGTAAGTAAATTGTTGTCTGCATAATGTCAAGAATGTAAATGACTTCGAGTTGGTTCATGATATATTTATTGATTTATCATGTCATTTCGCGCAGACCTACTCTGGAACCAGTATACTTGGATAACATAGCTTTCCCATCATATAAACGTTCAAAATCGAGTCACAATCTTAAGATTCACAATCGTAAGAGACAGTCAAAATTTCAAAAAATAATTTTTTGACCGATTAACACTTAGTTTAGATTGCAAACGTTCTTAAAATACAGGAATTGTTCCTCTGTTCATTTTTCATAACGCTCTGCAGCGTATTTTTCAACACGATGTTTACGCCACGGCTAAGGAACGTCTACGCAGCACCTACGCCACGTTTACGCCTATGCCTACCGAAGCTACGCCAAACTTGCGCCCATTTTCTCAAACGTGCCATCGATTGCCTATTATTTTCACTTGTTTGAAAACTTTAAGGCCCCAAGAGATCCCAACTTCACAGCAGCTCAACAATTCAACAGTCATAAACATTAGATATCGTCTTTCCGCACCATTAATTAACTGTTTCCTCTATATTCACTGTAGTTTAAAAATCTAAGCACGTACTGTAAAGTACGAGAGGACAGTTCAATGGCAACGAGTGACCGATAACCGGTCGACATTATTTTCAGATCAGCACTACATAAACAAACTACGGAAGTAACGCACTTCCGTACACACTTCCGAAGATATATATTTTTAAAGTCAAGGTTAAATTTTGGTGACAGAACGAATAACGATTATAAGGAGTATGTCATCCTATCATTATCATCATCACTAGCAGCCATGTTCCACCCACTGCTGCGTATAATAAGCTTCCTCCCTTTTGTGCCATTCACCTGCCTATAACTAATAGTTACATAATATTGAAATTAAATAACTTCTATAATAATATCCGTATCCAAAAAATTCGTCAATTAAAATTAATTCTTACGTTGTATTAATTTATATAATAAAAATTAACTGTTGTTCGTTGGTAAGGGAACAAAAGTCCGAATCAGGTTCAATTACGGAAAGAAAAGAAAAGTTGCAAAATTCGGGAAAACTAAAAGTGCATTTTCTATGGGAATTTTGTATGAATTATTGAGGACAGGACGTCTGTCGGGTCAGCTAGTCTTATACATAAAATAAAATCGTAGCGGAGTCAAAACTGTACATTGTATATTTAAAATAATAAAAAATGCTACGAGGTCTGGGAACAATAATTCATATGCCGAAATAGTACATTATGATACAGACGTGTGCTATGTTGGTCACACAGAATTACACTAGAGGTGGTATTATTGGCGCGAGCCGTAGGCGAGCACGATAAGGAAGCCTTCATACGATGTTTTTCAACACACTGTGAGGAAAAAACAGACTTGTTGCAAGAAAAAATTAAGTTGGTGTCTCATTTCCTGCGAAATGTATGGGAAATGTTTTTTGCAATTTCTGACTTTTCTAGTTCTCAACCCTCAGTTGGTCCGATAAAGTTTTTTGACCCAGATCCATTGGCATCAAAATTAGTTTTTATGAAAATTGCCAATTTCCCTAATCTTGCTTTTTGAATAATTGGATCCTTCACAAGCTCATAAACACGTAGACATAGGTACAGCATTATGCTCATTTAGTTCAGAAACATGTTTTTCCAAATATTTACAACTATCAACTACGATGACTTCAAAGGTCTTTTCTATTGCGCGGTAATGTCTGACTGATAAAAATTTTAAGCGTAAATAGTGCTATTAAGATTATTTTTAAACCGGAAGCATGAACGCGAAAATGAAAATCACAGTTTCATTGTCAAGTAATAAACTCGTACGCAGTAAGACCTCTACATTCAACAGTGAGTGTCCTTGATCATGATTTACATAATATAAATAGAAATATGGCCACGTAGACATTAAGTTTTTACTGACCATCCATATAATGCAATGTGGCCAGACTAAACGTGCCAGTATTGTTGCCAGACAAAAATATTGTTATCGTTCAAAAATGTTTACTTACCCCGCGTTTACATCAAGTTATAAAACATGTATACATGTTGTGTCTACTGTTCTCGTTTATCGTTTACACCTAAAACAAGTTGTAAACACTATTTTATACTTACGTTGTTTACAAAACTTGTAGAAAACTTGTCAATATGATCAATAAAGGGAACAAAACAGTTAACAATACTAGTCTGACACAAAGTCAATACATGTGTGCTACATATTTTCGATAAATCTTTTATAAGTCTTGTCGACAACAAGTATCACAACTTGAATATGGATGTAAACGCGGGGTTATATAAACAGAATAAAAGCAATATTGCGTTATAAAAAATGCATTTTTGTTCTGGCCAGTTTTTATTATCAACTAATTGTAAAGGAAAAACATCTAAATCAAAGTCAAATCATTTATTTCAATTAGGCCCTTGTATTGCACTTTTGAACGTCAAAATTTACAAAATAATTGAATTGATTCTAGTCACGCCTTCCAAAAGGTAGTTTTCGTATGGAGAAGAATGGGCAAGAATTTCCACCGTTACTCTTTTAAAATGTTTTAAAATATTTTGTATAAGTACACTAGTTAAATAATTATTTGTGAGGACGATGCACCTAGAATAAAATTACTGTACAACAATATTTAAAAAGAATTAAAAATGAAGTAACGACAGATAAATTACATCACATAAGTGATAGATAATACATGGTGCTCACTTATTTACAAATATTGCAAAAGTAGACGATTTTCCTAAAATTTTCCAAGTAGTAAGTCAGTGTGTGAGGAAGTAATCACAGAATGTAAAATCAATGTCATATAACAATCTGTATCGGCTACTACAGTGCGTCAGTGGGTTATCATTTGTATTCATTCAATAGATGTGTCAATAAACCATATCAATCATATTGTACATAAATCTATTTATTAAATATTGATTCAATATTTATGAATAAGTTAATAGATTACATATAAGCTAATAATATACAAACAATATATAAAAAAGCGGCCAAGTGCGAGTCGTACTCGCCCATGAAGGGTTCCGTAGCAGCAAGTAACGATAAGTTTACGATTTATGACGTATTACAAAAAAACTACTTGCTAGATCTCGTTCAAACCAATTTTCGGTGGAAGTTTACATGGTAATGTACATCATATATTTTTTTTAGTTTTATCATTCTATTATTTTAGAAGTTACAGGGGGGGGGACACACATTTTACCACTTTGGAAGTGTCTCTCGCGCAAACTATTCAGTTTAGAAAAAAATTATATTAGAAACCTCAATATCATTTTTGAAGACCTATCCATAGATACCCCACACGTATGGGATTGATGAAAAAAAAATGTTTGAGTTTCAGTTCTAAGTATGGGGAACTCCAAAATTATTTGTTTTTTTTCTATTTTTGTGTGAAAATCTTAATGCGGTTCACAGAATACATCTACTTACCAAGTTTCAACAGCATAGCTCTTATAGTTTCGGAAAAAAGTGGCTGTGACATACGGACGGACAGACAGACAGACAGACAGACAGACAGACAGATATGACGAATCTATAAGGGTTCCGTATTTTAACGGAACCCTAAAAAGAGGGGAAGGAATCATAGAGCATCAAAAAATTCGCCCGCATCATTGTCAACAGGACACAACTAGGTTGTGGAGGTCAGATAGGCAGTCGCTCCATGTAAAATACTGGTATTCAGCTGCATCCGGTTAGACTGGAAGCCGACCCCAACATAATTGGGAAAAGGCTAGGCAGATGATGATGATTGTCAACAGGAAAAGGGCCCAAAAGACTGACAGCATTGCCACGTTGTATGGCAATACTGATTCTTTGGCCTACAAATAGACCAACCCTCTGGTCACGCGAAGAGTCGATCAACCGCTTGGCGATGTAATAGATTAAATGAAAGTACCTAACATGTTCACAACCTCGATTGTTTGACGAGAAGAGACACATTGGCATTAATAGGTGTTTTGATTTTTATAAATTGGTTGCGTGTTCATATGTGTTTGGAATATAATAACACAGGTATTTTTAATTTTGCATAAGGTTTTAAAACTGATTATGACTCGACCTCTAATGTAATCGCTTTCGGTACTAGTGCTAAGTGAAAGTAACATTTTTACATAAGATTAATAAATTTAGTCACTAACTGCAACAGCCTTTCAATAGGTACTTAGTTGCTTTCTAGTGCAAGTCAGCACTCGAAAGTGTTTTTAGAACTATTTGAAAACCTCCTTTTCCAGCAGAAGATGCGTATCTAAGTCCTTTCTAATTTAAAATACCGTTATAATTTTAATTGATTCAAATATGTTACTCTCAAAAGAAAGCTTTCTTCCATAAAATAACATTTTAAAACTTTTAAAACTCAAGTACTAATTATGTGTGAACTAAACACCATTATGATTAACGGACATGAACACGATATATTAGGCATTGTCTACATGAGCGTTTTTACCGTCATTGCCTAAGTTCCGTTCACCTGTCACGCAGTGACGCAGTGCAACCTGCAATTTCTAGGTGTCGCCCTTCACTTGAAGATTGTTGATGCAACTTCGTATAATAATAGGTACACTATCCGACCACTTTGGCAAAATTATACCTTTATTATGTACACACGGCTACACATCAAGCTATACATTTCTATTATAAGTTGACCTCGCAATGTACGGAAATCTTATACAATACGAGATCAGTAGAAACTGGAAATGTATAGCTTGATGTGTAGTCGTGTGTACATACTTTGGTTGTCCTTGTTTCGTATTGAGGCTGAAAATATTTAGAATGCTCTGTCTTCTTTGACGCTTTGGTTCAGACGTGATACTTATCAAAAGTAGTTACCTACTCATCGAAGTCTTGCAATAATTTAAAAAATATTTGTAATTATCAAAACAAAAATAACTTTTAATTCCTAACAATAGGTATGTTGCACTTAAAAAGATTACGTACCTACCTACCATTTTACTAAAATAATTTTTGATGTTTTTCTTTGTAATCCTTTTAATGCTTCCTTTCACACGGTTATAAATAAAAACCGGCCAAGTGTGTGTTGGACCATTTCGGAGATGGAATGGTCAATTTTCATAAATTTTCTTAAATATCTTTAAAAGTATTTATTTAAAAACTATTTAAAAAAAAAATCCGCTACAACCCATTTCATTTGATTCACACGGTACAGTTAGCAAAACTTTTTTTTTTTTCTTATTTGCCCCCCAAAAGTGACCCCCATATTCAAAATTCATTTATTTATGTTACACGTCCGTGTTTGGGTCACAGAAATACATACGTGTACCAAACAACCTACGCTACGTTCACACGGAGACATGCCGGATCTGATTTCTGCAGAATACGGTTTAGTTACAATATAAATATTTATGAGTTTACACGTGCATTCGGTTTTATGATCCGGCAAATAAGTAACTAAACCGTATCCTACAAATGTCTCCGTGTGAACGTAGCGTTAATCGGTCCATTAAATTCGGAGCAAATTGGCTGTGACAGACGCACAGACAGACACACGAGTGATCCTATAACAGTTCCGTTTTTTTCTTTTTGAGGTACGGAACCTTAAAAAGCCCAAAAGCTATACCCGATTAAAATATTATACTGCCTTTTAAACAAAAATTACCCACTTAATTTGAAAAACAAAGAATAAATTACCTTCTAAAACATTTGTTTGTAAACAATAGTATCGATTACCAATTAAAATAATAAACTTCTTTATTTTCATATCGTACACGAGCATTCAAGAAATTAAATAAACAGCTAAATTGATTCGCGATATCTGTAATCAAACCAGTGCAAGTGCATCAAGCCATAGTGTTATCTTAATTATGAAGAACGCGAGCTTGCAGCTCATTAACCTATTAATTGTTTTGATACGTTGTTTTGATATAACGTCTTTGACCGCGGCAAAAAACAGGAACCTAAAGTAAATAAGTACATTCGGTAAATTTTATATGCAAACTCAAACTCAACTCAAACTCAAAGCATTTATTTCAAATAAACCAATTACAGGTACTTCTGAATTGTTAAGGGGTCGGTCAGTCAGAAAAATGAAGCTAGTTGCCCATTCCAAAGCGTAGTAGGTACCTATGGAGAAGAACGGGCAAGAAACTCCACGGACAAAGTACTTTTGAATTCATTTCGTTTACGTGCAGCAGTCATAACTACTTTTGAATTCATTTCGTTTATGTGCTGAGAGCAGTGGTGGCCCAGTGGTAACGGCCGCGACTAACGAGTTGTAGGTCGTAGGTTCGAACCCAGACAGGCGCTTTACTTTGTGTAAATTATTTCATCACCACTTCTCTCAAAACGGTGAAGGAAAACACCGTGAGAAAACCGGCATGTCCTAGAACCGAAAATTCGAAGACATGTGACATCTACCAACCCGCACTGGGCCCGCGTGGTGGATTACGGCCCACTCCCTCTCACAGAGAGGAGGCCTGTGTCCCAGCAGTGGGAACATTTATAGGCTGATGATGATGATGTGCTGAGTAGCCTAGACTGCCTCGTCCGTCTTCTGGTCATAAGCGCTACTGCTGAGCATGAGGTCCTGGGTTCGATTCCCGGGTCGGGCAAAGTGTTATTGGTTTTTCTATCTGGAATTTCTCAATAGTAGCCCCGAGGCTAGATTTGTGCCCGGTTAATGGCAATAGGCTCGCCCCTATTACATGAGACTTCAGCGTGACTGACGTAATGTGGGTGTACTATATTTTGGTATAGCTCTGCCCAACCCTTCGGGGAAATCAAGCGTGATGTTATGTTGTAACCTTGTCTTTGTTAGGTAGTCGCTCGTCTGAGAGTCTTATGTTCAAATGTTAATTGCCTGGCTATTGTAAGGATGTTTATTCCTTGCCTGTATACCAAACTACCTACGTAGGTATCTTAACAAAACAGTTTGAAATCATAATAGGATCATCATGACCGATGCAATGCAATGTGTAAATTGAAATATCGTACGTATTATTATAAAGTTAGTTCAGTTAATTCGTTTATGGAGCCTAATTGTGTCTTATCATATTCATAAAAGAAAATAAAGGGGGCTTGTGGCTAAGTAATAACAGCTGCACGGGCCGATCGATCAGGTTAAGCTACGCTTGCCGCGGTTGGTCCGTGGATGGGTGACCATCTTTACATACCAAGTCCCCTCCGTGCCTCGGAAAGCACGTTAAGCCGTTAGTCCCGGCTGTCATTTGTAGATCTTTGACAGTCGTTACGGGTAGTTAGAAGCCCAAAAGTCTGACAACCAGTCTTACCAAGGGGTATCGTGTTACCTAGTCATTAGGTTGTGGAGGTCAGATAGGCAGTAGCTCCATGTAAAATACTGGTATTCAGCTGCATCCGGTTAGACTGGAAGCCGACCCCAACATAGTTGGGAAAAGGCAAGGCGGATGATGATATTCATAAAAGAAAATGTAGTCAAGAATTTATGAAGATTATTACGGTAGGTAATCGTTTAAGTACCTATAAGAAAGAAGTAGGTATACCTATTAGTAGTTATAAAGGCTCCCGCAAACAGGCGCGACGCGACGACGCAACGCGGCACCGATAAAACATGCCCGAGAAGGTTTCATAGAAATTGTTCCACCAGAGTCGTGTCGCGCCTGTCTGCGGGAGCTTTGACAGTTGCTAAATCTATTTTCATCGCTAAATTAGGAATCGTTTTTTTTTCAAAAGTCATAAAACATAGATGGTTTTGTTTTGGATTCTCTTATACCTGAATGTAATTAGATATTATACCTATGTTTTTCATTTTATAATAATTATAGCTTTTAGGTACTCGTGTTACTAATTTGTTTAAGATATGAAACCAAAACATGTCATGTTGAAGGAAGTCATTGAATCTGAGATCGGGTGTAGAATAAACTTCGTACCTACACTAAATGTACCTACTGTAGGGAAATATTATATGTAGGTACCTATGTTTTTAATTGAGGAAGAAGGCATGATTTATATAATGATAATTATTATAGAACAATGCCAGAGGTAGTATCAAAACCAATTTGGATTGGATAATATCGAAACCTAGTGTTGTACCAAGTTTTATTTTTGTTTTTTTTTTTTAACATTCTTTTCCTTCCCGTTCCTATAAAAACTCTGATATTTAGGTCACACTGCAATAACAATTCTGTAGGTAGTGCAAATTTGGTCAGCAAAATAAAGATTATGGCCCTACCAATGATTAACTACGAACAAAAGACGTTATGGAACTAGCAAAGACAAATGCAAATGGTTTCAAGATCGCATTTAAATTGCAATGATTTATTAATGAAGATAGTAAGGGGAAACGTCAAACAGTCAAGAAAACACAGAAAGACGTTACAATTATTTATCTAATTAATTTATCTATGCACACTCGTTTGTGAACTTTAACATGATAAAGATTAGTTTATAGAAAAATAAGTAGGTAGGTAATAATAATTCTTCTTCTTTTCGTGTGGTTAGTGACTACACTAAACTAAGAAGAATTATTACGCAATTAGGGTACAGGTTAGTACCTGTACCCTAATTGCGTAACTTATTTTCGTAAACAATTATGCCTAATTTGTTTCATTTTGACAGTTCAACAACATTCATTGTGTTATTTACGTTGCTGAGCAGATTGTTTTTTCCAACTTATGAAGCAATGGATTAGCAATCTGTTTCAAATCGAAACAAATTGTGATTGTGTTGCATTACGCAATTAGGGTACTGGTGTCAGAATTATAAAGCCGCCCATGGGCCTCTGACTTGGTTTCACATGTCGTCGAGAAATATCTCTCTCTCTCTCTCTCTTTCCTCACGATGTTTTCCTTCACCGTTTTTGAAGCAAGTAATAATTATACAATACGCACATGAATCCGAAAAGTCAAAGGTGCGTGGCTTGGGTTCGGCAGTCCGACGGTCACACCACTAGGTTATCACTGCTCAAGTAATAATTAATCAGTAGGTAATAATTCAAAGTTTATATACCTATTTATGAGAAAAGCCATTAGGTATTTAATTATTGTATCTAAATATCAAAGAAATTAGGCATATCAAACATAAGGTAAAACAAACGATAGACATAAAACATCCACATTAACATAACCAACCTTTTCACCCAGCACAGACTGGAGCACAGACGCATAGACAACAAGAAAACTTGTTAATATTTCATATTCTTTTTATCTAGTAGCTTGTTTAGACATTCCCACTGTCCCCGGAGAGCCCAGTGAATAAATGAAAGGGTCGCTCAACATACTCTTTCAAAGACTACTCAGATATGCAGAGAGGCTTCAGGCAGAGGGACTTGTGTCTATGGCACACGTTTTACGTTTTGCCCACCTCACTATCATCCAATGTAGTCTGCGTGAATCATGTTGTCACAAAACATATGTACGGACCTGAAAACAAAACAGCCGACAGTGTAAACACTTATTCATTCATATTTGGCAGTGAGGAAATTTAGAATAATATAATTGTACCCAATTAATATTATGTTTGAGGTTATAGTCTATTTCCAAATCGGATACTATCCTTGTAAATAATATCAGTTTCTAAGAGTTTCCAACATAAAGCATTTATTTTGGGTCCTAACCACGAGGTTAATATTCGACCTCAAAAACAAAATTTTATGACATAATTGTTATATTCCTAATCGATTGTAGCTATTTTATTGACCTCGACTATATTTAGAAAAAAGTGATTAATTTGTTTTTATAATACATCCATAAATAGGAAATAAACAGAATTCGGAACCATATACGCACAATAATCTTTGTTCCGATTACCGTTTGGTATATTTTTAAAGGTCAGTGTGTCTGTTCTGTGTCTAGGTTAGCACCAATTATGTACTTGTCGTCCTTTGATCAACATTCAGAAGCCGCCGAAGAAGCAGGCCACCTACTTACCATTCGATTATATAACAGGAAGTAAACAGTAGTCTAGGCGCGGTTATCCGACCCTTGGGCCTTGACCATGCTTTAACAAATGTCATGATCAAAAGTTACTTCCCTGAAAGTAAGGATTGATTTTTCTTCCGAATTACAAGCTTGTTCTTGGTAGTTCTTCGAATATCAGCTTACTTAAGTGCACGGGCGTGTCAGGAACGTCTACTTTTGATCTTGAGTGCAATCTAGATCACGGTTATCTTCAATATCCGTGATGACACGTGGCGATATTTTCCGGGGCATAAAATATAAGGACACAGACAAACAACGCGAATAACAGCGCAATTTACGTTTCTGAAAATAAGATCATTTAGATGCAGCAGGAGCATAGAAGTCCAATGTTTATATGTAATGTGTTTTTAATTAATTTATGTGTCACAAGAATACGTTTGAATAATAACAATAGGTCACAAGATCTTTCTATTAATAAATGCGTGTTTCCTATTATGTTTTTGTTACATAACGCGAACTGGTGGGAGTTGTAAGACAATGATGATAATGAGCAGTTGACATTTTTTTATTTTTTTTTATTTATAATGTTGTCATCTAACGCGTAAAATTCTTGAATTTCGGTCTCCGGAACCAATTTCGCGGTACCTCTCACAATAAGCCGTTACAAACTATCTTATGGACAATACTATGAGATAAGTAGTGACTCAAGACTTTCGTCACGGACCCTCGAAACTAAATTAAAGGACGGAAGTTAATGTGATATTATCGAATTAAATAGCTTGTCTCAATTGTCACTGTAGCGTTGGAAGGCTTCCCACAAGATGGACCGATGACCTCGTGAAGGCCGCAGGAATCCGCTGGATGCGGAAAGCACAGAATCGGTCGAAGTGACGGTGCTTGGGGGAGGCCTATGTCCAGCAGTGGACGTCTTTCGGGTGAAATGATGATGATGATGAATTGTCACTGAATCCAAATTGGTTCTAAAAGACCAACCTTCACATATATCTGCTTGTATATACTTAAATGTAGGTAAGTCCCGTTTTCGGCAGAATGTGCATTTGAATTCAAAACACACAATTTGTTCGCCAGGCAATGCAGCTGATGAAATGAGCTCCAAAATAAATAAATTCTTTAATAACGAGAGTGCTATTTTACTATATAGAAGCTAATTTTATTTAAACCGGTCTTAAGAATGTGGCGTAGAAAAGTAAAATACCTATACTTAACCGTTTTTGTAATGGCTACGAACTGTGGTTTTTTTTTTTGAAGAAGTCTATTACATTTAACACGATATGAATAATAGTATATTTTAAATACGCTTGACAGTTCTTTTCTACTATCATAATTGTCTTTAATTTCCTTACGACTGTAGGTAAATAGGTTTTTCCGTGAGTAATTTGTTCATTTTCCTAACTTACAGTGTAATAAACACACACAGCCTTCATTTGAACATTTATATTGGTTAAATTAAGTAAAGACGTTTTCAAATAAAAATAACTCACTCATTACTCATTCAAAATTATGTTTATGATTTCATGAAGGTGTTGTGTTCGGTAACAAGCATAGAAACCTCAGGGTGTTTACCACAACGTACCTATCTGAAGCCATAAGTAGCCACCATATATAGCCTATTGAAAGACAATAAAATGTTATGTTATTTCTCAGACAACCATGTGAATATTCATGCAATTTTCGTGACAAAGGAAAATTGTACCTACAGCCATAACAACAATAAGCTTTAACTAGGTCTTTATCCACGTAATAGTTGTTAAGCATTATATCTCAACAACTTAATATTACGAGTTACTATTTATTTCCATGTATTTTATTGTCTCCGTGCAATTTTCAACGAATCCATTTAAAGTAGATTTTAACAATAAACGGGTATCATAATTTAGAGTACAAAGAGTAATTTGGAGTCATTTTAAATAATGAATTAAATTTTATATTCTTGGGAGGGTCGATGCTCTCTAGATTATTCAAGCGCTTGCGCAAAGTCTAGCTGATCAGACCAATCATTGTTGTTTCCATTTTCTCACAACGTGTGTAAGTTACAGTATCTAATGAATTTTTAATTACCTACATTTAAATTGAACAACGAACAGCAGTTTCAGGATAATTTAAGGCCGATTTATCTATACCGGATGATTTTTTTTACCGTCTCGAAATTTATACAGGGTGTTCTACCCATGAATAATAAACAACTTTCATTATGGGAGCAACTTCGAAATCACGAAAAAAAAAAATCTGCTGTTTATACAAAAGTTCAATACTTTAAATGTTTGAAACAACTGGTTTTTTTTCGTGATCTCAGAGTTGCTCCTATAGTGAAAGTTGTTTACATTCATGGGTAGAACATCCTGTAAAAATTTCGAAACGGTAAAAAAAATCATCTAGTATGTTGCCGATTTTAGACGAGTTGTAATCCTAGCTATCTACCTGCGATGCAGTCAGGAACAAACTAAAGGAAATTTGTTGCCATCATTCCTTTGATACACAAATTGCATTGATCAAAATCTCTGGATGTGTGTTAGTTAATCCATGTAAAACAACCCTAACAAAAACAACAGTAAATGGCTACAACAAGACAAACATTCCTCAAATGACTCAGATTAGTCTGATTGAAAGAAGTGGTTAGCCACTTCTGTTTGCGATCAATTTTGTCAAAACAACATTGTCATAATGGCAGTCAGAAGGGAGCGACAGTTGGAGTCATCGTGTGGATCAACACTGACAGTTCAATCATTGATTAGTTCAATGTTAGACAACCGGAGGGTCGAAAAGTTCACGTCGCGAATTATCGGTTAAGGGCATGCCCATTGCCAGATCCTTGTACATGGCGTATCGATTCAGCGCGGTCCAGTACTTTCCGTGTAGATAACAGGAACTACAACAGTTCTTTGTTAAGGAGGAGTTATCTACGTTTCATTAAAATGTGTTAAAAAGTCAACCATATATGCCTAAATTTTTTGATGGTTCGTCATTCAAATAAATAAATGCGCAACTCGTAACCAGGAAGTTGAGCAAACAAGACAATTACCACAATAACTTAGATGTACCCGTTATCTGCAATGTTATTAATGTTTCAATTACTTTGTGGTTCAGAGAATAATTGGTAATGTAAATAATATGTAATGTAAATAATTAGTGAATATAATATGCAATCCGGAACATGAAGCATGACCTAATAAGTTGCTGTGTGTTAAATCATATCTGAAGAACCGAACGATTCTGATGTGGCCTTAATTGATCCATGTAATAAAATCTAGACGCAGCTTTAAACAAGTTAACAGAATTCTGGGTATAATGCGTAACGCTAGTATGTTATATTAAAGTGAGTAACCAGAACAGTGACCGAGTGGCAGCAGGATCGTCGAATCAGTTTCATTGAGTACGCTCACTTCCGGAGAGGTCCCCCAATGCAGACGCGGGCGTGTCGCCACACCGCCGCGATCCGACTCCAAATTATGCGAATTATTAGCACCACATAACTCTATGCAAATGTACTAGGTTATATCGCTTTTGACACTATTTTTTTTTTATTAAAGTGAAAAGTCCATACAAAGCGTTACAAAAAAAATCTACTTCGGCATTTATGGCTTCTGCGAAAAATATGTGCAAAAAAATCACCGTAACAATAATTTGTTTTCACTATTGTTTTCGCACAAATTTTTTACTCTTTAGTTAACCGTTAACCCTTCACCACTACTGTAGCTATATAAATCGTTTGATTCAATGTTCAACAAAAGACAAAAAAGAAGAATAGAACCGTTTATGTAAAAAGTTTGGCCACACGTTCCATAGTCTTCGATTTGATCACGCGAGGTTTGTGACAATGCACAGTCTGCCACCTGACCTTACTGCTGGAGAAACCAGATTTCCGCGGTGCAGTGCAGTTAACAGATGATAATGTTTTTCTTTTCGCCCGTGATAAAAACTATAGTCTGGTTTCGGCATTTCCATGATAAATATGTCTATTGTCCTCCCTAAGCTGGTGACAATGATATATGTTACAAGCCTGCTGACCAAAATACTTTTCCGCTCTTAATTCCGATCACGCATGACACCGTTTGATACAATCCATTTGATTTAGAACTGTATTGTAGCTCGTCAACAATATTAGAGACCCTTTTGTCAGTGAAAGTTTAATTACTATCGGAAACAAAGTTCCATAACTTTGATTCCGTTATTAAATCTTCACTATTAAAGGTGCAATTTTTATTTTTTTTGTATAACAGATTTCTAAATTCGATCCCAAAATTATAATGTGATATGATAAGTGTGATAAAATGCTAGAGTTCTTATTTTCAATCACGTCTAACTAAAAGAGTAATAAATACACTCGCAATGAGGTGAAAAAGATATCCATGAATATTTTATGATAAAGGGGTAATGAAAGATTAATGTTAAATGATGCTTTAACATTAATCTTTAATTACCTCATAGCTACACTTCACATAATCTTTACCTACGTCATGCGCTTGCATTGGAAAATAACCCTTTTATACAAACAGACTAAATGATTTAATGACTGCAAGTATAATGTAAATTGCAGTATAACGAAGTGAACTATCGCGTTACACATGAAATCATCTCGTACGTAATGCAATAAATTTAATTTAACAGGTCACTAGTTGGGTTAAGATGGTCACTACTGAGGTGACGAATAGAGTGGAACCGTCACAGATTACAATATTTTTTTAACCACACCAGGAAACAGGCCCATCTACGGGGTGATTAATTTAATTAGTTTTTTAGAAGCCATATTGATTGAAATGCTCTCGGACAATTCAATTACCAACACGTCGCGAACCAGTTACCGTAGAAAATGTTAATCACCGGATTAGTTGTAACAATTCACAATTGAGTAATATTGCAACAGTGCCTGAGAAAAACATAAAACTTAGAAAGCAGGTCATTGTCAATAGATGTACTAGAATATAGCTGATAATATATGAGTGTGTATAATTTGTCATTTTGATAAATATTACCCTTATTCAAGCTATTTCCCACGGTCATGGTCATCTAAGTAGTTGCTAGCTTAGATGGTGGCTATGCGTATTAGATCGCTATGCCTTTTAGCATGGGTATACTGCCCAAATGAACACACAGATTGACCGCAGGCTATTTCAATCTGCGCGGTTAATCTGTCTGTCATTTCACGGCTCTTAGAATAGGGAGTAATGAAATAGATCGGTAATCTATGTTCAATTCTGCGAAATAGGAATAACTAGCTATTGGCTGCGACTTTATCTGCGTTTACGGTCTCTGCAGGCTCTGATATGCTATTCACGGGCATAATTCTAACTGAAATTCTTTCCGCTACATATTACTCCGAAAAACAAAATCCCGAATATATCCACACCACATTAATAATATTAATAACTCTAGCTAACGAAGAGTACTTGCATAGACACAACCTTGTAGCCAGGATTATCCATCAGCAACTTGCTCTGAAATACGGCCTTGTGGAATCGGAAGTGCCATACTACAGGTATGTGCCCGACCCAGTTCTCGAAAATGGAAATATCACATTGTACTGGGATCGATCCATCATTACTGACAGGACTATTGTTGCCAATAAACCTGATATAGTGGTGGTGGATCGAGTAGAGCGGCGCACAATGATTATTGACATAACAGTCCCGCATGACGGGAACCTCGTGAAAGCCGAGAAAGACAAACAAATCAAGTATCTTGACTTGGCTCACGAGATTGTCGACATGTGGGATGTGGACTCAGCGATCATTGTGCCGATATTCGTATCAGCCAATGGCTTAATTGCCAAGAGCCTCGACCAACACCTAAGGAGGCTCTCGTTGGGCAGCTGGATCAAGGGCTTGATTCAGAAAGCGGTACTCCTGGACACGGCTCGCATTGTCAGGAGGTTCCCCTCTCTGGAGCCCTGACCGCCGGTAGCTTGGACCCTGTTCCCGATACCGGTGGGCTACTATTTTTTATATTTTTAAATGTTCCTATTTTTTTATATTCTAATATTTAAAAATGTAATTTATAAGTATTTTAATGAAATAAAGGAATTAATAATAAAGCAAAAAAGTTTTATGCTAAAACAACGGTATGATAAGATGTAAATCTTTGTTAGTTC
Organism: Agrochola lychnidis; assembly: GCA_963680765.1. NCBI lineage: Eukaryota > Metazoa > Arthropoda > Insecta > Lepidoptera > Noctuidae > Agrochola > Agrochola lychnidis. The sequence goes on along the minus strand of OY796859.1, from coordinate 14,829,154 downwards.
ACCTTCAATTTAAATTAAAATAAACTGAAATGATTAGATGATCCATGAGTTGATAGAGCGCACGAGGATCCGTTATAGATATGACAGAAATACAGACAACCGCTAGACGAACAATTGAGCCGTCGAGCGATACATTTCTGTCAAGAGATTAATCAATGTATAGTCATCATAATTACGAGTATGTAAGATATCCATGAATATTTTATGATAAAGGGGTAAAGAAAGATTAATGTTAAATGATGGTGTGTGAAGCCGACCCCAACATAGTTGGGAAAAGGCTAGGCAGATTGATTGAGTCATCATAATTATTTATACAAAATCCTGTAGATGTAACACATAACATCACGCCTGTTATCCCCGAAGGGTTAAGCAGAGGTGTACCTATAGTACACCCACATTTCGCCAGTTATGTTTAAGTCCCATGTAATAGGGGGCGAGCCTATTGCCATCAACCGGGCACAAATCCAGACGCCGGGCTGCTACTGAGAAATTCCAGATGGAAAAACCCAATAACACTTTGCCCGACCCAGAAATCGAACCCAGGACTTCATACTCAGCAGTAGCGCTTGCGACCACTAGACCAACGAGGCTGTAGATTTAAATAAAATAAAAATAACAAACACGAGATATTCGAAGCCGTTCCCAACATAGGATCATAGTTGGAAAAGGGCTTGGCAGATGATGACACGAGATACTATTGGAATCCTTCGAAGTACCTACAACTGTTTGTTTTTATATTTCAAATAAACTATTTAAGATCCGGATAAGAGGAAGACTGGAACAGTTTTCTTGATGATTTTGGGGCATAGAGCATGGCCGAAAACAATAAACATAAAAAAACTAACTTTCAATACCAAAGTAAAAAGAAAACAAACTAAGTAAATTTTTTTATAATATTTTGTCACGAAATCCCAGCTAACTTCCTAGTAAACGTTATCTACCTATTAACCTCCAATTAACAGTTAAAACGATCGTTAAAACTTAGAGGCTGAAATGTTTCAGACGTAAACTAATTGAATATTTTCAGCAGCTTTCGTGACGGCTCTAAATAGGCTTCGTTTAATAAATACTTGGTTCGCACGCAGTACAGCGAGGCCACTAGTGCCGAGTTTGGAAGGTTCATATGTAACTAGGTACATAAACATAACATTACGCCTGGATTCCCCAAAGGGTTGGCAAATGTGCACCTAAAGTACACCCACATTTCGCCAGTTATGTTAATATGTTCAGTGCCGGGAGCCCTCCTGGAGGGTTCACCTAGTCGCATATGGGATGCCGGGAGCCCTCGCGGAGGGCTCTTTTTAAATGTAGGTCTTAGTGAATACAGCATTATAAACCGTGAAAATAAAATGTGATGTATATTTTAACAAGATTTATTAGTATATGCGTTGGTTTTAACATCCAAGCATCTTTTTTTTTTCATGGTTACAAATATGTATTCACAACAAATTTAAAAGGTTGTTAACTACGTAGGTATAACTACGTAGACAAAACCCCCTGAAAACACAATTTTACTTCGTTTAACAGTGTTTTATGACACGGTTTTAAACCTAATGCCGTTGACCGTCTGCGATGGTTAACTTTAGCACAAACGTAATGCCGGGAACCCTCCCGGAGGGTTCACTACCAATATTAAATATGTATGGCGGCATGGCGTATGAATTCTATGAAAAGTGGACGGAGTCGAAATTGTTAAGTCGTATGTAACTGGGGAGACATATGTAACTGTTGTATGAAAACCAATTCGTTCGTTGTGCTAAGTCAGCCATGCAAATCGCGATAGACGTAATCGATATGCCCTGCGGCCTTGGCCCCGAATGCAGCGCGCTGTCCGCGAGATGAAGAATAATGTTTGAACGGATGACGCCTCTCCAGTTTATGTTGTAAAACTACGCACGCAATCTTACGTTACGTCAGATACACTGAAATTGATGTATCCTATCAGACCTAGAACAATAACCCGCAAAGGTTACAGCTATGGGTTAGGATCGGACCTTGAACGGCGTCCTTCTGAAATCTTTAAGACCCATCGCGCCTAAATATTTCCTGAAAACGCCTGAAAAAGTTCTTGTCCAAGTAAACAAAGATATCCAAAACTCACATAAACAAATTACCTCGTTCGTAATTACCAGTATAACTTGCAATTAGAATTCATTAGAATCAATTAATAATGTAACGTGCTTCTATGAATGCACTGTTAAATTGGCATATGAAGTTATCAACATTATCATATTCATAGGTTTTATAACGAATGTCATGAATGAAGAATATGAAGATATTATTAATGATGCTAAAATTAACATCGATTCAGTACCAGTGGGTCATTCGTTATATTGCAATGATGCGAAGATCATTGTCAAGGCGCCGGCGCGGGCGCATGTGTCCGTTAATAATTGTGGAGCGCGCGCGAAATGCTCGCGAGAAAAGCACGTGGAACGTCAAACCAGCGCACGCGACTCGAGACGAGCATTAATTGAGCTTTAAAAGTCATTTAGACAAACATTACGCACCCAGGCACCACTAAAATTCCTTTGTGTACAAATAATTTCCATTAAGTTTTAGAGACAAAACTTTACAGTTTTAGAAACTTAATCGTATTTAAAATATTAATGGCGATCAAGTTAAGCTTAATTTTATGATCTGTAATCAAATCCTAATCTAATTTAATTACTACCTTACGCCCAGTAGTACCAACTCATATCGGTTTTACAACGATCATTCACTGGTGCAATACAGCCTTGACTCGTCGGAAGTAGTTTCTCTTAGTACATGATTTTATATTAATTACAGACATATGTGGCCAATATACAATTACCGATTTCTTTAAAGAATGTTCTAATAGTGCGACAAAAAATATAAAGCTCATGTTGTCGTTACGGAACTCGATTCGTTTGATTTGAACAGGTCAGTATTAAATAACGCCGAGAAGTATTATTAATTCATGTAACAAAGATATTCTATTATATGTAGGTACTAAGAAGTAATTAATCGTGTAGGTATATCGACCGTACAATTGAAGAATTAGATGCTCGTATTACCTACACGTTCGTGATAAATATGATTTTTCCTACTGTAAGTGCTCATATACACGAGCGGCACGCGTCAACTGCAGAGGCAACTGCAGCCGTTGACGCGTCGTCGGCTACAGTTGCCTCTGCCGTCATCGCGTAGGCGGCTGCCATCGCGTAGGCGGCCGCCATCGCGTAGGCGGCTGCTATCGCGTAGGCGGCTGCCATCGCGTAGGCGGCCGCCATCGCGTAGGCGGCTGCTATCGCGTAGGAAGCTGCCGTTGACGATTTTCGACGACTGCAGTTTCCTCTGCCGTTGAAGCGTTGACGGCTGCAGTTACCTCTGCCGTTGACGCATGCCGCTCATGTATATGGGCACTTATAAAGTAGCACATATTTACCTACATGCATAATGATTTCAGGGTTTATTAAATAATTATCTATTGTTCTAGTCTAGTATGGTAATATAAGATGCGGAAAATAGGATTATACCTATTTACAAAATTGCGACTATATTTAAATTTTATGTTATTTTTTTATTTCATATTATTCTAACGTAGTTGGACTTTCCGGATTTTGTCGCTAATTAAAGAAATAAAAATCTACGTTTAAGTATATCAAGTCTTGTAGATTTGTCTGTGACAGTCATTACGAGTAGTCAGAAGCCCAAAAGTCTGACAACCAGTCCTACCAAGGGGTATCGTGTTACCCAGTAACTGGGTTGTGGAGGTCAGATGAGCAGTCGCTCCATATAAAACACTGATATTCAGCTGCATCCAGTTAGACTAGAAGCCGACCCCAAAATAGTTGGGAAAAGGCTAGGCAGATTGATTGTTTTTTTTATATCAGGACTTAAATGAAACAAAGACTATATTTAACACAAATTATTTTGAAAACGATAAAATTTATAATGAAAAATTCAAGTAAAAAAAACCAAAACCACGGAAATTCTGTTTATAAAAGCATTGTTTTTTTCAGTAATCCCAAGCCAAGGGACGAATAAGGAGAAGAGCCGGGCAGTGTCGCCCGTGGAAGACGATGGCCCAGACGTGGTGTCTACTGTGATCGGCAAGTATGGCCGTTGGCAGATGCTCATGACGTTCTTGCTGTCTCTGTTCTCATTGCCCTGCACATTCCACATCTACCTGCCTACATTTACTGTAAGTGAACCTTTTAAATTCTTGACATTTATCACATAGAAAACACTATGCCCGGAGTTTGGATTTGTGCCCGGTTGATGGCAATAGGCTCACCCTCTATTACATGGGACTTAAACATAACTGGCGAAATGTGGATGTACCTGCTACAGGTACACCTTCGCCCAACCCTCCGGGGAAACAAGGCGTGATGTTATGTTTTGTTATTTATTTAAAAAAATATAGAATGGATTGCCTGTGGCGACTGTTATTATGTTCACTAGATATAATACGTGTTGATGTCGATGTTGTATTTACCTACCAGCAATATCTTATTCAATGGCTTAGGGCAGCGGTCGGCAACACGCGGCCCGCTGACGTCTTACTTGCGGCCCATGAATTTGTCAAAGTCAAATAATTTATTTCAATTAGGCAGCCCCTTGACTGTCACGAGCTCTCCTGGAGATCGATAACAATTAAAATTCTATTGTGTCTCATTGATGACAGTGGAGCGTATAAAAGGCACTTTTGAACGTCAAAATTTACAAAAAATAGAATTGATTCTAGTCGCCCCTTCCAAAAGGTAGTTTTCGTATGGAGAAGAAGAGTATAAATCAGTTACCCATTTAGGTACTTTCATACTTAGTAGTTTTCTTTTCTAAATGATTTACGGTGGTTATTTTTCTAGCTATAAAGCCCAAACAGATAAACATAATGTAAGTATTACATGTAGGTACGAATTAAATTCCGTGTGTTTTAACAATTTTTTATACCATTTTTATTTTTTCTATGGGATATTTATTTTTTCTATACCAACTATACGTAGGTATATTGGGCTTCTAAGGTTAATATCGCAGGTGCCTTTAGTTTATTTTGCCCTCTTGTGGCCCTTGCGTGCCAAAAGGTTGCCGACCGCTGGCTTAGGGTACCAATATTAAGTGCGTGACTGCCATACGGACTAAGTCGGGAAGCACACCACAGCTTTCTGCTTTAATCATTTATTTATTTAAAAATGTAACTCTTGCTCACGGTGGACAGTCCGGGAATGTTCCAAATGTCCGATAGGCGGGAGAAACTAGTTTTAAAGACCTAGTGAATTTGATGGATAACCTTGATCCGTTAGGTAGTGACATTTTGAAATCTAAGTATCATTAGTTCATTACTGTTGCTTCACAGAAAAATATAATTAAAATAAATTAATAAATCATGAAAGATATAAAATGTGACCTACGCTAATATGTAATGTCAAAACGTTTTATTTTTTATTATTACAATCTTTAATATCCTTTTTTCTAAAATAAATTAGGTGCAACAAGTTTTCTTAGATTGTAGTTGAATAATTTAATTTTTAGCATCTTGATAATTGAAGGACACCTAAATATTTAATATGCGATTTACAAAGCTTGCATTAGATGCAATTTACATGCATGTTTAGAGGTATGAGGAACAGGGTGTAAAATTCACTCATCCACCATAGAAAAGGGAGGATCCTCCGACCAGACGGGTGTTGTGTCTGGCGGGCAACTGTCCGACGGTTGATGTCGGATGGTCTTACATATGTTGTTCGCGTGGTAAACTCTAATTGCGCGATGCAAGATTTGTGTGACGTCATGTCTTTTTAATGCGTAGTTTGTAATGTGGCGGTGTAACCGCTACACATGTATTTTTTATAATTAATTCATACTTTTTGTTTTCAGGCAAAGGCGACAAATTTCTGGTGTCGAAAGCCGGAAAATCTCTCGAGCTTGCCATTAGTGGAGTGGATAAATTATAGCCAGCCTATTGACAGTTGCTCTGTTCGGACGCTCACTGCAGGAGTGACGGTGGAAAGCATACTGAACCACACCGCGCCCCTCATAGATGCCTTCCAAAGATGTACAGAGTGGGACTATGATAGGTCAGAGGTGGGCAACACGATTATTTCGGAATGGAACCTAGTGTGCGACAGAGCTCATCTTACGAGTTTGGCTGAAGTCATGTTCTTGGTCGGCGTTGGAGTTGGTGGAGTTGTTGGTGGTTGGATATCTGACAGGTAAGACTTTAATTATGTAGGTACCTAAATGATGAAACATTCCTTCTCTGTAGTCCTTAGGTAGATACTATTGTACGGACAAACGCATTAGGATGTAGTAATTACTTAAACCTTTGTTCATAAAAAGTTTAATTTCCGACAGTAATCGGAAATTAGTCATTATTTAATTTCATATTCATCATCGCTATGTAGTTTTTTTGTTACATGATAAATCAAATAGACAATCAAGCAAAGACAAAAAAAAAGTTCCCTTTTAAGTGGGCTACTAAATAAAACATTTTTCATCATGCATTAAAAACAGGCCACATTTCGTCAAAAAAATTGTTAAAGGCCAATTTTTTTTCTATTTCTTTGTCATCAATTTTTACTATTCGAACTATAAAATACAAGTAGCAAATTTTTTGATTGCATGCCTTAAATGACATTAAAATGATAAAACATTTCTGTAGATCATACATAATGCCATGATATGACAAAAACAAAAAGTTTAACCTCCTTTAGTTACAAGTGTGGTTTGTTTACATTTGAATAAAAAGCTTTTGATCATACTGTAAACGCAGGCAACTTTCCATCGAAACAAAACAGAAATGTCATTAAACTTTTCTTTTTATTTTCTTCTTTTTAATAAATAATATGCCTTGTAATTTTTTGACAACTACGTTGGCCTGTTATTATTATACATTTATCACTTAGCCAACGTTTTGATTACAGGATGGATGGTTTTTTTTGTTGAAAATCATAGAAAAACCTTGAATGAGTCATACAAAATTACCAAAGTACATAATATATTTTTTTACATTCCAGATTCGGTCGCAAGCGCATTTTGATGAGCATGATGGTGGCACAGAGTTCGCTGGCCATCTTGTCACTATTGGTCCGTTCTTTCGTGCAATACGTCGTTGTGAGGCTGATCATGGGCTTCGTGTCTGTCTCCGTCGTATACGCAGCCTTCGTCCTGTCTGTGGAGCTGGTTGGAGGGAAATGGGTGACGATCGCAGGAGTGTGCAACTTCTTCTGGTTGCCTCTCGCGTACCTTATGGTCACTCTCTTGTCTCTGCTCATGCCCAACTGGAGGGACCTGCAACTGAGCCTGTCTGTTCCCGGATGTCTGCTGCTTGCATTATGGTACGTATTAATTTCGTAATTATGTAGTTACTTGTTAACATATTATTTTACTACAGTATTTTTAAATATTTAGAAGATCATTCATTTTAAAATGCAATATAAATGTTGCTATTTCATAAATGTGACAGACGGCGTCTTACTAGTTAGTATCAATAAAACCGTTGTTGGAAATAGCCTGCATTATGTTTATTTTGAGGCTTGAAACAAAGTAGTGAGAATTTGCTATATTAGGTACCTATTTTAGCAGCGTCGTAAATGTATTACACAACAGTAATAAAATATTTAAGCATCAGAGTTTTTAACTACAATAAACAACATTTAATGTTATTTTTACAGGTTCGTTCTACCAGAATCGCCGAGATGGCTGCTCAGTATGGGAAAGACTCAAGAAGCCAAGGAAATACTAGAGAAAGCTGCCAAGTTCAACAAGCGTGAAATGCCATCAGATATCGACAAACTGCTGATGTTGCACAAGACACAAGAATCCACAGAGTTACCCAGCGTTATGATGCTGTTCCGAGGAGCTCTGCGCAAAAGGACGATATGCTTATTTTTGTCATGGTTCTGCATGACTATTGCGTACTATGGACTACTACTGAACATTGGAAACTTCAACTTGGGAAACCTGCACGTGACGTCTATAATCCTAGCAGTCGTGGAAATTCCAGCGATAGCAATCAGTATCCCTATTCTCTTGAAGGCAGGAAGGCGGATTCCAATTTTCATCAGTATGCTAGCGTGTGGACTCGCTTGTATCGCGAGCGAGTTGTTATCGATAGCGTCCGATGACGATTGGATCATGATCGTCTGCCTGATGATCGGGAAGTTTGCCATCGGCTCCACAAACATGATGATGCCTATCTTTACTGTTGAACTATACCCGACAGTGGTGAGGAACCTCGGTGTTGGGGCCAGCCAGATAGCGGCCGGACTGGCGCTTATATGCATTCCGTACTTATGGAGACTGGTAAGAAAAACATTAATTACTATAAATACTGTTGTTAATTTATTTAAATAAACAACAGAAGCAGACAGTCAGACACTTCCTGTTTTTATGTTCCGCCATTTCGAGCAGACATCCTTTGTGCGAGGCTGGTTATCTTATAAGAGTGTTAAAAAATGAAATTACAAGTTATTAAGATAAATATAGCATAAATTTGCGAGTGTAAAAAAGACTTCCTGAATCCTGATAACTAATTGGAAAGTTACCCTTCAACGTCTTTTTAATTAGTAAATACAACCACCTTTCATGTTGACTGTCATTTGCAGACGATGATAAATGAGCACCTACCTATGGTGACGATTGCGGCCCTGGCGGCTGTCGGTGGAGGGATAGTGCTGCTGCTGTCTGATACTACTCACCCTGAGGAAAAGCCTGTGACCGATAAGAAAATGTAAGTCGTGTGGGAATCATTATTAAGAGACCATTTGTGGGATCTTGAAAATTGTAACCAGCAAATTGTCACTCATAAATCGTAGACACATTTAACTATCTTGTATCGTAGAAATCTGGAAATTGTATCGTGATATACATCGAATTAAAATATCTTTGATATACCTGATACATGATGTAAGTAACATTCTTATAATGATGTAAAATGCAACAAAAGGATAAACACTATGCTGAATCACTAAAACAAAATACCTGGAAATTAAAAACAAGAAACGCTTGTTCAGGGTTGTATAGCTATCAAGCGCGAGACCCGTTCTTTCTGTACTCATTTTTAAAATACATTTTAAGTAATGCCAATTTATCAACAAAAAACTAACCAGAACTATAAAATCTTACCCGTTTGGTAAGATTTTTCTATGCAAACTAAGACGAAGTTCGAATAGATCTGAGAAAAGAAAACCAGTAACAATTTATTATATTCAGTAGAAAATGGATCCGGAACCTGTTTGTCTGTGGTCCTTTTTTTTTGTTACACTTGACATTTTAATTTTAATGGCTACACGCCATAGACAAAAAATATGCTAATTAATCCTAAGTAATTAATCTTATCAATGATTAATTAATCCAAAATTCACCGTGTAGATTACGTTCATTTCATGCAGTAAATTAATTTAAGAGGTAAATTAAGTATGAACAATCAAATTTCACCTGGGTTAAAGAAACTGTACCTACTGTGATTAACGTAGGCAATACGCCACGGAGACTCATTATTCTAGAACATTTTACATCCATCTATACTCATCTGTCAGTCAGATTCCACTTGTAGAACCTATGGGAATTGTTCTCTCGAGCTGGAGCTATCAAGAAACTCCAAAAACTCCAAGAGATCCTTGCGAAAAAAATATTTCAGTCAGTATTTCAAAACAAGGTAAATAAGGTAGTCGGTGTCTTAACTACCTAAGACCCTCGGGTTTGTGAAGCTATACCAATAGTCATTATAACTTTACCTACAGGCATTTTTAATTGACCCAAGTCACAATGTGAAAGTAACGCGGAAATCACTCTATTGAGAAAACACTGAGTATGTGTCCTTTCTATAAATAAAGCAAGGTAGTTAACTGTTGCGTTAGCGTTTTAATAAGCACGTAAAGCTCTGTGTCGCAGGAGCTAGAACCAGGTCAAGGTGTGAATAATCCTTGTGTCCCATGCAGTCATTGCAATTTCCGTATGTAGATGTTATTGAAGTCAACAAGATTACAAGACCCTTGCAGTTTGATAATACTCTTGGCACTACTAGCGCCATCTACACCTACGATCATTTTATATGAACTAACATCGTGTTTTGTTTTCAGACCCGCGTTTGACACCAACTCGCCGTGCAACGGCACGTTTACAATCACAGACGACAGAGGGCACTAGCAGCATATCACAGTGAAACAAGATGATTACCAATGTGTGTAGATCATAACATAATCTGTACAAAGTGCAATGGACAGTGAATAGTGAGAATTTTTCGAATTTAATTTACAATTTTAAGAAGATTGTATGATGAATGTTTGAATAACAACATATCGTAGAAAATATTTCTGTGATAGGTTGTATGTAAAGTATAGTTGTAAGACAATGCAGTATCATTATAATTAGTGTTGTAGATAATTTAATTAAGAAACTAGATTAAGTAAAGAGTCTATTTAATTATCTAGCAATAATTCTTAACTAATGAAAATTAGGGCTCTGAGCAATATTTTGTTAGTAGGTAGTATCTAATTAGATTTAATTACTCAATGACTTCCCTAAAATATCAATTAAGTAGATACATGTGTCAATTTAATTAAATATTACCCAATGTCGTTATCTAAATACAGTCAATAAAAAAACGTAGAAGTTAGCAATAGGTAGTATCAAACCCGTAATTATGTGAATTGGTTCAAATAAATGAGGGTAAGAAAATCAATTTCAAATCGTACCGGACACCTGACTGGTTAGGTTAAATAATCTGTTATAGTTACGTATTTAGCAACGTTGAAGAGACATCATTAAAATATTTTCTTAATCGCTATTATTAGAATGCTCCTACTCGTTTAACAAACCAGCTTAGGACAACCCACATAGTTGGATTTCAGAATCATTGGTTCATTTGACCTATTATTCAATACTTATTCTATCTGTTATCAAGTATTTTCGTCTCTGGAAAATGGAACCATGAGTCTTCTACATGTTCTTAAGTCGACGTCGAAATGGGCTGGTCCTTTAGTAACAGTGTGAAACTCAGTTTTAGTCGAAATTTGCTCATTAGCAGAGCAGAGACGGCAAAAATGGACCTTAGGGGCTATAGCCCGAAAGGCTTATTTATGCTCCATTTAACTAATGAACCTGTGAGAAGGGATACCGAGATACCTAAAGAATAGGTACCTAGTACACACGGCTACACATCAAGCTATACTTTTCCAGTATAACCTGATCTCGCATTGTACGGAAATCCTATACAATGCGAGATTAGCGTAAACTGAAAATGTATAGCTCGATGTGTAGCCGTGTGTACCTAATGTAACATTAGGTGTACGTTACTTATATCTAAATGCAATAATAAAAAAGTATTAGTTAACAATATGCAATGACCGCACGAAATTGTTACTGTAACCATAATTTATATGCATGTTACGTTAAAAATGTTAAAAAGCCAACGGTTAATTTTCGTAAACTTACAATTACATTAAGTTAACGGTATGACCTTATAAATTCGTAGTATTGTGAAAATAAGAATAACTAGGTATTACTTTCAGGCTTGTCTATGGAATCGAAATATGAGAACCTCAATCAATTAGTCAAACCAATATTAGTTAAAGAAATTGGTGATTGAATAGTCTCTCAGTAGTTAATTGAAGAGATAGTGTAAACATAATCCAAGATCCTTTTAAATCAATCAAGTTTCCAGACTTATCTTTGAAACATTATTCAAAAAACATTTTTATTGTTAACGTACATTATTTTATGCATCCATTTTATTAATTGTACAGTTCTAAAATTATAATTAGGGGAGTATGTACCTGTATTTCTTACCAATTAGTTTATTTATTGTCGTAACATTAAGTAATTTAAGTTACCTAAGTACCTACTCTAGGACATAGACTCGATAGTTTCATGTTACCTAACATATAGTTACCATCAGTAGACATAAATGACGTTTTCATTCTTGTTTGGCTTACGTACTTATTTGGTAATCAATGTATAACATTTAATGACTTTATCTGACTCTATTGAACATTGAATCGTTTAATTAAATAAATTATTAATTACATCAATCTGTAATAATTCTAAAATAAACTAATAATTTTTATTATTTGTCTGTTTATTCGCCCAATTTATTAATCGATATACAGGGTGTTTGGCAGAACGTTGAACATGGTGGATAAGTGGGGTCATCTGCTACTTACTCAGCCCTAATTTATTTGGCCCTGGCGCCCTGGATATTAAAAAAATTTTTTTTTGCTTTCTTCTAGATTCACAACTTTCTTAACTTTAAAGTGTAATTTTTATTTTAAAAAATGGGTAGAACAGGCATTTTTTTTTTAATCTTTAATATTGGCAGATTCTTATATTATAACAGAAAGATGTAAAAAATACTTAAATCCTAATTTCAACCCGCATTAAAAAAAAATATCCATGGGGCCAGGGCCAAATAAATTAGGGCTGAGTAAGTAGCAGATGACCCCACCTATCCACCATTTTCGTATGTTCAACGTTCTGCCAAACACCCTGTATAAACATTTTGAACTATCTGATTGTATGTTACATGACACTTGTAACTATGCCAAAAGAGTGTCGCGACCGCAATACTGAAGATTTGCTTCTTCGCATTGCGGTGACTGCGAGGTGCATGTGGTCGCACCCAAATTGACAGGTACCCGGCGAGTGCAGTGTATCGTCAGGACATTGACTCCTGCGTCTAGGGCCGCAGCGGTCCCTTAGTCGGCCGCCATTACAAAATGTCGGTAACGGTGACGAGCCTGCACAGGCGTCATGACAGACGTGACTTGCGTGCACATGAGCTGTTCCACAGACATATGGACATTTCAAACTTAAGTAGATATTTAACGCTTTTATTATGACTGACATCTCTCTTTCTTACACAGCGCTATTCAATAAAACAATCATAGACAAAGGTTTTCTTAGCCGACGAACATATCTGTATCTCTGCTTTAAACCTAGTGAGGTTGATTGGATGTACACACTGAATCACTCCGATCTTATCTTACTTATTGTATTCCAAACTCTTCAATGGTAAACTTTTGATTTCGTTGAACTCTCAAGGCGAAAGATAAATATCTTGCCAAACCACTGATCGTTTCAGAAAATTGTTATTGCTAACCATCGTTTATCCTTCGCGGCAGAGTATCAACGGGTCATAGTTAATTTCTCTGATGGTCATTCACCTGTTGTACACTAACCCAGATGCATAGTATTTAGCCGATATGAATATGACCTCGTAACAAGTCCTATTGTGGCGGCAAATAGAATACGTGTCGAATCAGAAAGCCATTGAAAAAGGCGATACAGGACGGATAACGGAGCCGGGCGACTTGCCCATACCGCTGCGTCGGGCAACTCAGTCACTAGTACTGGGAATCACATGTGAAATTATGCCAAGCGTTTAAATTCGTAATAAACATGCACAGTGTTTATATAGCAAAGTAGCAGACTTACTCTATGAGGCCTACTTCATCGGTCTGTCGGTATTTGAACAACTTGAGGAGTGAATTAATTCTATAACTCTTGAACTACTATTGTGATGACCAAGAAAAATTCTCAGCAGACTCCACGCATTTAACCCTTAACCGCCTACCATACGTCTCACAGATCTCCACGAATTTAAAATCGTGAATATTTTTGCGCCCGAGTTTCATATAAACTTGTTAGTTCCTGTACCTTTTCCCCACGTCCCTGAGTACCGTACAATCGCCCGTCGACGTCGGAGGTGCATGCAGGACCGCGCCGCCCGTATGTGCGAAGTGTGCGGCGCACACAGGCGCCAGGGCATTAGGGGCGCCGGGGGCGACCCTAGTGCCCAAGCCCTTAATTACGAGTAAATATCAGCACCAATTTTTTTTTTACCTTAGCTCCTCCGAGAAAAAAAGATGGTCATTGTAAATATCTTGAATATAGAATGTAAATAATTAGCGTTTTCTTTTTCTCAGTAATTGTCAAGCCGTTTTTTTTAAATTTATTTACGAAAATAATATAAAACTAGAGAATACATTTACGTAAAACAGGAAAACAAAAAAAAAAATACGCGGCGAAACAGGACGACAAAAAGAGGCGCCTAAAAGAGATTTCGCACACAGGCGCTGCCGAGGGTCGGCGCGACCCTGGGTGCATGTGTTTGTCTAGTCAGTAAAAAACTATCGTCGTAAGTCTGAGAGACCCCTGTCAGGTGGTTACGTTACTTTTTTAAATTGTATTTTTTGTTATTGTAGTAGTTTCAAATCGATTATAATGACGTCACTATCGAGCGGTGGTTGGACAAGATCCGTTAGACGAAGAAAATATACCAAACTATGAATTTAGCGATGTAGAGTATGGTGTAGGACCACAAAATATACTAGAAAAAAGTTGCGAGTCTGATTCTGAAAGTTAGGGCCTGCAATTTTGTTAAAAACTTAATTTAACTGTAAATTTTTAAATTATATTATTGTGTGTATTGATTATTGAATAATTTAAAAAAAGTAGAAAAAAGTTCGTATTCTTTGTGATTACTTTCATGGGTCTCATTTTTCAAATATGTTTGTTTGTAAGCCTAAAATAAGAGATGTTGATAACAAACTAAGATTATTATAAATATTATTGAATTTTATGTGCTTTTCTTTTTCTAATAAATAGTTTAACATGTGCCTAAACTTTTAATAAAAACAAAACTTTAGTATACTAAATTTTACAAAAGCGAATCATTTTATTACCGGGTCCCGCAGACGTATGACAGGTGGTTGTGTGACAATAATAGGTGGTAGGTGGTTAAGGGTTAAAATTCAATCCTGCCTTTTATTAACATTGCAAAAGTAAGTAGGTATATTTCTCTGTCTTTCGAACTACAAAATGAAAAATAACTTTAATTTCGGAAGTCAGTGTCTTTGGATCAGTATTTTAGTTTTTTGTTTCATTTTTAATTTGCGTTCAAATACCATCCTTTCATATTTGAGGAAAATGAAATTGTCACTTCTATCGATTTCTTAGAACAAAATATAACAATAAAATCGATAAAACGACTGATCCACTTTCTATCAATCACAAAGTATCGTCCACGGTGGTACGCTTGTCACATAGTTTACGACACAACAGTTATCTAATACATAATGTATTTACTTAATACGCATTATTACAACACGGTTGGTACGTAGGAGTAGCCATGACTGTAACAATTTTGATCCCATTTTCAAAATCATTTTAAAGAAACCAGTCCTCAAAATAAGGCTTTTTTAATTTAACACTACATGTTGACTTGTAAACGCCCGTAACTGACATTGAGCCTCCTACGTACGACTTATACCAGACTACAACAATGAACAGTCGTGAGAAGAGGAATATATTTTGATTGCTGTCATGAATGACGCTTTCCTAACATATGTGATTGAAACGTGTTGGTTTTCTATTATTATCACATGCTGCAAATATCGCTAGCTATAGACATACTCGAAGAAGAAATGAAAACTTCAAACAAATTCTATTTTATTGCGAGGTTTGAGACGTGATGTTATGTTATTTTTCTACCAAAACATGGGTACTTGATCATTAATGCCATCTCATCATCAACGTTAGTTCGAACCTAGACAGGCGCTTTACTTAGTATAAATTATATCATCACCACTACTCTCAAAACGGTGAAGTAAACATCGTTAGGAAACCGGCATGTCCTAGAACTAAAAATTCGAAGACATGTGACATCTACCAACTAGACCCGCGTCGTGCGCTCACCGATAAGAGGGCGAGCAAGCCTGTGTCCCAGCAGTGAGAACATTATAGGCTAATTATGCATCATCATCGCCATGTTTCCCCTTGGCTGTCGAGAGCTCTCCTGGAGATCGAAAACAATTAAAATTCTATTGTGTCTCATTAATGACAGTTGAGCTCCTATCAAATCATAAATGCAATCTCATCATCGCCATATAAGCCCATAAACATATTTTACGACCAGGATACAATTAAGTATAACACCTTAGCGGACTTTCCTCTGCACATTTCCAGCATCGGAAAATTTAATCGAGCTTGTAATGTGTACAGCGACGCGCAGCGGGGAATGAACTATTATGGCCACGGTAACTCTCACTTGCTCGTGTAGTGATGCTGCCGATACACTTTCCTGCCAGTGCGTGACTCGACTGCGACGTGCCAGTGAAACAGCACTGATGTAACACACCCCAAATGCATTATCCTGCAACATACCAACACATAATATGACTCCACCGTCATCTGACTTACATTCTTAACTGTGAGGTGTACTGCTAACGAAACCTATTTTTCTCTCTACTATATCATCATCAGAAAAAATCTAAACCTGCAATTCTCAACACGCAAAGAGTAAGTATGGTGATTAATGTTCGTCCCATCTATGTATGAAGAGAGGCTTTTGCCCTGCAGTAAATGATAAATGATATTTATTTTGTAAATTGGTTGGAACAAACACTTTTACACTTTAAAATTAGATGAGGTTGGTGTTTCCTATCCAACTATTCTGAGAAGAAACACCGAAACAAACTAAGAGGGACAATCTCTTTTAAAGTCCAAACATTATTCTGGTCAGATCATATGAGGATCATGCAGATGGTCTGAGATGGTCCCTTGAGGAAACTACCACACAGATTTAAGAGGACCTGTCCAGTCAGCGCACGCGTTTGTCAGTAATCGTGTAGCTCAATTTAAAACTTAAGGAGACGATTCGACGAACAGTACCAATCAACGTCCACCTTGGCTTTTCTAGCAATTTATGTAGTGCGCTTAGTGTAACCAGATATGCGTCGGTATCAATATTTGATATACAATGCCAGCTATCCAACCCTAAACTGCCCAAAATTGCGATATTCTTAGGTTAAAACAGTTGTCAGACTTTCTGGCTTCTGACTATTCGTACTATCAAAAATCTGCTCTACAAAGTTTTTTCTATATTGATTCTGAACATAGCGCTAACGTTGCGCAGTCACATTTAATTCGAGCATGATCACGATGTTGCCACACCTGACATATCGCATGCTGTGACCATTTAGATTGAAGTACCGAAAGCACAAAGGCTCCACTGGGGACGAAGCTAATCGGATATCTTAGGTCACTTAAGCTGTTTAACTTGGATCGAGATTGAGAATTCTTGGGCTCTTCGCCAATATACAGTAAGTATTACATAGGTACCAATCAAAGCACCGTTGTCTAGTTGAATCATTATTATATTGATAATGTATGAAAGAAAACTATTCATCTTATTTGTTATATACTTTGCCATTTATTACAGGTTATGTAAATAAAAAATCATAGATTGGAATAATGATTTTAGTTTCATTAAACATGAACTTTAGATTATTTTGAGGTCGAGCAAGACACATTACAAATGTAACTTAAGCAATTGGCCCACAAAACTTACGATTTTATGTATGCATGTGTGCATTTTGTAATTATTTATTCATTAATTTTGTTGATAGACATTTAGGTCAGGCTGATACTAGCCAAGCCCAGTGCTAGTAAGACTTCTCATAAAATCTATGACAATTTAAGTGTTTACTTAATTTAAATAAATTATTTTATATCATTGCTTAATTATCCAACTATGTTTACAAACAATCTGTTATAAAAATCTAGAGCAAGTTTAAAAATGTGTTAAGATCTTATCAATTGTAGGCAGGTAGTTAGTGAGCTTATGTTATGATGACTGTATCTCGATATGAATGCATAGCGGATACGGTATGTTATATAAATAAATGTAACCTTCAACAACTGCTTAAACTACAGACTAACGAAGTTCATGCGTATTTTTATCCAGATCATTTTGTCTAAGTGTTTTCTACTGTAACATTACTACTTAAGACTCAAGTTAAGACTAAAATAAAACATAATTTCCGTTCTTCTGAAATTATTTACTATTTATTTATTTAAATCACAATTATAACACCTTCACAGACTTATCCAAAACGTCTATACAAATTTAAAAAAAAATGCCCTCTGAGCAGAATTACTAAGTAATATAACAAATATTATAAACATGACAACTTTTATACTATCAAACCTCTTTCAATTACTATTTGTGCCATTTGAATGAATTTCGGCAGGTTCTGCCCAAATATAATAAGGTAATGTCGCATTATGGATGGTAGCCGATAATATTACCGAATTGCTCGTAGTGAAGCTCTCAGAGAGATCCAATAGCATTCCTAGATAATGTAGCTTCGATATGGGCGTGAATAGAAGCTTACCGCATACATTTTGTGCCATTCAATAGCACTAGTGGCACAGATCCAATCCGGTTCGCAAGAACTATAGGGCAGAAACATGCATAGCCGTAGGTGTAAGATCAAGTTAAAGATTGCGTGAAAAATATTTGAATAGAAAACTGTCTCGATAAAAATAGAACCATTTAAATAAAAATAATGTTACAATTCGCGTTATGAATACAAATAATTGAGACAATAGATTTTTCAATAATTAGATCGTTTAGCGGTATCTTCGCGGCCAGCGCAGCCGATTTGTATAGTGGTGCATTTGATCAGGTTCGCGTGGTTCAGGTATGCGTTCACAGTTGGTCACCTTGCAATAAGGTATGGTGGTCGCGTCGGGCGCAGGGCGAGAGTGGGCGACCTCATATAGCTTGCGCGGGAGGCGTTTCCTTTATTTGTTGGTTGTACGCTGCGTGATAGTGACGTGACTCTGCGCAGGACACAGGACATCATGCGTGCTTTGCTGGTGAGTCTCATTGACGTGCCCTCGCCAAGGGCGGTTACATCATTTACATAACGACAAGTTTTTAATTTTTTCCCTTTTTCTGAAAATGTTGAAAGTGCTTTTATTATTAACATTTAATTTGTTGTCATATATAAATGCTTCCGAGTTCTTCAAGGTGAACATAATTAATATAGCTTTTTTTATTACCTAACATTGCCATTACTAACTTTCATTTAAATTAATTATTATTATTTTATTAATTGTATTTTTTCCATTCATACAATTATTGTTTATTTTTTAAATAGCAGTAATAATAATTATCTTCACCTTGAATAAGCACAGTGATAACAAATCAAACAAAAGGTACACCTACTATAAATAAACTCGCTCATACTCTTAGATATTGTAAGGACAAAGCATTGTGAAAGTAGTTAGGTAAAATATACAAATTATTAAATTATCTAACTACTTACAGGTATTTCTAGTCTCAACAAGTTCTTGGTAGCATTCAATGAATAATATACAAGTAAATTAATATGTCTATAGAATTCAGGTCGATCATACAGGCAGCATTCGAGATATCGATTTCGCGGCAACCTTGAAGTCGATCGTGAGGTGACAGATTACTGCAGTACGTCGAGTGTCTATTGCTCCAGTAACCTTACTACATACCGATATAAGTACCGCCCTTAATAATTCACAAGCGGAACTAATTGTTTGTACTCACATAATTTGGCAAGTTAGTTGTTGTCATGTTAACAGCTGAATTACGTAAAGCACGCAACTTACGGGTAAATGGCTCGCGGGTGTCGTTACCACATTGGCCCACTGCTGCGAACAGGCTCGGCCACTGGACGTAGGTACGGACTTAGATACGCATAACTTGTTCTATTTCAACAGTAATATTTAATTGTGGCCGTTCACTGCAAAAAGTCGAAGTGTAAACTCACTCGCCGCACGGTGTTACGCAGTTTGTAACGATAATAAATCAGTATTTCGAAATCTCGCCATGAATTTGTGATTCTATGAAAACTGGTGATCCTTGTCCCATAGTGTAACAGGTGTCAGTCATCAATGTCATCGTCTAATGACTTGGTAATTAGTAGTAGCTTACTACTTAAGACCTTGAGACAAAAGCTCTTTTTCTCACCGATAAGTGGCGACAGAGTGAAATGCTAAAAGAACTAACATGTGTGTCTAAAATTAGTCACGTTTCCATTTCACAGAGACACGAAATTTACGGACATGCATAACAAATGAAGTTTTACGTCCTGTTGTTTTAAACGTTGTGGTACAGAAAGTTTACAAATTGTGCTCATAATGATGCTAATTTTAAATTAAACGTGTGTATTATTACACTTTCCGCTAGCCCTGCGTGACCCGGGAATATCTTCCTCTTCTGTGAGAGGAAGAATAGATAATTAAAGTTTGTTCAGTCATAATTGACGATACGGACCAAACTATAATCAGCAGCCCTCTTGATCAGTGTATATTTCCTTCCACACTTGAGAAGTGACTACAAGTGTAAGACTGTGACATCTTAAAATGCTACATTTATGTGAACATAAAATTAACACATGTGGGACCCAACCTTATAAGAAAACTCATAATAATATACCAGATTTTTCTTTCTATGGAACGAGGTATCAAGCAAGTTTTGCTCAGCTTTCTCGGATAGGCGACACAACATAGTTACCGCGCAAGTATTCTATAGTAAATTAATATCGATACTTAATAACTTTTCAAATGTAATGCACTGGTTCACACTTTTCACATAAGTGGTGATTTAAAGGAAATCTTCATTGAAAACAAACGAGGAACTTCAACCTTACTTAACCTTGCTTTTTGTTAATGTTTCCCTACGTTCATAATACGTGGTCATGGAAGTATTGATGTGGTAGACAACGCTTACGCGGCGATTTAATTGTCGCCCAGCAATGCATGACGGTTACGATGCAGCAAATTATACGATAAACATACACATGCGAAGATAATTGGGCATTCTCTACACTTACTTATTCAATAACGTATCGAATACTGACCGTTTTAAGTGCATTTCAATCAGCCTCTTACGTCTCCTACAAAAGACATCAACGCGTTGGAGCACCTACATCACCCATCATTATCTGGTTATGTAGAGTCAAGTAATGGATACAGACGCGTAATAGCAGTGTTTATAAAATGTGTAGCCACTGTCCTGTTTTCTGAATTTTTTTGTAAATTTTCATTTGAAAATATTTTTAAAACAATATGTTATCTGTATCTCTGCGATTTCTCTACACGTTTCTTTTGATTGATATTTTACCTACATCGTCTTTTGTGTGTCAATTATTTTATAGTTATTACGTGATGCTACCAATAAATAATTATAGAAGTGCATTCAACTTTCAAAGCATTTAACATTCTAAATAAATACATCAAAACTGCCAAAATGAATTGTTATAAATTATTAAGTGTAATAACATTTTATATGGATTGTCTGAAGCAATCTGACATTTTATAGATAGTGCAATAATAATTAGGTATTTAGTGTATGGTTCGCCATTCCAACGTAGTCACCTTGACTGGCGGAAGCGTAGTGCGCCCGCGCCGGGCGTCCTTACTCCTTTCAGATCAGTCTGCTCACGCCCTAAACAGTGCTCTTATAAAAAACTACCATTCATTTAATCTAAGCAATCAAAAACATTATTTTGAATGAAGTATTTTGTGCTGTTTGAACTTTGTAATGGCATTTAAAAATACGACTAACCAGTATGAATATACGTAGGTACAACGAAGTCATATTTGCCTAGCCTTTTTCCGAAATGTAGTCGCAATTGATACCTATCCGGTAGAACTGGAAGTCTGATAAGATGCAGTGATGGCTACCAAGTATTTAACCGCCGGTTGCATTAATTAAGATATTTGAGTTAACATACTTAAGTTTCGTCAATAATGTACCTACATTTTAATTTTAATGCAAAGCTTTTGATTTTGGTGTGCAATAATAGTTATTTATACAACTGTTGTATAATAAGGGGTATTAAAACACGAATGTGGGCTTATCACAAAAGGTGAAGCAGAGTATGATAATATGTAGTATCACATGAGTGTTTTAATACCTAATTATGTACCTACAGTTGCATACAAGACTTTATCTACACCCATGATATGAATCCTCTATAAAAAGTTCTGAAACCATAGGGTGTTGTACAGTGTTGTAAGAACTATATGTAAATTTATGGATAATTTAATTGCTCAGTATCTAATACAAACAAACTATGTATAGGTAATAGTAGTTTATTTTTATTTTTTATTTCGGCGCAGCTGTGTTAGTGAAACGCGCGTGCATGACAAAGTTCTTTTTTTTTAATTCATAAAGATACCACAAATTGAGTAGTGAGAATGTGGCTATTTGATGAGTAAGCATGGGATCGAAATAGCAAAGGAGTTGCATTATGAAATTTAGTACAACATTATAACACTCGTTAGGATGATATTATGGTTACTATGACACTAGTTGTTTTAATGTTGGCAATAAGCTAACTGTTTCAGAAATTTTTATAGAGGATTTATGGCATGGGTGTAGATAAAGTACATTCTATATATCTTTAGAGTATTTCTTGTCGATACCGCTTTGTTTTGCTGAACCCACAACCCAAATCATCCGCAAAGATACGCACATACCTACAGTTCAATACAACCCACACAATCTAGATCATACAATGCGCTCAACTTTCGCGACCGTGACGAACAATCGAGAATTTCCTTATTTTCTAAATACACACTCAATGCGATTTCATAAAGAAAGAATCGTATATGCCTGAACAATTTATCGCCTCATTGATGCTACGCTGTTGTTTGCTACGAAAAAACTTAGCAATCCTTCGAGGTGGGAAATAGGTGGTCAAATAGTTTTGAAATGTTACGTTTGAACATAAATAAAAAAATTCACTATGTCATCCTATATTTCTATATTAGACTACATTCTTTACAAATTCTAATATTTCGAATATCTTTTAAAAATTGTGTAAACAAATTAAAGTTAAAAAAACATCCCGTCGTGTTATATTATTTATTATATATTATCGTCGTGTTATATTATTTATATATGTCTGTGAGGCAACACAAACAGACAAAGCAAAATCCGGAGTCACCGAAGTCACTAGTGTCTGGAGCCAACTAAAAAGGTATAAACAAGACATTGTTTATACCTTTTTAGTCGACTTTTTTGCCGTAGTTGGGTTTTACTTTTATAACTTTTATTTAAACTATTTTGAGGTTATATTACGGTTTTTTTATGTGCTAATTAACCCCTTTCATTTGATACCCAAAATGGAAGCATTTTATTTTTTTAACTTAGTGACTTTATGTCCTCTAGAGGGCGCCATATTTAATTTAATGTGACGTCACTTAGCATAAAAGCGAATGATCAAGACGCTTCCAACGATACCTCATTTATCAGTTAGTAGTTTAGAAGTTATGAGGGAACAGATGAACATACATACCCACATACCGGTCAAAATCATAACCCTCCGCCGTGTCGGGTAAAAAGAACTATCCTAACTCACTCACTCACTCAATAACTCATTAAGGTCCAGCCCATACCCTTGGACTTAGAATGCTAAAATTTTGCACATGCATACCCTTTGTGATGTTGACCAGGAATAAGGTGGGTTTTTTTAAATTTCCACGGGACTGGGAATTCACAGGTGGACTAAGTCGACGGCAAAGTGCCGTCCCACCTACATAATTTCTCCGGATGGATTTTCCATATGCTAAAGCTATTGCTAAATATTGATTTAGTTGCCTACTAACTACTATTATAATAATGTTCAGTAGGTATAGATTACAAGGGAGTGTTTTGTTTTAGTGATTAAATACAACTGAAGACATTGACTTCACGAAAACTCCGAGTATTTCGGTAGATGTCAACTATACAGAGTAAATACCATCTGTATTTATGCATCTTGCGTGTTTTACGCAACGTATTTCAACCGATCGACAATTAATGAAGTCATAGTAAAAAGTGAGTTCGGTAATCTTGTCACTCAAAGTGAGAGAGTTAATAAAAGTTTTATATTGCAAAATGTACATCGATTTCCGAAAGTAGAGTGAGTAGGTGCCATTTGCATGTTGCGACAATGTTCAGAACTCAACAAGTTACTGTCTCAATACGAACTACCTTGCCTGTTGCCGACAATTTCTCAATAACGATATGATTGTAGATGATTGACATACATAAATAAAAACCTTATTTTTGTAATAAATGGGCAATAAAAGTGATTTCTTAAGTAATTGGTTTCAATGCCAGTAATGAAGTAGGTATTTAGGTAGGTGTATTAATTGAAACCCATTGCACGTCTCTACGGTCGATAGAAGCTAAGCTATATTTAAAGATGGCGATAGAGAAGAGACTATACCCTTACCTGTAAATAGGTTTTCGCCTTGCCTTTTGTGCCATAATCATAATCATTTATTTGCATTAAGTATTGAAAAATAAAGTCAGTAATTAAGTTCCTAATACATAGACATATGACATGCAAAACATTAAAATGTATTTAAGGGTGATGCGCTAAGGTAGCCCGCAAAATTCAAACTTTCTTTAGTTTTTTGCATTTTGTAGGTCAGTGTCAGGTTCTATGTTGATTAAAATATGATTCGCGACCGTAACAAATACGGCTTTTCATAATTATAATCATTACAATCAGCAATACAACTCCATAAGTTGGCATAACTATCAAATGTGATGATTTCATGAAATCATGACATTTGACAGTTATGACCTGACCTGTTTCTATTCATTTGTTAATATTACTGTATGGAAATATGAAATATCGCTCTATAGTGAACTAAAATATTAATAATGAAATGCAATTATAACACTGAATTTGATGTTGTAACAGTTTTAGGGGTAGAAAGGGCATTTGGAATGTTTCCAAATACTTTTTTTTACATCTAAATCTAAATATTCAGTATTACAATATTAATTATTGCTTTTCATAATCAATATTTTAGTTCATTATAGAGTGATATTTCATAATACCATACAGTAATATTGCCAAATTAATCAAAGCAGCGAAATATTTGACAGCTATTTGCGACGTTGCCCACTTTCAGAATGCAGAGAATGTCCAATGGCAAGCTTTAAATGTTCCTGTTATTCCATGCGGGAATCGAACCAATGGCACGTAGTGCATCAGGCAATCGCTCAGCCACTGCGCCAAATCGTGTCGTCAACGTGCGTGGATGCTGAGTTTTACACCTATTTTACACCATAGGTAGGTATATACACAGATATTGTGTAGGCATATAGTATGCACGGATCTACATAATGTAGGTATACAGTTCATAGATAACCATGCAGTTGTAGAAACTACTTACCTACCTATAGATTAATTAAGATTTTACAGAACGTTAGCATCAATTAAGTATACCTACCATAAATGCTTCGTAGAATTTACATAGGTAAACACTTTAATCCGCAGGAAATTTACCAAATGAAAATAATGCAAATGTTCACCCAGTTACATCAGAATTAAAAGTGACCGACCTAAAGGCGTCTAGGTTTTAAGCTCAGCATAATGTATAGCTAAAGTAAAGTTATCTTGTAATGCTTTTACCCACCTACATTTAAAACAAAATTTAAAATATTCTAGGTACGTAATGCGCATCTAACCAAGTAGGTCCGTTTAGAAACTACTGAGTTTCGTAATATAATCAAATACGCAGATAGGCATTTGTATAGGTAGCCCAACAATAGAATGAGAATAAGGCATGCGATAATATCTACATTAGTTGGATAAATGGAGTCAGGTGAGGTGCTGTAAGTCGTATTACCTACCCGTGAAGGCCCACGTCGCTGGAAAGTGTGCCAGTTCACTGGTTGCGCTATAGGTACATTCCTTTAGCCAA
Source organism: Agrochola lychnidis (assembly GCA_963680765.1). Lineage (NCBI taxonomy): Eukaryota > Metazoa > Arthropoda > Insecta > Lepidoptera > Noctuidae > Agrochola > Agrochola lychnidis. The sequence continues at coordinate 14,803,654 of OY796859.1, read as the reverse complement.
ATTGAGCTTAAATAAAAGTCAGTTTCATTAACCGTGTGTTCCCTGCTAAGATTAAAGATTGTCGTAAAGGCTCCTAGGGATTTTATCAGAATGGAGCAGCCTGTAGCAGCCTAGCTTCCTTCTGAACTCTCATATAATAAAAAATATGTAGAAAAAAGCATGTGATTTTTCTCAAGGATATGAAGTAGAGCGGGCTTGCACCTAAATAATGATAATCTGAATCCCCAAAAAATATGTACGACATTTATACCCCAATACTTTAACGCCGGGTGCAATTTACACAAAAACAAAATATAAAAAGGAGCATTTTAAAACTAACAAACAAAATTAATAACGACCTGTGCGAGGCCAAAAAGGCTCCTATCTCAGCATGATGCTGCGATATTTAAAAATAAATAAATACCGCAGCGCTGGTATTCTGATTCTGGTTTCTAAAATACTTATGTTTTCTTCTCTTTTATTCCAGATATTTATGCTGTGTGTAATCACAGCTTACGCTCAATATAATGACTCTCCGGCTCCGCCACGGCTACAAATACCAGGCGCGATCCCACTGGGAGGTCAAAGACAAGGAGGTTTCAGGCAAGGACGCCTGCAAGCTTCTCCGGTTGCAGGAGGACAAGCTAGAATCAGGAGGCCGGGCTTAGCAAGACCATCATTTAAATCAGTAGACGCTTCACCGCGACCGAGCCTTCAATCACTGGACGAGCCTGCTAAACCAGTCACTGAAGAACCAGAAGATGAATTGGAAATCAACACGCCAACTGCTTTCTCTCCCAATATATTTTCCACTGCCGAACCTCAAAACGATTACTACGACATAACGACCACTTCGCAACCCAAACCTCCGATTGTTTACAATCCATCCCCATACCCACAATCCACACCGGCAACAATTAGACAGCCACTTGAATCTATCAAGCCTACACAATACAGACCGCTGCTGGCCCCGCAAGCTTTCAACCCAGTCAGAAATGAGCCACTCAACAAGCCGCAACCAGTGAGACTACAGCCTCTTTCGAGCAGACCCCAGAGGCCTGTATTCAGACCCGAACCAAAGCCATTCATTGAAGATGACGAAGCACCCATTCAACCTGTTAGACAGCAGTATTCACGACCACAGGAGCCTATTAATAGGGCACCCGCTAAAGCTCCTCAACAAAAATACACACAGTCGCACCAGAGGGAGAAAAAACCTGTAGCTCAGATTATTCGTAAGTTTAGAGATGAGAACGAAGACGGCAGCATCACATGGGGATTCGAAAATGACGACGGATCGTTCAAGGAAGAGACCATTGGTGTGGACTGCATCACACGAGGTAAATACGGGTACGTTGATCCTGATGGACTGAAGCGTGAATACAATTACGAAACTGGTATTCTTTGCGACAAAAACAAGGAAGACCGAGACGAGAAAGGTTTCATAGACTATCAGGAAAACAAGGCTGTTTTACCTAATGGAATTACGATTGATCTCGCCGCGATGGGCAAAAAATCTAAGAGGCCATTCAGATCACCCGTAAATCATTAGTATTTAAGTTTACATTATAATTATATTTATTTTAGGAAAAATCTAAATATAAGGATATTTTTCGTTGTCTCGTCATGTAAGTGTTATCATCGACATAACATTTGGTCGACTTCAAGTGGTTTTACTTGTGCCCTGAAAGTACATAAATGAGAGATGGAAATAAATGTGAATACTTTTATAAAAACTTGTTTTTTTTTTCTTGTTCTTTATTACATAACATGTCATTCCGTTGTTTCACACTCAGCCACCATAATGGTCACAAGATTTATTTTTAAAAACTTTGTTAAATTCTATTGAAATAAATAACAAAAGAATATAATATAAAATATGTTCTCTATGCAAAATATTATTACACAATGAAATCTAATTTCTAGACTAACAAATTAGTACCGTACCTGTAGGTACCATCAAGGGAACAGTGAAGGGTACACAGGAAAAAAGGGGTACCATCATCTACATTAGCCCAACTTTGTTGGGGTCGGCAAATTAGTCAAAGGAAAAAGTCACATCTTTATTTCAAATAGGCCCCTAAATGGCACTTATAAAAGCAACAAAAAAAAAATTGAATTGATTCTAGTCGCCCCTTCCAAATGGTAGTTTTCGTGTAGAGAAGAATGGGCAAGAAACTCCACCGTTACTCTTTTAAAATGTTTTACAATATTTTGCATAGGTACCTATATTAAACCACAGTAGTTATGAATAGTCAAAAGATTTTTTTTTTACAACCCAATTGCCCTGCCAAAAACGAACTAAAAAGTAAAAAACAAGTTATGTTAGTAAATATGTATAAACAAAGCGAAAGGTCACTCATTTACTCGCTGACTAAAAAGATAAATAAAATTGTCTTTTTTTCAGCAAACCGGGGCACGTGCCCCGGGCGCCAAATTCAAGCGTAGCAGAAAAGTGCACCAGCCAGCACACCGCAACTTTGCAATAAATGAGACGACAGTTTTGCAATGCGCCAATCCAACAGGGGCGCCCCTGTTGGATTGGCGCATTATCGATCTACACAATTTGATAAATTTGTTGCTGCCAAAATTTCAATATTGAGAAATTTTTAATTTCGCGGGCTAACATAACACATCCCCATAAAAGATTAGCGGGGGGCGGTAGACGGCAGTTTTTGCGCGCCTCAAAAAAGTACTAGATCCGTAGCTGCTGATTTTTGGGCAAAGCAGTTGTGTTTTTAATTATTTGTTTAAGTATACATTTTAGTTTTATTTTATTTTAAAACAGGTCATGCAAGGTGGCTTTAATTTTTAAGACGCAGATATATGACAGTGACCTTGAATGGTTAGCATGCGTGTTCTGTACTGAGCTCACGCAACGCATCGTACGTCCAGCCAGTAATAGGACTCGCCCATCAAGGAGCGCTGTCCCAAATTAGACGCATTATTAATTTATTACACGTAAAACAAAAGATATTTTAATAAAACACGTATACTAAAAGATTAGTAATTTAATTATCTTTAATATGGTGAAGTTTTCAGAAAAATACGCTTGATGGATTTTGCGTCATTCTCAGTTTTTTATCCGCGTTAGATATAATTTTACAAATTAATATAGGCATATTTTTGATTATGTTTATATTAATAAACATAATCAAAAATATGCCTATATTAAAATATTAAAAAAATGCTCTAATTTAACATATATTTTTTCCAAATCACTAACACTACTTGTTCAGACGTCATCTTCAGTATAAAATCATTAAAAGTCAGGTATCGTCCCCTTAAGCACTAAAGGCGGTTTTATACTCTCACGGCGAGACGAGGCGAGGCGTGGATGGCGTAAGGATGAAATGTTTGTTTTGCATGTACACAAAGGCGGCTGTAGCCCATGTAGCGCCTGTGTGCAATCAATACCCCTGGCGCCCTCTAGTAGGCGTTCGGTCTAAATGGAATACAGTGCAAGTTACTTATAGTTATATTTCACCTTTTATTACATTAAAGCCTCGTGCAGACTGGCGCGATGCAACTTTAAGAAAATAATTTCTAAGAAAACTTCACAGTAGAACAATTACCAGTATCGGGTCGCGCCAGTCTGCACGAGGCTAATAAAAAGAAAAGCTGATTTAAGTACTTCATATTTACATAATACTCGAACATAATACTTTAAGCATT